>CM060981.1:261237067-262528453 GCA_030765065.1 Deroplatys truncata | reverse complement strand
CCCCCAGCCATATACCCTCAAGTCTAGAGACAGGATGTTTATGACGTCACACCCAGAGACAGGATGTCTGGCAGCATCAAACACGTTTAAACTCGTCTCATAACTACCTGCTTATGCTGTCACACCAGCAAGAGAAGTATTCCCACACGCTCATTCAGACATATATTTCAAATTCAAGCCCACTACCACCATCACCACCTATTGTACCAAGGTTAATTCAAGCTGTATTATCACAATACTTAAAAGTAAAAGCTTAAAAGGAAACCTAGAAGATTTTCCCCCTTATTTACTTAATTATTTCATGTTTTTATTCCCTTTTCAATTCTTCCTTTCCATCTTCTCACAGAAAGACCATTACATTTCACTACAATCATGAGAAAAGCAATTTTTCCAGAGTTACACAGATTCTAAGCTTCTAAATCGAACCTGGTAATACTTTTAATAAATGTATTTTAGCTCCCCAATATCAGCATCTACCATTTAATCTTTACTCGAACCTGATATGATCCATAAGCTTGAAGATATATGAAATCACCCTTCGGGATTCGATCTGAGTACTTTAAAGTAATATTTGTCACGATAACGATATTTAAGGACTAGATACTCTGTTTGCGTTTACCTTGACATGTTTATCTAAATTAAATTACGAGTTATTAAATTTTTGCAAGTAAATTTCATTGAATCGGTATTCGAACCCAGAACACCAGGAACAAAATAATTTATAATATTAGTCTGACATGTTAAACAAAGCTGTATGTAGTTACATCATCGATCCAAGTGATATATTCTAGTGTACAGAGGAAAATTAAGAAAGTCATTAAAAGATGGGGAATCGAACCAAGCACAACTGATTGGCAATTATATACAGCATTAATTACCCATCGTAGAAGCTATCAATCATGCTTTAGTCCACTCCTCTACCTCACTTACTTCCCGAGATAATGAAAATTTTAAAATTAGGATCGAACCCAGGACGTCATGTATCTAATTACACATCCACAAGATACTACCTAATAACGTAAACGCAATAAAGTTTATTTGGCGTCTTTATCTTAATTGGTTTAGGAGTTATTAAATTTATAAGTAAATTCCATCGAATCAGTATTCGAACCCAGAACACCAAGAACAAAATAATTTACAATATGAGTTTGGTATGCTTAAAGGTGCTGTATGTAGTTACAGCATCAATATAAGTGATATTTTCTAGAGTATAGAGTAAAATTAAGCAAGTCATTAAAAAATCGGGATTCGAACTAGAGACAACTGATTAAAACTTATATACAGTATTAATTACAAATTATAACGGCTATCAAACATGCTTTGGTCCATTCCTCTAGCTTTCTTAGTTTCCGAGATAATGAAGTTTTTAAAATTAAGGATCGAACCCAGGAAACCAGGTACCCAAATATACATTTACAAGAAACTACCTAATGACATTAATGTAATAAAGTTTATTTGGCGTCTTTATCTTAATTAGTCTCTGAGTTATTAGAAGATGAATTTGCATTCACTCCTAGGATTCGAACCCAGGCATCCCGGTCAACTTGGAACAAGGTCCTAATGACGCGGCGCATTCCAAAGAATTGATTAGTTTTTATCCCAATGTTGTATCTCTTTTCATTCAGGAGATATAAGCGATTAAACAGTAGAAATAAAATGAGAGAGCTGGCGCAAAGGAAGATGCCGACATCTGATAAAGTTCTTTGATCTATGCCGGCAAGCTCCGCCCATTTTATTTCTACTGTTTAATTGCTGTAACTAATGCTGTATATAATTGCCAATCAGTTGTGCTTGGTTCGATTCCCCATCTTTTAATGACTTTCTTAATTTTCCTCTGTACACTAGAATATATCACTTAGATGGATGATGTAACTACATACAGCTTTGTTTAACATGTCAGACTAATATTATAAATTATTTTGTTCCTGGTGTTCTGGGTTCGAATACCGATTCAATGAAATTTACTTGCAAAAATTTAATAACTCGTAATTTAATTTAGATAAACATGTCAAGGTAAACGCAAACAGAGTATCTAGTCCTTAAATATCGTTATCGTGACAAATATTACTTTAAAGTACTCAGATCGAATCCCGAAGGGTGATTTCATATATCTTCAAGCTTATGGATCATATCAGGTTCGAGTAAAGATTAAATGGTAGATGCTGATATTGGGGAGCTAAAATACATTTATTAAAAGTATTACCAGGTTCGATTTAGAAGCTTAGAATCTGTGTAACTCTGGAAAAATTGCTTTTCTCATGATTGTAGTGAAATGTAATGGTCTTTCTGTGAGAAGATGGAAAGGAAGAATTGAAAAGGGAATAAAAACATGAAATAATTAAGTAAATAAGGGGGAAAATCTTCTAGGTTTCCTTTTAAGCTTTTACTTTTAAGTATTGTGATAATACAGCTTGAATTAACCTTGGTACAATAGGTGGTGATGGTGGTAGTGGGCTTGAATTTGAAATATATGTCTGAATGAGCGTGTGGGAATACTTCTCTTGCTGGTGTGACAGCATAAGCAGGTAGTTATGAGACGAGTTTAAACGTGTTTGATGCTGCCAGACATCCTGTCTCTGGGTGTGACGTCATAAACATCCTGTCTCTAGACTTGAGGTTATATGGCTGGGGGGTTAGTACACGTTGAGCGATCATATACAGGTGGTTATGGAGCGAGTTTATGATTGATCTAAAAGGTTCGTGCTCCCTCTATAAATATGGTGATCTAGGGCATTGGACTTCATTGTGCTAATTAGTCTTGAGGTGTTAACATCGTGTTCTCTCCAAGAATAATCAGCTTTCTAAAGTGGTGTCAAGGTGAAGAGGTCTACATTTCATTGATCAGTGATTAATACGTTATTACATCAAGAATAAAGATGAATAACTCAGCGTATAAGGATATTATTCCAAGCGCTACTGGATATGCATGCGGAAAATGTGGGAAGAAGTTCCTCCGAGGTTATGACAAGAGAAGACACGAGATGAGCTGCAAGAAGCTCTTCAAATGTAAACATTGTAATGTAACCTTCAAAGATGGTTATAAGGGGCAGCGACACGAAGATATATGTGAAATAAGCAGCTCTCAGAAGAAAAGAAGATTGGAGCCAACTAAACATCAGTTACTGTCAACAATGGAGGACTGTGATATGAAAGAATACGAAACTTCATTCGAAGGACGATTGAAATCGTATTTTATACGATGCGAATCAGCTAAGGACCTGAATATGTATCTGCAAGAGGCAAAACAACGTATAATCCAGGCTGTGCATAAAGAGCTTAGCATTCATAAGAGTGTTAAAATTAATCTGCTGGCTGAGTGTCGATTTGTTAACAGTATTGGAGAAACCTGTGACAAAACATTTAAAACACGGAATCAAGCTGTTTTCCTGGAAACTGATCTGGAGTCAACGATGGAAGTGAAATTCAAGAAATTGGTGACTGAAATGGAGGAGTCTCAGCTTAAGGGTAGCAGCTGGGCTTTGCTTGCTGTGGAAGGAGTTCGACTTCGTATCAACAAGTACAACCCGTTACGAGGAAGTAGCTACATACCACTACCGTCATCTGTCGGAGCTAAAGAAGCGTGTATAAACATTCAGAACTTTACCGACGATAAATGTTTCATGTACTCTATATTAGCTAAATTCATAGGAAAGGATGCGCAACGTGTGAGCAAATACAAACAACTTCAAGATAAGTACGACTTCAGCTGTGTTTCCTACCCTACTCCACTTTCTCAAATACCTAAATTTGAGAAGTTTAACAATATGTCTATTAACGTTTTCGGGTTGGATGAGAAGCACGAAGTGTATCCGATAAAGGTTGCTGATATTGAACTACCTGAACATCGCGTCCTGCTACTATTGAATGACAGCAGTGGAAAACATCACTACGTGTATATAAAGAATTTTGAGAAACTCGTTCGACGCCAGAAAACTAACCATAATGGACGGGTTTATACTTGTAAGCGCTGCTTTACACATTTTGATGATCGATATGGACGAAGTGGACAGGAAAAACTACAAGAACATGCAGCCGTCTGTATTCAACATGGTGTTGCAAGGGTAGTTATGCCTACCAAGGAGAAATCAATTGTACAGTTTAAAAATGTTGAGGATGCTGAAAGTACCTTATGTCATCTATGCGGATTTTGAGAGTATTCTCACTCCATGCCATACGTGTATACCCAATCCTGAAACTTCCTATACAACCCCTTATCAAGAGCACACACCAATGAGCTTCTGTGTTTACGTGAAGCCTACATCCAGTGTTGAACATCTCGAAACTGGTCTTCCTAAGCAACCCTATGTGTATCGTGGTGCTGATGCTGCTCAGAAGTTTATGCTGTACCTTACATCTCTTGCAGAAATGATTGGTAATATATACAAATCTGCTAAGCCTCTGAAACTTACGGATCAACAGCAAAAGGATTTCGAATCTTCTACGACATGCTACTTGTGTGGAAAACCCTTTACAGAAGAGAACTATAAAGTACGCGACCATGATCACATCAGCGGTGAATATCGTGGAAGTCTTCATAATGAATGTAATTTAGCGTGTAAAACACCTAAATATATACCAGTCTTCATGCATAACCTTAGCGGATATGACTCTCATTTCATTGTTAAGGAGCTGGGTTGTACAAGTGAACGTGTGGAGGTAATTCCTAACTCTGAAGAAAGCTATATCTCATTCACCAAGTATGTAGGAGATATAAAGCTTCGATTTGTGGATAGCTTCCGATTCCTCAGTACAAGTTTGGATAAGTTGGTAAAAAAATCTAACCTCGTATCCTGAAACGCTAAAGTACTTTGGAGAAGACAAATTGAAGTTGATGACCCGTAAGGGTGTATTTCCCTATGATTTTGTTACGTCATGGGATGTCCTGAACGAGACCTGCTTGCCTCCTAAGGACTACTTCTACAATAGATTAAATGAAGAAGAAATTACTGATACTGACTACGATCATGCTAGAAATGTATGGGAGCTGTTTAATGTGAGAAACCTGGGAGAGTACAGCGATCTCTACTTAACTTCGGATGTACTTCTCCTAGCTGATGTCTTTGAGACATTCAGAGAGCAAACCCTTAAAACACACAAAGTTGATCCTGCCCATTATTTTACCTCTCCAGGTCTTACATGGGACGCCATGTTACTGTATACTGGAATTAAGCTGGAACTGTTACAAGATTATGATCAACTACTCATGGTGGAATCAGGTATAAGAGGAGGCTTATGCCAAGTTTCCCATCGGTATGCTGAGGCTAATAACACTTATATGGATAAGTTTGATCCGTCGAGACCAACCCAATTTATCACATACGAGGACGCTAATAACCAATATGGGTGGGCAATGTGTCACGCCCTTCCTTTTGGTGGATTTCAGTGGGTGTCACCTGAAGAAATCAACTTAGAAACAGTACAAGAAGATGATCCTCATGGGTACATATTAGAAGTCGACATCGAGTATCCTGCTGAACTTCACGATCTACACAACGATCTACCGTTCCTGCCAGAGTGTATGAAACCATTGGAATCATCTACAAAGAAACTGATACCTCATCTTGGACCTCGAAAGAAGTATGTAGTGCATTACATGGCTTTGAATCAAGCTCTTAGTCATGGACTACGACTAACAAAAATCCATCGTGTGCTACAATACCGACAGTCTCAGTGGTTGAAACCTTATGTGGAATTTAACAACAGGCTACGACAACAAGCTGCAAATGATTTCGAGAAGGATCTCTACAAGCTCTTTAACAACGCTATGTTTGGAAAAACTATGGAGAACCTGCGTAATCGTATGGATATACGACTGGTGACCAATGAAAAAACTCTAGAGAAGCTGATCGCCAAGCCTACGTTTATCGACAGGACGATATATGCTGATAATCTAGCTGCTGTACATATGGCCTCTCGTCAGATTGTATTCAACAAGCCTATATACATTGGTATGAGTGTGTTGGACATCTCCAAGACATTAATGTATAACTATCATTACGACATTTTGTTGCCTTATTATGGAGCTGAAAACCTGAAGCTTATGTATATGGACACTGATTCGTTCATTCATCGTGTAACAACTGAAGATGTGTACCAGGACAAGCTACGTTTTCTTGAGCATCTCGATACAGCTGATTACCCTGCCAACCATATATGTTACTCTACTCAGAACAAGAAGGTATTGGGAAAATTTAAAGATGAGGCTAATAGCAAAATCATCCTACGCTTTGTTGGACTACGTCCTAAGATGTATGCCTTAGATATTCAAGGGTCAATGATAAAAAAGATTAAAGGTATAAAACGTAGCGCTATTAAGCAGTACATTTCGTTTGACAGCTATACAGACTGTCTTAAAACCTGTGAAATCATCAGAACACCTATGAATCTGATCCTATCACGAAAGCATGCTCTTGCTACAGTGCAAGTGAATAAAATTGCATTGACTCCGTTTGATGATAAATGAATTATTGCTGAGGATGGGATAACGACATATGCGTATGGACATTACGCCATTACAAACAGTGCTTAAAAGAATGTAAGTTAAAGATAAAGATTTTATCGTGAGTCTACAATCTTAAAAAAGAAGGTTATCTGTGTGCTGTATATGCAGATAGCTGACGCCTGATGAAGAAAGAAGAAGATGGAAGGGAAGGTGGTAACCCTGCCATTAGGAGCAATCCTAGTGCTAGTCTCAAGCCTAGATAAAAGGGGAGAGACATCTACACCGAACTAAAATAAAGGTATGTTGACGTAAAGCTTTTCAATTTGTGAACCAATATGCAGTTTATCCCTCTCCGCATCGTACAATAACTGTTTAACATATAATAAGTTTGTAAGATTTAAAAAAAAGTATATAAATTGTTGTAACGTTGGATGAGAAATGTTTTATAATTTAATTACTCTATATTACCATGAGTACCTGTGATACTAGTTGAATTGCCCGTTAAAATGACTTAAATACCTGTGATACTACTCGAATCAAGTGAAATTACATTAAATAGCTCTGATACGAAACCCTGATCATTGAATCTAGCCTCCTGTGATACTAGCTGAGTTACTCTAAACACCTATGATGCTTGAATCGCCCAAATACCTAGACACTATCTGAATTACCTGTTAAAATGACACAAATACCATTGATACAACCTGAATCACCTGCATTTACCTTAAATAGCTGTGATACAAATCTCTGATCGAAATTATCACGAGCATCTGTGAAACTATGCTGATACCCAAATACTTACGATATTACCTGAACTATCTGTAAAATACGAAACTAGGCTATAACCAACCCCTGGAACCTACCCTCCTGTAATGCTTGCTTAATTACTCTAAACACCTATGTTACTTGAATTATCCTAAATACCTACGATACCCTCTGAATTACCTGTGAAATATGAAACTATGCTATACCCAACCCTGGAATCTAACCTCCTGTGATACTAGCTGAATTAGCCTAAATACCTACGATACTAGCTGAATTAGCTGTGAAATCATGCATAGCTATGATGCAGTTAGCCTCTGGGATCTAGCCTCCTGTGATACTAGCTGAATTAGCTTAAATGCTCAAGATACTAGCTGAATTGGCTGTGAAAATGATTTAAATACCTGTGATACTACCCGAATCATGTGAAATTACCTTAACTAGCTCTGATACGAATTCCTGCTCTAAATTAGCACGAGCACCCGTGATACTACCTGAATTACCTGTGAAATATGAAACTATGCTATACCCAACCCTAGAATCTATCCTCTTGTGATACTAGCTGAATTAGCCTAAATACCTACGATACTAGCTGAATTATCTGTGAAATCATGCGGAGCCATGATGCAGTTAGCATCTGGAATCTATCCTGTGTTATTAGACGAATTAGCCTAAATACATACGATACTAGCTGAATTACCTGTGAAATCATACACTGCTATGATCCAGTCAGCCTCTTGCAATACTACCTGAATTACTTACCTGTTAGTGTTAGTGGGTTAGCTTTTCCCGGTGCAGGTCATCTTTTTCCCTTTATGGCTCACCTTTTTCCCTTTGCTGGTCACATTGTCCCCTTTGCTGGTGACATTTTTCCCTTTACTGGTCACGTTTTTCCCTTTGCTAGTCAACTTTTTCCCTTTGTGAGCCTCCTTTTTCCCTGAGTAGTCACCTTTTTCCCCTGAACGAGTCACCTTTTCCCTGAATAGGTTACGTGATGGGCATGTCTAGAACATTGACATGAAACAGTTTTCCACTAAGTTCACGTCTAAAGTCACTTTCAAGTCTAGCACCTCCTATTCCCTATCTTTCATGTATATAAGTCCATATTCCTACTGCTACACTACCTGTCTAGCCTAACACCTCTCCTCCTGTTCCTATACCTCTCATATAAACCATTCTCTACTCCTCTAGCTCTGTCTAGCCTAACGCCTCTCTCGTTTACCTATGACTCTCACATAAACCATACTCTGCTCCTCGACCTCTGTTTAGTCTAACTCCTCTCCTCGTTTTCCTATACCTCTCATATAAACTATACTCTACTCCTCAACCTCTGTCTAGCCTAGCACCCCTCTTCCTGTTCCTATACTTCTCATACATATAAACCATGCCCTACGTTTCAAGCCCTGTCTAGCCTAACACCACTCCCCGTATCCCCTACCTCTCAAAAGCTCATTCCCTCCTGCCCCCCTCTAGCTGAGTATCACTCCTTGGTTTCCTATCTAACCTAACTTTAACACCTGTCTATCCTAGCATAGGATCTCTCTCCGTTTTCTCGTCTCTCCTTATAAACACAAACTCAATTCTCCTAACCTAATACCTCTCCTCGTTTTCCTATACTTATGATATAAACCATACTCTACTCCTCGACTTCTGTCTAGCCGAACACCTTTCCTCGTTTTCCTATATCTCTCATATAAACCATGCACTACGTTTCAAGCCCTGTCTAGCCTAACACCTTTCCTCGTTTTCCTATATCTCTCATATAAACCATGCACTACGTTTCAAGCCCTGTCTAGTCTAACACCTCCATCGTTTTCCTATACCGCTCATATAAACCATACATTACTCAGCCTCTGTCTAGCCTAGCACCTCTCCACGTATTCCCTATCTGTCTCATATAAAGCGCACTCCCCCTCCTACCACTGTCTAGCCTAGCGTCAGTCCTCGTATTCCCTTATCTCCCCCATATAAATGCATTTTCCTCCTTGAACCACCCCATCCAGCCTCGTTTTCCCTATCCTTTCCCATATAAACGCAAAAAAGTGTGCCAGCTCTCTCCTATATATCCTACTGTTATTGTTCTTGAAATAATGAGTTTCAGTAAAAAATTAGCTTTAAAGATAGTTTTTTGCGTATGTTATATGCACATGTACCTCTTTTCCCAGGTTGCAGCACTTAAAAATCGTTAAAGCTATGAAAAAAAATAGTAAATTAATGCAAAAATTAAACTAAATTTGAAATTGAGACCTTTACATAGCAGTTTATTAATTTGTTTTGATACATTTGGTCATTTTGCATCATGCGTTTTTAATACAAGTGTCACAAATAAATGTTACATGTCGCTCACATGCTGCACATTTCGAATGAACCCAATTCGAACAAGGCGAACACTTCAACAATATCTGTGCTGTTTTCGATGCTATTTTCATCTATATCTTCTTCAGATGATGATGATGATGATGATGCATAGTTGATGTTCCTGACACAGCTTCTCTTCTTACTGGCTTCACATTTGTCTTAGCAGTTATTTTCTTTTGCAGTTCCTTTCTGCCATTGTTGTTCTTTCTGTTCATATATAGCCTTCATGGGACTCCCAGTCAAAATCTCTGAGTGTTGTTTGTTTGCGGCTTTTTTGATGGTCCTGGAATAGGAGAGATGTCTGATATTGAAATGTTGATGGCTTCGTTAGCAGGGCTTTTATTTGCTAATTGATCTTCATCATCATCAACTACCACTGGCATTAACCGTGAGGCCGGGGCAAGGCCTTCTTCAGAAAATATCTCGGATTTAGAGGAACAATTCCTGTTTTCTTGAATCCCGATATTGCCTTCTCCGTGTTACCTACGTTCGCCATTACCCCAAAGCACGCCATTTTGTTGCTTCGGCAGTAGTATGCCTACAATATTTTAAGAATCACGGCTTTAATGCCTTTAATTTAAGGATAATCGTACATTATACAGTGATTTAGTGTAATGCGATAGTGTTAAAAACTTGGCACTTACTTTGGTTTGAAGTATATTCTTGTACAATAAGAGATGAACGACAAAATACAAAATGACCCACAAGTTCGCAACAAATATTTTCTCTCCACTGGCTTCTTCCAGAGGACGTTCTAAAACATCGCTTCAGATGACAGCACTAACTAGATTTTTGTACAACTACTCTGTGAAGAGATACCTGCCTGTTCGCCATTACTCTCTGTTCTCCATTACCCCACTCTCCCCTAACCATGGACAATAACAGAGTAATGTGTCCTCATTTGTTTACTGCCTGCTGTATCCATGAACAATAACAGAGTAATGTGTCCTCATTTATTTACTACGTGCTGTATCCATGGACAATAACAGAGTAATGTATCCTCATTTGTTTACTGCATGCTGTATACATGGACAATAAACAGAGTAATGTGTCCTCATTTATTTACTGCGTGCTGTATCCATGGACAATAACAGAGTAATGTGTCCTCATTTGTTTACTTCCTGCTGTATCCATGGACAATAAACAGAGTAATGTGTCCTCATTTATTTACTGCGTGCTGTATCCATGGACAATAAACAGAGTAATGTGTCCTCATTTGTTTACTGCATGCTGTATCCATGGACAATAACAGAGTAATGTATCCGCATTTATTTACTGCGTGCTGTATCCATGGACAATAACAGAGTAATGTGTCCTCATTTGTTTACTTCCTGCTGTATCCATGAACAATAACAGAGTAATGTGTCCTCATTTGTTTACTTCCTGCTGTATCCATGAAAAATAACAGAGTAATGTGTCCTCATTTGTTTACTTCCTGCTGTATCCATGAACAATAACACAGTAATGTGTCCTCATTTGTTTACTTCCTGCTGTATCCATGGACAATACCAGAGTAATGTGTCCTCATTTGTTTACTGCCTGCTGTATCCATGAACAATAACAAAGTAATATGTCCTCATTTGTTTACTTCCTGCTGTATCCATGGACAATAAACAGAGTAATGCATCCGCATTTATTTACTGCGCGCTGTATCCATGGACAATAACAGAGTAATGTATCCGCATTTATTTACTGCATGCTGTATCCATGAACAATTACAGAGTAATGTATCCTCATTTATTTACTGCGTGCTGTATCCATGGACAATAACAGAGTAATGTATCCTCATTTATTTACTTCCTGCTGTATCCATGGACAATAAACAGAGTAATGTATCCGCATTTATTTACTGCGTGCTGTATCCATGGACAATAACAGAGTAATGTATCCTCATTTATTTACTGCCTGCTGTATCCATGGACAATAACAGAGTAATGTGTCCTCATTTGTTTACTGCGTGCTGTATCCATGAACAATAACAGAGTAATGTATCCGCATTCATTTACTGCGTGCTGTATCCATGGACAATAACAGAGTAATGTGTCCTCATTTGTTTACTGCGTGCTGTATCCATGGACAATAACAGAGTAATGTATCCGCATTTATTTACTTCCTGCTGTATCCATGGACAATAACAGAGTAATGTATCCTCATTTATTTACTGCCTGCTGTATCCATGAACAATAACAGAGTAATGTATCCTCATTTATTTACTGCCTGCTGTATCCATGGACAATAACAGAGTAATGTATCCTCATTTATTTACTGCGTGCTGTATCCATGGACAATAACAGAGTAATGTATCCTCATTTATTTACTTTCTGCTGTATCCATGGACAATAACAGAGTAATGTATCCTCATTTATTTACTGCGTGCTGTATCCATGGACAATAACAGAGTAATGTATCCTCATTTATTTACTTCCTGCTGTATCCATGGACAATAACAGAGTAATGTATCCGCATTTATTTACTTCCTGCTGTATCCATGGACAATAACAGAGTAATGTATCCTCATTTATTTACTGCCTGCTGTATCCATGAACAATAACAGAGTAATGTATCCTCATTTATTTACTGCGTGCTGTATCCATGGACAATAACAGAGTAATGTATCCTCATTTATTTACTGCCTGCTGTATCCATGGACAATAACAGAGTAATGTGTCCTCATTTATTTACTGCCTGCTGTATCTATGGACAATAACAGAGTAATGTGTCCTCATTTGTTTACTGCCTGCTGTATCCATAGACAATAACAGAGTAATGTATCCGCATTTATTTACTGCGTGCTGTACCATGGAGTATAACAGAGTATTGTATCCGCATTTATTTACTGCGTGCTGTATCCATGGACAATAACAGAGTAATGTGTCCTCATTTATTTACTGCGTGCTGTATCCATGGACAATAACAGAGTAATGGGTCCTCATTTGTTTTTTGCATGTTGTATCCATGGACAATAACAGAGTAATGTGTCCTCATTTGTTTACTGCGTGCTGTATCCATGGACAATAAACAGAGTAATGTATCCGCATTTATTTACTGCCTGCTGTATCCATGGACAATAACAGAGTAATGTGTCCTCATTTGTTTACTGCCTGCTGTATCCGTGGACAATAACAGAATAATGTGTCCTCATTTGTTTTTTGCATGTTGTATCCATGGACAATAACAGAGTAATGTGTCCTCATTTGTTTACTGCGTGCTGTATCCATGGACAATAACACAGTAATGTGTCCTCATTTGTTTTTTGCATGTTGTATCCATGGACAATAACAGAGTAATGTGTCCTCATTTGTTTACTGCATGCTGTATCCATGGACAATAACAGAGTAATGTGTCCTCATTTATTTACTGCGTGCTGTATCCATGGACAATAACAGAGTAATGTGTCATCATTTATTTACTGCCTGCTGTATCCATGGACAATAACAGAGTAATGTGTCCTCATTTGTTTACTGCATGCTGTATCCATGGACAATAACAGAGTAATGTGTCCTCATTTGTTTACTGCATGCTGTAGGTCATATAGCACAGAGCTTGCAGTAGAAGAAACGTTTCAGTAGCGAAGATGAACAAGTGCCATAGCTCTTTAGGTATACGCTTTAGAGCCCATGTTTACTTGACTTTTTTCTGCTTTAGTTGATACTACCACCTCTCAAAATATAGAACTTATTTTCAACACCTGGTATATATCCATGCATTAAATGCAATTTTATTATACTCTAGGCGTGCAACTTTTTCCCCGGTATTATATTAGGTAGAACTATGTAGTCGGTTATTAATGTACTTGCTATGTGTCCTTAAAATTATCCAAGTAAAATCTATGTTGTTTCTTTTCTATTTCTGTTTCGAACATCCAAAATTGAGAATTCTTCTTGCTCATTATTATTTCAGAACTTTCCGTATTATAGGTTGTTGTGGACATGCTTTATTTTCAGTGTTTTAACCGACTTCCACTATTGTTTATATATTTGGTTTGAATGTCATCGCAAATTTATTTCTCGTTTCGTCGTTTATCTTATATCATATAACAGGTATCCTGCTATTTCACATAATATCCGCATTTCATCGGTACGCTCCTTTTGTTTCCGCTCCGTAAGTGCACGTGAATCTAATACAGGTCTTGAATATTCGGACCGAGAGAGATGGCTTCCCCATCTTTCCTTTCATCTGCTTCAGGGTTGTAGCACCAGGTGATTGGTGCGTTGCGGTGGAATTTGTGCTGTATAAAGATTTCTCCCTGATGCTCGGGTGAAGCCCCTTCCTGGGGGCGTCTTATTTCATTTCGGGACACCCAGGTTTAAGTGATTAGATGGAATCATACCGATGTCAGCATTTGTGTTCTTCTGGATTTGTTAGGGACCCTGTCCTTGCTAGCGCACATCGTAGTCCGGACCCGGTCGCCCTTCGGATCTTCCTTCCATGCCTACCTCCCAGAGGTCACATTGGAAGAATAAAGGATCTACTACGGCCTACATGCGATGCTGCGCTCCAGTGGCTGGAGGCCCCTCGGGTTGACTAATACTTTATATATTCGGGCTTTTGGTTTTAACACTAATTTGTTTCCAAATAACATGGCTTAGGTCACCGAACATTGATGACCCTAACCTGTGATGAAACTTCCGCAATTAGGTTCCATTACTCGTAATATTAATACCTTAAAATAACAGAACATAATTTTCCAAATATTTTATTATTATTGACTTACATTACCTCTCCATATAGTCACAGTAGTTATCCAGGCACTTGTCGTAACGGGAAATCAGATTTTGTATGCCTTAGTCAAAGAATGATGCCGCATGTGATGAAAGCCAAGTCTGCACTTCCTGTTTTACATCATCGTCGTTGAAATGTTTTGCACCAAGAAATTTCTTCAGATGAAAATCCCTTAGTGCCAAATCGGGACTGTAGGGAGGGTGGTGGAATAATTCCCAACCTAATGATGTGATCAGATTTTATTGTTTGGCTGTGTGTGGTCGGGTATTGTCATGAACAAATTTTAATCTGTTTCTTCTTCTGAAGAAATTCCTTGGTGGCAAACATGTCAACGACGATGATGTTTGTAAACAAGAAGTGTAGACTTGGTTTTCGTCACTGGCGGCATCATTCTTTGACGAAGGCATACAAAAACTAGTTTCCCGCTACACATACCTAAATAACGGCGATGGCTATGTAGGGAAGCTGTGTAATGAATGGTAATTAAATATTTGGAAAATATTGTTATTTTTTTTAAATTATCGATACTTACTTAAAAAAACACGCCTCGTAGTTATGCTGATATTTGCATTGTTTTTCTCTGTAGTAACTATTTAAAACCCATAAAGTAACTTCCGTAGTTATTCTCAGCTCAGATAAGTTACATAGTCAGCAATGACACAAACATTTTATTTATTTCCTATTTTATAACCAACAGCAGCTATTTTTGTTATTTAGTGCATTATTATAGTGACGGATTGAATAAACATTATTAGCAGTTATTTTATTTGTGGCGGAGGTGACAGATATTTCTATGCCTCCAAGCAGGGTCACGTTTTATAATTCGAGCATTTCCCAAGTGAAAAGCAGCAGTGCGATTCCCATGAACTATGTCATTGTATTTGGAAAACTGGAGTGAGATGGTTGGCTCTGCTGTTAAGCTTTGACAACAAACTTGCAGATATTATGGA
Source organism: Deroplatys truncata (assembly GCA_030765065.1). NCBI lineage: Eukaryota > Metazoa > Arthropoda > Insecta > Mantodea > Mantidae > Deroplatys > Deroplatys truncata. The sequence continues at coordinate 262,513,219 of CM060981.1, read as the reverse complement.
AATCCGATGAACTCGGTTTATACCGCTAATGCTAAAAGAGAAGAATAGAAATCAGTTTTCCAATTTATTGCTTCCAACTTCGGTTATTATCGTTATCGAATGTTCCTGACATGTATGAAACCTGTGAACTGTAAGTGGGGAAGGATCCCCGGGGCCTGAGTACGTAAAAGCTGAACAGTTTGAAAGTTCGCCTTTCTCATGTCTGAAAATGGATTATAAGGAGGTAAAGATTAAGATAAACCACAAGAGGAGAAAACAACTCAAAAGTGTGAACTTAAGAACTTAGATGCTTTTAACAAATGTATTGCACAAGACATGATTGATTATAACTACGACATTGGTATAAGTTTAGAACAAAACTTTATACGTTCTACTGTTCTCTCTCTCTCTCTCGTAATTCAAAATACTCATACTTGCTACAAACCGCTCTCCATCAGAAGGAAAGGTCATAAATGATGCTGAATAAGTGATATAACTTATGCATTTCAGAAAGAAGAATAGTTGCAACGATCGCTGAGTGAAATCTAGTTTCATTGTTTATTTGTGATGCAGCCGATGAAGACTGCGTAAGCTTGCATAATCATTATGGAAATAAACATCTGTATAGAAGTTAGCTTTTTACAAGTGGATAACATAGCAGCAGTAACAGAAGTACATATTATGTGAGCCACTACGGGTTCATAGGTCAAAGGAATGGACAAAGGATTAAAAAATACTGCATTGAAAATGTGGAAAATGTAAACGTATAAAAACAAACATTTCGGAAATTACTAACTCTCTTACAGGGGAAAACAAATAAGCAAAACTATTGGATATAACACTAACGTTTATCGATTCTTTTGTCTTTTTTGTCGTTTTGTAATTATACAAAACGCAGTAGGAATAAAAGGAATTTCAAAATGTAACATTCATGCTAAAATTTGAAATAGCACAAGGCGTTTATGAAAGAAAGAGAGAGAGAGAGAGAGAGGGAGGGAGGGAGGGAGGGAGGGAGGGAGAAGGTAAACTTTCCACGTAAATGTTTATTTTGGAGAGGGGTATTCCAAGAAAATCATCGCTTAATTTGCTTAAAAGAAACCGTTTTAAATCACCCATTTAATATTTATTTGAATTTGCCTATTACAGTTATGCTGTTCATAGTGGGACTGAATAAACAAGCATGTTTTATGAAGCTGCGCTGGGTCCAGGATATTTCAGAATGTGCATTTTCAACGAAATGCAAATTTCTAATTTTTGGTTCGAATGCGATTCTTCCACTAAATTATGCGAGGAGTAGAGAAACTATAAATGAGCCCATAATGTACTGCCACTACAAATATTATGAAGTATAGGCAACAGTGGAAGGACTATTCAAACCGGAGTCGCCCCGCCGTAGTGGCCGCAATGTTTTACAGGGGACACACAAAAAAAACTCTGATGTGTTACACTCACATGACTTTCTCTACTCTTGTACAATCTATTTTTACAAACGCCTATTCTCCATATGCTTCATATTAATCGAGATATCGAGATGTCAATCTTATTTGTAATTTTCTTGTAGATGCAAGGGGAATAAGGTAGCTTTTAAGCGATAGTCAAATATTTTATCGCTGGTTGCTATGTGGCGCATTCCATTCTCTTTGCATGTCCAGGACATAAAAAAATCTGATGTGGTACACTCACATGACTTTCTCTACTCTTGTACTCAATCTAATTTTACAAACGCCTATTCTCCATATGCTTCATGTTAATCGAGATGTCGAGATGTCAATCTTATTGGTAATTTTCTTGTAGATGCAAGGGGAATATGGTAGCTTTTAAGCGATAGTCAAATATTTTAACGCTGGTTGCTATGTGGCGCATTCCATTCTCTTTGCATGTCAGGACATAAAAAAATGAATAACGAATTTGAGAAAAAGTATAAGTATTGGAAAATTTAAGGAAATAACAAGCAATATCTCGAAAACGGTTCACTCAACAAAAGAAATGTATAAGACATAAGTTCTGTATTTTAACGCGATCTACATTTTTTGTGTAGTAAAATTTTGTCTATCTCTTATGGTTTACCAGTTATGCAAAAGTCGTTCACAATGAAGAATTCTTTTGTTAACATTCCCAGAAAATTCGAGATATACATTTCATTTCTCATGACATTATCTTAAACATATGATATTTTCATCAAAATCGTTAGAGCCATTTTTGAGAAAATTAAAATTTTCGAAAAATGTTCCATGTAAAGGGTAGTCTGGGGTGGGGGGATTTTCTTGAAAACCTTCGTGTCGCATCTCTGGAAGATACTGAACCTAAATACCAAGTTTGGTGTTTATCCGACTGTTCGTTTTTGAGTTATGCTGTTCACAGACACACACACAGACACACACACAGACACACAGACACACACACAGACACACACACGGACATGTTTCCAAAAATCCTTTTTTTGGATTCAGGAGGTCTCAAAACATGTATTTCCGGTGAAATCTCGGTATCGAATTTTTGGGTGGAATGCAATACTTCCCCTACTTACTATACGTAGTAGAGAAAGTAAAAATGAATAACGAATTTGAGAAAAAGTACAAGTATTGGAAAATTTAAGGAAATAACAAGCAATATCTCGAAAACGTTTCACTCAACAAAAAAAATGTATATTATATAAGTTGTGTATTTTAACGCGATCTACATTTTTGATGTAGTAAAATTTTGTCTATCTCTTATGGTTTACCAGTTATGCAAAAGTCGTTCATAATGAAGAATACTTTTGGAGACATTCCCAGAAATTTCGAGATATACATTTCATTTCTCATGACATTATCTTAAACATATGATATTTTCATCAAAATCGTTAGAGCCATTTTTGAGAAAATTAAAATTTTCGAAAAATGTTCCATGTAGAGGGTAGTCTGGGGTGGGGGGATTTTCTTGAAAATCTTCGTGTCGCATCTCTGGAAGATACTAAACGTAAATACCAAGTTTGGTGTTTATCCGACTGTTAGTTTTTGAGTTATGGTGTTCACAGACACACACACACAGACACACACACGGACATGTTTCCAAAAATGCTTTTTTTGGATTCAGGAGGTCTCAAAACATGTATTTCCGGTGAAATCTCGGTATCGAATTTTTGGGTGGAATGCAATACTTCCCCTACTTACTATACGTAGTAGAGAAAGTAAAAATGAATAACGAATTTGAGAAAAAGTATAAGTATTGGAAAATTTAAGGAAATAACAAGCAATATCTCGAAAACGGTTCACTCAACAAAAAAAATGTATATGATATAAGTTGTGTATTTTAACGCGATCTACATTTTTTGTGTAGTAAAATTTTGTCTATCTCTTATGGTTTACCAGTTATGCAAAAGTCGTTCATAATGAAGAATACTTTTGGAGACATTCCCAGAAATTTCGAGATATACAGTTCATTTCTCATGACATTATCTTAAACATATGATATTTTCATCAAAATCGTTAGAGCCATTTTTGAGAAAATTAAAATTTTCGAAAAATGTTCTATGTAAAGGGAAGTCTGGGGTGGGGGGATTTTCTTGAAAATCTTAGTGTCGCATCTCTGGAAGCTACTGAACGTAAATACCAAGTTTGGTGTTTATCCGACTGTTAGTTTTTGAGTTATGCTGTTCACAGACACACACACACACACACACACACACACACACACACGGACATGTTTCCAAAAATGCTTTTTACTTTCTCTACTACGTATAGTAAGTAGGGGAAGTATTGCATTCCACCCAAAAATTCGATACCGAGATTTCACCGGAAATACATGTTTTGAGAATCACTGAATCCAAAAAAAGCATTTTTGGAAACATGTCCGTGTGTGTGTCTGTCTGTGTGTCTGTGTGTCTGTCTGTGTGTCTGTCTGTGTGTCTGTGAACAGCATAACTCAAAAACGAACAGTCGGATAAACACCAAACTTGGTATTTAGGTTCAGTATCCTCCAGAGATGCGACACGAAGGTTTTCAAGAAAATCCCCCCACCCCAGACTACCCTTTACATGGAACATTTTTCGAAAATTTTAATTTTCTCAAAAACGGCTCTAACGATTTTGATTAAAATATCATATGTTTAAGATATTGTCATGACAAATAAAATGTATATCTCGAATTTTCTGGGAATGTCTCCAAAAATATTCTTCATTGTGAACGACTTTTGCATAACTGGTAAACCATAAGAGATAGACAAAATTTTACTACACAAAAAATGTAGATCGCGTTAAAGTACACAACTTATGTCATATACGTTTCTTTTGTTGAGTGAACCGTTTTCGAGATATTGCTTGTTATTTCCTTAAATTTTCCAATACTTATACTTTTTCTCAAATTCGTTATTCATTTTTTTATGTCCTGAACATGCAAAGAGAATGGAATTCGCCACATAGCAACCAGCGTTAAAATATTTGACTATCGCTTAAAAGCTACCATATTCCCCTTGCATCTACAAGAAAATTACCAATAAGATTGACATCTCGATATCTCGATTAACATGAAGCATATGGAGAATAGGCGTTTGTAAAATTAGATTGTACAAGAGTAGAGAAAGTTATGTGAGTGTAACACATCAGATTTTTTTGGATTCAGGAGGTCTCAAAACATGTATTTCCGGTGAAATCTCGGTATCGAATTTTTGGGTGGAATGCAATACTTCCCCTACTTACTATACGTAGTAGAGAAAGTAAAAATAAATATGTGATGTGAGAGAGCCAGTAATAGCTTTGAGACAAATTTGCAGTTGTCATTTATATTTATTTATATACGAATGTATACTGTATACGTCAAAGGCATTCTAGTGTCATTTTCGTGAGGTAGTGTTTCGTTAGTGTATTTGATCCTAACCTGAACCTCTTATCGACATGCGGTGCTTCTGCATGTAACGTTGCTGCTTATGAGGATCGTGATAGCATCCATTGGCAATTCACTTGCCTGGAAGCTCTTCACTAAGACAGCAGTAATCCGTTTTGAGTATGCAGACGTCGATCAAGTACGCCACGATTAATGGTAGAGTGTTAGTGGGGGGGGGATGATGGTACAGTTGGTTCAATGCTGATGGGTACAACCGAAATACTAGGTGGAAACCTGGCTGACTCCGCTTTACTGGCCACAAATCCCATTTACGACTGTTAGGATAGACTGTTTGGGGTTGCCTTATGGTAGTCTAGCACTCCGCCATGGCGCCATCGTTCCCCGTGATACAGGATGTCCACAAATTTACAGAGTCTCGGATCGTAATCTCGAACCGGAGACAAACATGTAAACAGCTATCTTAAGCATTACAATTTTCGTACTAAGAGCGGTAAAACGTTAATGAATTTGAAGGCGCGACGAGACAGGTACTTCTTAACCTACTGCTGATGTTTTTATTAGCATCATGCACAAGGTTAACAGCTCAGATAGTGTGGATTACAGGACAAGTTGAAGGGAGGCAAGTTCACAATTACCCAATTCTCCAGGCCTGGCCGTAAACATCAGACACAAAAACAAGACGTATAGCACGAAGATGTGGAATAGTACAAGCATACTTTGGGAGTCATCTATATGCCACTATTTATTAATGTGGCACTAGATATGCAAATATTTTGTTTGTCAACGACACAGTCAATTGCCAGGATCACCCGGTGTGGCGGAATTTCGTCCCGCAGGAGTTCTTTTATATGATATTTAATCTAATGACACAGACTGTCTCTTTTAAGCACACTAAAAACCATCGATCTGGGCCGGGTTTGAAACCACGACCTTGGGACCAGAAGGCCAGCGCCTAACCAAAGTTAACCACCCAGACCGACGTCACTACATATGCATTGATTACTCCGCAATTTATGAAGCTTCCACATTATCAAAAATGAAACATAATGTAGCTACTAAGTAGAACTTAATATATTATATAAAAACAAAGAGAAACATGCATTGCCATTTGCACTAACCACGTGGACAGCGAAAGAAGCAGAACCATTATAATAAATGCTCCCAATTTTTAGTAAATGGTTGAAGTTCATTCGTCGATGAGCCACAACGACTGTAGTATGTTGAATAGAATTTCAAACGCATACAGTATATTCCTGCATGTTATTTGGAGATTTTGGCATATTCTGATAGACAACATATATTGTTTGCTCCAAGTATACATGTCCAACTGGGTAAATCAGGAGACTAGGAGGGCCAGGTTTTATCTGGAAGGGCCAGATTTATCCAGGAGGACCTAGTGTATCGAGACTAATTCTACTACCGCGGCATTCGATTCAATAACGGATGGCTCTTATGTTCCTTAGAACACATATCACAGGTGATTTATAAGAATTTTCTTATGAATTTCGTGTATTCTCAGGCGTTTTAGTGACCGTTTAGGAGATAATCGCATTGTCAAACCATTCACATCACATGTTTAACACGTCAATGACGCTGAAGCATTTCCCTCTGAACAGAGTACCAAATAGTTATAATTCAGATATAGTATTAAAATGCTCTCTTGTTTACTTAGGTGATAATCCAGAAATAAATTTAAATTGAGTTTTATTTATGGACGCTCTTTAACTACTATGGTTCTTAGCGTCCCATTCTATATTGGGCGTGAAAGACTGGTAATTTTGCTCAGAGGCCTCTTTATCAGGCTCGAGGTTCTTTTACGTGCCGTAAATCTACGACACGGGACCACCGGCTTTACTTCTCTTCCGAAGGAAGCCATGCTAAGGATTTTTACGCGCGAAAAAATCCATCACCCTCCTCGGGTTTGAACCGAGAGTAATTTGAACTACTTGACTATGTGGAACTTTTTTGTAACAAAGCAATAAAACTGAAATTTTTAATGTGAGTACTTGATAAGCCAAAAAGAGGAAAGTTATACGAATGTTTAAGGTTTCTCACATACTTCTAGGAGGGAATTAAATATTTTATGCTGTCAATAGAAACACGTTTTCGTATATTCTCATAGTTTCAGACTGCTTTCAAAGGGGAAATATTGATAGTAATTTAAACTATTAGTTTTAATTACATTTATAACAAACTAACATTTAACAATTTGGCAGCAATGTCACGATGTGTATTTCTGTCCAGTAAAGCGCGTTTCGAAGTGACGAAACTACATTTTATGCATTGTACCAACTATCATATATTGGCATACTTGATCAACCGAAGCTGATGAATGTTGAATCATTTATGCAACAGATTCTGCATGCCCACAAGAAGGAGAAACAAAAATAGATTAGAATAAAGTACAGCAAATCTGATAGTCAAGCAATTGATCCATCTTGGTTTATAGGTGCTTGCCTAATACGTTTTACAACAGAGTTTCTTTCCCTTGTTACTTGTAAATTTCTAATATGTAAATTGTAAGTATGTGAAACAGGGGCCAGGAATTCTCTTAATTTTTAATGAATAAACTGCAAATTTTGAAAATTATACAAAACATGAAGTTTACCTAAAATGCGTCAGAAATGCGAAGTCGACTTTGTTTCTCATACAAAACTAGTTTACTTTTCGTTTTGAAAAAGGTGGTGGCAAGAGTAAAAGAAACACAATTAATCCATAGCTCGTGAGAAACACAATTAATCCATAAACGATGTGAGTACTTTGATACCAAACATGTTCAAAACATGCAGAATGATAAATATATGCATTACATGAAATGCAATTTGGATTTAAATGTAAAATACCTACAGAATTTATTCAAACACCTCTGCGTTTGGTGTCTTACCAATACTGTTTGATGTTGAGGTTGAATATTATGCGATACTAAAACATGCATGACACTAGCAAATGGTTTCAAAAATCACTATAGATAAGCACAAGTTTAGAATTTGCAAGGTTTCTTTTTATTGGCCCGATATTGTATGCACAAAAATTTATTATTATTATTATTATTATTATTATTATTATTATTATTATTATTTTTTTACATTTTATGGTTTTGTATGCATTGTATAAACTTAAAATAAATGCAGCAGTTTATTAAATCTTGTGCCTTTTATTTCAATAGTAACTATATGTACAAATTATTTTGGCTTTCCATTATCCTAAAAAGATATTCTTTATTTATCAAAACAGCCGTTTTTTAACTACAAGATGCTAAAATGAGACAAACGGAGGTATAAACCCCACAACACGCTAAATGTTAAACACAAGATTCTAATTTTCTAATTTCAAAATGCCAGATCTCTATCCCTATCCATGATAAAGGTTGAAACTGCCACCTGCTGTCCACTGTGTGGAGAATCCCACAGGTAAAATTTGTTTCAGTGGGGAAAATGTAATGAATAGCGTCGTTTATATTGTGCCCAGTTGGGAAAGACCATTATTATTTTGGGACTGATATTTGTATTAGCTTTTTGTTGTTTTAGCTTCAGGAATTTCAGGTAAACTGTTAATGGGGGTTGCTATATACTGAGCACGATTTCGGTAACCTATTTTATGCTTTTGAGGCTTAATACAATATGCTGATGTCAGCTAGTAATTATTGTTTACTTCTTTCCACAAGACAGAACTTTATAATCTAGAAGTAATTCCATGGGGATGCATGTAACATAAATGTGGTCCCCTCCAACTATTGTTTTACAGTTCTTGCAAAACTAAAAGCATTGTATCATCTTGACGTAGACAACTGGCTGCCCGACGTTACATGGATCGTTTCCCTAACGCCAATAGAGTTAATTTCATTTAATTCCCCTCGTTCTTAATGAAGTTTTTGTACAATGATCTAGAAGAATTTTATAGTAAATCCTCCCCTCTACCCCTTTTATTTGTAATTTCGAAGAGTTCCGACTATTCCAAAATAACAGACGAAAAATTCCCCGATATTCACGTAATATGATGTAAAACATCTGACAGTCCTCCAAGTTCTGGAAATGCTGCATAGTGTATAAGTACCCTTTGGCGGTGAACAATCCTCGGTCGGAATGATAGAGTAATTTTTAGATAATTATAACGGGTTCAATTTTAAACCCTTGTACTATCTTTCTGGTCCCATAGTTACTTACTAACACATAATCTATAAATTTTTACATAATACAGAAATCCTTAACATATAAAATAAGATTCCACACTCTAGGTCACCAAGTTAACCTCTTTGGAAAAGACACTATACATTCTCGATGCGAACATTGAAAAAACTAATCTTCTCAGTTAACACAATATAACGGTTCAGGGATTTCTGACGTTAGCAGTTTTCTCCCTTTATATAATTATTTAACATGCCATCCTAACGAAATTGATTACAGCATAAATATAAAGAAATAAGGCAAAAGTTTCTTACATGAGAGTTATTACAAGGTTTTGGCATCCAGAAACTTTAGTGCAAACATCTGTATAATTAGAATAAAAGTATCCATAGGTTTTGACACAGTTTCCTTAAATATACATTCTGCATTATTTGATAAATGGCAGTTAAGGAAACAAATTTAACACAGGATCGATTGTCGCCTTTTAAGCGCTGTCTTCTGTTTGCTGAAGTGTTACATCATAGCCATTTATGTATATTCCTTGCAACAAAATTTAACCGGCATTTGTTACATTTTATTGCAAGGAATTCTGTGGAGTAACAACAACTATTTTCTAATCCATGGCATTCTCAACCAAAGTTAAGGCCTGCTTCGTAAGCATGTTCTTTTATAACTCCCATGTGTTTGTATTAAAGTACAAGGGATTTGTAAAACCTTTTTAATCTGTTATTAATGTATGAAATGAAATTAAAAGGTATTTTATAACCCCATGTCCGTCAGAACGATTTGAGCTTTTTCACGGTGAAAGAATTATCAATTAAAAAACAACTGAGTGACTTTTTAAACTATCCTACATAATACGCAAGCAGACACAATTTTTCTCTTTATAATATTAATATAGATTTATCAAAGTACTATGTGAAATTCACCATGCAATAACTTCATATGTGCAGCGAGTGAGCGATCATGTTTGCAGGCTGAGCACAACCCGATGGAGTGTTATTAAGCATTGGGTATAACCGCTTGTAGAAGGATCGAGGTTGCAGGGTGACGGCTGAGAGTGAGGTTGAAGGAGTGAATGGAGATGGCAAGATTGCTCCTCGACGGCTCTGGTCAACAGCCGTTCAACACCGCTGGCAATATGTAATTTCCAAAATTAATTAATTATGGAGGTGCTATTGTGGATTTTGAGTCCAAGCATCTCTGGGAAGGATTGTGAAGCAGCTCGGGTTTAGCTGCTGTTTGGAATTACTCCTGAGTTACCGGAGGTGTCCGCATCCCATGCAGGGATCCCGTATCGTTCTCAATTTCTTAAATATTACACCATTTACCATCTTAAAATAAAAATATCTTATGTGATACATTCACATGACTTTCTCTGCCCTCTATCTTTTATTAGTGGTATAAAACTAGTCTTACTAAATCTTTCCTGATGTACCAATGAGTACAATGGAGATGGTATACAGATGTGGTTAGGTTAGTTTATCAAATGGTGCAGAAGTTTGAGGTTGGGAAAAGATTGAAAAATTGAACCAAATCCAGATGCATTTTCTGAAGTGAATTCTACAGGTGGGGAGGGGTACTGCAAATTGTGGGGTTCTTAAAGAATTCGGCATATAATGAAACCATAACTCTAAAAATTAGGGCAATTAAATACTGGTTACGCATAGTACGGGGAGATCAGGCACTTCTATGTGTGGTATGTTTCAGGGAGCAAATATGGGAAGGGCGGGGGTATACATGAGGGGCAACGGAATTGCAGGGGCTTAGATGAAATTGGAATGGGGTACATTTGCTACAGGAAAGGGACATGGGGATGGAAGGTAATTCAGAGACGACTCTGTGATATAGACAGACAGAATTTAGAATCACAATGCACAGCTATAATTTCACTTGACTTACATGTCAATAGCGTGGGGCTGAGGAGGAAGGCCTATTTAGACAACTGTACGCGAGAGGAAAGAAGTGGTTTGGCGTGGCTAAGATTAGGCGCCTGGAAAGGTAACAAATTAAACGATGACACCGGAGTGAGGATATACCCACTCTGTGGTGAAAGGAAACATGGAATCATATTCTGGCTCAGTGCAGGGAAACGGAATTACTAAGAAAACAATATTTGTCACTACAGTTTCTGGCGTCCAATAGGGGAATGGAGACCTGCTTGGATATAATGTTGGACGCGGGCTACCGGGTTCTTTTTTGTCTAACATTCGGCACAGGAGGCTAATTGCCCTGGAGAACGGAATAAGGGAGAGACGATACATAAGAGCGAGTTCCTAAGGGTCGGAGCACTGTATATATTTGTAATATAATCATAATTCATGTTTATTATTATCATTTTGTTTTTTTTCATCCTTCATTATGTTAGTATGTAAGATATATATATATATATATATATATATCACTGTCATTTGTAAAGAATTTCCCGAATAACTCCAAGTTGGTGCAAGTGTAGAAGAGTGTGCAAGCAATAATGGATTAGGTTTGCAAAGAGATGGGGGTACACGTAGGCAGAGCAGAGCCCTCTCGTGTCGGTCCGACAAGGTGCGCCCAGTGTGGTCAGTGCAGATCTGTCAAACAAGGTAAAAACAATAAAGTGAGTGCCAGTAGGCCTTGTCGACGTCAAAGGGAGCCATATCGGCATGTGAGCGAGATCGGTCTCCGGGAAGCGGGTTTGTTATACCGTGACATTTCGGCTCGGACAGGCCATACTGCTATGACAGTGATGCGTGTGTGGAAGCAGTGGACAGATGAAGGTCGTGCGCAGCGAAGAGCGGGTACTGGCCATGAAACATGACCGCAGCACGGGATGACCGTCATCTTGCCCGCATGGCCATAACGGACCGTAGAGCTACGTACAGTGTTGGCTCGACGCTGAAGCACTGCAACAGGTGTGAACTTGTCTGCATCAACGGTTCGTCGCCGTCTGCTGCAGGTTGGACTGGTTGCATGCATGCCATTACGTCGGCTTCCATTGTCCAGAAACTACAAATTCTTCCGACTGGAATGGGCACGTGAACACCGTTACTGGGGTGCTGAGTAGCAAAATGTAGTCTTTTCGGACGAGTCCCGCTTCAACATGCCCTACAGTGATGGCCGCATACGTGTCCAGCGGTACCGTGGTGAGCTTAACCTGGAGGGCTGCATTGTAGAGCAGCATAGCGGACAAACACCAGGTATAATGGTTTGGGGCGCATTGGTTACAACAACCGATCTGCCTCCTACGAATTGAGGGCACTTTGAACAGCAACCGCTACCTAACGGTGGTTGTAGAGCCTGAGGTACTCGCCCTACTTCAGGCATATACACAGGCCACATTTCAACAGGATAATGCCCGGCCACATGTTGCGAGGAATGTACAAGCCTTCTTCGAAGAGCAACGGGTAGCATTGCTTCCCTGGCCTGCACGTTCACCTGACATGTCGCCCATCGAACACTCTGGGATATGATTGGTCGGCACCTGGTGCGTTACGGTCCTCCAGTAACCAGAATCATGGATTTGTGGGCTCGAATACAAACTGCGTGGAGAAAATCCCTCAGGAATTTATTCAGAACCTTTTTGATACAATGCCACGGCGTATAGGAGCTCTAATTGCAGCGCATGGATGCCATACCAAATACTGAATATTTGGGCTCAAAGGTCATGTATATTGAAAAGTTTATCATTTGTTACTTGTCATGTACCTAACCTGTGGTATTAAATTCATTGAATTCATGCGTTTCCTTCTTGGTGTTGCAATTTTCACAGCAGTGTATATATACTGTATGTATGTGTGTGTATATATATATATATATATATATATATATATATATATATATATATATATATATACCCACACCCACAGTGTTAGATTATAGGGAGAGGAAAAGCATGCACGGCAATGAGGCCTATGCGACTGTTGTATTGTACAAGAGTAGACTGAAACTGTTCACAATAAAACCACCACCACCACTACCACTAAAGCTTGGGATAGACTGGACTAGTGAACGGAGGCGACACCTTGCACTGCGACCCTCAAGGGATCTATTGTGCATACACCTCCAGGAGGAACAGATGAGGGAGTGAACCGCAGGAGACACAGGGGTTGCAGAACCAAGCTGGCGCAAGTGGACAGAGACGGGCAGAGTTCTCTAGCAGTTCCAGGTTTGACCACCCGGCCACGGGAGGGCCGTCCGGACGTCCTTCCAGGATGACCGGGAAACATTTCCTGACACCAACGAACCACATGTCAAACATGAAAAGAAGGAAATGGGGCAGAGATGAAGCCTTGGTAGAGTACACCACTCCAGCATTCGCGTTTGTCAACCAGGGAAAATCATGAAAAAACCATGGTGGGAGAGGGTGGCCCGGGAATCGAACCCCCGGTCTCCCGAATGCAGGCCTCACACGTTTAATATTAAATAAACTTACAGATCGACATGTAATAGATGATCAATATTTAGAAATTGTTTGAACAGTTTTACCAGCAATAGTACTAGTCTTCATCGCTTTACCTTCTTTACGGATCTTATATCTAATTGATGAAAATACAAATCCAACATTAACCTTAAAAATAATTGGCCATCAATTACCGCGGAGCTATCTCGCTCGGTTTACTAAAGGTTATTTTCCCATCCACTTCATTTTAATACAACTAAATCTTTACAGAAATAGCTACATTATACATTTCGTTATAGATACAAAGGGAACAGTGATAGTCATAAGTTTAAGAATTAGATGCTATTTGCTAGCCTTCAAAGTCCATACTGTTTCCATGCAATCGCAAGAAACAACTGAATGTTGACAGTACTTTAAAAGAATGACCAAGTAACGAGCAACTCGAACCATTAATAACGGATATCTGAAAATAGCCGACGCCACAAAAAAGTTGCTTGAAATTAATTGTGTGTTTTAAAGAAATCTGCATTTTTTGTGTAGTGCTTTCTCCTTTATTCTAACATATTCTTTATTATTGCTTTGAATTCTCAAATGCTTATAATTTTTTTCAAATAATAAGTCGTTATTTTTTTTTCTGGTGATCATACAAGGAGCATGGAATTTCAAAGCCATCACATAGCGATCCACGTTTTAAAAATTTGACTACCGGTTTAGCTTACTGTATTATATCTACACCGAATGTGTAAATGTGTACTGAAAGTTTATCTCTATTAACGAAGAGTAGACAGAAGAAAAAGCCTATGTAAGAATAGGAACTGAAACAAACCAATCATGTGAAAAAATTAATTTCGAATCTGATTTCAAATTATGAGTTCAGAAATCGGGATGTAAATTGTTTGCGATTGTTTTATTTGTATAGCCCCATTTAACTTCTACGGTCATATCGATATCTTCGACTTGAGAAACAACTGATGGTGTTATTACTACTCGAAAAATATGTTTTCTTAACGCTGATTTGTTCGTACTTTATGGCATTACACACTCGCATTCATTCCTACATCCATACTTCCAGACTCTGCAGAGAATAGGGAATTATTCTGGTCAACGAAAGATTCCCCGTCCCAGCCGGAAAAGAGGCCCGGGACCTTGTTTGATAAGCCAGAACGCTGAATACTCGACTACAGAGGCAGTCTTGTGTGGAATTTGTTTTTTCATGTTCAAGGATATTGCTGTTTAGCTACTAATGTTAGTGCCGAAATAATACCAGAAACTCATGTAGTTCAAGGTTTCATGCATGTGCTTTCCAGAATTCTGGGAACTGCTTACGTATGACCCAATTGTAGAGATATAAAACGTTGTAAGTTATGGACTCTTACAATGTTTCTACCAGATTATGAACCGTAAGATTTATATTTACCTAGAAGGAACACTCCACTCGTTCGAAACTGAGATTTGGTTTGGATTTCATAGGTAGCTGGATGAGGTCGTGTGCTTTGTCCCAAAGTGATAGTTAGGAATATTTTCGAGCGCTGAAGTTGTGAGAGGTAGAGCTTGTATTTCACGCGTGGAGGATGTCACCAAAGCGCTATCGTTTCGCTCTCTCTGATGTAGCCGGCCTCTCCCATTCTTATGCTCTTTCGAAAATCGAGTAAATGTATACTGCAATATCGAAAAAAGAGCGAAAATGTTTCTAAGCCAGCAATATTCAAAGAGAATGAGCAGCTCTTTCAAAATTTCGTTGCATTAAAATCACCTTGAGAGTTGCAGTTATAAATGGGTTTACAAAGTTACTGTTCCTTTGAGAGATTCACATTCTGATGTGAAACAAGTGAGTATTCACATGAGGTATGTGAGGATTGAACTAATTTGATGTATGTAGAATAAAAAACTACGAACCGGATATTTCTGCCTTTACTACTCGTAGATGTTTATGAAAACGCCTTTCACAGAATAAACCATGAATGTCTGATTTACATCATTAGTTCATAGTTGAAACATCTGTATTTAAATTTTTTTTCTCCCTATAAGTTTGGTTAACTAGTAGACAGTGCGGCTGTAGGCACCAGATACATCAAACGCCTCTCTGTAAGTAGAAATCTATAATTTTGTACTTCGCGTTTCAGAACTGTCCCAGGAATAGGCTGTTTTTAGAGAAAATGTACAAGGGGCATATAAAAACGGATTAAATAGTTGCCTGGACTGAGGCGCTCTCCCTTCTAAACGCTATTAAATGTGGGTTCATTTGATTCAACAGTATCGTTGTGAGTTATCTTTCTGAAATCAAAGCTCTTCTGTTACTACTTTTTCTTTCTTTTTGTGAAAATAACTAATGTTTTTAGAATTAGAAGAAAAACACTTGGTACTAGAAGGAATTGGACGGGACATTTCACTACTCCAAGGAATTATTAAAGCTGTTAAAAACTTTAAATATTTGGGATCGCTTATTCATGAAAGTGGAAGCTGTAAAGCGGATGTAGACAATAGGCTAGAACAAGCACGGGGAGCGATAAAAATATTGAATGGGGTTTTGTGGAGTAGAGCCATGTCGATTTGCACATACAAAGAAGATGATTTTAAGGACTGTGGTGGAAAGTATGGTGCCGAGGCGTGGACTTTGGCAGAGGGACAAAAATCTAAGATCTTAGCTGTGGAAATGGACGGAATAAGACGTAGTGCTAGAGTATCAAGAATGGAAAGAAGGGGAAATAAAGATGTGAGACAGATGATGGATATGGAGGAAACAGTGGTGGAGAGAATTGAAAGGCGAGGTCTTCAATGGGAAAAGAATAGAGGATGATAGCTGCTCTAATCTTTTAGAATGGTTACCTCGTTGAAAAAGAAAGCGAGGTAGGCCAAGAGCAACATAGAGAGAACAGATTCATAGAATGATGAATGATCGGTGCCTGGAGGAGGACTTGTTCAATCGGGAAGAATGGCGAATGGGAATACAGGGCGATTGCTGAAGAGCGGAGAAGCCCAGGTGGGTGGGTAGGGAGGTAGTAAGTAAGTAGGTTAGGTAGTAAGTAAGTAAGTAAGCAGAAAGGTGAGCTACCCGATAATAAGCACAAATTAATCCAAAGATAACTTATTATTACGCAAATGGAGCGTTATAAGAGATCATTTTAAGTGTCACAAATTATGGTTTAGAGTTCAGGAATACAACAACAATTATCTGGTAGGGAGCAGATAGAGTAACAAGTTAAAGGATAGCTCTTTTAGAGATAAATAGTTACAGCGAATTGTTTCAGCTATATTAAGCTATATTCGTTACCGTCATTCCAGTTGGTTGGCTAAAATTGTAATCACTTATGAAGCAGTTTCATTATTTCCCCTAGAACGATCACAAACATAGCTACATAGAAGCTACACTCCAAATTTGACCCAATGTTTGACACCAAAGAGCCATAATACCTTTCAGTACAAACATGTCTAACTGAACCAGCCTAGTGGCGTAAGATTTAACAGTAACTTCTTTACTTTGAATCTGAGGGTGTGAACGAAGGTTTCGGGATTGAGGCAGTCATCAGTTCGATCAGAAGATGAGCGCCTAAAATCTTTACACAAGTAGTTGATACCCATATACCAGAGGATGTTACACGCCCTCCTTATAGTACATGGGTTGACTCGAAAAGAGTTTGTTACGAAACTAATGCATGCGAATCTTATCATTCAAATTTTAACAACACTGTAATATTGTTATTGTTGCTACTCCTCCTAAAACTAAGATTTTATAAACGCTTTAAAACACTGGCAAACAAAAACTTACCCCAAACTACAAAGTATAGCTAAACACCGACAAACAAACTGAGCACTTGAAAGTTATACATCTAGAATTTATCCATGCCTCATTTCATTAAAGTTACTTATTTTCATTTAAGACCTATAAAATTACAACAAACGTTTTTGGTATAAAATTTTCATATGCAAGCTGCCTGTTCTATGTATGGATAAAATGGGTAAGAAATGTCCGGATGAATTTATATTTTCATTGGAAGATCTGTTTGCAAACGTGGACGGGTTTGCATGTCGGTTTAATTTAATAATTATTATCGAACATGAGTTTACATTTGCAGATTTCTATGATAATTAAGTATCGGAATAAATTCCTTTTGTATTAAATCTAAAAGTACATTACAAAAAGTGTACCAATAAATTCAAATTGTCGCAGTTTGTGACTGAAAACGTTTAGCATGAATCGCTTCATATACAGAGCTAGCTAAATGTCCCACGTAACCTAAATATCTTTGAAAGCATGAAATGTATTTATTTGAAAGTTGATACCTGGATTTAATTCAATACTGGCGTATAAGGATATCATTAATTTTATATTACTTGAGAAGTGTCCATAACTCTCTTTCTTTGAGTATTAGAATACCCTTTTTATACGTTATTTGAGCCGTACTTTTAAAATATATGAAAAAATATGGCGTTTGCCTATGGTCTAACTTCGATTTTAGCTGCAGCATTATTTGTAAACTATTATATAGGAGTACGTAAATGCATGGAGAAAAGAACACAGTTCTCTAATTTAAATTGAATACAATATGCTCCAAAAGATCTAGCGGACTGTCTAATAATATTTAGATAATCAAACGGGAGCGCTTTTCAGTCAATATAAGGTCTCACTTATGCTTTATTCAACAATCAGAATTCAAACTTAATCAAAAACACGGTACTCTAAAACTAATAACTGATGGTCTGTTCTCCGAAATTAATGTTTTTATTCCTATGACCTCTGCTTCGATTCGAGTAGAGATCCAGAAAACCTATTCTAATGCATTCTTCTGCTTACTTTTGGCAGTTGATACAAGCTGTAAAAATGGCAGAATTTGATGATTTGCGAGTTCAAAATATAAAAAAAGCGACAAAAAGTAACGTCGCATAATACGAGATAAAACAGGTGAGCTACTTCGTGATTATACTAAAAAAACATATTAGGGTATCGTTCTCGCATTGTAATCACTTCGGTGACTATACTAAAGGTATTTAAAAAAGGCTTTGATCTCCCACTGTTTATCTAACCGAATTCCCCTCTTGTGTATTATTTTGGTACTACTCCCGTATCTATCAATTGCAGTTTTATAATAAAAACTGCTTACTAAATCCAGTAAAAAATAATGTAGAGCAATCCAGGATGTTTAAGGAAGAGTATTGTTACTCAAATGAAGTAATGTGAGCCATCAATCCACCGTTTTAAGCGACCACACTTATATAGTAGAAACGCAGCTCATTTTGAGCTGAAAGTCGCTAAAAACAATGGGTAAAAATCGCTAAATCAATGCCGCCAACATTTGAAAAGCCACGAAAGTCACGCTAACAATGAATATGTTAATATTTGCGGGAGTAAGCGAAAAATAAAAGGTAAGAATATACGCTAGCATGGTTCATTGGGGTTTACACCTCACAGTTCCTGCGACTACCCCTGTCGTCGCTTCGCAGTGACGTGCTCTGCCGCTCTTATAACAAACTGCCTAGGCTACGCTTTGCGGCTTAGGACTCTCAATCCTCGACTACGCTGAAATGTTTTTCTCCCCTCTCATTTCAGATGTTAATTAGTTTTGATCCTGAATGTTGGTAGCGGAAATCGGCTGTGATCCGTTAGCATTAATTCTTTATAAGAAAGACTTAAAAATCGTTAGAATGTTACAAAACGTCAAAAATGTTCATAATACTTGTAGCAAAACGTAGAATGTGTTATAAATGTAATAAAGAAAATAAATGGAATGAAATAGAATGAAATATTCGTGTGTTAGATGAGTATACCTAGTCATTCCGAGCAATTGATAGATAGAGAGTAGGAATATCGATTATTTTTCTGAGGTCATGTAATTGAACTTTCAGACTCACGCTTGTTGCCATTACAGAACTATTTCTGAACTGAAAGTCGAGAAATAATAAAATTATCATAACAAGACGCATTCGTTAATCTCAACAATATATTACAGGAAAACTAAACACTCGCGGTATTACTGAACAGTGTACGATTTAAATCAGGAGGGTTGAACTACTTCCAGAAATTTCGGAGACTATGAAATTGTATTGTAGTTCTTGTTGCTTATTAACCCCACATGCAATTTCTCAAGTAAATGAAACTCATACCTTAAACATTGGTCGTGCTTTATGACTAACCCTGTGTGGAAACAGCGTTGAAGGTCTCAACAATTTGGTTAACGTTTCTGCTACTTATTAATGTTTCTGTTGTTTATTTATTACCTTGAAGTATATCAATAACGCGCGAATGAAAAGAAATAGTAGGTGTTTAAGGACCGTAGAATCACGCGAGCAGATCAACGTTCTGAGAACAGAGCACGGTGTTAAAATAACGCCGACAGGACAGATGCCAAGTTACTCCTATCTTTAGTCGCTGCGCAAGCGTCGCAGTTGGCTGATACGTTCGGTCACTCACACAGCTGCTATCGACAGCATCTGGACTTTTATGCTGAGAAATTTTTGGCACAAATGCGGAACATATGAGAAGCCACGTGTTTGGATTCTCCCTTATTACTTGTGCATTTCCCTCCCATCAAGACTGTGGCGTAATCGGTATCATCTCCGCCCGAAAATCCAGTTGGGATGAGCTACCTGGATAAGATTGTTACTGTTTTCCTTCATCTTTAACAGACACACACTTCCGGTAACTCCCGATCTCGGGCCTGAATGATCAATAATTTATCATAACTTAATTCATCGTCCGTATATAAATTAAAGGTTATCATGAACATTAAACAATAACAAAATGATGACGATAATAATAATATTTATCATCATTGTAGACCACGAATATGCCTGTTAAAACACTTTCTTAATTAACTAATTAATAATTTGAATCATAACATTTAAGGCTTTCTCCTCACTCTTTTTAAAAATGTTTTAAATTGCATATAAGCGGCATTCAAGTACCGCTTTGGTTATTGGTGAATTTTAGAGTACTGGCTAATGCTTCTGCAGAGCTGTTAGAATGGTAGACATATTACTTTCAACTCAGGTGTCATAAATTCATTCATTCATTATCTGTTTAACCTCCTCTTATGTAGGACTTACAGCCCCCAGGACTTACAGGCGGGTCAGAGACCCGTCGAGAAGCAGACACTCGTGGATCAGACAGAATATCCAGGATGGGGGATCAGCCCGATGCCTGGTATGGGATGAAATAGGTGTAGATGAAACGAAATGATGGTGAAATGGATGAAAGGAAAGGTGATCATGGAGCAGTTGGTGGAATGAATGGCGGGGGAAACCGGAGAAAACCCTCCCAGACGCCGCTTTGTCCACCACAAATCCCACAAATCCCCTGGGATTGAACCCGGACCGCCTCGGTGAGAGGCGAGCGGTCTAACAACTCGGCCACGGCGCCGCCCAGGTTTCTTATAAAGAAAATAAATAATTCCCATTGTTTTACTACTATTCGTGCTCTTTCGTATTCTATCGTCGGTTATCGCTTCTGTTAGTTGCAAGTCATTTGTTCTGTGCAGTGTATGTTGAGAAACGGGCGACTTTTTTTTAGTTCCATTTATAACCCCCCCCCCAGCTGCATTGGTCTCATCGGCGCCCTTTCCTTTGGAGCTTATTGCCTAGGCAATGATGTTAACTCATATTCCCTTGTGTTAGGTTCCTTGCACTTTTTGGGTTTTAATCATTAGATCACACACACATTCATATTTCCAGACTCTGGGGAGGAGTTGAATCTTCTGAACTCCGCCTGTGTCAAGCTTCAACTTGGAAGTTTTCTCGTATCCTCCGTATTCACCGGAGCTTAGCCCAAGTGATTTTCACTGTTCCTCCAACTCAAAGGTAAGCGTTTTTAACACCGATGATGAAGTCAAATCAATGAACAGCTGGTTGCGAGCACAGGACCCGACCTGGTACAACACTGGCTTGGAAAAACTTATGTCACGTCCCCAAAAATGCTTGGAAAAACATGTGACTATGTAGAAAAGTAACAGAAGGATTGTACAATATAAATAAAATTAATTCAACATGATCAATTGTGTGTAATTTTTTTATAAAATAAAGAAACTTACTTATTGGACGCCCCTCGTACTTGACTTAAAACTATGTTGTGTGTGCACTTTTCAAGAATTATAGTACAATGAGGTACACTATTACATTTATGTATTCCTTACTGACATGAATGCAATAATAATAATAATAATAATAATAATAATAATAACACCACCAAAGTAACTATAAATATTGTGTGACTGACGTCTATAATTACTATTGTGCCGTGCTCGTTATTTACGTACAGAATTAATTTGCTACAGAACGTCATGTCTATTTCTTTTCCAACGTAGAAATGCAATCACTGGAAGCCAAGGGATAGTTATAAATCACAGATAGGATGAGAAGGTGGCTTCTGTAGCGGCTGTATGTCGAATACAATCGAATGTTCCTTTAATGGAAAAATTGAGTAATTTGATTACTAAAGCTTCTGGGTATCCAACACATTTTAAATCGTATTAGTTACCATTCTACCATGAACAGTACACATTTGGAATTGCACTTTAATCATTGAGCGTCATATTTCAATTAGCATTCTTTATTAATAGAAGTGGTTTTCTAACATTTATTAAACACACATTTCCTTGTCGATATTTTTTGACACAACCGTTAATGTGGCAACAAAGCAATACCACTGTATACCCCACGCTTTTTGTTAGTGTGGCGTGTAAACAAGCGAAAGATAAATGCAACGCATATGAATATCCATAGTATTACTGGCAGCCTTTCACTGCCTTACTTTAGGCTGTACTTAAAAACAAGCTATTTAAGAATGAAACACTGCTCACCATTTTTGTTTAAATTGAATATAAACTTAAGCTTCATGTATTTTTGAAAGCAAATAATGTGATTTCTAAAATACGCGGAATTCACTAGACACACATTAAAATAACATTTAAGTGGTTTTACGGACCTGCAAAGAAACTAGGACAACAGACTGAAAGGTCAAATTGGCTAGCAAACTGAAAGAATTTTCGGTCACCTTTTATGGAAAACACTTCCAAGAAAGAGACCATAAATCTAACCGGTATGCAACCTCAGGTAAGGAGTCAACAAAGACCGAACCGATCCTTTAAGAATCAAGTCTGTCAGTTTTCAGCTTTTGCGAATAGCTGCTAAGTAGGTATGTTTAGGCCGAAGTCTTTTGTTATTCTGTGGTAGCGGGGTAAGGTAAGGATGAGACACGGCATTTAATTGGAGAAACAAACAGAATACAATATATTCATTAGTGATCACACCACTACTCAAAAATCTGATGTGTTACACTCACATGACTTTCTCTACTCTTGTACAAACTACTTTTACAAACACTTATTCTCACTCTACTTCATGTTAATCGAGATAAACATTTGCAGACTCTATCTTATTGCTAATTTTCTTGTAGATGCAAGGGGAATATATATTTACAAGGGCAATTTGGAAATACAGTAGCCTTTAAGTACATACATATCTCTTAATAGCTGGTTGCTAGGTGCAGCACCATTCCCTTTGCCACAGATTAATACTCTTTGCATATCCAAGGCAAAAAAATCTGATGTGTTACACTCACATGACTTTCCCTACTCTTGTACAAACTATTTTTACAAACGCTTATTCTCCATATGCTTCATGTTAATCGATCTCGAGATGTCAATCTTACTGCTAATTTTCTTGTGGATGCAAGGGGAATATGGTAGGTTTTAAGCGATAGTCAAATATTTTAAGCGCTGGTTGCTATGTGGCGCAATCCATTCTCTTTGCATGTCCAGGACATAAAAAATCTGATGTGTTACACTCACATGACTTTCTCTACTCTTGTACAAAGTATTTATACAAACGCTTATTCTCCATCTACTTCATGTTAATCGAGATAAACATTTGCAGACTCTATCTTATTGCTAATTTTCTTGTAGATGTAAGGGGAATATATATTTACAAGGGCAATTTGGAAATACAGTAACCTTTAAGCAGATACATATCTCTTAATAACTGGTTGCTAGATGCAGCACCATTCCCTTTCCCACAGATTAATACTCTTTGCATGTCCAAGACAAAAAAAATGAATAACGAATTCGCATTTGAGAAAATAGTATTGAAAAATTTAAGGGAATAACAAGTAATATCTCGAAAATGGTTCACTCAAAAAAAAAATGCATATGACATAAATTGTGTATTTTAACGCGATCTACATTTTTTGTGTAGTAGAATTTTGTCTATCTCTTATGGTTTACCAGTTATGCAAAAGTCGTTCACAATGAAGAATGCTTTTGGAGACATTCCCAGGAAATTCAAGATATACACTTTATTTGTCATAAACATATCTTAAACATATGATATTTTAATCAAAATCCTTAGAGCCATTTTTGAGAAAATTAAAATTTTCGAAAAATCTTCCGTGTAAAGGGTAATCTGGGGTGGGGGATTTTCTTGAAAACCTTCGTGTCGCACCCTTGGAAGATACTGAACCTAAATACCAAGTTTGGTGTTTGTTCGACTGTTCGTTTCTGAGTTATGCTGTTCACAGACAGACAGACACACACACACACGGACATGTTTCCAAAAATGCTTTTTTTGGATTCAGGGGGTCTCAAAACATGTATTTCCGGTGAAATCTCGGTATCGAATTTTTGGGTGGAATACAATACTTTCACTACTTACTGTACGTAGTAGAGAAAGTAAAGAAAGTGAAAACAATTGTGACATAGTGCATTTAAATTTCTTCTACTTCTTTGTTTTATATCAGTAGGTACTGATTGCAGCATGAAATCCCTATCCTCAAACAACACATGAAAATTTGGACCTTGCTTTCTAAACCTGAAATTTATGAGACATAGATAGAAACAGGGCTTAGGAATTTAAGAAGTACATTCTATACTATGAATATTGAAAGAGCTCAAAGTAACACATTTTAAGTACTTATTTATAGAAGAACAAGAAATAAGGTCTTTAAGTAAAATATAGGGAACTGAGTGCTACTCAATATACATGTAGATAGTATACCTATTTTTTTCGCATGTAGTGCATCTATCTCACTAAATTATCAGTGGAATCATAAACCTTTTGCATTCAGATACAAAACTGGTTTTTGTTCCTTGGATGGAATGTGACAAATCATTAGTCTGAGAACCTTTTTTATTTATTATCACTTAGAGCCTCCAGTGTTTAGTTTTCCCTTGCCCATACCTAGCATCCAAGGAAACAATATTACATAATTATTTACATATACTTAAACATATGTTTATATTATTTCAGTTTCAAAAACGTGTGTTCCAGAATTGAATTCTATACCATGTCCACTTTATGCTCTGGTATTTTGAATGGTGCTAGCACATATTTGCAGCAAGTAGATAAATGTTTAACGAGAAATCACAACAATTTAGACGGCAAATAATGTTTTCATAGCATAACGAATATGTCAAATGTTCCTTGTGTTTGCCCGCTGTACAGCATTTGCAGACGGCTCACAAGCTTTAAAGAGAGGGTATTAGACTGAAACTTAAGTAGGGTGATTTGCTTGTGCCTGGGAACATGCAGAAAAGACGTTTGATATTGAACCATTATGTTGAAGTACACTGTCTAACCCCATGCGCGACTCTATATTCTGTCCTCATTTGCGTCGTCATTTTGTTCATTTTGCTTATTTCACAACTGCAAGAGTGCTTAAGCATTTACAGGATCCCAATCATAAAGAATGAGAATGTTTTACTTTTTCATTAAATTACCTCTACCATAAACTACTTTTTACGTGGAATTGTCTTTCTTTTTGTTTTTCTGTATTATCAAAATGGTACTTAATATTTTTTATTAAAGCACATACTTACCTACCGTAAAATAGGGCGTCTTTGGCCCAAATTTGGCACCTATTTGTAAAGCTACCACAAAGTTATTACGGCATCTCAGAACTGACATTATCCCTCTAAGCTGACATAACGTGTTTGTATCTTTACAAACAGGAAATTTAAAAGCAGAATTCGGGTTGTGTCCTAGAGTCAATGTCACTCCATCTTACAATATCTTAATTTTTCAGTAAATAACTTTGAAGTGCTCCTCATTTTAATTCATTACTATACCTTCACAGTACTCATTAAACATTTTAAATCTTGTTAAGGAACATAGTTCATGTCAAATAACATTTGTTGAGGCACTCACCTTTTAGAAAATATCTATTGTTGCTTTTTTAATTTTTCCACATTTAAAGCATTTACAAAACTTGATGCTAAACATCTTATTTCTCAGCTAATGAACAGCATATGTGATACCGTGACAAGCGTAGAACTGTGTCTGCTATTACATTACCGAACGTCGTTTTAGCTTAAAACACCTTATTACTGAAATACAACGTAATTTATGTTCGATTGCCGAAATATAGTAGCACTTTGGTAGCTGTACTTTAATGAACGTCATTAAAGCGCAGATGTTCCAACAATCAGAAGACTTTATGTACAATAAAAATGCGGAAGTATGTATCAGGGCTTTGCCTAATATCGATTGTTCTTGTACGTGTATCAACAATCGACGTGTGCACCAATTGCATAATACACTTGCATTTGAAATAATCAGCGTTAATTGCAAATAATATTCCAATGAATTCGATTTGTCCTTTGTTTTTCAATGCCTACTTCTCATAGGTTATAGCTTATGTATAACATCAGGGTTACTGTTTCCGGAAAAAAAACAAAGGAAATAGTGCACATCTGCGCATATCTCACTAGCCTACCAGTTGCTGCCATAACACAAGGTCACAAAAGTGAAGTAGAATTAATTATGGTCGTCACGCATGCAAGGCTCATTCAGGAAGATATTTATGAATACTGTGACTTTGTCACTTTTCTCACCGTCACTGCTCTAAGTTCTTATCTAGTCCAACTTCACTGGAAGTTCACACCATCACTTCAGTAAATGAACTAGTCCAACTCTCCGTCACTTCACTTCCTTCGTGACGCAGCCTTTTCACGCCGGACGGTTAACTTCACTCGGGAGTCGAGTTTTCTTTCGTCTGTACATCTAGCGTTTTTTAATTGATCTACAACTCTTCTTCCGCAATGTCATTTAGTGTATTTTAACTCCGTTGCAGAGATTTCTTTCAGGGCTTGCACTGTTGCCTTCACATTCTTTATTTCACTCTCCATTTTCTCTATTCCAAATTTCATTTCCTCCATTTCGGTCTTCATTTCTGTTCCATTCTGTCCATTTCGGATTCTATTCTTGTTTCCATCTTAGAAATTATTCTCTCCTACATTGTGGCTAATAAATGTTTAAGCATTTCCTCCATCTTGGCTTTTTAACCTTCACTGTTCTAAGTTATTATTTAGTTCAACTTCACTAGACGTTCATTGCGTTCACACCGTCACTTCGCTAAGTGAAGTAATTCAATTCTCCGTCACTTCACTTCCTTAGTGACGAAGCCTCTTTACGCCGGACAGTTCATTTCGCTTGGGAATCGAACACAAGACCTGCACAATCCGTCGCTTTGCGGCTGCACTCGCTGCACGTCACAACAGACGTCACCAACTTCTTCAAAGAATTACTTTTGATGTCGCATCAGAAACGCGCTCCCTAATTCGCTCGAACACTAACTCAACCACTCCCTCGCACTCGACTCGCAACTCGACACGCAATGCCTCATGGCCCGCGAGAGCGCTCGTTTATATAGGCAGTGGAATCTTCCGTAGGATGTTCTCGAACATTCTAAAATATTTTGACACACTTTCTGGAAGAGGGGGGAGATAAAGCTTCCAGAAAGTTCTGGTTATATTTCGATAGCGCGTCCGGTGTTTACGCTGGCAAGCGGCGTTATCATCGCATACTCGGACCGCTCGGGGTCGAACTCCCAATAACCTGGACCACAGCCGCTCTGTCACAATACTTAAAGTTAGATATATGTTCTAATATAAATAGTTGTATGTAACTTGCCTATAATGGTAATTAAGGCGCTCTCGCTTGTGTCGTAAACATGCTCGCGTCTTAATTACCGCATTATAGGCTCGTAGCATAATAAAGCAATTATTTATAATAATTAAAGGAAACGTATAGAAAGAGTTTTTGTTTAAGTCATATGTGTAAACGTTATGAAAGTACATTATTACACATAGTGGAAGTCCGTACTGTTACAGGTCAAATTTTATATAATTTAAGCTTACCGGCACATAAGTATTGTGATTTAAATGCCACAAACCTTTGGCAAAGTTCAGTAAAATTGAGCTGTACACACGGTACAGCTTCAGTGAGATACTTTTCCAGCTGGTGGTGAATGTCTCTGTGCAATAAGTCTCTGGTTTCATGAAACTTGAAAGCTGACTCTTAGATGGAATATGTATTATGTCAAACCAGCTGCAGTACTATTTGTAGTTTATAACTAAACTACACTGTTTAAGTACAACTATAAAGTCGTCACATTTGCACGAGTTTAATACTGTGTGCGTTATCTGAAGTAGAACATTCTGGGGTTCACATTTAGATAATTCGCCTCCGAAATTGCTACGGAGATTCTCTGGAGAATACGTTTTTCTAAACAATTCCTGTTTGCTTTTAATCGTAATCGAGTTATCGCAGGTTAAAATGCTACCAGACATGTGACATAATAACAGTAGGTTGTGACAATATTTGCACTTGAAAGAGTTTACTTTGTAGAGAATTTTAATGCCGAACCTGATATGCTTAAGAATGACTAAACATTACTTACCTAGAAAACTGGAAGGTTGTTTATTGAAAACAACAGCACTTACCTGAAACAGAAATACAGCAAATGTGAGGTAGTTGAAATAATAATAATAATAATAATAATAATAATTACTCAGCCTATGCATTGTCAGTTGCACATATAAAGTACCTGCATAGGTTCTGCTATGTCAAATAGAGGAAAACATAATATATTTAGTAGTAAAAAAGACGAGAGCTGGACAGACACTTCCAGCATAGGTGGCTCCATGTAAACATATGAAAAGTCGCCGGTCTGCTGAAGGCATCGGCTTTACTTGCTTGTTCAGTGGTGGAAAAGATGTATTCTATTCCAGATGCCATAATGAAGTGCTGGGTAGAAAGGGATCTGGACTGACTGCGGAAGTTGTTACAGACGAAACTTGATGTTCTTAAATAACTTAAATATTTGCGTAAGTTCTACATAATTGAATTCTATCATATTAATGTTTGTTTTAAAGTTCCTTTACGGTGGTTTAAATAACGCTGCTGGCTTTTAACAATATAATCTGAAGGTCGTATACACAATAAAGGCAACTTTTAAAAGCAATTCTTCTCTTTTTACTTTCTCTACTACGTATAGTAAGTAGGGGAAGTATTGTATTCCACCCAAAAATTCGATACCAAGATTTCACCGGAAATACATGTTTTGAAACCCCCTGAATCCAAAAAAAAGCATTTTTGGAAACATTTCCCTGTGCGTGTCTGTTAACTGTATAACTCAGAAACGAACAGTCGGATAAACACCAAACTTGGTATTTAGGCTCGGTATCTTCCAAAGATGCGACACGAAGGTTTTCAAGAAATCCCCCCACCCCAGACTACCCTTTACATGGAAGATTTTTCGAAAATTTTATTTATCTCAAAAATGGCTCAAACGATTTTGATTAAAATATCATATGTTTAAGATACTTTCATGACAAATGAAATGTATATCTCGAATTTTCTGGGAATGTCAACAAAAGAATTCTTCATTGTGAACGACTCTTGCCTAACTGGTAAACCATAAGAGATAGACAAAATTTTACTACACAAAAAATGTACATCTCGTTAAAATACACAACTTATTTGTAACAGAAAGTGAGAAGCCTGATGTGGTGATCTCTATGAATGTTACTGTCTCTTCACGTTTCTTAGGCTTGGGATTGAGAACGCGTGAATGATATTTCGGGTTATTCATGACAATCACCGAGAGTTTCTCTAGCAGCCTGTGTTTTCAAATCATTCTTCGAACAATTTTGCATTCATTGTCCCGTGATAATCAATTGGGGCATCCAATAAGCTCTCACCTGTAACAAAGCCGCTTCGTCCTCCTTTGTGAAGAATCACTATTCCTTTCCTTTACCAGTTGAAAATTGAGCATTCATCCGTCCATCTTCGGAAGACACCATCGTGTGTGTCGTACCATGCCTCGTCTAGAGAGATGTCCTGGAAGCCTAACTGCCTATTGTGGACAATTTTATTTAAATAATCGGCTCGCCATATTTGTATTCGCTTTGATTTCATTACTGGTGCTCGGCGACTTCGCTTCTTAAATCTAAAATCCATAGACTTGAGAAGTTGAAACAATGTCTTCCTCTGATACGGGAAGTCATACTCCGTGTTTCTCGTTTTCTCACGAACTGCACTCAAAATTTTGTTCAGTTTTGGAGTAGTCTGATTTGTATAAAATTGATATACAGTTCTTCTTATTAACTCCATAGAAAACTATCAATCTTATGAAATTCACGAACTGTTTTGTTTGCATCAAATTTCGTCTTTGTTGGAGTTGTATAATGTTGAATATTCAGTTTAATGGTTCTTTTTATTGTACATCTGGGAACGCCAGTTGCAGCTACAGCCTGTGCTATCAGTGAGTCCCAGTTGCCGTCTCCTACTTTAAAGTCATCATACATTTTTAATAATGTGTGCCGTCTGCTTGTGTATTGGTTTTCCACGTCCTATGAGCGAGGAGTTTGCCTAATAAGTAACAGGTACATTACCTATTCCCAAGGCCGGCACATATTTATAGACATTTAAAAACTTTGTGAATATCTCTGATGTGCGACGCTACTCGTATCTGAACGACAGCTTAAATCGTGTAACCCTGTCTGGATTGTTTTGTTTTATATACACGTTCCGGCCATGCGACGTCCTTATCTCCCCCTTCCACTGGCTCAAAAGCCTCTGAACAGAGAATGCATCGTTACTAGAGAATAAGCAATAAACCAAACGATTCGCCCACTTCACGGGTATTGCTCAAATTTGCGCATCTGTAAGTTCACACCTTCTCGTACTCAAGTAAAGACATCCTCATTGCTGCGTATTTCCTCCGCAGCCAGATAAATACGTTCTCTCAAAGATTCGACGTCAGTTTTGTAGAAGTCGATGTTTTGTACACCCTGCTTTTCACATTGAACGCTGAAAGCATTCCTTCCATTTTACACTGTTCTAGTATAGGCAATAGCTTGCCAGTTGTACTTGCTATTTCGCTATTACATCACCTTTTCGTCATATTTGTTTGTATTAAGGGACGTGTGGTAAACAAAGCCGCTAGTTTCCCTTCAGTTAAAGGAGGGGCGTGAACTATGTTTTGTTTATGTCTGAAGGCTAGTTAAAATCGCATGACCTATCTCGACCAACTTACACTGTTGCCGAGTTCTATAACCACAATACGTTTCTAAAAAGGTGTTCGGAATATCCCTTTAAGTAATAAAGAATTTGAAAACCTGGTTTGATGTCACATAGTTACTACTAAAATAATGTCAAAATAGCTTACTCTATCATTTAAAAGTAACAAACTATTATTTCATACATTCTCGTAGAACTAAATATCTAATTTGGAAAAAAAAACTATTTGTTTTTTTCGAAAACGGCTGATCAAAGAACAAAATACTATTATACTTTTTTGTTTGTAATACTTATATGAAGCATATACGTTCCTTTTCACCCGGTATAATGACCAAGACTCATTCATAGCTTTAGGCTCAGGATATTTACCCAAGCTGTCTTGAAATCTATGAGGTGATTCTGGCCACGAAGAGCCAAGAGCACAGGCGTTTTACAAAACCAGAGAACATGCCCTATAATTAAAAATAAAACTTAGAAAATAAAATAATTACACGCGAGCCCCTTTCAGCTAAAGTGCGGTATCATCGATACGTTGTTCACCATTCAGAATCGAACTTAATCGATAATTTTAAAGTATGCTACTAAAAAACTAATAACTGATAATTTTTTCTCCTTCGTTCGTTTTCTTATAATCTCTACTTCGATTCGACTAAGGAGCTAGAAAGTCTATTCTCATGGATCTTTCAGTTTACTATTGGCGGTTGTACATACTGTAAAAATGGCGAGATTTGGTGATCTGCGAATTCAAAATATGAAAGAAGTGGTACAAGATCTAGCGCGGTATAACACAACATGAAACAAAAAATCTGATGTGTTACACTCACATGACTTTCTCTACTCTTGTACAATCTAATTTTACAAACGCTTATTCTCCATATGCTTCATGTTAATCGAGATATCGAGATGTCAATCTTATTGGTAATTTTCTTGTAGATGCAAGGGGAATATGGTAGGTTTTAAGCGATAGTCAAATATTTTAACGCTGGTTGCTATGTGGCGCATTCCATTCTCTTTGCATGTCCAGGACATAAAAAAATGAATAACGAATTTGAGAAAAAGTATAAGTATTGGAACATTTAAGGAAATAACAAGCAATATCTCGAAAACGGTTCACTCAACAAAAGAAATGTATAAGACATAAGTTCTGTATTTTAACGCGATCTACATTTTTTGTGTAGTAAAATTTTGTCTATCTCTTATGGTTTACCAGTTATGCAAAAGTCGTTCACAATGAAGAATTCTTTTGTTGACATTCCCAGAAAATTCGAGATATACATTTCATTTGTCATGAAAGTATCTTAAACATATGATATTTTAATCAAAATCGTTTGAGCCATTTTTGAGATAATTAAAATTTTCGAAAAATCTTCCATGTAAAGGGTAGTCTGGGGTGGGGGGATTTTCTTGAAAACCTTCGTGTCGCATCTCTGGAAGATACTGAACCTAAATACCAAGTTTGGTGCTTATCCGACTGTTCGTTTTTGAGTTATGCTGTTCACAGACACACAGACACACACACACACACACACACACACAGACACACACACGGAAATGTTTCCAAAAATGCTTTTTTTGGATTCAGGAGGTCTCAAAACATGTATTTCGGGTGAAATCTCGGTATCGAATTTTTGGGTGGAATGCAATACTTCCCCTACTTACTATACGTAGTAGAGAAAGTAAAAAGTGGTACGGAATCAGGTAGGCCACTTCAATGAGTAGTACCTTATTTACTAAAGCACAAAAAGTAGCATCGTTCTCACATTGTAATAATTTCAGCGAGCGGAAATTCTCGCACTCATGTTACCGAAACTACCTTATATTGCTTATTTTTCTTTAGCAATTTAATTCAGCTTTCAAACTCAGCTTCTTGTCATTCTTAGCCTTATTTAAATGACCGAAAAATCAGCACTTGTGGTATTACTGAAGATAATATAACCGAGTGTCCCAGAATTAACAATAAAGACCACTTGTTCTAACTATATGCCAGCCAAACCGATATATCAAAGAATATTATATAATAGCTCAATAGTTTCGTGACCCGGAGAACTTGCCAACCGCAGGCGTCGGTTTATGGGGATACAAGGCATAAATTGAGTCTTGTTCCTGCAAAAGGGGTACGAAATGTCACTTAATTACATTGGGTCACGGCTTCTGCCTCTGTAGCCGTGCTGACATTGGCACAGGTCCAATGTGGAGGTCACACTAAGAACTCTTCGCGCGTTAAACAGCGAAAACTGTAATTCAATGCAGTTTTAGTTTTATCTTGAAAGGGCAGACAGACCAGTGAGATTGAGTACTCTACAGTTTGCGAATATGAAGCACTTATGGGACTTATAATACATAATCAATTAATTGCAGCAGTAAGAGGGCGTTTGTAACGTTTCACAGAATTGCAAGGCACTTCAGTGTAGAGCAGAAAGGAAGACTTTAACATGTTTCTGGAAATAATATAGGATAAATATGCACGGTTTATACATTTCTTAAAGAGTTACGTAGATGGGGAAATCCACGCGAAATCAAGGAAGGAAGGAAAGATAGAAAGAAACTAAACAAGATTTCCTTTGCACAATTACAAACTCAATATATACCTTAAATATTAAATGATATCATATGAAAATGAATCTTCTACTAACATTAAGTTATTCAAATACAGTTTGCCTAGAAATGATTTCAAATTAAGTAATAAAATACACACAACATGCGGAAACATCGTTCCGATAACGTCAGAAGCAATAGAGAAATTAATTCCTAGTTGTAGTAATGAGCTCTTGCCAAGGAAAAGAAGAGGAACCACAATGCTGCATGGGAAAACGTAAACGTACAACATGGAGGATTTTGAAAATATATGTAGCTAGCGCTACAATATAAATTATTTCACACAAATGCTGCACTTTTAACCAGCTCTAAGCTTTACTTCCTGCAAATGTTGTCTGCAGCTTATGGTTTCCTAAGTATACAAAATTATTCACATCCCATAAGAATGAGGACGACTTTATAGGTATTTTACAAGAGAATCAAGATAAATAAGTTAAGTTTCATGTCAGTATCTCAAACATGATGTTAATAAAATCCTTTCAGATGCTTTTACCAAAATAAAGAGTAACATATATTTTTGTATGTAATGGGCAGTTTGGTGCGGGGAGAATTTGGTGAAAATCTTAAAAGTTGCATGAAATATGGATGTAATTATGCGAAGTTTGGAAAAGACCGACTTTTCTTTTTCGAGTATATGCTTTATATCATGTGCTAATTAGTTTACATTGTATTGCTTTCCTGATTATATTTCTCAGATACCTTAGAAATCATTCACAAATTTAAAAAGCGGTAGCTGAAAATAGGCACATATTCACAATTTAAAACGAAGCCCGGTAAACAATTCCATGAAATAATACAAACATTACTCTCTTTGTGCTTTAGTCAGAAAACTGCGAAGCAAAACGTGTATAAAAATCTGATGTGTTACACTCACATGACTTTCTCTACTCTTGTACAAATTATTTTTACAAACGCCTATTCTCCATATGCTTGACGTTAATCTTATTGCTAATTTTCTTGTAAGTGCAAGGGGGAATTGGTAGGCTTTAAGCGATAGTCAAATGTTTTCTGAGCTGGTTGCTATGTGGAGTATTCCATTCTCTTTGCATTACCAGGACAAACAAAATGAATAACGAATTCCCATTTGAGAAAAAGTATAAGTATTGCAGAATTTAAGGGAAAAACAAGCAATATCTCGAAAATGGTTCACAAAAAAAATGTATGACATAAATTGTGTATTTTAACGCGATCTACATTTTTTGTGTGGTAAAATTTTGTCTATCTCTTATGCTTTACCAGTTATGCAAAAATCGTTCACAATGAAGAACACTTTTAGAGACATTCCCAGAAAATTCCAGATATACAATTCATTTGCCATAAAAAAAGTCTTAAACTTACGATATTTTATTCAAATCGTTAGAGCCATTTTTGAGAAAATTAAAACTTTCTAAAAATGTTCCATGTAAAGGGTAGTCTGGGGTGGGGAGATTTTTTGAAAACCTTCGTGTCGCATCTCTGGAAGATACTGAACCTAAATACCAAGTTTGGTGTTTATCCGACTGTTGGTATGCATTCAGTGCACCTCAAAACATGTATTTCCTGTGAAATCTCGGGTGGAATGCAATACTTCCCCTACTTACTATAGTAGTAGACAAAGTAAAAATGTAATGGGAAACACTCCAACAACTACTACACAAATTCACAAATATCCACAATATTCATATAAAAATCAATTCTTCTCTCCAGGTTACGTTATTAACATATATTTTTGCTTAGGAATGATTAAAATATTATGTATTACATTCACGCTATCGTATTTCTTCTTACAAATGCTTATTCCTCGATCTGCTTTATGTTGATCGAGATAAGCATTTGTAGAAATGCGTTATAGTCATTAACGAGGACGAAGCGATAGTAAAATATTTAAAAAGCGAGTAGCAATAAGCTGGCTTTGAAATTCCATAATTTTGATATTATAACATAAGAGCTAAATTAAAGCTGCATTTTAACACGTGTAAAAATATTGAACAATTCAAACCAAGATCAAAGAATATCTCGGAAATTGTTATGTACACAAAAAAGTATTTTGCATAAGTGGCGTTTTAACGAAATCTACCTATATATTTAGTGTGATGAGTTACTGTCTCTGTCTCTCTTTCTCTCTCTCTCTCTCTCTCTCTCTCTCTCTCTCTCTCGCGGTGTAGAAAATAACACTATCCATTCAGAATGAAGGGACTTCACATACTATTCGCTTAAAATTTAACGTATACATTTTATTATTTATGCAAATATCTTACATATTTTATTTTAATTATTAGTCATTTTGAAAAAAATAAAAAATTAACAAAACCCTTCCATCCAAAATCCTTCAAATCCTCGTGTTGCATCTCTGAGAGATGCACAACTTCAATGCGAAGTTCGCTATTGATTTGAGTTTTCGTTTTCAGTTATGTTGCTCTCTCTCTCTCTCTCGCGCACACACACACACACACACACATACACACACACACACACACTCACACAGAGACAGACACAAACACAATTTTTCTAAAAATTCTTTTTTTGGAGTTCAGGGACCTCAAAACATGTGTTTATGATGAATTTCGATATTGAATTTTCGGGTGTAATACAATATTTCCTTAACCTACCTCGTCGGCAAAGTAGATAATCAAGTTTCTTTGCGTTCACGTAGCACATTTATTGTGTTCTGGTAGTACTCTGGTAGTCGCCGTTTCACCAAATGACACGCCTATGATAGATTCCCTACCATATTCCAGAAGAACCACTAAGTACAGAACCCTGTTTCTTAATCAAAATTCCACAGTAAGTTCATACGTTTCTTTCATGCTACCTGGAAAAATACAGTAGAGGGAAAACGCCTAAACTAAATAAAACAAAAGAGGAAAAAAAATATAAAAGGAAAAGGAAACAGGAAGATGGTTATGCAGTTTCAGGACTGTTACACATTGTTTCAGTGGATTTCTCAGAAAGCTGTCATCACTATTTATATGCTGGTTTGCTGGCAGCAGAGCTCTCACGGTCAATATGTAATTCTGAGAACCTTGCCCTCCAAACTCTGTGTTTGTTCAGCTATGCTAGTAAGGTACCTTGAGCGGAGGCCAAACTGAGGCCGTTTGTAGAATTATTACCTACATTTTTCCTTACTGTACATCTCACCTAGAGTGAGTAGAGGAAGTGTTACTTTCCACACAAAAAATCATACCGATATTTCCCAAAAATACATGTTTTGAGGGTCCCTGAATAAAAAATAAACATTTTTAGAAAAACGTCTGTGTGCGAACACCGTAACTCAAAAACGAAAAGTGAGTTAAATACCAAAAATTGAAATCTAAGTTCAGCGACTTCCTAGAATACGATACTAAGATTTTCAGGAAACCCCGAGCCTAAATTACCGTTTACATGGAAAACGTTTGGTTATTTATTTCCTCATAAATGGTTCTACGATTTTGGTTGAACTACCATATGTTTTACGTATTGGCATTACAAATAAAATGTACTCTTTGGATTTGTTGCAAATAGGATGTGAAGTCCTCTTCATTCTGAATGTATTTTGTATAAATCGTATACCGTAAGACAGACGAAAGCTTACCATATTGTCGTAACCTCTTTACTATTCTAGCTCAATGGGGGGTAGAGCAACAGGTACCGTGAACATATAGAATATTTATCACACATTATGCGAGGTCCGACGAGGCACGCTCAACGAAATTATGAAAATATAACTAAAAAGTACCTAGTAATATTCTAAATTCATGATGTAGATGAGGGAAGGGTCTATCTACTATAGAAATTCATACTATAACTGCTTGGATGTTAAATGTATATTGTGATAAAAAGGAATTACAATACCTCCTTGCCTGTCGGTGCAGACGCCATGCTACACGCATGGATAGGCGGCACGCACTCTGACCTTGCTACTAGCAGAACCTCGACTCGACTGACTCAACCCACGCTAAACTCGGCGTGGGTACGCTACTCTAGAACTAGTTTTTCATCCCCTCCACTCTTGCACAATATCCGATCTGGGCCACCAAGTCACGTACGCAATAATGCTAACGATATTACAAATGTCACAATATAAAAAACAATTTACACCAAATAGATTTTTAATGGAATTAATAATTTCTGAAATATCCTTTATTATTGGTTTGAGTTGTTAAATACTTCATTCGCTATTCGTTTTTACTTTCACTACAGCGTAGGTACATAGCAGGTAGAGGAGGTATTGATTGTATTGCATCCAAACATTCGACACAGAGATTTCATCGGAAATACTTGTTTTGAGACACCTTGAATCCAAAAAAAAAAGCATTTTTAGAAGAAAAAAAGTTCTGTGTGTGCGCGCGCCTGGTCTGTCTGTGAACAGCTTAAGTCGAAAACGAAAAGCAGCATGAATACCAAACTTGGTATTTAAGTTCAGTATCTCCCAAAGATACCAAGAGAGAGATTTTCAAGAAAATCCCCCCACCCCCAAATTATCCTTCACTTGGACCATTTTTCAAAATTATTTTCTAAAAAATGGCTTTAACGATTTTGATTAAAATACCACATTTAAAGATATTTAAATGACAAATAAAATGTATATCTTGAATTTTCCTGGAATAGCCTGTTAAGTCCTCTTCATGTTGATCTCTTTAAAACACACGATTTATTTGAAACAACTTTTTTGTGGTATCATCCATTTCCGAGATATCAGTTATTAGTGGTCCAAATTGTTCATTAAAGTCCTGTCGATTTTCAGTTGTTTCTCACGATTGTATGGAAAGAGTTTGGAATTTTAAGACCAGCATATAGGCGTCCAGTTCTAAAACATTTGACTGTTGATATTCCCTTTGTATCTATAACGAAATGTATAATGTATCTATTTCCGGAGAGGTTTACCTCGATTAAAATGAAGCAGATATAAAAATGAAATCTCAGAAAAATAACTTGTCTACCCACTTATAAGCGCTAGGAGTGTGAAAGCCATGTGAATGTAACACATCTTGTGGTCATGCAAAGAGAAAAGAATTTCTGAGCGATCACATAGAGATGGATTCGACTATCGCTTAAGCCAATGTATTCTCCTTGTACCTGCAAACAAATGTGTAATAAAACCATTGCTATAAATCTACTTCCTCTTCCTTTCAAGAATGATCATTGCTGTCCTGTTCCAAATTGCATCCTTTCCGGCGACCCAGGTCACGTTTCCCAACGGGTTGATAAAAGTATGCTGCCCACGTAGCCTATGGTCATTCTATCTACACTATGTTGCCAGTTTTTCTAATATTCCTTAATTTCATCAGTTATATTTTTTATTTTTAATTTTTTCCTTATTTCACCACTTTTTTTTTGTCTCTTATTGTTACCTTTCAGCTGATCGGAGGAATTTCTTTGCACCATTTCAATTCGCTTCCGATCCTGGGCTATTACAGCCCAAGTTTCACTATGTATAGCAGCTTTGATAGAACTTATTGCTTTCCCTACTACGTATAGTAAGTAGGGGAAGTTTTGTATTCCACCTAAAACTTCGATGTTAAGATTTCACCGCAAATGTGTGTTTTCAGGACCCCTGAATAATAAAAAAAACATTTTTAGAAAAGGATCCACGCGCGCGTGTGTCAGTCTGCGTGTGTGTCTGTGAACAGCATAACTTAATTACAAAAGCCAGGTACGGACCAAACTTGGAATTTAAGTTCAGTATCCTCCAAGGATGCGACATGAAGATTTTCAAGAAAATCATCCCCCCCCAACTACCTTATGCATGAAACATTTTTCGAAGATTTTGATTTTCTAAAAAATGCCTCTACCGATTTTGATTAAAATACTATATATTAAACATATTTACATTACAAATAAAATGTATATCTTGAATTTTCTGGGAATAGCCTGTGAAGTCCACTTCATTTTGAAGAAACTTTGTATAATCTTGTATAACTGGTAAAAGTTAAGCGACAGACGAAAACGTACTACATAAAAAATGCAGATCTCTTTAAAAACACGATTTATTAAATGTTATAATTGTTAATTTCTTGGTCATTCTCTCTTAAAGTCCTTTCAACATTGTTGTTTCTCGCGATTGCCTGGAAACAGTATGTAATTTTAAGGCCAGTATAGAGCGTCTAGTTCTTAAACATTCGAATATCGCTGTTCTTTTGTACCTATAACGATATTGTAATGTATCTATTTCTACAAAGGTTTATTTTGTGGATTAGAATGTAGGTGATAGAAAAATAAGCTTGGGTAAGAATAATTTGTATATTCGGTAATAAACGATAAAGGGTAGAGATAGTCTTGTGAATGCATCACATGATTTATTCTTTTTTAATTAGAGAGAAATGCATCCAAATGGACGTTGAGAACCTACAGCTTAACGTCGAATCCGAACCACGGATGATAGAATATCATGGAATCTAATTTGCATAGCCTTAAATTATATTTCTTCCGAACTGTTTCCTTATAATTCAATTTGTAATACTGTATTTCTTAAACGTTCCTCCATTTCTGAATTAATTTTACAGCCATATTACATTCCGGATATTTGAAAATTTGATATATTAAAACCTGTTCTCTACTCTGTTCGTCTATAACTATTTTTGCTCATACTTTTGTTATATCATTTCTCCATGTTATATTCTTTTAACATATTATTTAGTTTTGTTACACTCTACTGGATGTCAATTTCTTGACTAGCCAACAAAACCTGGTCATCCTCAAATAGTAGAGTTGTAATATGTTTATTCCTTACTAGGTGTGTGCCTCTTGGTTCCGTAAATTTCCACTCTTCCAAAGGAAAGAGTCAGATAAAACAGGAGAGAGTCTACATCCTTGTCGCAATCCTGTATTTACCCTTGTTCTCAGATTAGATTTATGTTCATAAATGATTATAAGAAGCAGTCTTAATAGTGATGGTTCATGGTCGTAATTTACTTGGTCGACCTTTCTTAGTTCTCAACACTCGGCTCTGAATGCCATTGGCCTCAGGAACGTTTTCGGGAAGAAAAGGGTACAAAAAAAGTTCAACCAAGTGAATTATTACAATAGATTTATGCTTACTTTGCATTCTAGTTTTAATGTTGTTTGATCATATCATAAGGACTTTAGATAATTAATTAAGCTTGGTGGTATGCTGTACTCTCCTAGTGCATATATTCCACAGTTTGAATCTTTTACTCAATCATACGCTTTCATGTGATAAAAAAACAGGAAGAGGAGTCGATTATATTCTATTCGTTTCACCTATTATTTATTTTATTGTGAATACAATAAAATCAATACAACACCTCCCTTTACGAAATCCACACTGTTCTTCCTGTAATATATTTCGTTATATGCTACTTGAAATTTCATGTTTTTACATCTCCAAACCAGTACATCCAATTGAACTTTTCCATTCAGTTAATTTCCGTGCTTCAACACCAACATATGAATACATAATGATAAATATATCACGAGAATAACTTTACATAAGCATTTCTCTTCCATGTTGCATCATTAAGTTTAAAATTTGAGTATTACTTAATAGCGACCTTAATTGGTTTACTCACAGAAATATTTATTTTTGAAACGCCCTCCATGATATTTTTAGTACTAACTAGCTGTTTAATCATCAACTTAACTGTTGGCCCTGCAATGAGCACGTGAAACATATCACCGCGTCCATATCCAACATAATATTCAGGTAATATCTAACTAATACATAAAGTATTTCGACATAGTATGAAACAAAATATTTTACATATCTACAGGAAATTGTTTTTTTCCCCCGGGGCTCTTTTCGATGCTCCTAAAAAGCTCACTTGATATGCAGTTATGTAAACAACTACTCCACAATTGATTGTAGTTTGACTGTTGTTATGTTTGCATATATTCTGTTCTGGAATTCAGAAGAGAAATTCCTCTGTAATTGCTACACTTATGTTTATCTCCTTTTTATGGACACATTTCGGCCATCTTCCATTCCGTTGGTATGCATCCTGTGCCCCATATGTAATTTAGGAATTGCAGAATCACTTTTTAAATTTTAGGCTTCCATTTTAATTCTGTGATATTCCGAAACTTTTCTACTTTTTAATTTTTTTTTAGAATATTATTTATTTCTTTTAGAGTAACTTTATTATACTCATTGACATGTACGGTATCCATTGTGTAATTCCTCCTCTCATTTACTAGTAGTTCGTTATAATATCCATGCCATTGTTTTTCTATTTTAACTATTTGGGCCTTATCTTGAATTTCACCTTTTAAACTCTTAAATACTTTAAAGCTAAAACTTTAGGATCGCGTAGCATCATACTCTAATCTTTTTACAAACTTTTCCCACAATATTCTCTCTGCCTGTTTAATAAATTTTCTTTTTATTGCTGTTCTCCTTTTATAGCAAATGAAATCCTTCTGCGACTTATAAATGTTTTTCTCAGTTAACATGAAGCCGATACAAGAATAAGCTTTTGTAAGAATAGTTTACAGAGCGTTATATAGATAAAGTAACATTCACATTTTTTCTACATGTTCTACACCAGTGAAGCCCAACCTGTTTTCTTAAGACCTAAAGTTCAAAGTGCATAGTTCACCCCACCTAC
This sequence comes from Deroplatys truncata, assembly GCA_030765065.1. NCBI lineage: Eukaryota > Metazoa > Arthropoda > Insecta > Mantodea > Mantidae > Deroplatys > Deroplatys truncata. The sequence continues at coordinate 262,471,515 of CM060981.1, read as the reverse complement.
TATATTTTCAGAGAATGAAAAACTAAACTAATCAAGTTTCAATTCTTAGCAGTGCAGGTGGAAATGAGTGGCAAGAGAAACTCCCTTCATCCCCTCTCTCTGTAACGTTGGGCATCCCTGTTGCACACGATAAACAGGGTTAAAAATTCTATTACTTTACTTTATTCATAAAGTGGTAATTTTAAATATACTGGCACATGCACTGGCATAAAACAGAATTAAAAAGAAAGAAGAAGAAGAAAATAAACTCCATCAATCTTGTTATCAGTTATAACAGAAATCGACTCCTGCAAAATTAATCAATACAGAATCAACCATTAAAATCATATATTTCGCAAGGAAATGAACGTCTTTTGGACAAAATCAGCTGTAAAATACTAACCTCGCCTGACGAGGATAAAAGTTTAATCACCATTTTCTTCATTAAAGGATTAAACCTAAACGGTTTCACGTAGTCTTCTACTCCCTACCTTTCGATCGATTTAGTATTTGTTTCAGTAATATAGTTTCTTTCATATCTTCCAGGTGATATCTGCAATTATTGCAATAATCCCCTATTTTATCTCTTACTGGATTAAAATCTAAATTTGATAAAATATCAGCGTTCCTAATGTGTTCTTTTAAAGTGTAATCTTTTACATAGTATTATTTTTTCACTTAGGAGAGTTGAATATTCTTAAAATCTATCTTGGTCAAAACGCAACTTTGTGAGCCATAAGTTAAATTTGGGTTTTCCAGTTATACAAAATTCCCCTTCATTATTCAGAATGAAGAGGACTTCACAGGCTATTTCCAGAAACTCCATGATACATTTCTTTGCCTGGCGTATATATTAAAATATGATATTTTGATCACAGTCGTTAAGAGGTATTTTTAAGAAAATAAAAAATCATGAATAATTTTCCATGTAAAGGCTAGTTTGGGATGGGGGTATTTTCTTGAAAATCTGCCTGTCTCATCCTTGGAAGACGCTGAACTTACTTTTCATGTGTTTAATTTAAGCTGTTTACACACACGAATCTTTTTCTAAAATATCATTTTTGGATTTAGCGGACTTCAAAAAGTGTTATTTCCAGCGAAAACTTCATGTCAAATCTCAGTACCTCCTCTGTCTACTTTAGGTAAGTATTAGAGAAAGTAAAAGTGAAAATGCAAAGGGAAAGGACTGGAGTGCTGTATTTAAAGATTTATATACGTATTTATTTCTCTATGAAATGGAGTAATGAAAGCAAACAAATATTTTACAGCATTTCCATGGTATAGAGTTAGCGTATAGTGTACCGTAAATGTTCGAGGAACAACAGAAATTTGATACATAATTTATAAACTACAGAGCGTTAAGCTTTCTTTATATGTACTGGACATATGCGAATTTAACAGAAATTATTTTCCAACAAGAATGGTGCTCAAAGAGCGTCGGCTTTAAAGTATGTGAAGGAAACGCGTTTGTAGTTCAGTTATTATTCTGGGAATGCGACACCCACGCTCTTCAGATTTCACCTCTGGGATTACTATTTGTGAGAAATCCGAGAAACTTGGTTTACAGTATAGAACAAGAAAATATCAGTTTTAGCTAACGTTTTTCTAGGAATTTCATAGCTTAAATCCAAAGTATTTTTATCACTATCCGCAAGCAAATGTGGACATTGCAACCTACGTTCACGCAATCAAGTTCTCCGAAATTTTACTACTTGTTAAAATACCATAGGTGATGAATAGAAGTGTTGATTAACGCGAAATTTCGAAGGTATTTATTATCTTATACTGAAAATATTTAGTAGCGAAAGTTATGAATTGATTTCCGTAAAGCACCCGTTTTAAACGTCATGGAAGCAGCTTACTGGTGTCATAAACACTTACTGCCTTCCTAAGTAACAGGCCATAATAAGCTTTCCTGACGTCACACAGTAATTGGATACTTAACATTGATCTTACAGTACTTGGAGTAATATCTGATATTAGTCGGTGCTAAACATTTGCTTTGATTAATACAGTGTGAGCAAGCGTATATTACTATGATGATTGCGTTAAATGTGGAAATTTAACTTAAGGTATACATAAATCCCGGAAGCAAAAATTTTGTAGTAAAATTTTGTCTATCTCTTATGGTTTACCAGTTATGCAAAAGTCGTGCACAATGAAGAATACTTTTGGGTCATTCCCAGAAAATTCAAGACAGGCATTTTATTTTGTCATGAAAATATCTTAAACATATAATTTAATCAAAATCGGTAAGAGCCGTTTTTGAGAAAATTACAATTTTCGAAAAATGTTCCATGTAAAGGGTAGTGTGGGGTGGAAGGATTTTCTTGAAAACCTTCGTGTCGCATCTCTGAAAGATACTGAACCTAAATACCAGGTTTGGTGTTTATCCGACTGTTCGTTTCTGAGTTATGCTGTTCACAGACACATAACGGACATGTTTCCAAATTTTTTTTTTTTGGATTTAGGGGGACTCAAAACATATATTTCCGGTGAAATCTCGGTATCAAATTTTTGGGTGGAATACAATACTTTCCCTACTTACTATACGTAGTAGAGAAAGTAAAAAGAGAGTATAATGATAGAACCCTAACATTACTACAGACATTGTCAAAATGTGGTAAGCTAAGTTGAGGTAAAAAACGAGGAATTAAAAGAAAAAATTTTACTGCATGTAACATTACATGACTTTCTCTATCCACTATAGCTTGCTACTATATCTTTTCCACAAAGTATTTTTACAAAAACTTATTTTTCTAACCATGCCATGTTAAACAAGTTAAATGCCTGGTTTCACTGCATACTCCCTTGTACATACAAGGGGAATACCGGAGGCTGAAGCGATAATTAATCACACCTTTCTTTAAAAATCTGATGTGTTACACTCACATGACTTTCTCTACTCTTGTACAAACTATTATACAAACTCTTATTCTCCATGTATTTCATATTAATCGAGATAAACATTTGCAGAAACGATCTTTTGACATACCAAGAGAATTACATTTTACACATAACGACCAGTTCTAAAAATGTTTGACTATCGCTTAAGGCGTGCTATGTTCCCCTTGTTTTGTATTTGCAAGGGCAATATAGAAATACAGTAGCCTTTAAGCATATACATATCTCTTAATAGCTGGTTGCTATGTGCAGCACCGTTCTCTTTGCCACAGATTAATACTCTTTGCATATCCAAGACATAAAAATGAATAACGAATTCCCATTTGAGAAAATAAGTATTGAAAAGTTTAAGGCAATAACAAGCAATATCTCGAAATTGGTTCACTCAACAAAAAAGATGTATATGACATAAATTGTGTATTTTAACGCGATCTAGTTGTTTTGTATAGTAAAATTTTGTCTATTGCTTATGGTTTACTGTTATGCAAAAGTCGTTCACAATGAATACTTTTGGAGACAACCCCAGAAAATTCAAGATATACATTTTATTTGTCATGTAAATATCTTAAACATATGATATTTTAATCAAAATCGTTACAGCCATTTTTGAGAAAGTTAAAATTTTCGAAAAATGTTCCATGTAAAGGGTAATCTGGGGTGGGGGGATTTTCTTGTAAACCTTCGTGTCGCATCTCTGGAAGATACGGAACCTAAATACCAAGTTTGGTGTTTATCCGACTGTTCGGTTCTGAGTTATGCTGTTCACAGACAGACAGACTAGCACACAGACACACACACGGACATGTTTCCAAAAATGCTTTTTTTGGATTCAGGGGGTCTCAAAACATGTATTTCCGGTGAAATCTCGGTATCGAATTTTTGGGTGGAATACAATACTTCCCCTACTTACTATATGTCGCTACAACCGGGCTTTGAAATTTCATACTCTTTACATGATATCACAGAACTAAACGAATAATAGCTTTAACATCTCAGAAATTAATTAAACTATATAAACTTTATTCACAATGAAGAAGATTTCACAGGGTATTTGCAGAAAATTCAAGGTGTAAATTTTATTACCTGTATACTATTTTAAATGTATGGTAATTTAATAAGAATTGCTAGAGCTGTTTGTGAAAAATCAAAACAAAGGATAATTTCAGGTGGACGGCGAGATTTTCTTGAAAATCTTCGTGTCGTATCCTTGGAAGATACTGGACTTTAAAACAAGTTTGGATTTATACGACGTTCCGATTCTGTTTTTACTTTCTCTACTACTATAGTATGTAGGGGAAGTATTGTATTCCACCCAAAAATTGGATACCGAGATTTTATTGGAAATACATGTTTTTAAGACCCCTAAACCAAAAAAAAGCATTTTTGGAATCATGTTCGTGAGTGTGTCTGTCTGTGAACAGCATAACTCAGAAACGAACAGTCGGATAAACACCACACTTGGTATTTGGGTTCAGTATCTTCCAGAGATACGACACGAAGGTTTTCAAGAAAATCCCCCCACCCCAGATTACCCTTTACATGGAAGATTTTTCGAAAATTTTAATTTTCTCAAAAATGGCCTAGGATTTTGATTAAAATATTATATGTTTAAGATATTTTTATGACAAATAAAATGTATATCTTGAATTTTCTGGGAATGTCTCCAAAAGTATACTTCATTTTGAACAACTGGTATACCATAAGAGATAGACAAAAGTTTACTACATAAAAAATGTAGATCGCGTTGAAATACACAATTTATGTCATATACATTTTTTTGGTTAAGTGAACCATTTTCGAGATATTGCTTGATATTAGCTTAAATTTTTCAATACTTATTTTCTCAAATGGGAATTCGTTATTCATTTTTTTTGTCTTGATTATGCAAAGAATATTAATCTGTGGCAAAGGGAATGGTGCTGCACCTAGCAACCAGCTATTAAGAGATATGTATGTGCTTAAAGGCTACTGTATTTCTATATTGCCCCTGTAAATATATATTCCCCTTACATCTACAAGAAAATTAGCAATAAGATAGACTCTGCAAATGTTTATTTCGATTAACATGAAGTAGATGGAGAATAAGCGTTTGTAAAAATAGTTTGTACAAGAGTAGAGAAACCCATGTGAGTGTAACACATCAGATTTTTTCTCTCTCTCTCTCTCTCTGTCCCACACATAGACATGCACGTTTTTTTAAAGTGTTTTTATTCAGGGGCTTCAAAACGTTTATTTCCGATGAAATCACTATACATAAATTTCGGGCAGAATAGAATATTTGCTTTACTTCTCTTCATCTACTTGCTCTAAGTGGTAGAGAAACTAAGGATTATCTTTAAATTTTCATCAAGTTGGATATAATATAGTCTATATAGTTTGTTTTTGAAATGGGGTAACAAACAATACATGTATATGTAAGGTAAATTTACAAATGTTTATGCTGAGTTGAACTCAAACTTCTGAAAATATGATTTTCAGAATCGCTATCTAAAAGTAGAAAGCTGGCTTAGTGATTTAGCTCAAGAATAAAGGTTATAAGGTTAAATCACTCCAAAAAGAGAAGAGCATTTATGAAAGAAGGGAGGCAGGACGGCTATAAGCGAAAAGAGGGGCTTGCCATGGTTTGCCTGCAATAACGTGGTCTCTTCTCCGTTCCTCTCAAATTTATGGAACTCCGCTTCGCATTGAATTTCGATGTGGCACTACATGAGACTCAAGTGTTGCCAGATGTGACAGCACTTTATTCCCGCTCACACAAAATTACGTTAACAACGTGAGTTGGAAAAGTCGATAGACGCGGTTCTTCCTGAGGATATTCAGGCATCCCAACCATCCATTTCCATCGCTTTGCAATATACTGTGTTGCAATATAAATATTGCATGACCCAAAAACCATCGCATTACTTGCAAGAGGTCTCAGAAGAGAAAAAAAAATCAATCTTTTGTCATAAGCCCAAGCAATAGTGGGTTAGCAGAGAGGAAAATCCGATGTGTTACATTCACATGACTTCCTCTAACAACTATCGTTTATAAAAACACAAAACCTTATTTTTCTATGTGTTTCATATTAATTTAGGTACTAGTTTCATTATGCATTTCATTGCAGATACAAGAGGTTTGCAGGAAACCGAAGGGATAGTCAATATATGCTATATGCTGATCTTCAAACTCTATACTCTTTTTATGACGTCGCGAAAAATAACTGAAGTAAATTGTGTGTTTTGAAGGGATTTAGATTTTTTGTATAGTACATTCTTGTCTATATCTTATGGTTTACCAGTTGTACACAGTTATGAACAATTATTTTAGAATGAAGAGGATTTCACACAGATGCCCATAAAATTCTAGAAGTATGCACATTTTATATCTTAAATATAAGGCTTTTTAATCAGAACTGTTAGAAAAATTTTTGAGCCTTCCCACTGTGGAAGCCCTGGCAATGAGGCAGCAATTTCCTGGCGAAGATAAGGTCTTTCATAAAAAAAAAAATGACCAGCCTCTAAACCCAAATCGTACACTTCAGTATGGCGTCTCATAAAAGAAGAAATTCAAGCCGCGAACAACACTAGACTCGGAGCAGCAGCAAAAACAAAAACAAAACGAAATCCTGAACCTGTTACAAAATCCAGAATTCATACCACATCTGCCACGAAAAACAGCAGTCTCTCAAATCAGGCTACTAACAGGATATGACTGCTTAGCAAAACACCTGCACACCTCCTAAATGCATCTTATGCAGCAATACAGAAGAGGATATGGACGAACACCATCTGGACAACTGCATTGCATTACAAAGTAAAGATTGCAGGTCAACGAAGTACTGCAGAGCAAGACTGTTAATGACTTTGATGTCCAATACAGCAAAATAACGAAACTTTTACTATGTAAACGTTAGTTTGAGGGGGAGGATTTTATTGAAAATCTTCACGTTGCATTTAGGAAAGTACTGAACTTAAACACCAAATTTTGTATTATTCAACATTGTTTTTACTTTCTCTACTACGTATAGTAAGTAGGGGAAGTATTGTATTCCACCCAAAAATTCGATACTGAGATTGCACCAGAAACACATGTTTTGAGACCCCCTGAATACAAAAAAAAAGCATTTTTGGAAACATGTCCGTGTGTGTGTGCGTGTGTGTGTGTGTGTGTGTGTGTGTGTGTGTGTGTCTGTCTGTGAACAGCATAACTCAGAAACGAACAGTCGGATAAACACCAAACTTGGTATTCAGGTTCAGTATCTTCCAGAGATGCGACACGAAGGTTTTCAAGAAAATCCCCCCACCACAGATTACCCTTCACATGGAAGATTTTTCGAAAATTTTAATTTTCTCAAAAATGGCTCTAACGATTTTGATTAAAATATCATATGTTTAAGATATTTTCATGACAAATAAAATGTACATCTTGAATTTTCTGGGAATGTCTCCAAAAGTATTCTTCATTGTGAACGACTTTAGCATAACTGGTAAACCATAAGAGATAGACAGAATTTTACTACAAAAAATGTAGATCGCGTTAAAATACATAATTTATGTCGTATACATTTTTTTGTTCAGTGAACCATTTTCGAGATATTGCTTGTTATTCCCTTAAATTTTTCAATACCTATTTTCTCAAATGGGAATTCGTTATTCATTTTTTTGTCTTGGAGATGCAAAGAGTATTAATCTGTGGCAAAGGGAATGGTGCTGCACCTAGCAACCAGCTATTCAGAGAGATGTATATGCTTAAAGGCTACTGTGTTTCTATATTGCCCTTGTAAATATATATTCCCCTTACATCTACAAGAAAATTAGCAATAAGATAGAGTCTGCAAATGTTTATCTCGATTAACATGAAGTAGATGGAGAGTAAGCGTTTGTGAAAATAGTTTGTACAAGAGTAGAGAAAGTCATGTGGGTGTAACACATCAGATTTTTACTTTCTCTACTACGTATAGTAAGTAGGGGAAGTATTGTATTCCACCCAAAATTTCGATACCGAGATTTCACCGGAAATACATGTTTTGAGACCCCCTGAATCCAAAAAAAGCATTTTTGGAAACATGTCCGTGTGTGTGTCTGTGTGTGTGTCTGTGAACAGCATAACTCAGAAACGAACAGTCGGATAAACACCAAACTTGGTATTTGGGTGCAGTATCTTCCAAGGATGCGACACGAAGGTTTTAAAGAAAATCCCCCCACCCCAGAGTACCCTTTACATGGAAAATTTTTCGAAAATTTTAATTTTCTCAAAAATGGCTCTAACGATTTTGATTAAAATATCATATGTTTAAGATATTTTTATGCAAATAAAATGTATATCTTGAATTTCCTGGGAATGTCTCCAAAAGTATTCTTTATTGTGAACGACTTTTGCATAACTGGTAAACCATAAGAGATAGACAAAATTTTACTACACAAAAAATGTAGATCGCGTTAAAATACAAAATTTATGTCATATACATGTTTTAGTTGAGTGAACCATTTTCGAGATATTGCTTGTTATTTCCTTAAATTTTCCAATACTTATACTTTTTCTCAAATTCGTTATTCAGTTTTTTATGTCCTGGATATGCAAACAGAATAGAATGCGCCACATAGCAACCAGCGCTTAAAATATTCGACTATCGCTTATAACCTACCATGTTCCCCTTGCATCTACAAGAAAATTAGCAATAAGATTGACATCTCGATATCTCGATTAACATGAAGCATATGGAGAATAAACGTTTGTAAAAATAGTTCGTACAAGAGTAGAGAAAGTCATGTGAGTGTAGCACATCAGATTTTTTTAATTATGCTGCCACAAACACACACGATGATTTTCTTATTCAGGGGACCTCAAAGCATGTGTGTCAGGTTAAATATCGATATACCTACTAGGTACGTGGTAGAGAAAGTAAACATGTAAATATTCATCTCAATGCATGGTCGTAGACACTAAAGTTATTACTTGCACTATCGAAGGAGAGAAGAGCAGGGACCAAGTTATAGCAGAAGCACACTTTTGAGCTTAGTGTAACTGAATCAAAGCAGTATAAGATTTTATTTTATGGGAAAGTATGCAAGTATAATATCAACATCCCAATATCGCTGTTATTAAAATATATTAAAAATATCTACTTATATTTCAAAGCAACTGTGAACATTAAAACACTACTCCTTTTTATTAGTGTCCTTTTTAGTGTCTATTAGTCTTTTTTGTTTAAAAAAAGCTCCAGTAAAAATATTCCGGTCATTTTTGTGTAATACAGGTGTAAGAATAAACCGAGGTTATTAACGCTTATTATTTTATCTGATATTATATCGAAAAAAGCGTTCTGTGTTATACGTATATAAAATATACAACTATTCTTTCTTTCAATAACAGGAAGTTAATTAAATAGTACTCAATTCAATTGCTGAAATTATATTCCTAAAATGAGGAAATAATTCCGCAACTTGAATCAGACCTAAACGATTCAGTGCTATGGTAAGACTCGAACCGATGATCTTAGGCTTTCGTACTTATCTCCCCTTGAGCTAACATGATATACTATAACGCGCAATACATTTTCTCAACCGGTAAAGCTTCATAAACTATGAATTAAACTTAACATCGTTTAACTATTTTCAAAATATATTTTGAATAAACTGCCATTTGACATTTTGTACTTACTAGTAGGTATCAGAATCATTGTCATTTTTTAAATAATTCATTGTTATCTATAGCACTAATTCTCTTTCTTCAAGGGTCCATTAAGCCATGTATGTATATCATACCCTAAAGGCCTCCTGTAATGTTAGAAGTACTTTTAATTTCCATGTTTTAGTTAACCACGTTGTTTATGCTAAAGGTGGAAAGTTGGGTTACATATAAATAATTGAGTGCCACCACCGGCACTCGAAACGCACTCTTAGGCTTTCCACACCAAGGAAACCGAAACGGGCATTAATAAATGCAAAGTGCGAAAGCAGTTATCACAATTATAATTATTACGGCACAACTCCTCTAGAAATCCAATAATCCTGAATTTGGTTGTTATATCACACGGAGAAATAATAATAATAAACCATACTTGTCAATTCAATCCACAAATGTGCACTTAACTTGCGCAAGATCACTGCACTGCGAACACTGTGCGCATTTTCATATTACGATGTGCAATTGTGCATGTTTCAGACTTTATTATATATTATTATTATTATTATTATTATTATTATTATTATGATGATTATCACGGACATTCAACCTTTAGTAGAAAAATAGAATATTTACTAACATTATTACCATGATAAATCCGTCTGACAGAAGATGTGTTTAGAAGTATGAAGGGTTGTATAACGAAATAAAATTAGGAATTAAAAGAATAATTAAAAGTTACAACTTACAAATGAAGCTGAAGAATTCCAAAATAATTGCAAAAACCACTTACAAAGAATGAATGAGTAAAGATTACCGCAAGCAGCATAGCATTACAACCAGGCGTAAATGGAGGTCACAGAAGATCCCAGGAATGCTTGAGAGATTTATAAAGTATCAACAGGCAATTTACCTACCCCACAAATTAAAGAATATTAAGCTTTTACTATTACTTGGAAATCAACGCCTAAACTCATCTGTCTAGAGACCTACCTCTGAAATTAATGTGCAAACTAGTAAGAGGATATTGTCCCTGGTGTAAATACTTTTATTTGTTTCCTCAGAAGGCTTCAAACATACTTTTGATGAAATAAAGTTAAAAGGCAATTCCCCATAAATGTCATTACAAGGAGCAAAATTTTAATTCAAAGTTTCAATACTTTACTAAGGATATATAATGCCTCATACTCTAAGCTGGCTTATCCAATAACAAAATGCCAACAGAACGCTAAGTGTAGGCGTATTTAATGTTATAGATCTTATGAACGCAAAACACAACAACAAACGAATGAATGATTTTATTTTACATTCACAAATGTTACAATGCATATATTGAGCTTTTCATCAGCTCCTTTTTTTTAAAATAAAAAAACATCAGGTGTTCCTTAGTGCATAGTGATAAGTACTCCCAAATATAGCGGTGGTACCCTAAAAGAGGAATATTTATACAGAATGATGATGTGCGTGTCATCTTTTCTAGGTTTGCAGGCTTAAGCTATGTTAATGTGTAGCTACAAAATGAAACTCCACACAATATGCATTGAGCATGAACGAGGATGATACGTTTTTCCTTGCATAATTGCATAAGAAAAAGTACCTGAATGTTAGGAGTTTATACCTCAAGTGATTTTTGACAAGAATGCGTCGGACTGTGGAAAATATCAATTTTTGAGTAAAATATACATTACGGATCACCAGGCCAATTCATTATGCCATTGGAAACAATGAAAATGAGGAAAAGAACTGCCCAGATTGAAGAATAAGAGAGGTATATTTATTCACTGCATTGAAGAGCAGAGTATGATGTTGAAACTTTTCTAAACCACGTTTACGTTAAAAGGTCGCACGAACATATCTTCAAATGTGTTCAAGAAATACTCCAATAAATGAATTCATGCTTCAAACTGACTTCTCCGAAAGCTACACATGCAAGCAACAAAATGAGATTCAGGCTACCCGTTGGAACAACAGACATCTATCTTCAACAGGTTTACATCTTCACTTTTCAATGCTGAGGTTCGTTTAGAAGAGTATGTGGTGGAAAGATTTAGAAGTAATTATTCGCTCTGATGTCCGATTACGTTACACATAATAAATACACTCTTGACATTCCATAAGGAGTGTATTTTCTCAATTATTGGTGAATCTAACCTACCTAGAAGTTATCAAAGAGCGGCAGGCGAGTTTAAGCAGAAGTACATCTTAAGCAATGTAACAGTATTCCAGAATATGTGGAATCGAAACTGAATGAAACTACTTTGAATCTTATCACGGGAAAGCAGCCGTGGTTGCAACTACTGTCCATTCCAAACCAGAGTTCCCTCTGATGTAAACAGAAGCACGTGCTTCGGCTTGTCACGAACCCAAGAATATACTCTTACGCCAACATAAATAGTTCCTTAATACATGTATTGTATTATAAAATATTAGCGCAGGAAAGGTATATAACTGCACGTTTTATTGCGGTTATCATAAGAACTCATCGATAAAGGTAATGGATATATACTAGCTGTTAAGAGATTACACAATATGATTTTCGCCTGCTATTCCGCTAACGCCGAGAGCACCTTGCTGGTTAATATCAACCATATGCACGACTGCCACTCTCTTACATACAGAAGAAATGCAGCAATGAATTCCCAGAGGTGCTATCTGAGTACCGAATAAACACTTTGCGTAACACAGGATATATGATAAGCGAACAGTCATTCATAATACACTAACACACATATGCTCAGCTCAGGTCAAATCTTGTGATTTAGTCAGTTGGTATTTGAGCTCACATGGCAGAGGAAGGTGCGTGTAGTGCGAATAAACTGTTTAAACACACAAGCGGGAAACAGTTAAAAAGTGGCTAAAAACAAACAATATTTCATATATTCAACTCACTATTACAAAAATACCCGACACTTGCATTATTGCACATTACGAAACTAATATCGGGTTTTACAGGCGTTTCAGTGAGAACTGTAACGAAAGCGATCAGAGAATATAAACAGATATCATACAATATAGAAGAGGATAAAATGTGGGAACTTGTTTTAAGTGCGACAGTGCTGTGGAATTGTGGATAAGCTTGTCATTATTTTGGAGAGTAGTTCTGATTCTGATATGGCAGCTGAGTCATCTTCGGAGGATTCGGAATTGGGTGTTGCACTTTTGCCCGAGGATTGTGATTAACGTAAGTAAAATGTTCATTGCCGCATACTTATAACATTGATTGTTACCTCAAGTTGCATTTTGAACTATGATTCTCACGCAGGGCGCCTTTTTATAAATTAAATAGTGTTCAACAAGCACGTGGGAGGGCAACAAGCAGCCATTGTGGGCGGGGATTGCGAACTACTTTCGTGCGGATAATACAAAGAGTTTGTTTTCAGTGAAAGGCACTCTGGTTTGGAATGGACAATAGAGTGTAAGAAAAATGATAACGCGAATGGTGTGAGTTAAAATATATATATTAGTGTTCAGCTGTCATCAAAGACTGACAGTGAAATGACATCTTCAGAACTTCAGAAATTAATTTAACATCTTTCGGCTATTCAAGCCACTCACAGAGTTCATTATGTGAAAGTATTAGATGAATGTGGAATCACTAATCACTCATCAAATATGCACACCTTTCACGTGAACAGTCAGTCCGATTGATTCACAACTTCAACAATCGGATATATACAGGGTGCATCGCCTAAAACTTGCACCGCAAATATTTCGGAAATGGAAAGTACTATTGATGTGAAATTTTCACACCATTGATTGGTAGTCAGGGGCTCGTACATTTAGCCTATAAACATATTTTAATAATACTGAGAAAGTATATTTTTTGAGAAAACATACAATTTTTTAAATAGAACATTACCTAGTTACATGAACAGAGTAAAGGTAGGGTAAATTAGCCAGTGGCGTTTGTTGCAAGATTCTAGCGCAAGTGCTTTACGAGAAATCTTATTTTGAAACTATTACGCACCGACACTTGTACAACCTGTGGTAGCACAAACTAAAGAAAAACAAAAGGGAATTACAATACTTCTGTAGATTCTTGCAAGTAAAGCGAACATAGCCCTTCAAAGGTGTGTTCAAAATGACCACCGGCAGCTTCAATACAAGCTTCCAGTCTGCTATGGAAAGATTGCTGCACACGTTCTAGCATTTCAGAGGAAATTTCAGAGTAGGCAGCATACTACGTCGTTTCATATTGTCTGGTGTAGTTGGTACATCCTTGTAGACAGTGTCTTTCAGCCTTCCCCACAGAAAAAAGTCTAAAGGGGTCAGATCCGGTGAACAGGCTGGCCAAGGTACAGGTCCTCTTCATCCAATCCAACGATTTGGAAACAATCAGTTAAGACAAGCTGTAATACTTCGTTCACTATGGGCTAGACTGCCATCATGTTGGTACCACAGGTTCCTCCTAGTCTGCAAAGGAACGTCTTCCAGTATCTGTGGCATATGGTCTGTTAGGAGGCTGCGATACTTGTGCGGCTTCATTGTTCCTTCTACGAACAAAGTGCCTATGAGCGATGGTTAACTATCCCACACCACACGTTTAAACTCCATGTACGCTGACGTTCCACCTGACGAAGCCAACGGAGATTGTCAACAGACCAATAGTGCATGTTTCTGCGGTTTACCTGGCCATGATTAGTAAATGTTGCCTCATCACTAAACAAGATACTAGATGAATCTGGAGCTGGTCTTAATGCCCATGTACAAAAATAACATGATCCTCAAAATCGTTTCTATGTAGCTCTTGATGGAGAGAGATGTGATAGGGATGGAACCTATGTCGATGGAGAATGCGTAGTACACTTGCCTGACTTATGCCACTTCCACGTGCGATTGTGCGGAACTAATTTGCGGATCTACTGCAACGGCAGCCAAAACATTAATTTCTGCCTCTTCTCCAGTCACTTGTTTGTTTCTGTTACGTTTTCTAGGTGTTACAGTACCACTTTCACTTAATTGGTTGAAGAGATTGATAAATAATTGTCGAGATGGTTGACGTCTATTGGGATATGTTTCCGCTTACACCGTACAGGAACGAACTGCATTCTTCCTACACTCTCCATACACCATGAGCATGTCGGCTTTTTCTCAGTAGTAAACCCCCATCTTCCACTCACGACTTACTGCTTGAACTGTCACAAACCAACTGGCCAGAAAGTCACAATGCAATCAATGAACAGAAAACACAATGCAAACAAACATAATAACATTGTACCTAGCAACTAAGCAGGTTGAATGGGACAAACAATTGTCGGGGTGAAAAATTTTCAAAATACGATTTCTGGTAAACCACTTGCACTAGAATCCTGCAACAAAGACCATTGATATTCTGATTTACCCTACTTTTATTCTGTTGATGTAACTAGGCATTGTTTCATTTAAATAATTGTATGTTTTCTCAAGAAATACACTTTCTCAGTATTATTAAAACCTGTTTATAGGCTAAATGTACGAGCCCACGACTACCAATCAATGTGTGAAAAGTGCACATCGATAGCACTTTCCATTTACGAAATGTTTGCGGTGCAAGTTTTAGGTGATTCACCCTGTACACCGCGTATGTCTTCTCAGCTTGCGGTTTAAAGGTTATGCCGTAAACACTGTCCACTGCATCGCGTCGTATCAATTTCGGTCGAAATGACTGCTTTACACCACTGTGTGTGAGTGACTTGCACTCGTAGCGCAGTAATGTGCGCGCGGATCTTCAATGGTGAAGGTCCCAGTACTTCAAATACTTGAAGGTGCTTTTTATGTTTAGTAAATTTAACGAGAACTGATAATTTGGCATGGAAGTGTCGTTTTACTTAATTAGTTTCATTATGTGAATTTTATTAAAACACAAATTGGTATTTGTTAGAATATGCTTTAATGAACCTCATAAATGCAACAAATGAATAAAAAAATCTGATGTGTTACACTCACATGACTTTTTCTACTCTTGTACAAACCATTCTTAAAAACGCTTATTCTCCATCTACTTCATGTTAATCGAGATAAACATTTGCAGATTCTATCTTATTGCTAATTTTCTTGTAGATGTAAGGCGAAAATATATTTACAAGGGCAATATAGAAAAACAGAAGCCTTTAAGCACATAGATATCTCTTAATAACTGGTTGCTAGGTGCAGCACCATTACCTTTGCCACAGATTATAAGTCTTTGCATATCCAAGACAAAAAAATGAATAACGAATTCCCATTTGAGAAAATAAGTATTGAAAAATTTAAGGTTATAACAAGCAATATCTCGAAAATGGTTCACTCAACAAAAAAAATGTATATGACATAGATTGTGTATTTTAACGCGATCTACATTTTTTGTGTAGTAAAATTTTGTCTATCTCTTATGGTTTACCAGTTATGCAAAAGTCGTTCACAATAGAGAATACTTTTGGAGGCATTCCCAGAAAATTCAAGATATACATTTTATTTGTCATGAAAATACCTTAAATCTATGATATTTTAATCAAAATCGTTAGAGCCATTTTTGAGAAAATGAAACTTTTCGAAAAATCTTCCATGTAAAGGGTAGCCTAGGGTGGGGGGATTTTCTTGAAAACCTTCGTGTCGCATCTCTGGAAGATACTGAACCTAAATACCAAGTTTGGTGTTTATCCGACTGTTCGTTTCTGAGTTATGCTGTTCACAGACAGACAGACAGACAGACACACAGGACATGTTTCCAAAAATGCTTTTTTTGGATTCAGGGTGTCTCAAAACAGTATTTCCGGTGAAATCTCGGTATCGAATTTTTCGGTGGAATACAATACTTCCCCTACTTACTGTACGTAGTAGAGAAAGTAAAAACTCATTTATTCACAGGCGTGATTTGAACTTCCGACCTTCAGCATGACTTTCTAGCATGTTAATCATTGCGCTACTAGAGTACATTAACAACCAGCACCACCGTAACCCTAATCAACGGGCTGTGAATGCAGTGTCAGCACCTGCATTTCACATCTCTGTAAAATGTAGGGTTGCCTAGTTACGAATCCGCAGGATGAGAAGACTCGCGCGGTATATATATATATATATATATATATATATATATATATATAAACAATTGCAGAGTTCTAAGCTTAATGAACAGTGACTGCTGCATTTAGTGATCTTGCAACATTATTATTTGTATTAAGTCTCATGCAGTGTGTTTACCTCAGAAACACAACTGACGTTCCTGATTCAGAGAACTGTTTATGCAAACAAGACGTTTATTAGCCTGAAAGGACGACAGAAGTCTAAGATATTTCTTTATGTTGACTATATGCATTTAATGGTAAGTTATTAAAATATCCTCTGTTTGAAATAACGAAATATCAGCATTTCATATCCAGCTTTGTTTCCTTCCTGTCTCTCTCGACTATTGCCATTGACGAAAGTGAAAATATTTATAAGGCTTTTAATAAACATTTTAATATACATAAATTCCTACTGCAAATTACTACTATTTAAAATCCCAAACTACTGAAATTAACTTTAAGTATAAACAGACCGATAAAACTATAAATAGCAGCGAATGAAGTATATATCACAATATATTTTATATATTTGTGTATTATTGTCATTTCGAATTAAAAATTACATTGCATATTCTATACAATAGGCATAATTTCACAGACGTCAGTCTATTACGAAGATGGGCCAGTCTATTATGCAGCATTTCTTGAATCATTACTTCTTTACTAATTAAGAAGTTTTGATCTTCAAAAACTTCTAATAAAACTTTAATTCCTACCTGTAAACGGACCTTTAAAAACTATTTTTGGTTAAACTTTCAGTGAAATATAGAATAAACCAACTTCTTCCGTAAACATAGTGGACAAAAATTGTCACCCTGTTACGAAATGTTTATTAATAATTATCTTATACAACTTTTATACTTAAGCCCATTTTAGGTGTTCATTTTAATCTTTCATGTTTTCTCTATCGGTTTTGTAAAGGTTATTCTGTTACGTGAAATTGCTCATTGCATTTTGGGTCGAATTAGGTAAGTAAAGTAAAAGAGCGAATGTACTGTGCGTTGTACGTGCAGCAATGCTTACTATAAACCGCTTTTCAGCAACGTCAGAATTGATTTACGAAACCTTTGAATTGTAAAAGCACGTTCCTTTGCAGAAAAAAACGTGCGCACGATGCTAAACCTTACCCGTTCTTAAAAATAACTTTATCCCATTCTTTTCTCGCTCCTTTTACTGCGAAAAAATCTATAATTCGAGCCTTTGTTCATCTCAGTAGATTTCTCCCAACTGTTCATACACGAGATTTTCTTTTATTCTTTTTTTTCTTTCTTCTTTCTTTACAGACCTCTAAAACGCAATTGTTGAACTCTTGTTTCACAAAATATTTGAAAATTTGCTTATTAAATTATATTAAGTTAGCCAACAAATCAATATTATTGGGTTCTGTTTGTCCTTAAAAAGTACCAACCATACAGGAAGGCAGCTTTCTAGAAACGAAACGCTCTTTTTTCAGGAAATGAGATTAAACATTAACAGAATCTCAACGTTGTGTGTGCATAGTTATGATAAATATACGGACTTTAGCGTCTCATTTTTCTCTTGTTTTCAGGTTAAATGGTCTGCAGAACCTTTGTAAAGCAGTCGACGACGCAGAGCTTCCGCCCACTGGTTTGTAATAAACTGCCAGAATACATCATAACTTCGTGTTGAATTTCCTGGAAGTATGCCTAAGCATTGTGCCATTACCACTGAAGGGGTCAGTTCACAAAACAAGAATGGAGTGAATCCCACAACAGAAGCGGAGATAATGAGCAACGTCGTAAACCCAACCACAGAGAGCGCCTACAAGGTCTGCAACTTCTCCAGCACGACCGCCGTGCCAGTCTTTTAGTCAAGGTTCTGCAGGGGTGAGTCAAACTGCAGTTTCATAAGCAACCACATAATGGCATATTTTATTGTGCTTCCTTCTGGATACAAATACTTAATACACTTGTAAAGTAAATGAACTAACACTGCTTTGTGGATAAGGGAGCACTTTATTACCTTGCTTTTTATACCTCTCCAATATATCTGAGCCGAAATTAATACGATATTCTGATTTTTCAGAATTGTAATTTGAGAAGCATCGATTAAAACTAAAAATATACTTTTTGGAAATTAGTAGGTCTGTATTTTGTGTAAGATGCACGAGCGCGCGTGTGTGTATATATGCCAGAACAGCATAGCTCACAAATGAAAGCCCGCATAAATATGATACCTGCAGCTAATGCGTTTTCTCTTACACTCGGTTGGTACACTTAACGCACCTCTGAAATCAAGTCGACTTTGTGTTATAAGAAACTTGCCACTACCTAACAACAGTCAAGTTACTGGAAAGCTAGAATCAATGATAAACAAACAGAAATTCAATGAGCGCGCCTACTACACCAAATTTGGTATTTTAGTTTAAAAGATGTGAAGCGAAGAGTATCAGAGAATTGTCCTCGTTTTGGGTAATTTTTAACTTAGACATCTGGATTTTATTTCCATTTTTCCCAAAGCAAGCCTTCAACGAATTCGATTATAACGTTTTAGGTGAGATTAACGCCATGATATATAAAATAATTTTTCTTCAATGTTCTAGAAAATATCCTAATTAAGAAACTATTCTTAAGATTATCTGAATCGTCGATCTTCCAGTTCACCTTTATCTCAGTGCTAGGCGGCTCGATCACATAAGCTTTACGGAATTCTGTACGAAAACAAGTATAGGCAAGATAGCGGTTTCGAGCCACAAAGGGAGATGCCGGCGATTGATAATCCTTGTAATCAAATTGACTGTGTAATCAGATATCCATTTGTTCTGTGCCGCCGACCGCGCCCCCTCTTTGTGTTACTCTGACATCCCGCTAATGGAGGTATCCTAGAGCTGTCAGATTTGATTGACAAGGGTTTGACAAGGGCTTGATAACGATCGTCCATGTGTAACACTTTGTTCCACGCCGCTGGCCACGCCCCCTCCTTTGTGCGCTACTGAAGCCACCCGGCTGATAACCCGCACAAGGGGCTATTGTTCTCGTCGCTAATGGCCCACAAAGGAAGATGCCGCCAATTGATAAGTGTGTAATAAGATTGACTTTTTAATGAGATATCCCTTTGTTCTTTGTGCGCTACTGATACCGACAGCCGGAGACCGCCCAATAATGGGGTATTGTTCTCGTTACTAATGGAGATGTCTCCTTGTGTCCTACAGCTATTGCCGCCCGCTCGAGAACCAGGACAATGGGGTATTCCTCTCGTCGCGTGCCGCCACTCCCGTAAATCGCTGGAAGAGGTTTAAATCACAAAGACACCGGCAATTAAAGTTTACAAATGTTTTGACATCCTTTGGCGGTGTTTTCTCGACACTAAGGGTGAAGTCCCCCGGCGCTAAAGCTCTAAATATCTGTGTCAATCAATCAGGTAGTGTTCGTCCACGCATAACATCTAACGTCATTGAAAAAAAATCAGGAATTTATACGGCTAAAAAGGCTATATTGCACTCTAACGTCCCGGTATCATGACCCTAAAGACTGGTCGCAGCCCGTTGATTGAAGCACACCCGCCAGGTGTAGTTTGATTGATTAATATAATTAAGTGTATATGAATTGACTCGCACACCTGGTTGTCATCGCATATGTATGTGTTAGCATATGTATAACTATCACGCTCATTGGTCTTAACCTATCCAGCAACCCTTCACCTTGTAATGAAAAAACCTAGCAGCCGGCTTCTGTCTGGTAATAACAAGTTTCGATCTACATGTCACCATTCTCCGACACTGCTGCGTGACGTCACTAAAAGGTCTGGACTAGTCCGGCTCCACTCTGTCGGCGTCGATAAAACCTTTCCTTTGTATTCGAAAACCGCCAGCCGGCTTTTGGCGAAATAAATAACAGGTCTCAATATGCATTACACCCACAACACCCGCTGCGTGACGTCACCGAACAAGTCTGTACAGTATATAAGGAGCGACCGCCGGCAGAGCGGTCATTTATTGTTTTTCAGTGTTCATTCAGTGATAATCGAAATGGTTGGTGATAATCGTGCAGCTGATGTAAATGATTACCGGAGCGAGTGCGGGGAAGATTATCATCACTACGTGTACTACCTACCGAAACCTGCAATGGTTTAATGCATTCAATATTGTGTGCTCAACCATCGTATCATGATCAGGTGACTACATTGGAAGTGTGTACAGAGAGCTGTCCTTTTTATCAAAGAGCGAGCATATAAGTAATATATATTTTTTCTATAATTCAGTAATATTTTGCGTACATGTTAAATGGAATCTAACTAGAAATTATTTTATTCTTCCAGAGAAAATCGCATGGAGGAGGATGTGGAGGATATTAGCGATGTCGATGAAGTTGATGTCTTTGAGTCAAAACACATGGCTGAATGTGATACAGAGACGTGCACCGTGACATGCATTCTGTACTTTGTACTAACCCGGCCCAACAAGAACGCATGACATACTTCTTCCTATGTAACAACTGCGAGATCTACCAGCGCAGGAAAAGAAAACTTGAGTAAGTAGAAGAAATGTTAAAATTACATATTCATTTACTGCTTCTAATGCTAGTCCGTGTCTAACCTAAAATCAAATTATTACAGATTGCAAATGACCGTACCAAAGGTACCCGTGCCAATAGAGGAGCTGGATCTTGAGAGACGCGATGTCGATATAGTGAAATATCCAATCGCAGAGCGTCATACCCAGCCTATGGATGAGAATGTCGCTTCATTCCCGTCATTACTACTCCTGATGATAAACCTGCGAGGGTTGAGGAGTGGATAAATCAGACAACTCCAGATTGCTCGCTGGAGATACAGCCAGAACATTGCAAAACCTTGAAGAGAGTATGACACTCTTTAATCATACTTTTGTGTTACATGTGAAGGGGATTCTTCTAATATATGTATTTTCTCTTTCAGGCGCATGAAATCATTTGCTAAGCTTATATCTAACATTGCTTTGAATATATGTTACAGGGGTGTGAGGAGGGAGCGGAGGAGTCGAGAAAAAACGGAAGAGGGGGTGTAAAAGGAGGATCCTCAACGAGGGTACCATGGTATTCTTATTCATTGCCCTGCATTTTCCGGAAGAGCATGGAGAATCGATTACTCGCGCTTGATGACGTCCCTTACCGTGAACATTGGACTATACTATGACATCCCCTCCCTCTACATAAAGTATGAAAGAGATAAATCATTTGTTTATATTACAAAATCAGACTGGGACATAATATCCAAAAACATTCCAATTGATTGAAGATTAACTACGCCAAGAAGAAAGTATGTGTGTGATGAATATTGTGACAATGTAATTTATGCATACAATATTATTGTATTTCTTGACATCATAAATACTTGTTTAAATAATAATGTAATATATTTAGACGTTGATGGTATAGGGAATCTAAAACGGCTATTGCCCTATATTGAAAGACGCTTGGACATTTTAAATGAATTCTACATGTCAGGAGCACCTAGTTTTTCAGGGAGTAGGAGGGGCAGAAGGAAAATGCTTGAAATGAATGCTAAAGTCAAAGTGTTTTAGCATGTGAATTCAATTTATTCATAAACTTATCCTAGTACAATCGTTCACAGAAAACCATACACCCATTTCCAAACACACACATAATTATATAATTGTTTGCATCACGTGAGAAACAGGTTTGTAGGTACATACTTTGTCATATAGAATCAGGCACTACTGTGACGTCTGAGCAGGGATATTTCCAGATGCTTGAATCTCGAGTTCTTCACAGCTCCATTTATAACCTCCTCGGGTTGGTGAGAACAGTCTATTACGAATAATGGTGCACGTTGAAGAAAATCATTTCTCTTCAAGAGGGGATAATTATATCTTTCATAATAGAAACTTTGAGATTTACAGTACATTTCATATAGTGAAGAAAATTTTGAATTTTTAAAGTCAAAGTTCAAATCATGGTAGGGATAGCATTCACTGTTGAGGAATGGTCTCAAATTAACAATGTTGCAATGATCAAACTCGAACTGTTCTTGCTATAATCACCCAATCTTGCAGTCTGCGCAAACACTATGATGAAGCGAGGTTTCTCAAGCTTAGATGTTGTTGCTACAATTCACGTGAAAGATCTTGTCTGGGGTACAGCAGGCTGGGTTTGAAGATCCAAGGTGTAGAGGTCTATCAGACTTGACAATGTTTAGAATGTGAGCCCTTTCAGCATCGGAAAGAGAACTACAGGCATCCTCCATTCAATTCTAGTTAACTTTACATTCGCTTCCTCACCACTCGAAGTCTGGACACAATTTTTAGAATCTTTGGATATTATGAGAACCAATTCAGACTTTTTGTTGAATATAAGTTCCTTGTGATCATCAGCAAATCGTAGGAGCATCGACAGAGGGACTACGGCATTGAAAGTCCCATTCCAGCATGCACTATATCAACTTCTTCACCAGGATAGGCCCATCCTGCATTCAGCATTCGATTCGGCTCCATAGGGTTGAGAGCCGCATAAATTCGTATGGTTGTAGTAATTCCAGGATTCCTTGTTCTGTCTATAGTTGTAGCATTCATATCTAGACGGATCTCATCAAGCATGAAGGCTACAGCATTATTAGTGAACTTCGCTGTAGTAGTAGGACATCCATCTACCTTGGTGAAAGCAACTTCGATATAGAGATAATTCTTGTTAGGTAGTGTATACAAATCTTCAGCTTGGCAGGGTTATCTAATTCCATCATTTACATCCTGAGCGGAGGTGTTGTATGGTAGAAAAACATACTCCTCTTTGATGATCTTGTCATTAAAGGCCGGAACCTCTGTCACGTTTAAAATGTCCATTATAGCAGTTTGTAGCCCAGCCTCTCGAAGAACTTGCGGTTAGCACGTGTTAGCTCCTCGGTAGCTGGGGAGATAGTATGCTTCAAACGTGTTTTACATCACCTATTATAGTATTTACTGTGTCTTTTAAAATGTATTGCCATTCCGCCTTATGTGGACTCTTGTAGTGATAACCTCTTCCTAAAGTTGACTGTCTTACCGTGTTGATCTACCACTCGAATAGTGATCTAATCTATATAGTCTTTATCCATGACTGGTAAATTTATCCGGCTCGAAGTTTCTTGAGAGATGTGATAGCCTGGTGGAACAGAAGGGAAAAATTCGTAGAGCAATGTCCACTTTTACCGTCAATGAAAGAACCTGTTGCAATACTGCACTCCACACGTATGATACTCACTTTAAATATATTCACAAGATCGTCAAATTCAAACGCTTCTCCAGGAATTATTTTAGTGTCGGTGAATCCTAAAAGCGAACAAATAGATCTAGCCTTAGAAAAGTATATTGTATAAGGACATTTTATTTCAGCCTTCACTGTATTATTATTAGGCCTTATGAAGAAGACTTCATCACTCAATCGTAGTTTATCCTTTAGAAATGCATTGATATCGGAAATCTCGTAGATTCCATGAGGAATATTAATCGTTTCAGGTTTACCATTATGAATACAATGAAATGGATTATTAATTTCATCGACGTTTGGTATTGAATAGAATGTTTCAAAATTCAAGAGAGCAACCTCAAAACCTGGAGGATCTAGCTGTAGAGAAGGGTTTGGATACGTCAAAATAACAGTGTCTGAACCGCTCACTGTAACTGTGTAACTCATCTTGACAATGTAGCAGCTCCTAGAATAAAAGAAATTGCAAGCACAAGTGCCCACAGATGACTGAATCGTAATTCTGGTATCTCTGTATACTATAAAAAATGTTAACACCTTGTAGATATTTATCAATCTCTAGAGGTGGTTTCAAATTGCCAAAACTATCAAAGTAGTATGCGACATTACCTTCTTTCCTTACAGCAACACAGTGTGTTCCTCTATTACCAGAGGTATCGAGATTGGCAATAAGTCTCTCTTTGAAGTTAGGCTTTCAAGGTAGGTCAATCATATATACTCCTCTAAAATAAGGAATTTTTAAACGTTTAGAATAAAATTCGATGTCAACGTTACTAAGGGCTTCCTCCGGTATATGTACAATCCTCTTCCACCATTTTTTGGCTTCTTCTTTGAACCTTTACCTTTAGATTCTCTACTTTTCAAGGTGCTGGCGATTTTAGATGCAGCGGCTAAAGACAACTTCCGAAACATTACAGGTAAGAATCATCCTTTATTCCTGTTCTTACACCTTCTCTTTTGGAGTCCGTTTCCTCGGGCTTCCATCGCCTTGTTATGCCTCGCAACTTCTGATAAGTGCCTATCAGCAGCCTTTTTTTAATTGACTGCAGAGGCTATCTGAGCAGCGCGGCCTGCTGCAGCGCCTAAAGCAGCAATGGTAAAAACCCTCCTCTCTTCTTCTTTCTCTTTCCGGCTCCCATTGCAACCTTTCCCTTCATGACTGCAGTTACTAGCCTTGCAGCTAACCTTTCACCAAAAGTTGAATCTGATGACTGCACACGCTTCCAAGCCTTCTCTGCAAGAATCTTATCCGCTATTTGTCTTGAAGCACTGTCTTTATGTTCTGCATATGATATGTCGTGCTGTTTGCAAGCTATTTGGTTAATTCCCGGGTCTCCTCTTTTTAGACGTTTTTCCAATTTAGTACCCGGACCACAATATCCATACCACGGCAAGAGAGCTTCAAAAGGGAATGAATTAATTATTGAATTAATAATTCCAGAGCCGCGCTTATACTGCAACGACCTCCCTCTCTTAGCTCTCATGATATACTAATCGAGTAAGTGCGATTCGATATAATTTGAAATTATGCCAGCCAGAGAGCATTATAGAAGTGGGGGGGGCTGGCTGGCCGTTTGCTCGGGGCAGGTACAGAGCCGTCTCGATATGATCTGTTTCATTCCGTGAGAGAACGGCAACAAGCCGGAGGTATCCTGCTTCCGAAAAATATCACTTTTAAAATACGTTAGCGTCTCGCGTATATTTTCGATGTAGCTAATTAAGCTCTGTCTTTTAGTCAGGCATTTTAATTCATATAAGAGGTGTAATATTCTTATAAGTCTGATAATTTTCCCCCAAAGCAGAATTAAACAAGTGTTATTAATCGTGATAATTATGCACTAGTAATAATTGCCTAGTTACGTTTTTAGAAAAAAAGATTTGCGCGTGTGAGTGGGGTAGTTCATCGACCTCAATCCTTTATACTGTAAGAATAAAAAATACTTAATTGGAATAATTGTATTCATCGATCGACGACCTCCATATAACTATATTAATAAATCAAATACAGTGATGGTGGGGTACTTCGATCGACGGCCTGCGTCCAGCCCTTTAGGATAGTGATGACGGGAATTCAGGACGTTAGAACGCAATATATCCTTTTTAGCAGTATAAACCCCTGTTTTTTCAATGGCGTTAGATTATGTTATGCATGGACGAACATTACCTAATTGATTCACACAGATATTTAGAACATTAGCGCCGGGGGACTTCACCCTCAGTGTCGAGAAAATACCGCCAAAAGGTATCAAAACATTTGTAAACTTTAAATGCGATGTCTTTGTGGTCTAAACCTCTTCCAACAATTTATGGTGATGGCGGCACGCGTCGAGAACAATACCCCATTGACCTGGTTCTCGAGCGGGCGGCATAGGAGTAGTACACAAAGAGACACCTCCATTAGCGACGAGAAGAATACCCCATTGTTCGGCGGTCTCCGGCTGTCGATATCAGTAGCGCACAAAGAAGGAGCGTGGTCCGCGGCAAAGAACAAAGGGATATCTCATTACAAAATCAATTTTATTACACACTTATCAATTGGTGGCATCTTCCTTTGTGGGCCCATTAGCAACGAGAACAATAGCCCCTTGTGCGGGTTATCAGCCGGGCGGCTTCAGTAGCGCAAAAAGGAGTGGGCGTGTCAACGGCGTGGGACAAAGGGTTACATATGGACGATCGTTATCAAACCCTTGTCAATCAAATCTGAGTTACATGACACCTCAATTAGCAGCATGTCAGAGTAACACAAAGAGGGGAGCATGGCCCGCGGCACAGAACAAAGGGATATTTCATTACACAGTCAATTCAATTACAAGGATTATCAATCGGCGGCATCTCCCTTGTGGCTCCAAATCGCTATTTTCACCCTACTAAAACATTTCCTTGTCAGTGGTTTTAAATGTTGCTCAAGTTTTCTGCAGCTTCTTTACATTTGTGCAACATTTAATGGTGAATGCGGGCAGCGCACAAGGACGAATAAATGTTTCCATGAAGCAGAAACTGTTCTGCCAGAATGAACAATGTTTTCATCACGAATACCCTCGTGATTAAATTAACTGCAAACAAATTAAAGTAATTTGGAAACATATACAGTACAAATATATTGTATTCATTTGGAGACTAGAATATTAAGCAAATTTGTATTCCCCAGCAAGTTTACAGAAATCCTTTTATATGTGGTACTTTCCAATTATTATTATTGTTCTTCATATTATTATTATTATTATTATTATTATTATTATTATTATTATTATTAACAGAAACAAAGACGTAAATGATTCCAGCAGGGATCTCTTTGTAGACCAGCTGCAACAGTATGATCTTTGTTGGCCGCTATAGTGTTGAATCATACGCTCGCATCAGACTTTGGGATTAACTCGTGACGTTAGTACTCGGCC
Source organism: Deroplatys truncata (assembly GCA_030765065.1). Lineage (NCBI taxonomy): Eukaryota > Metazoa > Arthropoda > Insecta > Mantodea > Mantidae > Deroplatys > Deroplatys truncata. Next base: position 262,444,413 of record CM060981.1, on the reverse strand, counting down.
ACGTTACTACAACTTAACTATTGGAATTAACTCGCTTGATATTTTTAGTACAGTGGGGTCAATATCGTATTCAACTACACCTGCAACTTAGCAGGATTACATTCGCTCTCTACCAAATTTAACTATACGTACAACTTGAACATCAGGGTTTCACTCGCTTAATCTTTTAATTCCGTACGATCTCTACCAATTCAACTATACGTGCAACTAAATCAATTGAACTTCTAATACAGTACGATTTCTACCAAATTCAACTATACATGCAACTTCAACATCAGGGGTTACACTGTCTTGATTTATTAATACATTACGATCTCTACCATAGTAACTATACGTGCAACTTCAACATTAGGGGTTACACTCTCTTGATCTTTTAATACAGTACGATCTCTACCAAATTCAACTATACGTGCAACTTCAACATCAGGGGTTACACTCTCTCTATCTTTTAATACAGTGCGATGTCTATCATATTCAACTATACGTGCATCTTAAATATCAGGTTTTCTCGCTAGATCTTTTAATACAATACGATGTAGTTGTCATATTCAACTATACGTGCATTGAACAACAGATTTACATTAGCTTGATCCCTTACTGGTTGCTACCGTATTTAAGGGAGGAAAGTTGAACATATACACGCATCATATACAATCCTTGGAATTAGATCGTGCAACTTAAACAACAGGGTTACAGTCGTTTGAGCTTTTAATATAGAGTGACCTTTGTCACGACAAACTTAACAGCAAGGTTATACTGGCTTAACCTTTTAATTGTGTACGACTACTGTTGGCTACTATTGTGTAAAAGGGACGTAGTTGAAGAACATACTCGCATCAAACTTTGGGATTGGACCCCGACATTAGAATTCGGCCACATTTAACTATACTTGCAACCTAACCACTACACTCTCTTCATTCTTTCTTCTTTGCTCGCTGCAATGCTCGCCTATAAACTATTCCAGTAACGTGCACTCTCTTTTGGAATATCCGTCTTGCAGTTCTTTCTCTTACATCAGAGATGCAAAATGCTCGCTTCAACTTAATCGCCGTGAATTAGTGGGGTGACAATTTCTGCTGTCGTGAGCTCGACGACTGTTCGTCGCGAAAATTTCGATGGCATGTCTTCTAAAAGTATTGTATTCAAAGCGAAAGCCGTTGGACAGCTGACAGATTTAAAACACCCCATCGTGAATCAGTTCCAAGTAGCTAAGTTTAGTCTCCAGCTCCATAACCAATACCACTACCGCAGTGCCGTGCTACACGAAAAAATAATACAAAAATAAAAAGGATAAGTATGATGAACTATAACGGATGACAAATGCCAGTTGCCATTAATATTGAAAAAATAAGTTTTCGGAGTTTTATGCAATTTTTTTTTCAATTTTTTGTTATTATCTATACATAGGCAATGAAGATTAAAAGTAGCCACTATATAGGACAATGGTATCCTATGTTGGTTGGCGGTTCTCACATGCAGTTTTAACATTCATGCTTCTTAGTGTATATGTTTCTTATGTGTACAATGAAGAAAAATTTACAACGCTATTCCTCCACATTAATAAATCACTGTGTTCTGTTGTCGGTCTCCTATCAACCGCTTTGGTAAAGTGGTCCGAGTTATCCCTGCTGGGGGAGTCTCGGCTCCATATACCAAACTGTAACTGTATGGACTTACTTCTACTTGGGTTTACCGTCTCGTTCCGTGTGTTACCCTGCTCTTTTTCTCTCTTTCATTTCTTACCGTGTAGTTTTATCAAATGTGGAGTATTTTTCTCCTCATGCACCTTGGTCAAACGTAAATATCCTGGATCTTCTGTTCATATGGCATATTAATTTCAGAACTACATTAAGAGATTACGATAATCGTGAAAGGCACATAACTTAAAGCATAGAAATTAATCCATAAAATCCAGACCATTTGCTCTAATACACATATATTTTCTGTATGCGCTTTAAAATGAATTCCCACATTGTCAGCACCAAACTCGATAAAATCACGACTATGTGGAAAAAACATCTGATGTGTTACATTCACATGCCTTTCTCTACTCTTCTACAAACTACATTTACAAACGCTTATTCTCCACCTACTTCATGTTAATCGAGATAAACATTTGCAGACTCTATCTTATTGCTAATTTTCTTGTAGATGTAAGGGGAATATATATTTACAAGGGTAATATAGAAATACAGTAGCCTTTAAGCACATACATATCTCTTAATAGCTGGTTGCTAGGTGCAGCACCATTCCCTTTGTCACAGATTAATACTCTTTGCATATCCAAGACAAAAAAATAGATAACGAATTCCCATTTGAGTATTGAAAAATTTAAGAGAATAATAAGCAATATATTGAAAATGGTTAACTCAACAAAAAAAATGTATATGACATAAATTGTGTATTTTACCGCGATCTACATTTTTTGTGTAGTAAAATTTTGTCTATCTCTTATGGTTTACCAGTTATGCATAAGTCGTTCACAATGAAGAACACTTTTGGAGACATTCCCAGAAAATTCAACGTATACATTTTATTTGTCATGAAAATATCTTAAACATATGATATTTTAATCAAAATCGTTAGAGCCGTTTTTGAGAAAATTAAAATTTTCGAAAAATCTTCCATGTAAAGGGTATCGTGGGGTGGAGGGATTTTCTTGAAAACCTTCGGTCGCATCTCTGGAAGATATTGAACCTAAATACCAAGTTTGGTGTTTATCGGACTGTTCGTTTCTGAGTTATGCTGTTCACAAACAGACACACAGAGACACACACACGGACATGTTTCCAAAAATGCTTTTTTTGGATTCAGGGTGTCTCAAAACATGTATTTCCGGTGAAATCTCGGTATCGAATTTTTTGGTGGAATACAATACTTCCCCTACTTACTATACGTAGTAGAGAAAGTAAAAATAGTACACATGACCTTCGACGAAAAGACCGGGGTAGAACTTTTAAAAGGACTGTGATAATGATACCCAACTTATGCTTCAAAAACAAGAGGAAGGATAAGGACCAACGCACTTAGATCACTGCTATAATGCAATTTGTTTACTTAATTTGGATAGTCTACACTGTTAAAGGTTAGGAGTAACCTCCTCTCCTGAATAGCTTCTACACGAAACCTTTGCAGCGTCGTTCTTGTTAACCTAGTAAGGAGCAGTAGAGGTAGGTGGCGACTCAGGGTACATTGCACAAAAATGCTGCTTTTCTGAATGGCTTATGTTATGGAACATTTGAAGTTACTATAATCCCTCATTAAATATATGCTATTAAAGAACTGGAAGAGTATAGCTTCTCTTAACAATAGGCTGCCAAACTTGGTGATGAGTAACTAACAAATATTCGCAATTGTAGATGCTAAGAAGAAATATATTAAACAAAACTTAACATTCCAAAAGTAATAATTTTATAAACCCAATAAATAAAAATCTCAGGTCATAAATTTACAAGAATTTCGGTACCTTCATATCGTTTATTAATGGGTATACAAACTAGACTTACTAAAGCTTATTTTGTATATTGACTTCATTTTAATGCAAATAAACCTTTACAGAAATAACTAAATCACACATTTCGTTATGGATACAAAGGAAAGAGCGATACTCAACTGTTTAAGAACTAGACGCTCTACGTTAGTCTTGAAATTCTATACCTTTTCCATGACATCGAGAAACAACTGAATCGAGAAGACTAAGTAATGTTAACATGTTTAAGTACTGAACAATTCGAACGATTAATAACGAATATCTCGGAAATGGCCGATGCCACAAATAAGTTCTTTGAAATAAATTGTCTTTTTAAAGAGATCTACAATAGCAGTAGGTTTTCGTCTATCGTTTAACGTTGCCAGTTATACAAGATAATACTTCCAAATGAAGAGGATTTCAAAGGCTATTTCCACAATTTCAAGATAAAATTTTATTTGTTATGCAAAGTATCTTTAATAAATGGTATTTTAATCAAAGACGTGTCATTTTTTAGAAAATAAAACATTTCGAAGAATATTCCATGTAAAGGGTAATTTGAGGTAGGGGCATTTTCTTGAAAATCTTCGTGTCGTATCTTTGGAAGATATTGAACTCAAATAGCAAGTTTGGTGTTGATCCGACGTTTCATTTTTTAGTTATATTGTTCACAGGCACATACAGACAGACTGACAGACACGAATATTTATCTAAGAATATTTGTCTTGTATTCAAGGATCTCAAAACATGTATTTACAGTGAAATATCGGTATCGAATTTTTGGGTGAAATGCAATACCTTTTCTACCTACTAGGTACGTGGTAGAGAAAGTAAAACGTCATATTATATTGATATTATACTGTGAGACAAAGTTCGTCACCTGGATCCAAATATCTACCTAGTATATTTTCAGTTAAACTAGCCGTTAAATTATAACTTGCGCATTTTATTTTTCTTCTTTCATTTTTGTAAACAGGACTTTCATTTATGCTTCTGTATTAATCACTTCTGTAAACTGTTGTAGACAATTGATCATCGGTGACCCCTACCAACAGCAGTCGCAGTGCCTCCCGGTTTTCGCCATGCAGTTCAACAGCCATCCAATGCAGTCAGTAAGTTTGCTCCCACAGACACAAACTAAGTGCCAGTACAAGTGCAAGTGTCAGCCAGATGTGTTGCAGCGGAGTGACAACCATGGGTGGCGTAAACCAATTCCTGTGTCCACTGCAGATTGGCAGTGGGGAGGGGTCTACCGGAACATTAATCTATAATTTTATCTTTTAAACAGCCACACAAGCCTTAATAAGCTATGAGATTGTAAAGTGATAAAGAAGAGAGTTTTTTGGCTTGTTGTAATGGTCCTATGATGTATATTTTTTTAATTGTTCTTTCTTTAGTATTTCTTCTTTCTAGGCACCGAGGACGTCGCCTTATGGGTCGCGGGAGATGTCACATTTATAGTTAATGGTATATTATTTGTTATTATTAAAGCTATTGTTTGCCGTCATTGCTGTGGAATGCGGAATTGCGCGGTAATATATTTACGAGGTATCACTAGTGCCGGGGAACTCTTTTGTCTTTTTGTATTGTATGCATGCGTGCTAGCAACTAACGCGAGTTTAGTATGAGGGCGCGATACAGTTTGTGGAGGGAACTAGGCCAGATAGGACGTAGCTGTTGGCTCCCCCTGCTGGGACACTAGACGATGACCGTGGCTGGATCAGAACCAAGTGGGAACTTTTTGTATCTCAACATAGTATTCAAAGGTGAGCTCTTCTTATTAAATCTCACCTTCAGTGTGTAAGTGTGTCTTTTAGTTGAACTATCATTCTTTTCATTCTTCCCTATGCAAGTGGCCATATTTTAAGCTATCTAACTTTCCATTCTTCCTTAGGTGCGTGTCCATATTTTCAAGCTATTTGCCTTTTTCTCTTCCTTTTGTATAGGCAACCTTAGGTAAGTTCCTAGTATCCTACGTCTGCCAAGCGAGCCCTCGTGATAATGATGTAGAACACTTAGTTTTACTGTTTCCTGCCTTTGCTTTCCTTAAAGAGACATGTAGCAGTAAGCCTTTTCAGGTTTCACCGGTTCCTGATTCGACGTCCAGTTGCCCCTGCAAGATCACATCATGTCTGCTGAGAGGAGACTTCGCCCCCTGCACCTATTCTCCCATAGTAGTTCGTTACACCATTCCACAATTGCAGGCTTTAACATGTAATCATGGCTACAATATAACTAAAGAACTTTCTACATTTCTTCTTTCAGGTTCTTGGTATTATTATGTGAATTTTTGGTAATGGCTTTAGTCCATTCTTTGAATGTGCTGTTTGAAACTACCTCACTTTTTTGAATTACTGGGAAAAGTAGTGAATTCTTTTCACTATTGGGGGGTCTCTTAGCACACAGCAATCAATTGCTTTCAAGTATTCGTTTAAGCTGCATCGAATCTAAATCTCTTCTCACGATTTTCCACGCTTCACACACACACAAGCAACTTCAATGTCAAAACAGCCTTATTTTATAAAATTTAAAGTATATTGCTTTTCTTGTTTTTCTGTTTACTTTTTTTTTCTCAGTGTCACAAAAATTTGCTGAAGTTTATTTACTTTATTATCTTAATGTTGCTTATAATAATTTTATGCTACATGCTAAAGACAACATACGTCTTTATTTTACTCTAACAGTTATTATTTGAGCCAGGATCCTTTCCATGAAATGTCATTGCTTTCCACGTTATTTATTGAAATCTCAATTTGTTTATGCTTTTACTTTTTGTGAGTTATCTTTATTTTATTGTACAATGATTATCATCGGCAAAGAGAAGGATGTTCGTCCAGAAAGTCTTATTTAATTTTATACCTATTGCTATCTTTCTTTTTAGTTATCTGAGAAAATCGTCCATATATCAATGCTCCCAAGAAGTAAGTAATTCATGTTTGTAAACATATAATGGTTGTATAACTGGCGCAACAGTTCTAGACACGTGAAAATCTTAATGACAGCTATGAAGCGAGTTACATACCAGATCAGGAGGTGACCGGTCGTCTGCATGCTGCAGGAGTGCGTGGGTCAGTCATTGTCAAATATCCGCACACCGCTTATGCACTGCACTACACGATAAACTTAGTTGTATACACAGTATATTTAAATCCACCGCTGTAAAATGCCCTTAATATAAAAACACTGCCAACATTCTGCCTCCAGTTCTTCCACACCTGATAGCCCTTCCTCTTCTGCGGAATCACTCACATCTTTGCCGCCATCACTGCTGTCGAAGTGATATTTCTGCAGGCCACCCAGTTTTTGACATCAGCCCAGATTAATTCGATTGGGTTTAGATCTGGGTGATACGGTGGCAGTCTAAGTATATTATGGCGATGTTGTATTAATATCTGGCCAAGTATTACGAGTTATGACTTCTGAAGGGATTTGTTGGCTTTAACTAAGTTATATTTATTTTACTCATGCTTTCATCAAAAGCTACATCATGCCTAAGCAACCAAGTTTTTATTTCTTCTTTCAAGGAATTTGAGGTAGGTTGTTTGTCAATTTGAGTGTTACCACATTGTGAAGCATTGTCGATAACCAGAATAGACCCAGCAGGCATATTAGGTATCAACATGGTGTTGATTCACTTCATGTAATTTTCTGTATTCATTTCTTGATGAAAATCTCCTGTTTTTTGTTGCGACTTGTAAAAGAAGCGCATTTGGAACGAACAGCATGAACGATAATAAGTATTTGCCCTTTGGCAACAGGTGCCTGAAAACCTAATTCGCTATCGTCACTTCAACTTTTAGATGTTGTATGACTGCTGTGTATGTACGACTCATCTTCATACACTATAGTTTGACCCTCTAATTTGTACCTCTGAGTAAGGTACTCTTCCAGCTGAGATCGTATGTCGTGCTTTTCTATTAGAACTCTATTTGGTTTCGTTTTCTTCCACTTAAACCCTAAATCTTTTATAATTTTTCTGAGATTTTTAGCAGCATCTTGAAAATTTATGCTCATATAAGTACATATAAAATTATAGTCATTTGGAAAGTTAGTATCAGACTGCAAAATTCAGTGCCATAGCCGGGATTTGAGACTTGTAGCACCACCTTGAACATTTATGACATCTTTCAGATTGATGAGCAATCTGCTTATTGTTGGCACAGTTTTTTCTTCCACATAGAAATTGTGATTCGTGCACCGAATGACGCATTTGTCGAAATCGTCTATTTCTGTAATACGTTTAGGGACCTTATGTTTCTTCACAGGTGTGTGAAATGGTACTCTTTCATCCATATGGTTTTTCTTATCTTTGAGAAATCTGGAAACGGAACTCAGTGAAACAACAGTTGCTTTGGCTACTCTTTCTTTCACTCTCTTAAGGCTTTTGTTTAACTCGGGTAAACATATATTTTCTTCCTACATCTCTGCTTCTTGGTTCATGAAGTCGAGGACATTTGCAATTATTTCCCTGCTTTGAATACGTAATACCTTACCATTTAACTTTGAAAACGTAGGAGCCATGGTTATAAATATCACAAATATAAAATAAGCACTATTTACGTACTGATCTCTTTGAAATTACAAAATGCGGACACTTTCTGTGCAGACTGTATGTGTTACGCACTGTGATTAAGCAAAGGAATTATATCGCTTTCGTTGATTAAGCTAAACATAAACCATTCCTAGGCTCGGCAGCTGGGGAGGCAAACAAGGTCACGATTCCAGAAGTTTTGCGCCAGTTATAACATATCCAGGGATGTCTCTTCCATCTAAGATGCGACAAAATGTAATAATACTGATAATAATTTCAATGAAGTGCAATAGCTATTGAAACCTGTTTAGTGCTCTATCTCAAAACATTGACTGCCCAGGTAGATGGTACTTTACTACATGATCAATGGGATTAATGGTATTAAATATGATCTGTTTTAGGCTGTTTTCAGATGCAGCTTCCTTAGGTCTCATATAAATAAGGTTCCCCAATGAAAATCGTATCTGATCTTGGGTTAGACCAACTCATCAACCACTAAACTTCGTGGACATAACCTAATGCAAATTGGCAGGCTGAATTGGGGCCTACTCATTTCATGCTTAAAACGGTTTTGAACTTAAGCAGCAATTAGGCATATGCTGTTATTCAAAAGAAATAGTATATTTCATCCTTTTATATTGGATAGAGGAAAGTTTATAGTTTTAGCTCCATGGTCGTTGAGGCAGTATGCAGTTAAGAAGAAAGTTTTTGTTGCACGGAATGTCGAAACTGTAAGACCTATTTCTTGCTATAACCAAATCAGTTTCTAGTTACTAACGTTTTATACCACACGTAAATATGCTTATGACGAGGTGACTATTTGCTGAATCTACTGCAGAGGTAAAGTTGCACTTGGTCAATGAATCCGCAATTCAGCCAGTGACGCGTGGAGTGTATTTCTGATTTTCAGTTTGTTTGAAATAGAAATCAGAAATATGCTCATTTTTAACAACCCGGTAGAAAAGTGGCGGTTCTCTATTTCATTCTTCAGCATAATTGGCTCAAATATCTCTAGCAGCGACAAACATTTATTTGTGAACTCTAGTGAAGTATGCGGGTTGGTTCATCGACGGTTGGTATAACAACAGTACACTTTGAGAACCTGAGAGGAGACAAGGACTGCCATGTTCGAAGTGCCTTTTCTCTGTATAATTATCCATTGCGCATTCTTATTCTTATTACTCTGTGGCTAACGCAGGTGTAAATGTGTGGTAGCGCACACCACTCTCTGCGTGGAGTGAGCAAGCAGACTTTGCATTTCGTTGATGAAGATAGATGTCACAGTGAAAGCGAATACCGTCAGCGCTGATCATTTGCAGATTAAGCAGCGTTTCAGGAAACTGCTTCTCTGCGGGTAGGTACTTGAATTATGGATGAGACATGAGCAGTATTACGGAGGGCAAGTAGATATATAGAGCCTTCATATTCACAGGATATTCCATTTAGCTATTCGCGCAAAGCCATTCTCTGCCTCGCTATTAAAAATTCATAGATATCGAGCTGGCAGTGCAATACCAGTACAAATATTGAAGAATATATCTCTTTTTGAACTTTAACAATTATTTTTTTCCGGCTGATGTTCGCGCAGCTAATATATAAGCCAGTGAAAACGAAACCAACTTAATGAATACGAGTGCAAACACGTTCTTTTTGTAAGCAGCATAACAGTCGCTTTAAAGGCGGTGAATGAAAGATACCTATAATCCATTTTGAATCGCTACGTAATGGAATTTTGTCGCGGTATCTTTCGTGTTATCTTATTTTCTGAGTGCCTGTTATTGTTTTACTATTTTGAATCTTGGGTTCTTTGTCCTCCGGCTAGCTATTATTACTCAGTCGAGCAAATCTCTTGAACAAGATGTGTAAACGTAAAGGAGTTATTACTGGAAGATAACACTGTTAAAAGAATTTGTTTTTACACTTTTATTGCCGTCACACTTCATTAATTTCACATATTTACTCTTGATACACGCCCGACTGAAACTGTTATATTTTCGAATGTAACTATAATCACTTATTTGCCGCACATTATTAATTCGAGTGTTTCACATTTTTGTAACTAACTTTACGACGCGAGAGATTCTGTAGAATTACGTAACGTGTACTTCGTGAATGATTCTGTTGAACTGTGCGATACTTGTCTTGGCTTCATAATTTATACTCCCTCGTCCCGATATGCCTAAACATTATAACAGAGCTGCTATTGGTTAATAAAACGCGCCAACATTAGCTCTATTTTTTATCCAATCAAAATTACGAACACGTATGCTCTAGGGAAGATATTCCCTCCATTTCTAAAAAAAAGCACGCTACTCTGACGTCATTTGCTTCTCTCTTCTAATTAATAAACAACTCACCCCCTCGCTACATTGTTACCCGCTCCTATTGTCAGTTTCAGTGAGGCCGTGTAAACTTATTTCCTAACAATGCTTATAATTAACAAACATCTCAAACCATTGTCATACAATAATGCTAGTTTACACTACAATCACTCTGGCATGTACAATGCTGTGATATAAAATACTACCTCAATTTGGATTACCGCCTCTAGAAGTCCATTCTCTTTATTTCGCTTTCAATAAACTTTCATTAAATAGCATAGGGAGTTTATAATAGCATTATTAATATAACATATTTTTGGGCCACAGTGATTGGGATGGGCAAAGTTTATCGGCCTAGTGCAGCTCTAGTGACAAAAGCTCAGCAACACGGACAATTGAGCTACCATTTGTTAAGTAGTAGTGTTGGCGTTGACCACTGCCGCAATTTGTGAAATACTGGTAGACATTGTAGGAATGTACCTATATACAACATGGACAAATCTCAAACCACTGGTTATTTCGACATGCAGTCGAGTCCCAATATCCGACTTAAACGGGGCGTGGCCTGGTCAGATGACGCGGAAAGTAACAAACACGACAAAGTTAAAAACTGATAAAAGACGTTTATTATTTTAAAAAAAAGGCATATGTAAGCTCTCACTCACTCGGAATACCACGTTTCTATCTCTTGTTAGTTTCTTTTCCAGTCTCCTACAACGTTATAATCCTGTGCCAATTTTAATAACGTTTCACCTTTGTCCAATGTCTTCAAAGCTATCAGTTAGTCTTCCATCGAAACAGATACTTCTTTGCTCTTTGAAACCATCTTATCACACACAGAACAGGATATGTACGTATATAAATAAAACTTTACTTCACAGTAGCTAAAAGTATGTACTCTCATTTGTATACTGAAAAGAAGCATGAACGCTTCTTATTCAAGCACGCTCAACAATTTATGATTTTTTACGGATTGTTTTGGAATCAGGTCGGATAAGCGAAGGTTGGATAACCGAGGTGTACCTTTATGCGCAACTACTGTTATAATAATATGTAAGTATCTGCATCCACATTCAAAATGGGCGTCATCCATTTCAAAACATTGTTCCAATGTTCGAATGCAACCTTAAAGACATTCATAAGCATGTCGGCAGAAATTACCGCTTCTCGAATACAATTTTTCAAGCCCTGCAGATCCCGTACTTTCTTTCTATACGCTCGTAAGTTGACGAACCCCAAATGTTTAAGCGCCTCGTATCAGTGAACATGATGGTCATAATTATACGTGGTGGTGGTCCTGCTGCTGCTGCTAGCTTCTGAAAATCCAAGCCCACGTATAGTATTTGCCATTCAAAGTGCGGTGAATGGGTATGTGACAGTTGTATTTATTAACTTTACCACAAATTTAAAATGCAGACTCGTCAGTAAGCAAAGGTTTTAATTGTTTATAGGCTCATAATAAATGTCCTTTCGAGCTGCATAAGATCTTTGTCGCCTAGCTTGTGTAGCACACGACTGCGATATGCTCGCCTTTTCTACGTAAATTTCAAAACCTGTAAAGAGGTTGATCTTGGCACACGTAACTGTTAACTTAAAACAATGCATAATGGTTCGGAATAGCAATTTACGACACAAATCATTGCAACTAAAACACGGGGAAAAGTCCTATTTAGTCTCATTTTGAGCTCAAATGCTCTAAAAGTGATTTAAAACGTACTATCTTTAAAAGGAAGCTAGCTGTCAGTTCTTTACCGGGGGTTGGTTGGAAATAAACATATTTCACTTCCGGTTCATTTGACATTGTTGTAATGAGACGATTATTGGGAGATAAAGGGAAAATTATTTAAGCAACGTTAGTTTTTAATAGTATAGTAATTAAGTCGCCTAAATATACAGCAGTTTCTACAATGTAAAGAATTACTACGTCGTTCACACTTTAAATTATGCAGTAATAATAATAATAATAATAATAATAATAATAGTAATCTTAAATTGGTTATCATTGAGAATTTAATACAATTTAGCAATGCTAGCGGTCATTAGATCACATGCAGGTACGATTTTGGAAAATCGTCTCAAATGGAAAATCGTAAAATGGTCATAATCCATGCTCAAATCGTATGTTAATTTAATCTCTTTTACTTGATTGGGTAAATACATTTATGAATGTTTGAAATTTCAAATTTACCAGAGCATGAAATATAATAAGATATTATTATCGTTGTAAATGTAAAATGTTCAGAATTTACATAAATTAATACAGTGAAATTGTAATATATTCAGGGTGTGAGTTGAACTACGGTAAAATGTACATCATGTATTTATTATCCTTTATTTCCAGCTTCATTTTAATTGCATTTTCAGCCATCGACTATCTGATCATCAACTCGCATCATCAGCGGAAGCATATTTATCCTTTCCTGCATGCGTATTAGGTTGAACTACAACACAAAACTTCTGAGCAGTTTTGACGTTGGCTGCTTAGATAGTGTATTGGTTCTTGTTATGTAGACAATCGCGAGAAGGCTATAGAGAAATTATTCGTAGCCATTATTGACTTTCTTCTAAAGTGGCGGCGACTTCTGTGCGTCCTGATTACCTTGTAACTGAACTATTGCGATTTTGAAAACATCCAAGTAGCACATAACATGATTTAATTACATCTGCATCAGGAATGAGAAGTTCATACAGTCACTCGAGTGTTATACCACGCATGCAGTTTCATTTACATATATATCCAAAATTAACACTTGTATCGCATCTACATTATAACGCGGTAAGACCCAATTCAGAACGTTGTATCATAATCCTGGCCGCATCCACTGATTTTAGCGTATTAATTTGGATTTTTAAAGTACAACTTTCCTTTTAACCGATATTACTGTACTATTAGTGATGGTTCGCTATTCGTCTAATTACAGCACACTTTCCTACTAAACATTCAGCTTAATTATCCTCTTCTCTTATTTTCTATTTCTAACATTCCTTTGCTTATTTCTACGTTCTGGTTTCCACGGCTTTCCTCTAATAAGACTTTGTGTTGTATCCACAAAACCTAGAGGAAAAAATATTGCTGTTGCAAAACTTCTGAAGTGCAAGTTCCTTTACCTTATATTTCGGTATTTCAAGGGTTTTCGAGCCAAGAGATTGTTTTCTTACAGTATTCATCAAAGGTGTCTTAAATTTGCAATAGCTGCTCCTGTTTTCTAAGATTTTCTAATAATCACAAGCAGTTCTATTCTAACCAGCAGCACAGCGCTTAAAACTCAGTACAACCTTTGTCATTCTTAATAAAAATTAAAAAAAAATTAATTAAAAAACGCTGTTAATCCTAAAATCTCTCAAATTTGCTCCGAGGACTTAAATACTTGCGCAGGTGTTTTCCTCAACGCAATTTCAGTGGGAATCATATACTAATAAAGTGAAAACCTTATTCATTTGCATACATGTCTCTTGAGGAGCGTTGTTAAAGTGAACAAAACATAGGGATACATTCTCTTGGATATTCGGGTAGAAGAATTCCTACCTGAATTCTTATACCGGTTGACTCACTTAAAACTATCAAACTATCATCGTAAATATCTTTGAAACAAAAATATTATTGAAAAACGTCCTTTACAAACCTGAAGGTAGGGGAGGGGTCGTTAAAATAGATAATTTGGCCATTCAAAAGCGTATGCAAATATAATTTTCAACATAAACTTATGCTGTAATGGAAACCCCGTATTATTGATATTATTGATAACAGAAAATAACTTAAGAATGACCTTACAGAAAATTACCGATGGAGTACAGGCGTTGGGGCCCTGTCCCTCTGGCTGTTAATGCTTTCACACCTAGGAGCCGCTTATTACACTACTAATACATCATCATTCACAACAAGGATTTAAATGGCTTCAGGAGAATTGATACATAAATCTGCCTCTACTTCGGAAATCAATTGGATTGTAAAGATCAAATATTTTTGGCATCCGCTCTTGTGACATTCATCTCAGATGTTTTTGCCAATTTCTCCTCATTTCATACATGTTTCTCTAGGATCAAATACGTGTAATCATCTCTAATTTCTGTATTTCGTTCTTTATCCAAGGTAGTGTAACCTGTGAGTGGCCTAAGAAATCTTATTTCGGAAGCTATGACTGTTCTACTGTCTACCTTGTTCAATGACCAATTATCACACCTATAGGCTATCAGAGGGGCTCTCATTAGTTTGTAACATTTCATTGTGTTTCCTCTTTTGTTTTGTGTCTCAATATTCTTCTTATGATCGCACACATTTGTTTTAATTTCTGGACCTTTATGCCGATGCCATATTTCTGGCAAAATGAAATATTAAAACCTAGGAAACTGAAGTTGTTTACTTGATCTATAATTCTTCCATTGGCTACACTTCTAACACACAATAATTAAATAGTAATAATCATAATAATATTTTGAAATGAGTTCTCCAGTGTTTTTCACAAATACTGAGTGTTTAACACAACTATTAATCCTTAGATCATATGGAAACACCCAATTTTCTTTATGGGGACAACCCCTTCCTTTTCTGTCTCCTGTGATAAACGTAAAATGGGCACAATCTAAGTTCAAACCGTATGCTAATTTAATATCCAAAGTTACTCGGAAGAATAGGAGGATCAATTTTATTTAACGGTACGGATACTATAACAATACAGCAAATGTATATAAAATTCTACAACGTACCAGTTTTTACTTTCTCTGCTACGTATAGTAAGTAGGGGAATTAGTGTCATCCAAAAATTCTATGTCGAGAATTCACCGGAAATATATGTTTTGACGGCCCCTGAATAGCAAAAAACATTTTTATATTTTATATTTAGGTCCGTGTGTGTGTGAACAGATAACTAAAAAACGAAAAGTTGGATAAGTACCAAACTTGGTATTGAAGGACAATATCTTCCAAGGATGCGACACGACGATTTTCAAGAAATCCCCCAATCCCCAACTACCCTTTACATGGAACATTTTTCGAAAATTTTGATTTTCTAAAAACTGGCTAACGATATTGATTAAAATACCATATATTAAGGACATTTACATAACACATAAAATGTATATCTTGAATTTTCTAGGAATAACCTTTGAAGTTCTCTTCATTCGGAAGGAATTTTGTATAACTGGTAAACCTTAAGCGATAGACGAAAACGTACTGCACATGAAATGAAGTCCTTTCAACGTTCAGACGTTTCTCGTTATTGCATGGAAACAGTATGAAATTTAATGGTTATCATATAGCGTCCAGTTATTAAACATTTTACTATCGCTGTTCCCTTTGTATCTATTAACGAAATGTGAAATGTAGTTTTTCTGTAAAGGTTTATTTGGATTAAAACGTAGTATGTAGATAGATATAAAAATAAGCTTTATTAAGAATAGTTTGTATACTCAGTAATGAACGATAGAGAGTAGGGAAAGCCATGTGAACGTATCACATATTTTTATAAAAGATTTTCCTTGAAACATTTGAATTTTTAAACATAACTACCTCAGGCTCAGCGCACAACAAACCTGTGTCACCGTTTCCCTCATTTAATCCGAAATCAGCTACCGCAATTTTGACATGCATTGCTCGCTACCAAATACTACTACTCCCCTGTTTCTCTTCGCTGGCAGTTGTCGCAGAGGTGAAAAGCGAGGAAAGCCAACTAATCCTGAAGTTCCCTACCTTGGGGACGACCGCTGACTAACCCTGCGAGCTGTGGCCCAACTATCTGCTCTCGACTTGCATTACAATCCGCTTTACCCTGCCGACTCAGATTAGTTGTCCCACACATCCGTTTCATGTGCAACATAACAGAGAACTGAACTCAAATGCCACACATTGGAGTAACTTTTACTTTCTATACCATGCACGTATACATGTTTTGGGAACCCCTGAATAAAAAATCTGATGTGTTGCACTCACATGACCTTCTCTACTCTTGTACAAACTATTTTTACAAACGCTTATTCTCCATCTACTTCATTTTAATCGAGATAAACATTGGCAGAAACTTATTGCTAATTTTCTTGTAGGGCAAGGGGAATATGGTAGGCTTTAAGCGATAGTCAAATGTTTTAAGAGCTGGTTGCTATGTAGAGCATTCCATTCTCTTTTCATGTCCAGGACATAAAAAAGTGAATAACGAATTCCCATTTGAGAAAAAGTATAAGGATTTGAAAACAGTAAACAAATACTCTTGAGTCGGAAGCGGCCGGTATCAGCACGCCTGCAGAAGAAGAAGAAGATGATGAATTTCAAGGGGTCGGAAGTTTAGGTTATCTCTGTATCAAAAAGGAAAATGTGAACGTTTCTACAGTTAATGTAAGGAAAAACGTTAAAGAGAGATGTCCTGCCACGCAAAAAAGGAGTACCAGCTATAAAGGAAAGGACTTCGTTGCAATCCTAAGTAATGTGGTGGCCACGCGCATGTTATGAAGTCGAAGAAAGAACCCTATGGAAATTGAATTATGGCAAAGAAAGTGGTCATGGTTGACGCACGTTAGGAGAAGAGAAAAGATACAGCGCCAGAAATGTAAAACTTTACACTATGAATATTCAATAGATTCAAGAGGTCGCTAACAATTTCTTGTGGAAGATGGTAGTGAATATTTTGACATCAAATGCCAATATTCATTTGCGAACGCTGTCATTATCTTGAAAATCTGTAATTGTTTTCAGGATTTGTGACTCTAAAAGTATTACAAATTTTACTTTTTTTCTTGTTCCATTTATATGCTGCCTTTAACATCTAAGGTCATACGTTACCTTTAAAACAATTGCTCATCGGAAATGCTGTTCACTCGTTTGTTATCTGTTTAGCTTTGGGTTTGTTTACGTTAGGTTTTTCTCTATAAATACAAAATTCAAACACATTTACACTCTCACTCATACTTCCGGATTCTAGAAGGATGGTGAATAACTCTGGCTAAAGAAAAATTTCCATCCTCCAGCCGGGAATCGAACCCGGGACATCCGCGTTCGGAAGTTAGAAGGCTAGCACAGAGGCAGTCATATTTGACTATTAGCTATATTTCCAGTAATTTTACTTATTTTCTTGTGACTTTGAAGCTTTGTATCAACATTTCCACGCCAAATGCTTGTTTATGCAGAATAATGTCATAAAAAGGATTTTCACTATGTAAACACACCGTTTGCGGACGAGCTTAAAATTTGCAGTTAGTTCTAGCTGGTTGAAAGGGAAATATTATTTGATATTAACAATACATTTCGAAAGCTCTGAAACTATTCAAATAACCCTACAACAAACTTATACAGATTTCGTAATCATGCAACGACACTTGGGTCCCCTTTCTTGCTGGATGGAAAGGAAGTGATAACGAGAGGCGGTAGAGTAGGAGTAATGCACATACGGAGGGGCCTCCAGAAACCGGGAGCAGAACACCGCAAGTAGGTCGCAACGATCCTTATTGCTTCTAACGTGATCTCTGGAAAATACGAATCAGGGGAGGAGACCCTTAGGGTAAACAGATCCGGACATGTGCACAAGCAAGGAAGGGGTTCCTAACGATTCCAGACGGAGCACATCCTGATGCCCGCTAGCCAAGCCGTAGTCCGCGTACCATTCTGAGAGTCCCAGAGACCCGAACCATCCCCAGAATGGGGTCCTTGGCGGTTCAACTAAATGTCAGGGAGAAATCTTTCCAAAGCGCACAATCTGCCGTCCTGGCGGAAGACATTGAACGCCGTCGCCTGGTCCTTCAATCCCGAAATGGATGAAAGCAAATAATAGGTACAGGAAATTCGTGGTAGAAAAGGAACTCATAGTCAGATTGGCGGGATAAACGGGAATCGAACCAGAGACCTCCAAATGCGAGCCTAACACGTTACTGCGGAGCCATCTCGCTCAGTAGGTGCATTTAATGGTTCGTTTCAAACTTCATGGTATACATTCTGTACGTTTAAGGTAAATGTATATCTCCGTAATAAAATAATGCAACGGAAGATATCTGTTGCGAAGCTTTAAGTTCTCCTGACAACCTCGCCAGCACCATACTAACAAACGTTTTTTTTTACAGTGACTCTGTAATGGCAAAAGCCTGGTAACCGCAGGATCGGTGGTTTGATTTTCGCTTTGTGCAGAAAACATTTTAGTTTGTTTGCTCTGTGTTTGTGTTACCTAACCGCAGTATACATGGAGTCCTGTACTGTCAGCACCTATTGCCTTTCCGTTGATTCGGCAAAGCGAGTAGTACGCCACAGGCCTAATATATCTGGGGTGATACAGCAAATGTTCTGTCATGGTGCCTTAGATATTTATAGTCCCTTTGCCTAGTGGAGTGATTCTGAGGTTAAGTTCAGTCAGAATTTGTCAGTGTAAGCCTACCACCGCGTGACTCTGCTGCCGGAATAGCTTTGTCGGATGCGTTAACTGAAAACCCAATCCATTAAACCATTTTAATAGTAAAACTTAATTTAAAAATTATAATGCTATTTGAACAGTTTTGTATTGCCAGAACTAATGAGCGCAGTTATGTAGAACTTGATACAATTAGTGAGAACATTTTCTGTTTACCAGCAATGAATTCGATTTAGGGGAGATTGCAAGTGGTGTTAATGTTAAATCTACTAAATTCATCACCCTTTATCTCAGAAACTATTTAAAATACCACACTGAAATTTTTAATGGATGTAGATATATGCCTTCTAAGTTCACTGATCTACTTTTAGGTAATACTTTTGTATATTATAGAAGATAGGATTACTTCCCTCATTATACCATATTTTGATTATAACTTTTGCAACCAGCCTATCCATTGTTGGACAATAATAGTTACAAAAATGTAACTAATACGGCTGGCAACAATTGACCTTAAGCTATCACTACATGCATAGGTGCGAGTTTAAACTTTAATATTCATTGTCGTAATGTCTGTTAAGTTCAGTACTGTCAATACCTGGTGAAAAATCATGGATAGCTTCGGAACATTAGATTCTACATTTTCACAAGCTAAAAGCTAGGTGAAAGAGGACTTTCTAGCTGTTTATAGTGATCAAGTGTGATCATTTGATACCATTGCAAGATGGATTCGATCGGGAGACTTTGAAAAACAATCCTCGTTCTGGCCGGCTTCGGGAAGCTGTGAACGAAAGAACAATTCAAAGAGTCAGGAACTTGGTGGAAAAAAATGACATATTACTGTTGAAATTTTAAGTATGGAAGTCGGTATGAGTGTTAGCAGCATTGACTGTATACTCTTTGAACATTTAAAGCTGCGAAAAATCTGTGCAAAATGGGTTCCGCATTCTCTAAGCAATGAAGAGAAGAGGAGGAGAAAGGAATGTGCAAGGAAACTGCTGGGCATGTTTCCCTAATGGCCATAAACGTTTGACAGATGTATGCACTGGTGATGAAAGTTGGTTTTATTATTATATCACACCAAATAAAGTTCAGAATTGTCTGGGTTAATGAGAATAATCCAAGACCAGTCGTTCTTCGACAAGATTTTCGTTCCCGGAAGCGAATGTTCACCGTGTTCTTCAATTATGAAGGACCATTAGTGGTTGACTGCATGCCAGAAGGAACGACAATGAATGGAGAATACTATGGCTCTTGTGTTTTGAATCCTTTATTTGAAGAGCTGAGGAGGCATCGTCCAAAGACAGGAACTTCAAGGCTGTTGATGTTGCATGACAGTGCGTCTTCTCACAGAACAGCGGCAAATTTGAGGAAACTGGAAGTCGCTAAGGTCCAGTTGCTTGATCATCTACCCTATAGTACTGACCTTGCACCGTGCGACTTCCGACTGTTTCCTCGAGTGAAATCTTGCCTTGCCTGGAAAACTTTTCAAACGAGTGCACGACCTTGCTCAGACTATAAATTCACCTCTGTTGGCAATACCTCGGTCTGTAGTACTTTTGACAAGTGGTTGCACTGTCTAAAACTGTGTGTGTGTGGAAAGAAATGGAGACTACTTTGAAGGATTGTGAGGATAAGTTTCTGAATTTCATCCTTAGTTTGGACTTCCCGAATGCTCCTCGTAGCACCAAAGTAAGTCCAAAAAAGCATTTATGGTTCTTTATCATACTAAAACTTAATTTAGCTATCTTCAATAGTTTCTGAGAAAACGGGTCACATAGATCAGAAAATGCCATTCACATGAAAACCTATTCAAAGCAAAAATGGCGAAAACAAACTGGCATAGATTTTTTAAGAAGAAGAAGAAAGAAAGAAACCACATGGCTTGAGCGCATCGAAGTTCAAGCTGCTAAATTTAACAGTAGTACCAATTTGTAACAAAACTTCTAAAAGATGAGCTAAGTTAAAGCTCTCTTCTCTAAAATATGTAGGAGTTTTGGTCTCTTTCCTGCGAAGTGATGGAGAATTCTCATTACAAATGGCAGATGCAGTACCACTTTTAAAAACATAAGCTTTGTGTCTGCAGTAATAAACTATATACGAAGCTAAAGAGAAACCTCCAGTTTATAATATTACGAAAACTAAAAGTGTCAATTATTTGTCATTTCCGCTATTTACTACCCCTTTAATTACAAGAAATGTATAGGATGGTCGTATATTCTGCCACACAGAGAGAGGGACTGCGCTTACAAATGCTGTTCGAGCTAGCAGGCCCTCGACTTTCTGCTTCTCTACAGCATAACCTGATGGAGTTTACTTCTAGTATCCGATGTTTCCTGCGGTGGTCCTCGCTTCTCCATCGTTCAATGAAATTAGATATAGTTACACGTTTTTCTACTTCACAGAACCAAATAAAAATACATACAGTATTGGGAGCTTGGAACACTTAGCTACACTTTTACTTTCTCTACTACGTATGGTAAGTGAGAGAAGTATTGCACTCCACCCAAAAATTCGAGATTTCACAGAAAATATACATTTTGATGCCCCCTGAACCCCCAAAAAGCTCCTTATGTGTGCCTGCGAACAGCATAATTCAAAAACGATAAGTCGGATAAGTACCAAACTTGGTACTGAAGTTCAGTGTCTTTCAACGATGCGACATGAAAAAAAATAATATCTACCACCCCAACTACCCTTTACATGGGAGATTTTTCGAAAATTTTGATTTGCTAAAAACGACTATCGAATAATTTTGATGAAAATATCATACATTAAAGATATATACAAATAATTGTATATTTTGAATTTTCTGGGAATAGCCTGTTAAGCCCTATTCATTCGGAAGAAATTTTGTATAATCTTGTATAGCTGGTAAACGTTAAGCGATAGAGGAAACGTACTACACAAAAAGGTAGATCCCTTTAAAGCACACAATCTACTTCAAATATGTTTTTTCGTGGCATAAGTCATTTCTGAGATAACCGTCGTTAATGGTTCGAACTGTTCATTGTTCCCTTGAAGTCCTGTCAACATTCAGCTGTTTCGTGCGATTGCATGGTAACAAAATGAAATTTTAAGGCCAGCATATAGGGCCCAGTTCTTAAACATTTGACTATCACTGTTCTTTGTATCTATAACAAAATGCGTATTATAGTTATTTCTGCAAAGGTTTGTTTGGATTAAAATATATTAGATAGAAAATTAAGCTTCAGTTATGATGGTTGTATATCTACTAATGAAGATAGAGGGTAGAGAAAGCTATCTGAAAGTATCACATCAGATTTTTTTTATCTGGTAGCTTTCTCTACACTCTAATTACAGTACTTAAAAACTTCCGTAGGTTGCTGCAAATAACTTTAAAATGTCTTCAAATATTTGTTTTGCTTTCTTTATGACATATTGTATTACTGCACTGATGACTGATAATACGTACTTTAAACTGGTTCATGTTGCAGCTGGACACAAGAACGTAAGAGGTCAGACGAAACAGGTTAAGGTAGTACTGCAATGAACTACTGAATCAGCAGTGCCAAGGGCCATTTTCTTCAAAATGGTTCTAACTTGTATAAATTAAACCGGTTTAAATTGGAATCGACTTAAACTGAATCGCTTTTCCCAAGCATTTCTGGTCAACGGTTGGTAGAACAGTTTCTAGTCTGGACTAAAGTTGGTTACACTACATCAGTGTGTGATAACCAGTTGGCCAACTAGAATAGTGTTTACTGGTTTGAGTTCAACTTGATAACTGTTCGAGGAAAAGCGGTTTTACCTTGTCGCTATGAGTGGAACCGCACTAAAACGAACAGGATCTATTAACAGGATATTGTCAGCTGTATGGGCACCTATACAAAATCGGCAAAACAGTCGATCAAGTGTGTAGAATTATTGTTCTAGGCTCTTCCGGTGTAGGCCGCGTCATAAAGGCGTTGGCTGCCGACGTTTCGCAGGTCATGTGGCCTGCTTCTACTTGGGCTATGCTACATGACCTGCGAAACGATGGCAACCAACGCCTTTATGACGCGGCCTACACCGGAAGAACCTATAACAATAATGGACACCGGCCATGGAAGCCTTCGTAAACATTTAAGTGTGTAGAAGATGCAGAAGAGCAAAAGATATTCTTTAGCGCTAAGATATTCTTCACTCATTTTGTGAGTGACTATGAAGCTTTCATAAATATTAGGGTCAAATACTTTAATCAGGTAATCATGCCATTGCAAGGATTTCACACTATGAGACTTGCAGACTTTTTAAAGGAGGCCAAAGTCTTAGAGAATTCAATGAAGGGAAGCACAATAGATCACAATGGTCGAAGTGCATAGGGCATTTATTGCCTACCTTTCCTTTAAAATTAAAAAAATATATCTTTTAGCCATTCATACAGAGGAGGGGGGGCGTCTGAGCTTTAAAATTTCAATACAAAATTTCAAATCAGAAGTTAAAATTTGCGCATCCAGAAAGTAAGTTTCCCGACATTGTTTCCTGTAAAGTAAACGTATTTAGCATGCGAAAATTGCGCATGCGTAACAGATCTATGACGTATCAATCATATGCCGGCAGAACATGTCCCGCCTGGTGCCAGTAGCGCGGCAGCAGTGGCTTGAAATGGTGGCTCTTAATCGTTTTCCCGCCGTCTACGAGGTTCGGTCAGTAATAACGTTCCTTACTGCACAAAACATAGCGCCGATCGAAATTCATCGTCAGCTCTGTCAGGTCTATGGGCCGAACATCATGAGCAAACACATGGTGCGTAGCTGGTGTAGTCAGTTTTCTGAAGGTCATCAAAGTATCCATGATGATGAGCGCAGTGGGCGACCGTCCGTCATCAACGACCTTGTTAAGTGGTGCGGCAGCGCATCGTGGAGAACCGTCGCTTCACGATTACGGAGCTCAGCAGCCGTTTTCCGCAGATATCACGATCCTTGTCTATAAATACCTGCTGCTCAGGAAATTGGGCGCCGAAAATCCTGACCCCGAGCACAAAACGAAACGCTTAGGAACAGCACTGACATGTCTGCAGCGGTATCGTGATAACGGCGACGAGTTCCTCGAGTGGATCGTCATGGGCGATTAGACGTGGGTTTCGCATTTTACCCCGGAAACCAAGCAGCAGTCAATGTATTGGCGACGCAGTGAATTTCCGGTCAAGACGAAATTCAAACTGAATGTGTTGGTGCAGAAAGGGATGTGCACGGTGTTCTGGGACAGGAAGGGCATTCTGCTCATTGACTTCCTGCCCAGAGGTGAAACAGTGAACCTGACCGTTACTGTGAAACACTGCGGAAATTGCGTGCCATTCAAAACAAGAGGCGTGGTATGCTTACTGCAGGTGTTGTGCTGCTCCATGACAATGCCGTCCAGATACAGTTCGGCGCACAGCAACTGTTCCGCAAGAGTTCGACTGGGAGCTATTTGATCCTAACCTTGCTCCCAGGATTTCCACCTTTTCTTGCACCTCAAGAAATGCCTGTCTTCCGGTCAGCGTTTTGACAACGACGACACACGCTGGTTCCATTTACAGGCGGCAGACTTCTACGACACAGGAATACAAAAGTTGATCCCACGATATGACAAGTGTCTCAATTTTTGTGCTGACTATGTCAAAAAATAGATTGCCAATAAAGTTTTTCACATAGCTATGTTTTCTTTGTTTTAAAAGAATAGTGAAACTTACTTTCTGTATGCATGAACTGATCATGATTAAAGCGTTGCTAATTTGACGATGTGTTGCATAACCTCACTCTGAAAATTTGCTTTACTTGGTCAAAATATGCATTTGCATTTTATTTTTTGAACTATTTTGCTGTGCGAAATACATATATTTCATTAATTAGGAAATTTTCTGAATCATAATACATCATTGCTTCTAGTAAAACATCTTTTTTTTTTACTTTTTTGTTTTAATTATGTCTTTTATGTTATGTGAGAGAGGATTTGTCGTATGTTTATGCAAAAGTAGCCTATTAAAATTTATTTTCATCCTGCTTTTTTTTCAAAATTATTTGCTCTAGTACGAATGCCGCTAAGTCTAGACAAGCCCACTTCCAGATCATAATCATCTATCTCTATTCCATTCAAAAATCCATAAATGTCTGTATTTTCTTAGGCATGTATCAATTGGCAAATGCCACAGATGTAAATAAACTGGAGAAAAGCTACTTTCTCACGTGTAAGTCATGATTATTGTGTATAATATTTGAAAAGGTTTAACTTAAACCATGGTTTACTACTAAAGGTGAGGCATCACACACCTATGATGAAAGCCAACGTGAAATTCTCGTGATAGAAGCAGAGTAAAGAGGCCACACCGAAAATATCAGCTGTCAGTTTTAACTGCAAGCTGCCGAAATCAAAACTGTAATCCTTCAACGGCAACTCAGTATGGGATCCAGATGGATACCGCTGCTTCCGAAATGTGCTTCAATGTAACAGGCGGAGTTTGAATAACAGAATGGAGCACCCAGCCCCTAATCACTCGCGACGATCCGGTAAGCAGTCATGGCTGTCCATCAAGCTAGTTGATAGAAGTATTATTTCCACGTACTCTACACGAAACATGAGTTCGTTTTCGAGAGTTTACAGTAAAACAGGCAGTTGATGTTTTGGTTGTGATCTTATACTGCATCGCTTCTGCCACAGGCAGAGTTTCCGCATGAGTGGCCTGATAAACCCTCTCTCACAACAGCACAACTAATTCTATGTTTAAACCTTGAGCCGAAGGAGTTCATTCCTAGGAACTACTTGATTCAACGGTGCTCTTTGCCATGAAACATAGGTTTTACTTTCTCTACTACGTATAGTAAGTAGGGGAAGTATTGTATTCCACCCAAAAATTCGATAGAGAGATTTCACCGGAAATACATGTTTTGAGATCCCCTGAATCCAAAAAAGCATTTCTGGAAACATGTCCGTGTGTGTGTCTGTGTGTCTGTCTATCAGTCTGTGTGTTGTCTGTGAACAGCATAACTCAGAAACGAACAGTCGGATAAACATCAAACTTGGTATTTAGGTTCAGTATCTTTCAGAGATGCGACACGAAGGTTTTCAAGAAAATCCCCCTTGAGTACCCTTTACATGGAACATTTTTCGAAAACTTTAATTTTCTCAAAAATGGCTCTAACGATTTTGATTAAAATATCATATGTTTAAGATATTTTCATGACAAATAAAATGTATATCTTGAATTTTCTGGGAATGTCTCCAAAAGTATTCTTCATTGTGAACGACTTTTGGTAAACTGGTAAACCATAAGAGATAGACAAAATTTTACTACACAAAAGATGTAGATCACGTTAAAATACACAATTTATGTCATATACATTTTTGTTGTTGAGTGAACCATTTTCGAGATATTGCTTGTTATTCCCTTAAATGTTTCAATACTTATTTTCTCAAATGGGAATTCGTTATTCATTTTTACTTTCTCTACTACGTATAGTAAGTAGGGGAAGTATTGTATTCCACCCAAAAATTCGATACCGAGATTTCACCGGTAATACATGTTTTGAGACCCCCTGAATCCAAAAAGAGGATTTTTGGAAACATGTCCGTGTGTCTGTCTGTCTGTGTGTCTGTGTGTGTGTCTGTGTGTCTGTGAACAGCATAACTCAGAAACGAACAGTCGGATAAACACCAAACTTGGTATTTAGGTTCAGTATCTTCCAGAGATGCGACACGAAGGTTTTCAAGAAAATCTCCCCACCCCAGACTACCCTTTACATGGAACATTTTTCGAAAATTTTAATTTTCTCAAAAACGGCTCTAACGATTTTGATTAAACTATCATATGTTTAAGATATTGTCATGACAAATAAAATGTATATCTCGAATTTTCTGGCAATGTCTCCAAAAGTGTTCTTCATTATGAACGACTTTTTCGTAACTGGTAAACCATAAGAGATAGACAAAAGTTTACTACACGAAAAATGTAGATCGCGTTAAAATACACAATTTATGTCATATACATTTCTTTTGTTGATTGAACCGTTTATCGAGATATTGCTTGTTATTACCTTAAATTTTCCAATACTTATACTTTTTCTCAAATTCGTTATTCATTTTTTTATGTCCTGGACATGCAAAGAGAATGGAATGCGCCACATAGCAACCAGCGTTAAAATATTTGACTATCGCTTAAAACTTACCATATTCCCCTTGCATCTACAAGAAAATTATCAATAAGATTGACATCTCGATATCTCGATTAACATGAAGCATATGGAGATTAAGCGTTTGTAAAAATAGTTTGTACAAGAGTTGAGAAAGTCATGTGAGTGTAACACATCAGATTTTTTTGTCTTGGATATGCAAAGAGTATTAATCTGTGGAAAAGGGAATAGTCCTGCACCTAGCAACCAGCTATTAAGAGAGATGTATGTGCTTAAAGGCTACTGTTTTTCGATACTGCCCTTGTAAATATATATTCCCCTTGCATCTACAAGAAAATTAGCAATAAGATAGACTCTGCTAATGTTTATCTGGATTATCATGAAGTAGATGGAGAATAAGCGTTTGTAAAAATAGTTTGTACAAGAGTAGAGAAAGTCGCGTGAGTGTAACACATCAGATTTTTTGATGTAGTACCGAAAATGACTTAGCTGATGAATATCTTACTCAGCAAAGATTTTATCCCTATGTTTCACCCAATAGTGCCTCATACTACCTAATAGTATTTAAGACCATTGGAATGCCGTTTGCCCACAAAAAGTTCCAAGTGATACAGTCGTTTTTCTATATGCGTAGCAGCCAAGGGGAAGAGAGTGAGTGACAGTATGAACAACGTATACGTTTTATGAAGACAAATAATGCTATGAAATGTGAAACCTGCGGAAGACGACTGAACTGTAAATATTATGAAGTTTGAGTACTTTATTAGTCAACCAACCCAGTGGCTTGTCGATCAGGATGACAAATGAGGTTACAGAACGTTTGCACACGCATGTACAGGCAGCGTCAAGACATATTAATCGTTTGCCTACACGAATCTGCGGAAGCACATAGCTGTATGAGCCTAAGTATAACTGTAACATGAACTTGGCCAGTTCATATGAAGGGCGAGAACTGCGAAGTGTATGAAAAACGTTTATTAAAAATCATCAGCTTACATCTCATAGGAACATTCCTAATATCTCAGCTAAAGCTACCCATCATATACTATAGGTCTGAAAATGTGTTTAATGATAGTGTCGGAAAAGCTTAAACACCGAGGAAAAATCATTTGTGCAGTGATGGAAAAATACCAGGGGGTATTAAAATTCTCGGCCTCACTCAAAGAAGTCTTGAAAGTAGGGCCAAAGATGGTTTGTGACGATCGCGTAAACAAACTAGTGTTAACACTAGCTATAAAATGGATAAAGTTAAATACGAGCAGTGATAAAGAACTTCTTTTTGCAGGGTTTAACCCCAAAAGAAACATAAACGGAGTTAGATTCCACAATAAAGGATTCTTTCTTTTCGTTTTCGACGGTTAAAATGTGGGCTGCTCAACCTAAGCGTGGTCATGCAAGCATTCAAGACGGCGAGTGCTCAGGGTGCCCTAAAACGGCTACGACTGACGAGATTGTGACAAAAATTCAAAATTACGTAAGCAAGTTGGCTTGCGATAGGCTATTTCCACTGCATTTTACACTAAGTTTTCTGCACGAGGAAGCTTCCCGTTTGTTTGTTAACAATGGACCAAAAGCGCATATGAATGAACAATTCTCAAGAGTGTTTTGTTTAAAAACAATTTCAGTGAATTTTACTGATGTTTCATAATTGTAGATAAAACATGAATTCAACACTACACGCCGGAGACGAAGGAGCATTGCAAATAAGGGATGGTAGCAATAGGTGAGAGTGCATCAAAAACGCAAAAGCGGTTCCGTGTAGAAAAAGCTACGGTTTCCTGGGTTTCTCATGGTGTGGTGCTCATTGTCTACTACAGAACTGCAGAATCATTGCCTGTGAGCATTAAGCTTCACACTATTGCTTCAACCGATGGATAGCATTGAAGCTAAATGTCCACAACTCGTTAAAAAAAAGGTTCTCTTTCATCACCATAATGCGCCTTCATACGTCTTGGTAAAAGTGCATGCCCTTCGCTTCCAAGTGCTCCTATATTCGCCACATTTGGTTTCCTTTGGTTAGTTTTTGTTCCCAAACCTGGGTGAGGCGACGACTCGCATCAAATGATAAGGTTGGAGCTGCAAATCTAATTTAACCGAGGGAGTTAAAATATTGGAAAGTCATTGGACTGAATGAATTGATTTAGAGTGTGATTATGTAGGGGAAAAAAAACATTTCTCTTAATTCTTGTGTTTTCTTGGTCAGGCCGACAACTTTTAAAAGCCCTTCGTACAGTGAAAGTTTCCCCCCCCCCCCAAAAAAAAATGCCACATTTCTCTTTATATCAGTACAGCGAAAACATTTTGTAACATTTACCTAGTTAAATCTGGTTGATTTAACTGAAACTAGTTTTGTGTTAGCGTTTGTTATTTCTTCAGACTAGTTTCCAATATGATACTGAATAGATGCTGACTCACTCTAGTGTTGTAATAGCTTATATTCATATTGTAGCATTTGACATCTAGGGGAATATACATGGATTTCATAAGGCAGAATTAGTTTAAACTTATGATTAAACAACAGTTAAAAAGCAATTTAAACAAAATACTACAAAAGTCTTACCGTTAAAGCTGCTTGTACCAAAGTGCACGCGTTATGATGCTATTTGGTAAATGTGCTTTCAGTTATCACATTTTCACTAAGGTAGTTTTTACTAATTAAAACCGATTTTCCTTCCAAGCCTTTGCAAGCGTCCTTAAGCAAATAAAATTCTACAGCCATTAGGCCTGCCAACTTGCAATCAAGCATTACATTTTTTATTATATTTTATTATTTATCTTTGCACTAAGTTTCTATCACATGCCAGTTCGATCTCCTCCTACATTTCCTATAAAGTTCATTTCTGCAAACTAATCGTCGTTCATCTTCTGCTTTCAGAATGTATAAACATGACAGAACCGTCACTGTTTTATATAATTTTGTTTGCGATTCTTTTCTTTGTTTTTAACGCTCTATTGTTAGTACCTGTTATGTGGTTAATTAGACTATCTTTATGTGCACATTTATTACCTCGCAGTCTGGAAAATTCAAGCTTTTTGGTTATTAAATTATCAATATACCTTAATTATTAATAATCCAATATGCGTAAACAATATATTAAGTTAATAATGACTATAATATGAAGTAGTTCATGTGTTGCCCCACGTATGGTACAAAGTTTCCGGTGGCCTTAGCCCCACTTTAAAAAAAATCAACTTTGTTATTTGGATGTTTCTTTAAATATTATATATATGTATGTTTGCCTTGGCTGTGTCAGTAGTAATTTGCAGAAACACGTATCTCTTAGAAGGGGTTGGTGCGGCTAAAGAATGAAGGCTTACACAAATTATAATTTTTACTTCACTCCTTTTATTAATCCTTCTCACGATTAAATAACACTTCACAGATATCACCTACTGTAGAGCTGTGAGATTATTGTTTAATTGCACTTTTTAACACGTAAATTTATATTATTCACGCCGTAATGAATTTTTTATGTCCCACACTGAATACGTATCGAACTGTTTGCGAACGCTGTCTAGTAGCGTCTGGCGCTTCAATTTGCACGTTTTACTCTATTTCAATCTCTGATTGGCTCATCCTACTCCAATGGAATACTTTTATTTAACTTTCAGCTTTTCTAGTTTTGATTGGCAATTTAAAAACAGTTTTAAATATTATATTATTGTTCCAAGAATTACTAGTAGCATTATTAAACTTTCTAATTTACTGTTGCCTCAAGGTTACCTCATTGTTAGCTCATTGTTAGCAACTTTCGGCTTCTATTCTCATAGCTCCTACATTATTAAATTACTTAATACATTCACATAACATTATTATATATGTACATAATAAAAATAAGCATAATACAATGGCTGTTACATACGTTTTATGTAGTATTTATACACATATTGCTTTAAGGCGGGCTGTTATTATATATGATATTATATAATCAGACTGATATTATTTAACTGTTAAAAATACTGCCGCAAATAATAGCTGTATCTTTCCTAAGGCTTCAACGAGATTCGTTAGTCACGATAGCATCTGCAAGAGAGAAAAAACTGACTATTTTCTCCCTCAGGTTATTGCGTTTATCCCAGGGAATTGTCGAATCAGGAACTACCTTGTTAAGACATGAATCCAGAAAGATAATTAACAAGTACAACCAAAAGAATATTATCCCTGACTTCCAGTTATAGAAACAAAGACATCACCGTGCACCAACATCTTTTCATGTGCCGTCCTTTGAAGTACGTTTGAAAGGGCAGCCTTTTAACTCTTGTAGATTCAGGAAAGGTCAAATTCTCTTCCTCGATGTCGTGCTATTATTCATTGTTTGCTGATGATGGAGACCGTATTACTGATGAATAAACTGTCGAAATAAATACAAGCACACCAGCAATTTCCCTTCTCAGGTCTTCTGCTGCAGCGGGCATCGCATTTCTCATTCAGAAGTTAAACAATAAGAACCTGCAAACCGTATTCCAACTCTCTTGCGGCCCAACTGGCCTTAAGCCTCTTTGCTCTAGTTCGATCCGATATTTATGGAAAACTACTGTAAAACGTTTTCGTCTCAAGGATTATAGGTTTATATACCTGTTACGGTTCTTTCCGTTTCACTTTTGAATTCCCAATTATTCGGTGGTGTTCTTGGATTTCTTCAAATTTTATCTAACACTAAAGTGTTGTCATAAAAAGTTTATACGCGACAAGAATCTCGGGAAAAACAGAAAACCAGATAAGTGACACAGTAACAATAAATCAATATATTACGTAAGGTTACCCGTTATCTCTAAAATTATTTAACGTATACATTCACAAAATCATAAAACAATGGAAAAATAAAATAACAGCGGGCATAAATGTGGGCAAAACGTTATTGAGTACTGTGCTTTTCTCGTACGATCACATGCTGGTCGTAGAATGAGATGATATTCTGGTAGCAGCCCAGGAACTTCAGTTAGTGAAGCTTTCATACAAGCGAAACCAATAGGAGCTAAGGGATTACAACATAGAAGATCCAAAGCACCTTTAAATCAGGATATTATTGAACTCGTCACATAACTTAATTATTTACCGTAGGATATCGTACTTGGGCGAACAAGGGTTGCTATAAAATAACAGATGTGTGGGACAATAAGAACAACTTTTAAAAAAACACATTTATAAAACTTTAGCTGTGCAATATGAACTTATGGCTCTGAAAATTGGTCATTGAACTGATCAGCTATAAGGAAACTAGAAAACTAATGAGACGAAGTTCCTTCGAGGTGTTGTTTTCGAGGTCGCGGGTTGAAACACCCAGAGTGATGGGTTTTTATCGGGTGTAAAAATCCTTAGCGTGGCTTTCCTCGGAAGAAAAGTCGTAGACTTATGGGACGTAAAAGAACCACAAACCTGACACCTGGGAAAAACTTCCGGTCTTTCACGCCCAATATAGAATGGGATGCTAAGGACCATAGTAGTTAAAGAGCATCCATAAATAAAACTCAATTTTTTGCGAAATGTTGCTGGTCTTGAGCTGTTAGATCATAACAGAAATTGTTTTTGAGTTTTTTATTTATGGACGCTCTTTAACTGCTATGGTCCTTAGCGTCCCATTCTATATTGGGCGTGAAAGACCGGTAATTTTGCTCAGAGGCCTGTCTATCAGGCTTCTTTTACGTGTCGTAAATCTAGGACACGGGACCACCGGCTTTACTTTCCTTCCGAAGGAAGCCATGCTAAGGATTTTTACGCCGGAAAAAATCCATGTAAACAACTAGACATATTCGACCGTACCAAAAGGTAACAAACTCAGCAATAGGACTGGTATCGTCATATTAGAAGACCGGATAACTAAACAAGCTTTTGAATACCAAACAAGAGGATAAGATGGATAGGTGACATAGACTTTGAAGTCGAACAGGCCAATCGGCCTAATCCCTGTAGACGAAGAATAAGAAGACTAAATTGTTTAGTTTCGCCTACTCTTTGGTTTATATGAAAATGCAAAATAGGCAAACCTTTGCTACAGGAAGAGATTTTAAACCCAACTGCTTCTAAGCGGTTTTATTATTTCTTGACTACTGCAGAAGGTTCATAGCATAAAGAATTCATTTATGCTTAAATTTAGTCATTTCCTGGTGTTTTTGATGAGATACAAAACATATGATATTCATTATTATTTTAACCGTTTGTGGTACAGTGTGGAAAGGAAATGAGTACGCAGGTAGGGTGGGGACGAGATGTTCAGTAATAGGAACGAAATATTTTGGTAGCATACTTCATTATCTGCATAGTTAATTATAAGTAGAGCCGCAAAGTTATATCCGCGTTTGTTAGGATATGGTGCTGTTTGTGTGATGTCATCACGCAAACCTCGAATCAATGAACATAATTTGTCTCCAATTATGCGAGTTAGTGTACAATGTTGCAACACCTTTCTCCTTGTTCATTCCCTTCCACTGAGAGCAGAGGGAAACGTGTCAACAGGCTACTCTCAATCCAGCGAAGAACAGGTTTAAGCGTGACGAGATAAAACAGTGATCATGGTCCAATGTAAAGGCTATTCGCGTGGCGATAATCCGGCAATCCAACTAGTCTGCTGCTCTGATATTAACATGTGCTCATGTAAACTATAGCTTTATGAACAATGCATTTCAGAAGATAAGTTTCTTTTTGATGTTTGAAGTGAGTTGTTACATTTTAATTCACATCACAATGGCGCTTGACGTTAACTGAGAAGCGCTTTCGAGAGACCTTGAAACGGCAACTCTAGGCCGAGCCCGAGAAATGTAATTATAGATAATTTGATTAATTAATTTTTATTGATGTTAATTCATGCTATGTACATATCTTTTTCTTTTACTGCTTGTATAGTTTAAGAAGGGTGATTTAACGATATGTCTGTATTTAGGTTACTAATATTAGAGGAGTTATAAATTGTTTAATGTAAATAATTTAAGCGCTATGTTAAAATACTGTCCACGACGAAATGTCTTAGCTACAGGAATAGTGTCTTCGAAGGCAGAAAATCTAGTTTTACGATGTCTCTCTGGTCGCAGGGGCATTGTTCATACAGCGAGGGTGTAGAGTCTTTGTTCCTTTATACGATAATTCGCCGTGACCAAGTGAGAGAGAAAACTAGCTTAACGGTAAATTTAGGAAAAGCCGCGATTTATGTTAAATTTGGACCAATGAGATCCCTGTAAGTTTATATGAAATAGTGAGACGCGTTGAGTGGCGCTAAAAATGGACCAATAGGAAAGGAAGCAGCCCCAGAAGCCTGCGACTATAAATGGATCTGTTAGGAACAAATTCGGGGTCATTTGTGGGTCATTTGTCATTTGGTCGTTTTGCAAAACTACAGGCAGGGAGAGATGCTGCAGGATGTTTGAGAGGTATCGCGCCAAAAGTGAATTAAGACAGTTTTCGCAACACACATAAGAGTCGCTACGCGTAAAGAGATAATAAGCATATTTAAACTTCGCGTCATATCCGCGCCGTGTTTCAACAGCAGTGGACAGTGTTTTAACGGCGGCAATATCAATATTGTGTACTACGAGGAGTAGCTAAATAAAAGAAACTGCGGTGTCGTCTTTTCGTAACCAAAGCACGTCTATTTCTCCTTTTACCACCACCCGAGATCTACGCTTCCTTTACCAAGGATAAGTCCATGCTCCCACATAGTTTAAAGAAAATTACTGCAGCTAGCCGAGGATAAAAAAAATGCAGAGAACCAGCATACTGCGAACATTGGGAGCCAACGTGGAGGATGCAGCAAGGTAAGCCGTGAGCAACGGGCATTAACAATCACCACAACTTCGGACAGGAGGATAGTGCCGCAACCTGTTTCTCTCATCATCAGCTCCGGTCGACTTTCTTTTTACTACTCAAAAATCAAGGGCGGAAGGGCGCCAGCTACATCCACCAACTCGCATATCTATCGATGGGTTACAGATTAGTAAATCTGAAAAGGATGGATTAATTGATATTAAATTAACACCAAGACAAGTAAATTACAACCTTTAATCGGATGAATTAGAGGAAAACTAAATCCCACTGAATGCTGTAAAGTAATAGATGGCACAAAGTGATTGAATTCACGAAGAGCAGCAACGGCAAAGTTTTTTTCCTACTATTCTAATTAATATCGTAGAGGTGGCCGAGAAATGTTATAGAATAGTTCCTCTTGCCGTCCTCTGTGGTGTAGTGGTTACCATACTAGCCTCTAGTTCCCGAGGTCGCGGGTTCAAACCCGGCGGAGGGCGATGGATTTAGCATGGCTTCCTTCGGAAGTGAAGTAAAGCCGGTGGTCCTGTGTCGTAGATTTACGGCACGTAAAAGAACCTCAAGAGGCCTCTGAGTAAAATTACCGGTCTTTCATGCACAGTATAGAATGGGACGCCAAGGTCCACGGCAGTTAAAGAGCATCCATAAATAAACTCAATTTAAAGAATAGTTCCTCGCAATCACTTCGGTTCATCCAAAGCGTATTCAGATTAAAACATCCAAAAGCATGATCGTGCACACTATAATATTAATGTTTTAAATAAAAATGTATACCACAATACCAGAAAATAAATTTCCGTTCTGACAACATAGGATTAAATGCCATGTGGAAAGGTTGACGCTTGCAGTAAATCTAGTACCCACACAGCCCTCCTTTAGACCGGATACCAATTACTGACCCAGGCGGCTAGGCACTCAGTTGTGCATGCTTGTGAATGGGATAATGGCATTACATGCTTGTTACAGCGGTTCGATCCCCGGGTGGTCGAGAGTGGGTCTGACCCAGATAATGCTTGCACTCATCCGCCATTTCACATCCCACATCGCGTTGCAGATCCTATAAGCCTGACACTTAAGTTCCGGTCGAGCGCACCGCAGTACAATGCAGTGAATGCTGCGTGCAGGTGTCTTGCTTCTCATAGAGATCTCGCATGCTGCGAACCGGAATATCCGATACACTTAAGCACCTAATTATTCATGCTGATAGCTGCTGCCACGTATAATTTGGAAAACTTTCCTAACTAAATCCGGAAAGGCTTATATCTTAAGTTTGATATTATTGTGGAGATTCTTACACAACAGTACAGACATGAGTGACAAAAGAGGGCAACGAGGATTAGTTTTTTCGGAATAATTAGTAACAATTATTGTTTTTAAACTTTTTGAGTAGAGGTTTGAGAAATATCCTTAGCCAATTCAGGCTGTTACAGGAAATACCTGGATAATGCAGCGCATCTATCTGCGCTGCATAATCCTCTTTCAGTGTTATTCCCTTTATACTTTATCAATGATCTATTCTTTCTCAACTCGGTTGGAATTAAATCCAAATATACATGTAAAGCGTAGAATGTTTGTCACAAAGAAATAGTTTTACTCAAGTACTCATCTTTGTGCTTTACTCCATTTTCTGATTAGACGAAGGTTTCTTCAGTGTTGTCTCAATACCCGTACTATGGTTAATCCAGAAGGCCTTTTTCTTCCTTCCTATTGCCTTCTGCACTAATTCGGTGACAAATGCAAGCCTTGGATGCTTTCTCGCAAAAGATGGAGGTTCTGAGTGACACTATTTTGTACACGGATCCCTAAAATGACCAAGACACAGAACAGCGCAATGCAAATGAACATGCTGACTAATAGCTGAAGTTTTATGATAAAAGGTCATCATTGAAAAGATAATACTAAAATTAATGGCATTTTCTGGGAATCTGGGTTCCTCCTTAGAATGAGAACAGTGTATTTGGAAAACTGCATGTTTACTTTGAAAAGTCGTGGATAAACATAATAACATTTTTTCTGAGGTTCCTCACTTTATTATACTAAAGACTCTTTTTGGGGGGTTGGGCTGATGTTTGGTAGACACGAATGCAGTTCTTTTCAGGTTTCTCTTATTTCTTATTTCTGGTAGTGTAATACGATTCGGTATGTTAATGAATCAATATCAGAAATGTAGTTATGCATTGATTTACCTAAAACTTCGACACTTTATTTCGATAAGAAACTCCTTCTTTGCACGTCTACATGTTTTTAACATCTCTACACTAAAACAGGATAAGCGAATAAAAGCTACCCATGCCCAATTTCTGTGAAAAGCATAACTCAAAGAATGAAAACAAGACAGCGAAACAATTTTGATGTTAATTTTTTACTTTTCAAACTGAAATGAAACAGTCCCATGGCCTGTTCTAACTCTAGGATTTCGCCAGTCCAGAAACATCTGTTAAGTACTACGCGAATGAGACAGTCTCGACGTTGAGGAACAAATGTGTGTTATTGTGGATCTTGTGTAATTTGTTTTACTTTACCTTTAACGATCAATTGCTGCTCTCGGCATCTCTGTCGTTTCTCTTCCTGGGTCTAACT
This sequence comes from Deroplatys truncata, assembly GCA_030765065.1. NCBI lineage: Eukaryota > Metazoa > Arthropoda > Insecta > Mantodea > Mantidae > Deroplatys > Deroplatys truncata. The sequence continues at coordinate 262,407,327 of CM060981.1, read as the reverse complement.
AGCGGTGGATGACACTTTTAACTTATTCTGCTGTAATAAATTAGGTGATGCCTCGGGAGTTCAGTTGGGCAGAACATGAGTTTCATGGAGATCCAGGATACCGGTTAGGCAAGAGTAAATTTAAACAATTGCACAGAAGGCGAATTTATTAAGAGACGTATTTGTAGGTCTCCACTAAATTGTCTGTTGTAGAAACATTTGTTTAGCAAGTATTAAGAAACGTGCACTTTATAACAATTTTTAACTTCCACACTAACATAGAATTTCTAAATCATTTTATCCTGTCGACTTTATCTCTGAATCACTTGATCAATTGGTAGCTGATTAACGCGCACTAAATCTGCGAAACTCGCTTATTAACGACACATTACATTTCGACGTGAATTTCTTCTCACGTCCGGCGCGGAGTGTGCCTCTGATAACTTGGTTTCTGACACTGACATTATATAGTATTTCTTCTTGGCGCACTTATTTGATTTCCTATTTTCCTATTGGTTCCATTTCGCCGCGTTTTCCAGCAGGGGTAAGTTTTAGGCGCTAGTCTTCAAATCTTATTCGTGGATTTTGTATCACGTGATTAAGTATAATAGAACAAGCCCCAATTGTTTATTTCTTGATGAAAAACCGGGAGTCGAAGTTTGAGTTTTTCTTTCCCGCATATATTACAATAGTCTTCGTAGGTATTTATTTTGTTGTTTTTATTGTCTGCCCCACGTTTAGGCGCCAATTTGAAGTAGGTGGTTTGTTACGTTATTTGCACCACGCTTTGGGCGTCAATTTGAAGTAGTTTGTATTGAAAGAGTTGTATTATATTTCAACTGTTGGGGAGCCGAACTTGTAGTAGTTGCAACCGCACGTATGGTACCCGGTAGCATTCGTCCAAAAAAATTAAAAATATTAACTTTGTAATTAAACTGTTTCTTTAAATATTTATTTATGTTTGCCTCGGCTGCGTCAGTATTATTGTTTTAGAGACATGGATGTCTTGGCAGGGTTGTGATGCGACAAGAATGTAGGCTTACAAAGATTATAATTTTACTTCACTCCTTTTATTACTGCTTGACACGATTTAAATAATACTTCACTGATAAGAGAGAGAGAGAGAGAGAGAGAGAGAGAGAGAGCTGTGAGATGTTTTTATTAAATACTTGCACTTTTTAACACGTAAACTTATTTTTCGTCTCACACGAATACGTTATAAATCTCTCGAGGAGGTGTCTTGCGTCCGGTTAGGAACACTGTTTGCAGGCAACTGAATTGATTTCAACCGTCTAAACTTGTAAATTTCTATATTTCAAGTCTCTGATTGACTATTCCTAATCCAATAGAATACCTTCATTAAACTAAAACTTTTTCTGGTTGTTGATTGGCTATTTTTATAAACTGTTACTAAAATTACATTATTGCTTCCAAGAATCACAAGTAACGTTTAAACTCTCAAATTCATTATTGCCTCAAGGTTACCCCATTTTTAGCAACTTTTGACCTATTTCTCACAGCTCCTACATCATTAAATTACGTAATACATTCACATAACATTATTACACATGGATACAATAATACAAATATATGTAATGACTGTTACATACATTTTACAAATTATTACATACACATATTGCTTCAAGGCGGGCTGTTATTGAACTTGCATATTATATAATTAGACTGAAATTATTTAAGTTTTAAAAATACTGCCTCATCTTTTGTGCTTAAGACCTGTTCCAAAACATCTTTATCTTTAACTACTACGTCGAAAGGCACGCTTGACTTTGTTGGAAGTTTCTTTAGTATGTGGGTTACAAAAATATAAAACTTTTTCTTATAATTAACAATTAAATAACACATGATTAACAAAGCATGATAAAGAGTAAAATAGAATATGACAATAAATATTTACATACAATATGAGCGACTAAAGTACCGTCTCACGATATTTCCAAGAAGGCACCTTGTCGGCTTCCCTGCTGATCTTTCCCCAGGATATTGCAAAGCGAGTCATATTCCATGTTTGGAAACATTTTATTTATTCTTTTATTGCTAATTCTCCCGCTATGAAGTGTTAGAAACATCTATTATGTACTAGGTGATATTTCCAAGAAAGTGTCATATCTGTTTCCTTGCTGATCTTACCGCAAGATATTCCAAAGCGAGTTAAATCCCGTGCTTGCAAACATTTTATTTATTCTTTTTACAATTTCTAATTCTCCCGCTATGAAGTGTTTGAAAACGTATAAGTATCTGAAACTATTCACATATTTGTGTTGCGAACTTCATTCACTACTCCATGGTTATATTTCCTCCCGTTTACGTTCGTTTAGCCATTACCTCAGGGGAATTACTGCATTCACATTCACCAGAAATCTATCGTATGTCATGCCTGTTGGATAACATGAAAAGTATTTCTATAAGAGGTGTGCACACACAGGTGTATGTGTGCGAACGCGCGCGCATTCTCTACTTGGCACGGTACAAGAACGACAAATTGCATAAATACCCGATTCTGCATTTAGATGATGAAAAGCGAAGATTTTCATGAAGTTCTCCACATCTCAAATGACCCTTAGCGTGGAAAAGGAAATGATGCTTTTGTTTTCTCGAAAATGGCTCCAGGATTTTGTATGAAATGCTTCGAGTTGGAGGAATCAGTATAAGAAATCTGGCATTCACTTCAGCTGGGTTTCTTAGTTGGCAAAGCTTTCAGGAGAAATACTTCTTAGCAGGTTTGTATGAACGCAGAGCAGTTTTTGTCGTGTCCTTCTTTAGAATTTATTTGCGGTGCCTATGGTTGATATAGCTTATTTTATCATCAGACGTGGTTATTAAGGTTATGTTTACATCTGGACATTTTCCCTTAGAGCAATGACAAGTAAACAAACAACCTGATATGTTACACTCACATGACTTTCTCTACTCTTGTACATACTATTTTTACAAACGCTTATTCTCCATCTACTTCATGTTAATCGAGATAAACATTTGAAGACTCTATCTTATTGCTAATTTTCTTGTAGATGTAAGGGGAATATATATATTTACAAGGGCAATATAGAAATACAGCAGCCTTTAAGCACATACATATCTCTTAATAGCTGGTTGCTAGGTGCAGCACCATTCCCTTTGCCACAGATTAATACTCTTTGCATATCCAAGACAAAAAAATGAATAACGAATTCCCATTTAAGAAAATAAGTATTGAAAAATTTAAGGGAATAACAAGCAATATCTCGAAAATGGTTCACTCAACAACAAAAAATGTATATGACATAAATTGTGTATTTAACGCGATCTACTTTTTTGTGTAGTAAAATTTTGTCTATCCCTTAAGGTTTACCAGTTATGCAAAAGTCGTTCACAATGAGAATACTTTTGGAGACATTCCCAGAAAATTCAAGATATACATTTTATTTGTCATGAAAATATCTTAAACATATGATATTTTAATCAAAATCGTTAGAGCCATTTTTGAGAAAATTAAAATTTTCGAAAAATGTTCCATGTAAAGGGTAATCTGGGGTGGGGGATTTTCTTGAAAACCTTCGTGTCGCATCTCTGGAAGATACTGAACCTAAATACCAACTTTGGTGTTTATCCGACTGTTCGTTTCTGAGTTATGCTGTTCACAGACAGACAGACAGACACACACACACACACGGACATGTTTCAAAAATGCTTTTTTTGGATTCAGGGGATCTCAAAACATATATTTCCGGGAAATCTCGGTATCGAATTTTTGGGTGGAATACAATACTTCCCCTACTTACTATACGTAGTAGGGAAAGTAAAAATGGTTTATGGCAATTATATGAATTTACAGAATATTACAAAATATTTTTAAAAGATTACACATGCTATATAAATTATGTATCGTGCAATTACACAAACATGAAAACATATTTTCCCTCCCTGCAAACATTTTAGTGAATTATATGAATTTGGTGCTGCTGAATCCAAATACGCCAACAGAATTACTGTATTCGTACCATTCTTGGGCAATAACTATCTTAATTAGTACACATTTTTGTTCTACAAAAAAAAAAATACACACATATCGCTTCCCGCTTAACATTTTTGAGAATATGAAAATATTAATAACACAGTATCTATAAAATATCCAAGCAGGTAATTTTTTTCCTCCTTTCTTTTGTATTGTTCCCTTGGTGTCGCAGTAGTCTGCCACTTAGTTCCATACCATTTTCCACTGCAACTCTTCTCCATTTGAGGTAGATCGTGGTGTAGGAATCTTTCTGTGTGTTCATCTGAAACTGCGCCCATATTAGCGAGGAAGAATTCCTAGTTTTGAGATCGTAACGCCGCCCCACAAAACACATATATTTATAATTACTTGTCAGGTGACATATATTTGTATATAATTACGAGTACATATCAATCTTATGTGAATCTTAATAAGTGTAATCAGTTCATGATAATTCTGTTACCATAAGAACGTAACAACGGTATTAAAGTTCAATGCAAGTGTAAAGTATTTGACAGAAGCAAGAAAACTATCAGTCGAAGCATAGTTCCGTGCTTTAAAACCTGCACCATGAGAGAAAACTATCAATTTTACGACCACTTGCTGGCTGTATCGCGTTTATTATTTTGAGAGGGCAAGTGTCCTTTGTGTTCTACGTGATAATTATTTCATAACAAGCGTTACAGAGTTCAGGAAGAGGACTGGCCCAAGCATATGTTTCGGGGAAGTACCGTCCGCCGCCATGTTATAATAACGCCATGTAACATAGTGTTAAGCCAACCAAATTATAAGATACAATTCGAAGGGCAAGGACGCGATCAGATGCGCGAAATTTTCATCCAATGAGGGATCAGAAAGTCTTTGTGGAAAATTCCTATAACTAACCAGCAGAACGTAACATCAGTGGCATTCTTAACTCATCAGCATGCAGAATATGTAACTGCGAGTTAAAACTTCGCCCACAGAAACTCTCAAAGTGTCAGAGCCAAATAAACATGTAACTAATGCGTGTCAGTGCCAAATAAACATGTAACTAATGCGTTATCACAGCAAAGAAAATAAATAATTCATATGTGAGAGTTTGGCCTGGTAAACTTAGTGATTGTAACGAGATATTAAACCGTCCCCAAGATTGTGTTTTACAATGCCATCACAAGTGTATATTCTATCATATTCCACCGCCTAATTTAGAATGCGAAACAAAGCATAATCAGGTGCGCGAGGAAAGAAGATGACAACTGTTTTCAGGCAACGCTAGTAACGGTGGCAGTGATTAGACTTGCAGCATTCGAGTTAATATAAATGAGTGAAGTGATAATTTCCATCAATTCTCAGTCCTCACACGCCCTAGCGATCAACCAAGGAAATCCTAAGTCCACGCCTATCCTAGAACCCACAATCACCAAAACTAGTTAGTCGAGGCATACCAGCAGATTAACACAAACAGGTGAGTGGAGCTTCAAACTTACCGACACTACTCGCAACCTACACCGCTTTAAAATGGCTGCCACCAGCCTCAGTGTGATTGTAGCAAATGGAGCTTTAGAGACATATTGCACACCAAGGTGCTAAATGAAGACACTACTTCTTCTATAATTTCCACATCATTTCAAACTTTCGGTTTCTCAGGAAGTTACTACACACATTTTCAAATGCATAGGCCTGTTATCATCAACATTGAATTTATTTTTGAAGCCGGAATTTTCAAACAGCTATCTCACCTAAGGATTCTCGAAGGTACCTTCTTTTATTCGGATTTCACGAAGACATCGAAATGTTTATTTTAAAGAAGCAAATACTTGACCACCTTTATCCATGTTTGTGGTTTCACAAACTGTTTTATTAAACCGAGTTTTATCTGGAGAGGAGGTAATCTAATTATTTCTTTGGTTACTAAAGCTTAATGGGCTACAATTTTCTGTCCTGAAATATTTGTTTGTCACTTGCTCGACTCTTCCACTCGCAAAGGAAGCAGCTGAATTTCATTTAACATTTTATAGTCTAGTTAGCAAAGTCACAGTTTTAAGACCAGGAACTTCAGTCTAAGTTTGAGGGTATTTTTACTCCAAAAAATCTGATGTGTTACACTCACATGACTTTCTCTACTCTTGTACAAACTATTTATACAAACGCTTATTCTCCATCTGCTTCATGTTAATCGAGATAAACATTTGCAGAGTCTATCTTATTGCTAATTTTGTTGTAGATGTAAGGGGAATGTATATTTACAAGGGCCATTTGGAAATACAGTAGCCTTTAAGCACATACATATCTCTTAATAGCTGGTTGCTAGGTGCAGCACTATTCCCTTTGCCACAGATTATAACTCTTTGCATATCCAAGACAAAAAAATGAATAACGAATTCCCATTTGAGAAAATAAGTATTGAAAAATTTAAGGGAATAACAAGCAATATCTCGAAAATGGTTCACTCAACAAAAACAATGTATATGACATAAATTGTGTATTTTAACGCGATCTACATTTAGATAGTATAGTAAAATTTTGTCTATCTCTTATGGTTTACCAGTTATGCAAAAGTCGTTCACAATAAAGAACACTTTTGGAGACATTCCCAGAACATTCAAGATATACATTTTATTGGCCATGAAAATATCTTAAAACATATGATATTTTAATCAAAATCGTTAGAGCCATTTTTGAGAAAATTAAAATTTTCGAAAAATGTTCCATGTAAAGGGTAATCTGGGATGGGGGATTTTCTTGAAAACCTTCGTGTGGCATCTCTGGAAGATACTAAACCTAAATACCAAGTTTGGTGTTTATCCGACTGTTCGTTTCTGAGTTATGCTGTTCACAGACAGACAGACACACAGACACAGACACACACACACAGGCACACACACGGACATGTTTCCAAAAATGCTTTTTTTTGGATTCAGGGGGTCTCAAAACATATATTTCCGGTGAAATCTCGGTATCGAATTTTTGGGTGGAATACAATACTTCTACTTACTATACGTAGCAGAGAAAGTAATATGCACTACTCGTACTTTACCAAACTCTCCCATAACTTAACCTCTAGATTGTATGTATGGTAAAGAGACTCTACAATACATCATTGTCATAACTATGCACACTCTCATGCTCCTGCTATAAATCTCTCATCTATTTATCCCTTACTTTTTATAGAAAATCCCTCACCATTATTACTGTTTCCTACCCTCATGTATTATGTCAACATTTTAGCTGCTACCACATCTTAATTTATCCCATTTTCCATCCAATACACTATCTCTCCACATTTTTACCATTTTAGACTGTATTAAACAATGGAAAATGTCATGTAATTTCTCAAATAAAATACATCTTTCCTCAAAGTTTTTCCTTAATCTTTCAGCAATAATGCCTCAATGGTATCCACGCAAGACGTCTTCTTCCAAATTGATCACAGTTATCTCTATATTTCTCCCGTTTCCAATTTCTTCTTACAATTTTATAGAGACTTAAAGAACTTTTGTTCACAAGGATTACCCAAATCCCTTGCTTCTCTATATCTTACTCTCTCTAACTTCCTTCCACACTTCACTGACATTGCTTTCCCCGTCGCCAAACATCCCCCCCTTCCAATCTCTTCCAGCAGTTTTTCCACCTCCCTATATCAACTCTCTCTTCCCCTCCATCTCTTTGATTCCTCAGACATTCTTTTATTATATTGCTGCCCACTAATGTTAAACATCTGAAGCAATATTTCAAAATCCTCTCCACTTTACGTCTTTCTTTCCTACCCTTCCTAGTTCCATCACACTCACTTCTCTTGGTGAACATTCAGCACATGTGCTACACTATTGGCCTTCATAATTTATTTTTTCCAACAGATTTTGAAGGTTCACGTAGGTTTTCTTCATGTGAACTTCAAGAGGAGCTGAAGACAACATTATGAAGTAAAACAACCTTCACTGTAGACTTCGATGAAAAGTCTCCATTGTTGAGCTACATACTTGAGTTCTTCCATTAAACCGTAAACATTATTGCCATAGACCAGATCGTCATCCATAGAAAAATAGTTCGACAACTTCATCTGTATCTTCCTTAAAGGAAACAGTGGCACTGCTTTAATGCCTAATATGTAAACTGCCGTGCACGAAAGTGGCCCATTCCCCTAGATCGCAATAGCGTCTTTCCTTTTGTAATGTTTCCACCTTCAGGTAACCAAACTTTGGTCCCACCCAGCCGCTATCAGTTTTCTATGTGACTGGCCTGAAAAACATTGCAGGGACACCAAAACGAACTAATAAACGATGTTACATTCGATGTGAAAATAATAAAATTGAGTACTTTATTTATGGACGCTCTTTAACTACTATAGTTCTTAGCGCTCCAGACCGGTAATTTTGCTCAGTCTCTCTATCAGGCTTGAGGTTCTTTTACGTGCCGTAAATCTACGACAGGGGACCACCGGTTTTACTACCTTTCCGAAGAAAACCATGCCCTCTGCCGGGTTTCAACCCGCGAACTCGGGAACCAGAGGCCAGTATGGTACCCCTAGATCAAGGAGGATGATATATGAAAATGAAAAGGTGGTTCGGATACCGTCTCTATTACAGAGTTCCGCTACGATTGTTATATATGGAAAGCCTAAGTCAATACAACATAATTCGGTCTTCTAGAGGAAGGGGAGAAGAATTATTTGCATGTGACCTTAAACGGACGACAGCTACGACATATATATGAGAGCTTTCCTAAGAAATAGAGACGAAGTTTAAAGTTATTAACGGCATCGAACGCTATAAAAAAACCGACATTAATACGGAGTGTAGCATGAAAACACCAGGTTTAAATGTATTAAAAGAGAGAGGAGTAAAGGGTTCATATACTTTGTGTTTATTTGTTCCTTTTTGTTATATTATATTTTATTTTTGCATCAAAATTCAACGAAGCATTGCCTGAACACTACTCCGCTACTGAGAATATAGAGAATTAGCTTATAATTCTCAAGCTTATATACAACCCTTCGGCAGTTCGGCAAATTTTGGGGGAGATAAAATACCCTGTCAATCTAGTGGCTATAATTATGCTCGAGGAATAGAGGAGGTAGCACTGGCAGAGGATGGGGCTAGATTTGCCAGTACCATCAAAAGCACTGCGTTCCATTATGGGTCATACTTTATGCATGTCAGTATACAACCGTTATCATGACGCTCAGGCACTAAAATAGCTCGTCAAAATTCCAACGTGGAGTTTATCTCAGATTAATTCATTCATTCATTATCCGTTTACCCTCCCCTTATGTAGGACTTACACCCCCCCAGGACTTACAAGCGGGTGCCTGGGGTCAGAGGCCCGTCGAGGAGCAGACACTCATGGATCAGACAGAACATCCAGGATGGGTGATCAGCCCGATGCCTGGTATGGGATGAAGGAAGTAGATGAAGCGAAATGGTGGCGAAATGGATGAAAGGAAAGGTGATGATAGAGCAGTTGGTGGAATGAATGGCGGGGAAAACCAGAGAAAACCCGCCCAGACGCCGCTTTGTCCACCACAAATCCCACATGCAAGTCCCTGGGATTGAACCCGGTCCGCCTCGGTGGGAGGCGAGCGGTCTAACCACTCGGCCACGGCGCCCCCTATCTCAGATTAAAAGTCACAAAATAGAGCTCACTACGATAAGTGTTTAAGAAATAGAGAACAAAATTAATTTATCAATGTGTGTGTAGGTGCTGAGAAATAGACACATTTGTATGTCTAACATTGCGGTCAGCTTCAGTGTATATTATGCGCGCGTCGGTATAGATTATAGTCTTTGATGACAGTCTGGATGCACCTCCATTCATCCCAATTGGGAGAACTAGGTTGACGGGATAGTAATTTAGTTAGGCGGGTTGGGTGGCTAAGGCAAGACAATAATTCACCATCATTCTCCTGAAGCTACCCTATTAAATGCCTGGGCTTATAGTAGGAGTTTCGGAGATATATGCAACATAAACACATTACCAAAGCAGCTACAACCCTGTTAATAAGAACAAAACATTGATTCGAACTACCGGCATAAAAATCTGATGTGATATATTCACATGACTTTCTCTACCCTCTGTCGTTTTTACTGGGTATACAAACTATTCTTACTAAATCTTATTTTTCTGTCTATAACCTTTTAATCCCAATAAACCTTTGCAGATATAGCTACATTACACATTTCATTATTGATACAAACGGAACAGTGATAGTCAAATATTTTAGTCAAATGTTTTTACTTTCTCTACTACGTATAGTAAGTAGGGGAAGTATTGCATTCCACCAAACAATTCGATACCGAAATTTCACCGGAAATATATGTTTTGAGACCCCCTGAATCCAAAAAAAGCATTTTTGGAAACATGTCCGTGTGTGTCTGTGAACAGCATAACTCAGAAACGAACAGTCCGATAAACACCAAACTTGGTATTTAGGTTCAGTATCTTCCAGAGATGCGACACGAAGGTTTTCAAGAAAATCCCCCCACCCCAGACTAAACTTTACATGGAACATTTTTCGAAAATTTTAATTTTCTCAAGAAATGGCTCTAACGATTTTGATTAAAATATCATCTGTTTAAGATATTTTCATGACAAATAAAATGTATATCTTGAATTTTCTGGGAATGTCTCCAAAAGTATTCTTCATTGTGAACGACTTTTGCATAACTGGTAAACCATAAGAGATAGACAAAAGTTTACTACACAAAAAATGTAGATCGCGTTAAAATGCACAATTTATGTCATATACATTTTTTTTTATACATTTTCGAGATATTGCTTGTTATTCCCTTAAATTTTCCAATACTTATTTTCTTAAATGGGAATTCGTTATTCATTTTTTTGTCCTGGATATGCAAAGAGTATTAATCTGTGGCAAAGAGAATGGTGCTGCACATAGCAACCAGCTATTAACAGGTATGTCTATGCTTAAAGGCTACTGTATTTCTATATTGCCCTTGCAAATACAAAACAAGGAGAACACAGTACGGCGTAAGGGAGAATAAAATATTTTTAGAACTGGTCGCTATATGTAAAATGTAATTCTCTTTGCATGTCAAAAGATCGTTTCTGCAAATGTTTATCTCGATTAATATGAAATAGATGGAGAATAAGAGTTTGTAACAATAGTTTGTACAAGAGTAGAGAAAGTCATGTGAGTGTAACACATCAGATTTTTTAAGAAATGGACGCCATACGCTTGCCTTAAAATTCCAACCTGTTTCCATGCAATCGTGAGAAATAACTGAACGTTAGCAGGACTTAACCAAGAAATGAACAATTCGAACCTTTAATAACGGATATGTCAGAAATGGCTTAGATCACAAAAGTTTATTTGAAACAAATTGTGTGTTTTAAACAGAACATTTTTTGTGCAGTACGTTTACGTCTATCGCTTAACGTTAAGCAGTTATACAACATTATACAAAATTCCTTCCGAATGAAGTGGACTTCATAGGCTATTTCCAGAAAATTCAAGACATCCATTTTCTTTGCAACGTAAATTTCTTTAATGTACGATATTTTGAAACAAAATCGTTTGTAGATTTTCTTGAAAACCTTCGTGTCGCATCTTTGTTAGGTACTGAATCTGAACCTCAAAAGGTATTTATCATTTAAGTAGTATTTATGGTGGTATTAATGCTTTTTGGATTCAGGGGGCTCAAAACATGTATTTCCAGTGAAATCTGGAAGTCGAACTCCTGAGTGGAATACAATACTTCCCCTACCTACTCTACGTAGTAGAGAAGCGGAAGCAATGTTCTACTATATACCCTGGGAAAAATGTTCACTGTTTAACATATCTGATATTCTCATTACTCTCCAGGGCTGTTTTCGTAACATATCAAAATGTAAATGCACGGGTATAATATAACCAATTTTTATTAAACTTACAGAGCTTATGTTCTTAGCGCTCACATTTGAATTCTTTATCCCACAAATGATATATTAGTTGCATCGATATCATAATACGAGGACTGTCCTGGAAGTAACCTCCGTTTTGAAATAAACATTAAACCGGTAAACATACAAAAGTTTTATTATATAGTCTGAAAACTACAGTTTTTCTCTATTTTTCTAATAGTCTCCAAACAGATTCAAGCACTTGTCATACCTTTTCACACCCTCTGCATAAAATTCTGCCACCTGTGAACTCTCGTAAGACAACCTGTCACGGCGTTTTGAAGCTCTTCGTCATTGCCAGAGCGCTGAGCTGCAAGTCACTTTTTCATGTATGTGAACAGATGCAAGTCGCTAGGGACCAAGTCCAGGCGGTACGGGGAACGGTTAAAAACGTCCCATTTCAACTTGGCCAAAAGTTCATTTGTGTTTTTTGCTGTGTGAGGGCGAGTGTTGTCATGCAAAAACACAACACCGGATGTCAGAAGTCCACGACGCTTGATTTGGATTGCTCTTCTTAGCCTTTTCACACTTCACACTTGGCGGGATTTGTTATTTCGGCGCTCATGTTGTTAGGTTATAACTAGCAAACACGCGACAGTACGATGCTCCACCTTGCACAGCTAGAAGCGTACTGAGCCACTGCGCACGCTGATGTTGAAATGGCGGCGCTATCTCCACTACTTCTCGTGCTATGCATAAACGGAGGTTACTTTCTGGACAGCCCTCGTATAAAGCACAAAAAGCCCCTCGGCAATTCAATCGATCACAATGTGGTTCTGTATTGTCATTTAAACTAAAACTACACTTAGACATAGCATTTACGATCAGCGCATTGCAGCAACTTTGTGGCACCTTGAGCAATTGCATGATCCGATATGTAAATATATTATTATTTAATTTCTCTACCACGTACATAAGTAGAGAAGGTAGTGCATTACACCCGAAAATTCAATATCGAGATTTCACCGGAAATACATGTTTTCAAGCCCCCTGAATCCAAAAAACCACTTTTAGAAACAGGTTCGTGTGTGTGTGTGTGTGTGTGTGTGTGTCAGAACAGCATATGTCAAAAACGAAAAGTCGGAAAAATATCACACTTAGTATTTAAGTTTAGTATCTTCCAAAGATGCGTCACAAATGTTTTTAATAAAATCTCCCCACCCCAACTACGCTTTACATGGAACGTTTTTCAAAAATGTTTATTTTCTGAAAATGGCTGTAATGAATTCGATTAAAATACCATATATTGAAGATATTTACATGACAAATATAATGTATATCTTGAATTTTCTTGGAATAGCCTGTGAGTCCTCTTCATTCGGAAGAAAGTTTGTATAATCTTGCATAACTGGTAAACTTAAAGCGATAGACGAAAATGTACTACAGAAAAATGTGGAGTTGTTTAAAATACACAATTTGATTCCGTCGATATTCAGCTGTTTCTCGCGACTGTATGGAAAAAGTATGGAATTTTAAAGCCAGCGTATAGCGTCTAGTTCTAAAACATTTGACTACCACTCTTCCCTTTGTATCTATAAGAAATGTGTAATGCAGCTATTTCCAGAAATGTTTATCTCGATTAAGAATGAAGTAGATAGGACTATGAACTTTCGTAATAATAATAATAATAATAATAATAATAATAATAATAATAATAATAATACTTTGTATACCCATGAATAGACGATGAAAGTCACATGTAACACATTAGATCTTTGTTTTTGAAAATTTTATTTCCAGGAATTTCTCGACTACACGAAATTAGTGCGATATTATCAAATACAAAGGCGTCTTTGTATAGTTAATTTTAGGATGTATGCATGGAAAAGGAGACACGGAAAATACATACATATCACGAAACTATTTTCTAACAGCGAAAACCTATCAGCATAGTCTTTACTAATTGTTTACTATACACGTTCCAGCTTACAATTTACAACGTTCCGATACATTTATTCTCATATTCCTAATTAGTATGTACATGTTTGGTATCTTCCTTTGTGTTGCACAGCCAGTATGAGTCCCTGGTCCTTACACTGTTGTACAACATTTACTTCCCTTTGCTAGGAACTAAAAACCGATTCATTTTATCTTATCTCCCTCCCCGTCCCTCCCTCTTCTTCTCCCTGAGTTTCATCATCCAATTTTCTTTCACTTTTATTAAGAAATCCTCTACATTCCCATTTCTTTCTTCCTGCTTGCTTCTTAGTTAATTTTCAATGCAACTAAATTACCCTCATATTGTTCCACTTCTTGTCCCATATTCTTCTGCCGTGTGGATCTCGGAAGCGACCTCTTTCGCCTTCACGAGGTCAGTGAAGTCTTCGTCCTGCTGGTCCTCCCGAGGGTTTAATTCCAATTCCAGGTGGTCTGCGAACACCGTGGCCTTATCATAGGGCTCGAAAGCGGGTATGGGGTACTGTGTTTTATCTTTTCTCAAGGATTTAATAATGCCCCATGGTTTCTTCTCTTGAGGGTTCACATTTTTCATGGTATTTTCCCAGGCTACCTTTCTGTGCGCACGGAACAGTCGTCTTGTCAGGGTTTTGAACCGCTGGTATACTGCCCCTATTGCTGCAAAAGCTTCAGGACAGTTTTATTAGCTTTTAGCAACTGCCGGAGTTCTCGGGTTAGGAATGTCAGACGGGATGCGGTGAGTGTGTGCGCGGACCGCATTCAGGATCTGTTGGAAGAAGTCCGACGTTGCCGCTTCTAGCGTCTCAATGGAATCGATACGTGGACGCGAGTCAACGGACCGGAGGCAGCATACCGATCCACCTCATTTATCCAGTCTGGGCTGACCAGCTCTGGCATTGAAACGTCGGAGTCCACCAGAATAGGGTCATGGTTGGGGTCCAGCTCGTTGATCGCCGAGAGGTCTAGATGGAATGGTATGTTTTTGGTTATCATTACGTCGAGAGCATTGGACCTGCCGCGGACGGGATGAAACGTAGGCCATCTCGGTCCGTGCGGGATTAGGCTCGGGTCTCCTCTGATGAGGTGTTAGAGACCGCGACCTTTCTGGTCAGATGTAGGCTATATGCTTCGCGTTGAAGTCTCCTGCAATGCAAACCACATGGTGTAGGTTCAGTAGGGTGCGTTAGTATATGCTTCATAGAAGCGATGGTCTGGAGGATCATATACCGCTATCGCAAAGTGTCGAGCCCGTCAATGGCAAGCCGAATGGCGCAGGCTTCCACATGTTGAAGCGGCAGGAGAGGGAAGTGTGTATGCATGATGTGACGTTTTATGAAAATAGTTGTACCGCCCCCCCCCCTTGGTTGGCCGACCCGATCTGACCAATGGGTGAGTAACTGGGCAGCGAGAAGCTAGTACCAGCTATCACGTGTGTTTCGCAAACCATCAGAATGTCAATTCCGTAGGAGTGTACAAACTCAAGTACGCTGGGGTTGTGTCCCCTTATTCCGTTTGCGTTCCAGAACGCAGCTCGCAATGGCCTCCTGACGAGCCTGGATTTATCCTCTTTCACTTTTAAGCGCTGGCAATTCTTGTGTGTTTGTGTGTTTCTAAATGGATATTAATTATATGTGTAGGTTAGCTGGGAATCAGTGCACATCAAACTACATTGCAAACGTATTAAACTGCTACGCGTATCCTTGTAGTCAAATAAACAAAGAAAACTGCTGCGATCAGAACACGCTGTGGAATTCTAGAAGGGAATGAGCTCGACGATGCACTAGCGATGCTTTTCCTGCGTTTACATTTCAATGTAAAAATCTCTTTTCTCCCGAAGCTGGTGGTCAGCATTTTGCAGTATGGAAAAGTCGTCAAGTTTACAAGGTTTACTAAACACAACTGAAATATGGCTCCTATTTAAAGTTATTAAAAGAAACAATACACAGAAAAAAAACACTAGATTGTTTAGGTTAACATATGCAATGTAGGTAAATAGGCAAAATCATTAATTTTAATCTCCAGCATGTTACATTTTTATGTATCTACTCCATTTTGTGCCTTCATTTAATTTACCCAGTTTGCAGTAATACCTACCAACTTCTGAATTCATGAAACATTCCAAAATGAAAATTTTGGCATACACATAGCAAAATAAGCAACACAACTGGCAAACAATTTTCATTTTTCCCTGTATGACATAACTGAATGCTTCGCACAAACAAATAGCGCCCCTGAAGAGATCGGTGTACAAGTATAACGGTTGCATTGCGCATTTGAACTAGAACTACATGGGCTCAGGCTTAAGTTTTATTGTTCGGATCGGACTGATAAATTTAGCCCGCCCCCCCCCCAAAAAGAATGCCGTTATTTCGATCTGTGAATTATAATTAATATGTCGAGATGCCAAAATTAAAATTATTTACTACAAAGCATCCAGAATTATTCTTACCGCTCGCAGGAGATTTTGCCTCTCGGCAGCTGGCCATGCCCCACCTGTACTTTGACTTCCCTTCTTAAAGACTATATAATATTGAGACAGTAACTATGGTTATATATACCATGTATATAATAATATAAATTATAATGTAACATAATATTAATAAGCATAAGTTTTATGTATGTGTAAGTGTTTAGCTGGAGCGGTGGAACCCTTGATAAAATCCGACAAACACGTTTTTGTTAGAATATG
This sequence comes from Deroplatys truncata, assembly GCA_030765065.1. Lineage (NCBI taxonomy): Eukaryota > Metazoa > Arthropoda > Insecta > Mantodea > Mantidae > Deroplatys > Deroplatys truncata. Next base: position 262,390,870 of record CM060981.1, on the reverse strand, counting down.
GGCCCAGGCAAAAAGGACTTGTAGGAATAAGTCACAAAAGCACGACCTTGAATCTTTGTGCAAAAGAAAATGCGGCAAGCTAACAACATATTTTTGTAGAGAGGTCACATGTTTGGAAAGAACGAAAAATAGCCTGGTAAGTTCTCAAGAAGGTTCCAAGCTGAATGAAGACAGCCAATGAGATTTTAAGAAAGAATATGTTTGAAATGTTTAAGTTTAGGGAAGTAAGTTATAGCGTCCCCATCAGACAAGGCGGTTGCGTATAAAGTGCTGCGATGTGAATAACATACATGTAAGCTCTCAGAAGTAGGCGTTATTATTTACTTCTCATAATGTAGTGGGAACGTTGAAATGTTATCAATTTAAAAGTTCAAGTTATGAGAAGGAAAACCACGAATAGTTTACGAACGTGTGATAAATACTACCATTATTACTAGAGCACTTATAAAATGCATGATTGCTAAGCGATCGTTCTACAGCTCCAATTAACTAAAGTAACTGTGTAGCTTCGTGCTAAAGCAGTACATGCGTGTGCTATTACAGCATTGTGTTCTTCATTGACTTAATATTTTGTTAGAGTTGTTACTTCTTACGTTCCTTCCCGTACCACATTCTGTAAAGTTAAACAAGCTCTACAAAAATCCAAACAGCAGCAGCCGTGGCAAGAAATAAAAATAACACTTTAAGAGTGACAACCAAAACACAAGATAATTATCAGTATCACCATAGTTAATATATTAATTCATATATTAATATATCATACCTACTGCGAGTTATGCTCCCAACACGAGTATACCGCAATATAAACTCCTACTTTATATGCTGAAGAGACGTCCTTCAGTAAAAGAGGTATTTGAACCGAGTATATACTTCCCCAATGACATTATTTAACTATACCACCACCAGAATGTTTTGTTCCATATGTTTTCTTTTTGCTCTTCCAATGTGTGATGATCAGTTTTGTACATTTTCTCCTTCAGACGGTAAGATCTGAGTAGCGAGAGAACCATACTCCAACACTATACTTAATTCACCCCAAGTAGGTGTACTAGTGTAAACAAACACACGTGCCTTCACCGCAGCACGCCTTTCAAAGGAAGAAAAACAGTTCGTTACTGTCCCACATGTATTATCATCCTTTTTGTACCTTAAATAATAAAGATGGTTAGACCACTCCCCTCTCACCGAGGCGGCCCACGTTCAATTCCAGGGACCCTAAAGTGGGATTTGTGGTGGACGAAGCGGCGTCTAGGCGGGTTTTCTCCGGGTTCTCCGGTTTCCCCCGCCATTCATTCCACCAACTGCTCCATCATCACCTTTCCTTTCATCCATTTCACCGTCATTTCGTTTCATCTACTTCCTTCATCCCATACCAGGCATCGGGCTGATCACCCATCCTGGACATTCTGTCTGCTCCATGAGTGCATTTGCTCCTCGACGGGCCTCTGACCCCAGGCACCCGCCTGTAAGTCCTACATAAGATGAGGATAAACAGTGAATGAAATAATAAAGACGGTTACTAAGCATAGTATTTTAATAATCGTTTCATTGCAACATAACTTAAATAATAAGCTTATATTTATTAGCATGGCCATACAGGCTTTGGTATTCCCCGTTGTTTACCTGAGCGAAGCAATGGTCGTGGTATGCAGTGAGATTGTTTAAGTCACGATCGTGGCTGAGTGCGTAGCCGGTCAGAGCAATGTAATTAAAATAGAAGTGGCAAAGCCCTTAAAAATGGCGAAAAAATGCTTTTGAATGTACTAAACTGTTTAAATGTTATTATTAAGGACGTCATTAAATTAGTATCGAAAGCAACTGGCGTGTTTGTGAATGCTGTTTACAATGAGAGGAAGTGAAGGTTTGTGAAACCCCCGAAATAGGAAGATGCAGTGTTTTAGGCAAAGTGGACGACTTTATGAAAAGCGGCATACGCTCCAAGGTGCATAGCTTTTCCGTAAACAGTAAAACCCTACCTACTGCTTCATGCAGTAATCATAACATTATTTCTCCATTCTTGAACTAGTACATTTAGTTTATCAAGTATAGGGGCATGTATTTCTTTAACACTCAGTGCTGGCACAGTGAAAGATTGCACAAGGTTAATACAAACTTGAGAGCTAAGTTGCTTGAGCTCCCGAAGGTACACAGCTCGGGGAAGAGAGAAAGCTCCTCCATGTGTTCACGAGATGGCAAGTGCGGAGTGATACTATGTGCGAAGCCATTCTGGAGCTGGAACAACTGTTTGCTGGCAACAGCAGCAAAATCAATTATTGTTGAAAGCCCGGCACTTTGTACTTCCTGTCGTTATTTCGAAATGACATCTCATTGATGGTTCCTCTGCTCTTATCATAAAGTCCCATGTAGCGAAAAGAATCGTGGGGAAAATGTGATGCGTAATAGTCATACGACATTTTCTACCCGATACCAACTCACAGGTACACAATACACACAATTCATATAGAAACCTCGAATTTTGATTCATTTTGCGTTAAAAAAAATCATTAAAACTCTGCCTAGAAATGTTTTCAAACTATGTGCTAGGTTACATGAAGCATATGGAGACAACGTTCAGCTGTTTATTTCACGCTCCATTTTTGATCAGTCACGTTACAAAAACTTTGATTATAAACTCGTGTGGAACCAGAGAATCGCTAATTTCTTTTGTGTTCACATTGATTTGATTGCGTGTTTGTTAGCACGGCAGCAAATAAACATGACGCTGTGTTCAGAAGCATTTACAAGGAGAAATTTTCATGTTTGAACGAGTCAGATTGTGCATATTAGACTTTTTTGTAGTACATGATGACAACTTTGATATTTTCAAACTTAGGACCAATGTTCATTGCGTGGAGTAGAATAAATAAACGCATAGAAAAAGGATCAACTTACCAAAGCTTAAATTTCAGTTATAGCGTTCATTACAGACCATAATATTCTCTCCATACACTGCGTGTCCACGTCGATCCTGTGTTGCAGAAAAAGTTTACGAATTCAAAGATGCTGTGCATTAACTACTTCTTCTGTTCCACCTTTCGCGAATGCAGATTGCAAGCGACAATATACCGCGCAGCTGCACACAACACCACGTCGCGCCGCCGGAGAAGAAAACATTCATATTATTTATATACAAACAGGATGTTTAAAGTTTTCCAGCTTGCAGCGAGGCAGGTGTTGCTGTACCCAAGCACATTTGGGTCCACACGTTGCCTCTTTTGTCGTATGTTGTTCTGCAGTTCACCCGGTGTTCACAGATTTTATTTATAGACCTTGGGCCGGTTTCAGCAACAGATGCTTAATTTTAACACAATGTTAAACTGATTTAATACTGAAGTTAACACAAATTCTGTTTCATCAAACTATGTTAACTTTAAAAATGTGTTAAAGTCGGTGTTAAGTTAACATCGCGATACTCCTGTGTTAAGTCGTTTAACAAATGTTAGAAGTGAAAATGCCTGCCGCAAACCAAGCCGTTGATGCGAGTTTGCTACAATTGACGTTTTAATGCCATTCCTAATAGAAGAGTAGTCATACGTCATAATAAATTTGAAACCCTGCAAAAGGATGTATTTTTAAAGCGATATGGACTGTTCAAAGGGTAATGAGCATGGTTTTATGGGAAATACGAGAGGTTAGAATACTACCAACAGAAGCATGCCTCTTTCTCCCAAACTAGAAGTGTTAATTAGGTACTTAAATTTTATGCTACTAACATTTTTCATTTACTTGGTGGGTGATAATGTTGGTATTTCCAAAGCTACCGTTTGTGGTTTATCCGGAAGGTTTCCAAAGGAATTGCCTCAAGAATTAAACACTATTTTTTTCTCGGGGCTACTTCATTAATCAGCGATAACACACTTTCGTTCACTTTTGTTTCAATGCAGTGTCCACCACCAGTTTTAAACCGTCTTACCCACACTTTGCACCTAACGTTTTTGGTGCTGCACTTTATGTTAGCGTAAAATCGCCGCAGTTGTTTACTGGTCTTGAAACGCGTTCATTCTAATTAAATTACTCGCGAATTTTGTCCCAGGCTACAATTCTATCCTTTAATATAAGACCATCAGATTTTTCGCATTGCTAATGCGTCTATACTTATTAACCAGATGTTAATTAACGCGTTTCAAACGGTGAAACATTTATTTCAGTGACATCGCAATCCTAACCTAAAACAATCGGAAACATCACATGGCAATTGCCATGAATGTAAATAGTTGTCTGCTACTGACAAACAGAGCGCAGCGAACGTAGACAAGAGTGCATCGGAGTACGTTCAGAAGCAGTGTAGTTCGGCCACCACCTTCTCGAAAGCTAGCTACGAACGCTAACTTTGTCTTTGACGTCAACAATATGTTAGCTAACAATTTGCTGTAAAAACTTGATGAAACGCAAAAGTTTTAACCTTATGTTAAACTTTGAACGCCGTGTTAACAAACAAGATGTTAGAGCATTTTTAACATCGGTTGGTGAAACTGGCCCCTTGTCATTTAAATCACCCCATAAATAACCGAAGAAAGCCCTCTTGAAATTCTCTCTGACATTGAACCTATGATTAGTAGATATACATTCTTTTAATTTCTTTCGGTTTTTAAATTTGACGTTCTTTATCCGGGCAAGTTCTTTGTTCTGTCTTTATATCTCAAAACTGTGACACAAGCAACACAAGCAAGCAGAGAAATGGAGGTAAACGTGGGATACACTGCACTTACTGCACTGAATCCCAACTCATCCTAAACGCAACCACACAACCGTCTTATTAACGACTACGCCTGCCCTTGAGAAGGTGTTGCAAACACACGTCCGGGAAGATAAAAAGTAAGCAACTTGTATTGATGCGACAGCCTTTACTCTCAGGTTTGTAATTTTCAGCTTCAAAATACAACCAGGATCACAAAAGAGAAGTGCCGTTCAGTGTGCACTTTATTTTCAATGCAGCAAACTCTCTTTTGTGAATTCCACACATAGGATTATTTCTAGCACAGAATATCTGATATACTGATCAGATTGTTTCTAGCACATACATCAGATCAATAAGTGAAAAAAATTGCAACACTTTTAGAACAACTGCTAGAAGGCAAAGATTTAGTTTATACTACTGGCAAACAGTTTCTTCTTTAAAATAACAAAAACAAAAAAAAAAAAAAAACCACTAGAATTACTTGCTGCTGTACAAACTGAAGGATGAGAACTCCTTTACTCCTAAAGCTCAAGTTTGTGCACCAATCAGTGACTTTCATTAGATTTGATACTGTAGCATATTTTATCAGCGTTTTACTGTCCGCTAATGTGGTACGTTATGTGTAAGCTTTGATAATATAAAACGATCTTCTAAATTTTTACCTACGAAGTTCGGCATTTTTTATATTGCTTAGGAAGTTTTTGCATTTTATGCTTCATTTCCCAATGAAAACAGTATTGGTTTATCCACGTTTTCGTTTGTTTTTATATCTTCGTTGCTCTGTTGTTCTTTGATGTAACATTTAACGTGAAAAGTGATTTTCAACTAAACCCTTCGGGCGTTAAAAATGTAGATATTAAGCTGTTATTGTTACAGACTTAGTGCGTTTATTTACGGGGATCGTCTAAAAATAAATTTTAACATTGGATGCATTCAGCGCAAGTATAAGGTGATAAAATAGATAAGAACAATGCGTTGAACTAGAAGGCAATACTGTAATTAGCTATTGACTGAGACGGGAATTAATTCTTAGAGTTATTATATAAATTCACATCAAGAGAAGAAGAGAAAGTAACAGAAAATAAATCAATGTAAATTACTAATAATATTCAGAAATTGTAATATATAGTGAATGTAATAACGTAAGATTAAAAAAAAGTCTCATGAAAAGATAAACAAGAATGACAGGAAGGATTTTAAAGTTCAGTATGGAAATATAATACACAGGGAAACAACAGTTAAAAGGGACGCTAGCAACCAGTGAGGTCAACAATAAGTTATCCGTGGTCTAAAAAGGAAAAAAAATCAACAAGCTAAGAAGATGGATGCCATTGTATTCTTTATGTAGCAGTCGCGTGTTTGCGCAGAAGAGAAATTATTGCCGAAGATAAAGAAGAGAGAAGAGATAGTGAGAAGATGTTTGGAAGACGGTTGGGCACTAGTTCATGCTACCTGTATATAGTTAAGTGGGAAAAGCTCTGTGACGAGGTATTTAAATTGACTCCGCGAGGCGCGTAGAGAAGTACCTGGACTTAGATTTTCCCTGATACATATAGGCAGTGTAATTAGCTCCCCACAAATATATAAGAAGTTAATTGAAAGATAATTAAATATATAATTCACGCCGCATACAAGAATGTACCATAATATTAGAAATCAGATAACAGAATCCGAAATACAGTAATAATTACAGCCATTCACGAGATTTTGTGAGGTAATAATCAATTTACAGAAAGAGGCAAATACAAACGTAATAAATAAAAAGAAATAACTGTGTAAAATTGAAAATTGTAAAATACCTCATTTCGAAGGAAATATTGAGAGAGAGAGAGAGAGAGAGAGAGAGAGAGAGTCAAAGCCAAGCAAAGTAAAAATAAATAGTTGGTTTTCCAATACATTATTGAATTAAGCAATAGATAGAAAATCACAAGTAGTAAAAATTCCCGGAGTGCCCGAAGCTACAAATCCGCTGCAAGACTTACCTATAACAACCTAAAGACATAATTTTTTTCAAAATTTAAGCTCTTTAGTTCAAGAACGACGACGTCCCAATAGGCGTTCAAATGCATCGTACTATTTTTAGATTACACAAGCTTACTCATAAACAATAGCGTAGCCAGAAAATTATTAATTAGGGTTATGTATATGGATCCATATTTTAAACAATTTGTATAATTCCAAATAAATATGAATTAAGTGTGAGTTGAAATATTGAAATAAATCGATTTTATATTAAGAGATTAACGTGCAGCAATTGGATTTAAAATTAGAATAGGATGCTTTTGCGTATTCTAAGCGGCATATGTGCTGTGATATAAGAATTAATTACTACTGTGAAGTATTTTATATTACCGCTGCAGGCCATTTTATCTCGCTACAAAATAGGGTTTCTAGTTATGTTCTAAACTTGGAGATTTGGAAACTATTCAAACTTAGCACCGGAACGAAAACATGCCCCCGATATCTTAACATGGTTGTACCCACGCCAGTTAAGTACACTTTCATTTGTTGTCACCTTGGCGATATTGTCAAGTCTTCTGAGACATGCGGCGTATATATGTATAGGCTAACAGTGAATCAATTAGGAAGTATCACCTTCTCGCCAACCTAGAAAGGTGCTTTTATTTTAACGAAGCTATTTTTGCTATTAAGTGTTACATCTTTTAGCAAGGGGGTTCCAACCCCCAAAACACCTCCCTAGCTGAGCCTCTGTTCATAAATGCTAATAACGTAAATACTGCGTATTCCTTGTGTTCTTCATTATAAGCAAATAAACTGTCTTTTAATTTAGATAATCAAGAGTTATGAATTCAATAACTACAAATCTCAAAATTCCAGCTGGATGTAAGGAATGCTAATAGTATAACACATAGCAAACGCATATAATTAAATTCTTTGGTCTAAAATTAGCTAAATTACCTGGAAATAGCTCCGCATGTTATGCAGCTAGTAGGTTATAAACCTTGAAGTCTCCGAGTACCTACTTTAAAGGAAGTTTGTTATGCATATTTTAACTCAATCATGAAATAGGGCCTAATTTTAAGCCGAAACTCCATTAAACTCCCCCCCCCCGCAAAAGAAAAGGATTCAAGAAAGTTAAGTCACATGCAGAAGGCATTCATGCAGAAATACTTTTAAGAATCTAAAATAGTGACTCTTCCATGTAAATATACACTATGGATATTGGCAATTATAATATATGCATATATATAATATATACATACAAACATTTATGCTAAATTAGGACATATGTACACGACAAAAATACTAGAGAAAAAATCTGATCTGTTACACTCACATGACTTTCTCTACTCTTGTATAAACTATTTATAGAAACGCTTATTCTACGTTTACATCATGTTAATCGAGATGAACATTTGCAAAAGCTATCTTATTGCTAATTTTCTTGTAGGTGCAAGGGGAATATAGTAGGCTTTAAGCGATAGTGTTTTAACGTGATCTACATTTTTTGCGAAGTAAACGTTTGTCTATCTTTTACGGTTTATCAGCTATGCAAATGCCATTCAAAATCAGGCGGACTTATTGGGGACATTCCCAGAAAATTGAAGCTATACATTTCATTTGTCATGAAACTAACTTAAATATGAGATATTTTATTCAAAATCGTTAGCTATTTTTGAGAAAAACAAAATTTTCGAAAAATGTTCCATGTATAGGGTAGTCCGAGGTGGGGGATTTTCTTGAAAATCTTCGTGTCGCATCTTTGAAAGATACTGAACCTAAATACCAGGCTTGGTACTTATTCGACTTTCGTTTTTGAGTTATGCTGTTCACAGACACACAGACCTTTTTCTAAAAATGTTTTTTTTTTATTCAGGGGGCCTCAACATGCATTTCCGGTGAAATCTCGGTCGAATTGCTGGTGGAATGCAATACTTTCCCTACTTACTGAGCCAATTCTGGCTCTTTCTTCGAGGGACACTTTCGCAGAGATGGCCGCAGCTCTTCTTGTATCCGCAGTCATAAGATACAATGTTGGTTCCTGGTTCTTATGCTGACAGCCTGCCTTGCATTAGGAGTCGGCTGCACAAATTTCACCAGCGCTCGCCAGGTTGCGCCCTCTCCGCTAGTACAGGTGGTGCTAATGTTGGTTCTACGTCATCACCTACCCGCCCAGTGCGTACCCTGAGCGATGCCTGAAGAGGAAAAAAGATAGTGCATCACTTCGTTTTCGACTAACATCGAAGGACGACTTGGAGTGAGCTTCGTGTCTGGGAGCGACCGTCTCCACATCTTTTGGCTTATTCTAAATTTGTTAAACATGTATCTTCGGGCGTAAGTAAATTTTAAAGTTCTTATGCAGTGTGGAGCGGCGCATAATATTTTATGGAAGCGAGTTTCCATTATATATATATATATATATATATTTGGCGTGTTAAATTTTGTTTCGTAATGGCAAATATGTGTGAGAAGGACCAGAGTTAAATGTAACGTGCTTTAATTGTAATATATTTCTGAGTTAATATATTCAGTACCTTTGGGGCTGTACAGACTTTTGTTCTTATTTAAAGCTTCTTAAATCTTTAGATTCCTTTAAGTTGTACTAAATAGTTATTACTCTGGGGGAATGCTTTACTTTAATGCATTCTATAATGGGCCCGGCAAATAATTTTTTTCTTAGTTGTGACATTCTTGCATCGATTATCCGTGAGTCGATTTTGAAGAACGTTACATCACTATAAGTAGTAGAGAAAGTAAAATCATCAGCATAGACCAGCTTCAGCATTATCATATTTCCAAAACTGTTATTATAAATACATTTTAATGCAGTAATGCTCTTTCTCTTAGCCTAAATAATTTAGTTAAGCCCTACAAAACTGCCCTTAAAATGCCTGATAAAACGTAATTGAATATACTAATAACAATATCCCTTGTTGGTATATAATGTTTGAATATTATTAAGAACAGTATATGTAGGTGTATATTCCTCGTTGCTTATCTAGAAAAAGTAAACAGGCACTGAAACTATCAAATTCTATTATCATAATTTCTTTTGGCCACGGCATGAAATTGCAGGATGCTGCAACAACTAAACTAAATTGTGACTTCCAGATTGTGGTCCGCCAACTCCATATTATTGATGAACATTTTCCCTCCCCATGCGGAATGCACTCGTCCACCTAATCACGGAGGATTTGGTAAAGCCTCTCTGCCGCGAGCTTCCTGTGAAGTTGTGTTGACATTGTTGCCTCTTGCAACCTGAATTTTAATAAGCATCCTTGCTTACATTTGCTAAATATGTTTTTAGGACACTACTATAACACGTGCCTTGTAAATATGATTATTACCTCCTAGTTCACAGTCGACACGCTTTGCACTTATCAGCTAACGTAGCCATTGTTGCCAACAATTTTCTATTCAACCACGTATTCGAAGGCAAATTATAAGTTTTAATGTTACACCAATACGTTTATTTATTTCATAAACAAGTTATGTTTAAAATTATGGCTATAACTTCTTGTTATTCAGAATGGTTACACTCATGCGCTCTGCAATTTAGCAGTTGTAACAAATTTGAGTTGGATTAATTTGATATTGCGACATTTGTAATATTATTGGCATTATTGCGTATGTGACCTGGCGGCCCAGATCGGATATGTTGCAATAGTAGTGGGGATAGAAACCAGTTCCTAGTGTAGCGTGCCTGACGCTGAGATAGCGTGGGTTTAGTAGTCGAGTCGAGGTTCTGCTTGCAACAAGGTCAGTGCGTGTGCAGCTTGTTCGTCCGTACAGCATGGCGTCCCCACCGACAGGCAAGGAGGTATTGTAATTCCTTTTTATTGTAAAATACATTTGTCATCCAAGTAATCTTAGTGTGAATTTCTGTAGTAGATAGATCCTTCCCTTATCCACATAATGATTTAGGAATATGTTTAGGGACCTTTAGGTGTATTTTAGAATTTCGTTAAGCTCGCCCTGTCGGACCTCGAGCAATTTGTGATAGAATGTTCGATCCTGTTCACGGTACCTATTGCTGTACCCCCCATTGAGCTAGAATAAATAAAGAGGTACGACAATATCATTGAATATAATTGTAAATATTGAACAAACTGTAACTTCAGTGCAATTTAAAAGAAACACTAATCTCTGCTGAAGCAACCAAAACATTTGATGCGCAACATTTACATTGCATTCTCTACGCATTACAGGTTCGCATATTGCATCTTATGAATGGGCTTAGTTACATGCAACATGCAGAAACGACATTTATCTGTTTATTGTTGTAGCACAACTCGTAGTAACAAGCCCATGAAAAGGGGGTTTGGATAATTGTTAGCCTTCACACATGTTAGGGTCATTGTCTAGCTGGCGAAGGATACCACGTGAAATAAATGTGTTGCCAGATGGCACAATTTGGTGTAGAAGAATCTGATGGTACCGTTTACTTCCAAAACATCATCTACCTTCATTAAATCTCCAACTTCGTTGTTCCCAACTCACCCTCATATCACTAAACTTCCACCTCCATGTTTCGAGGATGATATGAGATAAGTTCCCTGCTTTCTTGTCTCTCTCTCTCTCTCTCTCTCTCTCTCTCTCTCTCTTCGTGGTGACGGTGCATATACTGCATCGATTAGGATAAAACTCCTGAAATTGGATTAATCCATCTACAGGACATTTTTACTTTCTCTACTGCTTACCTGCAGTAAGTAGAAGCAGCATTACATTCCACCCAAAAATTCGATGCCGAGATTTGACCGAAAATCACACTTTGAGATTCCCTGAGTCAAAATTAAACATTTCTAGAAAAAGGCTGGTGTGTGTGTTTGTGTGTGAGAACAGCATAACTGAAAAACAAAAAGGCAATTAAATACCAAACTTCATCGGTATTTAAGTTATACATTTTCAAGGGTGCGACCGAGTTTATTCAAGAAAATTCCCCCACCCAAAATCATCCTTTATATAGAAAAATTTACGAAATGTTGTTTTCCTCAAAATGGCTCTAAAGAGTTTGATTAAAACGCCATATATATAAGTAAGTGTATGTGTGTTCCATTTACATGCCGCCTTTGACATCTGAGGTCACATCAGCGGCTTTGCTTTGGAACAACTCCTCATCAGCAGTGATGTTCACAGGTTAGCATGCTAACCGCCAGACCAGAGAGACAGTCAAAGGCTTGTTTTTATTTTGCTAGTAATCCTGATGAATTTGATAACAAACACGTGCTGTAGACTTAGGAGGATAAGGATAATGTAGGATTATCTTCTATACAAACAAAAATATACAAATGTTATTAAAATCTACTCAAATCTGAACGAAGTATTTCCATATATATAAGTTATTCGTATGATAAATTGAATTCTGTTGAAATAGCTTGTGAAGTCCTCTTCATTCTGGATGAACTTTTCATAACTTGTAAACGTAAGAGAGAGACAAAAAATGCCGAACTCGCTAAATTACATAATGTCAAATAAAAATTTTGTGTCATTAGCGACTTACAGGTACTCTTTATTATTGACTTGAATTGTCAAATGCTTTGATACTTTTTCAGTTGCAAAGACGCTATTTTTCTTTTTTTGCTGGTTTCGTTTTTTCTTTCTTCCTTTTTTTTCGTGGTCATGCAAAGAGGACGGAAATTCCATCACATAACGACCGTATGTAATGAACTGTTGCTATTGAAAATGGATTTGCTTCACATTTAATTAATACCTTATTGAAAAAAAACAGCGGAAAACATATGTTACATGTTTCTAGTACCTTATAGAATACAAAGTCTATAAATTTGGTTTATAAACAATTTACATATCATGTTATGTTCAAAAAAGTTTTAAAAAATGCTTTAAAATATAATATTCAACTCGCATCTCAAAATAATTACAACTCATACAATAGAAAAAATCAAAAAAATCAGGAGTGTATCAGATTCCATGTCAAGATTGTGAAAACGTATGCACTGGAGAACTAAAAGAAATTTGAAAACAAGGTTGGGAGAACAAAAACCAGGAATATTAAACTAAAACAAATAGACAAATCTGCTACTGCTAATCATTTTTGGACTTCAAATCATGAAATAGGTCGGAAAATCGAGTTACTTAAAGCCATCCAGCTTGTTTTATAATTGGATATACGGGAAACAATATTTATTCATCATAACATTGATAATATTTTCTATTTTGAAATTCCGCCATTTGGTTCCTTACTACAATTTGTTCAATCAGCTCATGGGAGACTGAAGGGTAGACAAAGGAGTTCTCCATTGACACAAGAGAGAGCAGTTGACCAGACCTGATGCAAATAGAAGCAGACGAACCAAGTACGAAGTTATCACAACAAAGGGCAGCCATTTCACCTTCTACTGGACACATGGAAGGCAGGGCAGAGTAGCAGGTTTAGTCGACATGCCACGCTGAAGATTGGAATCACGCTTTTCGAAAACGTTCTGTGACCAACATTAGAACCGAGTCACATGAATTGAAAAAGTTGACCAGTTAAACATAGCGAACCCTTTTTAAAATATTTGTCTATCGCTTAAGTTCACCGTGCTCCCTTGTTCCCCTTGTACCTACAAGGAAATACACTATGTGATCAAAAGTATTCGGACACCCCTACAAACATACGTTTTTCATCTTAGGTGCATTGTGCTGCCACCTACTGCCTGCTACTCTTTACCCGCGACATCGTGAAACAGCAGAATGGGACGCTCCGTGGAAATCACGGACTTCGAATGTGGTCAGGTGATTGGGTGTCACTTGTGTCAGAAGTCTGTACGCGAGATTTCCACACTCCTAAACATCCCTAGGTCCACTGTTTCTGATGTGGTAGTGAAGTGGAAACGTGAAGGGACATGTACAGAACAAAAGCGTACAGGCCAACCTCGTCTGTTGACTAACGGAGACCGCCACATTTGAAGAGGGTCGTAAAGAGTAATAGGCAGGCATCTAACCAGACCATCACACAGGAATTCCAAACTGCATCAGGATCCACTACCAGTACTATGACAGGCGTGAGGTGAGAAACCTTGGATTCCATGGTCGAGCGGCCGCTCATAAGCCACACCTCACGCAGGAAAATGCCAAACGACGACTCGCTTGGTGTAAGGAGCGTCAACATTACACGATTGAACAGTGGCAAAACGTTGTGTGGAGTGACGAATCACGGTACACAATGTGGCGATCCGATGGCAGGGTGTGGGTATGGCGAATGCCCGGTGAACGTCATCTGCCAGCGTGTGTAGTGCCAACAGTGAAATTCGGAGGTGGTGGTGTTTGGTGTGGTCGTGTTTTTCCTGGAGGAGGCTTGCAACCCTTGTTGTTTTGCGTGGCACGATCACAGCGCAGACCTACACTGATATTTTAAGCACCTTCTTGCTTCACACTGTTGAAGAGCAATTCGGGGATGGCGATTGCATCTTTCAACATGATCGAGCACCTGTTCATACTGCACGGGCTGTGGCGGAGTGGTTACACAACAATAACATCCCTGTAATGGACTGGCCTGCACAGAGTCCTGACTTAATTTCCTATAGAACACCTTTGAGATGTTTTGGAACAACGACTTCGTGCCAGGCCTCACCGACCTACACCGATACCTCTTCAGTTCCGCACTCCGTGAAGAATGGACTGCCATTCCCCAAGAAACCTTCCAGCACCTGATTGAAAGTATAGCTGTGAGAGTGAACGCTGTCATCAAGGCTAAGGGTGGGCCAACGCCATATTGACTTCCAACATCCTACCGATGGAGGGCGTCACGAACTTGTACGTCATTTTCAGCCAGGTATCCGGATACTTTTGATCACGTAGTGTATGTAACAAATCCATGTAAAAAATCTTTATCTGAATTAATATGAAGTAGATATAAGATAAAGTTTTGAAAGAATAGTTTATTAAAGAATGCGTAGTGAAGGGCATGTGAATGTAACATCAGATTTTCCGATTGTGTGTAGTCCAACTTTGGTGCTCGTTGATCCGTTGCAAACCTTTGAGCTTCGTTCGGAAAATGCAAACATACAATCAGGAATTTAAATAGCTGAGCCTACGAAAAGGTTGACCCAAATTGTATATTTTATGATCTCTACATTGTGTTTTGTTCGTTTCTTTCTTTTATCTGCTATGTTTACAAATCATATAAAATTCAATAAGATGGAGATGTTAAATCTTTCGAGAGAACTTTCGAGTGAAAGTAAAAATACTTTTGAGGATATTGGTAATGTTTATTTTCTCTACTATTTATATATATATATATATATATATATATATGCATGTTTGTATGAAAATGCCAACAGCATTACTAAAAACGAAATGTCGTATAATACGAAACTTGGCATTTAAGTTTACATCTTTGAAGACAAGACACGAAGATTTTCAAGCAAATCCTCCATTTAAACTACCCTTTCTTTGTATGGGCAGCTTTTCGTTATTTGCAATTTACTGAAAAATGGCTCAAACGATTTTGAATAAATCACCATATGTTTGGTCAATCTACCCAAAACTTTGAACACTCCCTTACTTCCCAACGAAAATTAAAAGCTAACGCTACCATATTTTCAACCCTTTATGTAGAAATCTGCACTGCTTAACCCATGTGGTGAAGATATTGCACGATTATTTTACACAAGCCCTCGCAAAAGTCACAAGTTTGGTTTAAACTTCCAAAAACTGGCGAATTCCTACTTCTAACTATATTGTACCTCGAAATATTTAAACGTTTAAGATACTTTTACGACTGATAAAATGTATGAACTTTCTGTAAATAGTCTGTGGAGTAATCTTTATTCTGAACAATAAAATTTAGGTATAATAACATGTTTTGTGGAAATAACCATTTCCGAATAGATAGAAGATAGAATAATAAGCTTTCGCAAAAATAAATTGTGGAAGCGATATAAAAAAATCTGATGTATTACACTCACATGACTTTCTCTACTCTTGTACAAACGCGTATTCTCCATATGCTTCATGTTAATCGAGATACCGAGATGTCAATCTTATTGCTAATTTTCTTGTAGATGCAAGGGGAATATGGTAGGTTTTAAGCGATAGTCAAATATTTTAAGCGCTGGTTGATATGTGGCGCATTCCATTCTCTTTGCATGTACAGGACATAAAAAAATGAATAACGTATTTGAGAAAAAGTATAAGTATTGGAAAATCTAAAGGAATAACTAGCAATATATCGAAAATGGTTCACTCGACAAAAAAAACTGTATATGACATAAATTGTGTATTTTAACGTAATCTACATTTTATGTGTAGTAAAATTTTGTCTATCTCTTATGGTTTACCAGTTATGCAAAAGTCGTTCACAATGAAGAATACTTTTGGAGACATTCTCAGAAAATTCGAGATATACATTTCATTTGTCATAAAAATATCTTAAACATGTGATATTTTAATCAAAATCGTTAGAGACATTTTGGAAAAAATTAAAATTTTCGAAAAATGTTCCATGTAAAGGGTAGTTTGGGGTGGGGGATTTTCTTGAAAACCTTCGTGTCGCATCTCTGGAAGATACTAAACCTAAATACCAAGTTTGGTGTTTATCCGACTGTTCGTTTCTGAGTTATGTTGTTCACAGACACACAGACACATGGACATGTATCCAAAATTTTTTTTTGTATTCAGGGGTCTCAAAACATGTATTTCCGGTGAAATTTCGGTATCGAATTTTTGGGTGGAATGCAATACTTCCCCTACTTACTATACGTAGTAGAGAAAGTAATAAACTACAATGGGTAGAGAAAGTTAAATGACCAGTAATCTTCGATTGGAGCAGTGAAGGTGGAAGAAATTGCATGTTGGAATGGCCTGAACTTGAGGATAAAACTACGTGTTTCTATTGCCTTTCATTTCCTTTTAGCCACACCCTTTCCCAAGGATGATTGTTTTCTGGATGGAATGCATATGTCCCTGCAATGCGAGTTAGCCATCTGCATAGCGTTATTTCGCAGCTATAATCTGCTTCAATCAGCCCCTCTGCGTGGGACAACACATGCTGTTACCATGACTACCTTCGTAGCTATAGCAACACTTCCCGTGATGTAAGCACCGTCTGGCTGGGGCAGATGCTTTTTGCAATACGCTTCAGCTGTATTCGCATTTTAATGGGGATTTTTAGTTCCATCGAAGAGAACATACGGCATCTTTTTAAAAATGTTTAGATTATAACTATATTTTAAAAGTAACTTGGAAATATTAATTTGATCTCTGAAGGTTTCAGGCACTTGGTCCGTTCTAATAAATGCGTTAGTCGCCGTTTTAAGTACTTGCAGTAACATTTGAAATACAATTCAAACGTTATCTCATTTTTCTTGTACCTATTTCTTCGCACGTTTGTTTGTATTCAATATGCTGCTGGTTTCAATATATTGATGCGTATTCATAAAATTCTTTTTACGGCGACTTAATTACATTCTACATAATAAGATGGAGCTTCCTCTAGGCTTATAGGTAGAGGTTACACAACAGAGGGGGACATCTCGCGCATTGCGACCTACATAGATCTATTGTGGCTACCACTCCCCAGGAGGAAGCCATTAAGTGAAGGGACCACATAAACCTGCAGCCGCAGGGAGACCACAGATTATAACAACAATTCCAGACTCGAATACCCGCCCCACTGTTGAAACTGCCTAGAGAGGGCGATGAACGACCCGCCGATCGAGCAGCCATCTAGTGTCCACGGGGAGCATTCTTTTCTTTGAGCAAGAATATGCACTTTCTGTCCGGCACCCCCTAACGTCACGAAACCTAGCAAACCTGCAAGATGAGAAGAGCGGGGAGCGATAGAGAAATTATGGAAAGGAAATCGTGGTAGATGAGAAACCATCCTAGCATTCGCCTATCGACCAGGGAAAACCACGAAAAATCCAAGGCCACAATGGGTGGTCCATGGGAATCGAACCCCGGACCTCCCGAATGGGAGCCTCACTTTTACTGCGGAGCCATCTCACTCAGTTCCCCTAAGCCTAAAAGTAATGTGTGTGTGTGTGTGTGTGTGTGTGTGTGGTGTGTGTGTGTGTGTGTGTGTGTGTGTGTGTGTAGGAAACTAATCAACTGATTCGGATAATTCTTTAAGCATTGAAAACCACCGTTATTGATAAGCTATAAAATAGTTCAAAAACTGGAGTTTGGATGTGTTCATACTTATGAAACCCAATTCCAATGCCATTTACTTGAGTGTGAATATTAGAGGACTCTTTTGGCACGTTAATGAGAACATGGTTGACTTTTAATGATTTTTAGCCCAAATAGATAAATGGGTCCTGCGTCGTGGTGCAGTGGACTGGAGCGTGGTGCGCCCGGTTTGCGGATTTTAAGCCCCGGGTATAGGACCGCTGCGGAATCTACATCATGGGGAAAGTGAGGAACTGCGATTGGTAGCGACCCCGGCCTCGAGAGCCAACATTTCGGCTGGGGGATGCGTGATGTTGGCCACATCTCCTCCCCGTATCGTTGGAAGATTGTCCACCTCTGCCAGGCGTATGTAGGCATGAGGCCAGCTGTCGGTTTGGCAGGCCAAGGCGTGCATGACCGTAGCGCCCTGGGGTTAAAAAGACAAATGGGGAGCGTAAAAAAAATATTTTAAATTTGAATTATTGCATAGATAGACTGTTCATATCACCAATTTTCCCTTTGATTTCGCTAAACTTTGTTACCAATGGTATTGCAGGATTTTGACAAAACTTAGCACAGTTTTGTTTTAGCACATGGAAACCAGTTATATGCTACACTATAACTTTTCAGACCTTTCCGTTATCCTTTTATTTAATCCCAATTTTCAGCCCATAACACACAAATTAAAACTATTTGGTCTATCCACACAAAACATACTGGAGCACCCATAGAACGTTATAGGCTACCTTGCAACTCTCAAAAACAACGCTACCACACTTTCAATCCTTTATGTACAAATCTATACTACACAACACTCCAAAAGTCATAGGTTACCTTAAATTTCCAGAAACAGCACAATCCTTATTTGGTACCTCTAAATATTTAAAAACCACAATTATCATTTATTTTAAACCCGATACACTAAACTACACTGCAATCAAGGCAAACAATTGTGCACTTGAACTATAAGAGTTTGAAAAAATTACAACTTAAAAATTTTAGAACTCGGGTACGAGAGAAAATTATACATACATCGACTTTAAAAAACCAGCTCCACTTTTATTTTCATACTCTTACTTACAGAATGCATCTGTGCAGTGCCAGATAATACACTGCGTCTCTGTGTGTATTATATTTATTCTTTGGCGACATATTTGGTTTTGTTCTTTTTATTTTTACCACATTATTTTTTTATATAGATACTAGCTTTCAATGAGTATACAAGAACAAAAATATAAATTTGCAAATAACTACGATTGATTGAGGAGATCTTCAAAGAAGTAACTTTTTGAAAAACTGCAAGAAAGCTATTTATCAGCAGATGTACCTCACAACAGCTGTCACGTGGACTATTCATAAAGCTTCCATTTTACTCACAAAACAAACAGCATTGGTAATGGTCAACCACTGTTGTACTGTACGGGGTCAATTCTTTGGTTTCCGTTTTACTTTCGCTGCCGACTAGAGGACGTTCGGAAGGAACGTGAGAATCCGATATCAAGATTTCAGGAAAAATGTACACTTTGAAACCCTGGCGGGATTAAAAAAAGAAGCATAAAAAATAAATTCATGTTTGGGTGATAAGTCTGTCTTTGGATAGTTTAACCAGCAAACAAATAGCCGGGGAGAAACAAATGCCGTACTTAAGCTAACTACTTCTAAACACGGAAGGTAATACTTTTAAAATTTTCGCCTATTCCCTTATAATGATTTTATTTCCTCAAGAATGATTTTAATATTTTGATTAAAATATCATAAATATGAGGCATTGTTATAAGAACTGTTTTTCTTTCTTTCTTTCTTTCTTTCTTTCTTTCTTTCTTTCTTTCTTTCTTTCTTTCTTTCTTTCTTTCGGAATGTTGCATAAAAACAGCTCAGCCCTCTTTACTGTAAGTGAATTGGCAAAACAAAAATCTGATGTCATATATTCACATGACTTTCCCTACAATCTATTAGTGGATATACGAACTACTCTTAAAAAAGCTTATTTTTCTATCCCCTACATTTTAATCCAAATAAACCTTTGCATAAATAGCTACGTTACTTGTATCTTTATAGATACACAAGGAACAATGTTTAAGAACTGGAAGCACGCTATACGCTGGCCTTAAAATTTAGTACTGTTCCCATGCAATCGCGAGAAACAACTCTAAGTTGATAGGTGTTTAAGAGAATGACCAAGAAATGAACAATACGAACCTTTCATAACGGATATCTCAGAAATGGCTTATGATACTGTAATATTGTATGGTTAACTCTGAGGTTGGCAATGAGAACAGGTAGTGAAGTAGTGTTTGTGTTTATCCGACTTTTCGTTTTTGAGTTATACTGCTCACAGACACAAACACACACACACACACACACACACACACACAGACAGACAGACCTTTTTCTAAAAATTCTCTTTTTTTATTCAGGGGGTCTCAAAACGTGTATTTCCCGTGAAATACTGGTATTGAATTTTTGGGTTGAATGCAATACTACCCCTACCTACTATACGTAGTAGAGAAAGTAAAAATATACACTAATGCTTCTACTGCAGTTCAGCCGTGATACAATTTTGCTGTACACCAAAGGAGCTACCTCTTCGTTTGAACCGCACACCTAAAAGCAAGGCACCATATGCCCAATTGAATGTGCACATAGGTATTGGTAAAATACACTTATAATGCACTAATACTATGTGCCCTATATGCATTACATTTATCATTAAATTGTTTCAATATTAGCACTAATGTTAGAATTCCAAAGGGAATTTAGAAAATTCGGCGACTAGATCTCCTGTATTGCCATTTATAGGTTTTATGTAATTCTATCATTATAAACAAGTTGTTACCCTAGCTGTTGTATTCAATAGAGTGCATAATTAGCTCATTATGCACGCGTGCAATAATAGCAATGATGGAATACCGGTATTCCAAGTTTCCGTGGTTTATAGACACGAAACCATTTTGCTATATTCTTTTCTCTGAGCAAAGAAGATGAAAAACCTCTGTATATTATTAAATACAGAATAATTAACATCTGAATTAACAATTACTTACCATTCTACATGCAGATAATAGGCTATATCACAGTCCGTAACACCTACTCACTTCTCCCCAGATAGGAAATGCATGCAAGTGGCTCTCTTGCTTATCGGTTCAACATGCCAGCAAAAATTAATGAAATGCAGGGAGAGAAGCTCTCAATCAATACGAACATATGAAGATGCTCTCACTTATATCAGCTATGGATCCTGAATTATTTCATGATTTATTTCCTACAGTTTATAATGCTAAGATTGCATAAAATGTTGTATCCAACTCGTGGATAATCTTAATATAACAGTGGTGAAAATTGTCGCACTCACTGCCGTTCGTGCGGCACATACATTCATTTCCGCCGCAACCATCAAGATTATCCACTTGTTGCATAAATTACTATTACATGTGAATTGTGTGCCTTGCCTTACGGTGTAATATGGATCTGGTAAATGATTTTGTCTATAGCTTTTTACTTTCTCTACTACGTATAGTAAGTAGGGGAAGTATTGTATTCCACCCAAAAATTCGATACCCAGATTTCACAGGTAATACATGTTTTGAGGTGCACTGGATACATATAAAGCATTTTTGGAAACATGTCCGTGTGTGTGTGTGAACAGAATAACTCAGAAACGAACAGTCGGATAAACACAAAACGTGGTATTTAGGTACAGTATCTTCCAGAGATGCAACACGAAAGTTTTCAAGAAAATCCCCCCACCCCAGGATACCCTTTACATGGAAGATTTTTCGAAAATTTTAATCTTCTCCAAAATGGCTCTAACGATTTTGAATAAAATACCATAGGTTTAAGACATTTTTATGGTAAATGAATTGTATATCTCGAATTTTCTGGAAATATCTCCAAAAGTATTTTTCATTGTGAACAACTTTTGCATAACTGGTAAACCATTAGAGACAGACAAAATTTTACTATACAAAAAATGTAGATCGCGTTAAAATACACAATTTATGTCATATACATTTTTTTTGTTGAGTGAACCATTTTCGAGATATTGCTTGTTATTCCCTTAAATTTTTCAATACTTATACTTTTCCTCAAATTCGTTATTCATTTTTTTTGTCCTGTTAATGCAAAGAGAATGGAATACTCCACATAGCAACCAGCTCTTAAAATATTTGACTGTCGCTTAAAGCCTACAAAGTCCCCTTGCATCTGCAAGAAAATTAGCAAGCAATAAGATTAACATCTCAATATCTCGATTAACATGAAGCATATGGAGAATAAGCGTTTGTAAAAATAGTTGTATAAGAGTAAAGAAAGTCGTGTGAGTGTAACACATCAGATTTTTTTTTCTAGACGGCATATACAGTCTTATGACCCATACGACTGTGTTATGTAATTAATGTAATACTAAGCACTTCATAAATATGACTATTACTACTAGATTATTTACATTATCAGATTCGATATTGTCATATGCGTTGATATATGAAGATAAGCGTTATGGCCCCTGAAGGGATATTCGACTCCCGAAGGCTCACATGAAACAAAACTATTTCCTGTATTGAAGAGATAACCGCCGTGTACACTTAGTGCTTATAGCATCGGTGCAGAGGTGAAATTCAAATAGCCTGTGGCCGAGCTAATGAGATCAACTGAATATGCTTCATAGTGAGGATACGCTGGAGTACTGAGCAAACAAAACCGATTCAGTTTAAGGTATTAAATACAACCTACAAGAATACAAGAACAGGAAATTCAATTCAGGAGCGCAGTTTCCCAAATAACATCGCGCATTTCCTTTTTGTTTCTGTGGAGAACAGGGAGAGGAACGGACTGCACGATATGGAATACTGAAACAGGGTTCTCTGTGTGCAAGAGAATACAATGACCAGTACACATAGTCATATTGATTATATGATTAAGATATATGGGGAAACGCTGAAAGCTATTCTAAAGTCATGGCAACAGACACGCCCTCGGGTCGTTAATACCAGAAAGCTTCCTTTGCAGATGCCGCAGGGACTATCCAGGGTTTCTACAAAAATTAACCACAATAGAATTTTCCACCAATAAAATATTTGCTAGAAAACTTACAACTCTTAAGGCATTAATGAATGGTAACGGCGCTTAACTTAAGTATAAGAGATTTACAGTCATTCAGAAGAAAATTAGATATGATGAAATTATCTTTAAAGGGGCACAATTAAAAAATAATTTTGTTCTCATATTGGAACCAATAAAATTCCGAACATAGAAATTGTATTCTTATATAGAGAATTATCATTCAGCATCATTGGTATTACAAAGATTTTTATCCAATGACATTCATAGTTTAGACTCCTTTAGGTGGGTATATTCCGTACATCCCAAGCATGAAAGAATTAATACGTGGTTAGGAACATGGACATCTCTAACTACATTAGACTTAGCTTATAATGCACTCATGCTACAGTTATCTGAGTTATTTCTGTTTTGACAATTATATAAGTATTATATATTCTATTTTAGTTGACGTAACTACCAGTACATATCTTGAGTAAATTATATTAAAAATCTGATGTGTTACGCTCAAATAACATTCCCTACTTTTATAAAAACTATTTTTACAAACGCTTATTCCCCATCTACTTCATGTTAATCGAGATGTTAATCTTATTGCTAATTTTCTTGTAGATGCTTGGTAGGCTTTAAGCGATAGTCAAATATTTTAAGAGCTGGTTGCTATGTGAAGTATACCATTCTTTTTGCATCACCAGGACAAAAAAAAATTAATAACGAATTCCCATTTGAGAAAAAGTATAAGTATTGGAAAATTTAAGGGAATAACAAGCAATATCTCGAAAATGGTTCACTCAACAACAAAAATGTATATGACATAAATTGTGTATTTTAACGCGATCTACATTTGTTGTGTAGTAAAATTTTGTCTATCTCTTATGGTTTACCAGTTATGTAAAAGTCGTTCACAATGAAGAATACTTTTGGAGACATTCCCAGAAAATTCGAGATATACAATTCATTTGCCATAAAAATGTCTTAAACTTATGGTATTTTATTCAAAATTGTTAGAGCCATTTTTGGGGAAATTTTCGAAAATGTTACATGTAAAGGGTAATCTGGGGCGGGGGGATCTTCTTGAAAACCTTCGTGTCGCATCTCTGGAAGATACTGAACCTAAATACCAAGTTTGGTGTTTATCCGATTGTTCGTTTCTGAGTTATGCTGTTCACAGACAGACACATACATAGAACACACACGGACATGTTTCCAAAAATGCTTTATATGCATTCAGTGCACCTCAAAACATGGATTTCCGGTGAAATCTCGGTATCGAATTTTTGGGTGGAATGCAATACTTCCCCTACTTAGTATACGTAGTAGTGAAAGTAAAAATCAGATGCAAACTTAGATTAAAGTAAGCCATACTATCTTCAATATTATGTGCCTCTAAGTTAAAATGAATAATCATAATGAGAACTCATTCATAGTCAGAGTTCACGTAATTTTTGCAATCTTGTTTATACACGGAGATCGTTCACACAATATTTATCGAGCCCGCCTCCTTTGTGTGGGGATAACATGTCTGCCTCACATTCAAGAGGTACGAAATTCGAATATCGATTAGGGTAAGGTTTTTTGGGGGATTTTCTTTGTCCTCAGAAGACGAATATCGGAACCCTAAAAGCCTAGGGACTCCGGGCTCATTTTGCATCCTTTCACTCATTTTATTCGTGCATCGTTCGATATGACCTACCAGGTTAAAAGGCGATAAGCTCCAAAATCCGATGTTACATTCACATGACCCTACCATCGGAGGCAACGGATTCCGCTCGCTGTGTGCTTCCACCTCAGAAACGGGTCCAGCCATCTCTTGGTGGAATGAGCTATCTTCCGAAGGTCATAGGCCATATGGTGAACGTATAAACGACATGCACTTGACTTTATTTAGCTTCTATCGTTTATTACTGGATATACGAATTACGAAATCTTGTCTATCTACTTAATTGTAACTGAGATAAACGTTTTCGGAAATAGCTAGCTGCATTACACATTTTCTTAGGGTACATAGTGAATAGCGATAGTCAATGCTTTAGAACTGAACGCCATACGTTGGTCATGCAATCGCGAGAAACAAGAGAATGTCGACCGCACTTCAACAGAATGTCAATGTATTGAACAATCTGAATCATTAATACGGTTCCTTAGAAATGGCTTATACCACAAAAAAGTTATCTGAAATAAATTGAGTGTTTAAAGAGACCTACATTTGTTTGTGTAGTACGTTTTTGTCTGTACCATAAGTTTTACCATTTAAGCAAGATTATATAAGATTCCTTTGGAATGAACAGCAACTCACAAGCTATCTAGACAAAATTCAAGATATACATTTGTAATGTAAATATCTTTAATATAAGGGTGGAAGATTTTCTTGAAAATCTTAGTGTCGCATCTTTGCAGGATACTGAACATAAATACCAGTTTGGTGTTTATCCGAATGTGTGTCTGTGAACAGCATAACTTACCCGAGTTATGCCGTACTCTCTCGCGCGCGGACCTTTTTCTAAAAGTGTTTATTTTTATTCAGGAGACCTCAAAACATGTTTTGAAATCTTGGTATCGAATTTTTGTTGGAATGCAATAACTTTCTCTACTCTTGTAAAATTATTTTCACAAACGCTTACTTTCCATCTACTTCATGTTAATCGAGATATCGAGATGTTACTCTTATTGCTAGTTTTCTTGTAGACGCAAGGGGAATATGGCAGCCTTTAAGCGATAGTCAAATCTTTTAAGAGCTGGTTGCTATGTGAAGCATTCCATTCTCTTTGCATGCCCAGGGCCTAAATAAACGAATAACGAATTCCCATTTGATATAAAGTATAAGTATGGGAAAATTCAAACAAACAACAAGGAATATCTCGGAAATGGTTCACTCGGCAAAAGAAAGAAAGAAAGAAAGACAGAAAGAAAGAAAGAAAGAAAGAAAGAAAGAAAGAAAGAAAGAAAGAAAGAAAGAAAGAAAGAAAAAGTATGTGACATAAGTTGTGTTTTAACGAGATCCAAATTTGTTGTGTAGAACAATTTTGTCTCTTACGGTTTACCAGTTATGGAAAAGCCATTCAGAATAAAGGGGACTTTTGGGGATATTCCCAGAAAGTTCAAGACATGAATTTTATTTGTCATGAAAATATCTTAAATATATGACATTTTAAACAAAATCGTTAAGAGCCATTTTTGAGAAAATCAAAATTTTCGAAAAATGTTACATGTAAAGGGTAGTCTGGGATGGCGGGATTTTCTTGAAAATGTTCGTGTCTCATCTTTGAGAGATTCTAAACCTAAATACCACGTTTGGTATTTATCCGACTTTTCGTTTTTGAGTTATGCTGTTCTCTCACACACACACACACACACACACACACACACAGGCATTTTTCTAAAAATGTTTTTTTTTTGGACTCAGGGGCCTCAAAATCTCGATATCGAATTTTTGGCTAGAATGCAATACTTGCCCTACTTACTCTACATAGTAGATTAAGTAAAAATCGCATATATGACTCAAATGTTAAGCGATATACCCCAAAGGCTATTTGCAAATACTTTACATTTAGGATTTAATAGGGTTTAATATTAAGGTTAATTTGTGCTTTGATAATTGTTTGTTCACATTATCCATGTGTAGACATTAAAGTTGGAAAAATGAATCAGACTGAAAAATTCAGTACCACTGCCGGAACTCGAACCATGTATTCTCTGTTCTCCGTGTCGATGCCCTTACCACATTATATCTCTAATGTACGAAATCACCTTGAAGATTTGTCAGGATACCTGAATCAGATGGGAATGGTTAATGCGCGTATAGGTTTTATTAACAAAAATAACAATTATACCTACATTTGGCGTTGTTTAGTTTTATGGTATTCGCTTCGTTTGGATGGAGAATGTATTGTTGGTGCAGCTTTCACCCGCTAGTTTATGTTCACGAGCACTGGTATTCTGACCCAAATATATATTTACAGATAAGGTTATTTAAAACACACAAGCTAATTCATCCATTGTAAATGCACCTTTCCCAGAATGTTTTCAAAGGAATACATGTGCTATACATACCTTTTCTTTGCTGCTCGTGATCAAACATTTTGTCCTCAATGATAAAAGAAATGCATTCCATTTCTCAATGCCTCTACTCAAAATTTGCAACAAATAAAGACTTAAGATAATTGAATGAGCACAAACAAGAAAGACAGAAAGGAGCGCCTTTGAGCCAATGTACGGTCTCATTGATGCCCTGTTCACCAATCAGAATCTAAGTTAATCCATAGTTTTAAAGCACGTTACTCAAAAACTAATACCTGAAGGGTTTTTTTCTCTCCATTTTTTCATTTCTTCGATTCGCTTGTTACTTTCTCTGCTACGTATAGTAAGTAGGGGAAGTACTCTATTCCACGGAAACATGCATTTCGCCGAAAATGCATGTTTTGAGGCACCCAGATCCCAACATTGCATATTTGGAAAAAAATCGAAAAGTCGGATCAACAAAAAGCCTTGGTATTTAGGTTCAGTACCTTCCAAAGATGTGACACGAAGATTTTCATGAAAATCCCTCCACCCCAGATTACCACTTACATGGAAGATTTCTCGAAATGTTTAATTTTCTAAAAACCGGCTCTAACGATTTTCATTAAAATACCATATATTAAAGATATTTACATTACAAATAAAACGTATACCTTGAATTTTCTGGGAATAGCTTTTGAAGTTCACTTCATTTGGTAGAAATTTTGTATAATCTTGTATAAATTGGTAATCGTTAAGGGATAGATAAAAACGTAGTAGAAATAGTTTGTATAACTATTAATAAACGATAGAGTGTAGAGAAAATCATGCGAATGTATCATCAAATTTTTATTCCTGTATCTCTGCTGTGATTCTAGAAAGCCTATTCTTATACATTTTGCTGTGCAATATTAGAGGTCGCAAATTGTAGTAATGTCATATTCATGATCTGCGAATTAAAAATATCAAGCTCTAACTCCACATGATACGAGATGAAACAGGTAAGTCACTTCAGTGATTATATTAAAGGTACAAAAAATGGCATGGTTCTCGCAGTGTAATTATCTTACCCAAACCCCGTCTTGATTATAATTTTTCTTGGGTCATATAATTGAGCTTTTAAATAGTTATCGCAACAAGCATTCATTAACCTCATTTAAATTACCCAAAATCTATTAGCACTCGTGGTATCAATGAAGAGAGTAAGGGTAATCTGCTATAAAGTTTACGCGCTGCGCCGACATATTGTGACATCGGCTGATATCTGTCAAGTGACCAAGCTGGTGAGTTGAAACGTACGTTTAGTGGAAGATGTCCTTGGATGATACTTAAGTCCATTTTTGAAACTATATCTAAACCAAACGAATCCATGAGACCCGCAGAACCATGGAAACTACTTAAGACTTAAAACAGTCCTCTTCTCTCGCTTAAAAACATGGTGAGGTGACAATTTTGCGGTTCTACGAACTCTTGCTTGTTGCAGAATGGGCTACAAACTAAATATTCATCCTAAGGTGTTTCATTTCTTTTCCTTTTCCCTTTCAATTTTAAATGAGCTTTACCAAGAATTTAAAACATTATTCTGTTATGATAATATAAACGGTTTTATATCTACACACACTGGTGTGCAAAACTTAAGCACGAGATAGATAAAGCAACATAATATAATAACTACTCGTTGGGAATGAATGAAAGTACGGGAGCATGTTGCCAGAGGTCTTCCACATGTGCACAGAAAGCTGGACGTCACATGGCGTGACTCAGAACGACCATGGCGTCAAATGGTCTGGTCCTGCAAGATGAGGCAATTAAGGGAACCAGACAAGACAGTGTGTGCCAATCGGGGAGCTGTTACGGTGCACCGTGGTGGTGTTCTTCATTACAACATGGCCCGGAGACATTTAAGGCACGCAATCTCACGATTCACAGTGGTATGGCGGCTGCATGGAGGTAGTCTCTTTGCCCGATGTTATGTTCTGTTGACAACCATACATCAGCGGCACCGTTTGCAATGTGCCAAGAGTATCAGGACTGGACAAACGAGGAGTGGTGCCGCGTGGTCTTCCAGGATGAGAGCAAATTCAGTCTGAGTAGTGATCCTAGACGTATCCTCATCTGGCGAGAGGTGAGAACACGTAATGCACCCAGGTACGTTGTTGAACATGATCGTTTTGTTGGACCAGGTTTTACGGTGTGGGGAGACATATTGTTGCCTGGGCGCACCGACCTCCAAATCTTAGAACGCGGTACACTCACCGGTCAACGTTATTGTGACATTGTATTCCGCTCCATGTGCGTCTTTTCGGGGGCGCATTCGGCCCTCACTTCATTTTTATGGATGACAATGCGCGACCGCATCTAAACGCGCAGGTGGAGAAGCTCTTGGAACGAGAGGATATTCGGCGAATGGACTGGCCTGCCCGTTACCCCGATTTAAATCCCATCGAGCACGTGTGGGATGCGTTGGGGAGACATATTGCAGCACGTTCTACATGCACCAATGACCAACTAGCAGATGTCAACCGCGCTAGTGGAGGAATGGAACGCCCTACTACAAGAACTCTTTACCAACCTTGTGGCTAGCATGGGAACACGTTACAGAGCATGCATCGCTGTTCGTGGGGATCACACATCCCTTTAAGAACCATGTCCCTCCTTTTGTAATGTCCAGGGGACCATCATGAGTTACAGTGACTTCAATGTAACTTATTCTTTCTGAATAAAAGTGCTCGACTCATTGCATATTTCTTTTAGTTGTCTACGGTTCCAAGTTGTAGCATTTCTTTCTATGTATGACTCAAGTTGCATCGAGCGATGTTATTTGGCAGTGACATAGCATACAAATGTTACTTTCGTCCTTAAGTTTTGCACACCAGTGTATATTAATATACACACGTTCCCTACTACGTACATCGCAGGTAGAAAAGGTATTACATTCCACCCAAAAATTCGATACCGAGATTTCATAGGAAATACATGTTTTGAAGCCACTTGATTAAAAAAAGAAGCGTTTTTGGAAAAAGGTACGTGTGTGTCGGTGAACATAACTCAAAAACGAAAAACCGCATAAATACCAAACTAGGTATTTAAGTTTAGTACGAAAATTTTTAAGCAAGTTCCCCACCGCAAACTTGGCTTTACCTGAAACATTTTTCGAAATTTTCTATTTTATAAAAATGGCTTTAGTTTTTAATCAATGCTTTTCAGAAATACACAGACAGACACACACATACACAGGTACGGACCTTTTTGTAAATATGATTTTTCTTCTGGATTCAGGGAGCCGCAAAACATGTACAATATCGTTTGTGAAAATTGCAACACCAAGAAGGAAACGCA
The DNA here is from genome assembly GCA_030765065.1 of Deroplatys truncata. Taxonomy (NCBI): domain Eukaryota; kingdom Metazoa; phylum Arthropoda; class Insecta; order Mantodea; family Mantidae; genus Deroplatys; species Deroplatys truncata. The sequence continues at coordinate 262,360,728 of CM060981.1, read as the reverse complement.
TGAATTCAATGAATTTAATACCACAGGTTAGGTACGTGACAAGTAACAAATGATAAACTTCTCAAATCTATACATGACTTTTGAGCCCTAATATTCAGTATTTGGTGTGGCCTCCATGCGCTGCAATTAGAGCTGCTATACGCCGTGGCATTGGATCAAAAGGGTTCTGAATAAGTTCCTGAGGGATACTCCTCCGCGCAGTTTGTATTCGAGCCCACAAATCTGTGACACTGGTTACTGGAGGACCGTAACGCATCAGATGTCGACCAACCATATCCCAGACATGTTCGATGGACAACATGTCAGGCGAACGTGCAAGCCAGGGAAGCAATGATAGCCGTCGCTCTTCGAAGAATGCTTGTACATTCCTCGCAATATGTGGCCGGGCATTGTTCTGTTGAAATGTGGCCTGTAGAGATGCCTGAAGCAGGGGGAGTACCTCGGGCTCTACAACCACCATTAGGTACAGGTTGCTGTTCAAAGTGCCCTCAATTCGTAGGAGGCGAGACCCGCTGTTGTAACCAATGGCGCCCCAAACCATCACAACTGGTGTTTGTCCGTTATGCCGCTCAACAATGCAGCCCTCCAGGTTGTGCTCAACACATTATCGCCGGGCACGTATGCGGCCATCACTATAGGACACGTTGAAGCGGGACTCGTCCGTAAATACATTTTGCCACTCAGCACCCCAGTGACGGTGTTCACGTGCCCATTGCAGTCGGAGGAGCTTGTGTTTTCTGGACAATGGGAGCCACGTAATGGCATGCATGCAACCAGTCCAACTTGTAGCAGACGGCGACGAACCGTTGATGCAGACAAGTTCACACCTGTTGCAGTGCTCCAGCGTCGACCAACACTGTGGATGAAGCTGTACGGTCCGTTATGGTCATGCGGATAAATTACGGTCATCCCGTGCTGTGGTCATGTTCCGTGGTCCGGTACCCGCTCTTCGCTGCGTACGACCTTCATCTATCCACTGCTTCCACATACGTATTACTGTCGTAGCAGCATGCCCTGTACGAGCCGAAATGTCACGGTATGACAGACCCGCTTCCCGGAGATCGACCATTCTGAGCTCACTCACATGCCGATATGGCTCCTTTTGACGTCGACGAGGCATACTGGCATTTGCGTTATTGTTTCCAGCTTGTTTGACAGCTCTGCACTGACTAAACTGGGCGCAACACTGACCTTGTCGGACCGACACGAGAGGACTCTGCTCGGCCTATGTGTAGCCCATCTCTCTACAAACCTAATCACTTATTGCTGGCACACACTTCTACACTTCCAACAAGTTTGGAGGTATTCGAATAAATTCTTTCTTGGTGTTGCAATTTTCACACACGGCAGTGTATTTTCGGTAAAATCTCGATATAGAATTTTTGGGTGGAATGCGATTTTTATTAAAATTCCATATATTAAAGGCGTTTATATGGCAAATAAAAGCTTTATCTTGAATTTTTCTGGAAATAGCCTATGAAGTCCTCTTCATTCGGTAACAATTTTGTACAATATTGTATAATGGTAAACGTTAAGCGATAGACGAACATACTGCACAAAAATTGTAATCTCTAAAACACACAATTTATTTCAAATAACTTTTTATGTGACATCAGCCATTTCCAAGATAGCCGTTATTAATGGTGCGATTTGTTAAATACTTTGACATACTTTTTAAGACGCGATGATTTTCAGTTGTTTCTCGCGATTCCATGGAAACGGTATGGAACTTTAATGTCAGTTTCCAGTTCTTAAACATTTAACTATCACTACTCCCTTTGTATCCTAACGAAATGTGAAATATAGTTATCTCTGCAAAGTTTCTCCCAATTAAGATGAAGTAAATCGAAAAATAAACTAATAAGCGATAGTAGGTAGAGAAAGTTATGTGAATGCAACACATCAGGTTTTTTTACTTTCTCTATCATGTACCTAGCACGTACAGAAGGTATTGCATTCCACCCAAAAATTTGATATCGAGATTTCACCGGAAATAACATGTTTTGAGGTCCGTGCATCCAAAAGAGGCACTTTTAGAAAATGTCCATGTAAGCGTGTGTGGGCATTCAGTGTGTGTGTGTGTGTGTGTGTGTGAGTGTACGCGAGCCTGTGAACATAATAGTTCAAAAATGAAAAGTTTGATAAATAACAAACTTGGTATTTAGGTTCAGTATTTTCCAAAGATGCGACACAAAAATTTTCAAGAAAATGCCCCACCCAAAATTACCCTTTACGTGGAACATTTTTTCAAATTTTTTATTTTCTTAAGAATGGGTCCAACGATTTTGATTAAATACCATATATTAAACATATTTACATGAGAAATAAACTGTGTATTTTGAATTTCCTGGGAGTAGTATATAAAATCCTCTCATTCAGGGAATTTTGTACCTATATCTTACATAACTGGTAAACGTTAACGGATAAAAATTGATACGGTAATTTGTATCACAAATTACTCAGACGTAAATAATGGTTGTAATATGAATATGTATTTTTATGTGACATTGATTTCAGAGGTTTATTAATTGTAATTATTATTGGTAAATAATAATATACGGCTTTACTGAAACTGTCAACAATAACGCAATAATGCAGCGATGGGGTGAGTTGTTTATCATTACCGGGAACCAGGAAGTTACGTAATGTTTCGCGCGGTTTCGGTAGAAACTTCTGGAATGTTTCCCTAAAAGCAATATGTATTCGTGGTTTTCATTGGATATTCAAATAGACGCTAATGTTGGCGCGTTTTATTAGCCAATAGCAGTTCATTTATAATCTTTAGGCGTATCTTAAGGCAAGCGTATAAATAAGCCAGGTCCGAGGTAGCATTCCCCCAGTTTAACAGAATTCTCAACACACTACACGTCGGTACCTCAGTTCATCAAAATTTCGTGTACACTACACATCGTCCGCCAGTCCTTTATTTCGCCAAGTTACACGCAGCAGAATTACGAGAATTATTATAAAATATTATACAGTTAAAAAATTACATAAAGTTGAAGTATGCGAGTTAAAAGTGATAAATAAGAAGTTATTACAAACAGTTTCAGTTTGGCGAGTATCCAGATTAATATGTAAATGTGTTTATGAACGTGTTTGGCAATAAAAGTTATAAAACCAATTTCTTCGTCAGTATAATTTCTGGATAAAAGATTCCTTTCCGATTCACACCCTGCAAGAGATACATTCTCGACCTAAATAGCTAGCCGGAGAACATTTAAAATAAATTATTTCAAAACTGATACAAATTGCTACGCCAGAGGGAGCTACGAACCAAACAAGGAGTGACGTCACAAGATGGCAACGCGTGAAGTAAAAACACATATTTGCTCTCGCAAATTGGCTTCCAAAACGTGGTGCTACCAATATTAAATAAGTAACATTAAGACTACTTCATAATTGGCACCCAGGACGTGGGGCGCGATAACCAGGAAAGGAAGGCGAAGTGACCAGGAAAGGAACACGACCAGGAATGAATCAACATAACCAGGAAGGAATGAATGGAGCAGTGAAATTATCTACAAGACGCAGATTCCAGAAACAATAAAAGGAACGACAGACTACATGGATGATTGGACATCGTAATTCAGAGATTACAAGGCAACGAGACGACGTAGATTCATCACAACACAACGCAGAAGCGACATACAAATCTAGGAGAATGGGGCAGAACGCTGGACATCAAAGTAACAGCAACGGACAGCATCAGTAAGTTAGAGTATCTTAATTTTTTTAAAAAAAAAAGGGTAAATAAATGTTCCTTAGGAGTGGTAGGATAATAAAAACAATGGCTGCTAGTAATACAGAAGAAATAATTATGGAGGGAGATAGTGTAACAGTTAGCTGTGATCCAATACAAATTACAGGAAATAGCCCAGACTTTTTAGGATTTGAGGATGAAAATGTTAGTGCAGAAAGTCAGAATAGAATAGCAGGAAATGTTAATTTTGATGCTAGTATGATGATGGAAATGCTGAAAGATATTGTTAAGAGTAATGATAAATTAAGGGAAGATATGCAAAAGAATAATAGGGAAATGAAGGAAGATCTTAGTAAGAAAATAGATCAAAACAGGGAAGATATGCAAAAGAGTCATAGGGAATTAAGGGAAGATCTTAGTAAGAAAATAGATCAAAACAGGGAAGATATTGATAGGAGTTTAGAACAAAAACTAACTCAGAATAATGAGAAATTGAGGGAAGATATTGGTAAAAGCTTAGAACAAAACAGGGAAGAGATTGAAAAGAAATTCATGGAGCTAGATAGTAGTATGATTAAAATGAAAAATGAAAATCAAGAAATGATAGCAAATGAAATAGGTGAAGTTTCAAAGAAAATGTTAGACATGAGCAGGGAAATATCTAACCAAAAAAATGAGGTTAAGAATAAAATAGAGCATGTTAATGTAAAATGTACAGAGCTAGGTAGCCGAATGAGTAGTATTTCAAATGAGCTAAGAGAGATAAATGAGGTTATGAATGTAGATGTAAATGAGGCGCAAGTTAATTTCAGAGGGGAAATATCAGAAATACAGAATGAGTCGGTAATGCAAAGAAATAAATTGTACCAAGATGTTCAAATTGAAAACTCCAGTCCAGTACAGTTTAGTACAGATTTGTCAGAGTATTCTCAGATTAAAATGATAGAAGAATTGAAAATGAAAGTTGTTAAAAGATATATTGTTCAAGAAACTGTAGATTGTTTTCAAATGTTATCTGGGAACGAAATGTCATATGAATACAAGAGGTTATTCATGAACAAAAATTTGAAGGTTAGGTTACGGCTACGAGTAATGTTTAGCCACACACAATTTGATCCAGGAGGATAAATAGCAATGAGATGTAAACTAAATGCTGGATAGGTAAAGATGACTTGCAGAGAAATGTATTGGAACGTAAGAGGGTTAACTATTTATATATGTCATTTGTAAAAAGAAATAAATTATATAAAAAAAAATAATTAAATTTTTAGTAACTGTAACAACATTTGAAAATTAAGAATGCAAAGATTGAAACTTAATATGATATTAAATTAAAAGTACGTAAATACAATTCCAAAAGTATTGTTAAAATAATAATAAAAAACAAACAAACAAAAAAAAACAACAAATATTTATGTATCAAACAGAAAAGGTGAAACATTGTCTAGATTTAAGAGATGTAAATATTTGTGTAGAGGGTGAATATTTTGGTAAATATGTGTAATAATTACAAAAATCTTAAATGTATAAATTTTTGTCAACAATGTAAGAGAGTAAACAATTTTGAAACAGTGATTAAATAATTTAGGGTAAAGTATTTGCTATAAAAAAAAATTGTGATGTCAGATTAATATCTAAATTAATTAAACCAGAGCCAGTAAGTAGTGGCGAGATAAAACATATCGTGTGTTAAATGCGTGTGAAGTGTTAAGTGAAAGTGATAACGTGTGTTCCAAGATTTAGGAGACTAAAAACACAATTTAAAATTTCTAAACAAGTTATAAATATTTATAATTATGTTTCTAGTGGGGCATATGATACGGTAATTTGTATCACAAATTACTCAGACGTAAATAATGGTTGTAATATGAATATGTATTTTTATGTGACATTGATTTCAGAGGTTTATTAATTGTAATTATTATTGGTAAATAATAATATACGGCTTTACTGAAACTGTCAACAATAACGCAATAATGCAGCGATGGGGTGAGTTGTTTATCATTACCGGGAACCAGGAAGTTACGTAATGTTTCGCGCGGTTTCGGTAGAAACTTCTGGAATGTTTCCCTAAAAGCAATATGTATTCGTGGTTTTCATTGGATATTCAAATAGACGCTAATGTTGGCGCGTTTTATTAGCCAATAGCAGTTCATTTATAATCTTTAGGCGTATCTTAAGGCAAGCGTATAAATAAGCCAGGTCCGAGGTAGCATTCCCCCAGTTTAACAGAATTCTCAACACACTACACGTCGGTACCTCAGTTCATCAAAATTTCGTGTACACTACACATCGTCCGCCAGTCCTTTATTTCGCCAAGTTACACGCAGCAGAATTACGAGAATTATTATAAAATATTATACAGTTAAAAAATTACATAAAGTTGAAGTATGCGAGTTAAAAGTGATAAATAAGAAGTTATTACAAACAGTTTCAGTTTGGCGAGTATCCAGATTAATATGTAAATGTGTTTGTGAACGTGTTTGGCAATAAAAGTTATAAAACCAATTTCTTCGTCAGTATAATTTCTGGATAAAAGATTCCTTTCCGATTCACACCCTGCAAGAGATACATTCTCGACCTAAATAGCTAGCCGGAGAACATTTAAAATAAATTATTTCAAAACTGATACAAATTGCTACGCCAGAGGGAGCTACGAACCAAACAAGGAGTGACGTCACAAGATGGCAACGCGTGAAGTAAACACACATGCATAAACATCACAAGCATCAACATTATTTGTAATACCGTTGCAAATTGGCATCCAAACGTGGTGCTATAATAATGGCAAAACATTATAACATTTCCGTCGCATAATTGGCTTCCAAACGAGGGGCTACAATTAATGTTAAATAAATACAACATTAATACCGCATCAAAATGTAGGCCTCTTTAAAATACAGAATCTATTTCAAATAAGTCTTTTTGTGACATTGGCCATTTCTGAGCTATCCGCTATTAACGGTCCGAATTTTTTTTTAGTTCATTTATACCCCGCCTTTATCTGCATTGGTCTTATCGGCGGCCTTTCTTTTGGAACTTATTGCCTATTGACAACGGTGTTAACTCGTGTAACTCTTGTCGTTGGGTTTCTTGCACTTTTGGCTTCTTAATCATTAGATCATACACACATTCACACACTCATTTATACTTACAGACTATGGGGAGGATAAGGAATAATCTTGGCAAGAGAAAATTCCCACCCCAACCGGGAATCGAACCCGGGACCCCTAGCATAACAGGCAGGTGCTCTACGACTGAACTACGGGACCAGCTGGGTTCGAATTGTTCATTATAGTGATTCTCTTAAAATCCTTTTAACAGTCAGTTGTTTCTCGCGATTGTATAGAAACAATATGGAATTTAAGGCCGTCATAAACATTTGACTATCGCTATTCCCTTTGTATCTATAACGAAATGTTTAATGTAGCTAGTTCTGAAAAGGTTTATTTGGATTAAAATACAGTAGAAGGAAAAATAAGCTTTAGTAAGAATAGTTTGTTTAACCATAGAGATACAGGGTAGAGAAAGTCATGTGTATGTATCACATCAGATTTTTTTAACTTTAGCGTCCTTTAGCCGATTAGGTCATACCGGACGAATGAATGCAATGGGTGAAATGATGTTCAAATGAGTCCGGGATCCATAGAAGCTAAAGTTACCCGACATTTCTATTTTCAAGATAAGGGAAAACCCCGGAAAAATCCTTAACCGGGTAACTCAGCTTACCGAGATTCGAACCCAGAACCTCTTGAATGTGATGCAGACACGCTACCCTCACACCACAGAGACGGGCAACAGTAAAACTTGCCAAAGCAGTAGTCAACATCATTCTCATTCGGCATTTCGCATTGAGTGATGACCACACAAATGACAACTTGATGTTACAATCACATGACATCCTCTAGCATGTGCTCTAAATCTAAGCTCGCAAAAAGCTTCTTTTTTCCGTCTGTTTCTTGTTAATTTAGATAAACATTCACAGAAATGGTTTTACTGCAGATTTCGTTTCAAGTACAACGGAAATAAGTAAGCTTAAGCGATAATCAAATGTCTTAGCGGCAAGTCGCTATTTAATGGCTTTGAAATTCCATTATCTTTGCATGACTACGAGAAAAACCCGGTAACGAGTTATCAGTTGAAAAAAAAAGAAGTTGACAATTCAAACCAATTATAAGAAATATCGTGAAAATTGTTAATGGTACAAAAATATATTTTAAATAAATTATTTATAATTTTTGTGCAGTAAGTTTTTGTCTGTCCCTTGTGGTTTAGCAATTACACGAAGGTAATCCAGGAAGTAACGGCCGTTTACGCATTCCCGCAGCGCAGATTGCTGTCGGCTTCTATTCCAGATCGAATGATTTTCTGGACATCTTTTCTCAGTATTCTGTGAGTCTGAGAAGAAATAATTTGTTATTGTGCTTTCTGTGAATGTTCAAAACAAACTGTGTGACACAAAGTCCTACCGACTTTAAAATAAGGTACTGGAGTTTAATGCCCTGGATGTTGAAACCTACAGAAATTTACTATTAACTTAAGCAAGTGTATGGTGTTACAGTAATGAAACGAAAGAAATGTGAGAAAGTAGCGTTAAATGTTCAATAATGAACGAACAAATGTGCATGACCAAAATCGACACGCATCACTCATCACAGACGGTTTGAAGAATCAAGTGAACAAAAAATCGTACATGCCACACGTGCAACTCAGTTACACATTTATTTCCCAAAACATTTCTCGTTTTTTCCTTGATAAAACTGTGTCCGAACATCTTGGCTTAATGGACTGGCAGCAGCCGACTACACGGGAATTCTAAAGCTATTGGACACAAACGGCAAATGCTTAAATAATCGAGATGATTATGTGCAGAAATAAAATAAGCTTCAATCTTGTGAATGTTTTTTAATAAAATATTTCTTTCCGAATGTATTAAAGCCAAACGGTCGTTACTTCCTGGATTACCCTCGTGCAAAATGTGTTCAGAATGAAGAGAACTTCACAGGCTATTTGCAGATAATTTAAGACACACATTTTATAATGCAACTATCTTAAACATAGGGTCTTTTAATCAAAATCTTAGAGCCATTTTTGAGAAAATAAGAAAAAAATGTTTTCCATGTAAAGTGTAATTTGGGTAAACGGATTTTCTTGAAAAGTTTAATGTGTAACCAACATTTCGTTTTGGAACTTTGCTGTTCAGAGAGAGACAGACACATAAGCACACTAACATCCAATGCCTATTTTAAGTTCAGTGACTTCAAAACAGATATTTCCTGTGATTTTTGGGTAGAATACAACACTTCCTCTAATTAGTGTAAGTAATGTTTTAAATTGTACACATTTTCTTTCCGATGCTGTCTTTTTCGTTACTGAGGAGTAATTCAAACTTAAAAACTTGTTTCTTTCTGAACTTCCAGGATCAAAGGATTGGGATTTTATTACACAAGGTGAAGAATTTTCATTTCACAATAATTCAGATAACATCGAATGTCATGTGAATTATATAGCCATTATTTAGAGCAGTGGTCGTTGTCGCTATTCTATTTATCGCCTTTTGCAGACGAAACCGTCGCCACAACAGTATTAAGGGCTAAAATGCATTGCATCAATCCAGAATGTCAATATAAAAGATCAGCTGAACTTAAAAGTTCGACAGAGGCACAGAAAATTGATTAAAAAGGACGATGGCAACATTACACTTGCTAATAAATGTGGACGGCCCACAAAAATTACTCCTAAAACTAAGGAAAGTATAAGACTTCTGTGCATATTATCTGGCTTTCAAAACCAAAAGTAGAATGTCAGCGCGAAAACGCGGGTCGATAATTTAAATCATGTAATTGGGGCGGGGGTGTTAGCAAAGAACAAAGAATGTTAGAGACCGGGTAAAGTTCTGCAAAACTTTGAGCGGTGCTGTATTTAAATAAAATGAACTGAATCACAAAACAAACTGCCAGAATAGACGCATTAGAATTCTCAAAAGATTTCATCTATCATCATCATCAAGGTTGCTGGGAGCATAGCTAATTATTATGATAGTACAGAATTACATATTTGCCCTCTATTTATTTATTTATTAATTTATTGAAACAATACCAACTCCCTATTCACGGGATGACATCAAAGACAAAGTGAAACAGACAAATTATAAATGAATTCTGTACAGCAAAAACATTAATAAACTTGAAATATTACTATAAAGGATAGCGCATGTAATGTGCGCATTTTACATTTTTTTTCACTTAATATGATAGTCAAAAAGAAAACTAAACGTGTAACGGGATTATTAAACGTGATAATAGAAAATTATATGTAGTAAATCATTTATAGTAATGGAATATAAACAATAAAAATGCTAAAAATGATTATTATACAAATGATTTCGAGAAAGGCAATTGATCCTCTTATTACAGATATAAATTTTTATACCATTCTTCTTCAATCCAAAACTTATCCAGGTGTGAGGTGTATTGCCCCGAGTTCCGACTATCAGACCGACTATTTTGATGTAACTGAGCCCATATTTTGCCTTGAAGTATAGGATATTTTGTTAATAAAATGTCTTCCTATGCACCAGAATGTTATGAATAACCCTAGACTATTTCCAAGCCCTTCTCTTGGAATTCTGATCAAGATGTTGCAGTAACATATATTGCTAAGGGAACCATGGATGACTTTGAAAGAACTTCAATGATGTTTGGACTGACTGACCAATTATCTCCTCGGAATTAACCTGCATGATAATGATTTATGGGATTCACTGCAGGATAGTGTGTCAGACAGCCTGTACTACAGGGTATTCTTTTCATGCTATAATATCAGAATGCAACTCTGATTTTGGATGCTGTAGGTTTATCAATTTTGGTATATAATTAACATCATGAAAATGTTTAGTTAAATCACAAAATGCTGGGAGATAAAATCTTTCGGACTAGTCTATAACATTATTAATAATATTAATTGTAATTTGTAGTTGCACAATAAATTGAAGGGTAGTTATCTATAAATTACAAAAGTTTCAAGCTCCTGCGTAAAAATTACTACTGTCGTTATAATACAATGAAAACTGATACTTTTTCATTACGTACAGGGCACACATTTGAACAGTTGAAAGTCACATTCACGGTGGATGCATCAACATTTATACAAAAGTTCAGCCTTTCAGCAAAATAAAACTCCTGAGAGAGAGAGAGAGAGAGAGAGAGAGAGAGAGAGAGAGGAGACTGCCATAAAAATAACGTACCGACAGACATCTTTTCTTTGCTCTGTCGATTTTTCCACAGTTACCGTTCTCTTTGAATGGATAACGTAATGTTTCATCCTAACGGCGAAATATTATACTAAATCTTTCATCAAAGCTTACTAGAGCATCAATTACGTTGCTGTTTACATAGACTAATTTAAATAAAGTTCCACCTTTAAACCCTGAAGCTGGACAATTATTCTGAAATGTTTTAGTAACATTTTCGTCTCTCTTTAAACATTATACCACATGAATAAAATATCATGCTTTCAGTTTGAACAAGTGGGAATATTCCTGTCTTCTCTCGGCCAACAAGTTTATCTTAGTTTCGCTTTATATTACATCCATCAGGTGTAAGAGCACATGATCTTCACGTCAGCTGCACTATTACTCAGCACGAGTTAAGTATATTTTCCGCCACTCGCATCCTGAAGACACAGTGCACTGCTGCAGATAACTAAAAACTTCGAAAAAATACACTGCCGTTAGTAAAAATTGCAACACCAAGAAAGAATTTCCCGAATAACTCCAAACTTGGTGGAAGTGCAAGCAATAAATGATTAGGTTTGCAGATACATGGGGTACACGTAAACCGAGCAGAGCACTCTCGTGTATGTCCCTCAAGATCAGTGTTGCGCCAGTGTAGTCAGTGCAGAGCTGTCAAACAAGGTGGACACAATAAAGTGAGTGCCAGTATGCCTCGTCGACATCAAAGGGAGCCATAGCGGCATGTGAGTGAGCACGAACGGAGAAGAATGATCGATCTCCGGGAAGCGGGTTTGTCATACCGTGATATTTCTGCTGCTACGATAGTGATGCGTGTGTGGAAGCAGTGGATAGATGGAGGTCGTACGCAGCGAACAGCGGATACTGGACCACGGAACATGACAACAGCACGGGATGATCGTCATCTTCTCCGCATGGCCATAACGGACCGTACAGCTTCATCCACAGTGTTGGCTCGACGCTGGAGCACTGCAACGGTTCGTCGCCGTCTGCTGCAGGTTGGACTGGTTACATGTATGCCATTACGTCGGCTTCCATTGTCCAGAAACCACGAGCTCCTCTGTCTGCAATGGGCACGTGAACACCGTCACTGGGATGCTGAGTGGCAAAATGTAGTATTTTCGGACGGGTGTCGATCCAACGTGTTCTACAATGATGGCCGCATATGTGTCCGGCGCTACCGTGGTGAGCGCAACCTGGAGGGCTGCATTGTTGAGCGGCATAGCGGACAAACACCAGGTGTGATGACTTGGGGCGCCATTGGTTACAACAACCTATCTCGCGTCCTACGAATTGAGGGCACTTTGAACAGCAACCAGTACCTAAACGGTGGTTGTAGAGCCTGAGGTACTCCCCCTGCTTCAGACATCTCCACAGGCCACATTTCAACAGAACAATGCCCGGCCACATATTGCAAGGAATGTACAGGCCTTCCTCGAAGAGCGACGGCTATCATTGCTTCCCTGGCCTGCATGTTCGCCTAACATTTCGCCCATCAAACATGTCTGGGATATAGTTGGTCGGCACCTGGTGCGTCACGGTCCTTCAGTAACCAGTGTCACGGGTTTCTGGGCTCGAATACAAACTGCGTGGAGAGAAATCCCTCAGAAACTTATTCAGAAACTTTTTGATTCAATGTCACGGCGTATAGCAGCTCTAATTGCAGCGAATGGAGACCACGCCAAATACTGAATATTAGAGCTCAAAGCTCATGTATAGATTTGAGAAGTTTATCATTTGTTACTTGTCACGTACCTAACCTGTGGTATTAAATTCATTGAATTCATGCGTTTCCTTCTTGATGTTGCAATTTTCACAAACGGCAGTGTATGTTTACCTCAGGCTCCCTAAACCCATTGAGATTAGAGGTTTACTGATATTATTACCAAGCGAGATGGCTCCATTTTCCGTGGTATCCTGGTCGGTAGGCTAATGCTGGGTTGGTTTATCATCTACCACATTTTCTTTTCATCATTTCCATTTCCTTCTTATTTCTCGGGTGTGCTTCTAGATTTCGTAGCGTATGGCAGTGCCGGACAGATGGCGCGGATGCTTGTCTAAAGGAAAGATACTCCTCGCAGACACAAGAGAGCTACTTGGTCGACGGGTCGCTCGTCGCCCTTTCTAAACAACTCCAGCAGTGGAACGGATCTTCGAGCCTGGGACTATTAGGGACTACCGCGCGCCTCTGTGGCCGTCTGCCTGGGGCGTTTTTAAATAAGACCATTTCGCAACTTGACCAGAAGATTGCTGTAGTATGCATCAGTGATGGTTTTATCCTTTTCGAGGTAATCTGTGAGGTTGACTTCACGACATCCCCATAAACTTCTCTGCTGACTTTTGAACCTTTGCCTTTTGGGGGGAGAATCAGCATGCCTCTTTCCTTGCTCATATTGATGGATCCAAGATTCATCCATGGTTACCAGACAATAAAAAAAATATCCTCTTTATCCTGTTCCAACAGCTTCAACAGGTCACCCCGTGTTTGTTTCTGGAAAGGGGTTAGAAAACGTAGAAAGCACCGTTCAGACACCACAGACATGTGCAGTTTGTCATGAAACTGAGACCATTATGATCATTTGAATGGTTGCTTTTCTGTCTTCCAGAATTAAACACTCCACTTTCTTTACTGTGGCCGCATCGTCCGTCAACGATGGTCTTCCATGTCTTGGCTCGTCTGTGAGGGACATGTGACCAGTTTGGAAATTCGTTTTCCACCTCACAATAGTGTCATAAGCTGCAGGATCATTTCCATAAACGGCCATCATCTCATTATGAATTTCCCGGACACTATCACCCTTCAAACGTAGGACCTTTATCCCGTTGCGCCTCAATCGTCTCCATTATACACTTTATCCACTTCTGGCACTACCAGTAAAAAAATAAAGGACACAATGAGCTGAGTTTCTCAGCATCATGCACTTAGGGACCAAAACTAACACTGACAAAATATCATCAACAGACCATAACAATTTCTGGATGATAATTAGAACTTTACGATACCTCCTCGTGCATATTATTAGCAATGTTCGGATGGCGTATCCTCAACATGTTTGAGCGTGCAATGTCTTAAGATACCTGTAGTTATGAAAGAGGTTTAGGGATGTTTAGAGTAACTTGAACCACAGTAGCCCTTTACCGCATTAGAATGTGAAGTAAATGAAGTGATAGTACAGGTGTATTATATGCAGTTCATTGTGTTATTAAAAAAAACTGATGTGATACATTCACATGATTTCCTCTACTCTCTGTCGTTTATTAGCGGGTATACAAACTGTTCTTACTAGAACTTATTTTTCTATCTACTAGTTTTAATTCAAATAAACCTGTGCGGAAATAGCCACATTACACATTTCGTTATAGATACAAAGAGAACAGCGATAGTCAAATGTTTAAGAACTAGACGTTATATGCTAACCTTAAAATTCCATACTTCTTCCATGCAATCGCGAGAAACAAATGAATGTTGACAGGACTTTGAGAATGACCAAGTAATGAACCATTCGAACCATTAATAACAGATATCTCAGAAACTCCTATGCTACAAAAAAAACCTATTTGAACCGAATTGTGTGTTTTAAAGGGATCTACATTTTTACGTTCTCTGCTACTATAGTAAGTATGGGAAGTGTTGTATTCCACCCAAAAATTTCACCGGAAATATATGTTTTAAGGCCCCCTGAATCCAAAAAAAACATTTTTGGAAATATGTCCGTGTGTGTGTCTGTGAACAGCATAACTCATAAAAGAACAGTCGGATAAACACCACCCCAGATTACCCATTACATGGAACGTTTTTCGAAAATTTTAATTTTCTCAAAAATAGCTCTAACGATTTATTAAAATATCATATGTTTAAGATATTTTCATGACAAATGAAATGTATATCTAGAATTTTCTGGGAATGTCTCCAAAAGTATTCTTCACTGTGAACGACTTTTGCATAACTGGTAAACCATAAGAGATAGACAAAATTTTACTACACAACAATGTAGGTCGCGTTAAAATGCACAATTTATGTCATATACATTTTTTGTTGAGTGAACCATTTTCAAGATATTGCTTGTTATTCCCTTAAATTTTCTATACTTATGTTCTCAAATGGGAATTCGTTATTCATTTTTTTGTCTTGGATATGCAAAGAGAATCTGTGGCAAAGAGAATGGTACTGCGCCTAGCAAAGCTATTAAGAGATACGTCTATGCTTAAAGGCTACTGTATTTCTATATTGCCCTTGCAAATGCAAATCAAGGGCCTTAAGCGAAAGTGAAATATTTTTAGAACTGGTCGCTATGTGTAAAATGTAATTCTCTTTGCATGTCAAAAGATCGTTTCTGCAAATGTTTATCTCGATTAATATGAAATAGATGGAGAATAAGAGTGTGTAAAATAATTTTTACAAGAGTAGAGATAGCCATGTGAGTGTAACACATCAGATTTTTTTGTCCTGGTAATGCAAAGAGAATGGAATACTCCATATAGCAACCAGCTCTTAAAATATTTGACTGTCGCTTAAAGCCCTTGAATCTACAAGAAAATTAGCAATAAGATTAACATCTCGATATCTGGATTAACATGAAGCATATGGAGAATAAGCGTTTGTAAAAATACTTTGTACAAGAGTAGAGAAAGTCATGTGAGTGTAACACATCAGATTTTTGGTGTAGTACGTTTTCTTTCTCTTAAGAATTTATCACTTATACAAGGTTATATAAAATTCCTTCCGAATGAACAGCACTTCACGGGATATTCCTTGACCAACTTTTCGTTTTTGAGTTATGCTTGACAGACACACACGGATCTTTTTCTAAAAATGTTTTTTTCCTTATCTAGGAGGCCTAAAAGCATGTATTTCGGGTGAAATCTCGGTCGGAAATTTGGTATTTAAGTTACGAGTTAGCTTCTAAAGCTTCGATACGAAGATTTTCAAGAAAATCCCCACGCCCCAAACTTTTCTTTTATGGACATTTTTTCGAAAATATTTCTCAAAAATGGCTAACGATTTTGATTAAAATAGCATATATTAAAGATATTTGCATGACAAATAGAATGTATATCTTGAATTTTCTGGAAATGCCATATGAACTCCTCTTCATTTTGGATAATTTTGATATAGAAAAGTGAGATAAGTAAGATAAGCTTAAGTTTAAGGTCGCGGGTTCGATTTCCGGCTGGAGGATGGGAATTTTCCTTTAGCCAGGATTATTCTCTAGAGCCTGAAGGAAGAGTGAGAGAGTACATCTGTGTAAATTTAATATTATAAAGAAAACCACTAAGTAAACAAACCCAAAATAAACACAACAGTAAAGCGATTGCCAATGAGCAATTATTGTACCAAAGACAAAGCGACAATATGACCTTAAATGTTGAATCTGACATATAAATGGGGAGGGGGGAAGAGTCCTCTTCATTCTGAACGAATTTTGTATAATTTGGAAGTGGAAAAATAAGCTAGCCAATGGGTTCATACCCCATTTAATAGAGTTAATCTCACTTTTCTAATGACCAATAGTTCACATAAGAGTAAACAAAAACGTACTGTGTACACAAACAATTTAGATGTCTTTAAAACACCAATTTATTTTAAAAACTGCTTTGTGGCATCAATTACTTACGTGATATCCCTTGTTATTGGTTTGAGTTTTTCAACACTTTTGTCAGCTTTTTAACTACTTTGTTATTCAAATGTTGTTTCTCGCATTGTCAGAGAAAGAGTATGGGAGTATGGTATTTCTAAGCAAGGATCTAGCGGCAAGCTTTTAACATCTGACTGTCGATCCTCCTCCCCCCTTGTACTAAACCGCAATGTGTAATGAAACTATTTCTGTAAACGTTTATCTCGATTAATATGAGGTCGATATAAAATAAGCTTTCGTAAAATAGTTTGTAGTAGCTATATAAGAATAAACTAGTGATCGGACATCGATACCGTCGATGTCCTCTATACTCGGTAGTGTCGAAGTATGTCTAACACTTTGAGATAAATCTTCCATACTTTTTGATACTTTTAATTTTTATACTTTATTGAAATGTTTGCGTTAAACTTTATGCTATATATGGAATGAATCGAGACTTCATGTTACTGCCTCTCACGTGTGCCAAAGAGTTGTTGGATTATAGTTCCTGACTAACCTTGACTGCGTTTACTATGGCTGAATCAAGCAACATGCCATAGACTCTTGTGCCTAAATGAAAACATGTAAAATAATAAAAGAAAAAGTAGAAGCACTCATGTAACGTATACTGTTAACTGAATTTGAATTAAGCCGATTTAGCTTGTGCAGTAAATCACGTTTTTGCAACTCAGTCATTACACTTACCTACCGCGATGACCAAAACCCAGCACAAAAGTAATCTAGTTTTGTGTTTACACAAGTCAAACTCGGGCTTACGAACGAAGCTTATAGGTAATAGCGAATGACTGATTTCCATAATATGGATAGAAAATCCGTTAAAGAAAGTTTCAGCATAAAATATAGTTACATATATAGGGAAGCAAAAATTATTATTATAATGCTTTTATTATTACTATTAGCCTTGACTAAGAACATAGGATATATATTACCTGTGGCATTATCAAGATAAAAAAAATCTGATGTGTTACACTCACATGACTTTCTCTACTCTTGTACAATCTATTTTTACAAACGCCTATTCTCCATATGCTTCATGTTAATCGACATATCGAGATGTCAATCTTATTGGTAATTTTCTTGTAGATGCAAGGGGAATATGGTAGCTTTTAAGCGATAGTCAAATATTTTAACGCTGGTTGCTATGTGGCGCATTC
The DNA here is from genome assembly GCA_030765065.1 of Deroplatys truncata. Classification (NCBI taxonomy): domain Eukaryota; kingdom Metazoa; phylum Arthropoda; class Insecta; order Mantodea; family Mantidae; genus Deroplatys; species Deroplatys truncata. Next base: position 262,342,983 of record CM060981.1, on the reverse strand, counting down.
CATTCTCTTTGCAAGTCCAGTACATAAAAAAATGAATAACGAATTTGAGAAAAAGTATAAGTATTGGAAAATTTAAGGAAAAAACAAGCAATATCTCGAAAACGGTTCACTCAACAAAAGAAATGTATATGACATAAGTTGTGTATTTTAACGCGATCTACATTTTTTGTGTAGTAAAATTTTGTCTATCTCTTATGGTTTACCAGTTATGCAAAAGTCGTTCACAATGAAGAATACTTTTGGAGACATTCCCAGAAAATTCGAGATATACATTTCATTTCTCATGACATTATCTTAAACATATGATATTTTAATCAAAATCGTTAGAGCCATTTTTGAGAAAATTAAAATTTTCTAAAAATGTTCCATGTAAAGGGTAGTCTGGGGTGGGGGGATTTTCTTGAAAACCTTCGTGTCGCATCTCTGGAAGATACTGAACCTAAATCCTAAGTTTGGTGTTTATCCGACTGTTCGTTTTTGAGTTATGCTGTTCACAGACACACACACACACACACACAGACACACAGACACACACACGGACATGTTTCCAAAAATGCTTTTTTTGGATTCAGGGGGCCTCAAAACATATATTTCCGGTGAAATCTCGGTATCGAATATTTGGGTGGAATGCAATACTTCTCCTACTTACTATACGTAGTAGAGAAAGTAAAAATGTTGCCAAATGGAGAATGTCAAACAGAAACAATTTCGGAATTAGCATACAATCAAAATTGATTATACGCGTTTATACACACAACATTGTTAATAAGAAGATAATTCAGTGAACAACGTATCGCCTTTACAGTGAGTATCGAATATCAAGTATCGGCGCTCCTATCACTAGAATAAACCATAGTAGGTAAAAAAAATCATGTGAATCTAACATAAAATATAACATTTTAAAATAAAAAAATTCTGATGTGTTACATTCACATGACTTTCTCTACTCTTATACAAACTGTTTTTACAAACTCTTATGCTCCATCTACTTCATATTAATCGAGATAAACATTTGCAGAAACGATCTTTTGACATGCAAAGAGACTTACATTTTACACATAGTGACCAGTTCTAAAAATATTTGACTTTCGCTTAAGGCATACTATGTTCCCCTTGTTTTGTATTTGCAAGGACAATATAAGCACAGATATATCTCTTAATAGCTGGTTGCTATGTGCAGCACCATTCTCTTTGTCACAGATTAATACTCTTTGCATATCCAAGACAAAAAAACGAATAACGAATTCCCATTTGAGAAAATATTGAAAACTTTAAGGGAATAACAAGCAATATCTCGAAAATGGTTCACTCAACAAAAAAAATGTATATGACATAAATTGTGTATTTTAACGCGATCTACATTTTTTGTGTTGTAAAATATTGTCTATCTCTTATGGTTTACCAGTTATGCAAAAGTCTTTCACAATGAAGAATACTTTTGGAGACATTCCTAGGAAATTCGACATATACATTTCATTTGTCATGAAAATATCTTAAACATATGATATTTTAATCAAAGTCGTTAGAACCACTTTTGAGAAAATTAGAATTTTCAAAAAATATTCCATGTAAAGAGTAATCTAGGCTGGGGGAATTTTCTTGAAAACCTTCGTGTCGCATCTCTGGAAGACACTGAACCTAAATACCAAGTTTGGTGTTTATCCGACTGTTCGTTTCTGAGTTATGTTGTTCACAGACACACACACACACGGACATGTTTCCAAAAATGCTTTTTTTGGATTCAGGGGGTCTCAAAACATGTATTTCCGGTGAAATCTCGGTATCGAATTTTTGGGTGAAATACAATACTTCCCCTACTTACTATACGTAGTAGAGAAACAAAAACTGTTGAACCGAATACCAGAAGCAATCTATCGGTTATTCAGATGATTTTCGGGAAATAGTTTTAAATTATATGGTGTTATATAGCGCAATAGAATGTCACATTATATTACAGAAGTTTATAAAACTGTTACATTCCACAGGAAGAATCAGCTTTTAAAATGCTGATTAACATTTCAACATCGCAATCCAAGAAATATGGGTATACACATTGCTATCTGCCAAAACGCATGGAGATTAATGCTCGTTTTATGTCTACCTCGGATTTTATATCGACCTACTATGTGTTATTTTTAATACACTTGCATAAAGGATATCATTGAGAAAGTTCAAATTAATCACCTATTTAGCCGTGTACATATAAGCTGATTTAGGCCTATTTCAGAGATACTGCACATCAGCGACGGTTTAAAGCAACAGTTGCATTTTAAACTTTTGACTTATTCCTCTGCCGTCAAGCGAACATGACCAAATAATGGAAGATTTAAAGCCTGTCTTTAACAATCAATAATTTTTGTCCTGACCACTCTTGTTTTACCACGACGTACACTCTAATGTGGATTTAGCATTATTTACTCTAGATAACCTTCTCACATTAGGTTTCCGCTATACCTTCCACTGTTTGTGTTAAACTCCATTCAGGGTGCTACCATCTGGTGACCGACTTTGATAGATTCATCCCCATTATTCTGCTACATTCAAGCAGTCCCATGGCGCTTGACGTCATTAACTGTGTATCACAGCAGCGAACGCTCGGGCTTTTAAGCGGAAAACGCTGTTGAATTTCTTTACTCCAGATTTTCTTTTCAGTTGCGTATAATTTTCCACCAGACTGCTGCTTCCGAAGAAATTGAAAATCTGTTATTCAATGAGCTTTAAGAATGCAAGTTGCTGTGAGCATAGAAACATTTTTCACTCTCAAACAAATTGCGAAGAAGCGCAAAGCAGCTCATTGGGAAGCTCGTCTCATTTACTGATTTTAAATAAGTATAACAAACCATTCTATATAGTAAAGCGAGAACACGGATGGAAAGTACGGGATTTAAGAAATGTATTTATGCTCGTAAACGAAGCTCAAACAGAAATTTATATGTAAATAAACGAATGTTATTGATAAAACATTAAAATCTTCCGGGCTATAAGGCCGTGGTCTTAGGGTAAAATTACTGTTTTCCTCCAATGGTCTCGTGGTAAACAACTTGCAAACTTTCTGGAACATCTTAATAATATGAATTCCAAGATTCAATTTAATATGGGAACAGAACATAACAATAAAATAGCCTTCTTAGATGTTCTGGTAATAAGAAATGCGGATGGATCACTGTCTCACACTATTTATAGGAAACCCACCCATACCGACAGATATTTAAATAAAAGCTCCAATCACCACCCACAACAAAAGAAAGGAATAATCAAAACCCTAGTGGACGGAGCCAAACGTATTTTTACAGGGCAATAGTTAAGTGATGAGATACAGCATCTTAGGCTGGCTAAGTTACAAAACAGATTTACGAACAAAGATTTTAACAGAGCAATTCACCCTAAGAAGATATCACGTCAAGGCCACGAATCATCTACATATAAGGGAAAAGTCTTCTTACCTTGTGTTAAAAACGTCACATACGGCATTGAAAAAATATTAAAAAAACACAAAATAAATACAATATATAAACCAACCATAAAAATTCAACAAACTTTAAAATCTGCCAAAGACAAGAGGGACCACCTATGTGTTCCAGGGGTATATAGAATACCTTGCACATGCAGCTCTGTTTATATCGGAACAACAAAACGTAGCATAAATACCCGAATAACAGAGCATAAACGACATAGTCGCCTTGCACAAACAGATAAGTCTGCAGTCGCTGAACACTTTGTTACCATGGGTCATCGTATCCTATATGAAGACACGCAAGTACTATCTTCAACAAAATATTATCACGCTAGACTTCATAAAGAAGCAATTGAAATTTATAAACACTCCAACTTTAATAAAAAGGAAGAAAAATTTAAGCTCAATCGTACATGGATACCAGCGATGGCACGTCACTGCAGACCCCTGCGGCAGTTTTGGCCTTGACGTGAGCTATAAATTGCGGAACATCTCTTGCCAAGTTGGCAGTCGTTATTTAGCTGTCCTGGGTGTTACACTCTTGAAGATGGCAAGCACAGAGTTGACCGAAACGTCGGGTGCTAGTAATTTTACCCTTAGACCACGGCCTTCCAGTCCGGTAGATTTTTATGTTTTATTGATTAACTCCGGCCGTGAAAGCCTTCGTACTTATTTAAAGGAATGTTATGTTGTATAAACATTATTACAAAGAGAGAATTTTATAAGATTGTAACTTTGTTACTTTTTGGCATTTACTCGCGTTTGGATATCAAAGGACGATATCCTCTACTACGCATAACAGTGTTATATATTATGCATAATCTTAGCCTAAGTCATAGAAGTTGTCAATTAGATCATTATTCCAAATAAAAACACTGCAAAGACGCTGGAGGAATTAGACATTGAGCAACATTTTTAAATGCATGACAACCAACTCAAGACATTTATCTAAAATTGTCTTCAGCAACAGTATTGGAGTACGAAGGAACAACCGATAACATTATGAAGGTCTCTGCAAATGCACTGAAGGAAAAACATTACCGTGGACAGAATAAATGTAAATGGTGTGATGGAAAGCATTGACGTTTGGGAAACACTGCCTTAAAATATTTAAATGTTTGCTGCTTTAACTTAATAGCTGTAGTTAATAAATCATTCATTTGTTTTTCTCACTTGCTATTTAAATTCCTCGAATAAAATAATCGTTTCACTATGTTGTGCAATATATAATTCTTATTGTTCTTTTGATTTATACAGATATCTAGAAATGTATATATTCAACGCAGAACTTGGTTATCTGTGTTTGCGGCAGCTTGCAACTGCATATCCCAGCATCCTCCGCGATGACTTACAGTACTACAGAAAACATCGTCTCAAATACAAGAAGCTCTATCAGGGAAATTAACGGAAAGAAAACTCTAATCTTTAATTTGCAGAAAGAGCAAACAATAGCAGAGTTTATGCGTCCTCGCGTTTTTTTCAAGATTTTTCCCTTTATGAAATATATATGTATTAAATTCTACCGATTTTTCAACTTTTTCGTGTATGGCTTTACAAAATCATGTTACGTGTATTTCGATGGAGCAAGTTTTGTACTTTCTCTACCAGGTACATAGCATGTAGAGAAAATACTGCATTCCACCCAAAAATTCGACACCGAGACTTCACCGGAAATACATGTTTTGAGGTCCCCTTAATAAAATGTTTTAGAAAAAGGTCCAAATATGTGTCTCTCCCTTTTTGTGTTTGTGTGTGGTGTACGCGCGCGCGTGTGTGTGTGTGTCTGGTAAAGGTTAAGCGATAGTCGAAAACGAATTACACAAAAAATGTATCTCTCTTTAAGACACAAAATTTATTTCAAATAAAGTTTTGTGGCATCAAAAATTTCTGAGGTGTCCGATATTAACAGCTTAGATTATTAAATTCTTTGTCATTGTTTTAAATTCCTGTCGACATTCAGTTGTTTCTCGCAATTGTATGGAAGGAGTAACGAATTTTACGGCCAACATATAGCTTCTAGTTCTTAAACATTTCATTATCGCTATTCCCTTTGGATTTATAACGAAATGTGAAATGTAGCTACTTCTGCAAAGCTTTGTCTCGATTAAAATGAAATGGGTAGAAAAATAAGCTTTCGTAAGAATACTTTTTATACCCAATAATAAATGATAGTGGGTAGAAAGTCAGGCGAAAGAACGTAAGATTTTTTTTCATAATATTTAATATCGGTGAAAATGTGTTTTGAACTGACAAAATATGTTTTTGACTTCCTTATAAACGCCTGAGTTTTACAGTTATTTTTCCGTCAGTTTAAATCATATAACGGTGAAATTGCCAGCAGTAAGCCATGTAACAGTTATTCTACTAAATGCAAATAAAACAATTTTGAAAACATCTCACACAATAAGTTTAAAATCGAAATCGTGCAATTTCTACAAATTACAACATAAGTAAAAACGCCAAAACATGCTAATTATAGTATCGCGTCTCTCTTCTTATTAAAAATGGAAATTTCACTGCTAGAGTTTTTTTTAAAGTGAGATAAATATTTTCTGGAGTCATTGTAGATATAATTATTTTTTTCAGGATAGCTGCCTTAACGGTACCTCTCCGTTAGTAGCAAAACAGCATTTCCTTACTGTATGATGAAAAATGCAGCAATGCACCAGTGCAGTCACTGTTATTTGGAGCAAAGAAAAATCCGCATACCTATTCCTCCCCACATTTGTTGTCATTTACCCAGAACACTGTAGCATCTAATGGGGTACTTTGGATGTCTCGCATTTGAGATTTCTTTGTGCAAGAAATCGCATGTGTTCTTTAAAGAGAGACTTAAAACTGCATTAAGTTTTTCTGTGGCATTTCTGTTTCTCCTTTTGCTAAAAGGATTCACTAGCATCTTTCTAACCACGTCCTCTTAATACCGTACGCTTTGTCTGCTTTTTAATCTGCGATCAGCTATAAGTGCAAATGTATAACGGAGAAGCAGTGTGTTTTATAGACTAATGATTTCTGAAAAAGGGGCGTATGAAAGCGTAGGGCAGCGTTTGGTTCATCTAGTTCGTAAACACAGTTATTATTATCGTTTAAATGACCGGCTTGTGAGAGGCCAACAATGTTGTAACAATATGAATTTAAGGCGAGATTGTCAGAGTTTGGGGATGAATGTACGTACTCTACGCCTTAATTTCCCAATATATTAATTATATTGTATTTTAGTAGCATATTATGGAAACGCCATGCCCTGCCTTTTCTTTTCTTTTTTGCACCTAGTAAAGAAACCATGTTTCTCTCATAATATGCATGCCTTTCAGTGATTCAATGGTGAAATTGCCACATTAAAGTTGGTTTCAGAAGTGGAGATATTAAATGGACCTGCCTTCTAAACACATTCATGGCGAATGGAAGTGAAGACAAATATAACTTTGATTTACGATTTTTTTCCTTTTCCTTTTCATTTTCGAAAAAGACTGACCAATTGCAGAATGTTTTAACTTTATTCCTGAGTAACATTTTTGGCCCATTGTTGGTCAGCCTGCCTTGCGACTTCCTGTTCTAATCGGACCTTTGCTCGATTCGGATCCAAGACATTTTCTGCATTGTGTATTTGTTCAGTAATTAAAGCTAATGAATTCTTTGGTACTTTAAAACTGCGTTCGTGTGTAATTCTATACGAATTTCATACACTATGTGATCAAAAGTATCCGGACACCCCCACAAACATACGTTTTTCATCTTAGGTGCATTGTGCTGCCACCTACTGCCTGGCACTCATTATCCGCGACCTCAGTAGTCATTAGACATTGTGAAACAGCAGAATGGGACGTTCCGTGGAAATCACGGACTTCGAACGTGATCAGGTGATTGGGTGTCACTTGTGTCAGAAGTCTGTACGCGAGATTTCCACACTCCTAAACATCCCTAGGTCCACTGTTTCTGATATGATACTGAAGTGGACACGTGAAGGGACACGTACAGGCCGACCTCGTCTGTTGACTGACAGAGACCGCCGACATTTGAAGAGGGTCGTCAAGAGTAATTGGCAGACATCTAACCAGACCATCACACAGGAATTCCAAACTGCATCAGAATCCATTCCAAGTACTATGACAGTTAGGCGTGAGGTGAGAAAACTTGGATTCCATGGTCGAGCGGCTGCTCATAAGCCACACATCACGCAGGAAAATGCCAAACGACGCCTCGCTTTGTGTAAGGAGCGTCAACATTACACGATTGAACAGTGGCAAAACGTTGTGTGGAGTGACGAATCACGGTACACAATGTGGCTATCCGATGGCAGGGTATGGTATGGCGAATGCCCGGTGAACGTCATCTGCCAGCGTGTGTGGTGCCAACCGTGAAATTCGGAGGTGGTGGTGTTATGGTGTAGTCGTGTTTTTCCTGGAGGGGGCTTGCACCCCTTGTTGTTTTGCGTGGCACGATCACAGCGCAGTCCTACATTGATATTTTAAGCACCTTCTTGCTTCCCACTGTTGAAGAGCAATTCGGGGATGACGATTGCATCTTTCAACACGATCGAGCATCTGTTCATACTGCACGGGCTATGGCGGAGTGGTTACACGACAATAACATCCCTGTAATGGACTGGCCTGCACAGAGTCCTGACTTGAATCGTATAAAACACCTTTGGGATGTTTTGGAACGCCGACCTACATCGATACCTCTCCTCAGTTCCGCACTCCGTGAAGAATGGGCTGCCATTCCCCAAGAAACCTTCCAGCACCTGATTAAAGTATGCCTGCGAGAGTGAACGCTGTCATCAAGGCTAAGGGTGGGCCAACACCATATTGACTTCCAGCATTACCGATGGAGGACGCCACGAACTTGTACGTCATTTTCAGCCAGGTGTTCGGATACTTTTGATCACGTAGTGTATCTATGTTACAACAAATTGTTAGTCAATATTTGCCCTTCCATTTCGCTTGGTAAGAATACTGAATCGAGGTTGTGCTTATCTGCCATTGTATAATAGCGAAACTAGAGTATCCTTGAAGAGGACAAAATCCATGTCAGGATGTTATGCTTACCTTTCAAACATAATTGAACTAAAATACTCTATCATTAAACATTTAGAAAAGTGTTCTTTGTTTAATATTTTCTAACTACAACAGTTCCACTTCCACTTTCAGAAATTCTCACGGCGCCGGTGGGCTCGTACTAATACGCAAATTAAATTTAAAAACCAAAGCGCAAAATCAAAACTCTTAAAAGAAGAACGTGTTAGCTCTAAACGCTTTACTTAAACGACCAAAAGACTTCAAGGTAGATGCTTTTAAGAAAAAATAACAACAGAATTCATAAATCTTTACTGTAGAGTCATATGACGCGATTTCAGCCTGACAAACTGCAAATATTTGTCTTTTATTTAGATACCTAAGTATGCTTTAGGACAATTAAAGCTGATGAAATACAGTCCATGTAGCAGTAGTCCCAATGCCGTTTAAAGGTAAATTCTGTGCTGCATTCTCTTATGAAAACTCCTTATACTGTTTTCCGATTATGACAATAGAATGTCTGAATTTATGGTTTGATTTTCTTTTTGAAAACGTTGAATTTGCTTCATTCGATATGGGTTACATACAGAACACTCTGATACGGGTCTATCTGTGTCTTAAAAGCGACAACTGTAGCATGAATATAACTCTAATGAAGGCCAACTGTCTATGTTAATTCACGATCTGCCCCTGCTTAATTTCAGCCTCTCTTTTATTTTCGTATCGAATGAATAGAAAAACATATGAACAATGTATCACTACTGAAGATGATAAACGGCGTGTCTCACACTACTAGATTCCATAACTTCATAAATATCAACATTAAAAGACTTGAACACATTACAGACAAAGTAGTTTCCTTTACTATGCTTGAAGAACTTACCTTCAAAGAATTAATTTTCCAATATACTTCTAAAACCAGAGAAATCAACTCACCTGCAACAAACAGAAAGGAATATTTACATCAGAATAGGAAAACTAGTTCATTTTAAAACATACATTTTTAGGGTACAGTTACACAAGAGTAAATTTTTTTTCACTGTGGGTGTAGATTAAAACATCTAATATGTTGCATGTTCTTTAACAACTATCTTTTTGCGTTTTTAAAAGTTGTTCTTGCAAAAAAAATGTATATTTCAATTTTAATCAGGATAAACGCTTGCAGAAATAGTTGTAGTTACATCTCGTTGTGGTACAAGGTGGATACATGAGGCTGAAGCGATAGCCAGATCTTTAAAACGCGTGTGGCTTTAATATTCCATACTCTTTCCACTACATCGCGAGAGTGACAGCACTTCAAAAAGTGACGAAGTATTGACAAATTAAACTAATAACAACGAAAATCTCGAGATGAGCTGATGCTACAAAACAGATATTTCAGATAAATGGTGTATTTTTAAAAGATCTAGTTTTTTGTGTAGCAAGCTCTCATGGTTTATCCGTTATATACAATTATACAAAAGGCATTCAGAATGAAGAAGATTTCACTGCCTATTCCGAGAAAATTGAAGATAAAGTTTCATTAATATCACAAATATCTTAATCCTATGATATAGTAATCGAGATCGCCAGAGCCGCTTTTTGAGAAAACAAAAACTAACATTATTTGTTTTTCCATATAAAGGCCAGTTTGACGTGGAGGGATTTTCTTGAAAATCTTCAGGTCGCATCCATGGAAGATACTGACTGAAATAAAACATTTATTATTTATCCAACTTCGGTTTTGAGTTATGTTGTCCCCTCCCTCTCCCACCCCCTCTCTCTCCCACCCCCTCCCTCTCCCGCCCCTCCCTCTCCCACCCCCTCTCTCTCCCACCCCCTCCCTCTCCCACCCCCTCTCACTCATACACACATTTTTGTAACAATCTAATCTGTTACATTCACAAAACTCCTCTACTCACTATAGTATAATTTTGCTTTTTCTATCACGTACATAATAGGTAGAAAAAGTATTGCATTCCACCCAAAAATTCCATATCGAGATTTCACTGTTTTAGGCCCTCAGAATCCAACAAAGTCTTTTTAGAAAGAGGTGTGTATATATGCATGTGTGTGTGTGTGTGAACATCATAACTCAAAAACGAAAAGTCTAATAAATGCCAAACTAGCAATTAGGTTCAGACCTTTCAAAGATGCGACACGAAGTTTTTCAACCAAATCCCCCACCCCAAACTACCTTTTAAATGGAACAGTTTTCGAAATCTTTGAGTTTCTAAAAAATGGCTCTGACGATTCTGATTAAAATATCATATAAAAGATATATACATGACAAATAAAATGTATATCTGAAATTTTCGGGAATAGCCCGTGAATCTTCATTCGGAAGGAATTTTGTGTAATTTTATGTAACTGGTAAACGTTAACCGATAACGAAAACGTACTACACAAAAAATGTAGTTATCTTTAAAACACATAATTGATTTCAAATAAGTTTTTTTGTAGCATAAGCCATTTCTGAGATATCCGTTACTGAAGGTTCAAATTGTTAATTTCTTGGTATTAAGTAAAGTCCTGGCTGCATTCAGTTGTTTCTCGCGACGTCATGGAAAGGATATGGAATATTAAGGTCAGCATATAGCGTCCAGTTCTTAAACTTTTGCCTATCACTGTTCATAATGAAATGTGTAATGTAGCTATTTCTGCAATGACTCATTTCGATTACAATGTGGTATGTAGAAAATTAAGCTTTAGTAAGAATTGTTTGCATACCCACTAATAAATCGTAGAGAGTAGACAAAGTTATGTGAATGTACTAGATCAGATTTTTGTACACCTTTTACTTGCAAAATCTTACTTGTGGGTAGGTCGTATGTGATTTCCGAAAGTTGAGTCAGACTTGAAAAATTACTCCCAGATAACGGCCGGAGGTAGAATCACGGTCAACGTGAAATAATTATAACTAATTATAAATTAACTCTATATTGCGATTATATAGTAGTTCGGAAATCAAATTAGAGCACTGCGCTTCTAATGTACGGTGCATGTCAGAGCTAATGAGATTTGCATCGAGGCTATTTTAACACAAGAATCAAATTAGAGAAGTTCAATGTGCATCCGTGTCTCGTTAACGGTAACTCAGCCTTAGAGCGTATCCGAAATCTTGTTTCGAGCCTTGGCCACGGCAACGTATTTTTTCAACTGATTCAATCATCAACTTAGCCTATACATAGGCAGTAGAAAATACAAATTATTACATGTATTAGAGTTAACTGTTTCGAAAATTGTAGCCTAAGTCATGTAAAATAAGTTGTCCTCTCTTAACTGAAATCCATCTTTCTGTGCTGTTGGTTTTCTAGAAGTAGAATTTCAACAGTCTAAGAGTAAAATAATAAATACTAACCACAGAGCTAAAATATATTTCTGTTTGTAAAATTGGCATAACAACCTCAGAGCCTTGAAATTAAAAGCATTTACTCTATATAAGTAACTTATGAAAAACAAAATATTCTTATCACTACAATAATTTCGAATGAGCACCTCTTTTATAAATGTTGGTTTAACAGAAGCAGTAGTTGCTAAAAAATTATGTTACGCTTATTAGTAGCATTGAATTCGTTACAAACAATTAACTAAAATCCGTCTCATTAGTGAGAAACCTTTGGTTATTAACAGTAAATGAGATTATTCCATTCCTCCACTTTTAGAAGTATGCAAAAATTATTTTGCATGAATGTTACTTAAAGTATGCAAACTGAAACTCGCAATCATTTCTATCATTTTCTTGGTTTCTAAATCCCACAGCCACCGTAGGCTAATCGGTTTTCAAGAATAAAAATAAGTAAATTTTGAGTTGTATTAGAGAAGGACTTTTATTTAGGAAGTATTATTTTTGATTCCCAGCTTTCCATAACTACTTTTGTTTTTATGGTAACTTTAAAATATCTTAACCACATGCATAACCGCATTCGGGAAAATAAATCTTAGTTTCTCTATTCTGTTTTCTCAAGTTACTCCCCTCTAAATACAGCGGCTCCAAAAAGGAAAAATCGGATAAATAAATAAATAAATTGAGTTATATTATGGACGCTCTTTAACTACTATGGTTCTTAGCGTCCCATTCTATATTGGGCGTAAAAGACCGTAATTTTGCTCCGAGGCCTCTTTATCAGGCTTGAGGTTCTTTTACGTGCCGTAAATCTACGACACGACACCACCGGCTTTACTTCCCTTCCGAAGGAAGCCCTGCTAAGGATTTTTACGCCCGAAAAAATTCATCGCCCTGCGCCGGGTTTGAACCCGCGACCTTGGGAACTAGAGGCTAGCACGGTACCACTAGTCCACGGAGGACGACGGAAAAATCGGAAGAATGAGATGTCAGTAGTTAGACTTATGCCTATTTTGTTGATGTCGACATACTTAACTGTTCATTACGACCTTACTCTTTAATGGCCTTCTCGAAAGACAAAAAATATACCCCCTCCTCCTTCCTTCCATCCTTCGGTATCTTATCAGAATTACTTCTGAAATGTCGATATCGGGCAAAATAGGCATATGTCTAACTACTAAACACCTCATTCTTCAGCCTGTAGCTTCTAGGGGCCACTGTACTTCTTAAAAACAAATAATCCACACCGAGAATCAGGGGAGAGCTTTGGTCAGATTGAGCCAGCCCCAAGAGATTTGAGTCCAGAATACAAGTAATGCGTTACTACCGCTTGAGCCACCTCAATCGATCTTATTCCTGTCAACGTTCAAAATTCCAAAATGTTATTAACAAGGAAGTTTAAATTCTTTCAATTACAGTAGATTACAGATAAGCCGCGCAATGGCTTACTAAAGTATTTGTGTTACATGAGGGTTAAAATCTTTGCCCCAGCTGGCAGGATTTCCCAGTTTAAGACTTTTCGTAAATTAGTGATTTTTAGATAATATATGCTTACTTTACCATATTTAATGTAAATTATCACAAATAGCACGCAGCTATGCGCTATATTTCCTTTTAAGTGGCAAAACTTCAGATACATTATTTAGCTCGATTCCGTGATGTAAATAACGTGATAGCCCTATGGTGTGTAGTCCCAAAGACTCAAACTTTATTCGGTAGCCAAATATGTAAATAAACGTTTGCTCCTGCTTTGTGGCAACATTCTATTTGAATACATCTGAGAACGCTTCAGAAGCCTGGGAAAGAAAAATACGTTCGCTGCCGCATATTATTTCCTGTGATTAGCTTCCTGTCTTTTGAAGAAGCACACGCTGGCCAGTCTTTGCTGTAGGTAAGGAAACTCAAGTATTACTTTTTCATTTCGTTCACTTGTGTTTCATGGATTTTTTAGTTTGTAGTAAGCAGGTGGATTTCTAAAGCAAGTCTGATATCGACTTACGATCCTGAAAATTAAATTTCGCCTTGGCAAGGTTTGAACGCGTATTTCGTTTCATCTTAAAATAGAATATGTAGAACAGATGACGCAAGGCATCGACAAGAACATTCAAATCACTCATTTTCAGCGGAATCGAAGAAATATGCGGCGATCTTTGCAAAGAGATACAGCATTTAAAACTAAAGATGTCAAAACTGGGGTCAAACAGCGTATTAAAGCTCTAATCAAAAGTTAACCCTTTGTTTGTATAGACGAGAGGGACTGCAAAAAAAACCTGTAGCAGAGCACTTAAAGAAGGCCGCAACGACCCCTTTTGCTTTTAACGCGTCCCCTGGAAAGGAGGGGGTACCCGAAGGGCGATCAGATCAGGACGACGTTGTGCGCTAGCTAACGATATCAGATGGAGCACATCTTGGCGCGGCTAGCCACGCATTATGCCCGTTCCGCCCGGGGGAGGGACCCGAGCCAGCTCCAGGAAGGAGACCTAGACAGACCCGCCAAAAGACAGGGAGAAACCTTTACAAGGAGCACAATCCGCCGTCCTTCCGCAACATGCCGAACGCCGTCGCCTGGTACTTTAACCTTGAAACAGATGAAAGGAAATTATGGGGACAGGAAATGGACAGGAACCATCCCAGCATTTCCTACTGGCCCAGGGAAACCAAAAAAAGAAAACCCATGGGCAGGGGAGCCGGCCCGATAGGAGTCGAACATGCGACCTCCCGAATGTGAGCCTTAATCTTCAACGTGGAGTATCTCGCTCAGTTAAAATAACGAATAACGTTTCACTTTAAATACGACCGACCCACGAGTTCCGTGTTCAAGATTCTTTATTACCTGAAGTCATCATACCTAAGCACTATTGTAGCTCAAAGCTTCTATTATAAAAATAAAAAGTATAAGTTAAATATTCTTCGATAAATTAAGTACCTGATAATTCATTGTTCTTTCACACATGTCGTGTATAGGCTAAAGTTAGAAAGGTAGAATCACTGAAAATTTCAGTGACATAGACGGGATTTAAACTACGGATTTTTGGCTTTCCGTGCCATTATTCTAACCAACTGAGCTACTATTGATTGGCTGAATAGTCGCTAACTATGAAGGCGGGACTACTTACGAGATTTTAAATTGCCATCTCAAAATTAATTTGAGAAGCTTTGTGTTTACCGGGGAAAATGCGAGTTAGTTGAGGCATTTAACGTCGTACTGTTATGTTGAATGGTAGCTCAGTTGGTTAGAGCAGCGGCAAGGTCCGTAATTCAAATCCTAGCTATAGCATGGAACTTTTCAGTCTGATTCTACCTTTCCAAGTTTAATACGTGGCCGTTTTACTCAGATCTGCAGCAGGCACTATCCAGCAATACTGCCTTCACGATCGCAATCCTGCTGACTTTTGAGTGTGGGTTTACCTCAAAGAACGAGTTTTCCTGGCACTCCAATAGCCAAATTACAACTGGAAGATGCTATCTCACATGACATTGCCACTATTCCAAGACTATGCACGCTATCGTCGAGGGAATAGTGCGATATGTTGAAGAAGAGAACGGCGGACGGATTTCCTATGTGTTCTAAAGATCAAAATCGATTGTTTGCCCAAAATAATTATACTTTTGTTTTTCCAATCATAAATGTTGTATAATTTATATAATCTGTTTCATACTATACGGAATTTCATGGTTTTCCGTCTCCAAATCAGTACGGAAATAGAACTTTTCCGTATACTTACTTTCCGTACCCCAACACCAACCTTTTAGTATTCCCTTCAACTGTTTCATAAACAACTTAACTGAAATACATGACTGCGTCAATGTCCAACAAAATATGCAGTACAATATTTAATCATATAAAGTATTTCAACATAGTATGAAACAAAATATTGGAGTAACTGCAGAAAAGTTTCTTTTTGTTTTTATATTTTTTTTCTTCAGGACTCGTTTCGATATTCCGGCCGAAGCGATAGCTTTGCTTCGGCAGTTAAGATCTTACTCGTTCTAAAAAAAATCACTTTTCTATGCAGTTATGCAAATAATTATTGAAGTTTGAAAAGACCTGTGAAGGACCTATGGACTGTTTGTTTTGTTTCAAACGGTTTACATAGATAGATCCATCAAGTTTAAATAGAAGACGGCACACAATTACCAACGTCTAAGACATTCTTTTAAGTATTTAAACAACAATTTTACAAGCTGACTACTTTAACACAAGCAAAACAAAGAAAGAGAAAAAAGTCCTTTTCTCACTTCATCGGAAAATATGGACCTAGCTTGAAAAGGGACTGGAAGAGGTCGCTTTTAATTATGAAGCGGTAAGCAATGCTTTTATTGTGTTTAAATTTCTCCAAAACAACCTTCAGCTTCACAAGACAGTAGTGCAGCTCGCACTGTACACTAGAATGCACAACACAATAGCTGGAATTACAAGGACTTTACCGTTGTTAGCATCCAGAAGCACGAAATAATTCGCTCAGCTTACACAATGCAAGAGCATTTCCTGGATTTGTTTCCTAGGGCAAGAGTATCCAAATGGTAGAAACGTTACTCTAATAACATGATTAAGACCCAAACTGATTTACTTGGAAATATTTCCCAAGGTATAAATTCTCTCAATTCAAACGAATAAAGGCAGAAGTCAAAGATTATTTCAGCATATGCTGAATAATTTTTAAAGCCATACAAAACTTCGAATGAATCATTTCATATCAAATAACCCATGGAGTCTTTTTACTTTCTCTAGCAACTACTTAAAATAGATAGAGGAAGAAAATTGTGATATCACAAAAATATGTAGGTGCACAGGAAAAGGCGTTAATTATGGAGCTGGTTACGAAGCACAAAGGATTTATCGAGTGCATAAAAGTTATTATTATTTTCATTGCTCTATTTATTTTACGTCGCTTCAAATACCGGGTCACATCTAGTGGAGCTGTTGGTGGATAGCTCAAATCGAGATGTGGCGGACAGTTAGCCTTCTAAGTCTCATCCCTGTAACCACCCGCTTCGTCGTGTCCACAGAGAACTTCTGCTTCGTGCTGTGGCACTATTCTAACTCCAGTCTAACTGCTGCTTTTATATAGAAAGGCGAGCAGTTAGCCTTCTAGGTCTCATCCCTGTAACCATGCCATCTTGCTTCGTCACGTGTCCACAGAGTCCAGCGCGGTAAAAAAATTACGAGGAAAAGGATGCAACCTGGAGAAAATCTGCAAGGAATGTAAATAACATGTACGCGTTTCTCCAGTAAACAACTATAACAGCATTATAATAACTTAAAATCAGCACCAAACATACCAGGTACGAAGAGCATTTTAGAGCGGTTTAAAACTGAGTGGTGATCACTACATTAAAACTAAAACGGACGAAATGAGTTATCACAAAGCGGGAATTCTTAAGCACTTGCCTTCAAGTTATCTACACTGAAACGATCATGTAAATATACAGCATGTAAACAACAGCATCCATGAGTCACCGACGGGGAGGTAAACACGGTCTGGTGAGTGTTGTCTGCAAAGCCAACATACTGTACCTGGAAAGGGCCCGCAACAGTTCAACTTCATTTCATTTAGCCCTAGCTTTAATGCTTAGAAATCCCTATGCCTTATCATCACTGATCAAGCAGACCCCAACAAAAATAATGTACGCTTCTTGAAGCTATTACTTCGTAAACCTTCCTGATAAACCCACAAACGTTAGCTTTGGAAATTCCAGTATCACCTAACATTAAATGAAAAGTACAAGTAGCATAAAATCTCAAAAGCAATTAACACATGTAACATAGGAGAAAGAGACATGTTTCTATTGGTAGTATTCTAACCCCTCTCGTATTTCTTCTACAATCTGCTCAGACCGCTTTGGACAGCCTATGTCGCTTTAAAACTGCCCCTCTTACCATTATGACACACGGTTCCTTTGGTTATGAACAGCATTAAAAATGCCAAATACAGCAACCCCGCGTCAACAACTTGGTTTTCGGTAGCCATTATCCAAACTCTAACAATTTTAAACACCTTAACACAAGGGTAAGGGATGTTATCTAAATACGAAGATTAAGGCAATGTTACACCTAACATTGTGTGATGAAATAGAATTTGTGTTAACTTACATTAAATCACTTTAACATAGTGATAAAGAAGAAAACAATTTCTTGATTCAAAGAATAAAAAATGGAGCTGATGTTAACACAAATCCCTCGAGTACAATATAAAAGCATACATCGTTCCGCCGTTCTACATAGGCAACTTCTCTGCCTTGCAGGCATATAGTAGTAAGTCATCAAGGAATGGCGGTTTGCTTCGTGTAGAGGTGGACGAATGCGATGAGGGCTTTGAAGAATTTGACAAAAAAACAATAATTTCGGAAAGTAACACAGACGCTGGAAGAAGCATATTTCGGCCCTAAGGCCTACTTTAAGTCGCTCCAATTCTTCCTCAATAAAATTGTCTCCTTATTGCGAATTACTACTTTGCCTACAACGTACCTAGTAGGTAGAGAAGGTATTGCAGCCCACACAAAAATTCGATATCAAGATTTCGCCGGAAATACATGTTTTGAGAACCGCTGAATAAAAAACAAGCATTTTAAGAAAAACGTTCGTCTTTGTGTATATGTTGCTTTGAACAGCATAACTCAAAAACGAAAAGTCGGAAGTGCCTTCAAAAGAATGCGACACGAAGTTTATCAAGAAAATCCCCCAACCCAAACTGCCCTTTACATGAAACATTTTTGGAAATTTTTTATTTTCTAAAAAATGGCTTTAACAATTTTTATTTAAAATACCATATATTAAAGATATTTACATGGCAAATAAAATGAATATCTTGAATTTTCTGGGAATAGCCTGTGAAGTCCTCTTCATTCGAAAGGAATATTATATAATATTGTATAACTGGTAAACGTTAAGCGATAGATGAAAACATACTAAAAAAAGTATAGATATTTTTAAACTACACAATTCATTTAAAAAAACTTTTTTGTGGCATCAGTCATTTCCGAGATAACCGTTATTAATGGTTCAAATTGTTCAATACTTCGCCATTCTTTCAAATCCTATTGATTTTCAGCTGTTTCTGGCAATGTCATGGAAAGAGTATGAAATTTCAAAGACAGCGTACAGCGTCCAGTTCTAAAACATTTGACTATCGCTATTCCCTTTATATCTATAACGAAATGTGTGGTACAGCTACTTTCGGAAATGTTTATCTCGATTAAAATGAAGTCCATAGCAAAATAAACTTTCGTAAGAATAATTTTATACACACTAATAACCGATAAAGGGTAGAGAAAACCATGTGAATGTATCATATACATATTTTTTTATTCTACTGGTACCTTCATGGATAATAATGTTACATCAAAATTAATTATACGTGAATTACTTCTAATAACTCTGCAAATAAAAGCTTAAAATTACTTGTATATTGATTTTTATAACTCCCAAAAGACAAAAATTTGCTTTTTGCAGTCAGAACAACTGAGGACAGAGTATGCTTCATTTTTCACATTGCAAGAAAAGCAAATACCTACTTAAATATCCAATTTCCAGTTACTTTACAAGCTCATCTTTTACGACATTCAAGGCAATTTTTTGTTAGGTTACAAATTAAATTTTACGGCACGGGACCACCGGCTTTACTTCCCTTTATGCCCGAAAAAATCCATCGCCCTACGCCGGGTTTGAACCCGCGACCTCGGAAACCAGAGACTAGCATGGTACTGCTAGACCATGGAGGGCGACTAATTAGGTTACGAACCGTTAAATATGTTTTCTCTGTAAAAATAATATCAAATAGTCGGTTATGTTTTAAAAGGGAATTCAAAATATGTTTTACTTTGAATTATTAAATTGCTTTGGCAACTGCACAATTTATTTTACAAATGGTTCGGGTAAGTGATGGCAATTCCTACAAGGTTCTGTTACATCTTCGCGGCCGCTCCAGGAAAATGAAAGAACTAAAAATGCATTGAATTGCATATTACATCCCGAGCGGAAATGTGACAAGTTTAATTTCGTGCTTCCTCTAGCAGGGGACACTTGGTCATTCTACAGCAACTAGCACAGCACCAGCCTGTTCTTGGAATTTCAAACTATGTTCTCGTTTCATTGTCGACCTTTCGAGAACGCTTGGAATCAATTGTTACTTCTTGTAAAGTTGTCCCATGAACAGAAGTTGGCTAGTAAGTTTAGAACTACTACTCAGAAAATATTCATAACGATAACATTCCGATTGTTTTTATATTTATTTTAGGTCGCACAACTATGCGGTTATAATGCTACTACAATGCAATAAAATACATACTTGAAACTTAAAGTATACATATTATAAAAATCAAGTATGTTCAGTACATAACAATGGGGATAATTAGAACCAGGTAAAAATAAAATTTGATGCGTTACATTCATATGACCTTCTCTATCCTCTAGCACTTATTAGTGGCTACACAAATTATTCTTACGAAAGTTTATTTTCCTATCTTCTTCATTTTAATCGAGATAAAACTTTCTGGAAATAGCTGCCTTACACATTTCATTATATACGTAGATATAAAGGGAATAGCGATATCACATGTTTAATATCTATATACTAGTCTTAAAATACAACTGTCATTGCGGGCAATCGGGAGAAGCAACTGAATATCAAAAGGACTTGAAAAGAATGACAAAAGTATTGAACAACTCGAACCATTAATAACGGATATCTCGTAAATGGCCGATGCCACGAAAATTGTATTTGAAATAAATTGTACGTTTTAAAACATTTTTTGTTTAGTACGATTTCGTCTATCACTTAAGGTTTACCAATTATGCAATATTATACAAAATTTCAACCGAATGAAGTGGACAGGCTATTCCCAGAAAATTCAAGATATGCCTTTTATTTGTCATGTCAATATGTTGAATATATCTTGAGAATAAGCGTTAGTAAAAATAGTTTGCACAAGAGTAGAGAGTCATGCGAGTCTAACACATCCGACGTTTTTTTTTTTTTTTTTGTTTAGTGCCCTGGATGTGCACGTGGTCAACACTGTGATTTGGTATTTTGTAATTTTTCCTATCTGGTGTGTACTGTGAACATTATCTAAAAGATGAGATATTGTGATTTATTAGCCATTCTTCCGTGAAGAATGCGTGTTTGGCCTCCTTGTAACGGCTTAGTTGTGTTACAAGTTAAATCCTTGTGACGGTTTTGTCACTATTGTATTAATTTACCGTACATTATTGATTGAATCTGGTCTTAATGTCTTAATTTGTCTTAATGTAAGTAAGAAATAACTTCAAATTTAAATAGTTAATTTCTATTTAAAATATTTTCAAACTTTAATTTTAATGTTTCTTCATCAGTTACTTTTTTGACCATTTAAGTACGTTTGCATTTTTAAACTTTTAACTTTTATTTTTTTTTAATTTTGCAAGTTTTAAATTAATATTTTCAATAGTGTTTAATATAACTTTAAGAATATATTGTAACATGTTTAAATTAAGTGCTCACTGTTAACTGGAGAAGAGCTTATTTTTAAATGAAAAAGGCTTCACTTAAATTAATAAAATGCGTCCTTTTTAAACAATGAGGAGCTCATTTTTAACGAAAAATCAGTGTTTACTTTATGTTCTATTGGGCGTAATGAAAGATAAAATTCGTTATTATTATGCTATCTGATTTTTTAAACATGGATCGCTGGCTTTAAACAGGCACTTTTGAGGAAAAACAGTTGTACGAGTATTTGTACAGTCGTATTTGAAAACGAAGGCAAACGATCAGTTGACTGTATTACTTCAACTGTATTAGCCAACGACAAAAAGGTATAACTAAGCATTGCACTCCAGCGTTGAGAAGCTATCACAAATGTAACAATCAGCCGCGCAGCATTAACTGTTGCGCGGCTGATTGTTACATTTGTGATAGCTTCTCAACGCTGTTGTTTACAAAAAGTAACAGAAGCGGGGCAGTGGGGTAAAGACCTGCCAATAATAATGTAAAGTATGAATAAGGTTGCTTGAATATAGGATTCGGCCCGGGTTCAATCCCAGGGACCCGCTGTGGGATTTGTGGTGGACAAAGCGGCGTCTGGGCGGGCTTTCTCGGGTTCTCCGGTTTCCCCCACCATTCATTCCACCAACTGCTCCATCATCACCTTTCATTTCATCCATTTCGCCGTCATTTCGTTTCATCTACTTCCTTCATCCCATTGCAGGCATCGAGCTGATCACCCATCATGGCTCTTCTGTCTGCTCCATGAGAGTGTCTGCTCCTTGACGGGCCTCTGACACCAGGCACCCGCCTGTAAGCCCTGGGGGTGTAAGTCCTACATAAGATGAGGTTAAACAGTGAATGAATGAATGAATGAATGAATATAGGATTCACAGAAACAACTGATGGATGTTTCTATGATTCACTCTCTATGTAATTTGCAAAAATGTGGCGTTTTTTTCGAGGAAAACCACCCTGAGTTCAAAGATAAGCCGTTTGACTTTTTCAAGAATAAGTGTAACGAAATATTGGTTTCGCATAAAACTATGGCAACAATTACTAAAACCAATAATAAAACCAATGGAACATTCCTTCTTGTAGTATAGCTTTAGCTGATGAAGCAATTTCATTACAGAATCCCATTAAACCTTGTGCAGTCGATATTATCAAGTGTTTGATGCACTAGCTTGTCTCCTACATTTCTTTGTCAAATACTGCTCGAATAAGCGGATACGGCTGATGACATGAAAGGTACAGTTATCACTCGCATCAGGTGTACCAAATCTACACTACAAATGGTTGAAAGGACTGACATCGCCGGATTGGCGGTTTTAATGTTATTTGTTCGTTACGTTTACCTACTAACTTATCAAGGGAGTCTTCTTCTGTACAGTCTTCTTCAACCAATGCTCAGGAGATGAAATATTTAATCTTTTGGACGAATTCTTCACATCAAATGAAAGACAGTGGGAAAACTGTCCAGATGTATGAAATGATGTAAGAGCAATGGCGGATTACAACGTTGGAACCATTGCCATAATTAAAGATTAGGCACAAAGAACTATAGCAGCAGGCGTTGCGTTCTTCAAAGGTACGCGCTAGCCTCCAAAAATGCGATAGTTTTAAATGATGTCATAAAAATAATAAGCTATATTATAAAGTTGCTACCTCTTTAAGGCAGGCTCTTTAAAGCAACGTGTGAAGATATGGGAAGCCACCATCACCCCTTCCTCCTACTGCACACTGAAATAAAGATGATTGTTTTACGGAAACTGCATAGATAGCAGTTTTGATGAACCATAAAACTTTACTGACGACTGTTTTAAATGATGAAGACTGGGTGTGTAAGCTGATGTATTAGCCCACTTTTTGCAAAATGAACAAGATGAATCTATCATTGCAAGGCAAAACTGTTTTTTATGCAAAAGACAAAGAGTTTTCTTTTGGGAGAAAAAGTATGTATTGGTTCGATATCGTAATGAAGGAAGATATGGATTGTTTGTAACGGCGTCTTGAATGCAAATAACCCCAACCTTCAAGAAAATTTCGGAGAAATATTCAGGCTCATTTCGAAGCATTGAAAGACGCGTTTGAACATTTTCCGACACTCAAGAGAAGGTGCTTGATTACTTCAAATGGGTACAGAATGTATTCAGTGTGAACATAAAACCACTAACTTCATCTCCGCGGAATTTAACATTTCGCAGCCATCTAAAAATCATGTTTTATTACAAACGCAATAGGAATTTTGGCTACATTTATCACATGATTCAAAATCATGTCTGAGAAAGCAAAATTACTATTGCTGCCTTTTTCAAAAATGTATAAATATCCCTGTAAAGCGGCATTCTATACAGCTATCAAAAAGTACAGAAGCCGCTTGAATACAGAACCAGATGCTCGTCTGCAATTATCATCAATTGTACCAAATATTAGAAAACTACATAAAATACACAAAAGAACAACAACAATGCAACCGCAGATGTCTCACTGAAAATGCAAATGGTTTACTGCTTACTGAACTTTTAGAAGTACTTTTAGGTACGAGGGCAGTCCCAGAAACAAATGATTATGGTGGAAAGTACCACCCTTATAAAGCTTAAGTCTTAAGTTTGACGATGCTACGTTGTTTAGTAATAGTTTGGCAGCCATGAATAGTGAACTCTCTCAAGGGAATTTGTAAACATGGATATAACTGGCCATCGTTATGTGATACAATACTTTCATTTGAAAGGTCTTAGTCCAACTAATATTAAAGCTGAGCTAGATTCTACTCTGGGGGAGTCTGCTCCTTCGTTTACAACAGTAAAATATTGGGTGTCGGAGTTTAAGCGAGGCCGTACGAGCTCCAAACGAACATCGCAGTAGTCGACCTAATGAGGTGACCACGCCAGAAATTGTGAAGAAAGTCCACAAAATTTATTGGGCCGATGCAAGGTCGCCATGAACGCTGACGACACTGCAATTTACAACAACCATAGAAATCCACGCTTTGACCTACTAGAGATGCAGCGGTACACTGACCGCTTCCTTTCATGGTTACATGACTGAAAAATCGAAATTAATGAACACAAGTGCCAGCTCATTCACTTTTCCAAGAAGCTGAACCTTCCAGCTCTGGAGCTCACGGTCGGTGGTCAAATCTTGCAATGTCGTCAGCAAGTGCAGTACTTGGGAGTCACGTTAGACCGCCGACTCTCCTGGAACGCCCACCTCACAGATACAGCCAACAGAGGGCGGCAACGTTTAAAAATATGCGCCCCGTCTTCAGAAGTAAGGAAATACAGACCCGCTCAAAGCTAATTGTATATAAATCGTTCCTCCTGTGCAGGATGTTTTACGCGTGCGTGGCCTGGGCAAACGCCTCGAACACAGTATTAAAGAAATTACAGACCGTCCATAACATCTCCCTCAGAAAAATTCTCCGTCCTCCATTACTTGTCTCAAACACCAACATCCACAAATAACTAAACATTCCCTTCCTCCCTGAGTCACTACACAAGCGCGCTACAACCACGTGGGCGCGCATCAGAAATCACAAAAACATCCTCGTCTCCAAAATCAGGAGCGGCGAGCCTAGGCACAGAAAGCATAAACGAATAAAGATCTTTTAGAACAAATCTGCCGCACGTCGCTCTGGCGCGCCCACGGCCACGCCTATATTACTGCGGGGGCCGCCAGCTCAACACAGCATCCAGCAAGTACTGACCGCACGGCACACCGGTGCCATCTGAAGATGTGTATAGTGTAAACAGTGCTGGTGAGTGAAGCTGTATGTGTGTGAGTATGAATGAGGATGGATGAATTGGAGTGCATGAGTGTAAATATGTAA
This sequence comes from Deroplatys truncata, assembly GCA_030765065.1. Lineage (NCBI taxonomy): Eukaryota > Metazoa > Arthropoda > Insecta > Mantodea > Mantidae > Deroplatys > Deroplatys truncata. The sequence continues at coordinate 262,317,899 of CM060981.1, read as the reverse complement.
TAACCCATATAAAAGTGTGAGATAAATACTTGTGGCTCCCAAGGAACTGTGCTCGGCTGCCAACAGAGGGCAGCTGTATGGATTCCTATTAACCCATAAAGACAATGCCAAGGAAGTAAGTCAATTATAAACATAATGTAAACCTTTTCCCTGAAAGCTAGATCTATTGTACTGGCTCTAGGTCCTTTCATACTGAATAAAATAACCTGGAACCTTGAAATGTATTGGATGACCGTCGACTGAAAGTGCGCGAGCTAGCAGAATGATAGGCATTTCAAAAAGTGCTGTACTGAAAAGTTAGACATGAGAAAGCTGTACGCAAGATGGGTGCCGCGTTTACTCACAATGGAACAAAAGCAGCATCGTAAGGATTTTTCAGTCGAGTGTTTGGCGATATTTCGCTACAATAAAACCGAGTACTTGCGTCGATTCATAACCATGGATGAAACATGGATCCATCACTTTACACCTGAAACGAAGGAACAGTCAAAACAGTGGATTGAAACGGGGAAATGGGCTCTAAAGTAGGCGAAAGCAGTTCAATCTGCAAGCAAAGTCATGGCGTCAGTTTTTTGGGATGCGCGTGGTATAATTTTCATTACCTTCAAAAAGGAAAATCAATCAATGGCGAGTATTATGCAAACTTATTGCAGCGTTTGAATGATGAAATCATGCAAAAAGGCCGCATTTAGCGAAAAAGGAAGTTCTGTTTCATCAAGACAATGCACCCGTTCACACATCTTTGTCGCCATGGCCAAAATCAATGCGTTAAAGTTCAATTGCTTCCTCATGCATCCTATTCGCCAGACTTACCCCCCTCTGATTATTTTCTGTTTCCAAAGTTGAAGAAATGGCTTGGTGGTAAACGATTTGCCAATAATGAGGAAGTGGAGTTTGCAATTTATGGCTATTTTACAGAACTCGACGGTTTTCACTATAAACAGGTATCGAAGCTATTGAACATCGCTGGCAAAAGTGTATCGAGCTGAAAGGAGACTATATAGAGAAATAAAGATTTGTTTCCCTAAAATTTTTGTGTTTTCTTTGTTAGGTCGGGTACTTCTGGGACAGCCCTCGTAACACCATAGGTAGATGGGAAAGAAAGTGTAACGAGATCTACAAGGAAAATATTACGGTAACGCTGTTTCTGGTTTCTGTAGGACCCTTCTCATCCTCCTTCCTTCATCTCGTGTATACATGGTAGTTGTAAAGGAAATAATACTAAAGCTTAATTGTTAATAACAAGGGCAACTTTAACGTTGTAACACGTTTTGCATGGAAAGTAGAACTGTAAATGTCTTGTATTATCGCCGGCTGTCCCGGGAGTGTCCCTATTCAAACCCTGCTTTCCCTGGTTTAATTTGGTCACTCTACTACGAGGTTTATATGGTTGCGACGCTGAAATATAAAGCGAATTTTCTATCGCGCAATTGCGAAATTTAACACCAGATGATGTGGTTACACTGAAAGCGGAATACGACCAGGATGTGAAATAGTGAGCTGAATACAGAAGTAGTTGAAATCTACTTCATGTGTGTAACGTTTCCGTAATGAACTCAAGTTACAAGTTAGCTCATGCTACTCATATTCCATCTGCAACAAGCACATAAAGCTTTGATGTATGTCTGTGGGATTACCTTGTATTATTTTCGGTTATGGCAAGGTATTTTCCACGTTTGCAAAGCAAGCAATGCTGTGCTATCACTCGAACTTAACTGTTAATTTGATGTATTACACTCACATTACCTTCTCTACCCTCTATCGTTTATTACAGGCTATACAATTTATTCTTAAGAACAATTATTTTTCTATCTACTTCATTTTAATTGAGATAAACCTTTTAAATAACTGCATTACACATTTCGTTATAGATACAAAGGGAAAAGCGATAATGAAATGCTTTAGAACTGGACGCTATGTCCTGGCCTTAAAATGCCACTCTCTTTCCGTGATATCGCGAGAAACAGCTGAAAATCGACAGGATTTTGAAAGAATAAGTATTGAAAAAACGAAAAATTAATAAGGATATCTCGGAAATAGCTTATGCTACAAAAAGATATTTGGAATAAATTGTGTGTTTTAAAGAGACCTGCATTTTTTTGTGCACTGCGTTTTCGTCTATCGCTGAACGTTTAGCAGTTATACAAGATTATACAAAAATTCCTCCCGAATGAAGAGGACTTCACAAGCTATTCCCAGGAAATTTAAGATGTACATTTTGCTTTTCATGTAAATATCTTTAATATGTGGTATTTTAATCAAAACTGTTAGGTCATTTTTTTCGAGAATCGGAAATTTCGAAAAATGTTCCATGTAAAGAGCAGTTGGGGTGGGGGATTTGTATGAAAATCTTTTTGTCGTATCGTTGAAAGGTACTGAACTTAAATACCAAATTCGGTATTTATCCGACTATTCGTTTTTGAGTCAGGCTGCTCAAAAACACAACACGGACCTTTTTCTAAAAATGCTATTTTTTTCAGGGGCCTAAAAACATGCATTTCCAATGAAGTCTCGGTATCGAATTTTTGGGTGGAATACAATACTACTTCCCCTAGTTACTACACGTAGTAGAGAAAGTTAATAAGCGATAGTAGAAAGTCATGTGAATGTAACAGATTTTTCTTACTAAAGCTATCCAACTAACACCATTAAATTCAGTGAAATAACAACTAACAATCAGGTGTAACAACGTTATTTCTCCTTAAGAATTAAGTTGTGAACCCGTGTAGAATTGCAGGAAATCCACCCGCTGTCAACCTCGACCTCATAATCCTGCACGTGTTATTTGCTGTAGCGAGGAATCTCATTAACAGTATATCAGGCACATGTAACTAGATATTGCAAGACCATAAAAAGGAAACTTAGAGGATATGAGGAGTGCAATTTTATATCTGAGTCACTACCATAGTGGATCTGGAATTATAACTTCCTATTCCAAGAAAATGGAACTTATTGTTCAATATTTATCAGTCAAATTTAAAATTGTAACCGTGTATTGTCCATGTTGCTATTACGAAACACATTCTGGATTTGCGTCGTATTCCTGTAGCGCAGGCCTGCTAAGGCCAACGTACTTCCAATAGATCAAATTGTCTTTCGCTTCAACAGCGCAACTTCCTTATGCCTTTCGGAGAGCGGCAGTACATTGACTTTTCATTTATGTTATAAGTTCAGTTGGACACACATTTATTGTGTGAAATACATTTTCAAAAGTAATTATCAACACTAAATGCAGGTTTTGCCACATCGCATATAGATAAATTGCTACATATCCCCTGTTAATACTTCTCCGTAGCAATATTTGTGGCAGCGGTAGGTCAAACCGTAATCGCGAGTCGGTTTTCGGCAGGACAGAATGAGAGGTTTAATCTGCATTTGATCACTACTTCTTCTTCTCCTTTTTTTTCCTATGGCGTTGTCTTTTGTTGTTCGTTGTTTTATTGGTAGCCTTCCTGTTTCTTTACATCCTCAGAAACGCAGCTAGCAAACGCCAAATTCTGGAGCAATTATTCTAAACTTAAACTCGGGAAGCATTATTCGAGCGGCCAGACATTCACCAATCATAAACGTACAAGAAAGCAGAATCCGTTTCGTACGGATAGAAGTTCCTCTGCCAGATGATGGACATCATTTTGCGGCCGAAATCATGTTTTGATGCAGCTAGGCTTCCCTGGTGCTCTACCTGGCTTGTGGGCTTGATTGGAGAGAGCCCAGTCAAGCATGCCTGGATGGAGATGGGGCAGGTACAGTGTAGTCTTTAAGTCCCTCCACAGTCATGGAATAAGTAACATGGGAATATGACGATAACCCTTACTCCATGCGTTTGTGATGGAGTGGTGGATTAGTTAGGTTGAATTTGGGGAAAGCAGTAGAAAGAAAATACAAATTAATAAAAATCAATTAATTTAGCCGTCCATAGAAGACATTGAAATGTCTCCCTTCTATTGAAGGCATATTTTCACGCGCTTAGTGTTACTGTTAAACACTTTGATTAACGTTTCTTTTATCACTGAATTAGTGTTTTAGGATTATCTTTTCTTGCAGCGTCATGAACAGAACCAAGCTCGCGGAATTTATTTATCAAATCGCAAACAGCACCCCGAAACAGTAATGTGGAATTTGTTTGTTTCTTTTCTGTATACTTACCACCTTCTCTAAAAATATTCTCCGCTAAAAACACACGGTATTCAATGAATAACATCTTCAGCTTAATCTATATCAAAACACACTTGTATGCTGGCAGCGACTCTGACAATGACCATCTTTCACCATTATTGCAACTGTTAAAACATGGATGGTGCTGTGGGCACGGAATACAACCGCCGTGTCCTTGGCAATACCAACCATTTTGGGAGTGGTACTGTGGAACGACTAAAAATCACATTGTATATGCATCCTGTGTGGGACCTGTTCTGTAGAAAATCCTTACTGCATTAGCTTTTTAAATTTAAAGGCTTTTGCTTGTATTTTTCTAAAGATGCGATAATTTTTCCTTGAATGTGTATCAAACCTTATTCACAGTGGGTGAACATGTTTAGCGATGAAGTTATAAATTACAGAGCCACTCATTCAATTTCGGTACTGCTGGAAAGAATTTTTTGAGTCTTTATTTTCATATTTTATTTCAAATTGTCAAAGAGATGAATAAAGCAAAACCACTGCTGCAGAAGTTATACTAATGCACTTACAAGGATGTGTGGTATATTTCTCCTATGAATAATTTCGAAAACGTTATGGAATGGGTAGTAGGATTAAGAAATCATTAAACGTCTTGGATAGCTTCAATATCATAAACTGTTCTGCCATATTTTACAAACAAGAATAAGACCTTGAGAAGTATAGGTGGCGTATATTGATCTACAACTCTCTAATCCTTTCTTTTCCTTCCAGTCATAAATCCTTAAGGAAAGCTTCGCAAAATCCGACGTATGCGATACATTATGAATTTGCTACAATGATTAGCCAGCGATTAAGAAGCTTACATGGTGCAATTTACATAAAACACGTTTATAGCCTAGACTTCGAGCTATTAGGTAAATAGGCCCTCTAGAAGGTAATAAATAATCATACACAACTTAGAAAGGAGGAAGGAATTTGTGTTAGTTCTGATATCATATTAGCAAATCTCTTGTAAATGAAGTTTGTCAATGCCGCAGATAGAAGCGATAAAGGACTACATAAACCTCCTTTTCCTTAAAAAGACAGGTGCGATATTTTCTAAGCGGCGGTGGCCAGAGGAAAAGAGTTTGCGGCGCGCGTGCATATTATTCTTTCATCCGTATTGTTAGTCAAACAATACAGATGAGAAGCAACAAGTTACAGTGTCCGTGATTCAAAGCAGTCTCCCATTGATACAGTTCACTAGAATGGCGAGGCGGCGGGAGAGAATTGTAGGATTTTAACCGGCATATACTCTAGAAAAAAAACCCATTTAATCCTCTCTGCAGAGAGAACTGTCACTGAAGGAACTTTGTAATTAAGAGATTAAATTCTTGTCTGAATCTTGGTTCAGCTTAACCCACAGCTAATAATTCTAATAATAATTAGTACCTATAGAATTTTAACAACTACACGCGAGGGCCTTTCAGCCAACGTAAGGTCTCACTGATGCCTTATTCACGAATTAGAATCCAACTTAAACGATAGTTTTAAAGCACGGTGCTCAAAAACCAATAACTATTTTACTCCTAATTCCTTTTTTTATTCCTATAACTTTTTATTCAATTCGACCAGGGATCTAGAACCTCTATTCTCATGCATTTTCCTGTTCACTATTAGCGGTTAGTAAAAACTAAAAAAAACAAATAAAACGATTTTTGATGATCTGCAATTAAAAATATAAATTAAACACTACAAGATCCAAGTTCACGTAATACAAAAGGTGACTGGAATCAATTTTCAGAAAGATGAAACAAATAAACCACTTCAGTGATTATACTAAAAGTACCAAAAAAATCTGATGTGTTACACTCACATGACTTTCTCTACTCTTGTACAAACTATTTTTACAAACTCTTATTCTCCATCTACTTCATGTTAATAGAGATAAACATTTGCAGACTCTATCTTATTTCCTATAGATGTAAGGGGAATATATATTTACAAGGGCAATATAGAAATACAGTAGCCTTTAAGCACATACATATCTCTTAATAGCTGGTTGCTAGGTGCAGCACCATTCTCTTTGCCACAGATTAATATTCTTTGCATATCCAAGACAAAAAAATGAATAACGAATTCCCATTTGAGAAAATAAGTATTGAAAAATTTAAGGGAATAACAAGCAATATCTCGAAAATGGTTCACTCAACAAAAAAAATGTATATGGCATAAATTGTGTAAAAGTCGTTCACAATGAAGAATACTTTTGGATATATTCCCAGAAAGTTCAAGAGATACATTTCATTTGTCATGAAAATATCTTAAACATGTGATAATTAAATCAAAATCGTTAGAGCCATTTTTGAGAAAATTAAAATTTTCGAAAAATGTTCCATGTATAGGGTAATCTGGGGTGGGGGGATTTTCTTGAAAACCTTCGTGTCGCATCTCTGGAAGATACTGAAATTAAATACCAAGTTTGGTGTTTATCCGACTGTTCGTTTCTGAGTTATGCTGTTCACACACACACACACACACACACACACACACACACACACAGGCAGACAGACGCACACACACAGACAGACGCGCACACACACACAGACACACACGGACATGTTTCCAAAAATGCTTTTTTTGGATTCAGGGGGTCTCAAAACATATATTTCCGGTGAAATCTCGGTATCGAATTTTTGGTTGGAATACAATACTTCCCCTACTTACTATACGTAGTAGAGAAAGTAAAAAACAAAAACAAACAAACAATGGTATTGTTCTCTCATTGTAATTATCTTACCGAATGCCCCTTTTGCTTATAATTTTTCTTGGGTAATTTAATTGAGTTTTCAAACTCATGCTTATTATCATTACATAATTATTTCTCAACCTTTGGTCTCAAAACAGTTATCATAACAACAAGCATTAGTTACGTCAACTTAAATTATTGAAGAACTAACAGCAGTCAGAAACTATCAGTGGTGTTGTTGCTGATGAAAATCTGGGCTATGTGATTTTGAGTATTATTTTGGGATAGGACAAAGAAGAAAAGCCCAGAACGTTCATCAACACCTAATGCCCAATTTCCCCAAATTCACAATGCATCCTTTGCAGAAGGGAATAAGTTATTTCGATTTTAAGATACTGTAGAAGTGTAGACAAATGTTATAGAGAACAAAGCTTAATCATAAAACTTCAGGGACCCTATAATGAGAACAGAATTGCGATATTATAAGTTCGTTAGTAGACTGCCTACATAAGCGGTCAGCATTCTGGCTTCCAAACTTAAGAGATCTCGGGTTGATTTCCAGCTAAAGCTGGAGGAAATATTCTTTAATTGGAATAATAATACCCTACCCTCCGCAGAGTTTTAAAATGTTATTTTGGGAGTATTTCACGGCAAAACCTATCAAATCCAGTCTACAGTTCAGAAAGTAACATCACCGTCTGCTCAATGGTTACACAAAGTCACTTGTTTCTCAAGTCAAACTCACTATATGACTATACGAGTATAAACTGAAGGAGTTAGCAAAAACATTTATTTTATCTTCAACGAAACCCTCGAATGCGCACTGAACTACTTTCATTTCATTATTCCAAGATATAAAAATGTGATTCAACTTCTTAACCTCACACGGCTAATGTGAAGGTACTATTAAAATGTGTTTTAGCTTAGCATTAGCCCCGTGGTAATTTTATAACACAAAAGCGACAAAATGTTCAGTTAAGGGGTGAAAGAACAACATGACGAATCAGAGGAGAAACGGGCTTTATAATAATCCAGACTCCTAATCGACCAATGTTAAAATTTTGCACATGGAATAAATAATATAAATGAATATCAGCTGAATAGTTGGTAAGATTACATGGGCATACCTTATCTGCTTATGTATTGTATACAGAAAGACCATAAGGTCCGGCATCGTGGGGAAATAAAGAGAATTTATTGTTTATTGTTTGTTTATTTGTTTATTTCAGCTCGAAGGTGCTGTTAGCGGAGTGTACTGAGATCGTGTTATTCTGTGAGCATGAGGAATTCAGCATTATACACACTGATAAAACTTTGTAACAAAGCACAACGTGTAGCATTCTGAACAAGTTTAAAACAACTGGGTCGGTCATTGATAGGCTTCGGACACGGTTGCTCTTTCGTTGCACTTTGACTGGAAAGCAGTTACGTGCGCACAGGGTTTCATTGAGAACTCCCTCTCCCCAAGCACTGCCAGTTATTCACTCTAAGCAAGCGATCAGTACATATACAACCTGTTCTGAAGTTACGAAGTCCGGCCGTTGATAGCTGACAAAACATGCAAAAAACAAACAGTTAGAATAGTATCTTACTTGTAAATGAATATGGACGTGAGTAATTTGATATAAGAGGGGAAAATATGTTTTGTAAAGTATGCCACATTGAAATCAAAGGAGAGAGAAAGGTTTTTATTGCAAGACACTGTAAATCTTAAAAACAAACAAACTCACAAAATATTACGTCGCTTCCTAGAAATGAAGTGGTGAGGATATATTATCCACATCATAAACCACGAACTCATGTAGCCAAACCGAAGCTTACATGGATTCGTCTGACATGATGATAAGCACAAATATCTCATTTAATAAGCTGCAAAGTTCTGTTTTTAAAACGTTTTTGGAGAAATTTACAGCTATGAAATTTCCTTATGAGTCTACGTTACGCAGATGTTATTTGTCTTTGTCATAAATGGCAATACCAGAGTTCTTGGAACTTGTCGATAATTTGACACAACACTTTACAGAAGTAGACAAATATTCTGCTGCTGAAATAGCACAGTAGAAACTGAAGAGTGTTTTAGATAAAAACCCAGGATATGCAATGATGTGCAGTATTAGGCATGAATAATAATATAATTAATGTTAAGAATAACATTATTCTAAATAATGAAAATACATGTGTTTCTCAAAGGTGTGTGACGTTCTTAAGTTTCGTTTTGCACTAGTAACATAATTTGATATGGAACGCAGCTTTTCAAGATATAAACTTTTCTGAGTTTGAGAAGACGTTTTACTTTTGATATATTCAGAAAATATATTGTAATCCAATGTAAAAGTAGTCCAGGCATGTAAATTACACACGAAACTTTATTTCATCCGCCATAGTTGAGATTTATTATTTTATTCATCTTATTTATTTTTTGTAATAACAGCTTAAGTTTACTACAGAACTGTATACTTACTTTTGTGCCCACCTATACTAGCGTACACAGTACTCAGCACAGCACAAACTCAGTAGCGCACGAGACTACTGCCTATCTCCTCTCCGCTCGCTTGTAAACAAAGTAGCAGTATAATAGAAGTTAACTTAACCTAAAGTCATGTCCGAAGCCTAGTATTTGATATACCACCAACTGGATATCCTTCCCCATCAGAGGAGGTTTTATGGAAACTGTTCTCGTGAAACGGTGTGCCAGCCCTATCAAGTCCGTACTGCGACGAAATGTAACTCAACATACCGAAAAGCCAATCCACAAAGTTTTTAAGGAGGTTAAATTGCACCCATACAAGTTGCAGATTGTGTATTTTCCGAATGAGGGCGATTCTGTTCTTCGGTTGAAAATGTACACGTTTTTGGAGCATCCGAAAGAAGATAATAATTTCCTTAGGAACATAATGTTCAGCGATAAAGCTAATTGGAGAGGTATATAGGCAGAATATTTTGTGCTGGTCACCTGCAGATCCCCACTGGCAGAGAGAACAGAAGGAGCTGGGAGCCGAATTAATTATGATATGAGAAGATACTAGGGCCGTGTTTTTTCGAGTCGGTCAATGGCGAATCACACCTCGGTATGTCGGGAAATCAGCTTATATCGACGAGCAACCAAGCTGGTTCATGCAAGATAGTGCTCCATCCCTTAAGCCCGATCGTAAGACACTGGTGGTACAAGTTCTTCAATAGCTGGATCGGTCATAGAGGACCTACTGAATGGGCCCCCAGATCACAGATATCTGAACCCACTTGATTTCGTTTTCTAGGAATATCTTTATGTCTCAAGTATACCAACAAAAAAACACGAGGTCTTGGACAGTACGAACACGATTGAGGAAGAAAGCATTGAATTTCACCTGAAAGATCCACAGCATAGTACGCAACATGAAATTACGTATCCAAACATATTTTACAGCTTGGAGGTAGTCATATGAAATGTGGTTGACAAATATAATGGTTTTGATTTTCCCTATGATGCAGTACATTATAGTCAATCTGTAGTATACGTCGCTAACAGGCTTGATTATAGCATATGAAGAAACTACAGGAGCATTACCTTCACAAGTGGTTTCACATACAGAAACTTCAATACATACATCAGTAGGAACAGAGTAAAAGTGATTTAGGGGCCCTGGTGCTAACTTCATGCATAAATGGTCTGTCACAAGCATATCGTAGTACCGGCTCTCAGATGACTGTTTTGTTTAGTCATCTAATTGCGAGTATTTGCATTGCTTGGGATGGGCTGTAGAATACTTTTGTTTTATTTGTAAGCGCATTTTAATTAAAAAAATAAAGATGTGCTGCATTCATGTGCTAACATTATTTACCCATTATTCCATAAACTATACAAACGAAAGCTTATTTTTCTATCTACTTCATGTGAATCGAGATTTTGCAGAAATGGCTTCATTACATATTTCCTTGTAGGTACAAGAGATACAGAAGGCTGTAGGCAGTTCACTATACCCTGGTTTTTAAATTACTCGCTTTACATGGCCACGGGAAACAAATGAACCGACTTAATCATAAGCATTTTAAACTTCAAACTAATAACAAAACATTTGCCATGTAATAGGTAGTTTGAGGTGAGAGAATTTTCTTGAAAATCTTCGTGTCCTATCATTGGAATATCTTGAAATTAAATGCGAAGTTTAGTATTTATCGACATTCTGTTTTTGAGCTGTGTTATTCATAGACACGGGACATTTCATAACTATTCTTTTGCTTGGATCAATGGACCTCAAAATATTGTGACGCAGAGGCTTTGGCCCAGGGTTATCGGGACGTCAGCGCCGAGCGTGAACAGCGATAACGCCGCTTGCCAGCGCTATCGGGAGATAACTAGAACTTTCTGGAAGTTTTACCTCCCCCTCTTCCAAAAAGTGTGTGAAATAGTTGTAGAAGCTTCGAGAGCCTTTTATGGAAGATTCCACTGCCTATATAAGTGAGCGCTCTCGCGGGCAGTCAGTACGTGCCAAGTTGCAAGTCGAGTGCGCGTTAGCGGAGTAGAGTCAGTGTGCAGGCAAGTTAGCGACTGCGTTTTCGGTGCGACATCAAAAGCGATCTCCGAGTGAGTTAGTGAAGGGTTCTGTGACGTGCAGCGAGTGTGACCGCGGAGCAACGGCTGTGGAGGAGGACTTATGTTCGACTCCCGAGTGAAGAGAACCATCTGGCGTGAGAGGTTGCGTCACACAGGAAGTGAAGTGACGGAGAATTGAACTAGTTCACTTAGTGAAGTGACAGTGTGAACAAAGTGAACACCAAGTAACATTAGTGAAGTGAACTAGATAAAACAATAGCAGATAAGAGCTGAGAGAAGTGACACTGAAAACTGAGTGACAGTAGAACAACTGGACAAATATTTCAAAGTCAACTAACTGGACAGTAGAAAAACTGGTGTCAGGAGTGGGATTGAAGATTAAAAGGACAAGGACATGTTTAAAACATTATTGGCACAAAAAGGAGGAGATGGAGACAAAAATGAAATACGGAATGGACAAGATGGAACTGAAGTGAAGACGGGGAAATCTGGAATGGTAGAGATGGAGACAAAAATGGAATCTAGAATGGAACGGAAGTGAAGAGTATTACGAAAGAAATGAAGACCAAATGGATGAAACGAAGACCGGAATGGAGAAAATGAAATCCGGAATGGAGGAAATAAGAAGTGAAATGATGAGTGTGAAAACAGAAATAAACACCACGAAGTGAAACTGAAGTCCGATCTCGTTAGTGGTATCAACTCTGTAATATCTGAGATGAAGGAAACGCTGAAAGCCCTGAACTGTGGCATTGCAAAGGAGTTAAAAGAAACTAAATCTGACATGGAAGATGACATTAATGCGGTGGACGAGCGTCTGGACCAGCAGGTGACGGAGAGTGCTGCAGCCATACGCCCAGTCACGGTGCAACTGCAGTTGTTTGGGGCGAGGAGACCTTGAGGAGGGACGCTGCAGGGTCAAGCCGTGGGTATTTCCATTAGGCCAGTACCTATTTTATATCCCGGCCTCCCTGATTCACTAGACGAGATCCGGGCACCTATCTCCTCCCGTTTGCTCCACAGGGTAGAAGTGGATACGCCACTTTCGCGCGTCATCCCTAATAGAGAAAACCCTATTCGGCAAGACTACCGAAGACCTCGGTGGGGGCGTCAATGTCTAGCCACCGTCTACTAGCCCTCACTCATGGTTGGTGTCGGAGAAATCCGGGCGTGCTCACAAGCCCAACTGAGCGGGCGGAATTTCCAGCCAAGCGTTCTTAATCACCCATGGGTTCCGGGAACAACTGCCCCGCCGCGTACAACCCAAACAACTCTCTTCTGGGGGGCTTGAATGTTCTAGTGACGTCAGAAGTGCCAGGAGTCCTAGGGGTCCGCAGCGCTCGCAACACAGCAGCTGAAGGGGTCGATACCCCCTATGGGAACCGAAGGTAATATGGGACCAGAAGGAATAGCTGGTGCTCCCGAGAAGACGGTGCAGGAAGACCTCGAGCAAGACCCCTTGGAAGCTCCACACCCGATATTATTGGTTGCAACTTCCAAGCGATGTGAAGAGGGGTGCCCGCCATGCGACAACCATGTCACAGGTTCTGGATCCCCGTCGCACATTCGGTGTCCCGAGGTGGGGGCTGGTAGTGGTTCATTGTGATCGTCCTGCTTGCCAGCGTAAACGCCGGGCACGGTATCGGGAGATAACTACAACTTTCTGGGAGCTTTAACTCCCTTTCCTCCAGAAAGTGCATCGAAATAGTTCTAGAAGGTTCGAGAACCTATATGGAAGATTTCACTGCCTAAATAAGGGAGCGCTCTCGCGCGCAGTCAGTGCGTGTCGAGTTGCGAATCGAGTGAGCGTCAGTGGAGTTGGATCGGTGTGGGTGCGAGTTAGCGACTGCGTTTTTGGTGCGGAATCAAGAACGATTTTCCGAGCGAGTTGGTGAAGAGATCTGTGGCATGCAGCTAGTGCGATGGTTGTGGAGGAAGACTTGTATTTGACTCACGAGTGAAGTGAACCGTCCGGCGTGAAGAGCCTGCATCTTGAAGGAAGTGAAGTGAACTAGTTCACTTAGTGAAGTGATAGTGTGAACGAAGTGAACACCACAGTTTCATTAATGAAGTGAACTAAATAAAACAGTGACAGATAAGAACTGAGAGGAGTGACATTGAAAACCGAGTGATAGTAGAAAAACTGGATATTCACAATATGTATTTCCGGTTAAATCCCGTATCGAATTTTTGGTGAAATTCAATACTTGCTCTACTTACTGTCGTAAGCGGTGAAAATTAGAAAGAAAAAACAGTTATTCATAACTTTCTCCTCCGATGTGTTCAGAATCCAATATCCAGGCTTTATAAATCCTGTTTAATCCTTTGGCGTCATTTTTGGAGTTAAAATTAAAAGATGCAAAGTACAGCAAAAAAATTTCAGCTAAAAGTTCCTTATGTTACTTAGGTAATTACCTCAAATGGAATGGGTTCAGTGGTTGAAGCCTGTATACCGAATACCGAATAGGCTAACAAACTCGTTTTATATACAGATAGAGAAATGCTAATTTATCTTGATATTTTACAAGTGACACCTGCTTCTCTCTCTCCCTCCCTCCCTCCCTCTCCTGTTTAATTTAAGAAATCCACATTGCTATCCGCACGACTGTGTGGTTGGACGCTCACAGATGTTAATGAGGGTACCATACAAAAACAACTTTGAATTTAGGTATCTGATGAAAGATTCGCAATATTAACGTTTCTTGATATTCTTTCATTTCTGAGCGATGATTTAAAACATGGGTGGCGTTAACGCACGTGCTCACTCCAAATAACAAATTACCTTAAGTACTGTTCAGAGTTGTACAATGCAAGTTTATTTACTGTTGCCGAGCGAGATAGCTACGCGGTAACGTGTGATGCATTCGGGAGGTCCCGGGTTCGGTTGCAGTAATCGGCACTCACTTTGGTGGTATTCCCAGGTCGTTAGGCGAATACTGCGGTCGTTCCTCTTCTACCACGAATTTCCTCTCCATAATTTATGTTTATTTTGTATCTTATTTCAGGGTTGAAAGACCAAGTGACGGCGATTGGTGCGTTGCGGCGGGACAGTGGAGTCTGCGCTGTGTAAAGATTTCTTCCTAACGTTTGGATGGCCGGCTAGTGCTCCTTCCTGAGGGGTTTCGTTCGTTTCGGGACCCCCGTATTGAAGTTAGAACAGGCAGGCTTGTGCCGGTGTCAGGTTTGGTCTCCTTCTGGAATCGTTAGGGACCCTGACCTTGCTAGTGCGCATTGTCGTCGAGATGTGGTCGCCCTTTGGGTCTCGCCTTCGTCCCTTCTTCACGGTCACGTAAGACACAAAGGGCCTACAATGTTGGCTGGGGGCTCCCTCCGTCTCACTAAACTTAATCCTTTTGTTTACCTCGATACACCCTAGTCTCACACAGAGAGGCGGTGGGGAAGGGCAACTACGAGAAAGCTAATCCGATTCGGATAAAATCGGAAGCATTCTCCGACGCAGAATTAACACTAAATATTTAATGCCAACCTACTTTCTTTCCCAAGATGTGTGATAAACAAGAAAGTGTGTAACTTTCCTGTTGTGTAATCTGATGCACGAGCGGTCAAATATACTACGTGTCTAGTAATGAAATTGTCTTTATATTTAATCTTTTTCCAAATAAACTTAACGTTTTATGTGCAAAACACTATATTTTTAATGGATAAGATACATTTGAGCGGTAAGACACTGACGCTCCGTTTAACTTCGTTTAATTTTTTATTTGTTCTTCACTTAAGAACACTAATTGATTTTTTAACGTTTTGAAAACAAAGAGGAGCTCTTCAGTCTTTGTGTGCAAGCATTAAAATAAAATAAGTGTATGAAGTTGCAAATTATGTTATGTGGGTAATAAATATTGGTTTATCGGAAAGGAAAGAGAAAACCGCACTTATGGGTAGAATTAGAAAGTGCTCACTGTCCATATGTGTTTATAAGCACCAGGCTTTTGGCGCACATTTGTCATTGAGATATTAGTGTAGCTAATGATCACAGAATGAAGCTACTGACATACGGGTAGACCTGTTACTGTGAATCACGGAACCGGGAACAACTTAAGGGGGGATGCACGCAAATTGTTGAATGTTCTCTAAAATCGGTTATTTTCTAATATTAATAGATTGTATACACTTAAGAAAATGTTCCCGGGATATGGGGAGGATTACGAAAATTGAGGTTACTTTGTTACATGCTGAAATACCTGAACTAAACTTTTAAAATGCCTTTTCTAAAACTTATATTTTTTGGATTAGTGCAACCCTTTTCTCAAAAGCTGTAAGTGCTAAAGCTATGAAATTTTCAGGAATTGTTCAAAACATATTTCTCTGCTTTTGGAGCTAGAATAGCAACATTTCATTAATTAAATTCTGATTCAGAGGATTACATGTCAGGAAAAATACTTAATTTGGTTATGCTAGAGTCAAAATGTTATAAGTAAAAACACTTTAAATGTGTAACCTACCCGGGAATCACAGTAAAATTTTCAAATATATTGCATAATTAGAATTTCAGTTAGGTGGCGGCGCCAGGTCTCACCGAGGCGGCCCGGGTTCAATCCCAGGGACCCGCATGTGAGATTTGTGGTGGACAAAGCGGCGTCTGGGCGGGTTTTCTCCGGGTTCTCCGGTTTCCCCCGCCATTCATTCCACCAACTGCTCCATCATCACCTTTCCTTTCATCCATTTTACCATCTACTTCCTTCCTCCCATACCAGGCACGGGCTGATCACCCATCCTGGATATTCTGTCTGATCAATGAGTGTCTGCTCCTCGACGGGCCTCTAACCCCAGGCACCCGCCTGTAAGTCCTGGGGAGTGTAAGTCCTACATAAGAGGAGGTTAGACAGAGAAAGAAGAAGAATTTCAGTTAAGGCTTTTTATAGCAAACGGCATACATATTTAAGGAATATATATGTATATTTGTGGCAAAATTCATTGCATTTTTGCACAAAAAAAACAACTTATCTTTATACTTGCAAACCTTCGGGTGTGTAACTTATAAACTACGGTTGTAATTCCTTTCTCTCTCTCTTGCATAACGGCTTTCAAGGGACAATAGGCATTGCTGTTTTAATGTAATATGATATGTGTTCGTGTAAGATAGAGATGGAATTTAAGAGAAAACCTGTAAAATGTTCCTGGCTTTAGATTTCACATTCAGCTCTGGAAACTAATAGATCCTTCACAAAACTAAACTCCCACCTCCGTAGTGTGGTGGTAACGCAACTGTCTCACATGCAAGAGGTTCTGAGTTGGAACCTCGGTTTGAGAGAGTTACCTGGATCCCCCGACCCCAAGGTTTTCGCTTAACCTGAGAAGATCAATGTCGGTTAACTCTAAGGACTCTGAACTCATTTAAGCATCATTACGTTCATTCACTGTCTGCTATGACCTACCTGGTTAAAGGACGTTGAACTTCATGCTGCCACCGCCACTACTATTACTACTACTGCTACTGCTAATAATAGTTTAATAACATGGTTATCACCACTCTGGAAATTGAAACTTCTGTAAGATCTTAAGTTGCCCAAAAGCACGATATCTGAAGGTATCTGTGATATGCTTGAAGGTAAGCAGAGTTAAATGAAATTGTATTAGAAGGTAGGCTTATGGAAGCTCAGGGGCAGGCCGTCATTACAGCAAGACGCAGATGAAAGATTCGAGTCGTGGGAGCGCCAATATATATTCTTCTTTCTTCGAATTCAAATATGATATCAACACTCGGAGTGTCGTTATAGAATTGTACTATCTTTACACATAGGCGAGAAATTAAACAAAAAACTAAAATCACTTCTTAAGACAAATATTACATATTATATAACAAAAAATCTCATGTGTTACTCTCTACTCTTGTACAAACTATTTTTACAAACGCTTATTCTCCATCTACTTCATGTTAATCGAGATATATATCCAAGACAAACAAAATGAATAACGAATTCCCATTTGAGAAAATAAGTATTCAAAAATTTAAGGGAATAACAAGCATTATCTCGAAAATGGTTTACTCAACAAAAAAAATGTATATGATATAAATTGTGTATTTTAACGAGATCTACATTTTTGTGCAGTAAAATTTTGTCTATCTCTTATGGTTTATTAGATATGTAAAAGTGGTTTACAATGAAGAATACTTTTGGGCCATTCCCAGGAAATTCAAGATATACATTTTATTTGTCATGAAAATATCTTAAACATATGATATTTCAATCAAAATCGTTAGAGCCATTTTTGAGAAAATTAAAATTTTCGAAACATCTTCCATGTAAAGGGTAATCTGGGGTGGGGGGATTTTCTTGAAAACCTTCGGGTCGCATCTCCGGAAGATACTGAAACTAAATACCAAGTTTGGTGTTTATCCGACTGTTCGTTTCTGATTTATGCTGTTCACAGACAGACACACAGACACACACACACACAGACACACAGACACACACACGGATATGTTTCCAAAAATGCTTTTTTTGGATTCAGGGGGTATCAAAACATGTATTTCCGGTGAAATCTCGGTATCGAATTTTTGGGTGGAATACAATACTTCCCCTACTTACTATGTGTAGTAGGGAAAGTAAAAATCTTATGTGTTACACTGACATGACTTTCTCTACTGTTGTACAAACTATTTTTTCAAACGCTTATTCTCCATCTACTTCATGTTAATCGAGATAAACATTTGCAGACTCTATCTTATTGCTAATTTTCTTGTAGATGTAAGGGGAATATATATTTACAAGGCCAATATAGAAATACAGTAGCCTTTAAGCACATACATATCTCTTAATAGCTGGTTGCTAGGTGCAGCACCATTCCCTTTGCCACAGATTAAAACTCTTTGCATATCCAAGACAAAAAAATGAATAATGAATTCCCATTTGAGAAAATAAGTATTGAAAAATTTACGGGAATAACAAGCAATATCTCGAAAATGATTCACTCAACAAACAAAAAATGTATATGACATAAATTGTGTATTTTAACGCGATCTACATTTTTTGTGTAGTAAAATTTTGTCTATCTCTTATGGTTTATCAGTTATGCAAAAGTCGTTCACAATGAAGAATACTTTTGGAGACATTCACAGAAAATTCAAGATATACATTTTATTTGTCATAAAAGTATCTTAAGCATATGATATTTTAATCAAAAGCGTTAGAACCATTTTTGAGAAAATTAAAATTTTCGAAAAATGTTCCATGTAAAGGGTAGTTTGGGGTGGGGGGATTTTCTTGAAAACCTTCGTGTCGCATCCTTGGAAGATGCTGAACCTAAATACCAAGTTTGATGTTTATCCGACTGTTCGTTTCCGAGTTATGCTGTTCACAGACAGACACACACACACACACACACACACACACGGACATGTTTCCAAAAATGCTTTTTTTTGGATTCAGGGGGTCTCAAAACATATATTTCCGTTGAAATCTCGGTATCGAATTTTTGGGTGGAATACAATACTTCCCCTACTTACTATACGTAGTAGAGAAAGTAAAAATATGTTGCCAGAATATACTTTTCCTATTTTATACATTTTCTTTTCAAGTTTGTCTACGTACGAGAACATGTTCAAAAAATGTGGGCTAGAAACAGAGAAATCTTCGTGGTATTTGCACTGCACTCTCTTCGGGAAATATATCTCACCCAGGAGCATTTGCCAGACGCCAAAGGGCACCCAGCTTTACAGCTATACGTGAAGCAATCTGAGCACCTTTTATGCAAACGACCATTTCTGACGTCGGTTGGGGTTGCTAACAAAAACTCGTTCACTTACTGAGAAGCCATTCATGCGCTTCTTATTTGCACGATGGATTCGGAGACCAACGTTTTACTGCCTGCCTTCCTGTGCCACTAAACTGTCTCCAAAAAGAGATCGTACATCAGCCCAAATCCCAGGGTGCCCTCACTGGTGGGAGAGTCGTGTGTCTTGTGCAAGCGGACTGTAATATATTTGCATCACGGTTACAAGCAATCTAAATTTAGAAAGAATTTCACCAATCTTTTGTGGACACTTCCACCCCGATATAAACCGCAGCTGCATCTGTCTCCAAAGGCCTACTGCAACTCGCCAATTCTAGTTCGGTATTCGATTTCTAACAGGAACACATTTCCACCGAGTTCTGTTTTGTGGGGTCTTTCCCTGTTCTGTAAAGACAAATGCAGTTTAAGTATTCGTCTTTTGCTGTTGTTCCATTTATATCCCGCCATTAACTGCAATGGTCATATTGGCAGCCTTTTACCTTTGGAACATAATTATTGTTTATCGGCAATGGTGTTAACTCGTATATCATTATTTTGTTTTTATTTCTGTTTTATGCATTAGATCACACCACATTCACATTCTCATTCATATTCCCAGACTTCCGCAGCATAGGGAGAAAAATTCCCATCCCCAGTCAAGAATCGAACTCATGACCCCTCGCATAGCAGACAGTGATTTCAGAGCTCATGTGCCCGAAGTATACATTGCACTTATGAGCTTGAAATTTGTTGGTACACAGATAATGCTGAAAATGTCTTCATGAAGCTTTAGGATGGTGGAACTTGTTCTGAAGGAAGTTGCAGGAAGATCACAGTCACAGAATGTCCCGCCAATATCTGCTAAACTACTAATCACGCGCGAGAATATCAAGTTGATGAAATTCCTAGTGATGACGAATCTGTTTTATCGGAGCATGCTACTGAAAATGAAGACGAAAACAGCATTTTGCAGCCTGAGCAGACAATATATATGGTAGTGAATGATGAGCATGATGAAATTGAGCACTGCAACATTTCTACTCCAATAAATGAAATAATTGTATCCACTTATACTGATTCAGTTGTTTGGGAACAAAGTCCTATATTCAGTGGTGAAAGAATACTTTGCAGTGATAAGGGACCTAATGTTTCGGAAGACACACATATTCCCGCGGACGTTTCTTGCGCTTTTCCCAGTGGCGCTATTAGACCACATTGCGTTTCAAGCAAATTTATATGTGATGGAGAAATTGAGCAGATTTAATAATTTTCAGCATACAAATGTTGATGAAATTAAGCAGTTTTATTGCTATAAACCTGTTAATGGGAACTGAAGTCCTCCCTAGTATAAAGACTACTGGACTTCAGATCCTGCTTTTAGAGATCCATAATTTCATATATGATGTCACGAAATAGAGTTTTTCCTGGGTACTCAGTAACATTCACCTGAATGATAATGACAAAGAGCCCAAAAAGGAGAAGATAACTATGACAAATTGTACAAAGTATGCCCATTACTGGATGCTTTATCAGAGTCATTTGGGGCTCGTACAAGCTTTCTTTAAACAATCTGTAGATGAGTCAATGATCAATTTCAAAGGCAAATCATCCATAGAACAGTACACGCCCCAGAAGCCCATAAAACGTGGCTACAAAGTGTGGGTGGGTGCGTGCCAACGAAAATGGTTACATTTCCCAGTTTCAGATATATACCGGAAAGTGTAGATACGACTGGAAACAATTTGGGAGTGAGACGATATCTTTAACACTTAAATGATTTCAGTCTAATTATATAATATATAAATTCAATAACAGCCCGCCTTGAAGCAGTATGTGTATGTAATAATTTGTAAAATATATGTAACAGTCATTGCATATGCTTATATTATTGTATCCATGTGTAATAATGTTATGTGAATATATTACGTAATTTAATAATGTAGGAGCTGTGAGAAATAGGTCAAAAGTTGCTAACAATGGGGTAACAATGAGGTAACCTTGAGGCAATAATGAGTTTGAGAGTTTAAATGTTGCTTGTGATTCTTGGAAGCAATAATGTAATTTTAGTGACAGTTTGTAAAAAATAGCCAATCAACAACCAGAAAAAACTTTAGTTAAATGAAGGTATTCTATTGGATTAGGAATAGCCAATCAGAGACTTTAAATACAGAAATTTACAGGTTTAGGCGGTTGAAATCAGTTCAGTTGCAGACAGCTTTACTAACCAGATGCAAAAAGTGTTCTCTAGAGATTTAATACGTATTCGTGTGAGACGAAGAAAATAAGTTTACGTATTAAAAAGTACAAGTAATTAATAAAAGAATCTCACAGCTCTATATCAGTGAATTGTTATTTAAATCGTATCAAGTATTAAAAAAAGGGAATGAAGTAAACATAATCTGTGTATTTACATTCTTAAGTTGCACCACAACCCTGCTAAGAGAAACGTGTCTCTAACAAACACTGACGCAGCCGAGGCAAACATAAATATTTAATAGTTAAAGAAACAGTCAAATTACAAAGTTAATATTTTTTTTAAACTTGGGGCGAAGGCTACCGGAAACTGTTTACTATACGTGCGGTTGCAACTAATACAAGTTCGGCTCCCCAACAGTTGAAATACAATACAACTCCTACTTCAAATCGGCTTTCCATACGTAGCAGCAACAAAACACCTACTTCAGGAGCAAGAGTAGTAAAGGAAATACTTGTTCAGCATCAAGTTTGTGCTTGTAGGACAGTTCGTCACGGGCGCTTAAGAATGCCAAAGGATTTTGTTGCCGACAAATATTTACAGAGAGGAGAGTTTCAGTTCCGGTATTCTCAAGAGGGAATTGTAGCCTTGCAGTGGAAGGACAAGAAGCCAATTTTGTTCCCGTCCAATTTTCACAACATTGATAGTGTCTCAATTGTGAACAGAAAGAATAAAGATGGAACAATTAGTAAAATTCCACGTCCACAAATAGTTAAAAGATTATAACGCCAACATGGGACATATGGACAAGGCTGACATGCTTAAAAACTGCTACGAGATTAATAGAAGGAGCAAGCACTTTTTGGTCGTAGATGTAGTGAACCCTTATTTAATTTTTCAGGAGAGGAGTAAAGCTAGTACCTCATTATCTCTAAAACAGTTCAGACTTGCTGTTATTTCTAATCTCATTGGAGCCTCAAAATCCCCATGAGGTGGGAAAAGCATCTGTGAAGAAGGAGAGTTCATACAAACCATATGTTGCAATTGAAAAGCGCCTTGACAAAGCCGCACAAATGCATAAAAAGGCACATCCCTAGATGTATATTTTGCAGCACAAGAGCCCAGCCTCATCGAACAAGATAGTACTGTGAGAGATGAGGAATTGGACTTCGTATGAATCGTACCAAAAATTGCTTCGCAAAATATCTCAAAAGGGGGGGGGGACCAACTTTCAGAATAATACCTTTTATGATTTATAAAAAGACTGATACAGTTCACAGATTTTTAATTTGCTCTAGGAAAGGTGCTAACTGTATTTAAATTCTAGTGTAAGACAATAAACCAATATAATTGTGCTGGCCCCGTAACTCAGGCGGTAGAGCACCTACCTGCTGTGCGAGGGGACCCGGGTTCGATTCCTGGCTGGGTTGGGAATTTTTCTCTATCCAAAATTATTCCCTAGCCTTCCCAGAGTCTGGAAGAGTGAATGTGTGTGTGATCTAATGCTTAAAACTAAAAAAGTGTAAGAAACACAACGACAAGAGAATACAAGTTAACACCACAGACATTAGGCAATAAGTCCCAAAGGAAAGGCCGCCGATAAGACCAATGTAGTTACAGGCGGGGTATAAATGGAGCTATATATATAATTATGTCCATAAACCTTTTAATAATCACGCTGCATGTTGTGTTATTCAACAGAAAATGTTCTGCCTCCTAGCCCTTCAGTCCCAGTGGTTTCAACATGGAACCACCTATTAAAAAAGTATTCCAAATGTTGAAATTAAAAAAAACAAATTGAGTGTGTTGCTATAAGTAATGCTAACAATTGCACTAGTGGAATAAAAATCACCATGATCCTCAAAGGGTTAAATGACATTAAAATAAAATAAAAGACAAATTCAGTAAAGTATCCACTTTTCACGTTACCGCGTATATCTACATTTTGTTCTTTAATGTTCCAAAACCTCGATGTGTTCAAGTATCTATATTGATTTGTTGTGGTAATTTCAGGAGCCTATCCTGTTCTAACTATAGAGCTCTACCCATTCTGACACCTTGGAAGAAATTTCAAGTACAGAGACAATCATACGCCAGAAGTAGCAAATACGTTTCTGGAGGTAAAGCAGGGATTCCAACGATACGGCAAGTATGGGCAGGTTTGCGAATGGCTGCTTCCAGCCTTCTGCCACTGAATAACATTTTAAAAAGTCTCAACCGTAGTTTAACTCTGCTTGAGCATTATTATTATATCTGACTGGTGTAGCCACGGGCGCTGCAAAATAATGACTACGAGAGTAGCAGAACTTCTACAACATACGCTTTAGGTTTGAAGACTACATTATTACAGATAAGGTTATACTTTCTGTGAATATAAGAACCAAATTCAGGTTTACAAATTGTCATACAAATACAGGAACTAAGCAAATCAATTTCTCTCATTCGAGTTAGACTCAAAGCTTTTTGTACAAAGTGAAGTAAGTCATTAATTCGCCTCTAAGCAGGTTTTATTTTTGAACAATCGTCATGGTGACATACAACTGAACAATCTTGTCATCGCAACATACCTTTTTTTCGCCAACAATTTTGGTATCTAAATATTTGAATTTTCAATGGGTAGCTATACCTTTGTTGACTACAATTATGAAATTGGAAATAATGAACAGAAAATACAAAAATCTCATATTCTGCATTCACATGAACTTCTCTACTCATTTTGCTGAAGATCATTCATACTAAATCTTATTCTTCTGTTCAAGCGGATCGCTATATGATAGTTTTGAAATTCCATACAGCATAAATGACCACCAGAAAAAACAAAAAGCCACTAACAACTTAAAAAAGGTGTCAAGTTTTTTGAAAATCCAAACCAATAGCGAAGAGTATCTCCGAAATGGTTAAGCCACAAAATATATTTGACATGAATTATGCGATATTCGATATCTACATTTTTTGTGTAATAAGTTTTTGTCTATCTCTTACGGTTAAATAATTATACAAAAATAATTCAGAACGAAGAGGACTTCACAAAAATTTCCAGAAGATTCAAGGTACATATACATTTTGTCATGAAAATATTTTAAATATATGGCACTTTGTTCAAAATCATTAGAGCCATTTTTGAAAAAATAAAAAATAACCAACATATTTACATCCAAAGCGTAGTTGGAGTGTGGAATTTTCTTGAAAATCTTCGTGTCGCAACTTTGGAAGATGGGGCATTCCATTCTCTTTGCATTACCAGCACAAAAAAAAATGAATAACGAATTCCCATTTGAGAAAAAATATAAGTATTGGAAAATTTAAGGGAATAACGAGCAATATCTCGAAAATGGTTCACTCAACAAAAAAAAGTATATGACATAAATTGTGTATTTTAATGCGATCTACATTTTTTGTGTAGTACAATTTTGTCTCTCTCTTATGGTTTACCAGTTATGCAAAAGTCGTTCACAATGAATACTTTTGGAGACATTTCCAGAAAATTCAAGATATACATTTTATTTGTAATGAAAATTATCTTAAATATATGATGTTTTAATCAAAATCGTTGGTGCCATTTTTGAGAAAATTAAAATTTTCGAAAAATGTTCCATGTAAAGGGTAATCTGGGGTGGGGGATTTTCTTGAAAACCTTCGTGTCGCATCTCTGGAAGATACTGAACCTAAATACCAAGTTTGGTGTTTATCCGACTGTTCGTTTCTGAGTTATGCTGTTCACAGAACGACACACACACACGGACATGTTTCCAAAAATGCTTTATATGCATTCAGTGCACATCAAAACATGTATTTCTTGTGAAATCTCGGTATCGAATTTTTGGGTGGAATGCAGTACTTCCCCTACTTACTATATGTAGTAGAGAGAGTAAAAATGTATATAACATAAATTGTAATTGTGTTTTAACGAGATCTACATTTTTTGCTAGTAACATTTTGTCTATCTCTTATGGTTTACCAGTTATGCGAAAGCCTTTCAGAATGAAGAAGACTTTTAGGGACATTCCCAGAAAATTCAAGATAAACATTTCATTAGTAATAAAAATATCTTAAACTTATGGTGTTTCAATCAAAATCGTTAGAACCATTTTTGAGAAATTCAAAAATTTCGGAAAATGTTCCAATGTAATGGGTAGTCTGGGGTGGGGTATCTTCTTGAAAATCTCCGCCGCATCCTTGGAAGATACTAAATTCAAATACTAAGTTTGGTATTTATCTAACTTTTCGTTTTTGAGTTATGCTGTTTAGAGACAGATACATGCTTTCTTTTCTTTCTTTAGTTCATCATGAAATTTAACACCGTGGTTATTTATGCATGGTGGGTCATAAGAAATTCATATTGCTTTATTTTTCTAAACCATTTTTCTCTTACTCTCCCCATATATTCTCTTATTCTTATTATATACCTCTCTTTTTGTATTTTCATTATCCTAATTTTTAATACTTCTTTGTTAACATTCTCCCATTCTTTAGGTAAAAGCTTATCTCTCCACAACTTAGTTTCTTCACATTCAATTACATAATGCAAATCATTATCTGCTTCTCCACAAAAGGATATCTATCCAAATTCGTTCCCTTCCTATCTCCCCTTAGCCTATGTGCACTTAATTTAGAACTTCTCTCACTAACCTATTCCTACATCCACATACTTCCCTCTTCCCCAGTCCACCTTTAATTGTCTATATAGTTCCAAACTTTTCTTTTCTTCCAGGCTTTGAAACAATTCTTGTTTCTCTATATCTTCCATTCTGTTCCTTAATTCTTTCCAGAAGCCTTTAACCCCTCTCTTAGAGTCACAGACAGACATGTTTCTAAAAACTCGTATTTTAGATTCAGGGCAACTCAAATTTCCGGTGAAATCTCGGTATTGAATTTTTGGGTGGAATGTAATATTTCCCCTACTTAGTATACGTAGCAGAGAAAGTAAAAAGAAGTAACGAAAGAAACTTAAGTTTTGCAATACAGTAAATAAACCAGAACTTGTTCTATTTCGGAATGAAGCTAGTAGAATAGAGGCCTCTCAATTTGAGTTTTATTTATGGACGCTATGGTTCTTAGTGTCCCATTCATATTGGGTGTAAAAGATCGGAGATTTTGCTCAGAGGTCTCTATCAGTCTTGAGGTTCTTTTACGTGCCGTAAATCTACGACATGCTAAGGATTTTTACGCCCGAAAAAAGTCATCGCCCTCCGCTGGATTTGAACTCGCGACCTGGGTATAGAAGACAACTACTTAGATAGTATTCATGAGAGCACTGAAGAACCTAAGCAGAATAGATTGGACTAGAAATGACAGCACTTGTTAACAGTTAATGGAAAAGTATATTAAAATATTTTATGCTACATGCACATGACACTGTAATCACTGTTATTTATTTTTATATAGCTTCTACAAATTATTCTTGTAAAGTCTTCTTTACCCATCTGCTTCATGTTAATCGAGATAAACATTTGCAGAAATAGTTTCACTACACATTTCGTTGTAGATAAAAGGGGGGGAAGGAGGCTGAAGCGAGTCGTTATATACTAGCGTTAAATTCCATACTCCTATTATATATATATATATATATATATATATATTAGTTATATATAAAATAACTTCTTCTTTAAAGAGATCTACATTTCTTCTGTAGAAGTCTTGGTTTGTCTCTTATGGATTACAAGGTACACAAAGTATACAAACTTGTGAACAAAACTTCACAGACTATCCACACAAAATTCAAGATAACGTTTTATTAGAAATGTAAATACCTTGAACATATTATTAAAATCTTCCTTTCGCATCTTTGAAGGGAAGATGCTGAACTTAAACACGAAGTTTGACATTTATCAGACTTTTCGTTTCAGAGTTATACTCTTCACAGACATTATCACCCACACAGATACTTTTTCTATAATTTTTTATACGGAGGCCTTAAATCATGCAACGCCGATATCAGTTTTTGAGTAGAGCGCAATATTACCTCTATCTACTAAGTGATAGAAACAGTAAATATACCGAATTGCAGGCAAAAACAGAAGAGCAATATTAAGAGAATGTTTAAAGATAAGTTCGCACACATTATGTTCTATGAAAGCAGAACAATTGTGTTTTTCGGAATAGTGAACATCAGCAAATTAATCTTTACTGGGAAAAGGGAAAGAAATAGAAGAAAAGTAGCTTAAGCATCTGACAAGCAAACAAGCCACTTCTGTTTCTACTGTAAAGTATATGAAACCTGAGATTTGCAAGTACATGTTTTATCCTTGACGTTGGAAGATATTACCACAAACTATTTCTGCAACTCACATACAGGTGCAGGGAAGCTCGAGAGGAGGTGCAAGAGACGAGAAACTGGTGTACTGTCAGCAGTTGTTCAAACAGCGGCTCATGGATCTATGTATATACGGGTATCTGGAACGCTTACCGTGTACTGAGAAAACGAGACCTCGTCTGCTGCCGTTCTCGCCAAATTGATGGATATGCAACGCAATTATCAATTGTATAATTACACAGGATTTAAAATATTACAACACATTTCCGGTTATGTTTTGATAAACAAACATCGTACCCCCAACGCAAGAGGTCCACGACCCAGAAAAAATGGAAAATTGAGATACGTATATCCATAATGGCTTCTCATTCTCCGTTTTAATATACGCAAGAAGTCTATATTCTTATTTTCACAAGTTTCCTCTAAATGACGACTAATTAAGTCCTTATTGCGCAACTAAATGATTAAAAAATAACATTTTTAGTCTTTTGTGCATCCTTTTAAAACGGAAATTGTTTTTTAATTTATATACTTTTATCATTGTAGACACAATGCAGACATTTTAATTCTGTTTACTTTCTCTACTACGTATAGTAAGTAGGGGAAGTATTGTATTGCACCCAAAAGTCGATACCGAGATTTCACCGGAAATACATGTTTTGAGACCCCCTGAACCCAAAAAAAGCATTTTTGGAAACATGTCCGTGTGTGTGTCTGTGTGTCTGTGTGTGTGTCTGTCTGTGAACAGCATAACTCAGAAACGAACAGACGGATAAACACCAAACTTGGTATTTAGGTTCAGTATCTTCCAAGGATGCGACACGAAGGTTTTCAAGAAAATCCCCCCACCCCAGATTACCCTTTACATGGAAGATTTTTCGAAAATTTTAATTTTCTCAAAAACGGCTCTAACGATTTTGATTAAAATATCATATGTTTAAGATATTTTCATGACAAATAAAATGTATTTCTTGAATTTCCTGGGAATGTCTCCAAAAGTATTCTTCATTGTGAACGTCTTTTGCATAACTGATAAACCATAAGGGATAGACAAAATTTTACTACACAAAAAATGTAGATCGCGTTAAAATACACAATTTATGTCATATACATTTTTTTGATGAGTAAACCATTTTCGAGATATTGCTTGTTATTCCCTTAAATTTTTCAATACTTATTTTCTCAAATGGGAATTCGTTATTCATTTTTTTGTCTTGGATATGCAAAGAGTATTAATCTGTGGCAAAGGAAATGGTGCTGCACCTAGCAACCAGCTATTAAGAGATATGTATATGCTTAAAGGCTACTGTATTTCTATATTGCCCTTGTAAATATATATTCCCCTTACATCTACAAGAAAATTAGCAATAAGATAGAGTCTGCAAATGTTTATCTCGATTAACAGAAGTAGATGGAGAATAAGCGTTTGTATAAATAGTTTGTACAAGAGTAGAGAAAGTCATGTGAGTGTAACACATCAGATTTTTTTAATGGCAATGCATCTGCCACTTTGTACTGTGAATTCTACACTACTTCAGACGGAAAAAAAATCTGATGTGTTACACTCACATGACTATCTCTGCTCTTGTACAAACTATTTTTACAAACACTTATTCTCCATATGCTTCATGTTAATCAAGAAATCGAGATGTTAATCTTATTGATAATTTTCTTGTAGATGCAGGGGAATTGGTAGGCATTAAGCGATAGTCAAATATTTTAAGAGCTGGTTGCTATGTGGAATATTTCATTCTCTTTGCATTACCAGGACCAGGGGATTTTCTTGAAAACCTTCGTGTCGCATCTCTGGAAGATACTGAACCTAAATACCCAGTTTGGTGTTTATCCGGCTGTTCGTTTCTGAGTTATGCTGTTCACAGACAGACACACAGACAAACAGACAGACCCACACACGGACATGTTTCCAAAAATACTTTTTTTTGGATTCAAGGGGTCTCAAAATATGTATTTCGGTGAAATCTCGGTATCGAATTTTTGGGTGGAATGCAATACTTCCCCTACTTACTATACGTAGTAGAGAAAGTAAAAATCTGATGTTTTACACTCACATAACTTTCTCTACTCTTGTACAAACTATTTTTACAAACGCTTATTCTCCATCTACTTCATGTTAATCGAGATAAACATTTGCAGAGTCTATCTTATTGCAAATTTTCTTGTATATGTAAGGGGAATGTATATTTACAAGGGCAATATAGAAATACAGTAGCCTTTAAGCACATACATATATCTTAATAGCTGGTTGCTAGGTGCAGCACCATTCCCTTTCCCACAGATTAATACTCTTTGCATATCCAAGACAAAAAATGAATAACGAATTCCCATTTGAGAAAATAAGTATTGAAAACTATAAGGTAATAACAAGTAATATCTCTAAAATGGTTCCCTCAACAAAAAATGTATGTGACATACATTGTGTATTTTAACGCGATCTGCATTTTTTGTGTAGTAAAAGTTTATCTATCTCTTATGGTTTACCAATTATGCAAAAGTAGTTCACAATGAAGAATACTTTTGGAGACATTCCCAGGAAATTCAAGATATACACTTTATTTGTCATAAAAATATCTTAAACATATGATATTTTAATCAAAATCGTTAGAGCCATTTTTGAGAAAATTTTTAAAACATGTTCCATATAAAGGGTAATCTGGGTTGGGGGGATTTTCTTGAAAGCCTTCGTGTCGCATCTGTGGAAGATAGTGAACCTAAATACCAAGTTTGGTGTTTATCCGACTGTTCGTTTCTGAGTTATGCTGTTCACAGACAGACACACACACACGGACATGTTTATAAAAATACTTTTTCTTTGGTATCTGGGCCTCAAAACATGTATTTCCGGTGAAATCACGGTATCGAATTTTTGGGTGGAATACAATACTTCCCCTACTTACTATACGCAGTAGAGAAAGTAGAAATCATAGCTCCTACGCACTTTGGAGTAGAGAGGTAAACTTTAGATCATCTTTTAAGGTATGTTTTGTGCTACAAATTGTAATTACTGTTTTTAAATATGGCATCTTTTCATTCCACAAGGATGCGGTTTCTTTCTTTCTTTTACCAAACATATGCCAGTTTGAGTTATCCATTTTTGGGTTGAACAACTTTTTCTGTGAATGATTTATCTGTGGAATAAATTTCTGTTTTCTGGGAAACTAATGAAGATAGCTAAGTAAAATTTTAGGATTCTATAAAAATAAAAACTCTTAAGGGGACACTCTGGTACCAAATAGACTTTCTTCCCTAATCAACCAAGTTTAATGAAAGTTTTAGGTTAAATTGCACCTGTCTTGATATGTTGGTATAAGTTTGATTACTGTAAATTAAGTACTTTTGTAATTAAAAATTATTTATTATATTTTTAGAAAGAATTAATTTAATACTAATAAAAGGTATACTTTTTGTACTTTAGAATTAAAATAGAAGCCTGAATTTTGGTATGCTAATTTTTCTATGCCTGTGCAATAAAATTGTGTATTGGTTTTCCAAAATATTAATATTTATTAAAAATATAAATGTTATTCTATTTAGAACAGAAAAAAAGAAAAATTTCCAATAATTACAAGGAAGAAAGACATATACTCGTATGTATGAGTGAGATCAAGAAACCCATACACGGTTTTCTTTAACAAGTCATATTCTACATGTCCTGAAAATTTCAGCTTTATGTATCAATATTACTGCAAAAAAAGTATACCCCAAAGAACAAACATTGTTATATGGAGAAAAAGCTATATAAAGTTTTGGAACACAGTTATTGGAAATATTGCTCTTCACTCACCCATTAGAACTCTCTCTCTCCTTTCAGCCTCAAATCTTCTTTGATGATATTTGCCACTCTTGTTGCATTTTTCCATCTTCCACAATGAGTTAGAAGATTTCTTTCGCACAGCTTCGGTTGACATGGAGTAAGTTTTAGCGCATGCATTGAACATTCTGCTATACACTGCAATATGCTTCCATCTACAACTTGACTTCGACATCGGGATTTATGGCCGTGCGGTCTAAGGCACGATAGGAGTAGCTAACCTATCAAAGCGTCTAAATAAATTTGAAATGCACCAATTTCCAGGGATTTGACATATAATATTTAATGGCTATATTCTGGACATCTTGAAAATAATATTTCTTCAAAAAAAATGTTCTGCGAAAAAAACGCATTTTTGGCCATTTTGGTACCTTAAGTGTTGTTGATCTACTTTGATGTTAATAAGATGATTCTTTAAAAAAACTAATTGCTGATAAAGTTTAATTAAAAGATGGTATACTTTTAACATACTTATTGCATAAAAGTAGATCAGTAAACAGAAGGCATACGAGAGGCACTACTTATATTTTGAGCCTTGGCAATTCTGAATGTTGTAGGTGCCATCTGACGTTTCTAATGGAAAGTTTGACATTTTTGGCCATAATCTACTTCAAACATTTTGTCAATAGAGCGTCATTTGTTTTGTTTACACTAACTTGAAAATTGTGTGTGAACAAAAACATTGAATTAACTCGTGAAAATGTTCGTGCAATGATTTATTACGACTTTCGATGTGGATTATCAAGACAAGAGTGCATCGATTAACTAACTTCCACATTTGGCGACAAAGCTCCATCCTTTGCCACTTGAAACGCTGGTATAACGAATTTAATCGTCGCCGCCGTTCGCTCAATGATGAAGTTCGTGAAGGTCGTCCAAAATCAGTTGTTGTGCCAGAAAACATTGATGCTCTGCAAAAACCAATAATGAAAGATCATCATGCGACATATTGTGAGATTGAGGCAACCCTAGGCATTAGTTTCCACTAGCATATATATATATATATATATATATATATATATATATATAAACATTGCATGATTATTTAGCCGTGAAAAAGTTTGCTCTCGTTGGATCCCACATAATTTGACGCAATCTCAAAAAGATGCTCGTGTCAATTGGGTACAAAAAATGCTAAGAAATACAATGGCGGTGCCTCAAAAGACGTATATAAGATTGTGACAGGTGACGAATCATGGATCTGTGCGTATGAGCCGGAACGTAAACAGCAGTCGACTGTATGGGTGTTTCAAGATGAAGCAAATCCAACAAAAGTTGTTCGCACTCGAAGCACTTCGAAGCAAATGGTCGCTTGCTTTTTCAGCAAAACTGGCCATGTGGCAACAGTGCCTTTAGAGGAACGTAAAACGTTAAATTGCCAAATGGTACACAACCATTCGTTTGCCGGAAGTCTTCAATGAAGGAAAACCAACAGAACCGTATGATCGTTCTTTGTCAAGACAATACGAGCGCACATAATTACATCTCGTCTAAGAACAGAGTATTTGAAGGCTCAAAAAATCGAATTGATAGGTCATCCGCCATACAGACCTGAATTGGTATCCAATGACTTTTTTTTGTTCCCGAACACCAAGAATAAATTGCGTGGACAACGATTTTTGTTGGCAGAAGAAGCCGTCGATGCCTTCAAAAACCATGTTTTGGAGGTGTCTCAAGAAGACTGGAATAAATGTTTTGACAAATGGTTCAAACGGATGCAGAAATGTATTGATCATAAAGGAAAATATTTGAAAAACAAGAAAGCAGTTTTCAATCAGAAATTACTTCGTTTTAATTACTAGGCTCAAAATATAAATAGTGCCCCTCGTACATCTATCCTTTAAAAATATCAATTTGATATCTTTAGTTGTTTGAGATAATGGATCACGAATTTAACAGATTTACCTAACTTTGTTGAGGTGGGCACAGGGTAGCGTAAGCGTAGTGGTTTCGTTTCGGCTCTGTACTGAAGGTCCGGGGTTCGATTCCGGCTCTGGGGTGGAGAGTTTAAGTCGGTCCACGCCTTCACTATGATTTGTTCATGTGAAGTATTCCCAAGGCCCAACACGGTTTATAGTCCACGTAAAAGCTGTAGGTCCTCTCATTCTACCGCCACCTTCATAATCATCCTACCACTGGAGCCAATGTATTCCGCCCGCTGGGTGGCTCCACCTAAGAAATGAATCCAGTCATCGCTTGGTGGAATAAGGTAACCTTCGAAGGCCATAGGCCATATATGGGGAGCGTTAGAGACGACGAGATTGGCAGGGTAGGGTTCTTAATCTCTCCTAACAGTTCTTAAATGTTTAGCAGCATAACACGGCCAGATTCCTGACTATGGTTTAAAATCTTTTAAAGCCTTTCCTGCAAAATAAGATATCTTTGAGTTCTCGGCCTTTTTGCACCAGTAATGCGGTATACCTAATTAACGTTCCAGTTGTATTAAACGAGTGTTCCAAGAATGAATGCTTGTTTTAATAATTTTTGTATTGTTTATATCACAGAATATTCCTTGGCAATGATAAGACACCTCGCTACCGGTGGAATGGAAAACATTTGGAGCCGTCTGTGCAACCTACTGGGTGTTGCAAACCCGGAGGAAGACATTCCTACAAATAAATTTAGTTCAAAATATACTGCTCCTTATTAAAGGAACAAGTCTATTTAACTAAAACTATAAAGATAGGAGAATAATACAATAAACCTCGGAGCTTTCAGTGTTAAGGTAACGTCTAACCTGCCTCCATCTTGATACAAATCAAATCAAATCAAATTAATGTTATCCACGAGATGGATGCATTTTATGCAGTCTTAGCGTTCTAAACTGTAGAAAATAAATAATGAAATAATTCAGCATCCATAGCTGACATAAGTGAGTCAGTCTTCAAATGAGACATTAGCTTCCCTCCATACATTTCATTTGATATTATGAACCGATAAGCACAACAGCCACTTGCATGCATTCCCTTCCTGGGAGAGAAGTGAGCAGGTGCTACGGACTGGGATATAGCCTAATATCGGCACAGCGTGGTAAGTAATTATTAATTCAGAGCTTAATTAGTCTATATTTAATAATGTGCAGTGGTTTTTGCATCTTCATTGCTCAGAGAAAATATCACAGAATGACTTCATCTTCTCTGCATAAGCCGCGTCAACTTGGAATACTGGTTATTACACAATTCCTGTAGAAAATACGTCACTGCTATTGTTGGGATGATTATGCGCAACACTGAATAAAGCAACAGCATGTTCTATAATGTTATGATTGCATAAACATTTTAAATATCTTCGCCGGGAAGGACAATGCTTTCAGTGATAAAATATTGTAAGAACCGGTTGAGGTATTTCTGAGATTACCTTACACATACCGCGAGTATTGAAACTGACATGAAATAAAAAAGGCTCCTTGTATTACTTCTATCATTAAATTAAGCCGGTATATGACATCTAGGCAATTGTAATATGTGCTTATAAAGTGCCTTACGAGCACATTTTGTAAAAATGAAGGCAAAGCATAAACGGCATTACATGTAATGGCAATTACGAGATGATTCGAGTTAACGCAGAGCGAATAGTCAAGGAAAGCGAAAGCTACTGTGAATTCTCCGCAGGGCATGGAATGTAATTGGAGAAGAAACTCTTGCTCGGTTCATGTTAATATAATTACTCGCAGCAGAAAAGTGAACGGAAGGAAAATGAATCCTTTTCCAAGCCCTCTTGGGCATCATCACTGCAAACACAACCCTTAATGTGCACGAGGAAACTCTGAAAGCCATCGTGACAACGCAGTAGAATGTTATAGCTGTCTCATATAATAAGCAGCTAACTTTTACTTTCTCTACCACGTACATAGCAGTTAGACAAAGTATTGCAATCCACCCAAAAATTTTATATCGAGATTTCACAGCAAATATATATTTTGAGGCTTCCCGAATGAATAAATTAAAGCATTTAGTAAAATGTCCGCTCGTGTGCGTATATGTGTATCTGTGAACAGCATAACTCAAAAACGAAATGTCGGATAAATACCAAACTTAATATATTTAGGTTCAGTAACTTCCAAAGATGCGAATTTCAAGAATATCTTCCCACTCAGAACTACCCTTTACATGGAACATTTTTCGAATATTTTGGTTTTCTGAAAAATGGCTCTAACAATTTTTATTAATATACGAGGTGTATTCCAAAACTACGGTCCGTTTGGTCTTAATAACAACATCGCTCACGAGACAAGGTTTTTATTGACAGTAATAGGCGCCGAAATATATACTTTACTTTTCCACATGCTCGTCGTTCACATCTATACTCTTGCTGTAACGCTGCACCATTCTTTAACCCCTCGGCACAGAAGTCTGCCGCCTGCAACTTGAACCAGTTGGTAACGCTCGTCTTGAGTTCATCGTCGGTTTGAAATCGTTGTCCACCCAGTCACCGTTTCAAATACAAGAAGAGGAAATAGTCGCTTGGTGCCATGTCGGACTGTAAGGAGAGTGGTCAAACAGTTCCCAACGAAACTCTTGAATCTTCTCTTTGGTTTTGGCAGCAGTGTGCGGGCGTGCATTGTCGTGCAGGAGGATGATACCAGACGACAGTTTCCCGCGGCGATTTTGGAACGCACATTTCAGTTTGATAAGCGTTGCACAGTACACGTCAGCTGCAATTGTTGACCAACGAAATCAATCAAAAGGACGCCTTTTTCGTCCCAAAACACGGTAGCCATCATTTTGCGATTCGTGTACGGCGATTACTTACACTTTTTTGGTTTGGGTGAACCGGAACGGCGCCACTGCTTTGACTGTTGTTTCAATTCTGCGTTGGTGTACGCTATCCATGTCTCGTCGCCCGTAACAATGTGGGATAACAAACCATCTCCATCTTGTCTATAGCGCTCCAAAAACTCTCGTGCATTCGTAGCTCTTTGTGCTGACCGGTGTGCAGTTTTGTCACGCTCCTCAAACGAAGTTTCCGGTATCTAAGCTGTTCCGTGGCAATCCTGTAAAGCAAGGTTCGAGCAACATTTGGGAATTCATCAGCCAGATCACTAATTGTCAAACGCCGTGATGTACCCTTCATTTGGAAGTAAATTTGTATAATCTGGCACAACTGGTAAACGTTAAGGGAGAAACGAAAACGTACTACACAAAAAATGTAGATATCTTTAAAACACACAATTTATTTCAAATAACTTTATTGTGGCATCAGCCATTTCCAAGATATTCATTATTAATGGTTCGAATTGTTCAACAATTATTCTTTCAGAGTCCTATCGTTTTTCAGCTGTTTCTCGCGATGTCATGGAAAGAGTATAAAATTTTAAGGCCAACGTGTAGCATCCAGTCTAAAACATTTGCCTACACCTATTCCCTTTGTATCTATAACGACATGTGTGATATAACTATTTCCGGAAAAGTTTGTCTCGATTAAAATGAAGTAAATAGGAAGATAAACTTTCGTAAGAATAATTTGTATTGCCGCTAATAAGCGGTAAGGGTAAAGAAAGTTATGTGAATGTAACACATTAGATTTCTTCTAAACGTTAATGTAATGGAACGAATCGCAATCTTGTAAACAAATATTAATATCATTTTCCTAAATATAGTAGTGAGATAGAACTGAAGTATATCAGTCTCAGCCTTCTTTTGCGATTATGGAACTGCTGATTACATGAGGTGTTACACATAACACAGTGCCTCAGTTGCCAAGTCGCTTTCTTGTTCCTTCTATTTGGGCCACTTGTCATTAGAAGATCTTAGTTGTGCGGTCGCCTTTTTGTGCGTGGAGTACTGTTGCTTTTAATACTAAAATATTAATTTCAGTATTCATCTAAGTAGTAAGAGAAATCATAAATAACCTGTCAGATAGTACAGTATTTGCAATTTCAAACCGCAACCTCCCGATTGCGAGCCATAGACGCTGCTGCCTTAGCCATTTCTTTCAGCTGCAGAAATTTCACGTTTTCTTTTCACTTGCTACACAATTACTATTTTCCAGAGATTGTAGTGTCCTGGGCGAAATTACTTAGGCAGTAACGCTAGTGGTTTGCATTGAGATGGCCCTACGTTCAAATTTCTTGGGGATAGTCAACCTGAAATATGTTTTTTTTTCGCGGTTTTTCTCGCTTGCTATGACAAGGCTAGATTGGTTTACTGATTTATTTACGCGAGTTTTTCCTGCCAACCATATAAATTTATTTCCTCCTACTCCAGCATCATCATCATCATCCAGAACCCATAAATGCTGTAAAAGTGTATCGCTCAAGCCTGGATGGGAAGGCAATCAGAGAAAGAAGAAGGTTTTAACGTTGCATTTTAAATCAAATAACTTACAACTAGTCAACAAAGCCTACTGGCATCTGGCACTCAGATTCTACTTTACACACAATACTGTAAACGTTTCCGTGAGATACAAAAATTGGGATTTAAGAAAACAATGAAAAATCAACACCAAGCTTTTACTGTTAAACTGCAAATCTGGTCGTATGTGTTTTAAAAACAGAATTCTAACGACCCTTATTTACGACGTACCATTTTAATTTATGATCAGACATAGGAATTTCTATGCATTACATCCAAGACGAAATGAAGTAGAACTGTAACTGAACTTTACGCAGTGACGTCGCGTGTTACAATTATTATAAAAAAATTAAGTTATCGCAAACTTTAATATTCACGTCATATTTACGGTAGTGTTTAGGGCTTTTCTACATTACTTTGGTCTTCACTGAAACCTTTACGTAACGGTTAAGCGGCCCTTATATAGTCGATTTTGGAAGGGCAAAAAATCACCCTCATCCCTTGTGGTGTGTACAGGCTGTTGCCATTTGCAGACAACAAACACAAGACCTCGTTTACCTGCCCGTCAGTGACTCATAAGTCGCTGTTTTTTACATTATTGACAATGGTTTCAGTATAGATAACTTGAAGGCAACTGCTTAAGAAATCCTATGCCTGCTGATGATAAAGTGAAAGTTTCTGCATTTTAGACAAAGCAAAACCCCTAACCATGTGAATTATTGCCAACTAAGGTACTGACAGCGTAATGAATGTTTGTATATTTGGGAGGATACCTAATATTTTGATTATGTCACTAACAGCCAAAAATTTCCGAATCGATGCCATAAATTAAAACGTTTTAAATGTGCTCGCTATTGGTAAGAGAAAAAAGAGTGCATTGTGGTTTCAATTTACTTGCAATGTCTAATAATTTCTTTCAAATAACGTTTATCAAACATGTATTCTTAAAGTTCGCGAAAACTATAATTGAACCTTATAAATGTATAGAGCATTTGCTAATACGAGGGTCATCTGAAAAATTTGGTAAAATTGTAAGTAAAATTATTTTTGTAACATACTTCTTGTTTTTCTTAACATAGTCTCCGCCTATGTTTATCAACTTGGACAACGAGTTTTCCATTTTTTCATTCCATCGAAAAAATAGGACCTGTCAAACTCTGCATAGTATTCATTGACGGCGACATCACTACCTCATTTGCTGAAAATCCCTTCACCCACACCAAATCTTCAAGCTGGAAATAGAAAAAAAGATCTTAGGGCTACATCCGAAGAATAGGTTGGATGAGGAATCAAGTCGAATCCCACTTTTGACATTGTGACTCCTACTGTATGGGCTGGAGAATTTTTCTTGTGAGAGAGCAGTTTGTTTTATGCCAATCTTGATCGCTTTCATCCAATGCATGTTTCAAACTACCCATCAATGAAGCATAATAGTCCCCAGATATGATTGTGCCTTTTTCCAAGTAACATATCAGGATTATATCCTAGGAATTGGGTCAAAATAGTCCTCGCCTTCTCTGGTGCGTCCTCAAGCAGCTTTTGTGAATTGTTTTGGCTGCTCTCTGTCTCCGAAGTGGTGGACCCAAGTTTCATCAATAGTTCACACGATCGGCGCAAGAAGTCATGTGAATTGCGATTATATATGCCACACACTGTGAAATGTTCTTCCGCATGCGTTTTGACCATCAGCAACGCAGGACCCAACGTGCAGACATCTTTCTCATTTATAATTTTTTGTTCAGTGTTTCAGTTGAGATGGCTATTTCGCGCAAGTCACTCGGCGGTCCTGCATTATATCAGGCGTGCTTCATCTTCCGCACTTCATATTTAAGCTCATTCTTCCAGAAATATTTTTATTAATGTGCTGAGTCCCCACAAACTTCAAATCTTGCTTTGATGCGTTTTGCAGTCCAAGGCTTTAAATGGAAGTGTTTAATAATAATACGGAGTTCTATTTTATCCTCCATTTCCTACAACACGTGTGACACTGAGCACTTCAGATAGCTTTCTACAATTAGCTGGCCTTCACATCTATCTGAAAATAGCGACCCGTTTTTAAACTGTTGACTATCGCTTCAACCTCCCGTATTCCCATTTTTACTAACAACGTAGTGTATAATAAATTAAATCTGCAAATGTTTATCTCGATTAACATGAAGTAGATATATACAAACTTTGCAAAATGGTTTGTAGAAGAGGGATAGAAACAAAAATAGTTGCTGGATAAATTCTTGTTAACAACTATAAGATTTGTTCACACATCCTAATAAAAATTATTGTTTATAAAATATGAATTCAAGGATCAAGGTAAAAATAGAGCCACAAGCAGGAAAATAATATTTTGCTTTATGGCAATCCCGCATTTAAAGTATTAGAACATGAGCGAAAGGCCACCTTTGTCCAAAGTATTGCGTATCATCCAGCGTAAGTTATATTAAGATACTTTGCTTATTAGGTATAAGCCAGGAGCTGCGGTTTTCTCAGCACTATTGTCCAATATTATTATAAAAGTATTTTTAATAAAATGTGAAAAGAATCTCAACGGTCTTTGAAACGGCAACTCTAGGCCGAGCCCGAGAAATGTAATTATAGATAATTTGATTTATTAATTTTTATTGATGTTAATTCATGCTATGTACATATCTTTTTCTTTTTACTGCTTGTATAGTTTAAGAAGGGTGATTTAACGATATGTATGTATTTAGGTTACGAATATTAGAGGAGTTATGAATTGTTTAATGTAAATAATTTAAGCGCTATGTTAAAATACTGTCCACGACGAAATGTTTTAGCTACAGGAATAGTGTCTTCGAAGGCAGAAAATCTAGTTTTACGATGTCTCTCTGGTCGCAGGGGCATTGTTCAGACAGCGAGGGTGTAAAGTCTTTGTTGCTTTATACGATAATTCGCCGTGACCAAGTGAGAGAGACAGCTAGCTTAACGGTAAATTTAGGAAAAGCCGCGATTTATGTTAAACTTGGACCAATGAGATCCCTGTAAGTTTATACGAAATAGTGAGACGCGTCGAGTGGCGCTAAAAATGGACCAATAGGAAAGGAGGCAGCCCCAGAAGCCTGCGACTATAAATGGATCTGTTAGGAACAAGTTCGACGCATTTCATTTAGGCATTTTGTCATTTGTGGGCAGGGAGAGATGCTGTGGGATGTTTGATAGATATCGCGCCAAAAGGGAATAAAGACAGTTTTCGAAACACACCTAAGAACCGATACTCGTAAAGAGATAATAAGCATATTTAAACTTCGTGTCATATCCGCGCCGCGGTGGACAGTATTTTAACGGCGGTAATATCAGTGTCGTGTACTACGTGGAGTAGTTAAATAAAAGAAATTGCAGTGTCATCTTTTCGTAACCAAAGCACGTCTATTTCTCCTTTTTACCACGACCCGAGGTCTACGCTTCCTTTACCAACGATAAGTTCATGCTCCCACCTAGTTTTAAAGAAAATTACTGCAGCTAGCCGAGGACAAAATTGCAGAGAACCAGCACACTGCGAACATCTGGAGCCAACATGGAGGATGCAGCAAGGTAAGCGGTGAGCAACGGGCATCAACAAGAACCACGACATTGGGCAGGAGGTGACTGTCGCATCTTCCTCCCCTAGTCATTCAAATTTTTACTTGGACTGTTTGTAAATCCGTTAACTTTACTTGGTGCATTTATTCCTTGATGT
The DNA here is from genome assembly GCA_030765065.1 of Deroplatys truncata. Lineage (NCBI taxonomy): Eukaryota > Metazoa > Arthropoda > Insecta > Mantodea > Mantidae > Deroplatys > Deroplatys truncata. Next base: position 262,276,527 of record CM060981.1, on the reverse strand, counting down.
CACATGGCGATTTCTGATTTTCTTGTTTTCAATTCAAAACATGTACAGGCATTAGCATTAACGGATTACAAAATTGCGGTCAACAATTTATACAGAGTGCTTATTCAAAGGCACTTAGCATTCTTGCCAGTAAAATAACAGCATGTAGTATGAGTTGCCCTAAGGGGACACTAAATTGCAAAAATTACCCAAAAAATGGCATTTTCAGTTTTCTGTACACTCTCGTTAATTGCAATCTCGTGTTTGATTTGAGATGTGTGTGTATAAAAATACTTATATGTATCTTAAATATATTTTAACAATGATACTGCATCTGCCATTGTGTACTGTGAATTCTGCACCATTTCGCAGAAAAACTCCTAATTCCTACACGATTTGAGGCAGAGAGGTAAACTTAAGTCCATATTTTAGTGGAAGCTATGCTCTACAAAGTGGTACTTCTGTCACGCTCGACAGCTTCTGTGCACAAGCTATAGTATATTGTTTCTTTATTTGCAAATATAAGCCAGTTTGTTTTCTCCATGTTTGCTTTTGAGCAGCTTTTTCTAAGAAAGGCATTTTCTGATATAAATGACCGGTTTTCTGAGAAAATATTTAAGACAGCTAATTTAAATTTTAGAAGATACAAAAACTAACAGCTCTTGTTGATCCGTAAATTTAGAAACATGCGCCTCATCTTGTAAAAATGTTATTCTGATATATTAAATAGTTTGTGAAATAATGAATCATGAATATAGTACATTTAACATTGGCGGGATACAGCTTTTAATCTTTCCTTAAGGAATTTTCATTGGTGGAACTGGAGTGTTTTGGTGCCTAAACATGTATGAGAGCATTGTGCCCTATAGCATTTAGCATTTAGTAGCATTTTCAATCACATTTTAACGGCTGTTATAGTATATTAGTTTTATTGCCTAATTAGGTTTAAATTAGCGGCATATGAAACCAAGCGATGAGTAGACAAAAGCAACGAACTATAGAAAAAATCTGATGTGTTACACTCACATGACTTTCTCTACTCTTGTACAAACTATTTTTACAAACCTTATTCTCCATCTACTTCATGTTAATCGAGATAAACATTTGCAGACTCTATCTTATTGCTAATTTTCTTGTAGATGTAAGGGGAATATATATTTACAAGGGCAATGTAGAAATACAGTAGCCTTCAAGCACATACATATCTCTTAATAGCTGGTTGCTAGGTGCAGCACCATTCCCTATCCCACAGATTAATACTCTCTGCATATCCAAGACAAAAAAATCTGATGTGTTACACTCACATGACTTTCTCTACTCTTGTAGAAACTATTTTTACAAACGCTTATTCTCCATATGCTTCATGTTAATCGAGATTTCGAGATGTCAATCTTATTGCTAATTTTCCTGTACATGCAAGGGGAATATGGTAGGTTTTAAGCAATAGTCAAATATTTTAAGCGCTGGTTGCTATGTGGCACATAGCCTTTGCATGTCAAGGACATAAAAAAATCTGATGTGTTACACTCACATGACTTTCTCTACTCTTGTACAAAGTATTTTTAAAACGCTTATTCTCCATCTTGTTCATGTTAATCGAGATAAACATTTGCAAACTCTATCTTATTGCTAATTTTCTTGTAGATGTAGGGGAAAATATATTTACAAGGGCAATATAGAAAAACAGTAGCCTTTAAGCACATACATATCTCTTAATGGCTGGTTGCTAGGTGCAGCACCATTCCCTTTGCCACAGATTATAACTCTTTGCATATCCAAGCCAAAAAAATGAATAACGAATTCCCATTTGAGAAACTTATTGAAAAATTTTAGGGAATAACAAGCAATATCTCGAAAATGGTTCACTCAACAAAAAATATGTATATGACATAAATTGTGTATTGTAACGGGATCTACATTTTTTGTGTAGTAAAAGTTTGTCTATCTCTTATGGTTTACCAGTTATGCAAAAGTCGTTCACAATAAAGAATACTTTTGGAGACATTCCCAGGAAATTCAAGATATAAATTTTATTTGTCATAAAAATATCTTAAACATATGATATTTTAATCAAAATCGTTAGAGCCATTTTTGAGAAAATTAAAATTTTCGAAAAATCTTCCATGTAAAGGGTACTCTGGGGTGGGGGGATTTTCTTGAAAACCTTCATGTCGCATCCTTGGAAGATACTGAACCCAAATACAAAGTTTGGTGTTTATCCGACTGTTCGTATCTGAGTTATGCTGTTCACAGACACACACACAGACACACAGACACACACACGGACATGTTTCCGAAAATGCTTTTTATGGATTCAGGGAGTCTCAAAACATGTATTTCCGGTGAAATCTCGGTATCGAAATTTTGGGTGGAATACAATACTTCCCCTACTTACTATACATAGTAGAGAAAGTAAAAATGAATAACGAATTTCAGAAGTATAAGTATTGGTAAATTTAAGGGAATAACAAGCAATATCTCGAAAACGGTTCACTCAACAAAAAAAATGTATATGACATAAATTGTGTATTTTAACGCGATCTACATTTTATGTGTTGCAAAAGTTTGTCTATCTCTTATTGTTTACCAGTTATGCAAAAGTCGTTCACAATGAAGAATACTTTTGGAGACATTCCCAGAAAATTCGAGATATACATTTCATTTCTCATGACAATATCTTAAACATATGATATTTTAATAAAAAATGTTAGAGCCGTTTTTGAGAAAATTAAAATTTTCGAAAAATGTTCCATGTAAAGGGTAGTCTGGGGTGGGGGGATTTTCTTGAAAACCTTCGTGTCGCATCTCTGGAAGATACTGAACCTAAATACCAAGTTTGGTGTCTATCCGACTGTTCGTTTCTGAGTTATGCTGTTCACAGACACACAAACACACACACACACACACACACACACACGGACATGTTTCCAAAAATGTTTTTTTTTATTCAGGGGGTCTCAAAACATGTATTTCCGGTTAAATCTCGGTATCGAATTTTTGGGTGGAATACAATATTTCCCCTACTTACTATACGTAGTAGAGAAAGTAAAAACGGATGATGAGAGTTTTAAGCAGCTTATTGTACCAATGATGTGCATAAAACAATTACATGCCCAAAGCACATTGTTTAATTCCACTTCATTAGAGTTATCCCAGGATACTAAAATGAACATCACAGCTCATATATCAAATGTTGACGTTAGAAAAAGACAAAGAGAGTTTATTCCTCTGCTCAATATTAATTTTACTGACTAAGTGCCCCCCTCCCATAATTCAATGTGAGATTTGAGAATTAAGTAAACAGTTGAGGTGAGACCGTATCAGTAAAGAATACCTGAGGCTGGGCCTAGAGCATTCGTTAGTACGAATAGATTCAACAAAAGTTCGCACAGTAAATGGCTCCTTTTGCACTCAAGAGTCTCTTGTCAAAACAATACTAATTCTTCTTTGGCATAATTAAAAGAAGGACTCGGAATGGAGTTCAATTGCACGACCGAGCAGAAACTATAATACAGCTGATCACCTTCAAACTGTACATCAAATCATGTAAGATGAAGGGAATTCAATCTACCTCTACACTTGGCCATTGTGGACCACACGACAGCGTTTAATACAATAAACGTTAACTGCTGGCATTCAAAACCGTAGACCAAGGAAGCAGCAGAAATAAAAGGGATGCAGGTAAGTTGCGTCCTACTGTAAACGAAGCAAGTAAACGTGATCTTTTCTGGGAAAACATTGTGTAGTGCTATGTTGTCATAGCAACGCATCAGCAATATTATGTTTTCTGAATCCACATTCGTACGTAGTATGCTACGTGATAGCAACCAATCAGTAATGGACCTTCCCTTACCGTGAGCAAGGTGGTTCAGTAGTGCTGCAAGACTGTGGAGACCGTGCTCAGTGAAAAGGGACACACATTGCGTGGTATTGATGGCTACAAGTTCCGACACTATAAGAAACTTGCCATTGGGATCGATCGTTGGACCTGTACTACGAATAATAAAAATTGATGAAAATAATGCAATAAGAGAACAAACTTTAAATCATAATCATTGCAGGCTATGAAATAAAGACTTCAATCGCCATAAATTAAGTAACTCGCTTAAAAGAAAAGCAATAGACGATTTTTGTACCCGGCCGGCAAAATTAGTGTGTAATGAATTAAGAAGGAATGGCGATGTAGACACAGTGAATAAGGCCGACATTCCATCAATAAAAATATTCAAAATACTCGGGCAACTATTCGTCCACCTCTTCTAAGATTGTCATGCTGCGGTGAACAAAAGAGAGCAAGCATAGGTAAAAACTGGATTATTTAACGACAAAGAGGTAAACATTGTAGGATTTTCTACGAAAACTAACCTCATTCACTCAAGCAATGTGAATATCATATTATTGAATGGAACATTCAGAAGTGTTCCACAGCAATAAATCAAATGCACAGTACCTCGTACTAATCTCCATACTATGCCAGGAAAAGCCATAGAAATATACTATGCAGTACTGAAACATTTCAAACTGTAGAATATTTAGATATCTGTTTAAATATTCCTCGAACATATATTGACTTCGAAGTGGCTATTCACGACGATGTGAAATTAATTTAGTCAAGTGTGGTTCTTATACGAGGTAGATTCCACCTTTTTCGAAGTGGTGCAGGAAAACTCAGAAATTATGATTATGCACAATATATAAGAACGACAACAAAAAAAGAAAGCAGTGATTTTTTATTATTTCTGGGCTCCCGTTCTTAGATCCTGAAGATGTATATACCGCTTTTGCAAAAGAATGAAAAAGTAATTGCCTCTACAGGTTATATTTTTGAGATATATCATACGATACTGAGTTTCCATTAAATATATATGGCTGAGTTTTCTTTAACAAGGCTGTGAATCATTTCACAGAAAAATGAAGTCTTACCACAGGTCACCCCAAGATTTATAATTTCTCTAAATACTCAAGGATATCCAATCGGAAACGTATACAGCCTTCAGAAGTGAATGGAAAAGATGAAGATCTATTATTACTAAGGAAAAATTTCTAGAAGAATAAATGTTAACTATCCAACAAAAAGAAATCTCAAGATCACAGTTCTTAAAGTATATTGCTTATAAGCGCCTGCTAGTATGAGTAAATTTTAATAAAAAGACAATACCCACATCTTAAATTGAGTTTAATGATTTTCAGCTTTCAACTTTATTGAAGTACAAACATTTTTAACCTCACCACCAACTTAATCTAGTTAGTGTCAGTCCTAAATCTGTAAATGGGAAGGAATGCTGATGGAAATCCATTATTTTTAAAGCGTCGTGGGATGCAACTTGCGAGTTGGTTTGTACCTGGAAACGCAGCTAACGGTCCCCGAATAAAAGGTCAAAGCCTTTTCTGGAACAAGAATAACCGTTATCCCCGAAAATACTCATAAACTTACTCGTACTGGGAAATACACGTAGAAAGTTGAAATTGAGAAGAAAGTGTGGGCTTAAATTGGGTGACAACAATTTCTGAAAGTTTGAGGTTCGTAAATGCATAGTGCTGTTTGCAAGAATACCCGAATATCGGAAATAATGCATATGCACTTGCGCAGTACTACCAAAATTTCAGCCTGGTAAAGAATGTGAACAAGTTCAAATAACAAGTTTGTAATATTCAACAGTATATGTATATATCAGCGAAGCAGTTTGTTTTCTTCTTAACATTGGAGAAAGAGCCGAAAAGAAAAATGACTAGAGTAAGAAAAACTTTCTGATCTCCTGCATTTTCTGACATGTTGATGCCAAGGTTGGGAAATGCCACAGAAATATAAAACTAAACATATGCCATCCAAAGTTGGAGCCGTGGATTCTAGATTATCCCACCATAATAAATGCATTGAAAAGCACAGTTGTGTCCCAACCTGCAACAAGCCCAAAGCAAAAGGCGCAGTTACAAAGAGACGATTTCATTTGGGGGGGGGGGGAAGATAGCCAGAATGGGATAAGTATGTCTAGGGGATAGAAGAGGGAAGACGAGTCAATGCATAGGAAATAGGAAAATTAAAGGAGAGAAATAGTGGAGTCCGGCCTTCGTTAGTCTTGTTCTTGTGTAACTGAGAACTGCCATTCAGTAGTCGGGAACGGATAAACGTTACTTCCTAATTACCTGGCCGAGGCCCTCACACTAGCCCAAGCGGGTTAAAGGTGATGTTTACTGCGGGGACAGCAGTAGCTTCAGTCCGAAGACACCGTCAAGACCGGAGAACGGCTGCCGCGATTGGTCCGCGTCTGTCACGAAGGCGGGGCCGGGAAGCTGTTGCGGTGCTTGGGCTCAAGGCGGCCACTAAAAAAAAACCACTCCCTCCACACCTAAGACCTTTCCTAATCCTAACAAAATCACCGCTAAACCACCGCCCATTACCCTAAACCCATCATCCTACCAGCATAGGACATTTGTCCTGGTATGGTCCTAGTCGGGAGACACCACCTGGACCTCAGGTGGTTCCTTCTCCCAACGACACCCCTCTGAAGTGGCGGCGGTGGATCATGTGTTCACTGAGGTGCCTGCTTCTGCTCTTGGTTCAGGTGGCTAATGTTTTTGATGAAGTTGCTGCGCCGTTAGAACTTTGGTTCTTGTTGTGGGGAACCATCTTCAAGAATGTCTCTATGCCTTCCAGAGGTGGTTTTACGGCTCTCTGCCATTTAACCGCACTTCACATTGACAACAATACCCCCCCCCTTCCGAATTATTATAATGCCTGTCCTCCTTTACGCCTGCGAGATCTGGGGCATGACCGCAATCTGTAGGGCCTCCGGGCTATCTATTCTGTATGTCGTGCCTTTCCCGTGGAACTACTTCCGAAGCCATCCTCTTCCATGGAGGATGAAATTAGGTGCCGGTCACAAAATTCTATGACTCTGCATCACACCATCGGAGCGCCCTCGTTCGGTCTCTCGGGGACTATAACCCCTGACAACGCTGCTTGAGGCATCACCGTCTTCACCGCGTGGCATGCGGGCACAGTCAGCTAAAGCTGAGCTCATTTACAATCCTACAGGAGATGCTTGGATAATTCAAAATTGCAATAGTATTCCCTGAAACAATATTTTTAGGAAATTACCACATACCAGCGATGAATAAGGGCCGCTGCAACCTGCTTTAGAGCCGCTGGGGACCAAATCTTGCCACCTTCCATCACTCTAAAAACCTGCATTACACCCACCTCCTGCAACCCCTCATTGCGTCTGTAAGTGGTTAAATCCTAACAAGGTGATAACAATCAATCGGGCTGCCCTCAGTCTGCCAACTCCCGATTGGATTGGACTGGCAAGAAATGGTCAGGCAGCTCAGGCCGACACGTTTAAGAGGATCAAAAGAGTGTACCTACTGGTCGAGAACACAAGAAGCAATCGTGAGCATATCAAGTACTCAAAGGGTGAATAATAAGTGTGTAAATTAGAGGGCAGACTGTGTAAGTTAAGGTTACATTGTCATACACTATATTTATAAAAAAATAAATAAATCACAAGTCAGCGTGCTGCACAAAATATGATCTCCTTTTAGGGAATCTATTGCACTCTTTGGGATAAAACTGGCTAATTCATCCGTTTATTCGTTGGTTGCATTATTCCTTCATTCAACATTCGCTTTAAATCGTTCCATTAATCTCTGCCGTCATACATTTGTGGATACCAAATGTTAAGCCTACCGACGTTTTGCAAACAACTTTATTTGTGCATTACCAAACCAAGATTACCGCGCTATGAACCATTTATGTACTTATGAATATGGAACTTTAAAAAAAGAAACTAGAGATATCTTCACACCAATGCTGAAGTATCCAGTCTGACAAAATTGCGGCTTGCCATAATGAATATCTTATGAGATTAAGACTACTTACTAAGGTAACCTGCATGCTTATTGAACAGGAAGAACATCGCCTACCTGAAACAAAAGAGAGAGAGAGAGAACTTGAGCTACTTTCTCTTTACTACTTGCATGCATTAGTTACTACTAGAGTTTTATCAACCACATAGGTATATACATAAATAAAATAAACAGAATTCCGGTATAAGTAGATACTAAGTTGCACTGAAAAGAATCTGATGTGTCATATACACATGCCTTTCTCGTTTACTTTTATATAGCTTCTACAAACCATTCTAATATTCTAAAATATCCTATTAATCGGAATAAATGCACGTATAAACTTTCTATTACTTATTTTGTTGTAGGTATAAAGGAATGCCGAAGACTAAAGCGACAGTCTTGTTTTTTAAAAACGGGTCGCTATATGCTAGTCTTGAAATCCCACTCTCCATTACATCACGAGAAACCGCTGAATGATCAGCGCTGCAAAGCATTACAAAGTGCTGAAACATTCAAGAAATCTGCATTTTTATACAGTAAGTTTGTCTTTCTCTTGTGGTTCACAGATTATACAAAATTCATTCCGAATGAAGGGAATTCACATGCTATTCCTAGAAAGTACAAGATATAAATTTCATTATTCACGTCAATGTGTTAAAACATATTGTATTTTAAGCAAACTGTTAAGAGTCATATATTTTCCCGAGAAAAGGAATTTGACAGGTGGGGATTTTCTTGGAAGATACTGAACTTAAATACGACGTTTGGATATTTTTGTCCGACTTTTGGCTTTACTGTTTCCTAGCTCTCGCTCGGGGATATATATATATATATATATATATATATATATATATATATATATATATATATCATACACACACCCGCGCGCGCGGACCTTTTCCCAAAACATTTTTTAGATTTACCGGACTTCAAAACACGTATTTACGGTGAAATTTCTATGTAGAATTTTTAGCTGAAATGCAATACTTCCATCGACTATAAGTACCTAGCAAAAATAAGAGCTAGTAATTATGAAAAATAGCAGCAGTGCTAAAAATATCCTTACTCGAGGGCTACCATATTATATACCCAGGATTTGACGCGCTAATACTAAAGTTTCTTAAAATATTGTTACATTATTTATCTTTACAAGCAGAACCCTCAAACACGGAACTCTCAACGGTACGTGACTACTAAAGCCAAGGGGCGCGAGTATCGCATCGAGAACAATCTCATTATTTACATGTATAGTTTTCTGATATAGAGCCATTTTCGCACATATTTTATGTTGTTGGGATCAATTAACTTTAAATCTCTCCACACGCTCGCATAGGTAACATAGGTTATATTTGGATGTGTACCTACCGCTTCCCTAGCTAGAACTCTTCTATACCACCTAACAAAATCCACCTCAGCACCTCTGTTGCAACGCCAGTTTATAGTAAAAGGACGCAATAGGTATGCAAAATTTTACCGGTTTGAAAGGAAAATATACTAATTGGACCAGCCTGATTCTGGATTGATGATTGTCGGGAACGAAAGAGAGGAGTGAATCGTGCAGCAATGCAACTTAGCAAAATATCATATGAAAGTCCAACTATATGGCGTACTGCCTGCTGCTGTACGACTCCGGCTTCAATGTGGGTTGCGGTTGAAACTGGCAGCTGTTTTTCTGGACATGTCTTTATTCCTCAAGGTTTCTCTCGTGGCAATTTCATGGTAGGTTTCGGCATGACGGGCATGATGTTTCTTCTTGATATCGTTTCGAGCGACTGCTAATGCCACGCTTTACCAGCGTGAACAGGCCACGAAGTTGATAAAGGCCGCTGTCGTTTATCGTGCATCTTTCTTGGGAATGAGAAAAACGATCATTCAGCTTACAAGAGAATCAAAAGTGATTACGAGTCGTGTGTGTGCATATAAGATGCTATAACGACGCGGAATGTGCATATATGCCATCCACACCCAACCACAGTTTGCCTTTTACTCAAGGAATCAGGGCCTCATGTGTTTTAACATCACCTCTGAAAATTGATACCTGCCTCACCATGCTAAAATATAGCAAGTGTTATTATAACTCAAGTTCTGAAGCTAGCTTTATAATCCTACAGCTGGTAGAGGGGACTGATTGCATAAGCTTTAGAATAGAAACCATTTAACGCGGTTTTCATGCTACATATACGAAGCTAGACTTAATATTTTGTGTAACTGACAATCATGGTGAGATTCCGGCACTGGGAAAAAACTGTAAAGCGGCTTTTTCGATGCTTGTCCCTCTTAAACTAGTTTTCTTCAAAAGAATGTAGGAATGAAGTTAATAAAAACAACACAAATTGCACAAATTAAAGTTAGAAACCGCCTCTAAGCTGCGCAGGTCAGTGCTGTAAAAATCTTTAAAGCAAAGAAAGTTTGCCTTTGTATAAATTATAAGCAGCTTCTTATATTCTTGGGTAGTTTTAGATATAGCTTCCGTACAATGCAGGTTCCCCCTTCCTTTCTGCTGAGTACAAGAAATATAGCAATTTTATTAGTTAACTACATTTCTATGGAAACAAAAACATTTTGCTAACAATGTATCGAGAGTTCAGAGAAAAGATAAACAAATTATGCATTGTTATATTAACAATATCTTCTGTAAAATCTTTTTTGAAGTTTAACGTCTTTTAACCTGGTAGTTCATATCGGACGATGAATGAATGAAATGTATGAAATATTACTAAAATGAGCCAGGGGTCCATACAGCTTAAAGGCACGCAACGTTCGTCTTCTCAGGATAAGGGGAAACCCCGGTATAAAACCTTATCCGGGAACTCATCCTAACCGAGATTCGAACTCGGGACCTTTTGAATGCGAAGCAGACATGCTACCCCCGATCAAGAGGCGGGAACCCTTATCCAGTGAAACAACGGTTGGATGTACGCCTATACTTGGTATCTGTGAATGATGTGGCACACTCGCTTGGGCAGCCTTAGAACTCCAGCAATTAGACTTTTATCTATCACTACCGAGATTTCGTAAACCCGACTTTGAAACGCAGCCCCACGGACTTAGATTAGTCGGCATTCGTGTAGATAACATAGGTGGCCTACTTGACCATCTTTCTGTTATCACTGGTTAATAAAATATCGAAAGGAAAGTTTAAATTGAGGGTCTACTACAGAGACACGGTTGTTTTACCCAGCGGTCACTGAATTTCAAATTGTATCTGCAGCAACTGATGCTTTAATTATTGTGAAGGGCTCATGTTAAAAACGTTATTTAATTAGCCTCTCGACAAGTCCTGTGTTTGCAAGAGAACGTGTTAACACCCTGTATAGTTTTCAGCAGCTACTATGAATGGCACTCCATCTTCATGTTTCTGCAGCAGAGCCAGGGCAGATGATGTTCCCTGGCGGTCTCAATGTTAGGGAACAATCATTAAGACATGGAGCTCTGATAATATCTAAATGGCCATAGCGAACATCCGCTGTAGCCTCACCAAAAGGGAGTAACTTTAGCCTCCCAACACAATGCTTTGCAGCAACCCTCTAATACTATTATGTTTACACGCAATCTGTCCCTGTCCATCTTAGCATACAAGTATATAATGCAATGCGGCTTGTAAAAGTTTTCCCTCCGCTTAATCCATGATATTTATGTACTTTCCTTACGAGACACCTTTAAGTGCTATAAATTGAGCTGTGAATCAATCAAATTAATGCTCCAGCACTTCATCTCAGCCCAGAAGCACTCCTAATAAAAAACAATCTGAGGACTTGCATCACATGACTTTCCCCACTCGCTCTATTACATATACTTATTCTTCTGTCCACTTCTCGTTAACAGAGATAGACTTTCATAATGAATTTACACATTTAGTTGTAAGTATAAGAAAAATACAATAGGTTAAAGCAATAAGCTGATTTTTCAAAAGCAAATTCTATGTAATAACTATAATTACATGTTCCTTGCTTGAGCACGAGAAAAGAAAAAGAGAAAGAGAAAAAAAAAGAACAGCGACTTACGATTTGAAAATTGTAAGTATTTGAAAATTCATACCAACAACAAAGGAATAGCTCGAAAATGGTTAACGCCACAAACATTTTTATTTGACATAAATTCCGTGATTTAACGGGTATATGTACAGTTTTTGTATAACTAGATTTTATTTATCTCTTACAGTTTATAAATTATACAAAAGTTATTCAGAATAATGAGGCCTTCACAGGCTATTCGCAGGAAATTCAGACATACATTAAATTTCCATGCAAATACATTATACTGTGACGTGTTGGTAACACTGAGTATTCTAGTGTTGGCAGCATGGGATATTAGGTTGGTAACACGGACGGGATGTGAGGGAGGGGCTAACTCTATAATCGTGGGGAGGCGAGTAGGGTCTCTTTGTTTATGCAACCGACTCCAAGGGGTAAGACGTGTTTAGTATGGCGTCCCGCCTTGAAACATATAGGTAACTTCAATCTGTGTATTTCTATTCAATATAGTGATGATCCAAATTTAAAATAGTTGATTAATTGAATAGGTGACCTTACCTTTTATAATCCTATGTAATCCAAGTGTTATCATGTTTGGTTTAATGTATACTTAGGCCTCATGTTTAAGGTTTAGAATGTGAAGATCCCGGTTTCCTTTAGCTCTACTATCTAAGTATTATTATTAATAACTGAGGTGTGACATTTTGGTGGAGGCGTCGTGTATATAACATTGTAAAAAACTGTTTTTTTCTTTTCTCCGCCGTTCTTAGAATTTCTGTTAGCTTAATTTGGTGGACCACGTGTTTCAATGTGAGGAGTTACTTTTCAGTTTTAGTTTCTTGGAAAAGGGTTTATCTACTTAAATTGTTTGTATGGCTTTAAATTTTTAATGATGTGACTATTACGCTGAAAATTCCGGATTTTTTCAACGTCACTATACTTTGAAATTTTTATAATTTTTGTCCTTGTGGTGTGTTTAAATATGGCCTATGTTTAAATATGTACTTCCATTACCATGGTTTAAATTGCTTGCCTTTAAGATCTGTTTATTTACTGTATTTTTAGCATATTTTTCTGATAGTGGAAAATTGTTTGGATGATTTTGAGTGTTGGAATTGGTTCATGCAAGTCCACGTGTTACCTCTTCTGCCCAGAAATTTCGTTTGAAACGATGATTAGCAATATTTTCCTTAATTTTCTATGGTAATTTTGCATATTTATTACAGCTCTGGAAGTTTTGCTATATTTTGGCTTATTTTTCGTGGTGTTGTAAGTTTTCAATGAACACGTGTAGTGTACGTTCTTACGTAAGTAAAGTGTGGTGCTTCTCTTTGTAAATGAGAATCAATTGCAGATTGTAAAGTGTATTTTTCAGTGCCAGTGTTCTACGCATTAAATTGCGTGTGGTTTTATAAGTAAAGTGAATGTGATAGCCTCTTGTATGATACATCGTACTGAAATTAATTCCAAGTGAATTGTGTGCATTGGTTTTCACTAAGTTTTCACGTGTGTTGTATCGCGTGGTAGTCACAGTAGGTGTGACTTGTGTTTTTTTAACTTCAATTTGAGGTTTCTCATTGAAGTTATCATTCCTTTGCAAAGTTCTTTTTCTCTCCAGGTGCAATTTCTGTTTGAAAATCCTGGTGATATATCCGAGTATTTACATATATAGCTGTGTGCTGTTACTATGTTGTGAATTTCGCCGTGGGCGCTTTGTTTGAAAATAAAAAAAAAAGTATATTGGCTATGCAGTGCAAAGTGCAACTTTGATTTCTCTATATTTGCTATTTACTGGCCGAGGTTATAGCATTTTCTACATTGCAAAGTGGTTTTTCTCTGGTCAAAATGCCTAGACGACATACTACACAAAGTTCTGATGTGCCTATTGCACCAATTAGTGAACACGCTGAGGTAGAGTTGATTTCTAGTGCTAGTGCATCCTCTCATACAGAACGGCTACCAACAATGCCTAATCAGCTTACTCCTTTCAGTAAAATGCAGCCAACTGCGTCTAGACCTTCTTATTTTGAAAATTCTAGTAATTTGTCAGCACATGATTTTCTCCCAAATTTTGAAATGGATGCTACTGCCAATGTTTGGTCTGATGATATGAAATTGAAATGTTTTCTATGTTTAAAGTTTTTAGGAGTGACTGGCGCTGGTATTCCATTATCAACAGTATATTTTAATAAGTCCTGTCACCATTGGAATCCATCAGTGAATTTTCTCCTCTCCATTGGATGTCGATGGTGTAGCTACATGTGTATTACAAAAATTGAAAAGTTGTATTGGAATTTTGTGGTAAGTGAAAAACAAGATGTAAGTACGTGCACATTCTGTGTACCAAAGGGTGGCATATATTTTGAACAAGTGAAAAGTTTCATGATGAAGTCAATTATGCTTTACTACATGGGTGTTCTATTTATTTGCAGTCATGTTTTTTGTTTTGTTTTGTTTAATGACCAATGCTTAATGGTGTTTGATTTTCAGGAACGATAGATGAGATTGCTGCTTTGCTAATGATGTGTATTGATTCTGTTGTATTCTTTTGGCTTGATTTTGTGTTTCATTATGATGCTGTGATCTTACTTTACAGAGGTTCCTGCTTAAATTTTGTATATTTGTGCGTGGCTATGTGAGTAGTATGTGGAAGATTTGCCTCGGTGGGAGTGCCGAAGAGTAACCCCGATGGTGGTGTGTTAAAGATGTGACGAGTTAATACGGGCTTCGATGGAATGGCTACAATGTACCCTTGAAGTTCGAATGTTGTGAGTTTTCAGGAGGGCTAGCACGTCCCTGGAAATTAATTTGAGAGATGTTTTGCATATTGGTGCTGCTGATACGTACCGTATAGCGTGTGTGATGTGTTCACAAAAGAGGTGTAATTCAATGAGAAAATTGTTTTTTTGAGTTTATGCAACAAGTTTTAGTACCATCTGTTTTCCAGCTTCATCTTGATCCTGTAATGTAGATGCAACAGCATAATGCTATATTATTTTTGTGTTATTCCTGAAATGCTAATGTGATTTTCTGAGTTTATGCCTATGTCAGATACTTTTTGTTTTTGTTTTTTGCACTATTTTGCAGTTAGTTGGACGAGATATGTCAGTGAACAAATTTCTTTTCCTCAGTAATTACTGTGTATGATGAGGGTGAGAATGCGGTTGACGATGACGATAAGAATGATGATGCTGATGAGGAGGATAGGAGGATAATGATATTAATGAGATGAGAATTTGTGCTGTTATTGAGATTTAAGCATGGATATCTGTATGTAATGAGGTGCTTATTTTGAAGCATGCAATAATGTTAGCAGTAGTGTTGGTAACCATTAAACTTAGTGTTTTGTGTTATCTGAGATATGATTATTGTGAATGATTTTGTTTCATTGTTATGTATGAATGATAAGTACATTTATTCATTTTGTCAATTGTTTTGTACCAGCTGGTTAGATTTAATTTTGGGATCCCAAATGATTTGCTATAATGTATTTGCTATATTTGTATTTCCTTTACTATGTGCAGATTACTAATATAATTGATACAACACTTATGTATGAGGGGCATTCAAATGAAACCTGGTCAGTGCGTCTAACGTTGATTACACGTAAGGTGGCACCACGTAACTGCGTGTATGGTGGCACCATCTATTGGTAGAGCGACTGCAGCATGCGCAACGTTTGACGTTGCATAGCGACAGTGCGGTTTCAGGCCGAAGAGAAGATGGTCACACAAGTTATCGTCCACTACTGAAAATGAAGGCGAGTAAGCAGGAACAACGAGGAGTGATTCGATTTTTAGCGGTGGAGGGAGTTGGAGGCCGTGAAATGTATCGACGGATGAAGGCTGTGTACGGTGAGTACAGTCTGTGTCATTCAAGTGTGGTGAAATTGCGCAAAAGATTCCTTGAGGGGCGCGAATTACTGCAAGACGATGCTCGTCCTGGACAGGCTCATCGTGTCATCACACCTGAAATGATTGCGGAAGTGAATGCTTTAGTCTTGGGCAACCGCAGAATCACGTGGACGAGATCCATTGGGCACCATTCACACCATAATGCATAAACAATTGAAATTTCGAAAAGTTTGTGCACAGTGGGTTCCCCAACAACTGACCGCCGAACAGCGCAATACTCGAATGGCACTGTCTTGAGTCATCTGCAACGTTATCATGAAGAGGAATACGGCTTTCTGTCGCATATTGTCACTGGTGACGAAACATGGTGTCACCATTTTGAACCGGAAAGCAAGTGTCAGAGCAAGCAGTGGAAACATGCGACTTCACCATCTCCAAAAAAATCAAAGGCCGTGCACAACAGTTCTGGTAAGGACATGATGTCCTTTTTTGACCACAAGGGCCCATTGCTTGTCGAGTTCCTGGAACGGGGAGCCACCATCAATGCCCAGCGTTATCAAGCCACTCATCAAGTCGAAACGTCCAGGCATGTTGTCTAATGGCGTTATTCTCCTGCGTGATAATGTCCGCCCACACACCGCCAATGCGGTGTAGACGACATTGCAGCAGTTTCGATGGGAAACACTGGAACATCCACCGTACAGTCCAGACCTTTCACCGCGTGACTTTCATATTTAAGGACCTCTAAAACAAGCTATTCGCGGACATCGATTCACAACGGACGACGAAGTGTGTGAATGGGTCCAGGTCTGGATCCGACAGCAGCCTACTAGCTTCTTCAAAGATGGAATCGACCGGCTAGTGTCGCAATGGGATAAATGTATCAATAGTTTTGGTGATTATTCTTGAGTTAATAGAATCGTTACCGTTACTTTACACAAGTGACCGGGTTTCATTTGAATGATCCTTATACTTTTGACATTTTCAGGTATCTTTACTATGATTCTTAAGAATTTACGTACAAGTTTGACTTGTACCCTGCTGTAAACCTCAGTTTCTATGTCAGTTTGTAATTATTTTTTTTTCATTACTAAGAGTACATGCTTGTAAACATTTGTCAAATTTGTGGCATTTTCTGTTCATGCTAACTATTTTAAATGACATACTATTTTTTTATGTATAATTTTGTTTCAGGAGCACAAGTTATACCTATTTGAAATTCATGTTATAGTGATACTTGGCTGTTTGGAGAGTACGAGTGCCCACCCTGGAGTGAGCCCGCTGTGATGAGATACGCCAGATGCTGGATGTAAGCCAAGGGGAGCTGCTACCTGTTGTTTGTTACCTGCACTTCATGTGGCCATGGGGCCACTTTTAGGGATGCAATCCAAGCTAGCGATTGCCCCCTCATCACCATCATTGAATTACGTCGCAAGTGAGATGTTGGAAGTGTACTCATAAACAAATACCTCAAATATAGTGCAGTGTAGATACAGTTTTACAGTGGCAGCACAATATGCGTGTGCGGGGCTCACTCGGAAATTTGTAATACATACATTTGAACAAATATCGAAGATGGCACTCAAAACTCCACGACTACATTATATATATGACAAACATGTTAACAGGAAATAAGGCACTCAACTCCTTTTTGACAAACATTTGTGCTCCATTATATAGTTTCAAACATTAAAATGCTAACCTCTGTAAAAACAAATTTGCTTGTGTAATTATCCTAATGCGAAGTATGTCATTTATTTGGTTTTATGCATTTTTTTGCCCTCTTTGTTTCGACGAGGACGTCGATCTGAGTAGCTCGAGGAGATGTGACGTGTTGGTAACACTGGGTATTCTAGTGTTGGCAGCATGGGATATTAGATTGGTAACACGGACAGGATGTGACGTGCCGTTAGAGGTAGGGGCTAACTCTATAAACATGGGGAGGCGAGTAGGTGTCTTCCTCTTTATGCAAACGACTCGACGAGGCAAGACGTGGTTAAACATGGCGTCCCGCGTTGAAACAAATAGGTAACTGCAATCTGTGTATTTCTACTCAATATAGTGATGATCCAAATTTTAAATGAGTTGATTAATTGAATAGGTGACCTTACCTTTTACAATCCTATGTACTCCAAGTGTTATCAAGTTTGCTTTAATGTATACTTAGGCCTCATGTTTAAGGTTTAGAATGTGAAGATCCCGGTTTCCTTTAGCTCTACCATCTAAGTATTATTATTAATAACTGAGATGCGACAATATATATGGTATTTTATACGAAATCGTCAAGAGCCATTTTTGAGAAAATATAAAATTTAGAAAAAGTTTCCATGTGAAGGGTATGGTGGGGGGATTTCCTTGAAAGTCTTCGTATTGCATCCTTAGAGGACGCTGAACTTAAATACCCAGTACGGTATTTAAGCGACTTTTCCTCTTTGAATTATGCTACTCTCTCTCTCTCTCTCTCTCTCTCTCTCTCTCTCTCTCTCTCTCTCTCTGTGTCACTAAAACACACACAAAGCGAACAGCGATAACCAAATGTTTAAGAACTGGGCGCTATATACTGGCCTTAAAATTCCACACTCTTATTCATGCAATCGCGAGAAAGAATGACAAGTATTGAACAAATCGATTCATTAATAACGGATATCTAAATGGATTATGCCACAAAAGATCTAATGTGTTACATTTACATGAATTTCTCTACCCTCTATCGCTTATTAGTGTATACACAAATCATTCTTACGAAAGTTTATTTTCCTATCTACTTCATTTTAATCGAGAAAACCTTTCCGAAAATAGCTGCATTATACATTTCGTTATAGGCATAAAAGAAACAGCGACAGTCCATGCGCTGGTCTTAAAATCCCATGCTCCTTCCACGGCATCATGTGAAACAGCTGAAACTCCGAACTTTAAAAGAATGGCTAAGTATTCAACAATTCGAACCATTGATAACGGATATCTCGGAAATGGCTGATGCCACAACAAATTATTTGAAATAAATTGTGTGTTTTAAAGAGGTATGTGCAGTACGTTTTCCTCTATGGAACGTTTGCCAGTTATACAAGATTATACAAATTCTTTCCGAATGAAGAGGACTTCAAGACTCTTCCCAGAAAATTAAATGTATACATTTTATTTGTCATGTAAATATCTTTTGGAGTTACCTTGAAGGTTCCACATTGTACCAGTAGAGTTGGAATAATTGGAGGTTTACGTATTTAGAAAATAATAAGAATATACACATTTACACACTTCATAATTTTTTTCACAGCATTAACGCAATGGTCCGAAAACGATTTATATTCTAAAAATGGATTGAAAATTACAGAAGCTAAAATGGTGTCTACACCCTTTTAAGGGTATGTTTTATCTTTGGATATACAACGCAAGCAGTATTTTCAGTATTTTTTTTTAAATTCTGATTCTGAAAATAAATATTTGATAATTTCTGTTTAGCATTTAATTGTACTTGGACCGAGCGAGATGGCTCATGTGGTAACGTCTGTGGCCCGCATTGGGGAAGCCCCGGGTTGAAACCCCCGGGCTGAACGAAGATTTCTTTTTCACGGTTTTCCTCGGTCGCTAGGCAAATGCTGGGTTGGATAATTTGATCTGTGAATTTTTCTATTATTCCTTTCTCATTAGACTTAAATTCCTTCTTCTTCACTGCCATACCAGGCAGTGGTTATCACCCATCTACTTCTGTTATGATCCAGAGTTGGTTGCTTCTCGACAGCTACTGACACAAAGTATTGGCTTGTAAGTCCTTGGGAGTGTAAGTCTTACAAAGAGGAGGATAATCTATTAAATAATAATAAATAATTGTACTTTGATGGTCTTTTGAGGATATAATTTCTTTGTAGGATGCTACGAAAGATACTTGAGAAAAAAAAAACATTCATCCAGTTCTCTCTTTTTGCAGGGAAGATATTGTAATTTAAAATACATGAAATTCTAAAATGGCTTACATAGGACAACTTCAAACAATAGATACATACTCACCGTAAAAATAAAATACACAATATCAATTTTTTTCAATCTGGCATATTAGTATAACAGTTCTAGGGAAATTAAAGACCATAATAATTTGCCCATTTTGACTTTCTTTGCCTGGGTTGAGATGGCTATGATTCAGAAACTTTTGTATTCGCCACTGTACCTGCTCCGGATTACTTGAACTACTTTCAGATCTTGCAAAACAATTGCAACATATTATATATTTTATCAGCACATTTTAAGGGTATTCCGTTTTGCGACTTCAGTACAAGAGATATTTCCTCGAAGCTATACCTGCTTCTTTGTATGAATAGCACTTCACGAACTGTTTCTAATAAAACAGTTACATAGGCCATGGTTGGATCTTTGGAAAAAGGTGAATTGTCCCGCTGGGGCAGTTCAGTAAAAACGGTAATGGCTGGGTAAAGTCGTTAACATATACCCATCAGCAAAACGTGCTTCCTGACTAGAAAAAGAGAAAATGCCCACGCATCCGATGAGACATCTTATGACGTATTGTTCACCGCAGAGGAGCACTTCATAAAGATTACGCCTTCTCTGCAGAGTTGTATCAGTTAATTTACGAACACATATGCAACTGAGGGAAATAGAAATATGTTAACATCACACGACTTTCTCTACTTTTTATCAGTTCATAGCGAATTCTAACAAAAATTCCTATCAACCAAAAACTGTAAATGTGTCTATAAAGGATGCAGAAAGCTTTTAGCAAAATTAGCAAAATAAAACGGGGGTTATGTAATTCTCGCTACGGAAAATAACGCATCGAGTTAAACACAAAAACTACTTCCCCTTTTATTGGTACCTGTTCTATCTACTGCAATTACAATAGAGTTCACTGATGTGAGCAACCAGTAAACCTTTGCGCCTTTTTGCATATTTCGCCACTCCAATGACGCGTTCAATTTCTCCGTGAGAAAGTATTATCGCGTATTAACAAAGTTCTCAGCTTTAGAAAGCAATATATTGGAAAACCAAAAAAGGATTCACCATCCGGATAAATTACGCACTACAGAGGTGCTGCATCAGCTCTGTATAGTAATACTTGGCAGGAATATGAAACAAGTAGGTGCGATTTGTTGTACTCTTATCTCATTTAGTAAAACTTATGTATCACAAATTTTTATAAGATCGACAGAAGTTAGGCAGCCTATATTGTTCTATTAAATTATTTAATTCACGTTCACGAAAATCTTATATTTACGATGGCAGTCCCAGAAGTACCCGATCTGACGTACATATAACGGTTGTTGTTTCAAACAAATGACTACTGTAGAAAGTACCACCCTTATAAAGCTTAAGTTTGAAGTTTGACGATGCTACGTTGTTTAGTAATTTTTTGGCAGCCATTAATAGTGAAATCTCTCAGCGAATTATTAAACATGCATAAAACTGGTCATCGTTATGTGATACAATACTTTCATTTGAAAGGTCTTAGTCCAACTAATATTAAAGCTGAGCTAAATTCTACTTTGGGGGAGTCTGCTCCTTCGTTTACAACATTAAAATATTGGGTGGCAGAGTTTAAGCGAGGCCGTACTAGCCGCCAAGACGAATGTCGCAGTGCTCGACCAGAAATTGTGAAGAAAATCCACAAAATGGTATTGGATGACCGTCGATGAAAGTGCGTGAGCACCGTAGGCATTTCGAAAAGTGCTGTACATTGCATAATAACTGAAAATTTAAACACGAAAAAGCTGTGCGCTAGATTAGTGCCGCGTTAACTCACAATGGAGCAAAAGCAGCGTCGTGAGGATGTTTCAGTCGAGTGTTTGGCGATGTTTCGCTGCAATAAAGCTCAGTTTTTGCGTCGATTCATAACCATGGATGAAATATGGTCCATCACGTCACACCTGAGACGAAGTAACAGTCAAAACAGTGGATTGAAAGGGGAGAATCAGTTCTAAAGAAGGCGAAGACAGTTCCATCTGCAGGCAAGGTCATAGCGTCAGTTTTTTGGGGTGCGCGTGGGATAATTTTCATTGATTATCTTCAAAAAGGAAAAGCAATCAATAGCGAGTATTGTGCAAACTTATTGTAGCGTTTGAATATAAAATCATGCAAAAACGGCCGCATTTAGCGAAAAAGAAAGTTCTGTTTCATCAAGACAATGCACCGGTTAACACCATGGCCATTATCACCATGGCCAAAATCAATGATTTAAACTTCGAATTGCTTCCTCATACACCCTATTCACCAGAATTAGCCCCTCTCTGATTATTTTCTGTTTCCAAAACTGAAGAAATGGCTTGGTGATAAAATATATGCCTACAATGAAGAGGTGGAGTTTGCAGTTGTTGGCTATTTTGCAGAACTCCACGAATCGCACTATAAACAGGGTATCGAAGCTATTGAACATCGTTGGGAAAAGTGTATCCAGCTGAAAGGAGACTACGTAGAGAAATAAAGATGTTTTTTCCTAAAATGTTTGTGTTTTCTTTATTAGGTCGGGTATTTCTGGGACAGCCCTCTTAAAACGCTTAATCCGGCACTGTGTATTTCAAATGGGGATTCCTGAGACCCTTAGTTATGGCGTTCTACTGAAACATAAGTTCATGGCTCGTATGCTTAAATTTCTCAAGTACATCATCTGACCAATGTGCTCGAAAGGTTGCGATTCGCATCTAAATGCTTTTTCCGCATGCTTTATGTAACTAAACATTTACTACTTAATTTGAAATCATTCCAAGAAAAAAATTATCAAACCATCCTAACGTGGATAAAAGAATCATTTTTTTAAGAGTATAACATTGCAGAAAGTCATGAGTGTTGCGTCATATCTTTGAGACTTAAACCCCAAGTTCTTATAAACCACTCACGTGGGAGAGCAAGCGAGGATTGAATCACCGTACGACCTGGACTTATGGATAGCATAAACCAAGGTAAGACAGTGAAGAAGAGGAAATGAAACGAGGATAAGACAAACCTATGAAGTAAACACATAATCCAGCATTCACTAGCGACTGAAACCGAGAAAGAAAGAAACATAAAAGGCCAGGCTGGCCTGCCCAAATGGAGCTGAATCTAGGACCTCTACAGAGCAAGCCATACGTGTTACTGCTTGAGCCAACTCGCTCGAGGTAAAGATAGTGCATTTATAATATATGAGCACGAGTTAGTCACAAATTCAACCACTTGCCTTTCTCTCTTTAAAGCCATCGAGCATTTTCCATTGCAACAAGGTTTTCTATTTAAAAACGTTTTATTTCTGCCCTAAATTAAATTTAGGAATACAAAACGAAATAAGCTCCTAATTAAAAAAATCTGCACATATTTTATTTTAACTTAAGTTCTTCTCCAATTATTTTATTAATCCGTTAATATAGGAAAAGGTAGGGATGCAGAATTAGAAACAATGGCCTGTCTCCCTCAGAAACCATATACGTAAACAAGTTTCCCTCTAAACGGCACTGTGAGAGGTACGTCATCCGCAAAGTTTGTAATTGGTGCAAACTTCCCTGTGATAAAGACAAGCTGTGCTTGGACTTCGGAAGGTAGACCTAAGCTATCCATTTCTCATTTCTGCTCCCCTATGTCATAATAAAGCACTGTACTGCATTGAAAATACTGCACGTCTTCACACAGAGAGTATATCTATTGATAAAAATCTGATGTGTTACACTCACATGACTTTCTCTACTCTTGTACAAACTATTTATACAAACGCTTATTCTCCATCTACTTCATGTTAATCGAGATAAACATTTGCAAAGTCTATCGTATTGCTAATTTTCTTGTAGATGTAAGGGGAATATATATTTACAAGGGCAATATAGAAATACAGTAGCCTTTAAGCATATACATATCTCTTAATAGCTGGTTGCTAGGTGCAGCACCATTCCCTTTCCCACAGATTAATACTCTTTGCATATCCAAGACAAAAAATGAATAACGAATTCCCATTTGAGAAAATTATTGAAAAATTTAAGGGAATAACAAGCAATATCTCGAAAATGGTTCACTCAACAACAAAAATGTATATGACATAAATTGTGTATTTTAACGCGGTCTACATTTTTGTGTAGTAAAATTTTGTCTATCTCTTATGGTTTACCAGTTATGCAAAAGTCGTTCACAATGGAGAATACTTTTAGAGACATTCCCAGGAAATTCAAGATATACATTTTATTTGTCATGAAAATATTTTAAACAGATGATATTTTAATCAAAATCGTTACAGCCGTTTTTGAGAAAATTAACATTTTCGAAAAATGTTCCATGTAAAGGGTAATCTGGGGTGGGGGGATTTTCTTGAAAACCTTCGTGTCGCATCTCTGGAAGATACTGAACATAAATACCAAGTTTGGTGTTTATCCGACTGTTCGTTTCTGAGTTATGCTGTTCATAGACAGACACACACACACACACACACACACACACACACACACACACACATAGGGACATGTTTCCAAAAATGATTTTTTTTGGATTCAGGGTGTCTCAAAACATGTATTTTCGGTGAAATCTCGGTATCGAATTTTTGGGTGGAGTACAATACTTCCTCTACTTACTATACGTAGTAGAGAAAGTAAAAATGTATCATTGAAAGCATAACATTTGGTTTAGAATTCTTTTATATACCAAATTACCCTTGGACCAGCATAACGCCGAATATGAGAGACTACACCCTTTACCAACAGAGAGCATTTAAAGATCTCCTCAAGCTGAACGTTAAATTAAATTGAGTTTTATTTATGGACGCTCTTTAACTACTATGGTCCTTAGCGTCCCATTCTATATTGGGCGTGAAAGACCGGTAATTTTGCTCAGAGGCCACTTTATCAGGCTTGAGGTTCTTTTACGTGCCGTAAATCTACGACCGAGACCACCGGCTTTACTTCCCTTCCGAAGGAAGCCATGATAAGGATTTTTACGCCTGAAAAAAATCCATCGCCCTCCGCCGAGTTTGAACCCGCGACCTTGGGAACTAGAGGCTAGCACGGTACCACTAGTCCACGGAGGACAACAAGCTGAACATGATAAGACTGTTCAGCATGCAGGCGCCCAGAGTTTGACTCTCTGAAGAGATTCTGTTCAAACAGGACCATTTACTTCCTTGGCAAACATAACTTTAGAGTGAAGACAAAGGGCTATTTAACGTTAAAAAGTAAATGTAACTTTGGACAAACTTGTCGAAACTGCTGGTATTATGGCAGCAGTTAAACCTAACAAGTTTGAAAACATATCTCAATGTCATCACGCTTACCTGTTATTTATTTTTCTTGGAAGTTCTTAAATGCTTTCTCTCCACACAAACACATTTATTGCTAATCGCTTGTGACACAAGAAATACTGCTCAGTTTCAAAGCTTGCACCTTCTGGATGGCCGCACAAGACAAAACAACTTTTTAAGTGTATATTCCCTTATTCACTACTTCCATCTAGAAACTTCGTGATACCCGTCCTTGTCATCTTGTAACGAGCAAGCGCAAACTATGTGAGTGAATAACGCAGTTCATTTGCTTCTCAAGGAGAAGCTGGGTCTAATGAACGTATGACGCTAACGTGTTAGACGGGTAATTAGTTTATTGCGCCAGGCTAGACTATGTTACCATCAACATACACTGTTTAACATCCTCGAGTTATGCACCTTATTGCTTTCATACTCACTGCACTGAAAAAACAGAAAACCGTGCGGTTCAGAAGCACAGATACAGAAGCACTTACTCAAACATTTGCACAGCGAATGTTGCAAGTTACAGCATATCTGAATAGTGCGATGTTCATATTGTAAAAAGGCAGGAAAAATTATCTCAAAACTTTCACAAGCACAAGCCTTTTCGACAGATTGCTGTAACAATTTTCAACAATCTTTAAAACCCTAAATTTAGTAAATTTAGAACTGCAGCAGTTTTTTCAAGTCATTATTTTTTATACCTGAAATAATTCTGGAGAATAGAGAGGAAGTAGTTATATGGAATGGCATTGCTGTTACTAGCCACAAGAACGCAGCTGATTTTACGAATAGAAAAATTTTATACAATATAATATAAAACAAAAACAAAACAAAAATCTGATGTGTTGTACTCACATGAATTTTTGTACAAACTATTTTTACAAACGCTTATTCTCCACTTACTTCATGTTAATCGCGACATACCTTTGCAGAAACTGCGTTATTCTAATTTTCTTGCAGGTGCAAGGGGAATATGGTAGGATTTAAGTCATTAAGTCATTTAGGATTTATAGTGAAATCTTTTAAGAGCTGGTTGCTATGTGGAGTATTCCATTCTCTTTGTATGTCCAGGACATAAAAAAAGAAGAGAAAGAAAAAAAACGAATAAGGAATTCCCATTTGAGAAAACGTATAAAGTATCGGAAAATTGAAACAAATAACAAGAAATATCTCGGAAAAAAAGTGTATAGGACATAAATTGTGTTTTAACCAGATCTACATTTTTTGTGTAGTAAAATTTTGTCTATCTCTTACGGTTCTCCAATTATGCAAAAGTCATTCAGAATAAAGAGGACTTTTGGGGACATTCCCAGAAAATTCATGACATACATTTCATTTCGCATAAAAATATCTTAAACATATGATATTTTAATCAAAATAGTTTGAGCCATTTGAGAAAAGCAGCATTTTCGAAAAATGCTCCATGCAAAGGGTAGTCTGGTGTGGGGGGTTTTTCTTGAAAATCTTTGTATCGCATCTTTAGAAGATACTGAACCTAAATACCAAGTTTGGTATTTATCCGACTTTTTGTTTTTGTGTTATGCTGTTCACAGACACACACATACACACACAGGCCTTTTTTTAAAAATGATTTTTTTATTCAGGGAGCCTCAAAACATTTATTTCCGGTGCAATCTCGGTGTCGAATTTTTGGGTGAAATGCAATACTTCCGCTACTTACTATACGCAATAGACAAAGTAATATCCCATACTTCAAGAAACTATTAATCGTTTGTTTTCAATTACTAACACTGTAGCAATTACAAGTACATAAAAGCCGGAAAAATGCGAATAAATCAGACAGCACTAGAGCTCAATTTACGAGCTCATTAAGAACTGCCGTTTTGCGTAGGTTGAGAACTGGCTTCCCGTATTCGAAGTAGCGTCAGCAGAATGCAATAGCCTCCTGTTAAATTTACACCAGCGATCATTGGACTCAATAGTTGATAGCGTTGTAAGTAAACCAATTATTATCATTATTAATTAACTAATTAGAAACCGAGGTAAAGAAAGAACATTCTACCAACATGTTTAATCAACGTATAGTATTTCCACATATCCTAATGACGTAGTAACAGTAAAATTGACGAAAAACCTCCATAGATAATAAATGAGATATAAGCAAACAGTACTACTCAATTCAGTTCCATTAATTGGTGCCGGAAAGTTTAAGGGTCTACATCAAACTTAGTTCCAGGTCATACTTCGTGGTATCTTCCGATGCGACATTTTAATAGTGACGCTCAGTGGTATACTACAACATGACGGAAGCATAAGATTGAGGACACAGGTTCAGATTCTGATGACAGACCACCTTTTCGTTGTTGCTTCATAGGCTTGCTAACGTATAAATCCTTATCATGGGCCCCAGATTATAAAAATGCATATTTATTTAGCCAGTTTTGTTCATGTTATGTCATTTTCTATTTTAGGACCTTTTTACATGATTATGTTCGCCCTTTGTGTCTTCATTTTATCATTATCTTGCATTTGCATTGAGTATAAGGAGTTTTATACCACTGATATTTTACTAAAGGATAACAGATCTTTTGCTATTCAACTAATCTATAAGAATAACTTTGTAGCTCCTTTACTCGCATTCTTGGAGAAAAAAATCGCTCTCCTATTTAACGATTAGTCTCGAAAGGGTTGCTTGCGGGTGGAGGGGTAGCTATTCAGGATTAATTACGCTTATTAATTCATGTTTCAAACTAAGAATGAGACAGTTTTCCCTTTATAGTGTTAATGGTGCCGCAGTGAGGTTGCTATATTGTCATAGGCTGTGAAGTCCTCTTCATTAGCAATGAATTTCGTATAATGTGAGAAGTCCAAAGTTTTAATGCTACAGTTTTGTAAGAACTGCTTCAAAAACAATTTTCTTAGATTCCTTTTCAGGTTATTCAAACAAGAACACGGGAAGAGTAATATATTTTTAATTAATTTTTGTAAACTACCTTATTTTTATTCTTTTACCTACTTTTTCTACTTGTATAGCTACTTGTGTAAATTCATTTATAACTATGCACTAGTTTTAATAAGTTAATTAAATCTCAGTTTAGGTATTTTTGTGATTATTCTTTAAAATTTTTGACACATTTCATAATAATTTTTAAAATATATATAAGGTCATCAAAATCCGGACCCTGGCAATAAACTAAACACAAAGCCAAAGCGAAGAATCGGTTTAAGACGTCCTTTCCTCATAACGCTCACCGCTCACCACTCACCAGGTAACTGCGGGAAGTGCCAGACGAGTTATACCTACTTAGAAACCATGGGACGGAGAAGATGTGCAATTTTATCGTCAGTGCTGGAAAGGGGACTGAGAATGAAAGATTTAAAAATTAGCATATCATAAATATTCTTGGAAAGGTGGCACAAATTAAATAAATGAAAAAGGATGTCAGGATTACTTTAAAAAAATCTGATGTGTTACATTCACATGACTTTCTCTACTCTTGTACAAACTATTTTTACAAACGCTTATTCTCCATATACTTCATGTTAATCGAGATATCGAGATGTTAATCTTATTGCTAATTTTCTTGTAGATACAAGGGGAATTGGTAGGATTTAAGCGATAGTCAAATATTTTAAGAGCTGGTTGCTATGTGAAGTATTCCATTCTCTTTGCATTACCAGTACAAAAAAATAAATAACGAATTCCCATTTGAGAAAAAGTATAAGTATTGGAAAATTTAAGGAAATAACAAGCAATATCTCGAAAATGGTTCACCCAACAAAAAAATGTATATGACATAAATTGTTTATTTTAACGCGATCTACATTTTTTGTGTAGTAACATTTTGTCTATCTCTTATGGTTTACCAGTTTACCAAAAGTCGTTCACAATGAAGAATACTTTAGGAGACATTTCCAGAAAATTCGAGATATACATTTCATTTGTCATGAAAATATCTTAAACATATGATATTTTAATCAAAATCGTTAGAGCCGTTTTTGAGAAAATTAAACATTTCGAAAAATGTTCCATGTAAAGGGTAATCTGGAGTGGGGGGATTTTCTTGAAAACCTTCGTGTCGCATCTCTGGAAGATACTGAACCTAAATACCAAGTTTGGTGTTTATCCAACTGTTCGTTTCTGAGTTATGCTGTTCACAGACACACAGACAAACACACATGTTTCCAAAAATGCTTTTTTACTTTCTCTACTACGTATAGTAAGTAGGGGAAGTATTGCATTCCACCCAAAAATTCGATACCGAGATTTCACCGGAAATACACGTTTTGAGACCTCCTGAATCCAAAAAAAGCATTTTTAGAAACATGTCTGTGTGTGTGTCTGTGTGTGTGTGTGTGTGTGTGTGTGTGTGTGTGTCTGTGTGTGTCTGTGAACAGCATAACTCAAAAACGAACAATCGGATAAGCACCAAACTTGGTATTTAGGTTCAGTATCTTCCAGAGATGCGACACGAAGGTTTTCAAGAAAATCCCCCCACCCCAGACTACCCTTTACATGGAACATTTTTCGAAAATTTTAATTTTCTCAAAAACGGCTCTAACGATTTTGATTAAAATATCATATGTTTAAGATATTGTCATGACAAATACAATGTATATCTCGAATTTTCTGGGAATGTCTCCAAAAGTATTCTTCATTATGAACGACTTTTTCATAACTGGTAAACCATAAGAGATAGACAAAATTTTACTACACGAAAAATGTAGATCGCGTTAAAATACACAATTTATGTCATATACATTTCTTTTGTTGAGTGAACCGTTTGCGAGATATTGCTTGTTATTCCCTTAAATTTTCCAATACTTATACTTTTTCTCAAATTCGTTATTCATTTTTTTATGTTCTGGACATGCAAAGAGAATGGAATGCCCCACATAGCAACCAGCGTTAAAATATTTGACTATCGCTTAAAAGCTACCATATTCCCCTTGCATCTACAAGAAAATTATCAATAAGATTGACATCTCGATATCTCGATTAACATGAAGCATATGGAGAATAGGCGTTTGTAAAATTAGGTTGTACAAGAGTAGAGAAAGTTATGTGAGTGTAACACATCAGATTTTTTTATTCAGGGGGTCTCAAAACATGTATTTCCGGTGATATCTCGGTATCGAATTTTTCGGTGGAATGCAATACTTCCCCTACTTACTATACGTAGTAGAGAAAGTAAAAATAATAAATCTAAACAATGTGGAGAAAATTCGAAAAAACAGCGTCTCAGGATCCAGAAAGAGACGAGAGTAAAAGACAGAATGCCATACGCTCCTTGAGGAGCAGAAGAAGAACTACTGCACTGAAACGTAGACGTTTACAAGTGAGTCCGAAAGAAAAAATGTTTGACGGTGCTACTGTCGCAGGAAGTCCCATTTTAGCTCTTCCTGATGGAAACTAGATGTATAATATGGGGCCCTAAAGGTCAAAAGGTTTAATAGGAGCTTCCCCATTCCAATAATCTTCGGTAGGTATACATGGAAGCGGAAGTGGTTGGGGTGAGTGGCGCACGAAATTTAAAGGTCAAACATCCCTCGCCTCCACACTGTCTATGCAATAACGACGAAAATGTAGCGTACTGTGTGGGAACTTCACAGCCAGCGAATTCAGCAAAGCTTTAACCAGCAACTAAGATATGAAACAGCTTTGTGTGTCTTGGATATTGCGCGAGTGGAAAGCCAGTTGGCAACCTACACAACGTCACAAAAATAACAGAATTAAAGGGGTGAGGAATACACTTTAAAACGGAGTCGTGTGCAAGAGTAACGCTCTACTCATTACCATTTTTTGCAGATTCTACAGACTATTTATGTAAATTGTTTTTTCCATCTACTTGAACAGAACCAATATTACATCTCTAGTGGCTATATTGATATTGTTTCTTGGATAATAATGCAAGGAGCAGTTTCAAAACCCTCGCTTGTATTATTACACAATGCAATATACGCATGTATCTATCTTCATTCGAGGGAACGACCGTATACCAATTACAAACAAATGAAGTTCATAATGTATAGAAGTTAAGCAACAGATATAGCTTTCCTCTTGTCGACAACTTCATGAACCGCAACATGGCAGAGTGGAAGGAAATTATCTACAGAGATGAAAGCACGAGCGTTGTTAAGGACTTGGAAGACAATGCCTTGGTCAGTAGCCTGTCGAGGAGCAAGCAAACTTTGGCACATAGCTTATCCAGGATGGGTGAACAATCCAATGCCCGGTATGGCAGTGAAGAGGAAGGAAATGAAATGTAGTGATGAAAGAGGTGATAGGAAAATTCGCGGATCAAATTATCCAACCCAACATTCGCCTAGCGACCGAGGAAAACCGTGATAAAACCTTCGGTCAGATTGGTCGGCACCCGTGGTTTAAACCCGGGATTTTCCGAATGCGAGTGTTCACGTTACCGTGGCGCCAGCTCACTCGGTCCTTGTCCTACAAATAGAATTCGGGGTATTTTCTTGACTGTGAATATCATTCTCTTTAGAAAGTAGTAAGACCAAGGGATATACGCAGAGTGCAATGCGGGCGGGAGGGGGGTGGTGTTCAACTCGGAATAACTGAACCACAAGTCAGTCATACGAGTACCTTCATTGCCAGGTCACTTTTGTAGATTTATCCATGCGAAGGGGATACCAACTGGTTCACTGAACAGGGTATATTGAACTAAATAAAGGATTTAACAGGTCAGCATGACCAGCAAACAACCTTTTAAGTAATTATAGGACCAACAGACAAACAGCAGTACATGGTGCCCAAACTACCCAGCCACGACTTATGCTTAGCGACTCAGCAGTTCCACATTCAAGTTCAGGAGATACTGTGTAACCATCTATGTGTTAGTACCTGTGACTAAACGCAAAATAAGCGGAGCGAGCCGTTTAATAAGTGTTGCCAACTAACCTATGAATTTATAATCTTCCAAAGGAACGGATTTATCACAGTTTTAACGTACATAGTATTTTATTTAACTGTTTGTAAACAAGCATGCATGTTTCTGAGAATTGCTGAATTGAAAAATATGTCTTTAAACAGAAATGATCCGCGCGCGCCACTCAATCTGTGAACGGCATGATTTAAAAAGGAAAAAGCGTCTAAATACCAAATGTTATAGTAATTAAATGTGTTAAAGGTAAATTAAAAAATCTGATGTGTTACACTCACATGACTTTCTCCACGCTTGTACAAACTATTTTTACAAACGCTTATTCTCCATTTAGTTCATGTTGATCGAGATAAACATTTGCAGACTCTATCTTATTGCTAATTTTCTTGTAGATGTAAGGGGAATATATATTTACAAGGGCAATATAGAAATACAGTAGCCTTTAAGCACATACATATCTCTTAATAGCTGGTTGCTAGGTGCAGCACCATTCCCTTTGCCACACTTTAATACTCTTTGCATATCCAAGACAAAAAAATGAATAAGGAATTCCCATTTGAGAAAATAAGTATTGAAAAATTTAAGGGAATAACAAGCAATATCTCGAAAATGGTTCACTCAACAAAAAAAAGTATAAGACATAAATTGTGTATTTTAACGCGCTCTACATTTTTTGTGTAGTAAACGTTTGTCTATCTCTTATGGTTTACCAGTTATGCAAAAGTCGTTCACAATGGAGAATACTTTTGGAGACATTCCCAGAAAATTCAAGATATACATTTTATTTGTCATGAAAATATGTTAAACATATGATATTTTAATCAAAATCTTTAGAGCCATTTTTGAGAAAATTAAAATTTTCGAAAAATGTTCCATGTAAAGGGTACTCTGGGATGGGGGAGTTTGTTGAAAACCTTCGTGTCGCATCTCTGGAAGATACTAAACCTAAATACCAAGTTTGGTGTTTATCCGACTGTTCGTTTCTGAGTTATGCTGTTCACAGACAGACAGACACAGAGACACAGACACACACACGGACATGTTTCCAAAAATTCTTTTTTTTTGGATTCAGGGGATCTCAAAATATGTATTTTCGGTGAAATCTCGGTATCGAATTTTTGGGTGGAATACAATACTTAACCTACTTACTATACGTAGTAGAAAAAGTAATATATCCCTCTATGCACCACTTCTTTTCCCATTGCACTCCAATGCGTCGTAGCCATTGCTGGTTGTTGTGGGAAGTAACATTTCGAATGTCTCGGTCTCAGTTATTAGATCAGGAAGTGATTGTCTATAGCATTCCCTGATATCATGGGCCGTATTCAGCAACGTCGGCAAATGTTGGTGTTATCGGTTAATAAATCTTGGATAAAACCATTATTTCGAATAACGCTCATTATGATACTGTGTTATGTATACCAAGTGAGCTCTTGCACCGGCTGCTTTCAGGTCTCACATCAGTCCTCACCAAACTCCTCAAACTATATTGCAAACGCAGATGGAGTGTTGAAATCAATAACAAACATATTTTCAGACAGCTGACACTAAAAGTGAATTCGAGCTCTGACCATATCACCATGAATATGCCAATATGTCCTTAGCGAAACGTCGTGAACTTCAAAACCCATTAGACCACGGTCTACAAGCCCGGGTAACAATTGTGTTGTACTAAAAGTAGAGCTTTTAACACGAGCCATTCTTACTAGCAATTGAAAATTATAACACCCAATGGAATAAAATTTCTATAATACTCCATTGTTAACATCCTTGCTCACACTTTGGTATGAGATTTTTCATCTATGGCGGCCGTTTTGGTGATCATAACAAATTGTTCACGTCTCCAAAACCTTCTGTCGCAACGAACTCTTCATTGGACACAACCTTTTTCAATCCCATAGCCGCAGCCTGGTGGTGTGTTTTGGAACTGAATTACTGTGAGCAGGTCCCGAAGCACGTTGGTGAAGAGAGACAGCCTTTGTAGACAGAGAGAACAATCAGTGACTTTGCTAGCGGCACGGGCAGGAGAATGCACTCATAAAAATGTGAAATATTTCGGCCTATTCTAAATTTGTGAAATAATATCTTCGGTGAGTAAATTAATCCAAATTACTCTTTATCTTTACATTCGGTACCTTGAGCCTTTTGTACAGATCAAAGGAGAGATTCATACAGAAAGAGGGAGAGGCAATGTGATTGTAAATTATTTATTCAGGTATATGGAGAAATAGTTGAATTTAACATCAAAGCTAATTAATCATTAAATGTCATCTATTTATTGATGGTTAAAATTTCCTAAATATTTAAAAGAAAACATGTTCATACATCTTGCAACAAAGATACTGTACCTCATAGAATAATAATTCTTCACCGATCGAAGTAACTATGTTATATATTAGTAAAACAAAATAAATTTACATAAGGGTATAATATATATATATATATATATATATATATATATTTAGCGTTCAAATGTACACCTATGAACTCCTAGATATATTTCCGAGATAGGGTCCGATCCATGTAACCTAATCATTCATTTGCAAGATGATAGTTTTCCACTATAGTAACTACCAGTGTAAGTAATACAAATTCATGTGGTATATTGAATACCTTACATAAAGTATATTTGGAGAACAGCTTGGTTAATTTGCACTGAAGTGGGAACATTGCAAATCTTATAAAGTCACTAGTAAAAACAACTATCACGCAACTATATTACAATAGAACAAAGGGATAATAATAATAATAATAATAATAATAATATATATAATAGAATGTTATGAGAGTAAAAATGATTATATTGTCAGCACTGGTACTAAGAAGTATCAGTGCTGATATTAACTTTATAAATAAGGCATGCAATAAAACCAAAGCTACATGGACAATAATAAGATATAAAATGGGAATTAAGCAGTATCAGAATAAACAAATCAATAATTTGATAGATAGTGGTGTTGTAAATGGAAAATAAGATAGTACAGACTTTTTACAGTTATTTTTTAAATGTATCAAGTAAGGTTTGGGATAAACAGTCTAATCTGTAAGCTGCAATGGATAAAATGAAAAGTATAGATAGTTATTCACATTAAACACCAACTTTTGAATTCGAATCTGTTAGTTACGAAGAGGTTAAGAAACGAATCTCATTTTTAAAGTTAGAAAATCCTCTGAATGGAATGAAATTTCACCACTTATTATAAAACAAGTAAATGAATGCACAAGTGAACCTCTCGCACATATCATTAACCAATCATCTCTAACATCAGCATTCCCTAAGAGAATGAAATATACTATTGTAAAACCACAGCATAAAGGAGGGCCAGTAATATTAAACAATTATATACCTATTTCTCTTACATGTAGCGTCTTATTTTGAAAAGCACAACTTATTAACAAAATCACATGGGTTTCTTAAAAATTATTCAACCTCTACACCATTAGTACGATTAATAAATCATGTCTCTAAATCTTTTGACAATGGCAATCAAACAGCAGCGCTAACATGTTATATATCCAAGGTGTCTGACTGCGTAACGCAAACCATGGAATATTATAAAACACATTAGATTATTATGGGGTTGTAAACAAAAGCCTGAAATGGGTTGAATCTTATTTAATGGCAGGAGCCAAAAACTGTAAGAAATACAAACAGAATGTGCACTCAAGTCGGCAGAATATTTTTGCAGGCTTTCCACAGGGTTCTGTACTGGGACCTTTACTTTTTCACTATATTCAAAGGATTTACCAGAACATGTCCACAACCGTGTTGCATTATGTGCAGATGATACAACATCTATAATTAAAGAAAAAACACTTCAAGATATGACAAAGAGAACAGAATGGATTTTAAATAAAATGAATGAAACTATCAAGAAAATGGTTTGAAATTAAATATAGATAAAACTAGCCTTTTAAAATTTATAACATTAATAGTGAAAATCAACAGAATGTAGATATAAAAAATATAGTGTCAGCCAAATTTCTTGGTTTATTTGTAGACAAGCAACTTAAATGGAAGGATTATGTTAAATATTTAGTTACGAAGCTAAATAATGCCTGTTTTAACACGTTATGTGTAGCTCAAATAACTACCTTAGAGGTACAAAAATTGTCTACTCCGGTTATTTTCAGTCACTAATCAACTATGGAATAATGATATGAGGAAACCTTACTGATTGTGAAAAGGTACTTAAAATATATTGAGAATAATGACATTGTCTAGCTATAGAATGCCACGTAGAACATTATTTTAAAAAAAATTAAACATTACGTCATTATATTTTTATCATCTATTGGGGCATGTTTATCACAAGCATAATACTTACATGTCAAAAAACACATAGTTACAATACTCGCAATAGCCAAATGCTTAAATACTCGCAAATAGATTACAGATATTAGAAAAATAAACTATATTATATAGGTATAAAAATATATGAAAAATTACCCAATACGATAAAAAATATCAAAGTTAAAAGCGAATTTTGTAAAACTAAAAAGTGTATATTATTAAAAAAAAGGCCTACTATAGTATTAAGGACTATTTGGTGGATATGTCATATCTAGTATAGAAATGTCTATACTAGACATAAGTATAGGAATATTAATCTTTGACAAAGGTACTAAACATATGTTGTTCTTTATGTACATATTATTCTTGTATACATGACAAGTCACCTTTTTACCAGCTTAAAGCTGATTTTATGTAAATACAAATGTGACACTGAATTGAAGGTCAAACGACAATGAAGGCCAAATAACAGACTAGAGGTCACCACTGCGCATGTCCGAATGTATATTGCCATTTTTAAACAAATTTTAGCTGAATACTTTATAATTTAATACTCAGGACTATCTAAAAATAGTATGTGACAACACATGGATTGCTACACTCTACCTTTAGCCTCGTGTCGCAAACATTCGTACTCGCAAAACAAAACTCCACTTTTAACCTTGTATCATAAATGTCAAGCAACAGAGTTCCAGGACAGATTTCGGTATCCAAGCAAGACATCTCTTCACAGGTAAAGGAGTATTAAGGTATTTTGGCACACAGACGCTTGCAACTTCTCTGAAACAAAGCTTCTTAGGGAAATAACATCTGTTTTTTTTTAAAATAAGTAAAAGCAAAGTTTAGGTTAAGAGAGCAAAAACCACTGGCATAATAAATCGTTTATGGAATTTAAAACCTTCTGAATAATGTGTGCTGCACTACTTAATTCCCAATAATAAATTAAATCCTCTAGATCTAGTGTAGATTACCAGCAGCATTTTTATTCTAATATACGACATATCGGTTTAATATGTTTACTATAAAAATGTTGCTCTCCAGAATCTTACAAGTATTTGTCTGAATTTTACTTTTATGTTGTAATTGCTAACAAAATAGCAACAGTTATGATTAGGTTACAGATATGTATCTACATCTCCCTCTTGTATATCTCTTTCCCTGTATATCATATATACATAGAGAGAGAGATATAAGAGAGAGGGAGGATGTGTGCTATTGAGATAGACAAACAAATAAAAAAAGGAAGAGGAAGAGAAAACCCTATTTTCGGGAGTTTGCTTTCCAGTAAGTTGAGAACCAGTTTTGAGGAACTCAAATCAAAATTACATGAATGAACATCAATAATAGAAAAACGTTAAAAGAAAACAAATGACACATAATAAATTAACCAATAAACAAAGGAAAAAGACTCTCGCCAGAAAGGGCTGGAACGCCAGTCCTAAACTGACAAGACACTTGCGTTTCGATGGAGCTATTGGAACATATTCTTTGTTGCAAGTTAGTAGAGAATATGTGACAAAATCGATGTAGAAACCCTCAAAATATGCCCCCAACTAGAGGGCTTTCTTGCCTACATTTATTTGGTGGTCTCTCTCACCGAGTACCACGGTTCTCCTTCGTTCCCGACAATCACTACAGCAGAATTTTAATCCAGCGTAATCCAAATAACCCAGAATTGTTGTGGGTGAATAGTAACATTAGTGTTATTAGAGATTTCTGTGCTAAAATAGGGCGTAATTGGATTACCGACGTGTGTGTACGTAAGTGTTGCGATAATCGCTGATTAAGCATTTGTGTGGTTATTTTGTGCAACAGTTAATCGGTTATCTGAGCGCAGGTGGAGTAAGCCTGGAGTAATCTGATGTAATGTGTTTGGCTCATGCATAATGCACATTTAATATCATGAAGTGCGCCATATACTCTTTGTAATACTATTATGAATAATACACGTAGTATAGCGAAGTGTGCACTGTGCAGTCTACCAAAACATAGAATGTAGAGTGTACTGTATAGTGTATAGAGATTAAGACAAATCCTTGTATTAATGTGAAACAGAGACAGTTCACAAATTACCCTCTAGCAGGAGGCCTTTGCCCTTCAAGAGACAAAAAGATGATGATGATGATTATTATTATATTAAATGCGTGAATAATCTAATTTACTTTTTATGCTTCTCTTTGCAAGAAACAAAAGCAACAAAGTAAGCCGAAGTGCTACCCTTTTCAAAATATATAAAAACTATAGGGAACCAAAATGTGCATTTAATGCGTGATAATTAATCCTGTACAAAAAATGATTCTATGCAGTAAAGTAGCATGCAATAATCTCAAACTTGGAGGGATCATCTAAAAAGAAAAATTGGATAAATTTTGGTCCTAAATCTCCTGAGACAAAACACGTAGAAATTGACAACTAGAGGCCTGTCAATATCAGGGTTTCACGAGATACGTGCTCTGAAATCCGTGAACTGGAAGAAAGAAAACTTCTTACAAAATGTGTGTGCATGTATGTATGCGTGTGTGTAAGAGAGAGAGAGAGAGGCAGGGGAGAGTGAACAGCGTAAGAGCTGAAAACAGATAAGTCCAACAAATACTAAAGCTTCATATTTAGAAGATAAAGGCATTTCCCTCACTCTAAACCCACGCATAAGGGAAAAATAGTTTACTTTTCATCTCCCAAAACTAGTTCCAACAATTTTGAATACATTACTGTAAGCTTCTCAATTTAGAGGTTCCATTTCGATTCTCGGATGAGGTGGAACAATTTTTCGTAAGCAGCATCATTCCCTACTCTCCGCAAAGACTGGAAGTTTGAATGTGGGAGTGATTGTGTATTTCATTGAGTACTGCACATTAAATACGATGACAGTCCCAGAAATACCCGACCTGACGTATATATAGCGGTTGTTATTTTAAACAAATGACTATGGTAGAAAGTACCACTCTTATAAAGTTTAACTTTGAAGTTTGACGATGGTTGTTTAGTAATTGCTTCGCAGTCATTAATAGTTAACTCTCTCAGCGAATTTGTAAACATTGATAAAACTGGCCATCGTTATGTGATACAATACTTTCATTTGAATGGTCTTAGTCGAACTAATATTAAAGCTGAGCTAGATTCTACTTTGGGGGAGTCTGCTCCTTCGTTTACAACAGTAAAATATTGGGAGGCAGAGTTTAAGTGAGGCCGTACGAGCTGCCAAAACGAACATAGCAGTAGTCGACCAAATGAGGTGACCAAGCCAGAAATGTGAAGAAAATTCACAATGGTATTGGATGACCGTCGACTGAAAGTGCGCGAGCTAGCAGATATCGTAGGCATTTCAAAAAGTGCTGTACATCGCATATTAACTGAAAATTTAGACATGAGAAAGCTGTGCGCCAGATGGGTGCCGCGTTAACTCACAATGGAACAAAAGCAGCGTAGTGAGTATGTTCCAGTCGAGTGTTTGGCAATGTTTCACTGATATAAAACCGAGTTTTTGCGTAGATTCATAACCATGGATGAAATATGGTCATCATTTCACACCTGAGACGAAGGAACAGTCAAAACAGTGGACTAAAGGGGATAATCGGCTTCAAAGAAGGCGAAGACAGTTCCATCTGCAGGCAAGGTCATGGCGTCAGTTTTTGGGATGCGTATGGGATAATTTTCCTTGATTAGCTAAAAAGGAGAAGCAATCAATGGTCAGTATTATGCACACTTTTTGCAGCGTTTGAATGATGAAATCAAGCAAAAACGGCCGCATTTAGTGAAAAAGAAAGTTCTGTTTCATCAAGACAATGCACCAGGTTGCACATCCATCATCGCCGTGGCAAAATCAATGAGTTAAGTTCGAATTGCTTCCTCATGCATCCTATTTGCCAGACTTAGCCCCCTCTGATTATTTTCTGTTTCCAAAGTTTAAGAAATGGCTTGGTGGTAAAAGATTTGCCAACAGTGAAGAGGTGGAGTTTGCACTTGATGGTTATTTTGTAGAACCCGACGGTTCTCACTATCAACAGGGTATCGAATCAATTGGACATCGTTGGGAAAAGTGTATCGAGCTGAAAGGAGACTATGTAGAGAAATAAAGATGTTTTTTCCCAAACTTTTTGTGTTTTCTTTGTTTAGGGTACTTTTGGGACAACCCTCGTAAAAAGGAAAATGTTAGATGAAATAATAACTGTAGGAAGAAACATATAAAATGTGAAATAATGATAGAATAAAAGGGACTAAGAAAGAATAGTGAATGATCAAACACATAGGAGCAGTAAATATGTAAATGATATAATGTATGGACGCAGAACTGAATGTTACAAGGAGTAAACTTTGTACGGATAGCTGGCTAACAGAGAAAGCAAATGGACAGCATAGGGATTAGGCTAAATAAATGAAACCGAAGAGCACAGGGATTCGGCTAAACAGTGACTGGATCGAGTAAAATAGGTAATATTAGAAACAGTCGGAGGTAACCTGGAGTTCCAAAAGCAGTCAAGCTTTGTCAAAGAAAATACATGAATTATTCTATTTTCCTATATATATATATATATATATATATATATATATATATATATATATATTAGGTGCATTGTGCTGCCACCTACTGCCTGGTACTCATTATCTGCGACCTCAGTAGTCAGACATCGTGAAATAAAAGAATGGGACGCTCGATGGAACTCACGGACTTCGAACATGGTCAGGTGATGGGTGTCACTTGTGCCAGAAGTCTATACGCGAGATTTCTACACTCCTAAACATCCATAGGTCCACTGTTTCTGATGTGATAGTGAAGTGGAAACGTGAAGGGACATGTACAGAACAAAAGCGTACAGGCCAACCTCGTCTGTTGACAGACAGAGACCGCTGACATTTGAAGAGGGTCGTAAAGGGTAATAGGCAGACATCTATTCAGACCATCACACAGGAATTCCAAACTGCATCAGGATCCACTCAAAGTACTATGACAGTTAGGCGTGAGGTGAGAAACCTTGGATTCCGGGGTCGAGCGGCTGCTCATAAGCCACACATCACGCAGTAAAATGCCAAACGACGCCTCGCTTGGTGTAAGGAGCGTCAACATTACATGATTGAACAGTGGCAAAACGTTGTGTGGAGTGACGAATCACGGTACACAATGTGGCAATCTGATGGCAGGGTGTGGCTATGGCGAATGTCCGGTGAACGTCAGCTGCCAGCGTGTGTAGTGCCAACAGTGAAATTCGGAGATGGTGGTGTTATGGTGTGGTCGTGTTTTTCCTGGAGGGGGCTTGAACTTCTTGTTTTGCGTGGCACGATCACAGCGCAGACCTACATTGATATTTTAAGCACCTTCTTGCTTCCCACTGTTGAAGAGCAATTAGGGGATGCCGATTGCATCTTTCAACACGATCGAGCACCTGTTCATACTGCACGGGCTGTGGCGGAGTGGTTACACGACAATAACATCCCTGTAATGGACTGGCCTGCACAGAGTCCTATAGAACACCTTTGGGATGTTTTGGAACGCCGACCGTGCCAGGCCTCACCGACCTACATCGATACCTCTCCTCAGTTCCGCACTCCGTGAAGAATGGGCTGCAATTCCCCAAGAAACCTTCCAGTACCTGATTGAAAGTATGTCTGCGAGAGTGAACGCTTTCATCAGGCTAAGGGTGGGCCAACACCATATTGACTTCCAGCGTTACCGATAGAGGTTGCCACGAACTTGTACGTCATTTTCAGTAAGGTGTCCGGATACTTTTGATCACGTAGTGTGTGTGTATATATATATATATATAGATATATATATACATATACATATATGTGTGTGTGTGAAGGGGTGCATATTATAGCGCGAAAATAAATGTCTGACAGAGTAGGTATAAAAGGTAGACAATTCCGAGAAATGTTCTTCCAGTCCTGATGCTCAACGTCGGTCTGTGCGGGTGGGAAGCATGTGAACTCAGATGTTTATCTCGACAAGGAGCAGGGACTTAATGGGAAACAAGATGTAGTTCGTGGAATTGCAATTTGACCCAAAGAAATGTAATATGTAAATGGCTAGGAGCTTTATTATTGTTGTTTATTAAATTGAATAAATCCGGACAAGCAGTAAAGTGTGGATCTATTCAATTTTCATTACCCGTACGTAGAAACGTGTGGAGAATTTAGGGTTACAACACCAATAGCGAAAAGAGAAGCGGCGAACCTTGAACCAGCATCCCGGACTTCAGTAGCACACCGCTACAATCGATAGCATTAACCGACACCCATACAGTTGCGAAAATCAGCGTTAAAAACCTACAGTCGAGTTGCAAACCCCATAAAATGTTTCTAAAAGCCATATGACTATAAAAGTTAAAGAGGGCTACACATAAAAATCTATGTGTTACATTCACATGACTTTTTCTATCTTCTATCGCTTGTTAGTGGGATGCAAATTATTCTTATAAAAGTTTCTTTTCCTATTTACTTAATTTTAATCGAGGCAAACCTTTCCAGAAATAGCTACATTACACATACAAAGGGGATAGCGACACTAAAATATTTGAGAACAGGACGATATATGTTGACCTTCAAATTCCATACTCTTTCCATGACTTCGCGTGAAGAAATTGAAAATGCACAGACTTTAAAAGAGTGACTAATATGAACAATTCGAACCATTAATAACGGATGTTTTGGAAATAGCTGATGCCACAAACAAGTTATTTAAAGTTGCCTGTGTTTTAAAGAGATCTACATTTTTGTGTACTTCGTTTTCATCCATCGCTTAACGTTTACCAGTTATACAAGATAACATAAATTTCCTTCGGAATGAAGAGAACTTCAGAAGCAATTCAAGATATGCATTTTATTTGTCGCGTAAAAATCTTTAATATATGCTAATTTAATAAAAAATCGTTATTGTCATTTTTTCAGAAAAAAATCTCCATGTAAAGGGTAGTTTGGAGTGAAAATCTTTATTTCACATGTTTAGAAGGTACTGAACTTAAATACCAAGTTTTGTATTTATCCGATACTTAGTTTTTTGTGTTATGCTCTTTACAGGTGCGCTCTCCCTCCCCCTCCCCCTCCCCCTCTCTCTCTCTCTCTCTCTTTCTCTTTCACGGACCATTTTATAAAAATGCTTTTTTGGACTCAGGGGGGCTCAAAAACATGTATTTCAGATAAAATCTCGGTATCGAATTTCTGGGTGGAATGCAATACCTTCGCTACCTATTATGTACGTGGTAGAGAAAATCAAAAGATCATGTATTATTATTTATTACATTGATATGATCTTCTCTATCAACTTCATTTATTTTTATATAGGTTAAGCAGGAAGAGTGGATAGAAAAGGTCATCTGAGTGCAATACATCACCATTTTAACCACATGGTAAATCTCAGAAAATCAATGGGATAATAGGTTTTCCTAATGTTATTTGTTATATATTTATCAAGTTGTTTTCTTATAGAAAGCAGTGATATAAAGAAAAGTAATCATAAAATTAGCATTACTTAATGACAGAAATGCCCATAAAGCAGCTTCTGCTGATATCGCTTTCTTTCGGTTACCCTATAGTTAAAGGCCCCGTTTGTGCAAATATAACTGCCAGTTTGTAACTGCATGCACACTGGTGTGTATTTTATCATTATCTCCAGAGATTGCTTCATCTGCCAATGACAGGAAGGGACCAACTGCCATCAATTCCACGCTCTACGTACATCCAAATTTATGTGGGTGCCACGTTAGTTATCTTTTATACGAATTTATTGCTTTGACAGAAGATGTCTCAAATAGAAAATTATTAATGATGCTGTAAATGCATCGGTGTTTTTAACTCTCGATGCTGGACTCTACGAATTATGACACGTATTATTTCGCAATCACAATCTGCTGCACAATTCAAGCAAAAGGAATGTCCAACCGCTAATACACGTGGTATTTGTAGCGTTTCGCTTCAGCAGAAAACGTTCGGAGGGATTTTAACGCGTTTTCAGAACCGTCGAAAGGTTCCATCTAAGCGTATTTGTGGGATGCAGATGGCGCAATTAAAATAGTTTATTACAGCACGAGAGTGCCTCTTAACAAACCCTTTAACAGATCTAAGAAAAGTTCGAAGAAAAAGCCAGATCCTGTTTGCTATGTTCTTCGCGCACTTACCTCTGCCACTACTACTGCATTCTCCAGACGTTGCACATTTTACTTATGGGTGGAAGTCCCATTCAGCCAATATCAAATCTGTTACATCCATGACGCATTATCTCAGAGAGTATTGAGCCATGAATGGCTCCTCCTTCGGTGTAACTATCTTCTTGCATGGCCGATGTATGAAACACCTAGCTGTACATTATCTGCATTACCGGCCAAGGCAACTGTTTTAACTTGATAGCTAATGTACGATACAGCCAGCCACGCACTTTGCATTACCGGTCAGAGTAACTGT
This sequence comes from Deroplatys truncata, assembly GCA_030765065.1. Lineage (NCBI taxonomy): Eukaryota > Metazoa > Arthropoda > Insecta > Mantodea > Mantidae > Deroplatys > Deroplatys truncata. The sequence continues at coordinate 262,232,128 of CM060981.1, read as the reverse complement.
TTACTTGCAATCTGCAGATGGCGTGCTATGGAAATAGATTGGTGGCGCTGTGGGTTGAAGACTGACGTCTGCTCACGTGATGAATATTCACAGATCGACCCCGAGAAGAAGTCGAGTTTTGGCGAGCGATGAGGAAGGAACTTTTAGCTCGAGCTATATAGCAAAGCAAATACGTCCACACGTCATTTCAGCCTTGTCAAAATGTTACAATCTAATATTTTTCAGTGATTAAAGTTGCTAAACTTTTATGGTCTGGTGCGTGTGGTGCAGCTTACGATTTACCGGAATAGAGGGAGTCACAGTAACAGTAAAGAACACTGTAAAATTTAATTTACGTGTTCAAATTGTGAATGGCTTGCAATGCTTACACAAAATGTAATGAACTACGTATACGATTTGTAAAGTTGATTTTATTTTTTTTGAGATTGTTAAAGTGAGAATATATACTTATATAGCTGCAAGATATGTAATGTCTAATTCTATAAAGGTGGTGTTTCTTGAAACTTTTTATGTATAATTCCTTTCCTAATTGCCACAAAGTCACAACGGTTTCACCACCTCTGGGGATATTTTCACCTGTTGAAATACTAAAAGTTAAATAGGCCCAGCAATTAATAAAATTGCACGTTAAATCAGTGGCAGTTATTAGTATACTAGGGAGATTTTACTGTATTTTACAAATGAGTGTGTTACAAAGTAAAACATTACAAAATGTTGTCAGAACAAATTTACACACTACAGTATTTAAATATATCAGACTGAAATGTTTACGGGATTTATATGCACTTCTTTTACGTTCACTGATCTACTTTTATAGAATATTTTATTTTATTAAGGAAGCTTTTTTAATTGTACCATCTTTTGATTAAAGTTAAAAAGCAACAATGTTTATTAACATCAAAATAGATCTAAAACAGCACTTAAGAGATTGTTTTCCCAAGCTATCTTTAATAATTTCTTAGAAAACAATGTTTTAGACCAGAAAATGTCATTTACAGAAAAAAGTTGCTCAAAGAAAAAATGGAGAAAGCAGATTCGTATATATTTACAAAGAAAGTAACCACATGGCTTGAGCACATGCACCAATTTTAGAGCAAACCTTCGCCTAAAAGTTCGGCTAAAGTTTACCTTCCTATAACCAAGTGTGTAGGAGTTATGTTTATTTTCTGTGCAGTGATGCACAACTCACAGTACTAAATGGCAGATGTAATAGTATTTTTAAAAATATATTTCAAATATAAAATTGTGCCTAAGATAATGAAATATATAAATTAAAGTGCGAATTCCAATGAATAACTGTGCACAAAAAAACTAAAAATGTAATTTTGGGGCAATTTTCGCCACTTAGTCAACATTTAGCTGTAATAAGTAGGTTTAACGTAATCAAAACAATTGACTGAGAAATAACAATGGACAAAAAACTGTCGTCTACAACATTTGCATTGACATGGATAGATTGATTCGGAACATCATCATACACAACGAGGTGTCAGTAATTGATGGGGAGGATTTTACTTCTTACAAGGGAAGCATAAAACATTAATTCATGACAAAACATTATATTAAGTTCTGCATAGGTTTCTACTGTACAGTGAAAAATGTAACTTATAAATATCATACAGTAAAGGTGAATTGCACCAAGGCAGCAGTTATGGACTAGTCCCCGGCAAGAAACCTCTTGTGCCAAAGTTGTTTACGTCAAGGAAGTAACACGCATTTGCATATGTTTGGAAAATCTCGTTATTCTCTCTGCCGGGCCAAAGGGGAAAATGGGGAGCTTAAAATATTTTAAAATTGAATTATTGGAGAAATTACATATCGTGTTCATATCACCAAATTTCCCTTTGGTTTTTCTGAGCTTTGCTATCAAGTAATATTTTTGGTATGATTTTGACAAAAACTGGTACACTTGGGTTTTACAATTTGGCAAAAACGATAAGGTACCCCACAATTTTCAATAACTTCCGATAACTTATTTTCAACCCCTCACATAAAAATCGGAACTCTTTGGCCTTTCTTGACTAAACTTTGTACAGTTACGCTGTATGACCCAAGGAAAACTACAGGCTACCTTAAAACTCTCAAAAACTGCTTCTACCACAGGTTTACCCCTTATGTAGAAATCTACACTGTAAAATTACATTACAGTACTTGGAGAAAATGATAGATTATCTTGCAATTTCCAAAAACTACCCAACTCTTATTCTCCTTTATTTAGTATCTCGGAATTATTAAAAACTACCTTTACTCTTCACAGACAAAACTATACTACTTTGCCACAATTTATGCACTTGAACAATAGGACTTGACGAAATTTACCTTACAACCCTCAGAACCAACCCCTACTCATATTTTCAACCCGTTAAGGACAAATCTACACCATTTGATCAATGTATACAAAACGCTGCACACATACTTTATGCACGATTTTCAAAAACACCCCTATATTTATTTTCAGCCACTTACTTACAGAATTCACCTATGCAATAAGGGTACGGCAACCATATAATATCTCAGTATAAGCAAAGTTGCCAACATAGAGGTGCGTAATTCCTCCGTGAACAGTCATTCCAACGCTTTTATAGGTCTGCTGCCAACACTAGCAAGATAACGCTGGACCAAACAAATAAAATCACGTGAAAATTACATAGCTGTAGTGTTGTAATGTAATTTATGTGATGCATGTTGCTGCTGTAAAGTTTGCGTAACATGAGCTTAGTGTGGTTTAGTGCTCATGCAAATCACAGCAGTTCGACATCAATGTTTGCCACACCCCCTAAATCTGTATTGTTAGGCTCCTATATTATTATGCGTATGATAAACCTTCCTGGACTATTCTCACATTGCTAGCTGCATTCACTCCGGTAGTTCAACATTTGTATTAATGGCGTCCATATACCTACTTCTCAATGTAGGATTTGGTTCGTACCTTCAGTCTTAATCTAAGACGAAGAATACTTTACGCATAACCATTTTTAGGTGCGTTCGCTACTGGAATCCTGAATAGGGTGGCGTGCTGTGCTTTACAAAGTGTAACCTGCGTTAACGGAGTTCACATTTTGCAGAGTTTAAGGAAAATTTGGTGGAAAAATTAATATTTGTTAGAAATCTTAATAAACAATAATCTTAATAGAGAGAATTCCAAAGCTATATGGATCAGCAAGCGTCGTGTTGTAATTCGCTTAAGGGTACCCATCTTAAAAAAAAAGGACAAAGATTAGCAAAATTAATAAATGTAGATTTTAGTGACATTATACATTACAAATAATCTACTTTAGTTCTATGTAACATATGTAGCTATACGACCTTGCAAACCACATCGTATACGGATTTAAATGTCTGTCTGTATATCTAGCTTCATATAAGATAGTAGTAAAATAGGATAAGTTTTGCCTACGTTAAAGTGAACAAACCATTCAAGAGGGGCCTCAGGAATCTTCAGCTGCAGAAGACAGTAAAAAAGGATGTCTACATATACAGTAAATGCCTTTTAAACAGCATAAAGTCACAAACCGTGATGTTTCAGCGTTATAATTTATAAACTCTTCTCTCGGGTTTTCATTAGTCGGCAGATCTTCATTTTCAAATTGTTCCACACAATGTACTTTTCGGTATAAATCAGCGACATTTTGTATACCCCCTTATAAATATCAGATTTTAAAAAAATGTGCTACATTCAAATGATTTTCTCTACCCATTCTTACAAAAGCTTATTTATCTACTTCATCTTAATCGAGATAAACATTAAAGAAGTGGTTTTATTGCACATTTACTTTAGGTATAATGGGAATTATCGCCTTAAGCGATAGATATTGTCACATCTCTTAACAGCTGGTCGCTATGTGTTGCTTTGAAATTCCGTATTCTTTGTATAACCAGGGGAGGAAACAAACAAGCAAAAACAAAAACGAATAACGACTACCCATTTGCGAAAAGCATACGTATTTGAAAATTGAAACTAATAATAAATACAGCTGTTGATATCAACATTCCAAAGAACAACCCAAGCACAGAGGAAAAGTGTGCCTTGGTGGAATGCTTCCCGTAAGACGGCAATTAAGAAATATCTGATGTGTTACACTGACTTTCTCTACTCTTGTACCAACTATTTTTCAAACGCTTATTCTCCACCTACTTCATGTTAATTGAGATAAACGTCTGCAGGAACTATCTTATTGCTAATTTTCTTTAAGCGGTAGTCAAATCTTTTAAGAGCTGGTTGCTATGTGGAACATTCCATTCTCTTTGCATTACCAGGTCATAAAAAAACGAATAGCGAATTCTCATTTGACAAAAAGTATAAGTATTAGAACACTAATTAAAACAAATAACAGGGAATATCTGGAAATGATTTGCTCGACAAGAGAAATTTATATCACATAAATTGTGTGTTTTAACGAGATCTGCACTTTTTGTGTAGTAAAAGTTTGTCTATCTCTTACAGTTTACCAATTATGTAAAATTCATTCAGAATGAAGAGGACTCATTCTCAGAAAATTCCATTTCACTGATTTCATTAAATTACAAACAGGTGCTTGACTTACATTGTAATCCCTTATCAGTTGCCTTGTGTGTGGATCTTTGTGGACAGGTAATAACACATTAAGAGTATTTTCTTCACTCGTAACAGATTTTGATCTTCCGAATTTAGCGTTATTCTTCAACTTTCAGCGTCGTCTGAGTCACATTTTTTTATTCAACTCATTAAATAAATCACAAACCTCTTTATGAGTCCTCATCCAATCGTCATAACCAACCATCTTTGATATTTGTATTCTTTCCTGTTCAGCGAGATTCACCATGATATGTAAAATCGCGATGAAGAATGATTTGAACATAATTAAACCCACTGTTGTCTAGTTGCTAGGCCTTTTAATTCTCAAACAATCACAAGCTTAGAGAATATTTAAGCATGTTAAATAAAACTTCACTGCCCTATAAATTCTCAAGTTTTCTTTTTGAAAAAAACGTTTTAAACAAAAACTTATTAATTTACTAAGCACTATCAGAATATCCCAAATTTATATAATTAAAATTCTGAAGTTCACCTCCTCACCCCACTTGGGCACTCCCCCTTATGCTGTCTGGAGGGCCTGTACCTCCTATAAGAATAAAAAAAGTCAGCAGTTTACTTTATTGATGCATTTAAAAGGTATGGCCAATATTCCGTACTTTTTGCTCGCCCTGTATACGCTAAAAAGAAGAGATCAAGTTTTATTGATAAGATTACGAGTTGGACACACCAAACTAACTCATTCCTATCTGATATCCAAAAAAACAGCCGCCAGTATGCAGCTCCTGTAGAACACTCCTAACAGTAAATCACATTCTTACACTTTTAAGAAGAAACACAGAATATCAGAAATTTAAAGCTCTGAGTAACCAAAATTCCTTCATTATATCTGTTATTTAAATATACTTTTATGTATAAATCAATTTAAATTGTAACACTGTACTTCGTATTCCTTAATGATTTGTCATCCTACTGTTAATTACATACATAATATTCTATGCATGTTCTAGCAATAGTCTTTGTGAGTTCTGTGAGCTTAAATAAATACCTTAAAAAACAAGGAACATGGTTGACTAAAAAGGGACATACATAGTATTAACAAAATTTACATTTTTTAAGTAGTAAGTCTTTGTTTATCTCTTAAGGTCTAATGGTCTTGCAAAAGTCATTCAGAATGAAGAGGACTCTAGAGATTATTCCCAGAAAATGCAAGATATACATTTCATCTATCATGAACATATCTTATGCATATGATATTTCAATTAAAATTATTAAAGCCATTTTGAGAAAATAAAAAAAATTCGAAACAATTTCCATGTAAAGAGTAATTTGGAGTGGGAGAAATTTCTTGAAAATCTTCGTGTCGCAACCTTGAAAAATGCTGAACTTAAATAGCAAGTTTGGTATTTAACCGAGTTTTCGTTAACAGTTATGCTGTTCACACACACACACACACACACACACACACACAAACACACACACACGGATCTTTTTCTAAAAATGCTTATTTTTTTTATTCAGAGGCGTCTCAAAGCATGCATTTCCGGTGAAAACTCGCTATCGAATTATTGAATGGAATACCATACTTCTTCTACTTACTACAGATAAGCAGTAGAGAAAGAAAAATTGAGATGAATTTTCGTTAACATGCTTGTCATGTGATTAAACAGTAATACATACTCATATTGTGTAAATTTTAAGTAAAAAAATTAAGTTATAATAGAATAATTAAAATTAAAATAACAAGAATAATTAAAAATTAAAATCTACAATTTATACTTTGGGAAATAATGTAAAATTTTGCATGAAACTTGGTTTACATATTTATTCAATCATGATTGTTGCTTTTATATATTATAAATTAAATTGTGGATTTTAGAAACGTTGAGATGGGTATTCTTATCAACCCATATCACAAAACGACAATATGCAAGTTTTGCACCAGAAGAAGAAAATAATGAATCAACTGCAAAAATGATCCAAAATCTCTCAAAATAAGTTTCTTATAATGAAACGGTAAATTAAAAATATATATTATTATTTTCGAGCACATCACTCCAGTCTAATTTTAGCGCTACGGAAAATACGCATTTGACTGCATTTTGACAGCTACGCTGTATTTTTTTTATCTCAGCCGACTATAGTATGCAAGAGATTAAAGGTCACTATAAATTTAATAATTTCATAAAAGTGCAAATGTTCTGGATTGTTTCCCCAAATTATATATTAATAAACTTTTCAGAGATACAAGATTATTTCCACCACAAGCATTCCTAGCAACAATTGGATCTGTAAAAGTTGTATTTTATCACAGCTGATTAAAAAAATTCGTTACAAAGCTGGGAAACTGCGTATGGCTCTACATATAGATTACCAGCTGTCGAGTTAAAGAGCCATTAAACATGCACAGGTATAAAAGCATTTCAAAAACTGCAAAATTGCCCATGAGAGGAAGGAAGCGGTGGCTAATGCGTTTTGCAAAAAAAAAAAAATACAAACAAACAAACAAACCACTAGATAACTACACACTTTTAATAAGCAGACTATATGTAATAGAAAACATTTATTTGAGCATGTTAAACCTTATGTGCTAAAGACGAAAACTGGATTTATAAATAATTATCCCTTTTCTAATTTATAATCCTTTATGCTGTACGTTTCTTATATAATGTAAACTGTATAATAAACACCTGCTTCACCCTATAGCCCCAAGTACTGAAGTTCCTACATGTAGCGTAGGACTGTCTCTGTGGTCTGGTGATAAGCACGCCAGTTTTCAAATCGAGGTTCCGGGTTCGATTACCGGTTGGAGGATGGCAATTTTTCTTTAGCCAGGATTATTCCCCATTCTCCCTAGAGACTGGAAGTATGAGCGAGAGAGTAAATGTGTGTCTGAATGTAATCTTTATACACAAAAACCTAAGGTAAACAAACCCAAACAGCAAGCAATTGTTTCAAAACAAAAAGCCGCCGATATAACCTCAGATGTTAAAGGCGGCATTTAAATGGGGGAAGGAATCATACTGTGGTACCTAGCATGCTTCAACTGTATATTCTGTAAAGCATTTCAACTGTAAAAATTATAACTTAACATTAATTGTCTTTAAAACCTTTAGCTGCGTTCGGCAACGAATGCTGCCCATTTGTTTGCATGCAAAAAAAAAACTTCAGTAAACATCAACAAATGCTCCACAACGTGGAAAATAGCTGGTAACATCAGTTTAGCTAATGTCCATGTTAATTTAATAGACGAATCTGCTGAGCTGGTTGTATGATTTCACAGCTAACAATTCCCTAATGTAGTATAGGATTGAAATGTTTCAGCAAGCGATGGAATGAATCTTTGTAACAATGTTTTGGTAGGCAATAATCCAGGATCGAAGGCCATTTGCAGATACCTAGGTTATTAGAAAAGGAATCGTTTATTTTTCTTGCCCAGAATGTTACAAACATCTGCATGTATGTTTTGATGAAGGTAAGGTAATTGAGAAACAACTTCATGCAACATTATGTTTTCAAATCTAGGAGTCTATATGCGTGCGTGTGAATAGAATAACTCTCTAGCTCTAGTATGCAGAACGAAAGCATGGAAAATAGATTAAAACCTTTAAAAGTACACAAAAGGTTGGATTCACTGCCGCAATAGTATCCATATTCTGAATATGGTGCGCAAGAAACAACAAATACAAATATGTGTTACATTTACATAACGCTCTCCAGCAACCATTATTTATTATTATACAGCTTCTATAAACTCTTGTTATTTTACATTTCGTTGCAAGTAAAAAGGGAACAAAAGAGGCTTATGCGATTGTTAAATGTTTAAAAACGATCGCTATATTCCATACTCTTCCATGACATCGCGAGAAGAAACTGACAGAACTTTACAAAAAAGCAATTACTGAAAAATTCAAACCAATAACAACAATATCTCGGAATGCCACAAAACGATTATTTGAAATAAATTGTACCTTTAAAAGAGATCAAATTTGTTTGCGTGTGCGCGCGCGCAATTAAAAATGCAGGTTTTATTAGTCACGTTAGGTAAATATATTAAACAGATAGATTTTAATGAAAACTGCCGGAATCTTTTTGAGAAAATAAAAAATAATGAACAACTCTCCATTTAAAGGGTAGTTTGGGATGTGGGAATTTCTTGAAAATCTTCGTGTCACATCCTTGGAAGATGAACTTAAATAAGTTTGGTGTTTCTCCAATTTTTGGTTTTTGAGTTATACTTTTCACACACATAACATACGGTGAAACCTTGATATCGAATTTTTGGGGAATGCAATCCATCCTCTACTTTAAGTAGGTGCTAGAGAAATTAAAGCATGGAAGTAATGAAAATAATACACAACACCTCAGCAACATTAATAATTATAAAATACTTTGAATATTACAAAGACGCTGCAAATTTCAGCTTCCGTAACAGTGAAAGCAGGTTTTTTCACATCCAGCTTTTTTATTAATGTACGGTGGTTGACTGTGACCTGTCGATCAATCTAGAATAACCCATGCCGTCAGCTTACAGCAATAAGTACACATTATTTTTGCGTATGCAGGTTAGTAATTAAAGTGGTGTAACAAAATAATTACTACATTAATACTTTTTGAAGTATTAGAATACACATATCCAAGCGATGTTTTCGTCTCTAATACTCAACTCTCTGCAAACGTCAACGCCGCCTGTTCTTGAGCTCTGTCGTCGAAATAACCTCACTAAAGTTGTTAGAATTGTCATCTCCCTCCACTAAATAAGCAATACAGTGGGAAAACACAATCTGATTGATAAGATTATCTGTGTTCTGTTTTAAATTTTAATCACTCTATCATTTCAGTAACCATCTCCTTGATCTCTGCTGCAAGAACAGCGGCTGAATCTCGCTATAAACCACAATATGATTTGTCTTCCTCTTGCAAAGTGATGAGAAATTGTGCTGAAAATGTTATTTCATTTTATTTCTGTATTTTTGGCCCAATTTTTCTTTCACTGATGGCGCTCCAATACCACCTTATACCACAATAAAATGGTTCATAAACAGGATTTTCGCAACATCAGTAGTGAGAATGTTTTAATGTTTACACGACTTGAGATGGCATTATGACTCGTTCTGAAAAAATAAGAATTGTAGATCAATTAAATCTTCATTCGCATTGACAGAAATCATTTACAATACAGTCCCGTGCTACTGGATCGCTTGATTGAAAATACGTCCCCTGGTTAGCTTAGAAAAGTTTGAGTTTTAATAATTATATGGATTTGTGAGTAGTTTTTATAGAAACCCGTATTTATTGTATAAATTAGGGGAATGATGATAATGGCAAATGTTCATATGTTCGCCAATTTCGTTCAGATTTCTTCTATTATATCTGTACCTCTCTCCCTCTCCCTGCACTGCACTGAAGTCGAAGAATCAATTTTGGGCACGACATCGTGAAGTAAGAGAGAGGAAATAGATTAAGAAATTGCTCAGAAAATTACGCATGCGCACAATAATAAAGTTCCAGTACAATAGTTATTTTCTACTTATCTTTGTGGATGAAAACACAAGCACTGTCTCGTGTAGCTAAGAGGCAGGAAGATCCTAAGTGGAAAAAGCTGGAATGAGACTTCTATATTTGGGGAAGCATATGCGGACAGTGACATATTATGTACTGAGATTGAAATTGAGTTTTATTTATGGACGCTCTTTTAACTACTATGGTCCTTAGAGTCCCATTCCATATTGGGCGTGAAAGACCGGTAATTTTGCTCAGAGGCCTCTTTATCAGGCTTGAGATACTTCTACGACACGGGACCACCGGCTTTACTTCCCTTCCGAAGGAAGCCATGCTACGGATATTTACGCCCGAAAAAAATCCATCGCCCTCCGCCGGGTTTGAACCCGCGACCTTGGGAACTAGAGGCTAGCACGGTACCACTAGTCCACGGAGGACGACAACACATATTATGTACAGGACCGACTCAAGCCGTTCATAAATTGTTTCAGGCAGCCCTCACAGCACCGCTGGAATGGTGGTCACACATTACTTTTCATTTTTGAAATACTTTTAACTCCAGGAGGTTTCGTTTCCTTTAAGGGGACACTCCACTAAAAACAGTATTTCAATAAATTGCAATGAATTTAATTAATATTTGTCGTAGATTTATGTGACTCGCATATCAGAAAAGTTTAAATTATTTCAGTTCAGTACCCTTTAAACTTTTCGGTATATTAATTTTAAAACATACTGTGTGATGCAGTAACATCACTCTTTACTCACTCTTCTACAAACCTGAATCAAAGAAAGCATTTTTGGAAACATGTCCGTGTGTGTGTGTGTGTCTGTCTGTAAGCAGCTTAACTCGAAAACGAAAGGTCGGATAAATACTAAACCATGGTATTTGAGTTTACTATATTCCAAGGATGCGACACGAAGATTTTCAAGAAAATCCCTCCATCCCAAACTACCCTTTACATGAACATTTTTCGAAAATGTTGATTTTCTCAAAAATGGCTCTAACGATTTTGATTAAAATATCATATGCTTAAGATATTTTCATGGCAAATGAAATGTATATCTTAAATTTTCTGGGAATTTCCCCAAAAGCCCTCTTCGTTCTGAATGACTTTCGCATAACTGGTAAACCGTAAGAGATAGACAAAAGTTTACTACGCAAAAAAATGTAGACTCGTTAAAACACACAACTTATGTCCCATACATTTTTCTGTCCAATGATATACCTGGTTATTTGTTTGAATTTTCCAATACTAATACACTAATAATTTTCTCAAATAGAAATCCGTTATTATCATTTTTACTTTCTCTACTACGTATAGCAAGTAGGGGAAGTATTGCATTCCACCCAAAAATTCCATACCGAGATTTCACCGGAAATATATGTTTTGAGACCTCCTGAATCCAAAAAAAACATTTTTGGAAACATGTCCGTGTGTGTGTCTGTGTGTGTGTGTGTGTGTGTGTGTGTGTGTGTGTCTGTCTGTGAACAGCATAACTCAAAAACGAACAGTCGGATAAACACCAAACTGGGTATTTAGGTTCAGTATCTTCCAGCGATGCGACACGAAGGTTTTCAAGAAAATCCCCCCACCCCAGACTACCCTTTACATGGAACATTTTTCGAAGATTTTAATTTTCTCAAAAATGGCTCTAACGATTTTGATGAAAATATCATATGTTTAAGATAATGTCATGAGAAATGAAATGTATATCTCGAATTTTCTGGGAATGTCTCCAAAAGTATTCTTCATTGTGAACGACTTTTGCATAACTGGTAAACCATAAGAGATAGACAAAATTTTACTACACAAAAAATGTAGATCGCTTTAAAATACAAAACTTATGTCATATACATTTCTTTTGTTGAGTGAACCGTTTTCGAGATATTGCTTGTTATTTCCTTAAATTTTCCAATACTTATACTTTTTCTCAAATTCGTTATTCATTTTTTTATGTCCTGGACTTGCAAAGAGAATGGAATGCGCCGCATAGCAACCAGCGTTAAAATATTTGACCATCGCTTAAAAGCTACCATATTCCCCTTGCATCTACAAGAAAATTAGCAATAAGATTGACATCTCGATATCTCGATTAACATGAAGCATATGGAGAATAGGCGTTTGTAAAATTAGATTGTACAAGAGTAGAGAAAGTCATGTGAGTGTAACACATCAGATTTTTTTGTATGTCCTGACATGCAAAGAGAATGAATTGAATGCTCCACATAGCAACTACTAAAACTAAAACTACTAAAAGGTTTGACTATCGCTTAAAGCCTCAATATTTCCACCTACAAGAAAATTAGCAATAAGATTAATATGAAGTAGATGGAGAACAAGCGTTTGTAAAAATACTTTTGTACAAGAGTGACAGAAATTCATGTGAGTGCAACACATCAGATTTTTTTGTAGTTCCATTTATACCTTGCCTTTAACTACAATGGTCTTACCGGCGGCCTAACTAGCATTCGCTTGTCGTTGGGTTTTTAGTACATTTTCGTTTTAATAATAATCACATTACACACACACACACACACACACACACACACTTTCACATTCTAATTTATACTTCGAGACTCTGGTAAGGATAGACAATAATCTTGGCTGAAGAAATATTGCCACCCTCACCGCGAATCCAACCCGGGACCCCTCGCACAGCAGGCAGGTGCTCTACCGATTTAGTTACGGGGCCAACCCTATCTACTTCTTGTTAATCGAGATAACTTTCAATTCACATTTCGTTGTACGATACAGTAGGTAAAGCGATAAAGAGCCTGTCGCTATCTGATAACTTTAAAATGAAACGCTCTCTGCATGACCACGAGAAAAAAAAGCGAGTAGCGACTTTCCAGTTGAGAAAAGTATAAGTATTTGAAAAATCAAACCATTAACAAGGACTATCTCGGAAATGGTTAACACTCTCTCTCTCTCTCTCTCTCTCTCTCTCTCTCTCTCTCTCTCTACATATATATATATGTATATAATTTAAGTAACGATATCTACATTTCTGCATAGTAAGATGTTTTTCTATCTCTTACGGTTTACCAATTATAGAAAAGTCATTCAGTGTTAAGAGGACTTTACAAGATGTTTCCACAAAATTCAATATATACATCTTATTTCTCAAAAAAATATCTTTAAAATATATTTTAACCAAAATCGTAACAACCATTTTTGAGAAAATTAAAAATAATGAAACATTCCATGTAGAATAGCTTGAAGTGGAGGGACATCTTGAAAATATTTGCGCCGCACTCTTGATAAATGGTAAACTTAAATACCAAATTGCTATTTATCGGAATCTTCGGCTTTAAGTTATGCTGTTCACACACACACACACACACACACACACACACACACACGAACCTTTTTTTCTAAAAATGTTTCTTTTTTACTTTCTGGGGTTTCATAAATACATTTCCATTGAAATCTCGATATTGAAGTTTTGGATGTAATACAATACCTCCTCTACATACTGTAAGTACGTAATAGAAAAGCAAATGTTGGAATATTCTCAGAACAATATTCAATGTTTGGAAGTTTTGCAATCGCAAAAATGATAGGGGGGGGAAGTTTACAGGAAAAGAAGAACTAAGTTGCACATTTTCTATCAGCTTACCAGGATACTATTTAAATCACCCTGAAGAGTATTTAAATACGAAGGAGGTACAAAAGACGAATATATTATGAATCAAAACATTTAGTATTTTCTATATGATTAAAGGAAAAAATGTTATTTTTTGAGATAGCAACATGTCAGTAGGACAGTCCCTTGAGGTATTGCAAAACAATGACGTAATCGAGTGAATTGCTTTGTTTATTATAGGTGTATACAATGTATATAATAAAGAAACAGTCATTACCAGAGCCCAGATTTTGATCACGTAAAATGTTTTAAAAATAACGTATAAAAGACCAAAGTATTTTTAAAAAAAATAACAATTACAAAAAATGCCTAAAACTAAAATGCATTTAGTTTATTAAAATTGAAATTACTATACAAAAGGTTATAAATTAACTTATACATGGGTGTAAGCGCTTTAGGAGCAGAAAGAGCAGATATAAGAATAAGATACTTTAGAAATTAACTATATATGTATGTATTTCTTCCATATGCTTGTTCGAAGAATCTGAAAAGACAATTAAGAAAATTGTTTTGAAGGTCTTACAAAATTGTAGTAATAACTCTTTTGAGTTCTCAGATTATACAAATGAAGAGCACTTCACAGCTTATGACACAACATAAACATAAAGACAACAGTAACCTGAAGCAATGCCATAGCCGGGATTTGAACCACGGATCTCCCGGTCTCCGTCCGGTTAACCACTGAGCTACTATGGCAACATCCCGGCACCATATTAAATTTCCCAACTGATTCGCATTTTTCCCGGTAAACCACAAGATCTCAAATTGTATTGTGATGACATACCCCGTGGTTCAAATCCCGGCTATGGTATTGAATTTTTCACTCATCTGATTCTACCTTTCCAACCTAGTCCAACACACGGCTTGTGTGGAAGAACAATTAATTCCAGTAACCTGAATGTTCGCACTCATCAATACAAAAACTGACCTGTCTCATTCCTAGTTTGGACATGAATTCATAACTGTAATGATACTTGCTCCTCTGGCAATAGACACCCCTTCAAACACAAGGCTCCTTTAAAGATTAACTATTCAATAAGATTTTTTTCCTTCAAGAATGCGAGTAAAGGACGTACGTAGTTGCTCCTATTTCTAGTTGAGTGGTGAAATTTCGTATGTTTGAAAAGTTATTATTTAAAATGTCAATAACATACAATTCTGCGTATGCACAATGCAAACGCAAGAAAATAACTGAAAAAAGCAAAAGGCAAGAAAATCAGCAAATAATAAATTCAAATAAAAATGCCCCATGATGATGATGATGATGATGATGATGAAGAAGATGAGATGGAGCTTAAGGGCGTCAACAGCTAAGGTTATTAGCCCCCTTACAAGGTATAAAATATAAAATTTAAAAGTAAAAAAACCAAAAAACCACACACAAACCCGCTTGGTCAAAAACACTAAAAAACACAACAGACCAAATACTAAAATCTACGCACTAAAATTATCGTCAATAAAAGAATAAAACAACATGTCAAGAACTATAGAATGCAAGGGAGATGAGCGCCATATGTCCGTCGGGGAGAAGAGCCCCATTAAAACTGACAATATAAAATCTCAAAGCTAAATGACGCTCAGCACATCTCAATGCGCCGATTAAAACCAATGTCACTTATAAAACGTAACAGACATTCTACAGCATGCGCGTCGTCTGCCAAAACGTTGGCTATGCCAAACAGGCAGACCCACGCGAACGCGCAGTGGAGCTAAAACTTGACACTCTGTTAAAATGTGACGCACCGTTAAGGGCGCATCACACTGCTGACACAGTGGAGCGAGGTCACCACTGAGCAGGTATCTATGACTAAAAATGCAATGTCCAATTCGTAAACGGGCTAAAAGTACCTCTTCCCGACGTGTAGAACAAGAAGAGGTACCCCAGACTAACGGGAGAGGTTTAACCTCCTGCAAATTGTTCCCCTGGAGGGCCGACCACTCATCGCGCCAAAGCGAGAGGACACCGCGACGTAAAATAACATACAAATCTGACGAGGGAACAACAGAGGTAAAACATCTGGGTGATAAAATTTTCGATTTGGCAGCGGCGTCGGCAGACTCGTTTCCAGAGATGCCCACATGACCTGGAATCCACATAAAAGGGACGCTGATGCCAGAGGAACGAAGCGAGTGGAGCAGGTCACGTATGCGCTGTACGAGGGGGTGGTAATTGTACAGCGCGTTAATACTCTGAAGGACACTCAGAGAGTCGGTACAAACAACACAGTGCCGTAGGTCGTGCCGCTGAATGTATAAAACAGATTGATAAATACTAAAAACTTTGGCGATAAAAATCGAACATTGCCCAGGTAAACGAAAGGTAAAACTATGTTCACCAAAAACAAAGGCACACCCTACTCCAACATCAGTCTTAGACCCATCAGTATATATAAAATTAAAGTTCCCGAATTGCGCCCGTAGATCTAAATACGCTGATCTAAGGACTGAAGAAGGGGTCGCATTCTTTGGCATCGACGTTAACCCAAATTGACAGTGGGCCACAGCGCGCAACCATGGAGGAAAACACGTTTCCCACCTTGGATGGGCCGGCGCTGGCGTAACGTCCAAACGCCGAAGAAGTTGTCGAAATCGAACCCCTGGAGGGAGCAATGCAGAGAAGCTAACTAAATATTGCCGATCAAGCAAATCCTCGTAAAACAACGCGAAGGACGGGTGGTCAGGCAAGCTTGAGAGTCGACAGGCATAGCTGCACAAACGTATCTCACGCCTGAAAGACAGCGGAGGATCTGCAGCTTCAGCATGTAAACTAGGTACAGGGCTAGTTGGAAAGGCCCCTGTAGCGACTCTTATGCCACGATAGTGAATGCATTCAATCGTCGTAACACAGATGGACGTGCCGACGAATAGACTATGCACCCGTAATCAAGTTTGGATCGGACCAAGGAGCGATAAAGATGCAGGACGGTTCGATCGGCTTCCCAGGATGTGCCACTTACAACACGTAAAAGATTAAGAGAACGGACATACTTGGCTTTTAAAAAGGAAATGTGCGAAGTCCAGCTCAGCTTTCTATCAAAGATCAACCCCGGCCCAAGATGGAGAGAGGGTGGAGGGAAAGCCTTCCGGCGCCAGAAATTAATACAGACAGATATTTCGGTAGAGAAATTAAAGCCGTTGGCGTTACTCCAGGCGTAGAGAGGGTCGATACAGCTCTGGAGACGGCGTTCGAGCAGACAGGTCCGCCGTGAACTGCAATAAATGGCAAAATCGTCAACGAAAAGGACGATGAAATGACAGGTGGAATACAATCAACAATGGGGTTGATAGCTATCGCAAAAAGTGTGACACTGGGTACAGAGCCTTGCGGTACTCCGTTCCCTTGAATGAAACGACTAGATAAAACCGAGCCCACACGTAGACGAAAGACGCGGTCCTTCATAAATTCCCGAAGAAATAAGGGTAGACGACCGTAAATTCCATGCGTGAAGTGTACGTAAAATGCCACCCCTCCAACAAGTGTCATAAGCTTTCTCTAGGTCAAAAAAACAGCCACTGTTTGACACTTTCTCAGTAACCCATTCATAATATGCGTCAACAGAGAGACCAGATGGTCGACGGTAGAGCGGTGCCGACGAAATCCGCACTGAGCGTTCGCTAGAAGTTTCTGAGTCTCAAGCCACCATGTCTACCGCCCGTTGATCATGCGCTCCATCACCTTGCAAATGCAACTGGTGAGGGAGATAGGGCGGTAGCAGGAAGGTAGTTGGCGATCCTTCTCAGGCTTAACCCTTTGAAGCACAGTGGCGCTCAGACGTAACCACCTTTTAATGCAGCGTTTTCTTCCTTGCTGCATGATGGTTCCACTTCACTACCACCTCGCTACAATCACTGGCCGTTTTCAAACACATGGAAATTTTACTACTCTGCTTTTTGTATGACCAGGCTGTATAAATTAAGTTGTCAGGTGTTGATGCAGCTTGCTTTGTTGCGGGAACAGCAGTAAGCATTTTCGTTTCTGTTACATGCTCAAATATTGCATCTAGGTAGGTTTTATATGGTTTTTTTTTTGTTTCTTCTAAACGTTCTGAATATACTTGGATTATATGATATGCATGATATGCATGAATTGCAGTGTCATTATTATTATAAATATTACGTGGTTTCTACACGTAACCACCATGCAAATAGGGTAGGCAGACACAATAATCTGCAAAATGTTCGTTTTATTTCGGCTCAATTGAAATGGCTACAAGGAGAACTTGGGATCATCTTGGTCATTTGATGTGGGATAATTTGGAGAAGAACATAAATGACATGCTGAATGAAATCCCTAGCGATTCTAAATCACTTGATTTTTTATAATAGTGACGAAATGGAGGTGACAGCTACTGTCAATGAACCTGTTTGTGCAATTAAAATTGAAGATGAGAACAGTGGTGAACCTAGTGTCCCTGATGAGTGTGCTGAAGATAGTGATGATGAGAAACCACTGAGTGTCAGACTCAAATATGGATGGCATATGGGAAAAAAACGTCGTAGATTCGAGAATGATGCATTTGTGAAAGATTATGGTCCTAATATTCCTGAAACTGTGGAACCCCCTATTGATATTTTCTTGCACATATTTACTGCAGAATTGCTAGAGCATATATTATATCAAACTAATTTGTAGGCTACCCAGTCAGGTAAACAATTTGAACCTGAACTTTGGATGAAATAAGGGTTTTCTTGGCCATAAATATTCTCATGGGAGTAAAAAAACTGCCCTCGTACAGAGATTACTGGTCAAGTAATCCACAACTTAGAGATTCATGTATTTCAATGCTAATGTCCGTAAAAAGATTTGGCTGATTTCTGACATCTGCCATCACCTAAAGGAAGGAAACCGCTTCCCAAGCCTATGAGTTATTTCAAGCCCATTGTCCCCTATGAGAAAAGATTTGACAAGGTGGCGCATATGCCTGTGCGTGGAACTTCAAGACGCTGTGCTCACTTCAGCACTAAAGATAATCCACACAGAAGTAAATGGACTTGTAACACTTGTGGAGTGGCACTCGGTCTAAATGAGATAAAAAACTGTTTCTTTAGTTTCCACTCAAAATGAGTCAATGTTAATGCTGTAATGCATTGTGGTTTCACGATGACACCACCATCTTCTTTAGTTATAAATTTAAAAAAGTATAATGTTAACACTTTATGATTTTTCTAACACAAATATAAACGACGTTTTAGTGTTAAATATATTATTTACAATTTTTCCTAAATGCGTGCTTCAACGGGTTAAGTATAGGGACAAAGGTGGCTTCGCGCCAAACGGAAGGAAAAACGCCGTCGTGCCAAATACGGTTATAGACCTGTAAGAGAAAGAGTTTACTGTCGGCAGAAAGGTGCTTTAACATCAGGACATCAATGCCGTCCGGCCCAGGAGCGGAGTTCCTAGAGCAATGAAGAGCGTGCTCCAGCTCCCTCATTGTAAAAAGTTCATTATAACACAAAAAGTTCATTATAACACTCCTTATTAGCAGACCGAAAATTAAAGGTCTCGGAATCCAGCCGGTCTTTGAGAGTGCGAAAGCCGGCGGAATAATGGTCAGAACTAGAAACTGCCTTAAAGGCAGCACCCAAAGTGTTAGCAATGGCAGCCGGATCCACTACGGTGGCATTGGAAACCTGAAGACCAGGCACAGTACAATGCGACACTTTACCGGAGAAGCGACGAAGTTTATCCCGAACAACTGAGGAAGGCGTGAAGCATTAAAAGACTCGACAAAACGAATCGACGACGCCTTCTTGCTATCCTGAATAATGCGACGAGCCCTGGCGCCCGATTGTTTAAAAGTAACCAAATTTTAAAGTGTAGGCTATCGCCGAAACACCCTCAGTGCAGTTCTACGGGCACGAACGGCGTCCCGACAATCCTCGTTCCACCATGGAACAGGAAGACGCCGTGGGTGAGAGGACGAACGGGGAATGGTGCGTTCGGCGGCAGATAGCAACGTAGACGTAAGGTGCTGCACCATTTGGTTAACGTCGGTGAAGGGCTGGTCGTCAAAATGCACGAGGCTGGAATACAATCTCCAGTCGGCTTTTCTGAATATCCAGGTAGGTACTCTGGAATGCTGGACGTGGTGAGACAAAAGAGAAACGATGCAGGGGTAATGGTCGCTGGAGAAGGTGTCAGCGACGACGTTCCACTGCAGACGACTAGCAAGCTGGAGTGAGCAAACGGCAAGGTCCAAATGAGAGAATGTACCAGATGAATCAGAAAGAATAGTAGGTTCACCTGTATTGAGGATGGAGAGGTTGAACTGATCAAAAATATCGGAAAGAAGAGTTTCCCTCACACAAGCCCTTGACGAACCCCATAGGGTGATGGGCATTAATATCTCCCAACAGAAGAAATGTTGTTGAGAGAGCGGACAGGAGATCTCGAATGTCCGCGTGAGCGAGGGGAGACGATGGAGGTGAATACACAGAGCAAACAGAAAAGAAAAAGCCGGGTAATTGAAGCCTAAAGGCAACAGCTTGCAAGTCGAACGTAAGAGTGAGAGAGTGAAAATGGACGTCGTTACGCACTAATAACATGACACCTTCATGAGTAGGAGTACCCTACTCAGGTTCAAGATCGTAGCGAACCGGAGTATACCCTCGGAGATCAAAAGGATCGTGAGGGCGAAGCTTAGTCTCCTGCAAACCCACGACCATAGGTGAATGGGAACGCAATAAAAGTTGCAGTTCCGCCCCATGCGATCGTACACCACGTAAATTCCAGGTCAGGATAGCCATGAGTAAAAGGGATAAACTTCTTACTTAGAAGGGCGGCTCAAAATAACTTTGTGCTTATCCTTGGGGCTTGGGCTTTTTGTATGGAGTTGGTCAGACTCCATTGGCTCCTCAAAGGGAGGGGCCACGCGCTCAGTGCCAGAAACCGATTCAAGCGCCATGAATCGGTTCTGGGTGGCAATGGGTGATGGGGGCCGTTGAGCGCGGCTTGTCCCGGGAGCATCCTGCGACTGCGACCTTCGAGGAGAAGAAGGTGAACTTTTCTTACCGCGCGCACGCGGAGAGTCTTTGAGAAAATCTTCCTTGCGGAGTTTCTGCTTGGGTTTCTTATCAATACTCTGCGACTTCATGACCTTAGGACCAGCTTTAGATGGCTTGGTAACTATAGAAGAAATGGACGGCCGAATGGTAGTGGCGGTCAATGCAATCATGGTCCAGGTCTGCGTTTCGGCATCCTTCCGGTGTACAGGCGAGGCAACAACTGCACTAAATGTGCCCGATCGCAGGAGCGAAGGTTGGCGCGCATGGTAACGCCTCCGGGCTTCGGCGAAGGACAGTTTCTCCTTTACCCGGATCTCCTGGATCGCCTTCTCATCCAAGTACCGCGGACAGTCGGCAAATGACGCAGAATGAGACGCTTTGCAATTAACGCAGACGGGGGCTGTTGAACAGGTACCTTCGTGTGAGGGTTGCTACGTGTTGTACAGATGGTAACGGCACTCTTACATTAGACTTGTGTATGCCCAAAACTTTGGCATTTGAAACAATGCAGAGGTCTAATGATATAGGGCCTCACCGCAATACGTTCGTACCCTGCTGAAATGCCCGTGGGCAGATCAACGCCATCAAAGGTTATAAACACGGTACGATTGGGTACCAACACCCCGTCGCGTTTAGCCTACACTCGATGCACCGCTGTCACCTTCTGGTCTGCAAGATATTCGACCAGGTCCTCGTCCGAAATACCATCGAGGCTATGCGTGGTAACGACGCCTCGACAGGAATTCAAGGTGCGGTGCTTCTCAACACAGATGGGATAAGCGTGGAGAAGCGTGGCGCGCAACAAGGACTTACTTTGTGCATCGGACTTGGTTTGAACCAACAATGAACCATTCCGAAGACGAGTGCAGGACTGAACCGCACCCGCAACAACGTCAATGCCCTTCTGAATAATAAAAGGGTTCACCTTCTCAAAACTTTGTCCTTCTATTGTTCTTGTAATGACCAAGTAACAATCAAATGGGGATGGTGCTACTTCTGTTCCAAATACTTTACGGCGGTTGTTAGTAATGGAGAAAGAGGGCTCCATAGCGAAAGAAATCCTCCACCATTGCAACCGTCTCCGACCTCGGGCTCTGACTTCCCGGCCGTTACCCCGGCTTGGGTGAGTGGCCTATCTATAGCTATCTCACCCCAGGGTCACACCTCCCAGAACATAAGGACCCAATCGCAGTCAGAAGTCAGCAGCTCATGCAATGGCCCCCCGCGGGAATGCAGTTGAACAGCGGATACGAACACATACCCTACATGACGACCCCGGGTGGTGGAGATGACGCCATTACCCACCCCTAGTGCGGGGGTATCCATCAGGCTGTGTCCACGGAGGATTATAATAAAATGTAAAAGAAACTAAAAGTGTGTGGGCGCACGCAAGGTAGGCCGGCGTAGAAGGAAAGAAGATGTGTTAATGAATGGACGTGGGGCGAAATGTGCGTAAATAGAAGAGAAGTAAGAAACGATGGCGAGGGGCGTCATGTAATGAAATGCACAGAACGCACGAGAGCCTAGTTTGAGTCCCCCGGTCACGAGGACGAACCCACCTCGACCGGACGAGGGTGGAAGGATGATGATGGCGATGAAAGGCTCGGGAACCCCGGGTACGCCAAACCCGTACTCACATAAGGTGAGCCCCTGGGGGGAAAATGCCCTAAAATTACCAAAAACTGACCTAATAAATATACATTTTCATAATCTGAAACCCAAATTAAAGATTTATGTGCACGTTAGCAATGCCTACGATGCAACAATTAAAAGATAACATGCCATCAGAGTCCGGGTCCTGATCATTTGTATTATAAGGATCTGTCATTAAGGTACCACGAGGATTGTATTCTAATTTCTTCTCTACGTAATTTTTAATTACCTTTTCTTTGTTTTTTTTACTCTCATTCAAATTCAAGTGTTCTAGATGACACGAATTAGACAGTAGCGCTTTAAACCGCAAATAGGCGCCTAATGAAACGAAACGAAATGCTGGTCTGGGTAACCATTCATAATCTGAACCTCCCAGATGATCTACACGGATGTTTGAAACCTGTGAATACGTTGATATGATCCTGCTACTTGCAAAAGCTACAACATCGTCCAGAAGGCGAGAAGAGCAGGAACGGTACCCGGATAGTCGCCTACCCAGCTTCCACGTGCTCCTTTCATCGAGGATAACGACAGTCAGCCTGCCCGGTGTAGTAGTCTGTCCTGCCGCAGGTTGCGCAGAACCTCCATCAGCGCATGAGGTCGTGCTGCTGGCAAGAGGACGTGAGGGAAGCATCGCCGCAGTAGTGGCACCATGGTGGTGCGCTGCCACAGTGGTGAAGGTTGGATTGGGAAACTGGAAACACAGGGCACTAACTCCCCACATGAACACGGTGTGTCACTAGTTGTACTTTTGCGGGAAAGGTGAATTTTCTGATTGGCTGTTTCAAGTTTCGAAGTACGTAACGAACTAAATGGCAGGCAAGAAGAAAGGGACCATCTTGGATTTTTATAGCTGAAAGTTTTCGTCCGATGTTTTTTCACCAGGAACAAAACAGAGACGGTAATCATACATTTACGCTATTTCTGACTGAATGTTTATATTTTGTAATATTGGTATTTTCTACAAATGTTACAACATTTTTATATAACGAATGAATTATCAGATACATTGAGCCGTCCAGACAGAGTGGGATATGCCTACGATTTACATTCCTTCCAGCATTATGGTTCGACTCCCGAATGGCGACTTAGAATCTGAAGGTATGTTATTAAGTTTGAGCAACATAAAATGTTACTTTTCAGATATAGTGAGTCATCCAGACAGTGGAACATACGATTAATTTTCTTGTTTGCACTACATAATTGATGGGTGGAGATCACAGCCAAAGTGGGCAAGGTAAAAATCAACCTTTAATGCAAATTAAATAGCATGTTACATTGCCAATATTCAAACACGTAGATACAGATCATGCGAGTGATACTCGTGTATAATTTAAAAATGTAGGATTATTGGTGGCCTGACACTAACTTCAAAGATAGCATGCCAATGATAAAATATAATTCTTTTAAGGCAGTGCCCAACTGAAATTTTCTATTACAGAAGGAAGAAAGATATTTGATATCATTCATATATATTCCAGTGAATTCACTTGGTTTTGGGCATTTTTATCTAACTGCCACTATGTCCTTTTTTGAACTGGACAAGGTGTATGAAAATAGAAATTCTGGAAGCTTTTTTGACAATTAGCGTCCTTGTAATCTGTTCGTACAAGTGCTCAAAAGCATTTGTTTCCAAGGAAAACCTGAAGTGTTTGTTTTGAGTGAAATTCCAAAGTGGTTTCAATTTTTCGTGTCTGTTTTTTACCATTTAAACTTTGTAGCAATTTTGATGATACAAAAACCTTCCCTTAGAAGATACATTGTGTAATAGTAATTAAATTGCAGGATATTATATGAAATGCATAGGCATTTATATAATGTGTTGTTTTTGTGCAAAAACCAAAGGTTTTGAAGTAATGGTCATGAAATATTTTTTAAACATATTGGAGCCTTTTTAAGTTAACACACATGATAAACATGAAGTTAATCACGATATATGATGAATCATTTGTATAATACTTATGAAAATAACTTACTGTGAGTAGAGAAAGTCTTAGTTGCCAGAGCAGTCTTATGGCAATTCAAAGATTGGCGGTTTGAATCCTAGGCATGGCATTGAATTTTGTCTGATTGTATATACTCTTCCGCTTTCTGTATGCGCAAATAATCCATGGATCTTTTCGGTGAGGTTCCATGAATCTTTTCAATGAATTGGATCTTTTGAATGACCCTTTGATCTGTTATTTATAGTGAACACTTTAACACACTTTAAGCATTTTAAACGCTTTTATATACAACGCATTCCATCCGAGGTACTATGGGAGGTTAGTTTATATATATGTATATATATATATATATATATATATATATATATAGTTTTCTGAATTCACGAAAGGTTAGCATTAGTTGTTTTCTAATATTATTATTATTATTATTATTATTATTATTATTATTATTATGGAAAGTGTTTAAAATTTCACTATAAATAACATATCGAAAGATCATTCAAAAGATCCGATTCATTGAACCTTCAACGAAAAGGTCCATGGATCCTTTGCGTATACTGAATTTTGTCCAAATAAAACGAAGTAGTGGTGGTTTTACAATAAAGGTGTTATTTCCTGATCATTTAATACTTTATCAACCAAACACGAGCACAGAAATCCAATTTTCTCATTTAATTCCTATTTCTTTACACTTTAGGTATTTATAGTGTGTTTCAGTTCATTAGCTGACTAATTAATTCACTCATATTAATATTTTCACATTGAAACTTGTAT
Organism: Deroplatys truncata; assembly: GCA_030765065.1. NCBI lineage: Eukaryota > Metazoa > Arthropoda > Insecta > Mantodea > Mantidae > Deroplatys > Deroplatys truncata. The sequence goes on along the minus strand of CM060981.1, from coordinate 262,207,087 downwards.
GTGTGTTTTTTAAATGTAAGCAGGAAATGGCCTAGCCTCTCTGCACCCCAAAGCACTCTCATTACTTAAGCTGCTGGTTGCATAAAACTGCTGCTAGACACTAGCAATTACTAACTCATATGTTAAAATTCCTCTAGGTATAGTAGCAATAGTGGACCTACTTTCCACTCCATACTAGAGTGCCTCTCACTATAAACAAACTCTTTGTATTATCCGTGCGAAAATAGTTTGCAATCCCTGCCCCTTACGGCTGCTTCTTCCTCTTACACATACTTGCTACATATTACAGCTGAGTATTGTTTAAGTCTATCAAAAGGTATCAAAATCAAAATTAAAATGCAACCTGACGTAACAATTCATTTTATAAGCATGTGGAAAATGAACATTTTACTTATATTAATTGAAATCCTCAGGCAAAGGTGCAGTACCCTAATCCAAATCCTCCAAAGATGACTTAGCTGCCATATTGGAATCAGAACTATCCTCGAAGTTAATGACAAGCTTATCCACAACACTGTTGCATACAAAACAGGTTCCTACATTTTAGTCTCCTATTATGTCTGTTTATATTCCCTGCGTGCTTTAGTTACACTTTTTTGCTGAAACACTTTGAACTCAGATGCTAGTACTTTTGATCACATAGTGTAGGTATATCAGAACTTACAACAAGGATAGTAAACAGTTATCGCAGAAGAGGAAATCGACCATTAGAAATGTTAGAAATCAGAAAGAAATTATTACAACATTAAGAAGAAACTTAAAAGTTATTATAATCTCGCTTTGAGGATGTTAGTAGACATTTTAGCATCCCTAATTCTGCCTGAGAAGCAATTTAATGCATCCAGCATTCCTGGACTGCTACTGTGATTCATGCATCCCTATAAAAAAGAAACAAAGAGAAGAAAAATTGCTCGATCATCTTGAAGTGTTCGTTGAATGCCACAGTCCATAACACTGCAATGTACCCTGATGCTCTTCGGAAACCAAAAGCTGTGTACTGCTGTGAAAAGGGCAGGAAACGCCAACCGTACGTTGAGGGTAGCGGCCGTGTTGTAAACACCGCATGAATGATCAGCCTTTATAATCAAACCACGATATTTTCAAGTCTCTAAGCCGGACCACGGTTATATCAAAGTGCCTATGTAATCTTTTGTTTGAATAGAGTTGGAAACGATATGCAACAAACCCTAAGCAGAATAAAATAAAGTTAGATATTTGGAAATGATATGCTATCGCTCACAACTTGCCATTTTCTGCTATGTTCAGCAGTGCTTTGGGTTAAGAAAACCTTAGATCACCTAAGTGTTCAGCACAGAAGAATTCAGAAGATAATATTTATTCTCTCTCGTGATGACTCAAGAAAATTAATCAGCACTTTTCTTGTTCTTTTACAACACTGCCATGTGGGAGCAGTATAAAATTAGATCCGTGGTGAAACGGAAGAAATAACACTGTTTTGTTCTACCTAGAGGTCCTGAGTTCAATTCCCGGCTGAGACGGGGGTGTTTTCTTTAGAGACTTTCCCTGCCATCTTCAAAGTTTGGAAGTATTCATGAGGGAGTGAATTTGAGTGTGTTTAATGTTAAACAAGATAAAAAACTGAGCTTCAGTAGGCCATGGATTGTGTTTCATACTCTAAGTGATGTTCAAGCCTACTTATTTGCATAATCAATAACAAACGTTAATATTCGCATTATCTGAGGTGATGTAGTCAACATCTAATTAGTCTGAAATTGTTGAATATAATTTTTGGTGAGTACCTAATCATTATTATAAATATAGTTTACACAAATTGACCGGTGTGAGAACATAACCCTGCAAAATGGCTGCAGCTAACAGCTACCAACAAAGCCAACCTAATGACGTTAAGAATAAGAATGTTAATACCAGCAAGTTATCCCACTCTGGAGCTCTATATTTAAACAGAGAGCAAGCTATAGTAATAGAAGGCCATGAAAACATTACAGTAAAAAGTTATTCCTTGCTGTTGGGAAACTTACTGACCCAGCCAACATCCGATTTGTATCCCGTGCATCCAATAATAGTATTTTGCACGTATCTAGCAAACATATCGTAACTGAAATAACCACTAAACATCCCAAATGACGATAATTAATGTTTCACTCCAAATGAGGACCTTCTTGGGAAAACTAAAATAGTAATCATATCAAATGTCTGTCCAGCGATCCCAAATCATGTAGTAGAAAAAATCTCTTGAAATTAGGAGTACAGCCTGTTTCATCCATAGAGTATATAAACGCTGGTATTGCTCTTTCCGGATTTTCCCACATCCTCAGCTTACGACGCCAAATGTACGTACATCCTGAGAACATGGAAAAGTTACCAGATAGTATGCAAATTAGTATGAATGTACATTAATCAACAAACTATTGGATTTATTTTTCAACTGAAACACCTGTATGCTTCATGTGCAAACAAGGACATTTAGCCAGGCAGTGTACACAAACCGACAAGGACAAAAGAACAGGAGAACCTTATCCTCAGGACAAAACCCAAAGTTTCCTTCTGAAACTGACTTTCCACCAATTAACACACCTCCCAAAGATATCGCAAATAAACGATCAAGTGCAACAATCCAACGAATCCATCAACAATGCTGTACTGGGTTTAACTCAAAATCAAGTGCTTGTTACCAATACACAGAAACAATTAAAATCAACACGGACACTGCTCATTCAGGAAACAAAAGATAACAATCAAGCAAAAAATATGGCTTTGGAATTAACTAGGAATAAAGTATGTGATGCTAGCAAACAGGAAATTTCCGAAGTCATTCTATCCTCCTCCATACTAGAAATAAAACACGGTGTACTAAGGACTAGTTACAAAAGATGTACTTCTCAATCTGCCAATTCATTGGCTAATGAATCCACAGCGTTGCAGCTGAAGACCTCACAGAGGAGGAAGTATCTCTAAAGAAAACCTGTAACAGTAGCAACAAACCTCCTGTAAAGAAGGACGCCACAAGAATGTTCTCTGCAGCTTCTGAGCTTTTACAAGAATGCTGTGGATAACCAAGATATAGTTAAAATGACAGAATTATGGAATTAACATTGCAGAACTAGTGGAAACCCTGAAAATGGTTCGCCAGCACTTCCCTAATCGGACTTAAAGAACAACCACCAATAGAAAAAAACTAATGGCTGCCTTAACTGAAGAAAGAAGCACCATAACTATGGACGATTAGTTCCAGCGTAGGTGTTGAAAAAGCAATACTACCAATGGCTGAAAAAAATGGAAAATCACCTCCCCCAGAATTCTTCATTCACTTATATGTTTAATTAGTATTATGGCTTTGATGATAATGCAATGGAATGTTAATGGATTAAGACTCCGGCTAGAACAACTTGAGTACCTACTTAATAAGCCAACACAGACCTAATATAATATGTCTTCAGGAAACAAATTTCAAGGAAAACTATGTGCACCAAATTCGACATTATTCTGCGTATAATAAAAACCGCATCAGTGCTTCTCACGCAAGTAGAGAGTAGCAGTATATAGTAGTAACAGCTTAACCCCAACATCTATATCACTAAATGATACGCCGGAAGCCATTGCAGCTAAGGTACATACAACCCAAGAAATTTGCTTATGTAATATTTATACTCCAAATATTACTAATATAGATTTAAATATTCTCTTGAACCTAGCAGACCACTTACCAAAACATTCGTTTTATTTGGCCTATGGTGTCCAATTATACCGACCAAAGAGGCAAAGTGATAGAAAAATACCTAGATATGAAGGATCTAGTGCCATTAAAACAAGGGCATGCAACCTATTTCAGTATTGCTCACAGTACTTCAACTAGTATACATCTAGCTATGTGTGATGATATAGGACATAACTGGCCGGTCTCTTCTATGGAAGCGACCATTTTCCAATTTTCATAAACATTGATTCTCTCAATACTACTAATTATCAGAGATCGCCGAAATGAGTACTAAACCAATATGATTGGAATAAATTTAGATTGAGTGTTATTAAACTATTGAAGGATCTACCGCCTGCTAACGACTACAACAACTGGAATATAAATGAGCTACGTAATAAAACAATTCAGCATGCTATTGTCTCTAGTAGCTGAACGCCATGTTCCTAAAACGTCTAATATTACAAGAAAGAAAGCTATTCCGTGGTGTAATGATTCATGTAAAACAGCTACAAGCGAGAAAAACAGAGCCCTTTATTAAATATAAAAAAACCTATATTGGAAAGTAAGCTTAACTATCTTAAGACTCTGTGCAAAAGAACAAAGAATAATTAAAGATAGTAAAAAGGAATGCTGGATATCATTTGTTTGGTCATTTAATCACAAAACAACCCAACAATATATCTGGCATAAACTTAAAACAAATCAAAGATATTACTAATTCATTCCAAGTTACAATGCTCCGAGATCCACATAGTGGTATTTCCTTAACAGGGAAATAAAGAAATGGCTGATACGCTACTTCATTTGTTCGCAGAGGCATCTAATGAAAATTATAAGAAATCAGAATTTTTAAAAATTAAAAATGAGTATAAGTAATTTATAAAACAAGCAATGGTGAAAAATAACCCCCAAAATATAACAATAAAATACAAATTCAGGAATTAAAAGATAGTCTTAAAAATGCTGGCAACTCAACTCTTGGACCTGATTCTATACCGCATGAAATGTTAAAATAACTGCCTGAAGAGGGTCTAACTACCTATGCTAACTATGTAATTATATCTGGACAACTAAAGTATTTCCAATCCAATGGTGTAATGCCATTATAGTAACCATTCTTAAATCTAATAAAGACAAATGACTACCTCAAAGTTACAGGCCTATAGCACTAACTGCTCCATGTGTAAGCTTTTAGAAAAAATTATCAATAATCGCTTGCGATAGACTTTAGAACCAATCAAGTTTTTCAGTGGCACTCAAAGTGCATTTCGGAAATTTCGCTTCACAACAGACAGCATCCCTGCTCTAGAAACCGTAGTCTGACAATTATTTAATACTTCTTCTCACTACTTAGTTACAGTGAGTTTGGACATAGAAAAGACTTACAACACCTTATGCAGAGAGTTTATAATAAACGTTCTGTTGGAAAATAACATAAAAAAGTGATATACTTCATAGATAACTTTCTGAAGCATAGAAACATACAGGTGAGGTTGAATGGTCATTTCTGTAAACCAGTATGGATAACAAATGGTGTGCCGCAAGGATCAGTCTTAAGTGTGACACTGTTCCTAATTAAGATAATGATTATTTAGAGGACTAGTTACTAAACCTAACTTATAATGTGTTGTCTGCAATATTTTGTCCACGTTCAGAGTATTTTAGTGTATCTCGTATATTTAGTATATTTAATGAAATTTATTTATTGTGGAAACGTATGTTTAGAAAAAGAGTAATGTGGGCTTTGTTAAAAGAAAGACATGACAAATCAACAAACTTTGTTGCTATATTCTGCAATTTCGGATGTTAGTTTCATATGTGAATTTAAAGTAAAATGAGCGAAGAAAGCGATTTTTACGTTCACCAGGAAAACCTTTAAAAGTAGCCCAAGATACAACTATTAATATACATCCAGAAAAGTCAAGGAAAGTTTATTTATGTAGTTATACGAAATTCAAGGGCTGGTGTGTGGGTAGTGGAGCATTCTTTGTAGGCGTATTTTTATGAGAAGTCGAAAACCATTAAAGCTTCGAGTCTTTAGAGTGAATATTCCATGGCGAGATCAACTGTTTTACAAATTGTAATGGTTGTAATATCATAATAACTATCAATTAGGGGAGAAAGTCTTGTTTTAATGCATATTATTATCAAGAAAAATAAGATATATATGATCATCATTCTTTAACCTGTATTTTATGTTTTGATAGCGTGTTTTGTGTTTTGTTAGAATATAAAGTATAGGTTTTGTTGCCTAGTAACTACGAACTAAAGGATAACTGATTATTATAGTAATAGATAAATAATATAGTATATAATATTAAAGCTCCAATAAACAGTATTTGCCATGATGTCACAAGGCAAGAACATTAATAGAACTGAAAAGCTTCAAGAGACAATATAAAATATAGAAAATTGGTTGCAAAACACAGGGTTGAGACACTCAGAAAATAAAAGCAAATTTATAGCATTTTCAAAAACTAGACAGAAATCTACACAACCTGAAATATATGTTAATGACACAAAATTGAAGTAGTAAACACAATCAAGTTACTTGGTGTCACATGGCTGACATGGATTCCTCATGTAAAACAACTCAGAAATGACTGCAGAAACTGCTAAACATCCTTACCGGTCAACAATTGGGGAGCCGACTACTCTGTCCTTAGCACGACATACAGAACCTTGATTCGTACGAAGATAAGATTACGGTTCAATAACTTACAACTCCGCCAACCCTACAGCTTTAAACATGCTTAATGTTATTCATACAACAGCACTACGCATAATTCTCGGAGCACATCGTACAAGCCCAATTAAAAGTTTACAAATAGAAGCAGACGATCCACCACTACAAGAAAGCAACTAACCCTCAACTACATGCTTAGATCAATATTGTCTAGAAATCCAAACAAAATCCCATATATGTTATACGTGAAAACAACTATCCGCAAAAATCTTCAGTTCCCTTTGGCCAAAGATTATATTATTGCCCTCAAGAACCAGAATTATCTGGACCGATGTTAATAAGCAGGAACATCAGTCATGAAATTTCACCTTGGGGATTTAAAATCCCTAAAGTAAATTGGGAAATGTTCGGATATGCCAAAATGACGTCCATAGAAACATGCATAAAAATTGTTTAAAGAAATAAATATTCACAACCAAGGCTGCATAGGAATCTACATGATGGTTCCTAATCTGAGTATGGAAATGGACTTGGTTTTCCAGAATGCACATTGTTATACAAATAACTGGAACCTTACGCCATCTTCTCCAGCAAAACACTATGCAATTAAAAAATCTTTGGAAGCAATAAAATCTAAGAGAAAATATATCACAGCGCTTTAATTTGTACAGTACTTTAATTTTCACTCAAAATCTGTCGTCAAATAATCCACTGACCAATGAAATTCAAAATTTATATAACAAAATTGTGCTTGAATAAATAAGTAACTTTAATGTGGTTACCTTTCCATCAAGGTATAGAGAGGAAATAAACAAGCAGATAAAGCTGCAAAAGAAGCAACTAATCAACAACCAATTTATCCCCCTATCCCTATTCCAAATGAAGATGCTATACTATACCATATAAGTTGAGACTGTACGATTATCTCCAAAACTAAGGGTTGTAGAATAAAAGGTGCTTGATATTATGGGGAAAGTAAATGCCGTGTTTTATTTAGAGGACGCTAAGATGGTCATTTTAGGTCATTGGCCCTAATTGTAGGTTCCTATTTAAACAATTAAATTGACCCTAAAATGACCATCATAACGTCCTCCAAACAAAACACGACTAATGACATTTACTTTGCCCCATAATATCAAGCAACGTTTATCCAAGACATTTCTTTTTACAATACTTAGTTTTGGAGATATTATACACTCTCAACCTAAATGGCCCATTCTGTATATTAAGAAGCTGCTGGAAGTGGAAATATCACTGATTTGAAAATAACCGCAACAGCAAACTACATGAAGTAAACTTAACACATAGTTTACAAAAATATGCAAAATTCTCAGTCGGCAGCAACAGGTGTTACTCTCCAGTTTAAGAATTGGCCACACTAAATTAACACATGACTATGTGTTTATCAGAGAGGAACCTCCATTTTGTGAGCACAACAACAGAAGACTGACGGTCAAACATCGCAACGGAATGTGTCCAGTATTCCAAATACAGGATCAGCTACTAAATTCCTTTAGACCTTCAGGCATCACTAGACGAACCCACTAAATTATCATTATTATTTAAATTCTTGAAAGACTGTAAAGTTGACACTGTATTATTAACATAGTACCAGCTTTCTTAATAATTACTGAAAAACAATTACTATTGTTAATGTACAACTATTGTTACAACTTGACTATATCACTGTTATGTACGACTATTGTAATAAAATTTTGTTAGCATTTCATATTGTGTCAATGTTGTCGCTATAAGATCAGTGTCTTAAATAAATTTGTTTAATACTGCGACGTTAATTAATCAACTGTACCAACCATTGAATAAAGTTATTAATTAAAGAAGATTAAAAACTAACGTTAAAGAACCTACAGATGAGTTGTTTCTAAGTCAAATCCCACGATATGACCATAAACGTTAAAGGGAATTATACAAATTAAACAATTAAACAAAATAATTTTCGGAATTATTATGTATAGGGTACTTTCGGAGCACTTCAAAGTTGTAGACTCTTTCCATTAGAAAGAAAAAAGAATGCCTAAGCGATTTATATTTTCACTTTTTCCCGGAATATTCCTACAAGTAGAAAAGGCAAATATGAGATGTTTCACGAGGAACGCTCCTTTAATCGCCTGCATAGCATTCGGCATTGTACATTAAAGCTTAAGAAAACAAAATATTGTCGTTTAGACAGTCATGTGGAAGAACACAGTTATTTAAGTCGTTAGGTGAAGTGTGCACAAATGCAAAAAGCATTGTTTTATAAAAGCCGCCACTGCGACAAAGACTGCCCCCGGGGGCGGAAGGCTCCATTTAGCTGCAGTAATGCTGAGGTCGATATAATGTAAAACTGCCGACCGGCAATGGCAGCTGACGCCGTTTTCCCACCAAGGGCGTCTCGACGCCTTGCAAACGCGAACTGGGTTACACCACAAACAAATAGAAGACAAAAAAAAGGCCTTTTCCCTTGCCCTTCTCTGTAAAGGGAAAGCTGACTCACGATTTACAAAACTGGGACAGACCTTAAAGGAGGACTTGTGCTTCATCAAGAAAAAGCACACAAGTACTTGATGACAGTAGAATGTGAAAAGGTAGGGCAAATTATCACTCGCTTAGTGGCCATGTAATACTCATGTTTTCATGCATTCACCAAACTTTCGTAAACCATCATACAAAAATAACGATTTTTACAAAACGGTATAACAACTTAATACCCCACTTACAAATGCACAAAGCAGTAAATACACATAATGCAAGCATCAATGCAGTGATTGAGTAATACGTATGAAACTCTGAAGAACATCTGCCTCTGTTTTTCAAATTAAAACTATTTAAAGAAGAACTGTGCGACTTTTTCTCATTGTGAAATACACGTTTTTAAAAATATATTTTATCAAAATGTACTTATTATTGCTCTGCCGTCCCTCTAATTTCACACAGTTTCAATATAAGTGTTACATCCAATCATATAATTATTAATTTTTTCTGCACAGTATGAAAATTTCGATGCAACAATTTACCATCTATAAATCAGCTTTTAATATTCCACAATCAACCCCTACAAAGATGTCAACCTCTTGGGGGAAAGTTACACCATCACTTTTAAGCGTTTTCGTTCATTCAAATTGCTAACATGATGTGCAAACAAGCCATTGAATCTTTTCTCAACTAGCAGTTCTAACAACAGCGTTGCATTTTGATGTAAACTATTCGACAAGTAGGTAACACGGCAGAGCATTTACTCCCTTAGATTTTAGCCGTGAGTTAAGTACATTTGTAATATCGGATGCAAGACGTGCTGATGTGCTTGTATTTTGACGACTAAATGGGCAGCATTAACTCCGGTGGCGAAGTCCGAATGGCTTAGCCGTATTATTCCTTTTTCTGTTTACTAATAACTTCACAAATGAAATCGCAATTTTGTCGTGACGAAAATTGTTGCTTAGGAGACTTCTTACGCAATAATTTTGTAAAGTACGTTTGCTCAGTAATGCTATAAAAAATATATGGAATCATATAAAAAACTGTTTCATTTAAAAAATCTGTACTTAGTAAAGCTATTCACTAAATAGGTATATTTACACATCAATTCTTTAGATGCATGTGAGGTAAATAAGGACTTATTCAAATTTTATAGAAGGAATATTAATGAGTTAGGTACATTGCATTTAGGTGTGTTGTATGTGAGCAGCGTAACAAACAAAACAAACAGAAAAAAGGGGGAACGTCGACTAAATACAAAAGTGAGGATCTTCCAAGGAATCGAACACGAAGATGTTCAATAAAAAACCCCATACCCTACACCATCCTTTAAATGAAAAAGTGTTCTTTATTTTTTATTTTCTCAAATTTGCGATTCTGGCTTTCTCCCTCTTTCTTTTCCTTTTATCGCAAGAACCTGCTACCATAAAAGAAGTAAGAATAATCATTTGAATATCGGTTCATAATGTTAAAATCTTTCTTAATTTCAAACAATTTCTGGTAAAATATATTGTGAGTGACGTCTCGAGATAGAAGAATCAATTTTTATATAACAGTGTAATATATATGAATTTGTCATTTGTAGTAAATCGAGTGAATGTATCGTATATGGCCTTTTTTATTTTACATAAAGAAGAACGTAGTTTTCGTACACAATTGCATTTCAACCAGCTATCCTTACATTTTCCATTATATAAACTACCATGCTTTGCTGCAATACACATTAAGCCATTAAAAAAACACACTCTTATTTGACGGCGTTATTTAACGGTTCTACACTCCTGGTCACAAGTACAGAGGGTCGTTCGCAATCTATGGTAACAAACTTAATATCCCCTTACCTTATGAAAAACCACGCCTCCACCAGCAGTGATGTTCTATCTGGCAGCCGTTAGCTTGAGCTACCAGTCCAGCACAGCTTTCACTACAGCAAACTGCTACGAAATACAGGGATGTCCAGTTTATTCCATTCCTCCTGGCAGCTTTCCAGAGACCAACAAAAGTTCGCGGTAATCTGCTTCCAAGGGCTCCTTTCAGTAACCCAAATGCACACAACTCCATCAGTTATGCATCAGATGGCTTAACACGGATGTCGCTGATATATATATATATATATATATATATATATACATTAGTCTGATAATATGCAGAGTTGATTTTCACATGTTTATGTACACGACGAATGGTTAATTTGCCATTGTAACTATATCTTGCTATTACCATGAAACCATTCGGGAAATTTTCGTTAGTTTCTTTATACCAAGTTTTAAATTTGTTTCTCCCCTTGGTCGGTAATATGTAGCCCAGGGTTTGTTTGCAGTCACTTAGATAAACATACACCTCATCTAAAAAGACAACAAACATCCACATTTCACCAGCTAGGTGTCGTTAATACAGTTATCTGCTGTTAGTGGCACGTTCTGCAATGTGTTTAGGCAACAGCTTATATCCCCGGCTCTTATGGCACTTTTCTAGATTTAAATCCTGGTTGAATATGGTGTTTACAGTAGTAACAGGCATCCCTAATTACAGTGCAATGGCCCTCTGAGTTGTAGGATTTGGTCCAGAAGTATGGGCAGTCACCTTCCAAGTTATCTCCGGGGTGCGATTGGTGGCCGGTCGTGGATTTCCCTGTTTCTTGTCCTTTAGAATAAGTTCTGATATGGCCTTACCTTTTTTGTTGGGTGCACACGAGATTACTTTCTTGGATATGGTAAAACTACGCCTCTTGCACTGCTTAATAATCTCATAATACAAGTATTTTGCATCGGAAAGGCAAATAATATACCCTTAACAGAACGGTTCTATTTTTGACGCCATTTGATGCAGCAAGAACAAGAGCACACGACTGAGCAAACACAGTGAAACACTCATACTGGTGAAATTTCATTCGGTTCCACATGTTTCAGCGCGGAGCTATTGTACTCGTCTAATATTGTTACATAGATTGTGAACAACCCTCCGTATGCACACACCTCTTAAAAAGTTCTAGTAGTCAAATTAATGAAGAGAATACTCTTAACATTTTTTTTTACAGAAAGTTCAAAGTTTACATGTTTGGAAGATTTTCCAAATTGTTCATTTTATCTGTTTCATATTTTTGAAAACTATGCCAAAATTGCAACTTTCTTGTATCTGGTCTTTACGAAATTATCTTTCATGCATTAAATACGGAATTTTTTGTATATTCATCCACACATTTTCATCAACATGTGAATTACAATGGTGAAGAAATAAATTCGTGAAGTAGTAAAATGTGAGCAGAAAATAAATTAAGGCAAAAACGTCGAAATTCCCATCTTTGATATTGTATTCCTCCGACAAATAAAAACTTATTTTCACCACAAAATCAATTATTACACAAAAAATGCTCTAATATATATATATATATATATATATATATTAAACAAATTCCCTTCGAAATAATTTACTTAATTAAAAGAATACTGGTTTGCAAACAATAAATTATATTCGGGAAATGAAGAAAGAGAAAGGGGGAGAATGAAGGGGAGGGAAAGGGGGAGAGAAAGAGGTGTCTCCCGAGATTAATACATTTCTCTTGATTAGGAAGAAAAGAGTAGAGCAGAAATTTAAATTCAGTCATCCGAAACTCAAATGCAACCGAATGTATTGTAGACGGAATTAGAGTGCAAAACGTTTCTGCAGCGAACAGTGTAAGGCGGGATATACCATTACGCCAACTTGGGCTAAGCCTGTTAACCTTTCCACATTAATTGGCAATCAGTAAGTGGAACACAAACACTGAAACGCGGGAGTTGAGTGCATGCTTAACGATCTTTACACTACGAGGTACGATCAAAGCTGTTAGGAGGAAATGGAACACGGGGTTTCCGAAATAGTTCTATATTTTATGCTTGTGTTTCTAGTCTGGATTTTAAAACCTGCTGTCTATTAACTAGTAGACTTACATGAAGATTGAAAGGAGCTTCAAATACGGCAGAGACAATTTCTGGATATGCAAGCTTAACAAAAAATCTGATGTGTTACACTCACATGACTTTGTCCACTCTTGTACAAACTATTTATACAAACGCTTATTCTCCATATGCTTCATGTTAATCGAGATAAACATTTGCAGAGTCTATCTTATTGCTAATTTTCTTGTAGATTTAAGGGGAATATATATTTACAAGGGCAATTTGGAAATACAGTAGCCTTAAGCACATACATATCTCTGAATAGCTGGTTGCTAGGTGCAACACCATTCCCTTTGCCACAGATTAATACTCTTTGCATATCCAAGACAAAAAAAATGAATAACGAATTCCCATTTGAGAAAATAAGTATTGAAAAATTTAAGGGAATAACAAGTAATATCTCGAAAATGGTTCACTCAACAAAAAAAATGTAGGTATATGACATAAATTGTGTATTTTAACACGATCTACATTTTTTGTGTAGTAAAATTTTGTCTATCTCTTATGGTTTACCAGTTATGCAAAAGTCGTTCTCAATGAAGAATACTTTTGGAGACATTCCCAGGAAATTCAAGATATACATTTTATTTGTCATAAAAATATCTTAAACATGTGATAGTTTAATCAAAATCGTTAGAGCCATTTTTGAGAAAATTAAAATTTTCGAAAAATCTTCCATGTAAAGGGTAATCTGGGGTGGGGGGATTTTCTTGAAAACCTTCGTGTCGCATCCTTGGAAGATACTGAACCTAAATACCAAGTTTGGTGTTTATCCGACTGTTCGTTTCTGAGTTATGCTGTTCACAGACAGACACACACACAGACACACACGGACATGTTTCCAAAAATGCTATTTTTGGATTCAGGGGGTCTCAAAACATGTATTTTCGGTGAAATCTCGGTATTGAATTTTTTGGTGGAATACAATACTTCCCCTACTTACTATACGTAGTAGAGAAAGTAAAAATCTCTTATGAAACGTTCCAAATAGTAGACAGGGGTGTGGTGTATTATTAGGTCGTAAGGCTCAGCCTACCCTGAAAACAGTGTTGTCTTTGCTTTTTATACATCAACATGTAAAACTGCTCTCCTCCTTGTACAAATACAGCAATCCGTTACCTACATGACAGCATTCATTTTTCCTTTCACCTCCCAACTTCTTCTTGTTCTTTCTTCTTTAAAGGAATACCTTCCTTGGTGTAGAACTTACACCCCCAAGGTCTTACAAGCCAATGCCCTGGGTCAGTAGACTCTCGAGGAGCAAGCAAGCTCTGGATCATAGCATTTCAAGGATGGGTGTTCAGCCCAATGCCTGGTATGGCGACAAGGAAGAAGGAATCAAATATAATGATGAAAGGCATGATAGGAAAATTAGCGGATCAAATTATCTAAGCCAGAATTCACCTAGCGGCCAAGGAAAACCTCGAAAAAACCTTCGATCAGGTTTATAGACCCCGAGGGTTTTAAAGCGGATCTCCCGATTGCGGACCACAGAGGTTACTACCGATCTATCCGGCTCGGTCAATAATTACAAACTTGTATGCTTAAATACGAAGGCTGCCTACTCTACCAGTCTTATGTAAATGCGCACTACGTATTATGGCTTGGAAGATAGCTAAAGTTTCATGCTAGGCTAATCTAGCCTCTTGTCTGTAACGAGCGCCTGGGCCCTGATGCAAGATTTCATTCTTGGTCAATTTAGGAAACTTCAAAGTTAGGCAGACTCGAAAGTAAACCTTGCCAATACCGCGCTTAGAGATAAGATTTAGAAGCCAGTGCTGCAGTATATTAACTAATACAACAACATAATTACTTGGTGATTACACATATATAAACGATAGAATTCGTTGCCATGCAAATGTGTTTCCCTTTATTACTTCTTAAGCTATCAAGCATGAAACAAAATAAGTAAAATGACCTACTGAATAAACAAATATAAACGAAAACAAAAGTTAATTTTAATTTTAAAACAAAGTAGACTGTTCTCTTGAATAAAAAAAAATTAAAAGCGCTCTAGAAAATTTATGAACGGACTCTCCAATTTTTTACATTAGCCATTGAAAAAAGTGGGCTTAAAAACGTCTTCCTAACTTGCTGTTAAAAAGGGTAGGAGAATCGAGCTGTTCTCCACAAAGATTTAAGGTTAGTTTATACTAAGAAATTTTTGGTTAAGATGTACACACTCGTATAAATCAGCCTTTGGAGCATATCCAGAAAAACGGTCACGCTACCCTTCTGAGTAAGGCTTAAATCAACATAAGCTCAAAATGCTTATTTACGGAACAATTAAAAATGCTATATAGGAATGTGTTTGAAATAGGGTCAATCCTCCAAACCCATCGGTGCTAGACAACATTCTGAGGAGGTTTGTTAATAATTATATCTTTAAATGTAATGTTACATTAATAAAATAGCATTTCTTTTTCTGGCAGAATAATAGGGCAACTAAGTTGTTACGTGGCAGAAAGTATCCTGGCTTGCTGACCTGAGATCACCATAACCTCTGATATTCATATTCAACGAAACAGCATTGAAATTGGATACCCAGTTTAAAATTTTTAAAAATATATTATAACCGATATCTGTCCAGAAGAATAGCGTTTTTAATGATGAACGAATTATCAAAATCAGCAGGTTTTAGGCGATCATCGCAATCCACCCACCCGCACATACATCTTTTTTGTTTAAAATATTAATATAAATAGAGGAATAGAGTTCTAATAATATTTACAACCATTTTATAATCCGAAATAACTCGAAATTTTTACGGAAATTAATAATAATAATAATAATAATAATAATAATAATAATAATAAATAAGCTTTGACCAAAAACTGGCTGTAGCCATCTACTACAAACATATGCAGGTATTTAAGTGTGCGCTCCTTCATTTAAAATCATAAATTCGTAAGATATAAATTTCTATTCATATTAAACAATTTTGTTTAGATAAACTTGAAACATGAATTCATAGCGTTCCATTTTTGGAAGCTCTCATAAATCGCAAATATGCTTTTGGTTTAGAATGAAGAAAATCGAGAGGAAACGTGGGTATTTGGGTAAGCTATTGCAATGAAGCACAAAATTACCCATCATATTGTCGAAATTGGTCTTAATATTTTCTCTACCGCATACACAGTAGGTAGAGAAGGCATTGCGCTCCACCCAATAATTCGATACCGAGATTTCTCCGGAAATGCATGTTTTGAGCCCCCCGAATAAAAAAAAACATTTTTAGAAAAAAAGATCAGCGTGTGTGTGTGTGTGTGTGAACAGCATAACTCAAAAACGAAAATTCGGATAAACATTAAACTTGGTATTTAGGTTCAGCACCTTCCAAAGATGCGACATTAATATTTTCAAGAAATGCCTCAACCCAAACTACTCTTTACATGGAACATTTTTCTAAATCCTTTATTTTCTAAAAAAAAATGGCTCTAACGATTTCGATTAAAATACGGAAGATAAGATCCCATTTATTAATAACATTTGCGTGACAAATAATATGCATATCTTGGATTTTTTGGGGAATAACCTTTGAAGGCCTCTTCATTCGGAAGGAATTTTGTATAATCTTGTATAACTCGTGAACGTTAAGCGATAGACGAAAATATAATTTATTTCAAACAACTTTTTTGTGGCATAAGCCATGTTCGAGATATCCGTTATTAATGGCTCGAACTGTTCATTACTTGGTCATTCTTTGAACATTCGGTTGTTTCTTGCGATTGCATGGAAACAGTATGGAATTTTAAGGCTGTGCACAGCGTCCAGTTCTTAAACATTTGACTATCGCTGTTACTTTTGTATCTATAACGAAATGTGCAATGTAGCCATTTATGCAAAAGGTTCATTTGGATTAAAATGAAATAGACAGAAAAAAATCTGATGTGCTACACTCACATGGCTTTCCCTACTCTTGTACAAACTATTTTTACAAACGCTTATTCTCCATCTATTTCATGTTAATGGAGATAAACATTTGCAGACTCTATCTTACTGCTAATTTTCTTGTAGGTGTAAGGGGAATATGGTACGCTTTAAGCGATAGTCAAATCTTTTAAGAGCTGGTTGCTATGTGGAGCATTGCATTCTCTTTGCATGTCCAGGACCTAAAAAACCATAAAGCATTTTTGGAAACATGTCCGTATGTATTACTTGTGTGTCTGTGTGTATCTGTCTGTGAATAGCATAACTCAAAAACGAAAAGTGGGATAAACACCAAACTTGGTATTTAGGTTCAATATGTTCTAGGGATGCGACATGAAAGTTTCAAGAAAATCCCCCACCTCATTTTTCGAAAATTTTTTTATTTTCTCAAAAACGGCTCTGACGATTTTGATTAAAGTATCATATGTTTAAGACATTTTTATGGCAAATAAAATGTATATCTTGAATTTTCTGGGGATGTCCCCAAAAGTCCTCTTCATTCTGAACAACTTTTGCATAACTGGTAAACCGCAAGAGATAGACAAACTTTTACTACAAAAAATGTAGATCTCGTTAAAACACAGAATATATGTCAATTTTTTTTGTAATGTAAACCAATTTTGAGATATTCCTAGTTATTTCTTCGAATTTTCCAATACTTACACTTTTTCTCAACTGAGAATTCGTTGTTTTTTTTATGTTATTGACATGCAAAGAGAATTACATTCTACACATAGCGACCAGTCCTAAAAATATTTAGCTATCGCTTAAGGCGTACTATGTTCCCTTTGTTTTGTATCTGCTGCGGCGGTATTCTTTGTTAAGTTTGTTAGCTCCACATTGTGGTAGCCAATTTGCGATGGTATTAGTGTTTGTTTGAACGAATGCTACTGTTTATTTGCCGCACGTATAAAAGACAATTTGTCGCGGTCACTTCGTGTTATCTTTTACTGAGCGCCTATTATTGTATTTAATTTTTGGGTTCACTGTCCTCCGGCTAGCTATTGTTTCTCGGTCGAGCAAATCTCTTAATCAAGGTGTGTAAACGGAAAGGAGTTTTTATCCAAAGATAGCACTGATAAAAGAATTTGTTTTATACTTTTATTGTCGTAACACATTATGCACTTTCACATATTAATCTTGACACTCGCCAAACTGAAACTGTTATAATAACTTCTTTACTGCCCCTTATTAATTCGCGTACTTCAACTTTTTGTGTAATTAACTTTACGACACTTGAGATTTTTTTATAACTTTGCTACGCGTAACCTGCGAATCGATAAACTATGCTATGTATTCACCATGACTGTTTTTGTTGAACTCAGCGACGTGTAATGTACAAATGTTTCCGATGAACTGGGGCCGACGTGTAATGTACAAATGTTTCCGATGAACTGGGAGGGATCTATCTCTGGCTTAGCTCTTTTTATACTCCTACACCCCGATATGCCTAAAGATTATAACCGAGCTGCTATTGGTTAATAAAACGCGCCAACATTAGCGTCTATTTTTATATCCAATGAAAATTATGAACACATATGCTCTAGGGAAAATGTTCCCGCAAATTCCTAAGAAAAACGCGCCAATATTACGTCATTTGCTCGTCTCTAATAATGATAAACAGCTCACCCCCTCGTTACATTATTGCACGCTATTATTGTCAGTTTCAGTAAGGCCGTATAAACCCACTTCTCAACAATAATTACAATCAACAAACATCTCAAATCAATGTCACACAATAATGCATATTCACACTACAATCACTCTGACATTTACATAATTTGTGATACAAATTACTGCGTCATATGCCCCACTAGAAACATAATTATAAATATTTACAACTTGTTTGGAAATTTTATAATTGGGTTTTTAGTCTCCTGAATCTTGGAACACACGCTATTTATCACTTTCACTTAACACTTCACACGCATTTAACACACGACATATGTTTTGCCTTTATCTCGCCACTATTTACTGGCTCTGGTTTAATGTGTTTAGAAATTAATCTGACATTACAATTTTTTTATAGCAAATACTGTACCCTGAATTATTTACTTACTGTTACAAAATGGTTTACTTTCTTATATTGTTGACAAAAATTTATGCCTTCAAGCATTTTTGTAATTATTAAACATATTTACCAAAATATTCACCCTCTACACAAATATATTTACATCTCTTAAATCTAGACACTGTTTCACATTATCTGTTTGCTACATAAGTATTTGTTTTAATTATTTTTACCCCATTTTTGTTGTTTTGTACTTTATATTTAAAATACTATTTGAATTATACCTACGTACTTTTACTTTAATATAACATTAAATTTCAATTATTACATTCTTCATTTCAAATACTGTTACAGTTTACTTCGAAAATGTTATTTTTCCCTTTTAAATATTTATTTTTTTTTGTTCTGAATTTATTTCTGTTTTCTCATGACATATATAGTTAACCCTCTTACATTCCAATACATTGCTCTGCAGTTCATCTTTAACTATCCTGGATTTACTTTTCACCTCATTGCTATTTCCCCTCCTGGATCACATTGTCTGTGGCTAAACATTACTCGTAGCCGTATCCTAACCTTCCAAAATTTGTTCATGGATAACCTCTTAAAGGATTCAAATGACATTTCGCCCCAAGATATAATTTGAAACCAATCTAAAGTTTTCTGAACTACACATCTTTTAACAACTATCATGTTCAATTCTTCTGGTATCTTTCTAATTTGAGAGTACTCTGACAAATCTGTAATAAACTGTACTGGATTGGAGTTTTCATTTTGAACAGCTTGGTGTTTGTTAATTTCAGAAGTTAGCTTTTGATTATTTATAGGCAAAACTTTAACTTCTTCGGACAATTTATTTCTTTGTGTTACTGACTCCTTCTGTATTTCTGATATCTCCCCTCTGAAATTAACTTGCGCCTGATTTAAATCTACATTCGTAACCTCTTTTATCTCTCTTACCTCACTTGAAATGATACTCATTCTACTACCTGACTCTGTACATTCTACATCAACATATTCACTTTTAATATTAACCTCACTTTCTTTGTTAGATATTTCCCTACTCATGTCTAACATTTTCTGGAATTTTTGCTATCTCACTTGCTATTATTTCCTGATTTTCATCTCTCATTCTTGGCATACTACTATCTAGCTTCATAAAGTTCTTTTCAAATTTTTCTATTATTCTCTTATTTCTCTTTTCCATATCTTCCCTGACTTGATCTAAAAAATTTCTCAACATTTCCATCATCATACTAGCATGAAAATTAACATTTCCTGCTATTCTATTCTCACTTTCTGCACTAATATTTCCTCCCTCAAATCCTACATTGTTTGAGCTATTTTCTGTAACCTGTATTGAATTACAGCTAACTGTTACACTATCTCCCTCCATAATTGTTTCTTCAATATTATTAGTAGACATTGTTTTCTTAATCCTGCCACTCCTCAAGTACATTTGATTGTTACAATGTTTTTTTAGCATAAAAAAATTTACTATTTTCTAACCTTTCTGATGCTCTCTGATGATGTTGCTTTGATGCCCAGCTTCCTGCCCCTCTCTCCTAGATTATATGTCGCTTCTGCGTCGTATTATGATGAATCTACGTCGTCTCGATGTTTTTGTCCTGTAGTTGAATTCCTCTGTTGCCTTTTAATCTCGGAATTACGATGTCCACTCATCCGCGTCGTCTGTCGTTCCTGTAGTTGTTTCTGGAATCTGCGTCTTGTAGTTCAGTTCACTGCTCCATTCGCTCCACGTCCTGGTTCCTTCGCCCCTTCCTAGTTATTTCACTCCTTCCTGGTTAATTCGCCCCACGTTCTGGGCGCCAATTTGCGGCGGTATTCTTTGTTATGTTTGTTAGCTCCACGTTGTGGTAGCCAATTTGCGATGGTATTAGTGTTTGTTTGAACGAATGCTACTGTTTATTTGCCGCACGTATAAAAGACAATTTGTAGCGGTCACTTAGTGTTATCTTTTACTGAGCGCCTATTATTGTATTTAATTTTTGGGTTCACTGTCCTCCGGCTAGCTATTGTTACTCGGTCGAGCAAATCTCTTAATCAAGGTGTGTAAACGGAAAGGAGTTTTTATCCAAAGATAACACTGATAAAAGAATTTGTTTTATACTTTTATTGTCGTAACACATTATGCACTTTCACATATTAATCTTGACACTCGCCAAACTGAAACTGTTATAATAACTTCTTTACTGCCCCTTATTAATTCGCGTACTTCAACTTTTTGTGTAATTAACTTTACGACACTTGAGATTTTTTTATAACTTTGCTACGCGTAACCTGCGAATCGATAAACTATGCTATGTATTCACCATGACTGTTTTTGTTGAACTCAGCGACGTGTAATGTACAAATGTTTCCGATGAACTGGGGCCGACGTGTAATGTACAAATGTTTCCGATGAACTGGGAGGGATCTATCTCTGACTTAGCTCTTTTTATACTCCTACACCCCGATATGCCTAAAGATTATAACCGAGCTGCTATTGGTTAATAAAACGCGCCAACATTAGCGTCTATTTTTATATCCAATGAAAATTATGAACACATATGCTCTAGGGAAAATGTTCCCGCAAATTCCTAAGAAAAACGCGCCAATATTACGTCATTTGCTCGTCTCTAATAATGATAAACAGCTCACCCCCTCGTTACATTATTGCACGCTATTATTGTCAGTTTCAGTAAGGCCGTATAAACCCACTTCTCAACAATAATTACAATCAACAAACATCTCAAATCAATGTCACACAATAATGCATATTCACACTACAATCACTCTGACATTTACATAATTTGTGATACAAATTACTGCGTCATATGCCCCACTAGAAACATAATTATAAATATTTACAACTTGTTTGGAAATTTTATAATTGGGTTTTTAGTCTCCTGAATCTTGGAACACACGCTATTTATCACTTTCACTTAACACTTCACACGCATTTAACACACGACATATGTTTTGCCTTTATCTCGCCACTATTTACTGGCTCTGGTTTAATGTGTTTAGAAATTAATCTGACATTACAATTTTTTTATAGCAAATACTGTACCCTGAATTATTTACTTACTGTTACAAAATGGTTTACTTTCTTATATTGTTGACAAAAATTTATGCCTTCAAGCATTTTTGTAATTATTAAACATATTTACCAAAATATTCACCCTCTACACAAATATATTTACATCTCTTAAATCTAGACACTGTTTCACATTATCTGTTTGCTACATAAGTATTTGTTTTAATTATTTTTACCCCATTTTTGTTGTTTTGTACTTTATATTTAAAATACTATTTGAATTATACCTACGTACTTTTACTTTAATATAACATTAAATTTCAATTATTACATTCTTCATTTCAAATACTGTTACAGTTTACTTCGAAAATGTTATTTTTCCCTTTTAAATATTTATTTTTTTTTGTTCTGAATTTATTTCTGTTTTCTCATGACATATATAGTTAACCCTCTTACATTCCAATACATTGCTCTGCAGTTCATCTTTAACTATCCTGGATTTACTTTTCACCTCATTGCTATTTCCCCTCCTGGATCACATTGTCTGTGGCTAAACATTACTCGTAGCCGTATCCTAACCTTCCAAAATTTGTTCATGGATAACCTCTTAAAGGATTCAAATGACATTTCGCCCCAAGATATAATTTGAAACCAATCTAAAGTTTTCTGAACTACACATCTTTTAACAACTATCATGTTCAATTCTTCTGGTATCTTTCTAATTTGAGAGTACTCTGACAAATCTGTAATAAACTGTACTGGATTGGAGTTTTCATTTTGAACAGCTTGGTGTTTGTTAATTTCAGAAGTTAGCTTTTGATTATTTATAGGCAAAACTTTAACTTCTTCGGACAATTTATTTCTTTGTGTTACTGACTCCTTCTGTATTTCTGATATCTCCCCTCTGAAATTAACTTGCGCCTGATTTAAATCTACATTCGTAACCTCTTTTATCTCTCTTACCTCACTTGAAATGATACTCATTCTACTACCTGACTCTGTACATTCTACATCAACATATTCACTTTTAATATTAACCTCACTTTCTTTGTTAGATATTTCCCTACTCATGTCTAACATTTTCTGGAATTTTTGCTATCTCACTTGCTATTATTTCCTGATTTTCATCTCTCATTCTTGGCATACTACTATCTAGCTTCATAAAGTTCTTTTCAAATTTTTCTATTATTCTCTTATTTCTCTTTTCCATATCTTCCCTGACTTGATCTAAAAAATTTCTCAACATTTCCATCATCATACTAGCATGAAAATTAACATTTCCTGCTATTCTATTCTCACTTTCTGCACTAATATTTCCTCCCTCAAATCCTACATTGTTTGAGCTATTTTCTGTAACCTGTATTGAATTACAGCTAACTGTTACACTATCTCCCTCCATAATTGTTTCTTCAATATTATTAGTAGACATTGTTTTCTTAATCCTGCCACTCCTCAAGTACATTTGATTGTTACAATGTTTTTTTAGCATAAAAAAATTTACTATTTTCTAACCTTTCTGATGCTCTCTGATGATGTTGCTTTGATGCCCAGCTTCCT
This sequence comes from Deroplatys truncata, assembly GCA_030765065.1. NCBI lineage: Eukaryota > Metazoa > Arthropoda > Insecta > Mantodea > Mantidae > Deroplatys > Deroplatys truncata. The sequence continues at coordinate 262,183,768 of CM060981.1, read as the reverse complement.
GCCCCTCTCTCCTAGATTATATGTCGCTTCTGCGTCGTATTATGATGAATCTACGTCGTCTCGATGTTTTTGTCCTGTAGTTGAATTCCTCTGTTGCCTTTTAATCTCGGAATTACGATGTCCACTCATCCGCGTCGTCTGTCGTTCCTGTAGTTGTTTCTGGAATCTGCGTCTTGTAGTTCAGTTCACTGCTCCATTCGCTCCACGTCCTGGTTCCTTCGCCCCTTCCTAGTTATTTCACTCCTTCCTGGTTAATTCGCCCCACGTTCTGGGCGCCAATTTGCGGCGGTATTCTTTGTTATGTTTGTTAGCTCCACGTTGTGGTAGCCAATTTGCGATGGTATTAGTGTTTGTTTGAACGAATGCTACTGTTTATTTGCCGCACGTATAAAAGACAATTTGTAGCGGTCACTTAGTGTTATCTTTTACTGAGCGCCTATTATTGTATTTAATTTTTGGGTTCACTGTCCTCCGGCTAGCTATTGTTACTCGGTCGAGCAAATCTCTTAATCAAGGTGTGTAAACGGAAAGGAGTTTTTATCCAAAGATAACACTGATAAAAGAATTTGTTTTATACTTTTATTGTCGTAACACATTATGCACTTTCACATATTAATCTTGACACTCGCCAAACTGAAACTGTTATAATAACTTCTTTACTGCCCCTTATTAATTCGCGTACTTCAACTTTTTGTGTAATTAACTTTACGACACTTGAGATTTTTTTATAACTTTGCTACGCGTAACCTGCGAATCGATAAACTATGCTATGTATTCACCATGACTGTTTTTGTTGAACTCAGCGACGTGTAATGTACAAATGTTTCCGATGAACTGGGGCCGACGTGTAATGTACAAATGTTTCCGATGAACTGGGAGGGATCTATCTCTGACTTAGCTCTTTTTATACTCCTACACCCCGATATGCCTAAAGATTATAACCGAGCTGCTATTGGTTAATAAAACGCGCCAACATTAGCGTCTATTTTTATATCCAATGAAAATTATGAACACATATGCTCTAGGGAAAATGTTCCCGCAAATTCCTAAGAAAAACGCGCCAATATTACGTCATTTGCTCGTCTCTAATAATGATAAACAGCTCACCCCCTCGTTACATTATTGCACGCTATTATTGTCAGTTTCAGTAAGGCCGTATAAACCCACTTCTCAACAATAATTACAATCAACAAACATCTCAAATCAATGTCACACAATAATGCATATTCACACTACAATCACTCTGACATTTACATAATTTGTGATACAAATTACTGCGTCACTGCAAGGGCAATATAGAAATACAGTAGCCTTTAAGCATAGATATATCTCTTAATAGCTGGTTGCTAGGTGCAGCACCATTCTCTTTGCCACAGATTAATGCTCTTTGCATATCCAAAACAAAAAAAATAATAACGAATTTCCATTTGAGGAAAAGTGTAAGCATTGGAAAATTTAAGGGAATAACAAGCAATATCTCGAAAATGGTTCACTCAACAAATTGTGTACTTCAACGCGATCTACATTTTTTGTGTAGTAAAATTGTGTCTATCTCTTATGGTTTACCAGTTATGCAAAAGTCGTTCACAATGAAGAATACTTTTGGAGACATTCCCAGAAAATTCAAGATATACATTTTACTTGTCATGAAAATATCTTAAACATATGATATTTTAACCAAAATCGTTACAGCCATTTTTTAGAAAATTAAAATTTTCGAATAATGTTCCATGTAAAGGGTAATTTGGGGTGGGGGATTTTCTTGAAAACCTCCGTGTCGCATCTCTGGAAGATACTGAACCTAAATACCAAGTTTGGTGTTTATCCGACTGATCGTTTCTGATGCTGTTCACAGACACTCTCTCTCACACACACACACACACACACTTACTGACATGTTTTCAAAAATATTTTTTTGAATTCAGGAGGCCTCAAAACATGTATTTCCGGTGAAATCTCGGTTTCGAATTTTTGGGTGGAATGCAATACTTCCCCTACTTACTATACGTAGTAGGGAAAGTAATAAACTTTAGTAAGAATAGTTTGTATACCCACTAATAGGTGATAGAGGGTAAAATCATGTGAATGTAACACATCATTTTTTTTTCTCAACGGCCTCCCTTGACATCAATGTATTTGGACCAGCGATGCTCCATGGTTTTAAATCATAGAAGTCGCATTCCTCCAGGCCTGTAATTCACGCCTTGATTAATGATTGAAATTCTTCATCGCCAAAACTTGTTTACACCAAGGAACTTTCTCAGCTTAAGGGAATAAATGGAAGTCTGGTGCAACTAACTCAGGGGAATAAACTGGATGTGACAATATCTCACTTCGTTGATTTTCGCCAGTGCAACAGCACATGTGGGAGGGTGAGCATTTTCTTGATGGTAGGATGCCTTTCTTTTTTGCCAAATCCGGGAGGCTCTCTCTGAAAGGAAGCCAAACTCTTCTTAAAGATTAGCCTCTGATTCGCTTTAGATCCGGAGTCATCAGGTGCGGTACCTGTCCCGCGTTCCCCTCACATTACACCTGAAACGCCCAGTGCTTTTCGAACACCTTCCGGCGAAGATCCTGCACAATCCACTGTAGGCATCGTCTTCCAAACTTTACGTCCAGGTTTAAATTCAGTGGCCCACGTGAAAGTGGTTGAAAAGGATGGTGCAAATCCTCTGGAATACTTATCATTACGGTTCGAATACACACGTCTGCATTTTAACAGCTATCCCTACCAGGATTCTCAAACAATCCTTATGTTATTGCACAAATGTTTCCATGATAGATGGTGGTTTTGAAAACAAAACTGCTTCGGAAATGCTGCTGCAATTTGTGGTTCATTTCAAATGAACATCGTAGGTATTGGCACGATTTAGTATAATTGTAATGCTTTGTTTCATGCACTTAAGGAAGTATAATTTACTTACTCGTGGCAAACTCCATGCAGGATTCATTACAAAGAAACAAGGGAATTGACTAAAGAGATAAGCTAGTGCTAAATAGTATTCCCGCAAGCAAAACTGGTTTCTATAAATAAAAGTTTAACAAGACCTATGGACATGTAAATACTTTGTAACAAAGAGCGCGTTATACAAAGATGCCGATTAATTATACACTTGATGCTTCTTCATCTTTTTTCTCTGTTTACCCTCCTCCATGTAGGACTTTGGATCCGATAGAATAGCCAGGATGGGTGATCAGCCCGATGCCTTGTATGAGAGCGAGGAAGCAGATGATATGAAATGATGGCGAAATAGTAGAAAGGAAAGGTGACTAGTTGGTGGAATGAATGGCGCGGGGAACCAGAGAACCCGGAGAAAACCCGCCCAGACGCCGCTTTGTCCACCACAAATCCCATATCCGGGTCCCTGGAATTGAATCCAGGCCGCCTTGGTAAGAGGCGATCGGGCTACCCACTCAGCCACGGCGCCACCTATACCCTTAATGCTAATTAAAGAAAACCAGTCATCATTCAGCCACCTCATCTCTACTCGTAAAATACGTTATGAAAGTTTGTACTTAAATGTGAATGCTCACGCTATCGCCTGCGAGCGCTGGCAGACAGCGAGCCCAGTCTAAAATGATAAGATATTCCGGTAAGCCGAGAAAAATTACATATCCGGGGTCTTATACCTTTGCCAAATCCTTAGCTTCTTAATCCCACTGACTTGACGTAAATCACAGACAAGAAGAGGCATAGCAATTTCATTGCGACTGAATGTAAAATGAACGTGGGCCAAATAATTAGAACGTCCAGTAACCTTGTCGGGTTGCAATGATAAGTGCATTATTTTTCTGGTTAATATGCGTTACATCTATTTCAATAATTTAGAAGTCAAGAAGAAGGAGCAGTTTGGACTTTCGGTACTTTTAATGAGACTGCTGCTACTATGTCGGCAGATTATTTATAAACCATTGTTACTTTCTCTACTACGTATAGTAAGTAGGGGAAGTATTGTATTCCACCCAAAAATTCGATACCGAGATTTCACCGGAAATACATGTTTTGAGACCCCCTGAATCCAAAAAAAGCATTTTTGGAAACATGTCCGTGTGTGTGTGTGTGTGTCAGCAGTATAACTCAGAAACGAACAGTCGGATAAACACCAAACTTGGTATTTAGATTCAGTATCTTCCAGAGATGCGACACGAAGGTTTTCAAGAAAATCCCCCACCCCAGACTACCCTTTATATGGAAGATTTTTCGAAAATTTTAATTTTCTCAAAAATGGCTCTAACGATTTTGATTAAAATATCATATGTTTAAGATATTTTCATCACAAATAAAATGTATATCTTGAATTTTCTGGGAATGTCTCCAAAAGTATTCTTCATTGTGAACGACTTTTGGTAAACTGGTAAACCATAAGAGATAGACAAAATTTTACTACACAAAAGATGTAGATCGCGTTAAAGTACACAATTTATATCATATACATTTTTATTGTTGAGTGAACCATTTTCGAGATATTGCTGGTTATTCCCTTAAATTTTTCAATACTTATTTTCTCAAATGGGAATTCGTTATTCATTTTTTTTTTGTCTTGGATATGCAAAGAGTATTAATCTGTGGCAAAGGGAATGGTGCTGCACCTAGCAACCAGCTATTAAGAGATATGTATGTGCTTAAAGGCTACTGTATTTCTATATTGCCCTTGTAAATATATATTCCCCTTACATCTACAAGAAACTTAGCAATAAGATAGAGTCTGCAAATGTTTATCTCGATTAACATGAAGTAGATGGAGAATAAGCGTTTGTAAAAATAGTTTGTACAAGAGTAGAGAAAGTCATGTGAGTGTAACATATCAGATTTTTTTAATACTAACGCAATGTGGTGATTACTTTACTACTCGTTTAATTAGAGAAAGGGACGTCAAAACGCTAACAACTAGTACAAATGCCACGATAAAGAACGGGAACTAAGGAAAGAAATGTATATCTGGAAATACGGACAAGAATTAACGCGTTTGAGGTTTCTTCATATTCATTTCCAATTCATCTTATTTAGGTTAAAATGCAATATGAAAATAAACTTATTATTCTCAGAACCAAGCGAGGTGCGCCGCGGTAACGTGCGTGACTCGCTATCAGGAGGTTCCGGGTTTGATCCCCTACGACCGCTCACTCTGAACATGGTTTTTTGTGTTTCTCCGGGTCCACGGGCGAATGCTGGGGTGGTCCATTTTCTACCACGGCTCTCTTGGCCCTTATTTCCTACACACAGCATATTCATTGTCATTTATTTCAGGGCTGTAGGACCAGGCGACGGTGTAGAGGTTTCTGCCCTGGTGTACTTACGGGACTGCTGAGTTAGGCCTCGCCCCAGTAAGATCGCGAGGGTACGGCGGCTTGTGGATGGGCCCAGCGGCAGAGGATGCGTTCCTTAGGGAGCCCGTACATGCTTGCCCCGTCATTATCCGGATCTGGTCGCCCTTGGGTCCATCGCCTCATCCATCCTTCCCTTCCTCCCAAACCAGAGGTCAAGGCAGAAGCAAAAAGGGCCATTGCGCCTTCTTGCGGTGCTCTGTTCCGGTTGCGGGGAGCCTCTCGGTTCGTTCGTAGATATACATCTTATTATTCTCAGAAGCATTAGACCTAAAAGTAAAATACTAAAGCACAAACATTTACACTAATAGTTAATAAGAAAAACTGTCATTTTGTTCTATTCTTCCAGTTATGACAGGACTTAATATCAATTTTCTTCCAAATATCCTCAAAAGGATCCTTTCTCCGCGAAGAATTATTGAAACTATTAACACATTTAACTAAACTTTTTGGAGGACTAAATACGATTTCAGCCACAACTGCTTGTGAAAGAAAAAAAGAACTGTTTTACAGCTACGCTAAGTTCGTAGTTTCAAATACACATAACGTCCTTAACATTAATTAGCCTATTTTTACTTTCTCCTATGTATAGGGAAGTATTGTATTCCACCCAAAAATTCGATACCGAGATTTCACCGGAAATATATGTTTTGAGACCCCCTGAATCCAAAAAAAGTATTTTTGGAAACATGTGCATGTGCGCGCGCGCGCGCGTGTGTGTGTGTGTGTGTGTGTGTGTGTGTCTGTGTGTGTCTGTGAACAGCACAACTCAGAAACGAAAGTCGGATAAACACCAAACTTGATATTTAGGTTCAGTATCTTCCAGAGATGCGACACGAACGTTTCCAAGAAAATCCCCCCCCCGGTTTACTCTTTACATGGAACATTTTTCGAAAATGTTTATTTTCTCAAAAATGGCTATCGAATTTGATTAAAATATCATATATTTAAGATATTTTCATGACAAATAAAATGTATATCTTGAATTTTCTGGGAATGTCTCCAAAAGTATTCTTCATTGTGAACGACTTTTGCATAACTGGTAAACCATAAGAGATAGACAAAATTTTACTACACAAAAAATGTACATCGCGTTAAAATACACAATTTATGTCATATACATGTGTTTTGTTGAGTGAACCATTTTCGAGATATTGCTTGTTATTCCCTTAAATTTTTCAATACTTATTTTCTCAAATGGGAATTCGTTATTCATTTTTTTGTCTTGGATATGCAAAGAGTATTAATCTGTGGGAAAGGGAATGGTGCTGCACCTAGCAACCAGCTATTAAGAGAGATGTATGTGCTTAAAGGCTACTGTATTTCTATATGAAGTGGATGGAGAATAAGCGTTTGTAAAAATAGTTTGTACAACAGTAGAGAAAGTCATGTGAGTGCAACACATCAGATTCTTTTACTTTCGCTGCCACTTCTCTATTCGAAGAAGAGCTAGTATTGTATTTCATTAAAAGTATCCTGTAAATATTTCACCAGAAATGGATGTTTTCAGGTACAAAAAAGCACTTTTATAATAACGACTATGTGCAATAAGTATCCAGCGCTTTAATCTAAATCCTCAAAGGATAGAACATATCTGTAAAATGTTTATAAAACCTGCTAACCTTCAGGAAAACCTGAAACTGAAATATATTTTGTATATAGAATATAAAACATTTGTCGCATAAACTGAAAAGCACCCAATCCCTAACCGGGCATTTACAGTGATGATCTTTTATTTCCCTAGGTCAGAAATTCTTTGATAGAGAAACATCAGTTTTCCAATTTAGTGCTACTGCACTCCAATATTAGGCCGTGGCTTGGCCATACAGGAAACCATATACGATACTCAGAGCGACAGCAGTACCGTTCACTCAGGTGCTGCAAATATTGGCTCCAATGTTATTTATCAGTCCTCTTACCCCCCGTAAGGGGGGGGGGTTCCGACCCCTTCAGCTGCCGTGGTGCGGGCGCTGCGGACCCTTAGCACTCGTGGTACTTCTGACGTTACCAGAAGTACGCCGGGCCGAACATTTGAGCCCCTCCCGAAAGGGAGATGTTCGGATTGGGTTGGACTCGGCGGGGCAGTGGTTCCCGATACCCATGGGTTATTGGGTACGCCTGGCTATGTTAATTCCACCCAGGCGGGGTTGTGAGACGCCTCGAGAGTCTCCGGCACCAGCCATGAGGGATAGCTGGTAGACGGTAGCTAGAAACTGTCGGCCCCACCGAGGTTGTTCGGTAGTCTCCCCCAGTAGGGTTCGCCCTGCTGGCCTGACGCGCGTAAGTGGCGTATGCACTTCCGTCCCTGCTTGGAAGGGTCGGTGCGGGAGGTGTCCTTGCCCGATTTCGACCAGGCAGGGGGGGCGGTATATAAAATAGGCACCGCTCCTAATGGAAAGCCCCACGAGTTTCTCCTGGGTTTGCGAGGGTGTGGTCTCTGCGTTGGCGGACCCGGTCCCGTATTTAGTCCTCTTACCACTCCTAGTGAATACAGAATGGCTGCATGTTTTATACTTTACTCATTACGCATAAAATGTGCTGCATAATTCGGCATTTAAGGAAACTTCTAAGCTATAATATTAAAGTATAATTATGACATTCAAAGAGACTCCTATGAAGTTCATGTTCCTCTCAATTAATTCCACATAATGCCGCATTGCAAGTAAGTAATATGAAGTTTGCTAGTCGGATATTGACTATGTGGAATCAATGAAAGCAGCCTTCCATCCTTAGCCACAACGGCCCTGTTTAATCTGCAAAAAGGAAAAAGAGTCAAAACCTCGAATTAAATGCACTTTTGATCAGACGGGGCCGACCCCTGACCTTCAATACCTAGGTATCTATTCATACACGTCGGATAAATCGCCCGGGCTAACTTTTTGTTTTATCCAATTAATGCACTAGTGGTGAGCGAATGAACACTTAGAAATCTGATATTAAACCGGAAAGGTTAGAGTTCGCTCTTGTGTTCGGCAACGGGGAAATAAAGGCTTGACTTTAATTTCTTAGATACACGGAACAAGTTCAATTATCTCAGGAAAGAAAGAGAGCTTCAAATCTGATAAAAGAACTCTGCAAACATCAGCGGCCATGACAGAAACAACGGCAAGCAGAATTCTGAGAAACAGATGAACGAACACGATTACCGAGAAAATGAAGCGCTAAAATACTGCAGTTCTAGAGTAGCACCAGATTACGTTTAAAGTGCTTTCAGATTATATGCAGCACTTTACTACCCATATATAAGGTGGACAAACAAGCGACTAAAATATACAAGCTGCAAACCTTATCAATTTGGTTTATGAGGTAACAACATTTTGCGATAAAGGATTCAATTTATGCTAAGTAAGTAGCCCAGTATGCAATCATTGCACATCATTTGCCCTATCCGCTAGGAAGCGTATGAGGTAACTACTAACAAAGTCATCTCACGAGCAATTCTGTACACAAACATTTTATCCAATGATGTATGTGCCCCTTTAAAATATACACGAACTATAGACGTGTTTTTTTCTATGAGCAGCTAATGGGATCTATGGGACAGCGTTTTTTTTGTCACCACTCAATTAAAATACCATGCAGATTTTGCATATAAGTGTGTAAAACTTTGCCTTACTAGCTTTTAGAATACTATGATAAATCCAGGCCTTCGCTTCATGGATAACGGACGTGATCTTCAGCCGGCGCATGCTGGGTTGTAGGCAGAGATAGGAAAGCGCTCCCGGCTCAGGAAGCATCTGTAAGGCTAATTGAAGAGAATGACGAAACTTGAAACCTGACCTTCCTTCGACAGAGTAAGATGTTTCTCGAAAGCTCTTGAGGATATAAAGAGCGTATTCGCTGCGGTGCTAGATTGTTGTACATCGCATGTTATAGTGCTGTTTCAACGCCAAAGTAAACGACATGAAGAGAGGAGTCCTGTGTTTTACACACTAGTGAGTGATTAAAGAGAAAGAAAAGGCTGCTTCACGTGTGATTTATTGCAGCATTACGCGCAAGGACTGACTGGAAAAACTGGACAAAGTCACAATATTAAAATTAACATCTCAGAAATGATTTTTGAAAGAGAAAACGATTTCTCAAAAACACTACAATAGGTAAATAAATTGCACATACATTGTTTCTATTGTTATCTAAAATTATAAAAAGTTAATTCTGAAGCTCTAATTATACAACAGAAAAATGTTTAATCTCAAATAAAACATCTGAAATTTGGAATAAAAAATGTATTTTATAGAATTAATTCATCAGACAGTGCCATGTATACCAATATCATACATATATGAATAATTGTGCAAAATTTTATTCCTTTTGGGTTAATTTCCGAGAAACAGGTGCATATTGCATTATTTTATTATCTTAAAATTGTATAGCTAGAAAGTTATTCAACTTTCACTAGGTAATGAAAAAAGCAGCCCGTGCATCCCGTTCGGATTCATAGCTTCCCTTAAATGCATACTGAATGAGTAGCTACAAAACGTGAACTTCTACTAGATTTATGGGGAGTTTGACGACTTGTTATGCAAAAAGTAAGTGTTTAAACATAGCAAACATGGCCGTAATAGAACTTCATGTGTTATGTATTTTGATAGTTGTTCTTTTACAATATGTGTACACACAAACTTGGAAAGTTAAATCGGATTTGAAGAATTCAATACTTGGACTTGAAACACGGATTTTTCACTACTATAATAGATGCCCGCACAAGCATTAGATCTCATCCGATGCAAGTATGGCATTCTTTACGGCTGCCTGAAATAATAGACAATGGCGAATTTTTAAATAATACTTTTAGGGATACGAGTTGAAATAATCAACAAGTATTTTCAATGGTTAATGAAGGTGAAGTTATTAATCCATTGGAATTATTTCATAACTATACTCGTCTTCGCCCAGGACATGTGTCTCGTGATTATTTGTTTATATGTTATTGAATATACACCGCACAGCGTGTTGGAATCCATTTTTTTGGTAAGATGCCTAAATTAGTTGCAGAATACCTGAATTTGCCGAAGCCCGCTTCCATTTCCCTTGTTGCTGATGACCCAGCAGAGCTAGAAGCTTAAAGACATCTTGGTGGTAGTCATCAGTAGCCAAAGGAAATATTGAAGAGGTGATCGAAAACAAGAAGGGATACCTATAGATCCATTTTGGAAGAGAATCAAGCAATTGTGCAGAAAATGCAAGTAAATCCGAACAAGGTGGCATATTTTGTTACCTTTCTTCCTGGCAGTTTCAATTAAGTACGCACATGTACTTTTAGTTCAATGTGCCCAAATAAGCTAAATCAGTTTCATTTAATTTCATTCTATTTACATAGTGTGCTGCTTTTACTTTTTCGACAGCGAACATAGTAGGCAGTAAAGGTATTCCAACCAGAAATTCTATACAGATATTTCACCGAAAATATGAGCTATAAAAACATGTGTGAACAGCATAATTAAAAAATGAAAAGTTGGATAAACACAAAACTGGGCATTTAAGTTCAGTACCTTTCAAAGATGAGACATGAAGATTTAAAAATATCCAAACTACACTTCAAATGGAATATTTTTAGAAATTTTGCATTTTCTCAAAAATTGGTTCTAACGATTTTGATTGAAATACTATGTATTAAACATATTTACATGACAAATAAAATGAATATCTTAAATTTTCTGGAAATAGTCTGTGAAGACCTTTTCATTCGGAAGGAATTTTGTATAATCTTGTACAACTGTTAATATTTTATATGCATTAGGCGATAGACGAAAAGATACTATACAAAAAATGTAGATATCTTTAAAACACACACTTTACTTCCAATAACTTTTTTGGTATTCAAAAGATTTTTAGTTGTTTCTCGGGATTGAATGGAAAGAGTATGGAATTTTAAGGCTAGAATATAAACGTCCAGTTCTTTAAACATTTGACTATCGCTGTTCCCTTTGTATCTATATTGAAATGTGTGATGTAGCTATTTCTGCAAAAATTTATCTCGATTAAAATGAAGTAGATAGGAAAATAAGCTTTTGTAAGAATAGTTTGTATACCAACTACAAGGGAATACTAAAAGTCATGAGCAGGCATAGGAATTTTCAAGGATTAAAGCCAGGACGAAAGGAAATTGGGTTGAATTGTTTCGGACTTCACGCTGTGACGTCGTAGATAACAAACCACTTCCCTCGTATAACTGGCGCAACAGTTCTAGACACGTGAAAATCTTAATGACAGCTATGAAGCGAGTTACATACCAGATCATGTGGTGACCGGTCGTCTGCATGCTGCAGGAGTGCGTGGGACAGTCATTGTCAAATATATCCGCACACCGGTTATGCACTGCACTACACGATAAAACTTATAGTTATATGCAGTATATTTACATCCACCGCTGTAAAATGCCCTTAATATAAAAACACTGTCAACCATCTGCCTCCAGTTCTTCCACAGCTGACAGCCCTTCCTCTTCTGCGGAATCGCTCACAACATTGCCGCCATCACTGCTGTCACTACTTTCTGCACCATTATCCTGGATGAGAATTTTTTCTAATTGATTTTCTGCAATTCCGTATTTTTTGAAATAATGATTCTCAATTTATTCAACATGTCGATATACATTTTCCCATTCTGACCTTCCAATTTCTGCAAATCGCTGGCGACATAACTGCTCCACATCTTTTAGTTTAAAAGTGATATTTCTGCAGGCCACCCAGTTTTTGACATCAGCCCAGATTAATTCGATTGGGTTTAGATCTGGGTGATACGGTGCCAGTCTAAGTACATTATGGCGATGTTGTATTAATATCTGGCCAAGTATTATGAGATGACTTCTGAAGGGATTTGTTGGCTTTAACTAAGTTATATTTATTTTACTCATGCTTTCATCAAAAGCTATATTATGCCTAAGCAACCAAGTTTTTATTTCTTCTTTCAAGGAATTTGAGGTAGGTTGTTTGTCAATTTGAGTGTTACCACATTGTGAAGCATTGTCGATAACCAGAATAGACCCAGCAGGCATATTAGGTATCAACATGGTGTTGATTCACTTCATGTAATTTTCTGTATTCATTTCTTGATGAAAATCTCCTGTTTTTTGTTGCGACTTGTAAAAGAAGGGCATTTGGAACGAACAGCATGAACGATAATAAGTATTTGCCCTTTGGCAACAGGTGCCTGAAAACCTAATTCGCTATCGTCACTTCAACTTTTAGATGTTGTATGACTGCTGTGTATGTACGACTCATCTTCATACACTATAGTTTGACCCTCTAATTTGTACCTCTGAGTAGGGTACTCTTCCAGCTGAGATCGTATGTCGCGCTTTTCTATTAGAAATCTATTTGGTTTCGTTTTCTTCCACTTAAACCCTAAATCTTTTATAATTTTTCTGAGATTTGTAGCAGCATCTTGAAAATTTATGCTGATATAAGTACATATAAAATTATAGTCATTTGGAAAGTTGGTATCAGCCGGGATTTGAGACTTGTAGCACCACCTTGAACATTTATGACATCTTTCAGATTGAGGAGCAATCTGTTTATTGTTGGCACAGTTTTTTCTTCCACATAGAAATTGTGAATCGTGCACCGAATGACGCATTTGTCGAAATCGTCTATTTCTGTAATACGTTTAGGGAGCTTATGTTTCTTCACAGGTGTGTCAAATGGTACTCTTTCATCCATATGGTTTTTCTTATCTTTGAGAAATCTGGAAACGGAACTCAGTGAAACAACAGTTGCTTTGGCTACTCTTTCTTTCATTCTCTTAAGGCATTTGTGGAGCTCGGGTAAACATATATTTTCTTCCTTCATTTCTGCTTCTTGCTTCATGAAGTCGAGGACATTTGCAACTATTTCGCTGTTTTGAATACGTAATACCTTACCATTTAACTTTGAAAACGTAGGAGCCATGGTTATAAATATCACAAATATAAAATAAGCACTATTTACGTACTGATCTCTTTGAAATTACAAGATGCGGACACTTTCTATGCAGACTGTATGTGTTACGCACTGTGAGTAAGCAAAGGTATTATATCGCTTTCATTGATTAAGCTAAACATAAACCATTCCTAGGCTCGGCAGCTGGGGTGGCAATCAAGGTCACGATTCCAGAAGTTTTGCGCCAGTTATACAGTCTGTTGGCGTGTGCAGGCCAATCACGGGACCGCGTTTTATCTGCCGTCAATGGCTCATGGTTGCTTGGATGTCCTCCAGCGTCGTGTAGCGCTATCCTCGCAGCTGTTTCAGACTCATAATGTAACCAGTTTTAATCATCTGTCGCAACACTCACAAAAATTCATCTCCATTCCTAAATCTGTGAAGAGGAATTTGGCGGTGGCTCTTCTATGAACTTTGCAGAACTTCGTGGTCTTCATTCAAAAAACGTGGGACCCAACGCGTACAAGCTTTTCGATAACCCAAACTTTAAATCATTTCCTGCGCTGCACTATTCTTATTGCAACTATTGTTGCCATTTCAATCACAATGACACGTGTCTTCTCTACTGACCTCATCAACTCTTGTTGCGTATCGTGTAGGGCTCGGGGGCAAACGTTACGAGGCTCATCTTGGATACCCGTGTTCCCATCTTTGAAGTGCTTTTCACCCATCTCCTAACACTGCTGACGCCCATATAACATCTTCATATACAGCCGAAGTCTGAGTGAATTTCAACAGCAGATTTTTCCTCTTTTTCAAGGAATTCAACGACAGCTCGCTGTGAAAACGAATCATCGATGTGCAAATGCTTTCTGTGGTCATGTGATAGAAGCTAATGACGTTACAATGTGCCAACACATATTGCAAATTCTGTAGACTGCGATAATGCAGTCATTTTTATTACGTTGCTGGAATTGCAGTTGTAACAAAGAGTTCGTACAACGCTTTTCCTGCCTTATATTCACAAAAAATACGGAAAGGATAGCGGTGTCACGTCATCTACATTGTAATTATTGTCGGCAAAAGAGGGCAAGCAGTGATTATCTTTAATAAAATCTTGCTCTACATATGCATTTCCTTTAGCAATTATAAAAATACATTGAGAATCACATTATACGAATTGTAGCATCTGCATTCAATTTAACAGGGACAACATGAAGTAGTACCCTCCTACACCCCACATCATTTTGATCCCAGACAGTTAATGAAACAAATAAGTACAGTATTATGAAATCTAGCATAGTGATGTATACGAGATTTGCTTGAAGGAGTAGATCCCACTCATGGCCTTGAGTTAGCCACCTGGTATCTATTCTACTTCCCTGATCTATATTGGCCAGCCGTTACCGTCTATAACAATACTGTTACTCAAAGGCTTTATCGAGCAAAATATGCAAGTACTGCTCGTTTCTTTTATCTGTCCTGCTTATTTGCTTCAGTGTTCAAACTTTGGATTATGTTATCGATGCTAGAATGCTTTACGACACAGATAAAACTCGAAGACAATTTAGGAAAATGGCATGGTATCTTAAGGAAACAAAGTGAACTTAAACAAATTTAAGGTCCTGCTTAGATACGAACCAGAAGGTTACATGTTTCAGTAATAAAATTACACACTACATTGCTGAATAAATATCCTTCTGTAAGACTGAAAATGCACATGTTGAAGCGCACATCCTCCGAAGAGGAATAATCGATACGCCGCCTAGCACCCTTTTACCCCCAGAATCGTTGAGCGCTATATACTATTATACAGATCCTGATTAAGGTACACCTGAGATGTCAAGTTCTCAGGTCAGCCACACAAGAACCCTCCAGCACCAAACAAGCTCAGAAAAAGTTACTTTTTCATAAAATTGCATCTCTTCAGGTTCTAATCACTATAGCAGAACAAGTCCTGAGGGAAATACACTCGATTTGTTACTAGGCACCTTATAAACAAGGAGAATCATCTTGGGGAGGAATACGTAAGCTTCTTGAACAATATACTATTAGAAAGCAATCCAGTATGTGCTCCACGTTTTTCTTCTGTAAATGAATTGAGCGCAGGAGGGAGAGCAAGAGAGAGAAAAAGGAGAAAATATCAATGAGGGCCATTGGCAGCCAGATACGCTGAAATCGTTTGCTCTTCATCAACATTTCCACTCTATTACCAAGCATAATTTGGTTAGATTAAAAACACTTCTTTGCATAAACCTTACATTAAAAATGAAAATTAAACTGAGTTGTATTTATGGACGCTCTTTAACTGTTGTGGTCCTCAGCGTCCCATTCTATATTGGTCGTGAAAGAACGATAATTTTGCTCAGCGGCCTCTTTATCAGGCTTGAGGTTGTTTTACGTGCCGTAAGCTTAAACGCCAAACACACATAATTTACCTGAGTTGTTCTTCTAGGACAGTCCTATGATAAAAGGGTATTGGAGCGTAAGGATTTTTACGTCCGAACCTCGGGAACTAGAGGTTAGCATGGTAACCACTACGCCACAGAGTACGACACCTTACTTTCTAGAATAACCACGGTAACCACTACACCACGGAGGACAACACATTACTTTTTAGAATAACTGGAACCAATTGTGAATTTCCTATTGCACTAACAGTTCTCGTGTGTTTATGTTCATGGGAGCTCATTTGCGATAATGTATACTGTTATCGTATACCTAGGACCCATTTTAACAACAAAATATTAATATTCTAGAATCTGAGTACTTATGACCAATACTTTTAGGCTTACCTTGTTCAATATTATTATGAAGGACGAATTAATAATCAGATGCGTTGTTTTCTAAATGCTTGTTCTTCCTTTCATTCCTTGTTTCCTTCTTGCTTCATTTGTTTATTTACTTTTTAGAATCCATCTTAACTTTCATACACAGTTCCAGGCCGAAGAGTTTTAGTAAGTAAACCAACTTAGGAACGCACCGAGGTGGTGGCGAGAGAACTGAAAGTGCTTGCAGGTTCTCAGTAAACAAATATGATAAACCTCTTGAAGGCAGTACACCCTACTTCAATAGCAGGTAGATCACAATTAAGAAGTATTAGAAAGAAAAAAAATCTGATGTGTTACACTCACATGACTTTCTCTACTCTTGTACAACTACTTTTACAAACGTTTATTCTCCATATGCTTCATGTTAATCGAGATATCGAAATGTTAATCTTGTTGTTAATTTTCTTGTAGATGCAAGGTGAATTGGTAGGTTATAAGCGATAGTGAAATATTTTAAGAGCTGGTTGCTATGGGAGTATTCCATTCTATTGCATTAACAAGACAAAAAAGAAAAAGAAAGAAAAGCAATAACGAATTCCCATTTGAGAAATAGTATAACTATTGGAAAATTTAAGGGAATAACAAGCAATATCTCGAAAGGAGTTCACTCAACAAAAAAATGTATATGACATAAACTGTGTATATTAACGCGATCTGCATTTTTTGTGTAGTAATTTTTTTTCTATCTCTTATGGTTTACCAGTTATGCAAAAGTCGTTCACAATGAAGAATACTTTTGGAGACATTCCCAGAAAATTCAAGATATGCATTTTATTTGTCATGAAAGTATCTTAAATATATGATATTTTAATCAAAATCATTAGAGCCATTTTTGAGAGAATTAAAATTTTCGAAAAATGCTCCATGTAAAGGGTAATCTGGGGTGGGGGGCATCTTCTTGAAAACCTTCGTGTCGCATCGCTGGAAGATACTGAACCTAAATACCAAGTTTGATGTTTATCCGACTGTACGTTTCTGAGTTTTGCTGTTCACAGATAGACAGACACACAGATGGACATGTTTCCAAAAATGCTTTATATGCATTCAATGCACCTCAAAACATGTATTTCCTGTGAAACCTCGTTATCGAATTTTTGCGTGGAATGCAATACTTCCCCTACTTACTATACGTAGTAGAGAAAGTAAAAAGCAATGTATGTTTAGCTATTGATATTGTGCAATAAAGTTACCTCATGATTTAATTAAGGCAGTAATATACAGAAATATGAGTTACATTGTCTTTTCTTCTACATCGAAAACTGAAATGTTTAAGCAATATCCACTCTTATTAACGTATGCTACAGATCCTCGAAAAATTCTGATCCATAGTTTGGAGCTGAAGAGGTTCAAAGTACGCTTTCTTCATTGTTCCTTTCTAATGTCACAGTTCCTTGTGCTTCATTGAATTACGGATTGTTTAACATGATTTTAAACGTCCTTTGAGCTCTAATGTTACATCTGATGGTTTCGCCATTTTTGCTGCAATGTTCCATACCAAATTCCGCTTCAAACGAAGCTTATTGTGATGATGCTTTTTATGTATGAACTCTTCTTTACTTACCACAGTTCTCAATTGATACGCGTCGAATAAATGGAAAAGCGTCTGTTGCGTTGGGGAGGAGACTGTCCGTCACAGTACCTAACGTCACCTATACTCCGTGCGGTAACACCATTGCTCTGCTTACTTACTTACTTAACCCCTCTGCCTCGTTATAACTGACATCTTCTGCGAAACTAGGTAGCGGGGGTTAGAGAACCAATGAACGTAGGGGAGTAAGAAATGGATGGAGTAGAGCTTAGCAGCAGAGCAATGGAGTAATTTGGGATCTGGTTGTCCAGCCACTGCAGTCCACTGGCCAAGCCAGTTTCATCCACGCATTATGGCGTAATTTGTGTGTTTAATGTAATATTTGGTTTTATAAGTTAGTGTAACACTCTGGAGAGAAGGTGAGAGGGAGAAGGAGCTGTAGGGCTAAGGTGACAGCTCCTGCCAATCTTGGTTTAAATTGTGGCATAGACTGCTGCCGTGGTAGAGCGCAAAGCGAGCTGACTTCTCACCCGGCGTTCCCGGATTTGATTGTCGACGGTGTAAATTTTTCTTTAATTGGGATTATTCCCTATCCTCTATAGGGTTTCGAATACTGGTTGAGAGTGAATGTGAGAAAATAAGTCAAAATGACAAAAACCTACTGTAACTTAACCATCAAATGTTTCAGCCAAAGTCCCCAATATAACAATAGCAGTTAAACAGTTAAAGGGGCTATAGAAGTGTGGTATAACTTCGTTATGCCGACAACGTGCTATGATGTTTGTGTTTAAGTACTTCTTGAACACACTTTTGTTTGCAACATTCATGACAACGCTGTTCAACCCTTATCATTGTCAAATCGGCGACTATCTCTAAATGCAATTAACCTATCTTAAATTATAAGTTTGGGGTCCTCTCTCCGAAATGACTTCCAAATAGAACTTTTTAATAACTTTACAAGTTTTCAAGAAAACTTCCCTCGCGCTTCCCTCGAAATAATCTCAGTTTCCTTTGAAACAGTACATTTAGCCCACACAATTATATTAATTATATTAATTATATTAATTATATATATACTCTAATACGTCTACCATGTGCACCTCACCATGTGAGGACGTGTGGGCAAGCCATCGAATATTCTAGAGCCTTTTTACACCGCTAAAATGCTATTGGTAGAAATCAGGAAAAACATGAATTTTCAGGACCAATGACAAAATTAGAATTAAAATCCACGTATGCAAATATTACGATAGTTCGCTAGGAGGTAGAAATACAGGCTTGGTACTGCCAAAGAAATATAAGGAAGACATAGAAGCGTCACTCGCAAACAAACACTTTGTTGCTGAGCTTATACGTACGGATGTGCTATACTGTTATCAAAGACGCAACATTAAACTTAACATGCGGTTGCCATGATACATTGATACATTCAATACCGCAAACCCCTTAATCAGTGCTTAATATCATCGCAAACGACGACGTAAGTGAGCAATTAATATGGAATTGTAGGAGTTCAGGGGAGAAATTTCAGACAGCTAAAATAATTCGACCTAACAAATAATTACGCAAAGGGCTAGTCAGTATCGTGAAAAACAAAGAAAACGCAATGGGTCTAATGGTCACACACATACACAGCTACAGAAATTGTAACATAATTACACAATCTAAAAACGGTGGTATAATAAATATTGAGATACTAAAATAACTCCAGGGTAATTATTTCATCATTAATGCTCAACCACACTCATGCTGACAACAAAGGGTCGAAGCCGAGACTAATTACCCCAAATACAGTTAACTATTGTGACACTCAGGCGCTCCAACACCGTGAACTTCACTTATACCGCTGCAAGTTTCAAGGAGTCAAATTTCAGAGCTTTGAGGCGCCACCGCGTTCGAGAAACGCGATGACAAGAATACTGTAACACATTTCTACCAAACACTTTTAGACTTTGCTTTGATGTAACAGTTCCAATTGAGAAAGACCGCTAATATAGGGATAATTGATACATAAGCGCGGTTTTAGTGGAAGATAAATGTTCGAGATGCATGGGCTTCTATTTAAAAAAAAAAAAGCCGCTGTCACAGCGGAAGAAAATCGAGTTTTGAAGTTGGTGTCACAAAGGAAGATAAACTCATCCAAGATGCGAGTTTCACGGCCAAATAAGCTCATGCGCTTCGATGCATTTCTTTCCTGTCTTTCAAAAGAATCAATAGTGCCTTCACTTCACACTTTGCTGCCCGTCTTTTGTTTCCGTTCCTCCCGCATTGTCACCCAAGTTTACATAATGCTCAGCGCTACTGTTTCGAAAGCCTGTCTTCTATTTTAGTCTAAAAGCCTTTGAAATTCAACTTCAATGCCTTTATTCGTTTTATAAATAACATGAACTCTCTTAAAAGGATCTGTGTTTAATTTATGTCTTAAAGGTTTCCAAAATGCGAAATTCACTCTTCAATGACCGAAATTCCACCTTTGGATTTCACATAATAAATTGTTTCGAAGCAGCATTTACTATATTGAAACATCTCTCTCTCTCTCTCTCTCTCTCTCTCTCTCACGCTAACCAATAATGTTATCTGTTCTAACAAATATCTCTCAATAGCAAGACTGTCCTACTGGACATTTATGGCAAGCTCAAATGACATCAGGATGCCTAATACACAGTAAGCGTGAGAGATCAACAAGCGTGTAGACAAAGCATAGCAGTGCAGTTGTAGAGTGATTCATCTGTCGACCACATAGTCCGAATCTCAAATGTAGTTCTTCAAACGCAAGGTTTTATTCAATAAATGCATCATAGAATAACGGCATAGAGGAATAAAACAAGTACTTGATAGCTAAGCCTATGCTATGTTTTAACTTAAATTAATTAATAATGTTATCAAAAACAAAATGATTCTCTTAAACCAATGAAACCGAAATACAGAAAAACATACATATAATTTCTTCTTCTCCTCTTTGTAGGGCTTACATCCCCAAGAACTCACAAAACCAATGCCTTGGGTCAGTAATCTGTGAAAGAGCATGCAAACTCTGGATCATAGGATATCCAGGATGGGCGATTAGCCAATACTTGGCATGGCAGTGAAGAAGAAAATGAAACGTAGGGATGAAAGAAATGATACGAAAGCTCGCGGATCAAATTATCCAAACCAGCGTTCGTCTAGCGACCAAGGAAAGCAGCGAAAACCCCTCCGGATTCGTCGGCCCCTGGGGCAACTAGCTGATTGCCCGACGTTGTATGGTTAGCTTTTATAACTCCAATTACAATTTAACTAATTTTACTCCGTTCTTTATGAAATTAATGTACAATGATTTATAAGATTTTTATGAAGAATCCCCCCCATTACTTACTATAATTGTGATTTCTTACAGCCCCGACAATTCCTGATAATTAGATGAAAAATACTCTGATATTCATGCAAAAGGATGAGGAACATCGGCGGAATGTCTAACTTCCTTTCTAACTAACTTTCCCCGAAAGTCTTCCAAGTTCTGGAAATTCTGCAAAGCTTACAAGCACCCTTTGGCTTTGGAGCAATCATCGATCGGAATGGTCGAGTAACTTCTTACATAATTACAGTAGGTGAAATTTTAAACCTTTTTTTTTCTTCTCTTTGGTCCCATAGTTACTTCATAACATAAAAGGTACACCTTTCCACAGAATACAAAAACTCTTGACTTATACAACGAAATAGAGGTGAGGCTGGCGAGTATGAAGATTCCGCACTCCGACCACCAAGATAGGTTTCTTAGGAAAATGCATTTAATCTGCGACTATCAAGAAAATAATCTTCTCGGTAGTTTATTAAAAAAATCGGCTCACTTATTTATGTTAGCAATTTTTTCTGTTTTTCTGTTTCCATGCTCACGAAGTTGAGGAGTACACCGCAAGTATACGGGAAATAAAGCAAAATTTCCCTACATGAGGGTTATTAAAATATTTTGGCATTGGTAACACATGCGTATCGTAGAATTATAAAACGATGTGTGTTAATTGTTAAATCGGGACCATCTATATATACATAGTTTGGAATAAAATATATGCAGTATTGTCTTATTTTACATGCATATTCTGTGGAGTGACAACTACGAGGGTTGATCAACAAAGACTGAGACTGATTTTTTTTCACAGATGTTTATTACTCCAATTCAATGTTTACATGATCTTTTTCAAAGTAGTCCCCTCCTACTTCAATGCACTTTTTATAGCGTCTCTGCCAGTCCTTGAACACGTGCTGCAGACCATTCTTTGTCAGGTCCTTGAGAATCGCCTCACTTTTCTTGAGCACTGCTTCAGAGTTCTCAAATCGAATACCCTTAAGCTTTGCCTTTAGTGATGGGAATAAAAAAAGTCACAGGGTGCAAGATCGGGGCTATAAGGTGGATGTGGTTCACAGGTAATGTTGAATCGAGCCAGAAACTGCATGACTTGATTTGCGACGTGAGGCCGTGCATTGTCATGATGAAGTCGCCACCCAGTCCGAGAAAGCTCTGGTCGTTTCTTTGCAATGTGCTTCCTCAGTGTAGCTAATACTGATGTGTAGTATGCTGCTGTAACAGTAGTGTGAGGGGGAATTGCATGCTGGTAAATCATTCCATTACAGTCAAAAAATGTGATCACCATCACTTTCCCTGCAGATGGAACAACTTTTGCCTTTTTTGGTGTTGGAGAACCTAGCGGTTTCCACACTGTGCTGACTTGTTTTCCTTCAGGATCATAATGATGCAGCCATGACTCATCACCGGTAATAATCGATTTAAAAAATGCCTCACCTCCATTGCCTGGTATGCGAAATGCACGTAGGGTCTACAAAATAGAGCATTACTACCAACCTACCAATAAGAGAGTGCTGCCGCCTACCAACATTATACATAAAACCCCGCTCTTTTCAAATATTTATGTTACAGATACGAAACTATCACGGAATCTACAGGAAAAAATCAGTCTCAGTCTTTGTTGATCAGCCCTCGTATTTTCTTCTCCATGGTACTCTCAACCAAAAGTCAAGGCCTTCTTCGCCAGCGTGTTCTTTTATGACTCCAATTCGTTCGCATTGAAGTACAAGGGCTTTGTAAAATCTTTTTAATCTTTTAGTAATTTATGAAATTAAATTAGGTGTTTTGTAGCCCCTTGCTCGTCAGAACGAGTTGTGCATTTCAATTATGAAGGTATTATAAAATCGGTTGAGTGGTTTTTAAGATTACCCTACACACATATACACAAATAAATGTTCTCTCTTTATAATATCAATGTATATTATTTTGATAGAATACAGGTGATTGGCAAAAAGTGTTACGACACAATATCTCTGAAAGGGCCAATATAGTTGAGTTGCTCTAAACTTATTGAAGGTTGAGGGTTATCACATCTGGTTGGAGTAGGAGATAACAGAATTTTAATGGAAGATATAGTTGTGGCGAAAACGCGACTCGAGTGGCAGTGTGACTCACAGGCGCAACTCCTTTTCTAGCCGTCTATTCATTTGTTTTCCATGTACTGCTGATTGGTGTAGTGCGTGTTGCATATTTCATGACTCGAGAGAGAAAGGCATTTTCCCCACCCTTGTTTTAAACTATTGTATTCTTCAATCAGATTATTCTGTTTCTTCTTTGAATGAAATGGAAGTTTGTCTCATTTTTCGATTAATGTTTCTGCCCAGATTCTCAAGAGATTCATGTGCGGCGACTGCAGAATGTTTCCAGCACCTTCGGACAGTTGTAAAGAAGCAACAGACACACATTTAATTTTAATGTCCTTAAAAGCTGTGTGTTTTTGGGCGTTTGTGCTGGTAACAACTGAATGTGCCCTTTGTTACCAGATTTTCATCACTTACTTTAATTTCAAAATGACCAATTATTAGAGGTGTGCACGGGATCGGGGCAAGCACTCGGGCCCAGAATTTGAAAGAAAAAAATGTCGGGCCTGGGCTTGAAAACAAAGACGAAGAAAAATGAATTTATTATATTCAACACGTGTATTTTGTTTTTTCATGTAACTATGTTAAACGTTTGGTATTTTAATCAAAATTATTTGTGAAATTTCCATATAAGGGGAATGTATAGACGAAAAAATGTAATTTATCAGATTTTTGATCTGCGATGTTATGAATGGCTCAATTATCGCAGCATTATCACATTCATTGCAGTAGTAATAACCAATAAATGCCCGCTTCGGTCAATTACGGATGTTACAACAGCACGGCAGCTGCAAACTCCATCTCCCTCCGTCCAACCACACCCTTGACGCTCCGAGAAAGAGCAGTAATAGAGGCGGCACGTAGTCAATAATTCAATATGCCGTCAACATGCCGCTTATCACATGCGAATTCCAGGACCTCAGCCGGAACTAAATGTAAAATGGCTCCTGAATTGGTTCCAATCACTTCAGTGCATCCCTTATCAGACCCTTAGCAGGAGAAAAATTTACATGTTGGTACTGGAAATCGAACCAGAGTTGTTAATAATAATGATAATAATAACAGCAAATACACCAAAATAATTGTATTTAAAGCAGAATCAGAAAATCGGGCCCAGATCGGGTGGTACAGTTAACCTATTCTCCGGCTCGGGCCGGGCTGAGACTCGGTTCAGACCGGGATGTGCTGGGTCTAAGAATTTCGGCCCGTGCAGACCTCTACCAAAATATAAATGATGATCCAAGATGTTCGATGAATACAGGTTCATTAATCCCACTTGCAGCCACGCAACCCCAAACAAGAGCAACTGTTAGCAGGAAATTAGTCTTATTAAGTTCATCATTCACTTTTCACCAAACGTATTATTTTCCATCGGAACAGTAAGTATCAAATCTTTCTCGTCTTCAAATAGAATATTATCTCAACCGAGTTCATCTTTATCTACATAGAGCTTTTACCAAATGAAGCCCCTTTTTGCTTTCTCCATCACATACCTAGAGGAAGTACTACATTCCACCCAAACATTCAATGTAGAGATTTCATTGGAGTACATATTTTGAGATCCTTTAACAAAAAAAAAAAAATTAGAAGGTCTCAGCACCTTCCTAAGATCCGACACGAAGATCTTAAAGAAAATCCTCTCATTGAACACTTCCTGCACATGGACTATTTTTCTAATTTGTTTACTTTCTCAAACATGGCTCCAACCATTTTGATTATAACAACATAATTTAAGGTATTTACATGTCGAATAAACTGTGTTTTAATTTCCGGGGTGAACCATTTGGAGATAATTTTGAATAACCCTCTCCAGCCTGGTTTATTTTTGTTTGAAAACGGTTTTTGAAACGGAACTGTATACAATGGATACTTCTGCCCTTAGAAATTTACCTTGCTTGATCTCGGATTTAATGATGCCAAGCCTGGAAAAGGGTAATTGGTAAAGCATAAGATATAGACCAAACCTTAATGCAGATCTCTTTAAAACACACAATTTGCGGCCTCAGCCATTTCCAAAATATCCATTGTTATTGACCTCAATTTTTCTTTAATTTTCTGTCTCTTTTTTACTTTCTCTACTACGTATAGTAAGTAGGGGAAGTATTGCATTCCACCCAAAAAATCGATACCGAGATTTCACCGGAAATACATGTTTTGAGACCTCCTGAATCCAAAAAAAAGCATTTTTGGAAATATGTCCGTGTGTGTGTGTCTGTGTGTGTGTGTGTGTCTGTGTGTCTGTGAACAGCATAACTCAAAAACGAACAGTCGGATAGACACCAAACTTGGTATTTAGGTTCAGTATCTTACAGAGATGCGACACGAAGGTTTTCAAGAAAATCCCCCCACCCCAGACTCCCTTTACATGGAATATTATTCAAAAATTGTAATTTTCTCAAAAATGCCTCTAACGATTTTGATGAAAATATCATATGTTTAAGATAATGTCATGAGAAATGAAATGTATATCTCGAATTTTCTGGGAATGTCTCCAAAAGTATTCTTCATTGTGAACGACTTTTGCATAACTGGTAAACCATAAGAGATAGACAAAATTTTACTACACAAAAAATGTAGATCGCGTTAAAATACACAACTTATGTCATATACATTTCTTTTGTTGAGTGAACCGTTTTCGAGATTTTGCTTGTTATTTCCTTAAATTTTCCAATACTTATGCTTTTTCTCAAATTCGTTATTCATTTTTACTTTCTCTACTACGTATAGTAAGTAGGGGAAGTATTGCATTCCACCCAAAAATTCGATACCGAGATTTCACCGGAAATACATGTTTTGAGACCTCCTGAATCCAAAAAAAGCATTTTTGGAAACATGTCCGTGTGTGTGTCTGTGTGTGTGTGTCTGTGTGTCTGTGTGTGTGTGTGTGTGTCTGTGAACAGCATAACTCAAAAACGAACAGTCGGATAAACACCAATCTTGGTATTTACGTTCAGTATCTTCCAGAGATGCGACACGAAGGTTTTCAAGAAAATCCCCCCACCCCAGACTACCCTTTACATGGAACATTTTTCGAAAATTTTAATTTTCTCAAAAATGACTAACGATTTTGATTAAAATATCATATGTTTAAGATAATGTCATGAGAAATGAAATGTATATCTCGAATATTCTGGGAATGTCTCCAAAAGTATTCTTCATTGTGAACGACTTTTGCATAACTGGTAAACCATAAGAGATAGACAAAATTTTACTACACAAAAAATGTAGATCGCGTTAAAATACACAACTTATGTCATATACATTTTTTTGTTGAGTGAACCGTTTTCGAGATATTGCTTGATATTTCCTTAAATTTTCCAATACTTATACTTTTTCTCAAATTCGTTATTCATTTTTGTTATGTCCTGGACATGCAAAGAGAATGGAATGCGCCACATAGCAACCAGCGTTAAAATATTTGACCATCGCTTAAAAGCTACCATATTCCCCTTGCATCTACAAGAAAATTACCAATAAGAATGACATCTCGATATCTCGATTAACATGAAGCATATGGAGAATAGGCGTTTGTAAAAATAGATTGTACAAGAGTAGAGAAAGTCATGTGAGTGTAACACATCAGATTTTTTTGTCCTGGACATGCAAAGAGAATGGAATGCGCCACATAGCAACCAGCGGTAAAATATTTGACTATCGCTTAAAAGTTACCATATTCCCCTTGCATCTACAAGAAAATTACCAATAAGATTGACATCTCGATATCTCGATTAACATGAAGCATATGGAGAATAGGCGTTTGTAAACATAGATTGTACAAGAGTAGAGAAAGTCATGTGAGTGTAACACATCAGATTTTTTTCTTTCTTTCTCTGCCACATACCTAGTAGGTAGAGAAGGTGTTGTATTCCAATAAAAAATTCGATATCGAGGTTTCATCGGAAATACATGTTTTGAGGCCTCCTGAATCCAAATAAAGCACGTTTAGAAAAATGTCCGTCTGCGTCAATAACCACCAAAGATGAGCCACGAAGATTTTTAAGAAAATTCCCCTACCCTAAACTACCCTTTACATGAAACATTTTTCGAAATTTTTTACTTTCTTAAAGCTGGCTAACGATTTTTATTAAAATACCATATATTAAAGATATATGCATTAAAATAAAATGTATATCTTGAATTTTCTGGGAATGGACTATAAAGTCCTCTTCATTCGGAAGGGATTTTGTATAATGTTGTATAACTGGTAAACCTTAAGGGATACACGAAAACGTATTCAAAAAATGTAGATCTCTTTAAAACAAACAATTTATTTAAAATAAGCTTTTCTGTGGTATAACCAATTTCTGAGATATCCGTTAATAATGGTTCGAATTGTACATTACTGGGTCATTCTTTAAAAGTCCTTTCAGCATTCAGTTGTTTCTCGAGATTGCATGGAAACAGTGTAGAATTTTAAGGACAGCATATAGTTCTTTAAGAATTGACTATGGCTGTTCCCTTTCAATCTGTAACGAAATGTGAAATGTAGATTTTCTTAAATGTTTATTTGGATTAAAATGTAGTAGATAGAAAAATAAGCTGTATTAAAAAGAGTTTGTATACCTACTAATAAACGATAGAGGGTACAGAAAGTCATGTTTATATATCACTTATGTTTTTTTTTTCATTGGTCATTATTCAGGTGTTGCTCGCGATGTCTTGGAAAGGGCACGGCCCTCTTTTAAACACATGACCACCGATTCGGTCCCCTCTATCCCACTCGTACCTATAAAGAAGTGTGTTATAAAACCACTTCTGCTTATCTCGATTAACATGAAATAGATGGAAAATAAGCTTTTGTAAGAGAATTTTGCATAAGTTATATAAAAATATACGATAAAGCCCCGTGAGTGCTACACATCAGATTTTTAAAGTGCTCTCACTATTCAGTTATTTTTGCGATGCCATGGAAAGAGTAAGGAATTTCTAGGACTAGCATATAGCGACCACTTTTAACGTTTATATCGCTTCCATTTCCTGTATTCTCCCTCTCTAACATCTGACTATTGCTTCAACCTACAATACCATTTATACCTACAACTAAATGTGCAGTGAAACAATTTCTATATCTCTATATGCTATTCACACCTTATTTTTCAAGTTTCGCTATAGATAAAATCACATATGTACATTAAAATCAGGAGATCGAGACGGCCATAATTCTTTATCAATTACCCATCTTCAAAAATTTACAGAATTAAATTTGACGACTCAGTTGTATGCGGGTAGCAAAGTCTTGTTTGACAAATCCAGACTGACATGGCTGATCAAAAAATGGTGTAAGTGTGGCAGTATTTTATATCACAACAATGTAAATGCCAGAGTGATTGTAGTGTAAATAAGCATTATTGTATGACATTGATTTAAGATGTTTGTTAACTATAAGCATTGTTAGGAAATAAGTTTACACGGTCTCACTGAAACTGACAATAAGAGCGGGCAACAATGAAACAAGGGCGTGAGTTGATTATCCATTAGAAGAGACAAACAAATGACGTCAGATTAGCGCGCTTTTCTGTAGAAATGGAGGGAATTTCTTCCCTAGAGCATATGTGTTCGTAATTTTGATTGGATATAAAAATATACGCTAATGTTGGCGCGTTTTATTAACCAATAGCAGCTCGGTTATAATGTTTAGGCATATTGGGGTGAGGGAGTATAAATTCCGTGCCAGAGACGGGTAACGCGCAGTTTGACAGAATAATTCACAAGGCAAACGTCGTTTAGTCCAACAGTCGTAATATGTCGTTCAGTCCAACAGGAGGATTCGCGGGTAATACGTCGTTCAGTTCAAAAGAATCATACAAAGGTTGTACGTCGCACAGTTTAAGAGAATCGTTCACGCGTTATACGTCGGCAATTCTACAAAATCTCTCGCGTCGTAAAGTTAGTTATAAATGTGAAATACGCGAATTAATAACGTGCAGTAAATAAGTGATTATAGTGACATTAGAAAATATAACAGTTTCAGTCTGGCGTGTATCAAGAGTCAATATGTGAAATTAATTAATTGCGACGGTAATAAAAGTGTAAAAAACAAATTCTTTTATAAGTGTTATCTTTCAGTACCAAATCCTTTCCGTTTACACACCCTGTTCAAGAGATATGCTCGACTGAGTAGTAATAATAGCTAGCCGGAGCACAATGAATCCAAAATGCAAAATAATAAAACAATAACAGGCGCCCAGCAATAGATAACACGAAGTTACCGCGACAAATTGGCTCCCATACGTGGGGCAGATAAACATGAAGCATCTTTCAACTACCAACAAATATTCTACTTCCTAAGTCATTCCAGTGTCTCTCCGCGTCTATAATTTGTTAAAAAAAATATAAGTCCTATTATTCCGTATGTAGGGTAATTCCGGGAGAGATGGACCACTGGTAGAGATGGACCAGTTAATTATTTCTCGAACCGGCCAGTAGAGCGAGTTAGCTGTAGTGTCGCCTGCTAATGGCAGATGTGAATGTGTGACTGTTGTTTTCGTCCTGATTTGTTGAAGCATTTCACTTTATATACCGCATAATTAAAATCAGGTATGTACATTTTTTTTTCACTATTTATATAGTTAGGTAGTATACACAGTATTTGATATCATACATTTACCAAAGTTTATTAGGAAGTGTAAAACAAGTAAATGTACCCTCATGGCGTGTTCTAGGGACGCTGTCCCCAAGCGAAGCAAAATGACAGGCTGGTCCATCTCTCCCTGACAATCGGGAGAGTTGGACCAGGTCCTCACGGGAGAGATGGACCGTAGTTTTTATAACTTTAATGTTTATGCAATCCTTTTTTGGTAAAGCGTTAGTGGTTATAGTGTAATATATAAACAAACATTTGTTGCTTATTGATTAATGACATAGATATATACATATACATGTATATATAGTGTGAGTATCGATAAATCGTTTATAAAAGGAGAAATAGAGATAGATGCCCTATTTATTATTATTATTATTATTATTATTATTATTATTATTATTATTATTATTATTATTATTATTATTATTATTATTATTATTTTCAGAGGAATGCCAACTACCTACAAAAGGAAACAGGGCTCTACAAGAGGATGTTGGAGTGTAGACCACTTACAGAATGCTGTGGATGCAGTAAAAAAGCAACTTATGGGAATCAACGAAGCTGCTAGATATTTCAAATTATTTACCTTTGACTGATGCTTCAAGTTCCACACTGATCAGTCCTCAAACTTATGATTTCTTGGCAGTTCCTGGGACCTACTAAATGGAAAATAATTCCCCTAATGAAACTCAACTAGACAAGGAGACCCAAATACCAACACCAAGTAAACTCCTTAATGATATTTCCCCAATAGCAACTTTGAAGAAGAAAACTACTCTAAGTGGTAATGCAGCAAGTGTTTCCAAGATACCAAATTCAAAGGAGAATGTTAACCCTTGGAAGTCTACGAAGAGTAGAGCTAATGGAAAATCTAATGTGTCTAAAACTAAGAGGCCAAGAACCAGAAGAAGAGGGAGCGACAATTCTGATTCCGAAGAGTCCCTAAACGATGATGATGTATGCAATGACAGTGACGATGATCTTGAAGAGTGGAATGAAAATGAATGTGCTGGCTGCGGAGAGGACTACAACGCAACCAAAAGCAATGAAGATTGGATCCAATGCCCAATGTGTTCCATTGGCTTCATGAGAACTGCACCAAATACGGCATGAAGTGCGACTTATGTGGGAGGAGAGAGTAAATCTAAAAAACATACTCCAAAATGAACTCAGTAAAACAACAAATGTTTGTTCTACATGATAAATGATTTACAATATACCAATAAGCACTAATTACGAATGTATCATTTAATTCTCCTCCTATTTTATGCAGGTCCATCTCTCCCGTATACCATGGTCCATCTAACCCGAGTACTACGGGTTAGATGGACCACTTGTGTAATTTTTTTGTTCATAATTCACAAGTCTGTTAATACGTATTTTGCATGTATACAGCTATGTATGGTTTATTGATGACACCAAAATCATAAGGTACTACCACTTTAACCACTTTTATTAAAAATAAAAGAAATATGGGAAATTCAGAAAAGGGGGTCCATCTCTCCCGGAATTACCCTATTTACTGCACACCACACGCCAAGTTTTGCTAAGGAATCTCATGTGTAAAATCGGGTTTCTCTGTACTAATATCTGTTATTTTGCGGAGAAGCCCAACCATATAAATGGAACCATGCTTCGTCAGAGAAGAATATTAAGCGTGAGTCAATTACTCATCATTGACATTTCGCAAAATCCAATTACAGAAATTTACCCCACTGCGATGATCACATGAAAGATAAGGTGTATGCAACAAACCCTCATACATTGAAAAAAACAAAAAGAAAATATCAGGCGAGAAATTCATTCAAAACTCTTGAGTGTGATTGAAAATTGTTTGAGAAGATACCAAAATATGCGGATACACGACAACATTTCTAACATCTCCTATGATAAGGCATTTGCTTATTATCATTGTATTGTAACTTAATTATGAGAACGTGATGCGATTGCAGCGATATTATAACTATTTCGGCGGGAGTCGAGCTGCGGGGCCGGCGCGCGAGATGCCGTGCGGTGACCATAGTGTGAAGGGAAAACACTATACTTTCCACACCCACTTGTTTTCCAGATTCCATAGAAACAAAGCTATAAGTTTTGGAACACTTAGGAGAGGTATTTATTATATTTTCCTAAGCTCTGAGCCTTCTTCATGTTTAGCTTATTCTTTTTGGCCTACGTTTTTACGGTATGGACTGTCTTAATTTTTATATCTTTTGAACTGCGTCACCAACAGTGCTCTTGATAAAATGTACAAATTTTAGCAATTTCAGGATATTTCAGCCCTTTTTAAATGAATTGTTATCAACTGTCTTGGCTCAAACGTAAATCTTTAGTTTACAACCTATGCTAAAAACTGCGCTCTAAACAAGCCTGGCTGGAGTTCGAAAGGTAAACTGAACAAAAGCACATCCCTCGAAGTAATAATCGCGTACAAGTGCGAAGTAAACATTGTAAAACCAAATATTAATAGAGCATGATTTATGCAGTAGTAAGTGCAATACTGTTTTTGATTACTGAATGAAATAAAACAACAATCTCTGTAAAGCTGGATGCTATATACACAAAAATCACATAGTTGTTACACTATCATTTTTTCACCTTCTTTTACATTTTTCTTTACGTTTCTATTATTTTCCTGCTTATTTACGTTTCTGACCAACACATACATACACATATTTACAGACACGCAAATACCCATGCCCGTGGTGGGACAAGTTTTGGTATCACATAGTTTCAAATTCGTTCAAACTTGAAAAGGCACAAAAAAACCCAATATTAATGGAAGCAACTGTAAATATTTAACGGAGATAACAGCAATGCGTTTCCAGAAAGCACAATTTAGTCTAATAATCCACCGTGTGAGCATCTCTCTCTCTCTCTCCCCCTCTCTCACTCTATCTCTCACCTACTCCTAGAAATACCACATTTTTTTGTTTGGGGGTAAACGAGTAATTTCAGCGAATTATGTATATGTAATTTCGGGACGGATGCAATTATACTCGTACGTCCATCAACGGAGTTTAGCAGAGAAAATAAAATCACGTCTCTTAGAAAACCCAACCCGAGAAATCCAGATTCTTCTCCTAGGTGATTTAAACCGCATAAAATATAAATAACAACTGTATGATAATTTCGTGTTAAAACAGCAGAACATAACTAGCGTCTGAAATGGCCGGCTACATGAATAGATTAAACACAGCATAGCTTCATCAGCGCTAAAATGTATCTCAGTACCACAACTGCTAACATCCACTGCGGTTCTTCCGGGAAACAGCTACCAGCTAGATATACAGACACAATGGCTGCTAATGTAACACATGACTATGCCGTATACACATTAGATAACACAATACAGCACATTCACTGCTGAATCCTGCACTTCACAGACTTTACAACAAGCATCCCATTGGCTTGTGAAGTTCGTTCCACAATTGCATGTGCAGACAGATTGGTTTGTCGCACTGTCTTCGTGGTACACACTGCACTGAACAGGTAATTCCCTGCACCGTTGCCTTGGTTACCTGGAGCAGTTCCGTAAAGCAGATTAAAGTTTTAATGATAAAAGGCTAGATGGTACTAATGTACTATTTGAATCGGGAGATTATATTTATATTTTACGCGTCAAAACTATTATGGCCGCAAAATTCAAATAAATTCGGGAAATCATTTATTTAAGAAATATCTGATGTGGTACATTCACATGACTTCCTCTATCATCTGTCGCTTATTCGTGTGCATACATGTTATTCTTATGAAAGTTTATTTTCTATCCACTTCATTTTAATCGCGATAAACCTTTCCAGAAATAGCTGCATTGCACATTATATACTAGCCTTAAAATTTTATACTCTTTTCATAACATCATGGAAACAACTGAAAAACGAAAGGAGTTAAAAAGAATGGTTAAGTATTGAACAATTCGAACGATTAATAACGGATGTCTTGGAAATAGCTTATATCACAAAAAGTTATACCAAATACATTATGTGTTTTAATGAAGTCTACATTTTCTGTACAACCGACATACAGATAAACAAACACACATACTCACCTTTTTCTAAAAACGCTTTTCTTGTGGATTTAGGGGGCCTCAAAACATGTGTTTCCGGCGAAATCTCGTTATCGAATTTTTAGGTGGAATGCAAAATCTTCTCCACCACTATTGTTGAAACTATATAGTAATAATAATAATAATAATAATAATAATAATAATAATAATAATAATAATAATAATATTAATAATAATAATAACCAGATCTTAACATATAAGTCGTACAGTATTGCAAATTCATAATAATGCAAACCCATTACAATGAGTTAGTGAAATACCAAATAATGATTACCTAGACACAGACTTCAGAAATAGAACCTGCTCCTTATATCATGTGAACTGCTGTAGTAAAAGTTATAAGTCTTAGTAGGATCACCATACAGATGCAGTATATCTATAAGAGGAGAGTTTTGAGGAATTAATGTTTTTATTTGTTACAATAAAATAGGGAACGTAGCCCGAAGTTTGAGTTTCTAGTGTTA
Source organism: Deroplatys truncata (assembly GCA_030765065.1). NCBI lineage: Eukaryota > Metazoa > Arthropoda > Insecta > Mantodea > Mantidae > Deroplatys > Deroplatys truncata. The sequence continues at coordinate 262,149,688 of CM060981.1, read as the reverse complement.
AACTTTAGTCCTTGTAGACATCCGTTATTGTCTATAATACCATTAACTATTTTGTGCAGGAATAACTGCTGCCGTATTTTCCTACAATTTTGTAATGATGTAGTTTTATATTTCTGCAGCTCAATATATTTCTTTTAATTAGGATACTTTAGTAATAAGTTTGTAAGTGTTTGTAATAAATAATTTTTAAAAACAATTCTGCAATTTTTCAATGTGTCTATATAAAACCTAAAGGGTACACTGGTTACATTAGACAACAATATTCAAGTTTGGATCATACAATACTGAGCATAAAATCTATATGTTCGAAGTGTGTGCCATTTCTAATTCATTATGTACTGTGTCAATACGTATTTTGAAAGAAACATTTTCATTGAAATTGACGTCAAACGGAACTTCAGTTTGTTGTTGTTCATTGTGTAAACCTTAGTCGCTATATATCTACTGTTTCAAGCGCAGTGCATTTTTAATTCGATTTGGATGCGATCGGGCTGTGTTAAAGCATTGTCATTTTTTGCTAATGTGAGCGATCTGCTTCACCTTGGTATTTACATACGCATTCATTCAGCAAAATTGCAACCTTCGCACACTTCGTAACCAATAATTACAATTCCCTCACTTTGAATGTCAGTCGCTTAATCGAAATCACTTTAAAAATAAAATATGATGTGAAACGTCATGTAAGAACGTAGGCTTTCACGGCCGGTGTCACAATTATAACTAATATAATTTTCCGGGCTGTTATGCCGTGGTCTGCTGAAGAAAGATTTCCCAGACGTTTCGTCCACAACTGCGGTAGACATCTTCAGTGGCGCGGACGAATAGTTATAGTTATAATGATGTGAAACATTCACATGTCTTTGTCTACTCTATATCGTTTATTAGTGGGGTATACAAACTATTCTTACTAAAGTTTATTTTTCTATCTACTTCATTTTAATCCAAATGAAGTTTTGCAGAAATAACTACATTACACATTTGGTTAGAGATACAAATATTTAAGAACTGGACGCTATACCCTGCCCTTAAAATTTCATACTCTTTCCAAGCAATTGTGAGAAACTACTGAATGTTGACAGGACTTATTCGAACCACTAATAATGAATATCTCAGAAATTACGCCGCATAAAGGTTATTTGAGCTAAATTGTGTGTTTTAGAGTCTACATCGTTCTGTGCAGTATGCTTTCATCTATCGCGTAACGTTTACTGGTTACACAAGATTATACAAAATTCCTTAGGAATGAAGAGAAATTCATAAACTAATCCCAGAAAATCAACACATACATTTTATTTGTTATATAAATGTTTTATTATGTGGCATTTTAATCAAAGTCGTTAAGAGTCATTTTTTAGAAAAGACTAGTTGGGATGGGGTGATTTCAATGAAAATCTTAGTATCTTTGGAAGATAGGAACTTAAACACCAACTTTTGTATTTATCCGAGTTTTCGTTTTTGAGCTGTGCTGTTCACACACACCATACACACACACACACACACACACACACACACACACACACAAACCTTTTTCTAAAGCTTTTTAATTCAGCGGATCTCAAAGCATGTATTTTTGTTGAAATCTCGCTATCGAATTTTTGGGTGGAATGCAACACCTCTACCTACTAAGTACGTGGTAGAGAAAGTAATAAATTGAATCTTAGGATGCGCAACAATCAAAAGATCTATATACAGCAAGTTTAAAAAATAGAGGGTATAATCTCAGGTATGCATTTCCCATATGTAGACAATAAAAAAAGTCCATTACAACATGTGTCGGAAATGCTTGGTTTCTGAGCTTTGGCCTTAAAAATGGTCATATTCACCGGAACGTATTTATTACCACAGGTAGTTTTCTTTACAGAAGATGTTTTGTGTCCACTTCCTGCTTGAATACAGGTCTCACATCGATGCCTCATGGCCGTGCAAACACGACCCTAAATTCCAGGAGTATTGCGTATTTCCTCACAACCCTTCACAATTAGATTCTGAAGGGATTCTAGTCAGGCACCGGAGACGAATACACCAACGCTTTTAAATGGCTCCACAAGTAGAAATCGACAGAATTCAAATCAGGTGGTGGCTTAGCAATTGGGACACCTATATCGATCCATCGACCAGGAAACCTTCGATCCAAGTACCGGCGAACGGTACTACTGAAATGCGCAGGAGCGCCATCATGCAAGAAGTGAACTTGCTGAGGAATGCTCAGTGGAGTACCCTCATACAGATGAGGTATGGTGTTTTCCAGGAAGTCTGTTTACAAGTACAGGGGTCCAACTAACCGATCACCAGTAATACCAGCCCACTTGGTGGCGAGATGGAACAATTGCATGTGGGTATTCATATGCCTATACAGCTGTTTGTGGAAATTTCTAATGCCATCTCGTGTGAACTGTGCTTCATCTGTAAATAATACTAAAGCAGGAACGTTCGGATATGTAGCACACTGCTGCACGAGCCACTTGTAGAGCAGGTAATCTGCTGGGACAGGGTCTGTACATGTTGCAAGTATTGCTCTCGCAACAGTCGTGTGAGGAACATTCACTTGCAACGCTAACCTTCGTGTACTGATCGAAGTCGTGTTCACAGAATCCTGAATCTCCTCCTCTACATCTGGAGTTATAGATCTTGGTCCTCCCCTTTTCAACCCAACAGATGTAAACTTCCCATGAGCGCAAAGACGGTGATGGAGACGTTCAAATGTCTTCCGATCTGGACATCTTCGCTGTGGTACCTGTCTTGGTATAAACGACGAGCCAGAGCAGCATTGGCATCCGCCTTAATGCACATGAAGTCCATTTCTGCCAGCTTCTGATTTAAGTACATATCGCTCAGTCGAACGCCAAACACAATACTCAACGTACCCTTCAGCTCGAAATGAAATGACAGAGTGACATGCTAATACCTTGTCACAGCAACTACCTGCGGAAAGAAAAACGTTCCGGTGAATATCACTGTTTTTAAGACCATAACTCAGAAACCAAGCATTTCCGGACACATGTTGTAATGAACTTTTTTATTGTCTACATATGGGGAATACATACTTGAATTTCTGTCCTCTATTTTTGAAACATCCTGTATAATTCTAATGCGAATCAGTTGGAGAATTTAGTGTCGTGCCGGCATGTTGCCATAGTAGCTCAGTGGTTAGAGCAACCGGACGGAGACTGGGAGATCCGTAGTTCAAATCCCGGCTAAGGCATTGAATTTTTCAGTCGCCTGATTCTACTTTTCCAATCCTGTAAAGGGTCTTTCAACAAGAGTGTCCTATCTTTAACACGTGATAGCTGCCGTTGTTATTGAGTCACAGCAGTCATTTTCTTCATGGGTTACAGTTGTTATTGACAAATAGCCATGGAACCTTACAGCATTCAGCATCGCGTAGAAACTGTGAAAATGTATTATCAAAATGATCATCTGTTCGCCAAACCTTCCGTGTAGTGCGTGAAGCTTACGGTGTGCAAATCGTTCGGCGTTTGATCGATAAATTTGAAAGAAGTGGTTCTGTCAGCGATCAAAGAACGCCTTTACGTAATCGACGTAAGCGCTCCAACGAAAACATAGTCGCGTTCGTGTGAGTGTACACGAGAACGGAAACAAATCAATTGCCGTCGAGCGCAAGAATTGGAGCTTTCGCCGACCACAACTTGGCGAATTCTGCATCTGGATTTGAAGTTTCACGCTTACAAAATAGTGTTAACTCAAGAACTAAAGCCCAACGACCATAGGTTGTGCCGTGTATTCGCTGACTGGGCTATGGAGCAATTGGAAGCTGACCCGGATTTTTGTCGAAAAATCATCTTCAGCGACGAAGCCCACTTTTGGATGGATGGTTGTGTTAAACAAAATTGCCGCTATTGGAGCAATCACAATCCAATGCAGATTCAAGAACGACTTCATCCCCAAAAGGTTACTGTGTGGTGTGAATTTTGGTATGGTGGAATCATTGGTCCATATTTGTTCCAAGATGAAGATGGAGAAAGATACCGGGCTCTTATAAGGGACTATTTTTGGCCTCAATTGGATGGTATGAATCTCAGAAACATCCGGTTCCAGCAAGATGGTGCCACATGCCATACTGCTCTCGAAACAATCGATCTTTTGAAGAAGTTCAGAGGTTTCATCATTTCCCGTGGTGGTGATGTTATTTGGCCCCCGAGGTCATGTGATTTAACGCTGTTGGATTACTTCTTGTGGGGTTATGTTAAATCACGAGTTTACGTCAACAAGCCAGAAACGGTAAATGAACTTATGAATAGTATCACGCGTGTTATTCGTGAATTTGGACCTAATTTACTTTCTTCTGTCATTGAAAATTGGGTCAACCGTACACGCGCAACCCAACGAAGTCGTGGCGGTCACTTAATTGATGTGCTCTTCCACACGTAATGGCATTAATTATGTTCCAAAATAAAAAAAGAAATAAACCTCTATCATTAAAGAACGTGTTTTATTTAAGTTCTAAGATAGGACATTCTTGTTGAAAAATCCTATATAATGTTTGTTGGAAATTGAATATAAAGCCGTAAGCGTTGTTTACAGCCCAAGCCAACACAAGTATTTTTGCTTGCTTATTTTTGTTTCCATAGTTTCATTTCTGTGCTATTAAGTTCTGCCTCTAAATATACTATTCGTTTCTCTGCTGAATCAATACGCTACCATAATAAACCGATGTTTTTCTTCTCTCCGCTTAATATTAAAACTATTTACAAGCTCCATAAGTAGGTCTGTAGGAGTCGCCCCCCCCCCACCTCTGTTTCTCTCTGTTCTTCACTGCAAGCTCTTGCCAATTACTTCTATTCAGTTTCTGTGAATGGGAGCATTGTTCTCTTTCTCTTACTTCTGATCTTTTCTTTTAATCAAAACCTATTTCGTTCTTATTTCCTCTTTCGAAAGGTTTAATTCATTTTCCTTTATATTATTCTGTGTGTATTTCTACCTTTCATCTATTATTCTGCTAGCCTGTTTATATCCTATCTGCTTTTGTTCTGTCTCTTCCAAGATTCCTTTCAGGAAAGAGGCACCTTATTTAAAAACACTGCATTGATTAGTGAATATTTGACCTTTAATACTTGTTTATTCCTTGCAATTAATAGTTCTCCATATACTTCTTTACTTCCTTACTAATTCATCTTGCAAATTTCCTTCTAAACAAAGTTATGTAGTCTCCTTTGTTATCTTGCATACAATTTTTCTGTTCATATATTTAACGATGAAAACAGTATAAAAAAGCTGGTATGTTATGTTCACATGATTTTCTCGTTTATTAGTGGGTATACAAACTATTTTTACTAAATTTTATTTTTCTATTTACTTCATTTTAACCGAAATAAACCTCATAGAAATAGCTACATTACACATTTCGTTATAGATACAAAGGGCACAGCGGTAGTAAAATGCTAAGAACTGGACGCTATATGCTGGCCTTAAAATTCCATACGCTTTCCATGGCATCGCGAGAAACAACCGAATATCGACAGAACTTAAAAAGAATGACAAAAGTATTGAACAATTCGAACCATTAATAAATAATACCTCGGCAATGACTTATGCCACAGAAAACGTTATTTGGAATAATGTAAATTTTAAAGAGATCTCCCTACTTTTATGTACAGTACATATTCGTCTATACCTTAACATTTACCAGTTGTACAAGATCATGTAAATTCCTTCCGAATTAAGAGGCCTTCACAGGCTATTCCCAGAAAATTGAAGATATGCATTTTATTTGTTGTATAAATATCTTTAACACATGGAATTTCAATCAAAATGGTTTGAGCCATTTTTCAGAAAATCAAAAATTTCGAATAATGTCCCTTAATGTTCTTGAAAAGTCTTTCTGTAGCATCTTTGGAAGATACAGAACTTAAATACCAAGTTTTCGTTTATCTAACTTTGTTTTTGAGTTATGCTGTTCATAGACACATACACACACGCGCGGAACTTCTAAAAATGCTTTATGTTTTGAGGGCCCCTGGGTTCAGGGAGCAAATCTCGACATCGAATTTTTGAGTGGAATACAATACTACCTCTATTTAGTAGAGAAAGCAAAAATTATTATTAGGTACGCTAGAAGTAAACTGACTTACATGTATGTATGTATGTATATATATATATATATATATATATATATTTCTCATTATATTGCAATGCGCGTGCACTCACACGCAGACACAGACACACACACACACACACACACACACACACACACACACACACACTCCCTGTAAATAACCTTATACCCTTCCACCAATGTGATACACTCCTGTTCCGGGTAAATATAATTTTGAATGAAGAGGATTCCTTCGCATTGTTAAATCTCATTGTCGCTTCTCGGCTTTATGAAATCTCCTGCATCATTATATTTTCACGTAATCTGATCAGCTGATCATAATGTTCATCGTTGGAGCCTCCAGTCGGGGGTAAATAAGCCGGTCAACTTGAAGGTCACATCTACCCCTGAAACTCTTTATACAATCTTTGTTAGCAAGGTTATTGCTCCTTTTAAATAACCCGGCGTATCTTCACAAAGTCGAAGGGTTATAATATGCAAGTTTCTTATGGTCAAGGTGTATTCTCCCTTGTATATTGTTAACGGTTTGTTACAAATTGGTAATTAAATCCAAAATATCAATTATATCTTCATATCAGTGAGGTAGAATATAGATTAGCCGCGACAGAACGAAGGGGATGTGACAGCAAAATTATTAAAAGTTAAAAAATATTCTGTCATTGTAAATGACAAGCATACTTTTATTATCTTCAGTAATACCACTAGTACTGATAGTTTTCAGTAATTTAATTTAGGTTAAGTAAAGCTCAGCGTCATAACTATTTCGAAACCGAAGGTCTAGAAATACTTATCTAATCACTACAAACATGAGTTTGAAAGTTCAATTAAATTAATGTATTTTTATGATAACAGGTCGTGATAAGACCATGTAGTCAAAAGACCTTAAATAAAACTTTAATAAAAAGAAATTACCTAAGAAAAAAATTCTGATGTGATACATTCACTTGACTTTCTCTACCCTCCATCGTTTATTAGTGCGTATAGAAACTATTCTTACTAAAGCATATTTTTCTCTCTACTACATTTTAATCCAATAAACTTTTGGAGAAATAGCTAGACTACACATTTCGTTATAGATACAAATGGAACAGAGATAGTCAATGTTTAAGAACTGGACGTTATACGCTGGCCTTAATTCTATACGTTTTCATGCAATCGCGAAGCACAACTGAATGTTTAGAGGACTTTAAGAGAATGACCAACAAATGAACAATTCGAACCCTTAATAACGGATATTTCAGAAATGGCTTATGTCAGAAAAAAAATTATTTGTAATGAATTGTGTGTTTTAAAGGCATCTACATTCTTTTCGTCTATCGCTTAACGTTTACCAGTTATACAGAATTATACAAAATTCCTTCGGAATAAAGAAAACTTCATAGGCTATTCCCAGAGAATTCAAGCTATATATACTATTTATCACGCAAATATATTTAATGCGTAGCATTTTAATCAAAATCGTTAGATGTCGTCCTCTGTGGACTAGTGGTACCGTGGTTCCAAAGGTCGCGGGTTCAAACCCGGCGGAGGGCGATGGATTTTTTAGGGCGTAAAATTCCTTAGCATGGCTTCCTTCGGAAGGGAAGTAAAGCAGGTGCTCCCGTGTCGTAGACTTACGGCACGTAAAAGATAAAGTGGCCTCTGAGCAAAATTACCGGTCTTTCGCGCCCAATATAGAATGGGACGCTAAGAACCATAGTAGTAAAAGAGCGTCCATAAATAAAACTCAAATCAATTTGTTAGAGCAATTTGTTAGAAAATCGAAATATTTGAAAAATGTTCCATGTAAAGGATAGCTTGAGGTGGGGAATTTTCTTAAAAATCTTAGTGTCGCATCTTTGTAAGGTACTGAACCTAAATAGCAAGTTTGGTACTTATCCGACTTTTCGGTTTTACTTTCAATACCATGTACATAGTAGGTAGAGAGGGTACTGCATTCCACCCTAAAAGTCAACACCGAGATTTAACGGGAAATGTATGTTCTGAGGCATCTGAATAAAAAATACATTTTTAGAAAATATGTGCGTGTGTGCGCACGCGCGCCAGTGTGTCTGTGAATAGCATAACTTAAAAACTCCACGATTTTCATTAAAATAATATATATTAAAGACATCTACATAATGCATAAAATGTATACCTCAAATTTTCTGGGAACAGCCTCTGAAGTCCTCTTCATTCGGAAGGAATTTTGTATAATCTTCTATAATGGTACCTAAACGTAGAGACAGACGAAAACGTGCTACACTCTTTAAAACACACAATTTATTTCAAATAACGTTTTGCTTTACATTTCGGGGATATCCATTATTAATGGTTCAAATTGTTCATTATTGGCCATACTTTAAAATCCTTTCAACATTCAGATGTTTCTCGCGATTATTTGGAAACTTTGTTGAATTCTAAGGGTATAGCGTCCAGTTCTTAAACATTGCTCCCGTTGTTTCTATAACAAAATGATTAATGTAGCTGTTTCTGCAAAAGTTTATTTGGATTAAAATGAAGTAGATATAAAAATAAGCTTTAGTAAGACTAAACTGCATACCCAATAATAAACGACTCAGGGTAGAGAAAGTCATGTGAAGATATCACTTAAAAATTTTAGAAAAAGGTCCGTGTCTGTGTGTGGGGCGTGTGTGACAGCACAACGTAACTCATAAACTTGGTATTAAGGTTCAATATCTTACAAAGATGTAACAAGATGCTTTTCAACAAAATGCTCCATCCCTAAACTACCCTTTATATGAAACATTTCTCGAAATTTTTTATTTTCTAAAAATGCTCTAACGATTTTGATTAGACTACCATATACTGAAGATATTTACATGACAAACCAAATTTTCTGGGAATAGCCTGTGAAGCCCTCAAGAAATTTGGTATAATCTTGTACAATTGGTAAACGTTAAGCGATAGACGAAAACGTGATGCACAAAACATGTAGATCTCTTTAAAATACACAAGTTATTTGAAATGCTTTTTTTGTGGCATCAGTCATTTCTGAGATATTCATTACTGATGGATTCGAATTGTTCATTGCTTGGGTCATTCTTTTAGTCCTGTCAACATGCAGTTATTTTTCGCGATGTCATGGAAAGGGTATGCAATTTTGAAGTGGAGCATATAGCGTCCAGTTCTAGAACATGACTTCGCTGTTTTCTTTATAACGAAATGTGTAATGTAGCTATTTTTGCAAACATTTATCTTGATTAAAATGAGCAAAATAAATTTTGGGAATAGTTTATATATTCATTTATAAACGATAAAGGGTAGATAGTCATATGAATGTATCCATTAGAATTTTTTTTTTTAAGTTTTTCTACCACGTAGCTATTAGGTAGCTAACATATTGCATTCCGCCCAAAAATTCGATACCGAGATTTCTCCAGAGATATGTTTTGGGTCCCTTGAATACAAAAAAAGGTATTTTTACTTTCTATACACGCACATAGTAAGCAGAGAAGGTACTCCATTCTACCCAAAACTTCACTACGGAGATTTCACCGTAAACACATGTTTTGAATAAAAAATATCTGATGTGTTACACTCACATGACTTTCTCTACTCTTGTACAAACTATTTTTACAAACGCTTATTCTCCATCTACTTCTTGTTAATCGAGATAAACATTAGCAGAGTCTATCTTATTGCCAATTTTCTTGTAGATGTAGGGGAATATATATTTACAAGGGCAATATAGAAATACAGTAGCCTTTAAGCATCGACATATCTCTTAATAGCTGGTTGCTAGGTGCAGCACCATTCCCTTTGCCACAGATTAATACTCTTTGCATATCCAATACAAAAAAATGAATAACGAATTCCCATTTGAGAAAATAAGTATTGAAAAATTTAAGGGAATAACAAGCAATATCTCGCAAATGGTTCACTCAACAACAAAAATGTATATGACATAAATTGTGTATTTTAAGGCGATCTACATTTTTTGTGTAATAAATTTTTGTCTATCTGTTATGGTTTACCAGTTATGCAAAAGTTGTTCACAATGAAGAATACTTTTGGAGACATTCCCAGAAAATTCAAGATGTACATTTTATTTGTCATAAAAATATATTAAACATATGATATTTTAATCAAAATCGTTAGAGCCATTTTTGAGAAAATTAAAATTTTCGAAAAATGTTACATGTAAAGGGTAATCTGAGGTGGGGGGATTTTCTTGAAAATCTTCGTGTCGCATCCTTGGAAGATACTGAACCTAAATACCAAGTTTGGTGTTTATCCGACTGTTCGTTTCTGAGTTATGCTGTTCACAGACAGACAGACAGACACACACACACAGACAGACAGACAGACACAGACACACGGACATGTTTCCAAAAATGCTTTTTTTGGATTCAGGGGGTCTCAAAACATATTTCCGGTGAAATCTCGGTATCGAATTTTTGGGTGAAATACAATACTTCCCCTACTTACTATACGTAGTAGAGAAAGTAAAAAGCATTCTTAGAAACAGGTCTGTGTGTGTGTGTGTGTGTGTGTGTGTGTGTGTGTGTGTGTGTGTGTGTGTGTGTGTGTGTGTGTGTGTGTGAACAGCACACTTCAAACCGAAAGGTCCGATAAACACCAAACTTGATGTTTATGTTCGAAAAATGTTACATGTAACAAGTAGTTTGGGATCTCGCATCTTTGGAAGATACTGAACCTAAATACCAGTTTGTATTTATCCGAGAGTTTTTGAGCTCCGCTGTTCAGACCTCCACGCGCGCGCGCGGTCTTTTTTCTAAAATTGTGTTGTTTTTTTTGGTTTAGGGGCTCCAAAACATGTATTTCCGGTGAAATCTCGAAATCGAATTTTTGGGTGGAATGCAATACCTTTTCCACCTAATATATACTCGGCAGAGAAAGTAATAAGCTTTCGTAAGAATAGTTTGTATACCCACTAATAAACGATAGAGGGTACAGAAAGTCACGTGAATATATCACATCAGTATTTTATTTTTAATATAATCACTGAACGGTTACAGTATGAGAACGACGTTGTTCTTCTTTCTTTTTTTTCTCTCTAATTTTACCATAACCATTGGGTATAATCACTCACGTGGCTTATCTGTTTCAACTCGTATTATGTGGTGTTAGATATTGTACTGCCTCCTTTATATTTTGAGCTCGCGGATCACCAAATCTAGCCATTTTTACAGTTAGTACCAAACATTACTGGTGAACAGGAAAAGGTATGAGAATAGGCCTGATCGATCCATATTGGGATCGAAACACAGCGTATATGAATAAAAAATCTGATGTGTTACACTCACATGACTTTCTCTACTCTTGTACAATCTATTTTTACAAACGCCTATTCTCCATATGCTTCATGTTAATCGAGATATCGAGATGTCAATCTTATTGGTAATTTTCTTGTAGATGCAAGGGGAATATGGTTGCTTTTAAGCGATAGTCAAATATTTTAACGCTGGTTGCTATGTGGCGCATTCCATTCTCTTTGCAAGTCCAGGACAAAAAAAATCTGATGTTGTACACTCACATGACTTTCTCTATTCTTGTACAATCTATTTTTACAAACGCCTATTCTCCATATGCTTCATATTAATCGAGATATCGAGATGTCAATCTTATTTGTAATTTTCTTGTAGATGCAAGGGGAATATGGTAGCTTTTAAGCGATAGTCAAATATTTTATCGCTGGTTGCTATGTGGCGCATTCCATTCTCTTTGCATGTCCAGGACATAAAAAAATGAATAACGAATTTGAGAAAAAGTATAAGTAATGGAAAATTTAAAGAAATAACAAGCAATATCTCGGAATCGGTTCACTCAACAAAAAAAATGTATATGATATAAGTTGTGTATTTTAACGCGATCTACATTTTTTTTGTAGTAAAATTTTGTCTATCTCTTATGGTTTACCAGTTATGCAAAAGTCGTTCATAATGAAGAATACTTTTGGAGACATTCCCAGAAATTTCGAGATATACATTTCATTTCTCATGACATTATCTTAAACATATGATATTTTCATCAAACTCGTTAGAGCCATTTTTGAGAAAATTAAAATTTTCGAAAAATGTTCCATGTAAAGGGTAGTCTGGGTTGGGGGGATTTTCTTGAAACTCTTCGTGTCGCATCTCTGGAAGATACTGAACGCAAATACCAAGTTTGGAGTTTATTCGACTGTTAGTTTTTGAGTTATGCTGTTCACAGACACACACACACACACACACACACACACACACACACACACGGACATGTTTCCAAAAATGCTTTTTTTGGATTCAGGAGGTCTCAAAGCATGTATTTCCGGTGAAATCTCGGTATCGAATTTTTGGGTGGAATGCAATACTTCCCCTACTTACTATACGTAGTAGAGAAAGTAAAAATGGACAACGAATTTGAGAAAAAGTATAAGTAATGGAAAATTTAAAGAAATAACAAGCAATATCTCGAAAACGGTTCACTCAACAAAAGAAATGTATATGACATAAATTGTGTATTTTAACGCGATCTACATTTTTTGTGTAGTAAAAGTTTGTCTATCTCTTATGGTTTACCAGTTATGCAAAAGTCGTTCATAATGAAGAATACTTTTGGAGACATTCCCAGAAATTTCGAGATATACATTTCATTTCTCATGACATTATCTTAAAGATATGATATTTTCATCAAAATCGTTAGAGCCATTTTTGAGAAAATTAAAATTTTCGAAAAATGTTCCATGTAAAGGGTAGTCTGGGGTGGGGGGATTTTCTTGAAAATCTTCGTGTCGCATCTCTGGAAGATACTGAACGTAAATACCAAGTTTGGTGTTTATCCGACTGTTAGTTTTTGAGTTATGCTGTTCACAGACACACACACACACACACACGGACATGTTTCCAAAAATGCTTTTTTTGGATTCAGGAGGTCTCAAAACATGTATTTCCGGTGAAATCTCGGTATCGAATTTTTGGGTGGAATGCAATACTTCCCTACTTACTATACGTAGTAGAGAAAGTAAAAAAGACGAATATAGAAGAAGAAAACTTATCAGTTATTAGTTTTTGAGCACCATGCTTTAAAACTCCATTAAGATTGGGATTCAATTGAAATCGTACATTGGCTGAAAGGCGCTCGTGTGCAATTATCCATGACATGTACATATAAGTATAACTGGAAAAGTACCGCCATATTCAGAAATAGCCTTAATAAAAACGAAGTAAAAGACACAAATATTGAAATAATATACCACATGGTTAGTAAAACGGTATTTAATTTGTCCGAAATTAATTGCCAGAATAACTGTTCAAATTGTATAAATATGAAAGACAAATAGGGAAAATGATGAAAAAGAACATGAAAGTTACGCAATAAATGCAATCAGTTCATGAAAGAGACAAATGTTAGCCATAGTAATGCTGTGAAACAAAATCTCAAGGAAAGAAAAGCTTCTAAAGGAAGAACGTATTCATAAATAACACGTAATATAAATGAATATATTGTCAAGGAACAAATAAGGGTTTGTTAATGGATTGAGGAAAAGGGTGATACCTGAAGCCGACACCAGATGTCACGGTAGAAGAGGGATGACGTACGGGGGTTAGAATGAGGAGTAAGGATGGGAGTGAGTGTTACAAGCACCTGGAAGGACCTACACCAAATGTCACCAGTTTTTGGGATGTCGTAACGGGTCACAAGGGTAATTATCCTACCGCGATCTTGACCCGTGCGACTCCTTCAATTATGTCATGATAAAAAGGGGATGAAAGGATGGGGTTTGGTAGGCACCTCCAACAATTATGTCACGGATATAGTTGAAGGGTTAGCTCAGAGGATTGCTATGGGATGTGACTAAGCACAACCTGCTGCAGGAGCACCGTGCACCTCCTACACGTGATACTTCTAACACTCAGGGGTTTGAATCCGCGAACCCAGAGCGACTCGCTGACCAAGGAAGGATACCCGGGATGGGGAAGGTGTTTAAGGCCCCCACACTTAATGCGAACATGGCGTGGGAAGGACGCAGGTATGACGCAGGTCCTAAACTAACACATAGTACGCAACACTTCTAGAAAAATATATAATTTATTATAAGCATGGTGTGAGGCCGGAAGAGTGAGTTACGAATACATAAATAAAAGATTACCATATCTATACTGTATTCACTCTTAGGTTGATCCGCGTCAAAACAAACCCCAGGTGACCAGTGCACCGTTATAATGTATCCTTCCGCCATTCGCACTAGAAATACTGTCACACTTTCAGACCATGTGCGGTGACTAGCATATTCTGTTTACGGTTAAAGATGATAAGATTGATAGTTGTAACAAAACAAACGTTTGCATATATGATAATAGTTAATTCTAAAATAAATGAGGGAAAAATAAAGTATGCGATAACTCAATTTATTCGCTCTCTGGAGCTGTTGGCGGCTCATTTAAAAAAGAAATTGTGCACTGTTACGCGAATTGCATTCTTCTCAAGATCACTACATTCTTGCATCGCGTATTTCATCTGCTTTCTTTTTCTTTTTTTTCCGGGTGTAACCACTCAGATTTTTCTGCACAAGGACTGTTTATACTTGTACTCGAAACACCGGTGAACTCAGAAGTTAATTTCGCCATTTCTTTCGCGGAAAGTGTTGGTTATTTCTCACATAACTTACAATAAAGATTCAACACTATTCTTTTTTCACCACTAGTCAATGGTTTGCGCGGTTAATGCTTTACGTAATTCAACGAAAACACAAGAGCGAATTCACCATCCTCCATGATACTAAACACAACTGATCGTTTCTGGCTGTAAACAATATTCTGCGCCTACCCGGATGTCAGGTGACTCATACAAATTGCATCATGGGACTTGTAGCTCTGTTTTACGGTATAAATCAGCGTTAAATAAAACCTTAGGTATTTGTATAGAATATTATACTATTTAAGGATGAATTCATTCTAAAATTCAGAGATTAGCATGGACCTACTTTCCTGGGCGCATTGCTACCGTGCCGCGGATCAACCTAAGAGTGAATATAGTGTACAGTGAAGGGTGATAGTTTTATAATAAATTTGAGTTGGGTCTCAGCTGAGGATGAGAGAAACAAATCTCTCGAAAACGCTCCTACGGTAACAATTAGCGTCTTTATGTGATGTGAATTAATATATACCAACTCAAATTTTAAGGGTGATAGTGCCTGGTGCTTAGCTGTTCGTTATTACATCTTAAAATAACACTTTTGAATCACGTGGTCGTTCAACAATCAGAGCAGCGTGGGCTCCCGCTGCAAGGCGGTTCGTGTCGACCTTCGTGCTTGAAACCATGGGTTTATGAAGTAAAATGTCGCTGCCTAAGCAATACGTCACTCTCTTAGTAAACGCGCTGTACTCCGCCAAAGATAAATGTCGGCCATTGCCTGTGCTGATGCGGCGAGTTCCGGGTCTACTACTTGACTACCGTACGGAGGTCACAAGTTCCAGGTTTAACAATTTAGAACTATATGGCCAAAAACTGTATATTTATAGTAAAATTAACGCCAGATTAACCGTAACAATAATGTGTAAAAATCATAAACAATTGAAGCATAGAGACACGGAAGGAAACCAACAATGCGTTAGCATTGTAGGAGGTGTGGAAAGAGCAACATGATTTGGGAGACGCGAGAATGAACTTTTACGCAGCAGACGTGTTACATCAACGCAAAACATGCAAGATGTAGAAAATTTCAAGACACATAGTACGGTGTTTAATATTGGAGTGGTTGAGGAGACGAATTACCATGAGTTACGTGCGAAAAGGCACAGTAAGTAAATAATATATCCTCCGCTAAAATAAGTCGCGTAGAGGAAAGAATTGCATTACGTTGAGAAGTACCTGGGTTTTTCTAATCACGAGGTATATAAATAATTATTCCCATGCATTATTGAAAAGAAGTCTTGAAAGTTAAGATTAGTTAATAATTATATAAACTTAAGTAACTTTGCTGCATCAAAAATATAGCATCACATATTATTACATTATCCAAACAAGGAACCCACATATAGATATTTGTCGTTTTTTTGGGATTTTGTTTTATAAGCAAGTGTTTTATAAGTAAAAACTGATTATCCAATTATTGTGAAAAGTTAAGAATTATAATTATATTGCATAATTTTCTGAATTAAAGCAACGGATTACTTTATTATTGTTAAAACTTATACTTTTAAAAGATCTAGAAATACATAAGAATTTATTTGACAATTTTGAATAATCATTTTAAACAAACGACAACTTAAATATTACATTACTTAAGTTATTATTCAAGTAGTTCAAAAACCAAACATCCCTAATAACCAGTTCGATGCTACGAGTCTCATACTCTTAGCACACCGACTAATTAATTAAATAAATACCAGTTGTAAAAATCTTTTACAACTGGAAGCTAACCAATAAATGATATTTTATATGAACCACAAAAATACCTTCAAGTGGAGTCCAACAGTGTGGTGCGAGAATAGGATTGGGAAAGCCAATAAATTCATTTCAAAAATAAAACTTTAAAACCTACAAGAACGTCATCGAAGCCTAAGGATCGCCACGACATTGAAGACCCTACTTCACAGCCCAAGGACCACAAAGAAGAGAAGAGAGCATATGTTGGCGACATTCAGAACTTCAAAACCTAAGCACCAAAACAAAAACTATAACATTTTAAATCATTTAAATTTAAAATTATTTAAATTATTTAATTAAAATCATTTTAACTTTAAATTTAATTAATTTAAAAAGTGTATATCTTGTAAAATGCATTAGTTACTTTAGGTTATATTGGATGCATTTAAGAAGAATAGAATTGTCCAGCTGAATCTAAGAAAATTAGTAAAGAAATGGAAAAAGAAATGTCTCTCACAAATAATACAGGTGGTGAGCATAAGGCAGCACAGGATAATGCTAGCCAGAAAATTCCGAATATACAGTGTCCGGCCATATTATTAGATGCACATTGCCTATTTTACAATTCCTGAATTCTGAGGACTAACTTAGTAATTATGCCCATCTATCATTATGAACCTTACTGAATAATGTTAGGGAACTCCTGCTGTCTACGATGAAAGTGTGTTATGTAGTTTCCTATGTTCTAAGAGTTGAAATTGTTGCTTCACAAACATTAGTTGCGATATTGCTAACAAGCAGAGAAGACACATTTTAAGCTTATGCTAACATTACTTAAATTCGTGTTTTTATTTATGATTGAAAGGTGAAATTTATGATTTTGCATTTTTTTATCTAACTTTGTAGAAAATATTAATTGCTTACAAACATAAGAAGTACATAATTTGATTGACACCTTGAAAATTTGCATGCCAAAAGCACTGTTTAAAACTAACATTTCTTCAAATTCTAATACTTCTCGAAGATTGGGCGCGGGTGAATCAGCTATGAAGCAAGTTAATAAGAAACTTGAATTTGGTGCGGAACTAGCTCCACAAAGAATAGATGTGGGTGGAAACGAATTCTCACACCAAAACAGAATGTTGCTTAAAAAGGATTTGTAAAATAAATAGTTTTGCTGATGCAAAATAAATGAATTTCAAGCTTCAACATATTGGTATTGCTTCATCTGAAAGAGCTGTTAGCATGAACCTTTCATAAATAAGTTAAAAGCCCACAGACGGCCAAGAAGCCCAAATTAACTGGCTCTGTGGCTACGAAATGCCAAAGGAGCACATGGACAAAGACTTGAACTTCTGAAATTGATAAATATGAGAATCTTAATTGCAAAAATATCTATTGAATTGGACTCCACATATGAAACAAATTTACACACACTTCTTTTGTTTCAAGTTTGATTTAGTGATGAAAGTACTTTTGCAATTCTGGCAAACAGAGATCAGTTTGCGCGAAGGTATCATGGTGAAATGTATCATCCTGGCTGTAAAACATCCCAACAAGGTCATAGCGGGTCAGTCATCACTGGGAAAGGCACTGGACATTCTAATCTTGTTCAAGGAAAAGATGCGGCAGGATCAATACAAAAAGTGTTGAGAAGTAGGCTACTGCCTCAAATAGACTAATTCCCAAATGGAGAAACATTTGGCTTTATACAAGATGGGGCAAGATGTCACACTGCAAAATGAGCGATAGCTTTTTTGTGAGAGCGCATCCTTTTGTTGGCCTGGGAATTCACCGGATATGAACCGCATCGAAAAGCTGGAGGCTAGTGAAAAAAGAAGTCTAGAATCATCATCCACATACAATTCAGGCATGTATAAATAGCACTTCAAAATGAATCAAAGCACTAATAGCTACCAAAGGTGGCTTGACTAAATGCTAAAACTTCACTAAATTGTAAGCACCTGACAACAATTCATAAATACATCCAGTTATCACCATATTGTGTACATTATGCTTTAAATTCTTCATCAGTGTTTAAAGAAATGTAATGTTTCAATTTAGGCTAGTAAAAATAAGTTGTATACTTTGCCTCTTAACCTCATACTGTATTGAAAAATCAAGGTGCGTCTAATAAATCAGCATGGCACTGTAATTACTTTGAGAGAAATAAAACTTGAAATGATATAAATCAATAAGGAATAGAAAGAAATAGCTAGGGACATTAATAAGAAGCAAGGACAGAAATTACCAATAAACAAAGCCAATTAGCAACTGATATAGCAGAAAGACAAAGTTAGTTAACTACTGAATCACTACCAAACACAACCCGTTATAGCTACTGGCATAAGTAATAAAATAAAAGAAATTAGATCTGAACAAATTAAATTTCAGACATAGACAACTGTACAAATAAAAGATATGTTTAAAAATGAACTCAATGAAATTAAGGAAAATTCTACAGTCATGAACATCAGCATAAATACTGAGATTGAGAAGCTGAAGTCAAATTGTGATGCCATAGCTGATAAAGGTAGTTAGAGAAATGGAAGTAGTGAGTGAAAGCTTAGAAATTATCAGAACTGAAATGTGTGCACAACATGTATTGGTTGCTAAGCTAGCAGATAACCGAAGTAAAACGGAGGAAGAAATTGCTAAACAATTCAAAGTAAATAACAAATGAAAAATCTGATAAATTGCAAGAGGTTTAGCATACACTCCATGATCATCAAGCACCTAGAAATGTACAAAATAATATGAATAATGACAATGAGGATGTACTCACTAATGAATAGGAAATTTGTAGCAATCATGGGTTGTTACAGAATTATGAAATGCACTCAGAATACAAAAACATATACCGCACTTCACACATAATTATCACCTAGTAACGCAGTCTACAATAAATATCTAATGACAGAGATTGTAGCATCAACATTTGATGAAGCGGGGGACAATCGGAAGCGATTCCTTGAAGAAGTCGAGCATATTTTAGGTCCAAAATGATTCCACATGAATTAAGGGTGTACTTAATACGAAAACGGGCAGCCGAATGGTTAATAACATTGTCGGGAGATGCTCCTAACACGCTACTGGGTGCAATCGGTTCAAAATCGTATCAGAGTCGAACTAGCCGCAGGTAAATACAACTTCGAAGGCAGCTTAACCACGACTATTTCATGCAAATAGCTAACAAAGCTTGAATGTCCCATCACCTATAATCAAGAAATAATCTGCACAGTAACAAGACATTTTCCAGAAAACATCCGGAACAATTTAATAGTAACAAAACGTTTATGATTCTTAATTGCGTTCCAAACAAAATAATGGCAACGCCACGCAATCAAATGTGCTCACCTAGACATGGAAATAGCAGACCCCACACAGTCAATAGGAACAACAATGACACGGTACAGAACAATCGAAATCAAAATTTCGCACAATTTCAAAACCAAAACTCCCGGAGAAGAAGGGAGGCACAATTACCCCAAAGGAGAAGCCAACCTTCCAATGAAGCAAGAATACATTATAGAAATACAATGCCACGATCCGACGAGACGACAAATAACCGATCCTCACATCAGGTGAACAATGGACCGGTAGAAATGCACAAATAAATTGCATGACGTTCCATAATGGTAGTGATGCCGCCATTCCGACGAGAAGTGGAATAACCGTATAGTTAAACTAGACGGAGGTTATCCTGTCCGTAACCTCGAATCCCACAATTCCACCACAAGGAGTTCATCACTTAACGTTGATAGGATCAAAGAAAAGCATACTGTACTAATAGGTACCGGTGCGCAAGTATCTGTACGCAACGAGAAGTGGTTTGTCGATTTATGCCAATCGAATAAGCACTTACAGTATCTACCAGTATGTATGTATGCTGTACTGTTGCAATTGGAAAACAAAAATAACGCATCAAACACCAAGTCATGTTAAATAGATGGATGGCAGTATGAATTTATCTCATCAGTATATTCAGAATACAAGCAGATGTGATATTAGGATGTGATATCCTATATCACTGGCGAAACAAGCTAGACTTTGATGAGCGAAGGGTAGTAGTAAAGATGTAGAAAATGACATAATATTATTATTTCTCTTAATACAAGAGGAATTTGCAGTAGGCAAACCAAGCCGCATAGAAGATTGCGAGCAAAAGTAGACGAGAACAAGCGATTCTGCGTAGAGTACATAAATATAAATATATACCATTATAACAATCGAAATTCCGCCATCAAATGCCAATTACCAATGTCATAAAGAATCCTGCGAGGAAATACATTGCGTAACATACGTTAGAGGAAAAGACAGAAATGCTCCCAACACAATATCACTCAGCGAAGCTGTTAAGAATGAAAATGAAGACGAAGCTAGTATAACCGACAGCTGGAAAATATTCTTGTAAGAAACATACATGTATTAAGCAAGAAACCGGGTACTTGTAACGTTTACACACACAATTTTGAGGTCACAGACTTAAAACCATTTCAACACAAAGCTCGACCGATCCCACATGAGATCAGGGCAGAAACAGACACCATAATTGAGCACTGGAGAAGGTCACACAGAAAGGTCACAACTCAGAAACGAATAAATTGAGGATGACAATAGATGCCAGAAAATTAAACTTCTACAACAAAAAAAAAACAGATAATTTTAAACCAGAGGAAGTTGAGCATGAATTAGGAAGCCTAAAAGGAAAGTATTTTACTAGTATATATATTTAACTTTTTAATTTTGGCAGATATCCTTACATCCATATGTTATGAAATATATATCATTCAATCATCAAGCCCGAACTTCAATTTTATTGAAATGTGCCGTTGATCTGTCAACGAGTAGCAATGCTCTACTGCGAGCGCTACACAAGTATTTGGTAACACAGTAACATCTGGCACAGTATGCTGACAATTTCCTTAACTACAGTAATATTAAAGCCTATGTTCTAAATGTTCTAAAATGAATACATGGACGTAATACAACAGTGAATTTAGAAAAAAACGTAAATTTATAAGTGCAGAAACCAAATTTTTGGATTATATAATTTTGCAAGCAGGGATAAACGCTGGTCCTGAGCGAATAAAAACAACACAAGGAATATCGCCTCCTAAGAATCAAAACCAACGCTTACTAGGAATTTTACAGTAAAACAGCAAATTTATCTTAAAATATGCCGACTAAATTGCACGACGAAGACAACTGTTGAAGAAAGAATTCAAGTGTAACTGGACACAAGAACATCAATAAACTTTTGAAAATTTCGAAATAGCCTTTCAAAATAGTATTTTGTTAAAAGTCCAAATCCAGATCTTCCACATTACACACACTCAGATGCAACAACATGCGCAGCAATAATTGCACAAGAAAGCAGCTTGAGAAATACGTGATAAGTACTGCACCCCGATTACTATCGAAAGTCGAATCGAACGCCGGCATCAGGGAACTAGAAATTGGGGAAATTTATTTCACCTTACAGAAATTTCAAAAGATTTATAATTGTAAAACCATTGTGTGTACAGATCACATTAATTAATCTTTTATACAAACCTGTAAATTAAAAAACTAAAAATCTCACGTAACATACACGAGATTACTTCACAAGACAAGGAGGTTAAGTCATATCTCTGGAAAGGAAAATATTTTCAGCGATCTGTTATGAAGATTAAACAAAAACAACAAATCCTCGAACACGAGCCAATCCATACAACAATGTGAAGATAATTAAATTAAATTTGATGGGAAACAAAGAATTTTCAAAACACATTATGAATTTAAGCAATATGAACATAAAGAAGCTGAATTAAGTAAACTATTTACAAGTAGGGGAAGTATTGTATTTCACCCAAAAATTCGATACCGAGATTTCACCGGAAATACATGTTTTAAGACCCTCTGAATCCAAAAAAAGCATCTTTGGAAACATGTCCGTGTGTGTGTCTGTCTGTAAACAGCATAACTCAGAAACGAACAGTCGGATAAATACCAAACTTGGTATTTAAGTTCAATATCTTCCAGGGATGCAACACGAAGGTTTTCAACAAACTCCTCCACCCCAGGATACCCTTTACATGTAAGATTTTTCGAAAATTTTAATTTTCTCAAAAACGGCTCTAACGATTTTCATTAAAATATCATATGTTTAAGATATTTTCATGACAAATAAAACGTATATCTTGAATTTTCTGGGAATGTCTCCAAAAGTGTTCTTCATTGTGAACGACTTTTGCATAACTGGTAAACCATAAGAGATAGACAACATTTTACTACACAAAAAATGTAGATCGCGCTAAAATACACGATTTATGTCATATACATTTCTTTTGTTGAGTGAACTATTTTCGAGATATTGCTTGTTATTCCCTTAAATTTTTCAATACTTATTTTCTAAAATGAGAATTCGTTATTCATTTTTACTTTCTCTACTACGTATAGTAAGTAGGGGAAGTATTGCATTCCACCCAAAAATTCGATACCGAGATTTCACCGGAAATACATGTTTGGAGACCTCCTGAATCCAAAAAAAGCATTTTTGGAAACATGTCCGTGTGTGTGTCTGTGTGTGTGTGTGTCTGTGTGTGTGTCTGTGTGTGTGTCTGTGAACAGCATAACTCAAAAACTAACAGTCGGATAAACACCAAACTTGGTATTTACGTTCAGTATCTTCCAGAGATACGACACGAAGATTTTCAAGAAAATCCCCCCACCCCAGACTACCCTTTACATGGAACATTTTTCGAAAATTTTAATTTTCTCAAAAATGGCTCTAACGATTTTGATGAAAATATCATATGTTTAAGATAATGTCATGAGAAATGAAATGTATATCTCGAAATTTCTGGGAATGTCTCCAAAAGTATTCTTCATTATGAACGACTTTTGCATAACTGGTAAACCATAAGAGATAGACAAAATTTTACTACACAAAAAATGTAGATCGCGTTAAAATACACAACTTATAACATATACATTTTTTTTGTTGAGTGAACCGTTTTCGAGATATTGCTTGTTATTTCCTTAAATTTTCCAATACTTATACTTTTTCTCAAATTCGTTATTCATTTTTTTATGTCCTGGACATGCAACGAGAATGGAATGCGCCACATAGCAACCAGCGATAAAATATTTGACTATCGTTTAAAAGCTACCATATTCCCCTTGCATCTACAAGAAAATTACCAATAAGATTGACATCTCGATATCTCGATTAATATGAAGCATATGGAGAATAGGCGTTTGTAAAAATAGATTGTACAAGAGTAGAGAAAGTCATGTGAGTGTAACACATCAGATTTTTACTTTCTCTACTACGTATAGTAAGTAGGGGAAGTATTGCATTCCACCCAAAAATTCGATACCGAGACTTCACCGGAAATACATGTTTTGAGACCTTCTGAATCCAAAAAAAGCATTTTTGGAAACATGTCCGTGTGTGTGTCTGTGTGTGTGTGTGTGTGTGTGTGTGTGTGTCTGTGTGTGAGTCTGTGAACAGCATAACTCAAAAACGAACAGTCGGATAAACACCAAACTTGGTATTTAGGTTCAGTATCTTCCAGCAATGCGACACGAAGGTTTTCAAGAAAATCCCCCCACCCCAGACTATCCTTTACATGGAAGATTTTTCGAAAATTTTAATTTTCTCAAAAATGGCTCTAACGATTTTGATGAAAATATCATATGTTTAAGATAGTTTCATGACAAATAAAATGTATATCTTGAATTTTCTGGGAATGTCTCCAAAAGTATTCTTCATTGTGAACGACTTTTGCATAACTGGTAAACCATAAGAGATAGACAAAATTTTACTGCACAAAAAATGTAGATCGCATTAAAATACACAGTTTATGTCATATACATTTCTTTTGTTGAGTGAACCGTTTTCGATATATTGCTTGTTATTTCCTTAAATTTTCCAATACTTTTTCTCAAATGGGAATTCGTTATTCATTTTTACTTTCTCTACTACGTATAGTAAGTAGGGGAAGTATTGCATTCCACCCAAAAATTCGATACCGAGATTTCACCGGAAATACATGTTTTGAGACCTCCTGAATCCAAAAAAAGCATTTTTGGAAACATGTCCGTGTGTGTGTCTGTGTGTGTGTCTGTGTGTGTGTGTGTCTGTGTGTGTGTCTGTGTGTGTGTCTGTGTGTCTGTGAACAGCATAACTCAAAAACGAACAGTCGGATAAGCACCAAACTTGGTATTTAAGCTCAGTATCTTCCAGAGATGCGACACGAAGGTTTTCAAGAAAATCCCCCCACCCCAGACTACCCTTTACATGGAAGATTTTTCGAAAATTTTAATTTTCTCAAAAATGGCTCTAACGATTTTGATGAAAATATCATATGTTTAAGATAATGTCATGAAAAATGAAATGTATATCTTGAATTTTCTGGGAATGTCTCCAAAAGTATTCTTCATTGTGAACGACTTTTGCATAACAGGTAAAGCATAAGAGATAGACAAAATTTTACTACACAAAAAATGTAGATCGCGTTAAAATACACAACTTATGTCATATACATTTCTTTTGTTGAGTGAACCGTTTTCGAGATATTGCTTGTTATTTCCTTAAATTTTACAATACTTATACTTTTTCTCAAATTCGTTATTCATATTTTTTATGTCCTGGACATGCAAAGAGAATGGAATGCGCCACATAGCAACCAGCGTTAAAATATTTGACTATCGCTTAAAAGCTACCATATTTCCCTTGCATCTACAAGAAAATTACCAATAAGATTGACATCTCGATATCTCGATTAACATGAAGCATATGGAGAATAAGCGTTTGTAAAATTAGATTGTACAAGAGTAGAGAAAGTCATGTGAGTGTAACACATCAGATTTTTTTTTATGTCCTGGACATGCAAAGAGAATGGAATGCGCCACATAGCAACCAGCGATAAAATATTTGACTATCGCTTAAAAGCTATCATATTCCCCTTGCATCTACATGAAGATTAGCAATAAGATTAACATCTCGATATCTCGATTAACATGAAGCATATGGAGAATAGGCGTTTGTAAAATTAGATTGTACAAGAGTAGAGAAAGTCATGTGAGTGTAACACATCAGATTTTTTTGTCTTGGATATGCAAAGAGTATTAATCTGTGGCAAAGGGAATGGTGCTGCACCTAGCAACCAGCTATTAAGAGATATGTATGTGCTTAAAGGCTACTGTATTTCTATATTGCCCTTGTAAATATATATTCCCCTTACATCTACAAGAAAATTAGCAATAAGATAGAGTCTGCCATTGTTTATCTCGATTAACATGAAGTAGGTGGAGAATAAGCGTTTGTAAAAATAGTTTGTACAAAAGTAGAGAAAGTCATGTGAGTGTAACACATCAGATCTTTTTTAATTTACGTTATGCCCATGCTCGATTTTCATTGTTAATGGGCCCACTACCCTTCTTTACGTTACCTATGAAGAAAGGAATTCCCGCTTTAGCTTTAATTACGGTCTAGTGACCGACGGCCGGGAGAAACTCATGCTGGCTAGATGCCACGCAGGAGGTCTTGCGTAGACGCGGGCAGAGGATGCAGCGGCCCCGCAGGCCACTATCCGACCCGTCACATCCCTAGGCTTAATTTAACAGTTTTATCTCACAGACCTGTAGGTTAACGAGCAAGTTTTCGTATTTTGTTTTTATTTTTTATAGTTTAACCTCCCTTGAGAAATGGTGAAGAAGCGATGATCAGTTATGAGTGTTGAAATGAGTCCGGCGTGCAAAGAGCTGAGTCCCGGAAAAGTCTTATCCAGTGAAATTCACGGTAACCGAGATTCGATTTCGGATCTCGGATTACTAGGCAGAGCCGTGGACTATTTAATTATGCAAGTGGTACTTTCAGAATAAGGACTTAGATGAGGAAGGTCACAACTATATGCTCACTTATTTCATTCAAACTTTAGGAAAATGTTCTATATAGAAAACAAACAGTGGCTTATTCTACACAATACCGTACCGTCTCAAGGAGAACTACCGCTCTGGAAATGCTCAATGGCAGGACTGTAACACATTACGAAATCTCAAAGACTGAATTCGGGGTTCTGATCGCTGTTCACACTGCTCCAGGCACCATTAGCTCTTTCAAGCATAGATTTTGATATTTCTTAAAGAGCATTTATGTGTTGCCTTATGTGATTTAAAAGAAATAGTAAGACAAGTCAAGTAGTTTCTATCCTTTCCTTGTGACCATGTGAATACCCCCTCTCATGCCAACTTTTAATTATGCTTATTTATGATCAGGGATGAGCATATTATTTAATTCGAGAAAAATATACGTAAAAATTCTGAGTTTTACCAAAGAGTAACTGTGTTTCGTTACTTTAAATGCAAATTATTTTTGGGAAGGCTCTAATAGTTCATAAAATACTGGATCCCTACACACAAGTACTTCCTGTAAACCAGCGCAGAGGAAGGTTTGGAAAACAGCTGCTTCCTTGGTAAATTCCATTCCAGCTTTAATACCGACAGAAAATGCTTTTCCCCGGAACGATTTAATTTGAATTCCTCAGAATTTTGCTACGTCAACATTTCCCTCACGAAAGGTCACTTGTGTTTACCTCACTGCGGCAGCAAGAAACTTATTTAGAGACCCACAGCAATAGCCATTTTCTGCAACAGAAGCATTCATGCCTGGGGAACCGTATTATTTGAAAACAGTGGCTAGCGCATACATGCCTGACGAGCAGAGATGCCGTAGCTTCCGTACTCAAGAATAACTCGTTTCTTTACGGTCTAACTTAACTTTAAGGTTAGGAAGTTAAATCGTGTCTGGAATATTTTGCATGAGCATTTGCACGTGAGAAAACTCGCAGTGTGAAGGGTGTTGCTTTTTTACTTTCTCTACTACGTATAGTAAGTAGGGGAAGTATTGTATTCCACCCAAAAATTCCATACCAAGATTTCACCGGAAATATATGTTTTGAGACCCCCTGAATCCAAAAAAAAGCATTTTTGGAAACATGTCCGTGTTTGTGTGTGTGTGTGTGTGTGTGTGTGTGTGTGTGTGAACAGCTTAACTCAGAAACGAACAGTCGGATAAACATAAAACTTGGTATTTAGGTTCAGTATCTTCCAGAGATGCGACACGAAGGTTTTCAAGAAAATTCCCTACCCCAAATTACCCTTTATATGGAACATTTTTCGAAAATTTTAATTTTCTCAAAAATGGCTCTTAACAATTTTGATTAAAATATCGGCTAATATTATCTTATAGTGTGCCCGTAGAAAATGCTTATAAAATCAAAAGGAAAGCGAATAAATTACCTTAAGAGTGAGCTTAGAACACGATGTGGTCTCGTCTATAGCTGGTGCCCACCTGCCCGCCCGTTTAAGGTATTTTAGATATATAGGAAAATCGCGTCAGGAAGTAAACAAACGTAGCCATTTTGCAAAAAATTACACGCAAATTGGGTACTGCCAACGTAAATAAAAATGTGAAATCGGCTAAATGCGATGCGCCGTTGTTACCGCTATTTGTTGTTGTTGTTCTGCGATTTTGTTGAAACGCAACGCGTGCAAATTAACAGTGCGTATTTAATATAAAGCAAAATGGTTTGCACGGGGTGTGAGAATACTGTCTTTAGCATTCTAACTCAACACGTGCTATGCTTATATAAAAAAAACTAAACTAAACCTAACTTTTCGTGAATTGAGAAACGTCAGCTTATATAAAAAAACTAACCTAAATCTAACCTTTCGTGAACTCAGAAACGTAAGCTTATATAAAAAAAACTAACCTAAACCTAACCTTCCGTGAATCCATAAATGTAAGCTTATATAAAAAAAACTAACCTAAACCTAACCTTTCATGAATTCAGAAACGTAAGCTTATATAAAAAAACTAACCTAAACCTAACCTTTCGTGAATTCAGAAACATAAGCTTATATAAAAAAACCAACCTAAACCTAACCTTCCGTGAATCCATTAACGTAAGCTGATATAAAAAAAACTAAACCTAACCTTACCTAACCTCCCGTGAATCAGAAACGTAAGTTTAGGAAGGCACGATCGCTTCGCTCGCGTGCTTTGATGTAAACAGTGGTAAAAAATTAAAACAAGGATATATATAAAGGTAATTCAGAAGTCTATGGTTATATACAAAACTAACCTAAACCTAACCTTTCGTCAATTCAGAAACGTAAGCTTATACAAAAAAACTAACCTAAACCTAACATTTCCTGAATTCAGAAACGTAAGCTTATATAAAAAAAACTAACCTAAACCTAACCTTTCGTGAATTCAGAAACGTAAGCTTATATAAAAAAACTAACCTAAACCTAATCTTTCCTGAATTCAGAAACGTAAGCTTATATAAAAAAAACTAACCTAAACCTAACCTTTCCTGAATTCAGAAACGTAAGTTTATATAAAAAAAACGTAAGTTTATATAAAAAAACTAAACTTAACCTAACCTCCCGTGAATCAGAAACGTAAGTTTAGGAACGCACGCTCGCTTCGCTCGCGTGCTTTGATGTAAACAGTGATAACAAATTAAAACAAGGATATATATAAAGGTAATTCAGAAACCTATGGTTATATAAAAAAACCTAACCTAACCTAACCTTTCGTCAATTCAGAAACGTAAGCTTATATAAAAAACTAACCTAAATCTAACCTTTCGTGAACTCAGAAACGTAAGCTTATATAAAAAAAACTAACCTAAACCTAACCTTCCGTGAATACATAAATGAAAGCTTATATAAAAAAACTAACCTAAACCTAACCTTTCATGAATTCAGAAACGTAAGCTTATATAAAAAAACCAACCTTTCGTGAATTCAGAAACGTAAGCTTATATAAAAAAACTAACCTAAACCTAACCTTTCCTGAATTCAGAAACGTAAGCTTATATAAAAAACTAACCTAAACCTAACCTTTCCTGAATTCAGAAACGTAAGCTTATATAAAAAAACTAACCTAAACCTAACCTTTCGTGAATTCAGAAACATAAGCTTATATAAAAAAACCAACCTAAACCTAACGTTCCGTGAATCCATTAACGTAAGCTGATATAAAAAAAACTAAACCTAACCTTACCTAACCTCCCGTGAATCAGAAACGTAAGTTTAGGAACGCACGCTCGCTTCGCTCGCGTGCTTTGATGTAAACAGTGGTAAAAAATTAAAACAAGGATATATATAAAAGTAATTCAGAAGCCTATGGTTATATAAAAAACTAACCTAAACCTAACCTTTCGTCAATTCAGAAACGTAAGCTTATACAAAAAAAACTAACCTAAACCTACCCTTTCTTGAATTCAGAAACGTAAGCTTATATAAAAAAACTAACCTAAACCTAACCTTTCGTGAATTCAGAAACGTAAGCTTATATAAAAAAACTACCTAAACCTAATCTTTCGTGAATTCAGAAACATAAGCTTATATAAAAAAACCAACCGAAACCTAACCTTCCGTGAATCCATTAACGTAAGCTGATATAAAAAAAAACTAAACCTAACCTTACCTAACCTCCCGTGAATCAGAAACGTAAGTTTAGGAACGCACGCTCGCTTCGCTCGCGTGCTTTGATGTAAACAGCGGTAAAAAATTAAAACAAGGATATATATAAAGGTAATTCAGAAGCCTATGGTTATATAAAAAACTAACCTAAACCTAACCTTTCGTCAATTCAGAAACGTAAGCTTATACAAAAAAAACTAACCTAAACCTAACCTTTCCTGAATTCAGAAACGTAAGCTTATATAAAAAAAACTAACCTAAACCTAACCTTTCGTGAATTCAGAAACGTAAGCTTATATAAAAAAAACTAACCTAAACCTAACCTTTCCTGAATTCAGAAACGTAAGCTTATATAAAAAAAACTAACCTAAACCTAACATTTCCTGAATTCAGAAACGTAAGCTTATATAAAAAAAACTAACCTAAACCTAACCTTTCGTGAATTCAGAAACGTAAGCTTATATAAAAAAACTAACCTAAACCTAATCTTTCCTGAATTCAGAAACGTAAGCTTATATAAAAAAAACTAACCTAAACCTAACCTTTCCTGAATTCAGAAACGTAAGTTTATATAAAAAAAACGTAAGTTTATATAAAAAAACTAAACTTAACCTAACCTCCCGTGAATCAGAAACGTAAGTTTAGGAACGCACGCTCGCTTCGCTCGCGTGCTTTGATGTAAACAGTGATAACAAATTAAAACAAGGATATATATAAAGGTAATTCAGAAACCTATGGTTATATAAAAAAACCTAACCTAACCTAACCTTTCGTCAATTCAGAAACGTAAGCTTATATAAAAAACTAACCTAAATCTAACCTTTCGTGAACTCAGAAACGTAAGCTTATATAAAAAAACTAACCTAAACCTAACCTTCCGTGAATACATAAATGAAAGCTTATATAAAAAAACTAACCTAAACCTAACCTTTCATGAATTCAGAAACGTAAGCTTATATAAAAAAACCAACCTTTCGTGAATTCAGAAACGTAAGCTTATATAAAAAAACTAACCTAAACCTAACCTTTCCTGAATTCAGAAACGTAAGCTTATATAAAAAACTAACCTAAACCTAACCTTTCCTGAATTCAGAAACGTAAGCTTATATAAAAAAACTAACCTAAACCTAACCTTTCGTGAATTCAGAAACATAAGCTTATATAAAAAAACCAACCTAAACCTAACCTTCCGTGAATCCATTAACGTAAGCTGATATAAAAAAAACTAAACCTAACCTTACCTAACCTCCCGTGAATCAGAAACGTAAGTTTAGGAACGCACGCGAGCGAAGCGAGCGTGCTTTGATGTAAACAGTGGTAAAAAATTAAAACAAGGATATATATAAAAGTAATTCAGAAGCCTATGGTTATATAAAAAACTAACCTAAACCTAACCTTTCGTCAATTCAGAAACGTAAGCTTATACAAAAAAAACTAACCTAAACCTACCCTTTCTTGAATTCAGAAACGTAAGCTTATATAAAAAAACTAACCTAAACCTAACCTTTCGTGAATTCAGAAACGTAAGCTTATATAAAAAAACTACCTAAACCTAATCTTTCGTGAATTCAGAAACATAAGCTTATATAAAAAAACCAACCGAAACCTAACCTTCCGTGAATCCATTAACGTAAGCTGATATAAAAAAAAACTAAACCTAACCTTACCTAACCTCCCGTGAATCAGAAACGTAAGTTTAGGAACGCACGCTCGCTTCGCTCGCGTGCTTTGATGTAAACAGCGGTAAAAAATTAAAACAAGGATATATATAAAGGTAATTCAGAAGCCTATGGTTATATAAAAAACTAACCTAAACCTAACCTTTCGTCAATTCAGAAACGTAAGCTTATACAAAAAAAACTAACCTAAACCTAACCTTTCCTGAATTCAGAAACGTAAGCTTATATAAAAAAAACTAACCTAAACCTAACCTTTCGTGAATTCAGAAACGTAAGCTTATATAAAAAAAACTAACCTAAACCTAATCTTTCCTGAATTCAGAAACGTAAGCTTATATAAAAAAAACTAACCTAAACCTAACCTTTCCTGAATTCAGAAACGTAAGCTTATATAAAAAAAAACTAACTAAACCTAACCTTTCGTGAATTCAGAAACGTAAGCTTATATAAAAAAAACTAACCTAAACCTAACCTTTCGAAAGCTTACATAAATAAAAAATCTAACGTAAGCGTGACCTTCCGTTAATTCATAAAGCACAGGTTGTCTAAGATCCCTGGGCTACACTCTGTGGTCGTTTCCGCATTCGCGGCATTAATTTTCGTTTTGGCGGCATTAATTTGTTATATGTTGGCAGCATAAACATATGACATACGTGACATGTGTTGAGCTAGTGCATGGCATAGTGTGACATCTGTTGGACAATATAACACATCATATTCATCGCCGTGGGGCACACTGTAAGATGATATTGTCCAAAATATCATACGTTTAAGATATTTTCATGACAAATGAAATGTATACCTCGAATTTTCTCGGAATGTCTCCAAAAGTATTCTTCATTGTGAACGACTTTTGCATAACTGGTAAACCATAAGAGATAGACAAACTTTTACAACACAAAAATGTAGATCGCGTTAAAATACACAATTTATGTCATATACATTTTTGTTGTTGAGTGAACCATTTTCGAGATATTGCGTGTTATTCCCTTAAATTTTCCAATATTTATACTTTTTCTCAAATGGAAATTCGTTATTCATTTTTTTTTGTCCTGGTTATGCAAAGAGAATGGAATACTCGACATAGCAACCAGCTCTTAATATATTTGACTATCGCTTAAAGCTTACCAATTGCCCTTGTACCTACAAGAAAATTAGCAATAAGATTAACATCTCGATTAACATGAAGCATATGGAGAATAAGCGTTTGTAAAAATAGTTTGTACAAGAGCAGAGAAAGTCATGTGAGTGTAACACATCAGAAATTCTTTTTGTTTAATATTCAATCAGAAACGAATCCGAAAGAACAACTTACAGTAGTGCTTGGTGCATGTATGGGTGGGGAAGGGAGTTATAATTACGGAAACTGCACAAATATTTCCAAAAATGTAAACTAGTGGGTTTATAGGGGTTTCCATATTCGGCCACCCTAATTCAATCCCGTTTCGCTGAATATGAACATTGCAGGATATTTTTTATTCTTTATTCCTAAGGTGGGCACATTTTTAATGACTTTCAGCACAAAAACGTAACTGGAGAAGCTTAAAATATTTTTAAAAGTTTGTTACTGTGTTGTAGCTGCATATCAGAGAATTTCTCACTGACTTTGCTAACTTTGCAATAAATGAGGGTTTTGGTATATTTTGATAAAAACTTGGTGTACTGGTAAAACTAAGCTGCCCACAACTTTCAAAAACTCCCGCTACCCTTATTTTTAGCCCCTATTTTAAACATCTACGGTACAAATCAACTCTATTTGCCCTATCTAGTCAAAACGTTGTTATATAGTATTAAACCAAACTCTCGTAAAATTATTGTACGATTATATTATAGAAAGTGACCAAAATAATTGGTTATCAAGCTTACATTAACCAAAAACAGAAATTAAAAAAACTTACCTTTTGTAACAAAATTATCCAATCAGGGCACAAATTTGTTCACTTATGCTAAGGACTTGGGAAAAATTATAGGACATCTTACAACTTCATAAACCCCTACTAATATTTTCAGTCCCTTTTGCACAAATTTGTGGGCATAATTTGACCAATTGGACAAACCTTTGGACATTTACACTTTAAATAGTAGTGAAAATTGTAGGTTACTCACTTTCAATTTTCATCGCATCCTTATTTTCAAAACCTTGCAGGATGCATCCATGCAGTGCCGGGTAAGACCGTTAGTTTTATTTACCAATAACTAGAAGTGGGAGGAGCGCAAGAGCGGCAGTTGCTCGCCCGATATTTCCAATTTAATTCTAAAGTGTATTTTGAGTATTTTAAGTGAAAGTATGCATGCGTGTGTGTTTTAAATGTTAATCTTCAGCTAAAATGGGTGTTCTTTATTGTTATCAAATATCCAGTTCAAACACATGTTATGGAAACGTAGAGGGAAGTTTTTTATTAGCATATGATTTCATAGGCCTGACCATATATTTTCCTATTTTTTTTCTGAAACATGATACTGCTACAAATTTCAAGAAAATGCTTGGAAGCTGCTTCACTCACTGCATTCAATTTGAATAAATATAAGTAGAAGAAAATGATCTTAACTTTGATGTCTGTTATTGTGTGCAGTGCCGATGAAAGAATTCTCATCACAGTTAAATGCTTTATCACGCAGTTGTGCATGCACAGATAATCATGTTTTATCGTCGACGGAAACGTCTTCATAAGCCGAGCTTTGAGTTCTTGACTTTTCACATCAACCATGTAAAACCCTAGAGCGCAGCAAGTAATCAATTTCACAGGAATTCGCGCATTAACTTTCGAGGATCGTATTCTACGGACAAATTGGAAATTAAACTTTCATGGAACATACTTACATTTAAGAGTAAGGTTCGCAAGTTACAGCCGCAAAAAAGATAACCAATCAAAAGGCGCGATATCGCATCGTATTTTAGCCCTAGATACTTGCCAGGCTGCTGATGATTATATCAATGTGGTTCCGGCTAACCGGCTGAAGGACAACTGACGCTGTTCTTCCCTTGCAAATCTCATAAGCTCAAAGTCAATACGAGACTCCAAGGGAATAGCCCACTATTTCTTATCGCCATTTTAAAATGTCGTTTTGCGTAACTTATAAAACCACCCAAGTACTGCGGGTTTCCTCTAGATTAAATATCCCATAAACCTGCGGTGTCTATCATTTGAATATCTTTGTACTATACACGAATGTTAATGTATTAAATTCCATTAAATTCTTTACTTTTCAATTTTTTTTGATCTAAAAAGTATTATCTAAAAGATTTTCGTTCCGTCTAACCCGCCCAACTGTTCGTTCAAGTATAACAAATCCGCTGAAGTAATAAACGTTAATGAATAAGAAGCAACCTATAGTTAAACCCTCCCCCCAACTTTTCTCGCCCAAACCTATTGGTCAAGGATGGGGAAAGAAAGGCAGGAAGACAGGAAAGCTTAAGTTCTCCTTTCGCTGTCCAGGCACAGGCTACGCGTCTTTATCTACATTAATATTATAAAGAGAGAAAAACCGTGTGTATGTGCGTGTGTGCATATGTATTGGATAATCTCACAAACCACTCAACCGATTTTGATAATTTTAAAAGCCCAAGTCTTTCTAACGGACACGAGACTACAAAAAATCTTCTAATTTCATTTCATAAATTACTAAAATTTTAAATAGGATATACAAAGCCCCTGTACTTAAATACGAACACACTGCAGTTGTGAAACAACATGCTTACAAAGAAGACCTTGATTTTCAGTTGAGAATATTATGAATTAGAAAATAGTTGTTACAGCACAAAATATGCATGTAAAATAAGACAAATGCCGCGAATATTTCATTCCAAGCAATATATATTGTGGCGTATTAGTAGGTATTGTCATGCCAGACACATTATTGCGTCGCATTGGCAACAGCATTGTTGGGGTAATTTAGTATTTCTTTCGGCTTGTGTTTGAATTTCCGTCTGGCATGACACTCTCCACCTCTGGCCGGTGAGCCTAGCCAGAGTTGGAGAGAGTGGGGGGATAGATGTTAGCGTTATCTTCTTTGTGTGTGAGCGTCAGTCTGAGTCTGAGAATTGGTGTCTAAGGTGTAAGTTGCGTGTGTGTGAGGCATCTCCCCTTAATCCTTGATTTTCCTTTGTGTGTGTAATGTAGGGCCACAAATTACTTCATTAATAAACCACAGGTAATGCGAATGATGTAAAATTTGCGTAATTTGTTACAAAATCCCACCCCTGCATCGGAATGTGAACATCAAGGTCCTGGTCCTCTCGCAGTATCTGTGCTACGTTCCCCCCATGTGGAGTTGGGGTGATTAAAATTTCATATTTTACTGGCAACCTTTCGGTCCTCGCCCCAGCATATAACAATATGTAGATGGTCACGATTTAGCAATTACGACACAAAACAAAATAGTATCCTATCTATTTATAATGCTACGATACGCATGCGAAATTGATTCCACAATATTTTTAAAACCCTCGTGTAAGAAAGTTATGTTGTATTTCCTTTGTACTTATGGTGTAATTAACTTCGTTAGCAGGATATGCGAAATAATTAAATAGAGAGAGAAAATTGTTAACATTAGAAATCAGTGAACCGATATTTTTTAATTAGTAACTGAGAAGCTTATTACTTTCTCTACTACGTATAGTAAGTAGGGGAAGTATTGTATTCCACCCAAAATGTCGATACCAAGATTTCACCGGAAATACATGTTTTGAGACCCCCTGAATCCAAAAAAGCATTTTTGGAAACATGTCTGTGTGTGTGTGTCTGTGTACAGCATAACTCAGAAACGAACAGTCGGATAAACACCAAACTTGGTATTTAGGTTCAGTATCTTCCAGAGATGCGACATGAAGGTTTTCAAGAAAATCCCCCACCCCAGACTACCCTTTACATGGAACATTTTTCGAAAATTTTAAATTTTCTCAAAAATGGCTCTAACGATTTTGATTAAAATATCATATGTTTAAGATATTTTCATGACAAATTAAATGTATATCTCGAATTTTCTGGGAATGCCTCCAAAAGCATTCTTCATTGTGAACGACTTTTACATAACTGGTAAATCATAAGAAATAGACATAATTTTACTACACGAAAAAATGTAGATCGCGTTAAAATACACAATTTATGTCATACACATTTGTTTTGTTGAGTGAACCATTTTCGAGATATTGCTTGTTATTCCCTTAAATTTTCCAATACTTATACTTTTTCTCAAAATCGTTATTCATTTTTCTTATGTCCTGGACATGCAAAGAGAATGAAATGCGCCACATAGCAACCAGTGTTAAAATATTTGACTATCGCTTAAAACCTACCTTATTCCCCTTGCATCTACAAGAAAATTACCATTAAGGTTGACATCTCGATATCTCGATTAACATGAAGCATATGGACAATAAGCGTTTGTAAAAATAGTTTGTACAAGAGTAGAGAAAGTCATGTGAGTGTAACACATCAGATTTTTTTCTTAATGGTCGCCGATTCCAAAGAGGTTAACTTGGTGGCCTTGAGAGTGCGAAAACTGCATATTCACCAGCTTCACCTCTATTTAGTTGTATATGTTAAGCATCTATAGATTATGTGAAACTGTACTTTTTATGTTACTAATAACTCCGGGACCAAAGAGAAGATACAGAGTTTTAAAACTTCATCTACTCTACTCTAACAAGCTACTCGACCATTACGATGATATTGTTCCACAACCAAAGGGCGGGGGGGGGTACTTATAGGCTATGCAAAATTTCCAGAACTTGGAAGACTGTTGGGGAGAGGTTAAGGAAGTCAGACGTTCCGCCGATATTTTACATCATTTTATATGATCATCCGTTGTTAGGAATAGGCTGGACCGTACGAAATTACAATTATAAGGGCTAAGGGGAGGATTCACCATAAAAGAGCACTGTACAACAACTTCATAAAGAGCGGGGAGAATTAAATGAAATTAATTCGTCATTCCAGTTTAAAAAGCTACCCCTGCAAAGTCCGGCAGTCAGCTAGTGATAAGCAAGAATGGCATGGGTAACTTCAGCTCCTTATAGCGAAGCGCACAGCTCTGGTCCAGTTTTTGACTTTAGGGCTTTTTCTTCACATTGGTGTAATTGCACCATGTTATCTTGATGCGTTTGCTAGTACAAATATATACAAGTAACACATAATTCATGATTTAAAATGCCTGGGCACGACAAGTTTACTATTTTGAGAGGAATATTTTACAAAAAGCAAACAAATACAACCTTAAGTCATTATTCTACAGGATGTTACGTCACTGAAAATCATTTACAATGCTAACCTATTATTTTGTTTCTTCTTACTTTCCCTACTATGTACAATAAGTAGAAGTATTGCATTCCACCCAAAAAATCGATATAGAGATTTCAAAGGAAATATATGTTTTGAGGCCTCCTGAATAAAAAAAATTAGAAAAAGGTTTGTGTTTGTGTGGATGTGTGTCTGTGAATAGCTCAAAAACGAAAAGTCGGATAAACACCAAACTCGGTATTTAGGTTCAGTATCTCCCAAAGACGCGACACGAAAGTTTTCAAGCAAATCCTCCGCACCCCAGACTATCCTTTACGTGGAAAATTTTTCGAAAATAATTATAATAATTAAACTAACTGAAGGAACTAGTTTTTGGATAATTCCAAGCAGGAAAAATAGGGGAGAGAAAAGGAGGAATTGGCTGAAAAAGAAGGATATTGGAGGAAGAAGAAAGAGGAGGAGGATTAATTTTTGCATGAACGTATCTCGGAAACTACTAATCCGATTTTAAAAATTTCTTGAATTATAAAACTTAAACTCTTATGTCTGACATAGGCTATAACTTTGTGAAAATGTCTTATTATTTAATAATAAACTTCAATACTAATATGATGTTTGACCGTAACATCTGCATGCCAATTCTGAGTGCTCATGTCCCACAACTATCCTGATGGTCATCAACTTCAGGCCAATAAGTCTATTTTCTGTGAGGTGGTTTGGCTTGGTTGCTAACCTAAATTTTGATACGCGTGCATAAACAAAGGACGATTTTTCTCCCCAAATAGCTCCTTTTATATACATTGCAAATGCACAGGATCTGCACGTTCATCCTGAGCTCTCATATTTTAAGGATTACTCTAAGGGACTGTTTTGCCTTGTACCGGAGGAACATCTTCGCGGGCTTTAGGCTATAATACGTTGGTAGTGACTTAAGGAAGTTAAATGGTTTTAATAACTGCAGGCAAGGGTCGGTGAGCCAGATAAATTACTAAATTAAATAACTATATTTAAATATTTCCAAAATACTACGTGTATGAGAGTAGCGTGCGTTCCTTGTGTAATAAGCTACCCTATAAGACAAAACGTCACGCTGCGTCATAACTTCAGATTTATATTAAAAAAAAACATGCAAATTAATTGTGAGTTAAACAGTTATACATGCGTCCAACCAAGTATGTATGCGAGTAATTTACAAAAGCGAATAGTTAAATTATAAAGCATTTTAGACAATTACTTTTTATCAATTGTTTCTGAAATGCAATTATTTGTTATTGTTGTTTTGTAAACATCGTGTGATATTTGCAAACTGAAATCATGAAATCCATTAGATTTTATAATCCTGCCAGTTCCTTTTCCTCTAATTATTCATTCAAGTGATTTGTGATTACATTTCTAACTAAATTAAATATTTCGAATGTTTTCTTCAAATTGCAACTAGTGAGTCTAGTACAAAGCTGACGGCTGTTAATCCGAATGACAAAACTTAAAATTCTGTAGGGATACCAGCTTTGATAATTATGTATATTGTATTATTACTTTCTTTTCTTCGTTTTCTTTCTGGTTTTTGAATAACACGTTTTAAAAACAACAAAATGAGTTATTTAACCCGTAAACAATTTGGTGAAAAATAAGTATTTCTTTCCTGGGTTGTTTTTGAGCTGATGTATGTAATTAAATGGATTAAGATAAGGAGGGAGATGTGAAAATATGAAATTGACATAAAAAAATCTGATGTGTTACACTCACATGACTTTTTCTAACCTTGTACAAACTATTTTTACAAACGTTTATACTCCATATGCTTCATGTTAATCCAGATGTTCATCTTATCGCTAATTTTCTTGTAGATGCAAGGGGAATTGGTAGGCTTTAAGCGACAGTCAAATATTTTAAGAGCTGGTTGCTATGTGGAGTATTTCATTTTCTTTGCATTACCAGGACAAAACAAATTGAATAACAAATTTGAGAAAAAGTATAGGGTAATTCCGGGAGAGCTGGACCCCCTTTTCTGAATTGCGCATATTTATTTTACTTTTAGTAAAAGTGGTTAAAATGGTAGTACGTTATGATTTTGGTGCCATCAATAAACAATATATAGCTGTATACATGCAAAATACGTATTAACAGACTTGTGAATTATGAACAAAAAAATTACACAAATGGTCCATCTAACCCGTAGTACCCGGGTTAGATGGACCATGGTATATGGGAGAGATGGACCTGCATAAAATAGGAGGAGAATTAAATGATACATTCGTAATTAGTACTTATTGGTATATTGTAAATCATTTATCATGTAGAACAAACATTTGTTATTTTGCTGAGTTCATTTTGGAGTATGTTTTTTAGAATTACTCTCTCCTCCCACATAAGTCGCACTTGATGCCGTATTTGGTGCAGTTCTCATGAAGCCAATGGGAACACATTGGGCATTGGATCCAGTCTTCATTGCTTTTGGTTGCGTTGTAGTCCTCTCCGCACCCAGCACATTCATTTTCATTCCACTCTTCAAGATCATTGTCACTGTCATTGCATACAACATCATCGTTTAGGGACTCTTCGGAATCAGAATTGTCGCTCCCTCTTCTTCTGGTTCTTGGCCTCTTAGTTTTAGATACATTAGATTTTCCATTAGGTCTACTCTTCTTAGCTTTCCAAAGGTTAACATTCCCCTTTGAATTCGGTATCTTGGAAACACTTGCTGCTTTAACACTTAGAGTAGCTTTCTTCTTCAAAGTTGCTATTGGGGAAATGTCATTAAGGAGTTTACTTGGTGTTGGTATTTGGGTCTCCTTGTCTACCTGAGTTTCATTAGGGGAATTATTTTCCATGTAGTAGGTCCCAGGAACTGACAAGAAATCATGAGTTTGAGGAATGATCATGTGGAACTTTAAGCATCAGTCAAAGGTAAATAATTTGAAATATCTAGCAGCTTCGTTGATTCCCATAAGTTGCTTTTTTACTACATCCACAGCCTTCTGTAAGTGGTCTACACTCCAACATCCTCTTGTAGAGCCCTGTTTCCTTTTGTAGGTAGTTGGCATTCCTCTGAAAATAATAATAATAATAATAATAATAATAATAATAAATAAGGCATTCATCTCTATTTCTCCTTTTATAAACTATTTATCCATACTCACACTATATATACATGTATATGTATGTATATCTATGTCATTAGTCAATAAGTAGACAAATGTTTGTTTATATATTACACTATAACCACTAACGTTTTACCAAAAAAGGATTGTATAAAAATTAAAGTTATAAAAAATATGGTCCATCTCTCCCGTGAGGACCTGGTCCAACTCTCCCGAATGTCAGGGAGAGATGGACCAGCCTGCCATTTTGCATCGCTTGGGGCCAGCGTCACCAGAACAGGCCATGGGGGTACATTTACTTGTTTTACGCTTCCTAAGAAGCTTTGGTAAAAGTGTGATATCAAATACTGTGTATAATACCTAACTATATAAATAGTGGAAAAAAAATGTACATACCTGATTTTAGTTATGCGGTATATAAAGTGAAATGCTTCAACAAATCAAGACGAAAATAACACTGTCACACATTCACATCTGCCATTAGCAGGAGACACTACCGCTAACTCGCTCTAATGGCCGGTTCGAGAAATAATTAACTGGTCCATCTCTACCAGTGGTCCATCTCTCCCGGAATTACCCTAAGTATTGGAAAATTTAAGGAAATAACAAGCAATATCTCGAAAATGGTTCACCCAACAAAACAAATGTATATTACATAAATTGTGTATTTTAACGCGATCTACATTTCTTGTGTAGTAAAATTCTGTCTATCTCTTATGCTTTACCAGTTATGCAAAAGTCATTCACAATGAATAATACATTTGGAGACGTTCCCAGAAAATTCGAGATATACATTTCATTCGTCCTGAAAATATCTTAAACATATGATATTTTAATAAAAATCTTTAGAGCC
Organism: Deroplatys truncata; assembly: GCA_030765065.1. Classification (NCBI taxonomy): domain Eukaryota; kingdom Metazoa; phylum Arthropoda; class Insecta; order Mantodea; family Mantidae; genus Deroplatys; species Deroplatys truncata. The sequence goes on along the minus strand of CM060981.1, from coordinate 262,107,944 downwards.
ATTTTTGAGAAAATTAAATTTTTCGAAAAATGTTCCATGTAAAGGGTAATCTGTGGTGGGGGATTTTCTTGAAAACCTTCGTGTCGCATCTCTGGAAGATACTGAACGTAAATACCAAGTTTGGTTTTTATTCCGACTGTTCGTTTCTGAGTTATGCTGTTCACAGACAGACACACACACACACACGGACATGTTTCCAAAAATGCTTTTTTTGGATTCAGGGGGTCTCAACACATGTATTTGCGGTGCAATCTCGGTATTGAATTTTTGGGTGGAATGCTATGCTTCCCCTACTTACTATACGTAGCAGAGAAAGTAAAAAAGTCCACCTATTTGTTGAACTTTCGAGAAATAAAATAAACTTTGCAGTGAAGTTAAAATAGCCCGATGAGATGCCCAGAACGCTTTTTCTACACCAGATTCTACACAGATGACGCCAAATGCAGAAGTCGATTTTTCGGTCAACACCAATGGCTGTGCCTAGTAAATAATATATATATATATAATAATGTAGAATATAATATATATTATAATATATAAATATAATGTGCATAATACAAAATACGAGTAAGGCGTTGTAGAGGACTATACAGGCACACGAAGTGGTTATTTATTATCCAGCTATTGTAAAAATTCCTAAAAGAAAGCACAATTGTAACTGACTGGACGAAAGATTAGATGACTTATGAAACTCATTTCATTAATACTGACATAATACAAATGAATATGCATAGGACGAAGCCGTGGGTAAAAACTAGTGTATATTTGTTTATTGTGCTAAGAGTTTACAAATTTGATTGACTACTGCACTTTGACCCTGGTCACTCATTCAGTAAACAATCACTACAGTTTATTTACATTTTACAATTTCTTGTCAATAAATTATCTTGTTCTTTTTTTTTCATGTCCCATTTCCATTTGTTTTTCACTTTTCATTTATTGATTACTTAACCATCACACATTCACTATAGTTTTCCATTCAAAGTAAGACGCGCTACCTCTTATTTTTCTCTTTCCACTGTCCAAAGCCATTTATTTTTTACTTTACACAAAAACTGTCCAATGCTTCTAGCGTCCTTACATATCATTTCAATCATAAGTGTATTTCTATCCCCCTTCAACCACTTCTTATTAAAAAATTCTTTTCTCCAATTTTCTGTTCCTTGGCACTTAAAGACTATGTGTTCAATGTCTTCATTACCACCACATATCGGACATTGGTTCTGAGGAATACCCTGTCTTAGCTCTTTTAGCCTCCATGCTCCGGTTCTTACCCATGCAATAGATTCTCTCTCTTCTTTATTTACTATGTCTATATATTTTTCCCTACCCCATGTATTTTTCATTGACCTATAATAAACTAATGAGCTCTTTTCGGCAATCTCACTGAACATGATTTGTATTTCTATATCTTCCAGTCTTTTCCTCGCCTTTTTCCAAAAATTTTTCACGTTATTTTCTCTCCACCATATATCTCCTAACCCATTTTTCTCCAAAATGTTCCGTAATTTACTTACCCATCGATCATTCATTAAGCTAGTCTCTTGGTATTCAATACATTGTCTTAACACATTACTTTTTCCTAGACTTAAAGTTCTGAACCAAAATTTCAAAGCTCTTTCCATTATCTTCCCCTTAGTTGACACCCTGCCCATCTCTAATTGTGCTACCTGTCTTACAATTGACTTCGGTAGCCCTAGTGTTTCTGTACAAAACATCCTATGCACCACATCTGTACTTTCCCATCAATCTCATGAAGTTGCAGCTTAAACATGTTATTTGCCTTAATGAAAACAGGTGGATCTTTCTACATATTTATAACTGGAGTCATTACGATGTTTGCTAAGGTAGGCCTATAATTTCTAATCTGCGCTTATGGATCGGAATGTAGGATACAGGTCTAACTTTTGCCGTGGGTAAGCAGCCGTAAAATTCATTACATTGGCTCAGCGATCACTTATTTATCCAGGAAGGAAAGAGCGTATCGTAAACTGCTTTGAGGAACTTCAGGCATGAACAATGTGTGGAAGAAGATGTTTATAAGCCATACGCAAACTTCAAGCATCGTTCACTAATTTCTGGCAGAGATTCTAATTAATTCTACCCATTAATAGACCGGATGTTATCTCATGATGTATACAGACAACACTGGAAGAAATAGGAATGGGGGAAACATGGGCTGAAAGAAACAACAAAAGTAAGGGTTTCTGGAAAGAAATTATAACAAGAGTGTAGGATATAGAAGAGCAAGAAATTATGAGTAATTTCAAGGAAAAAAGGTCATTAATAGATTATAGATATTTAAAAACGGAATGGGGAAAAGAAAGATACATCGAATTATGCCACAAAGAGGCCAGAATAGGGTATGCATGGGCAAGGACAGGTGTAATGAATTTAAGTGGTCTAACAAGAAAAGAAGGGGGGAGAGATGTATTAAATGTAATGGATTACATGACAATTGGCATTATATTCTGGAATGCGAGGGTACGGATAAAGGAAGAGAGAATTTAATACTAGAGAAATGGAAAATTTTACCAGTAGAGCTAAAAGTTAGGAGAATTTTTAATACAAGATCAAATGAATATATGGAGAAAGCAGGAAAATATTTAGTAAAAATTAGGTTAAAGTGGTTAAAAGAGATGTGAAGCAAATTGGAGAAAATACGGAAAAAGGGTAACAAGGCAAAAAAGTAAATAGTGGAAAATTATACTTCCCTTTTTATATACCTAACAGAATATTAAATATAAGGGGAAGAGAAATAATATTGTATGTAAACATTGTATAAATTCGATGTAAGTACAACGTAGACAATCAATTATTATTAAATCTCATTGTGTAGTTCAGTGATTCCAAAATGGGGCGCGGCCCCTGGTCCTGAATGGTTTCCAGGAACACTTACTCAAAAGAACAAAAATTTGATGTGATACATTAACATGACCTTTTCTATCGCTTATTAGTTAGTATGCAAATTATTCGTACTAAAGTTCATTTTCCTATCTACTTCATTTTCATCCAGCTAAACCTTCCCGAAATAGTTACATTACACATTTCATTATAGATGCAGAAGGCACAGCGATAGTCAAATGTTTAAGAGCTGGCCTATTCTTACAGTTTCCAGAGACAACTGATTGTTGACAGGGCTTTAAGAGAATGACCAAGAAATGAACAATAAACTTTATAAGGATATCTCAGACGATTTATGCCACAAAAAAGTTATTTGAAATAAATTGAGTATTTTAAAGGGGTCTACATTTTTTGTGGAGTACGTCTTTGTCTATCGTTTAACGTTTACCAGTTATACAAGATTAAACAAAATTCCTTCCGAATAAACAGGACTTCACAGGTTATTCAGAAAATTAAAAATATATATTTTGTTTGCCATGTAAATATCTTTAATATGTGGTATTTTAATCAAAATCGTTAGCCATTTTTTGGAAACTAAAAATGTCGAAAAGGTTTCCATTAAAGGGTAGTTTGGGGTGTAAGGATTTTCTTGAAAATCTTCATGTCGCATCTTTGAAAGATATTGAACTTTAATTACAAGTTTGGTAGTTATTCGACTTGTCGTTTTGAGTTATGCTGTTCACACAAACACACGGACATGTTCCCAAAAATGCTTTATGTGGGTTCAGGGGGCCTCAAGACACGTATTTCAGGTGAAGTCTCTGTATCGAATATTTGTGTGGAATGCATTACCTTCTCTATCTACTAGGTACGTGGCAGAGAAAGTAAACATGTGATAAACAAATATAATAATAATAATAATAATAATAATAATAATAATAATAATAATAATAATAATAGGGTTACTAAAGGCTTAATATTAAAACCATTCTACTGCTGGGGTAATAAGCTGCCTCTTGACTCTTGACTAATAGTTCCGTTTTGATGAATATTTTTAATAAGAGACACACAGGCAAGCATAGAAATTAAAAAAGACCAAAGAAAACACGTATGAAGCATACCGACGCTATTCTCTGTTCTTGTAATACACAGTATGCGATTTTAAACTTGACAAGATTTGTTCCTGCGCAAGTGAATTAAAAACTATTCCCTCTCTCTCTCTGTTTTTTTTCTCATTAATTTCAGGTAAATGAATATAAGCGTAAATCATTTAAGTACATGCTTATTTAAACTTTACTTCAGGTTAACACTTGGATTACAAATCATTGCTTAATATTCATAATTTGTTTTCACAAATATATTTTCAGATTACATTGGTTATATTTCTCGACAATACTAAGCCTAGCTACTTTACTATCGCGAATTTTGAAATCACCTCATCTAGTTTGTGTAATTCTCAAAAAATAAGCTTCTATGACAAAAAAAAAGATTGTAAAAGCAATAAGCAGACATTACAAGGGTTACAAACCGTTACAATTTATACATGGATCTGCCTGGAAACGCTCCATATACCATATTTACTTTCTGTGCCCTTAACTAACGTTGAAAAAGTGTGTATCCCACTGGAATTACGATATTACAATTTCATTGCAAATACGCTTTTTAAGCACCCGTAAATTTAAATAAATAGAAGCATTTTTAGAAAAACATTCGTATGTGTATAATTAGCATGCTCAAAAATCATAGTCTAATAGATGACAATCATTTAAATGGAAAACTGCCTTTGTTTTATATTTTGATTTAAATAGCAAGTATTGAGATATTAGCCTGAAAATAAGGTCTGTATTTTGAACATTCCGTAATTAGATAACAGTAAAAGCTTTAAAACAACTTGTTACATGTAATTTAGAAAATCATATTTATCACAAATAGTTTCTTTCGTAATATAAATCATTTTCGAAATATTTCGCTGAGTGTTCATATTTTACCAGACTGAAGCTGTTGTGTCGTCCCAGTTATATGCTTGAAAATGTGCAACTTTGCCAACAAAAATTCACTTGTGATAGAGAAGTTGAGTTTTACCTGTTAAATAATTTTGTATTGCCTAATTCGAAAAGAAATAATTAACGTGATTAACAGAAACAGTTATGAATTGCATGCCAATTAGTAAAGGGTAAAGAAAATCGTATGTCTGCAGCACATCAAACTTCTGTGTCAGGAATATGAAATATACCCTTTCGAGATACTGGCTTCTTCCAGGCCGGAGCTGTAAGGTCGATATCAGCCCCAGGCCGGAGTTGTAAGGTCGATATCACCCCAGTTAATAAAAGTGCTGCCATATATCGTTGGAAGGTTATCGGTTTGCTATGTTTTATGCTCTGAAGATAATATTATAAAATGCCTCGACATTTCTAACTGCGTGTTATATTGCAAGAGCGTTTTAAATCATAATCAGAACTTAACGTACAAAAAAGTTTTATATGAATTTTACTAAGGTAGTGTAACAACTCAAACGTCTACCGTTTTATTCACACGCACGCCGGTGTGTGTGTGATTGTGTGTGTGTGTGTGTGTGTGTGTGTGTGAGAGAGAGAGAGAGAGAGAGAGAGAGAGAGAGAGGGCCCTAAAATGATTTTCACGATAATCTTTCCTAATAAAATATACGTTGCTCAACTTTGAATGTGCCTTAGCTGAAAGTTTAGCGTGCTTGCATTTCGAAAATTAGCCACTTCTTTAACGATTTGTGAAAAGCTGCTGCCAAATTTAAAAAAAACAGGACATCCACAGCCAAATTCTCATGCTTTCTGAAAGTGTATGTGTGTGGTTTTTTACTGATGTAAAAGTTTAAAGCAATAAGTGCGGGTAAAATTTATCAGATTTGTTTCGTTTCTTTTTTCTGATATTTTGTCTATGTGTGTGTGTTAGCAATATGTAATACGATTGCGTAGATCGCATGGCATGTATTAAAAGCTGTGCTGCAATAAATACCTTTATTTCTGAGATAAAACAATTTTAGAAACTTAAATACGACCTTTGTCGTATTTAATCTCCCAATAACTGCACATTTAATTATGGATAATCAATATCGACAACTTTACATCCTTATACACAGTTGGTATATATTTTCAATGATATATTATTTTAGAAAAGCTAATGAAGTAATCCATGGGGTATCTTGGAAATTCCTCAAAGTTAGTTGGATGATGTTATACAGTTGCAAGAAATGCCTGCTTAGGATGGGGTACGTTCAAAGTTGCTGTAATTCCTAACTAAACCCTATATTGGTCTCACTTCTTCGAGATAGCTTCTGTATTCACTCACTCAAGCCTTGTGATTAAAACGATTCGTATAGAATGTAAATGAAATTTTATGAAAATAACGGGTAACATTCTAGAGCTTTCATTCTTCATCTTAGCGGAGAAACATTTCGTACAGCATTAGAGAGAATTCAGCTTCCCCCAATTGGAGGCTGCCATAAACAAAGCATACTAACCAACAAAACGATATGAATACATAATTTAAATTGTAAAGAATATAAATATCTGTTAATACAGTTGCAACTAAAAAACCATTCTCTGAAAATAATTATAATCCACAAATGTATATGGAAATGTCCCTTATCTAAACCAAATCTGTATATGAGATTAATCAGTTTAGGAGTAAAGAGCGGAAGAAATACCCTACGTATATCTGTTTTCCATTCACGGATAGCCTTTCCTAAGATTTTGGCGTAATTATTAAGATAGCAATCCTATCAACATTTTATGAATAACAAAATTTATCAGAAGAATTATGCTCGTAAAGTCCTTTTAAACAATCAGTTTAAAAATGCAATATTAAGCTATTTTTGGGGGAGGGACTTCTTTCCCGATCATAAACTATCTACTTGATGAGAATAATTAATATGACAATGGGTCTAATCTGTAAATCTAGGTGATACTTACGAAACTTCATAGCAATCGTTCGGCTGTTCTTGAGTGAAAAGGAGGAAAAATAATTTTTGTATTCAGAGATAAGCTATTTATAGAAATTAATATGGATTATTTATCAAAACAAATTATCAGTAAACTTCTAATTACAACTATCATTATTATTATTATTATTATTATTATTATTATTGTCATCGTCACCATCAGTGTCGGTCTAGGTGGCTCAGTTGGTTAGGCGCTGGCTTTCTGAGCCTAAAGTCGCAGGTTCCAACCTGGCCCAGACCGATGGATTTTAAATGTCCTTAAAATAGACAGCCTCATGTCAGTGGATTTACTCCTGTACACCGGTGGCGCTGATGTGATCTGGGCAATTGACAGCGTCGTTAACAAAATATATAATATGCTTTATGTTTTTACTGGCAACTTAACTCGCTCAATATCAATGACGATACCTGCAGATTTAAATGAAAATTGCAACTGGCATATTAGAAACCATAAAATAGGAACTAAATCATCAAGACAATCTCGATAATGTCACATGCGATTACTTGTGAGGGTGAAGTGTCAAACTACGAAGCGTATTCCAAAACGAAGGTCCGATGAACAATATTTAATGGTAGGCCTGAATGACGTTTCACTCCTGCAACGCTGTCTGCCGACTCCTGAGGAACCTACCGAAGTATTGGTGTGACGCAGTAAGCGTTTGCCAGTCGGTGAGAACACATCGCAATGGCCGTGACAATCGTAGATAGAATTTCTAGGCCAGTAGGCGGCTTTCGAACATTTGAGTATCGATTCTGTTTCTCCTTGTACTTTGAACGGAATGTTTAATGAAACTATGTATTTCTGCAAAGGTTGATCTCGATTAACATGAAATAGGTATAAAAATAAACTTTCGTAAACACAATTTGTAGAAGCTATATAAAAATAAACTTTAGTAGGTAGAGAAAGTCATGTGAATGTAACAAGATGATTTTTTCTGGGTCCAGTGTGCCTCAAACGCGTACTTCTGTAAAATCTGTTGTGGCATATTTAGGTTGCAATACTTCCTGTCCTGGATTAATGGTACGGAAGGTAAGGTGTTCCAAGAATGTTGCTCACAATTTATATGCCCTTGAGAATGGGGAATGAAAGCTTTTCACTTCACAAAGCTGCGGAATAAAGTTGTCCAAAAGACCCAGTCTGCCAACATCTTTGCTCCAGAAAGATAATATTTCACAGCAACAAGAAAGGTTACGAAAATATATGGTTGGGAAAATTAAAATTATGAACTTTCGTGTGCACTTTCTTGGAAAATACTTAGGTTGCATAATCCCCTGATGATGCACTGCATGCTCCATAATGCAAGAAGAGATATAGTTCCGAGAAGTTGATCTTTGTTGAAAAGGGGAGAGGGCAGAGTTGAGCAAAAGCAGAGGAAAGGCAAGCCAAGACCTGCTCTCTCCCACTGGGTTACATTAAAAATTAAACGAGTGTGCTACCGTGGAATGCTATATTATGATTAGAGTTGAATGAAAGAATCAGGTATAAAATCTTAAAACAATGGTTTGTTCTGCATTCTGGAATAATTGATCAAAACGTTATTGATCTGCGTTATTGGTAACCACCGATATTTTACCAATTATGCGCATTAAAAGATTGAACCTTGATACCTTAATGACATTTCAGGCCTTTGTTTTTACTTTCTCTGCCATGTACATAGTAGGTAGAAAGACAGTGCATTCACCCAAAAAAATTCGATACCGAGATTTCACCAGAAATACATGTTTTGAGGACCCTGAATAAAAAAATAGAAAAAGTTCCTCTGTGTGTGTTAACAGCATAATGCAAAAACGAAATGTCGGATAACGCCAAACTTAGTATTTAGGTTCAATACCTTCCAAAGATGCGACCAAAGATTTTCAAGAAAACCCCTCCGCCCCAAAACTACCATTTACATGGAACATTTTTCTATTTTTTCTCTAAAATGGCTCTAACAATTTCAATTAAAATACCGTATACTAAAGATATTTAAATGACAAATAAAATGTATATCTTGAATTTCCTGGCAATAGCCTGTGAAGTGCTCTTTATTCGAAAGGAATTTTGTATAATCTTGTGCAACTGATAAACGTCAAGTGATATAGGAAAACGTACATACAAAAAATGTAGATCCCTTTAAAACTCACAGCTTATTTCAAACAACTTTTTTGTGCCATCAGTCATTTCCGAGATATACGTTACTAACGTTCAATTTGTTCAATACTTTGTCATTCCTTTTAAGTCCCATGGATTTTCAGTTGCTTCTGACGACTGCATGGAAACAGTACGGAATTTTAAGACCAGCATATAGCGTCCAGTTGACTAGCGCTGTTCCCTTTTTATCTGCAACGAAATGTATAATGTAGCTATTTCTGCAAAGGCTTATTTGGATTAAAATGTAGTAGATAGACAAATAAGCTTTACTAGTATCCCACTAATAAACGCTAGAGGGTAGAGAGTCATGTGAATGTGTCACATCATAATTTTTTTCTTCGTTTTTTCAAGGCTGATCTTACACAATATCCATAATGAATTTTTATGTGGGCGATATTTCCATTCGACATCTTCTGACATTTTTATTAAATAATTTACTGGTACTTTTATAAGTAGATATGTTCGAGATTAGATATTAGGGTAATGAGTATACAACGAAGGCGGCGACGTCCTCCGTGGTCTAGGGGTCCAATGCCAGCCTACGGTTCCTCAGGTCGCGGGTTCTAAGGAAACGGAATTAAAGGAGATTGTAGGAAATCTTGGCAGATGAGAAATCACCCATCGTTTGCCTACCGACCAGAGAAACTCACGAAAAACCACGGTCAGAGTGAGCGTTATCTCGCTTGGTGATTAGAGCAATGCAAATCCAATCTATCTCATGTGCTTGCAAAATTAAGGTGATGCTCACACATTAAATTCACATTAAATGGTTCTAAATGTAGTAGATAACTCGTTGAGATAACTGAAGGTTGTTCGTGTAGCAGTGATATCTTCAGGAATACTGTGGTTTCTTCTTGCAGTTGAATATCTAGTACAGGTGATGACAATATGATGTATGCAATGATGGCACAAGATGACACATTTCTCTAGCTAGAGGAGTATTTTTAGAAAGGAGATATAAGCGTGTATTTGTGTATGACCAAACAATGACTTGGATATTCCCACTTAGAGATGTAAATGATGAAATGAATGTAGTTCCTTTATTTGCAATGTGAAACGTTTTGGGTGCTTAAGTTTTCTATTTCCATACCCACGCTTCAATTGACTGTTTTTGTGATCCTGTTTATAGCATCACGGTGAAAAACTGGAATGTGAACTTGTCCGGTAAAAAGTTGTGGTCTTTGACTGTTCATTCGGTTGCACAGTATTTGCACTACTTCGTCCATTTTTCTTACCTCCTAAATTATACTTTTTTAATTAATTTGATGCAAAAAAGATTGCACTTAGTTGCCTACTGAAGTTTGTTTGATTTTTTGTTATATCTTGAATTTTCCGGGATTAGCTTAGTAGGTCCTCTTTATTCGGAAGGAAATTTATATCATCGTGCATAAATGCTAAACGTTAAAACATGCACGAACACGTACCACACAAAAAATGTAGATCTCTTTAAAACACATAATTTATTTCAAATAACTTCTTTTGCGGCACAAGCTACTTCCATTAATGGTTGGCATTGTTCAATAATTTGCCATTCTTTTAAACTCCTGTCAACATTCGGTTGTTTTTTGCAATTGTATGGAAACAGTGTGGAATTTTAAAGACAGCATATAGTGTCCAGTTCTTGAACATTTGACTATCGCTGTTCCTTCTGCATCTATAACAAAATGTGTTATGTAGCCATTTCTGCAGAGGTTTATTTCGATTAGAATGAAGTAGATAGAAAAATAAGCTTTCATAGGAATAATTTGTATTTCCACTAATAAACAATAGAGAGTAAAGACATGAGAATGTAATACATCAGAATTTTGTATATATAGTATATAAAGTGCTGATGTGCTCTAGTGCATTTTAACATACTTTAACCGGGTAGGTCATACCGGACGATGAATGTATGCATGAATGAAATGAGCAAATGAGACCGGGTACATTGAACTTACGCGATTTTCATTTTTCAGGATAAGGGAAAACCCCGAAAGAAAACCTTATCCCAGTAATTCATCCATTCAGAATCTTTTGAATCGGAGCCAGACCCGCTAACCGCGCACTTCGGAAGTGGGCAACTTTAATATTGTTTGCAGTGTTGCAACAGGCTGGAAAATTGAAATTTTAAATTAAGTTTTATTTATGGACGCTCTTTAACTACTATGGTTCTTAGCGTCCCATTCCATATTGGGCGTGAAAGACCGGTAATTTTGCTCAGAGGCCCCTTTATCAGGCTTGAGGTTCTTTTACGTGCCGTAAATCTACGACACGCGACCACCGGCTTTACTTCCCTTCCGAAGGAAGTCATGCTAAGGAGTTTACGCCCGAAAATATCTATAGCTCTCCGCTGGGTTTAAACCCGCGAACTCGGGAACTAGAGGCTAGCTAGGTAAACCTACACCACGGAGGACGACTCAGATGCTTGTGGCTTTCATGGATGTCTTTATTTCGGATTGCGATTGTATCTCCGGAGTTCATCTAAAACAAATGTGATTTATTTAATGGTAAAGTATATTGCGTACTTTTTAAAAGATCGAAAGGCACTTCTGCATTGATTCTTTCATTTATATAGCCGCGTTATAATATCGGAGGGTATGACATTAGAAACAACTTTTAATGGTTGTAAGTAATTCCGGAGGAGGTATAAGCTGAGTTCAGAATATCGGATAAGCCATTAAAGTTTTTGCATACATCGTATATTCAACAATTTTAGTAAAATATCTGTGAATTATATGAGCAATTTAAAGTTATGTGTTACACATTCTAAATTCAGTTTTAGAATACGTTTAAGTTAAACATACGATTCTATCAGTGGGTGTCCATTACATTTCTTACCCTATGTTGTACAACATTGCTTCAAGTTCATTAGTTATGCCTTTAATTAAATAAATAACATAAATAATTTAGCACAGCTTTAGCGGGACCATAATCACCGTAACTACAGCCTCGCGTAACCAATTTTCAATAACTTTTAAATGTAGAAATTGACACCGCCCTTCCGCTATCAGAAAGCAGTCCAGTGAAGAACCATTTTTCCAGCGGCAAAAGATATTTTTGGCCATATATGGAAGGCATGACTTCTTCCTGAAACGGGAGATGGGGTCGATGACAATTGTTCTGTCTCCACGCCTATGATAACGACTTTCTGCCTTCCGGATTAATTGTTGGATGTCACATCGCGCCTTGTCATAAACTTCCCGATCTGTATTTCAGTGAAGATGCCATGAATTGCGAACTTTAAACGTTTGTTATTAATCATCAGTTCACCTTCAGAGCAGAACCCACGGGTAAGTCGCTGCACCGTGCTTAGTACTGCGAGAGCTGCAGGAATATTACTGGATAGCCTTAGGTGCAATGGTCTATTCAAAAAAGGAGACACCTCTTTTATTGCTGACAAGGGGGTCAACTTCACGTCAGTTAGTTGCTTCTAGAGATGGATGATATAGCAACCTTAGATAGAGCGGAAGCCTTTTTCTTCTTAAAGATCGAACACCATATGCAAGTAAGAATCTTCTACATTAAATATGACTACAGCGGCTGTTCATTGAAATTTCGAGATATACATTTTATTCATGTCAATATCTTGAACTTATAACATTTTTGTCAGTATAGTTGACGCTTTTGAGAAAATTGAAAATAACGACATTTTTCCATGTAAAAGGTACTTTGGAGTGGGGGTTTATCATGAAAATCTTTGGTTTCCCTCACTCTCACAGTACCTTTTTTTAATTTGTTTTATCCAGGAGGCTCCATAAGCTGTATTTCTTATGAAATCGACAAGTAAGCTGTAGAGAAAGTAAGAATTCAACAACTAGTTTAGTTAAATTGCGCAGCGAAGATAACGTGTAAATCGACCCCTGGTTATGATAAATTTCTCGGTTGCGCAAGGGAGAGGTGTTAGGTTTTAATACAGTATTTGTATCTAGATGGCAAATGTATGTGCCAAGTTTGGTTTAGTTTCCTACGTAATATTTGAAGATAATAACAGTTACCTCAAACCCTTGAACACAAAGTTTCAGCGCTCGCAAATTGCTTCATGTCTGCAGACAGTGTGAGCTAATGGCGATCCATAATCTTAACAGAAAATTAAGTTTGTAGTTGATGTGTTTGTTCTATTTTTATTTAATGTCCCCGTACGTGTTTTCGAATTACTTCTTGATGTTTTACTGATCATAATTTTGATGTGAAAATGTATTAGGCTACCCAAGCAAATTACAAAGATTAATTTAAATAACAAGAAGCACAACAATTCTAGAGTGTTGATCAAGAGCCACATTAGAAGAAACCATGCGTATGGGTTTAATTTTCACAATGGGCCCTCATTAGAACCAATTTTGGAATTTTTTAGCGCCAAAGTTCACGCCATTCTTTGCTGCCCATTTGTCAACCACCTGCGAGAAGCCTAATTTAATTCTCTGTGGCGGTACTCAGTCAGAGATACTGATTTACTATTTGTATCCTTTGATTAGCCTTAAGTACAAACCAGCACAGTTTGGCTACGTTTTTGTGTAAAGGTGAGATGATGTTCATCGTCAAACACGATTCCATCTATGAAATTAGGTATATTTAGATATTTCACACATTCTTCTTTCTTTGTTAAGGTTAATGCATGGGAAATATGTTATTGTAAGAGAGTGAATTTGATAAATACATTTTATGAAATGTATACGTGCATTTCGAATATCTTGAGCTTACGAAAATCAGGTTATAAAAAACGACATTTTTCTGTATTTGTATAAAAACAATTCATACCATTGCCGTTTAAAATGCCGTCTGATTCCAAAATACAATTCTAGAACGCAAAACTTAAATGGAAGCTGCCTCATGAATGCCCAATGTATTATTATTATTACTATTATTTTATTATTGTTGTTAAAGCAAAAAATACGACAGTAATATTATTAATTGAACTCTGTACGACGCTTAAGATTTTAATGCGTACGAAAGCATAATTTAAAAGTTAGCAAGTATTTTGAATCTGCATTATCATTATGAATAACTGCAGAATCTGCAATGCAAATATATTTAAGTACACTTTCAGCACTTTTTATGAATGCTTGCATGCGTTTTACAAATAATTCATTTATTAAGATAATAGCATTCTTGGGATCCAGAAACGACCTAAGTTTAAAACTTTTAAGATATTCCGTGTTCCCAATCCCTTCTACGTTCCTGTGGGAAAAGATCTGTCGCAGACAGATTCTTTCATCTTCAGTCCAATCTCTTAAACGAACTTTTTTCCCCCTACGGAACTTAGCTCTTTAAATTAAAAGGCATGCTTTCATTTTCTCACTGTGTATTCCTTCTAATTACACTGAACAAAAACGCAGAAACTTTTCTTCCTCTTTCTGACAAACGCGCGTTATGCAAAAAGAACATTTTTCGCAGTTTATAAAGTTTGAGATTGATTTTGTTTATTATCGTTATAGTTTCTGAGAAACTTTGTTTTTATAAAAAGAGAAAAGGACAGTAATTAAAACAGCACGGCCCTCATCATTATATGGCAGGAAAGTTCCTCTAGTACGTTCAGGAGCAATTTGTCATCATAGCTGGAGATCATTATCGATTGAACCTCCTTCCAAGAATGGATGTGAAAGCACTCACCTTGCTTGTCACTTACAGCACCCGAGATGGCCTGCAGGGTATCCTAAGAGAACGCAGAAAATCCGTTGTATAACACTATTTCTTTATACATTAGAACGCCCAAGCACCTCTTATACATTATACTACTCATAAAAAAGTGATTCTTCTAACCACTGTAATCGCAATACATATTTCACTTTCTCTGCCATGTACACAGTAGACAGTGAGGATATTGCATTCCACCCAAAAAATTTAGATGAGATTTCACCCAAAATAAATCTCCACCCCCAAACTACCCTTTACATGGAACATTATTCACTTTTTTGATTTTCTAAACAAAAAACTAACGATTTGGATTAAAATATCATATATTCAAGTATTTAAATGACAAACAAAATGTGTACATTTAATTTTTTGGAATAGCCTATGAAGTCCTTTTCATACGGAAGGAATTTTGTATAATCCTGTAAAAGTGTTATACATTAAGCGATAGACGAAAACGTAATACACAAAAAAGCAGATATCTTTAAAACACATAATTTATTTCAAATAACTCTTTTTGTGGCAACAGCCATTTCCGAGATGTCTATATTAATGGTTCGAATTGTTCAATACTCAGCCATTCTTTTTAAGTCCTATCGATTTTCACTTTTTTCTGGCGAGGTCATGAAAAGAGTATGGAATTTTAAGGCCAGCGTACAGTTCTAAAACATTTGACTATCACTATCCCCTTTGTGTCTATAATAGAATGTGATGTAGCTATTTACAGAAATGTTTATCTCTATTACAATGAAGTAGATAGGAAAATAAACTTCCATAAGAATACTTTACATACCTACTAATAAACGATAGAGATTAGAGAAAGTAACGCGAAAGTAACAAATCAGTTTTTCCTAGAACCAGTAGTTTATTACAAGAACATTTTTGTGAGTAGTGAGCTCAAGCGAAAAACATAAGAATCGCCCATTTTCATAATGCAACATAAATGGCACACTAAAGTAAACCTTGGAAAATGTAACAACGACGAATACTTTGGAAACGGCTAACTAAAAGTGTTTTATGGGGCTGATGAATATTCCAAGAATTCTTCAAAGGTGCCTAACTTGGGAATAGAGTTTGATATTTAGCCAACTTTTGTCTTTGAGTTAAGACAGACATGCGCACGTTTTCTTTTTTTTTCGGGATGTTAAGGGAATCTCAAAACGTACATTTTCACTTTTTGGGTCAAAGCAATTTATTATCGTTAAGCGGATATCAAAAACACATTGGTTATACCTACAGCATTCCAACCCCCCCCCTCCCGCCCAAGCAAACAGAAAAGGATTTCCGTTTGGTGTGTACGAATATGATCTGCAAAACTATACAAATAAAATAGGATTTCATGTTCTTAAATCGCTTAAGTTCCAAATGATGTGTTTAAGTCGGGTATATTTCAGTGATGCTAATCTAGCATTTTCAAGGAATTTGCCCGATCTCAGACTCCTCCTTACTTAAAATACTTTTTTATGTCATTTTCTAAAAAATGAACAGTTTTAATTAAATTATTACATTTATCAGACATCGGCATGGCAAATAATATTTGCACATTGAACTTTCAGTAAGCAGCAAAGGAAGACATTTCATTTTCATTGCGTTTTATGTAACCGTGAAACTGTAAGAGGTAAAATCTTATAAAATCCAGAACTGTATAGCAGTTTTCCGCAGGGTAGTAAAGTGAAAGCAAAATAACAGAGGCGTTCTCTGCACGATTGTTTGCTCATTAATTCTGTCCACGTCTGTCCAACAACGAACACTTTTTGCTGACTTTTTAGGTAAACCTTCTTTTTCCTCTGTTCTCTTCAACAGAGTATTTAGTCACCAGGTAACCTTGAAACTAAAGTTGGCTGCACCTAAAGACCTTACCAAAAAAAAAAAAAAAAAAAACCAACTACTCTGTGCAACACAGGACTTTCTCTTGGCATTACAGAGCATATGTATTCCTTATGCATTATACAGTTGAAACAGCTGAATCTTCCATCCATTATTGAATGCTTTCACTGAAACTATTTCGAATTAGCAGTGTGGTCTTAGTTACATACAACGTGCAGAAACAACCTTAAGCAATGTTTTGAACGTAACCCGCCTAAACCACTCAAGAGAGATACAAGTTTTCAAAGTGTTCCGCCAGATAATGCACTGCAAATTGGAAAATTTAAGAACATAATATGCGCTATCTCGAAAACTGGTAATTCAATGAAATAAAACATTAAGCACAAACTGTACATTTTAATAAGTTCTGCATATTTTCTGTTGTACGTTTTGCTACCTCTTATGTTTTCATAGTCATAAAAAAATCTGATGTGTTACACTCACATGACTTTCTCTACTCTTGTACAAACTATTTTTACAAACGCTTATTCTCCATCTACTTCATGTTAATCGAGATAAACATTTGCAGACTCTATCTTATTGCTAATTTTCTTGTAGATGTAAGGGGAATATATATTTACAAGGGCAATATAGAAATACAGTAGCCTTTAAGCACATACATATCTCTTAATAGCTGGTTGCTAGGTGCAGCACTATTCCCTTTGCCACAGATTAATATTCTTTGCATATCCAAGACAAAAAATTGAATAACAAATTACCATTTCAGAAAATAAGTATTGAAAAATTTAAGGGAATAACAAGCAATATCTCGAAAATGGTTCACTCAACAAAAAAATGTATATGACAAATTGTGTATTTTAACGCGATCTACATTTTTGTGCAGTAACATTTTGTCTATCTCTTATAGTTTACCAGTTATGCAAAAGTCGTTCACAATGAAGAACACTTTTGGAGACATTCCCAGAAAATTCAAGATATACATTTTATTTGTCATGAAAATATCTTAAACATATGATATTTTAATCAAAATCGTTAGTCAGTTTTGAGAAAATTAAAATTTTCCATGAAAAGGGTAATCTGGGGTGGGGGGATTTTCTTGAAAACCTTCGTGTCGCATCTCTGGAAGATATTGAACCTAAATACCAAGTTTGGTGTTTATCCGACCTTTCGTTTCTGAGTTATGCTGTTCACAGACACACAAACACGGACATGTTTCCAAAAATGATTTTTTTGGATTCAGGGAGTCTCAAAACATGTATTTCCGGTGAAATCTCGGTATCGAATTTTTGGGTGGAATACAATACTTCCCCTACTTACTATACGTAGTAGAGCAAGTAAAAAGAGTAACGACTTCCCATTTGAGAAAAGTATAAGTACTTCAAAATCCAAACCAATACGGAATATCTCGGAACTGGTTAACTACACGAGAAAAAAAGTATTTGATATAATTTGTGTGCTTTACGAGATCTACACTTTTTGTGTAATAATGTTTGGTTTATCTTTAGGCAAAAGTCATTCAGAATGAAAAGGACTTCACATGCTATTCCCAGAAAATTCAAGATATACATTTCATTTGCCATGAAAATATCTTAAAACATATGGTATTTTAATCAAAATGTTAAGTCATTTTTGTAAAAATTCAAATTTTCCATGTAAAGGTTAGTTTGGGGTTTTCTTGAAAATCTTTGCGTCGCTTCCCTGGAAGATGCTGAACTTAAATACCAGGCTTGGTATTTAACTTACTTCGTTTTTGAGTTATAATATTCGCAAATACACATGAACCTTTTTCTAAAAATGCCTCTTTTTTGGATTCAGGGGGCTAAAAACGTACATTTTTCTGGTGTGGTGAAATCTTGACATGGAATTTTTGGGTGAAATACAATGCTTCCCCTGCTCAGTGCACATAGCAGAGCAAGTAAAAATTAAAGGGATGTGAGGCCCGAGGAAGATGTGTTGTGATTCTTTACCAGTCCGCCTAAGTGGGAATGTGGTACCCAGATATTCACTAACAATCTTGTGAAATGAGAGAGCGCTCCATCCTGTTGGCGAGCTACCTTTTTCGCGTTGCCGTCCTCCAATTTTGGCTGAAGGAGCACATCAGCATATTGAGATACGAACTGCAGGTTCTGTGAAGAAGATTAGATACCACTGCCCAACTAAATGAACATAGCCAACATGCGGTACTCAACATCACACCTGCAGTGATAGGAAAGATATTTCGTGCAGTGGACGTGGACATGGAATTGTAATGTTGTGATCATTTGGAACGTGGACGAAATGTAAATGTGATGGTTTGTGTTACTACGTGTTAAAGACTTCATTAACAGATTGGTTCAAATATAACATTCTGTTTCTTTATTTCTCAAAAATATATCGAAACTTATAAAGCTCCAAAGTCCTCTTAGAAATAATATATAAAAAACATTACGCGCAAATCTCCATTAGTATTTTTTCTACTGTGCTATAGTTAGAACGGAGTCCGTTAATTGCTGCAGTGAGACGATTGTAGCTTCAAACCGTGCTTAAGAGGTGTGAACGGCTACAGGTAAAGTCGCATTGCAGCATTACAAAGACATGCCTGAGGCAGCCTTTTACCTCAACTACCAGAACAATGGGTTCTCTGTTCCTCCACCAAATGCTAAGTGCATATGTCAGATTCATACAAATGCCTCCTTTTAATTATACTTCTTTACAGCAAGCGTACTAAGAATCTCACAAAAGTGCTAACTGCCTCATATCCGTATCACACAGCTGCTATTGTTTCTACCGACATTTAAACAATTAAAGAAAATGTCATCCTTCAGTATAAAGCTGTGCCATCGGGAAAAGTAATACCTCTTGTTAATAAAGATAAACTTTCACTACACATTTCACTGTAGGAAGAATAACTGTAGGCTAAGGTGGTATTCGATGTTTAAAAAGCGGATGGCTACGCAATGGCTTTGAAATTTGAAATTCGAGGCCCCTTGATCTAAAAAAAAAAAAATATGATGTGTTACACTCACATGACTCTCTACTCTTGTACAAACTATTTTTACAAACGCTTATTCTCCATCTACTTCATGTTAATCGAGATAAACATTTGCAGACTGTATCTTATTGCTAATTTTCTTGTAGATGTAAGGGGAATATATATTTACAAGGGCAATATAGAAATAAGCACATACATATCTCTTAATAGCTGGTTACTAGGTGCAGCACCAATCCCTTTGCCACAGATTAATACTCTTTGCGTATCAAAGACAAAAAAATGAATAACGAATTACCATTTGAGAAAATAAGTATTGAAAAATTTAAGGGAATAACAAGCAATATGTCGAAAATGGTTCACTCAACAACAAAAAATGTATATGACATAAATTGTGTATTTTAACGCATGTATATGACATTTTTTGTGTAATAAAATTTTGTCCATCTCTTATGGTTTAACAGTTATGCAAATATCGTTCACAATGAAGAATACTTTTGAAGACATTCCCGAAAATTCAAGATATACATTTTATTCGTCATGAAAATATCGTAAACATATGATATTTTAATCAAAATCGTTAGAGCCATTTTTGAGAAAATTAAAATTTTCGATAAATCTTCCATGTAAAGGGTAATCTGGGGTAGGGGGATTTTCTTGAAAACTTCGTGTCGCATCTCTGGAAGATACTGAACCTAAATACTAAGTTTGGTGTTTATCCGACTCTTTGTTTCTGAGTTATGTTGTTCACAGACAGACACACACACACGGACATGTTTCCAAAAATGCTTTTTTTGGATTCAGGGGGTCTCAAAACATATATTTCTGGTGAAATCTCGGTATGGAATTTTTGGGTGGAATACAATACTTCCCTAACTTACTATACGTAGTAGAGAAAGTAAAAAGAACAGCGACTTGTAACCTGAAAAAAATTCTGATGTGTTACATTCACATGGCTTTTTCTATCCACTCACCTTTATTTAATATAGTTTCTACAAACTATTCTCACGAAAACCTATTTTTCTATCTAATTCATATTAATTAAGATAAACCTTTACAATAGCACCTTCATTATACATTTCGTTGTAGACATAAGGGCGGGGGGGGGTAAAGGAAACCGAATGATTGTCAGATGTTTAAAAACATGATGCTATAAGCTGACATTGAGTATTGAAACATTCCAAGCAATAAAAACGGATATCTCAAAAATGAGCGGTCACTAAAAACGTATTTGAAATGAGCTATGTGTTTCAAACATTTTCACATTTTCTGTGTAGTAAGTTTTTACCTATCTCTTATCATTTATCCGCTAAACAAAAATTAAACAAAATTGTTTCTGAAGGAAGAGGAATTCACATAGAAAAAGTCAAACGATGCGCCGCTTCTTTGTTAAAGACTATAAACGCAAACTTTCCACAAGCCACGTGTCATGCCGCTTCTTCGTCAGGAGCAAAACATGCGGACTAAAAATGCAACTATATCTTAAATATCTTTTAATCAAAATCGTTAAGAGGCATTCTTAATAAAATATCCAAAATTTGGGGGCGCTGTTCTCTCTCTCTCCCTCTCTCACACCACCCACAATCGCCTTTTTCTAAAAATCTGTTTTGGGGGTTCAAGGTGCCACAAAACATGTATTCCCAAAGACATAGAATTTTTGGGTGGAAAAATACAGTACCTCTACTTACTCTAAGTACATAGAAGAGAAAGTAAAAATCTGATATGTTGCATTCACTAAAACTAGGTATTCTTAGAAAACCTTGTTATTCTATCTACTTCTTGTTAATCCAGATAGATTTTCAGTTCACATTTACAAATTTCGTTGTAGGATACAGCAAAAGCGATAGTTAGTTTTTTAAAGAGCGCGTCGCCAAGTGATGGCTTTGAAAAGCTATGCTCTTTGCATGACCACGAGAAAAAAAAAACAATAGTGACTTCCCAGTAGAAAAATGCGTAAATGATCTGAAAACTCAAATCAATAACAAGGAATATTTCAGAAATAGTCAACTCCACAAAAAATAGTATTTGGCAAACACCTGCGTGCTTCAACGAGATCTATACTTTTTGTGTAGTAAGATTTTGTCCATCTCTTACGATTTACCAATTATGCAAAAGCCATTCAGAATGGAGAGGACTTCACAGTCTATTCTAAGGAAATTCAAGTTATACATTTCATTTGTCATTCAAATATCTTAAACAATAGTATTTTAATCAAAATCGTTAAGTAGCCATTTTTGGGAAATTCTTAATCAACATATCTGAAAAACTGAAAACAGAAACAGCAGAAGTTATTGTGTTCAGCAGGTAGTTATACTTTAAAGCTTACGAAGAAATATAAAAACGCTTACAAAGAATAGATCCACATTATATTATGATTATTGTTATTATTATTATTATTATTATTATTATTATTATTATTATTATTATTATTAAGTCACCGTTCCGTTTAAAGTGCTATAAATTTAAGAGCTGAAATATAGTAATGGAAGCACCGATGTCTTTAGGAGGATTAAACAAATGAAATTGCTGGAAGATTTTACATCCTTTATCACTGTGCGTCCAGGGCTAAGAATGACGTGACTTTTTGCTAGAACGAAGACGCTGGAATGTGCCACACGACAACAGGTCATTTGGGAGCTATTAGTCATCATAAAGAGGCTATGTCCCAATTTACAGCAGCGCATTCCTTTCCGCGGTGCATTCTGCTACTAGGAAATCTGCGCCATCAGGACTTTGTGGAATGTAAAGAACAGCTGATACTTCGGTTTGTGAAAATTCACTGATGACGGGGTTCTCAGAAAGTGCCCTATAGAAAAGCTTTACTAAGTAGAGCATAAATGAATTATATTTCGCAAAAAGAAGCGTGGTTTTCTTTACGTTCAAGGACTTTATTTATTTTTAATGTATTGCGTTTCGCCCAACTGATCCAATACTTTCTAAGCCTTTAACATACTCAATTCTATCACACACAGATACAGCAATTGAAGAGTACACGGACAGAGTGAAATTTTATACATTTTTTCAGGAGATCATTTTTTTAACTTTGAAACTTTATAATTACCATAGTTTACTATTTTAGTAATTAAAAGTTGTTCACCAGATTGTATGCTTATTTTTATCTAATTCTTATATAAAAAATAAGACTATGCCATTTCTGTCTTAGTATAGTATCAGTCCATCTGTCATCAAAGGCTCTCTAGTATCTCTTATTTACTACATTGTTGCACTCTGGAAATAATATGCCATTTACTAATTTAGTGACAAGAAGCAATAGCTTACTATTTTCTGAGCAGTGTATTTATTTATTTATTCATTCATTAGTAGTTAAACTTACAGGATGTTCCAAATATATTTATACAATTTTTTTTCAATGTACCAGTTAACATACAATTATTTCAAGTTACAGTGTACTATATTTATTATTATAATACAGTATCAATATATAATTATATCTACCCAGTATTAGTTAAAACTCAGGTGTTCTAAAACTTGACATAAGTGATTTTTAACCAACAAGGTAGAAATTTAAAAATTATTTCAAGTTTCGGAAAGCAGTGGTGCTATAATATTCTTTGGCCTCTGAGTCACAAAACACCTTCAGCTCCTGCAGATCAAGGTACTTTTCTTTAGAGTTAGGTAGCAGTTCTGTAACCATGGACATGCATACATTGTATAAAAATAACAATGATCAAGGGAGTTGAATATAACATCAACAATGTACCTACACCTTGCAGCTGCAACACATTGCACGGAGGACTTCACCCCTTCTTTCCACTTCATGAAAAAACTTAGTCCATTTTTTCGTTGCAAGCCTTGTATATCAATTACTCTGTGACTAAACCCATTTTTATAAATTGAATTTATTCATCTGAAAGTGTGTTTAATGAACTACGCCGTCTTCAATTCATTTTCGGCAAAACTGGACTTAAACCTTTCTTCCCGCGTACTCTTCAATTTGAAACCCAGGAGGATACCATGATTATCCCGTATTGCTTGTATTGCAACAGCCGTGATAAATTAACCTCTAGGCACTTGTAACATCACGTATACTAATAGAAGTTATTTTAAAACCGCCCTAACATTTCCGCATAGGAAAGCTAACAACGTAGGACAAAAGGATTGTATGCAGTGCTGCCCGAACAGTGAAAAAACGACTTTCAGAGGTGAAATTTAGACCTGGGAAACTATACGGGGTCTTCATGTTTTTACCACGTGTTTCTCTAATGGCAAAATTGGGAAGGCAAAGGCGGCTAGCAAGCCTAATATAATACTGAAAACAATTATGATGCTGTAGATCTGACACTAGGATCCGGATGCTTGCACCTCTTACAATTCTTGCGGACGCCCTTGTATTCTTTGTTCAGAGTCTTTCGAGACAGTGGACGGAGGAGTTCAGCACGTCGCTCGACCGATACGGCAGCTATCAGAAAGAGCCGCCACGCGAAGCCGACCTGAGCACAAACAACCAGTTTTCTACCTTACCCCATCCATTGTCTCAAAAGACTCTGAATAAATAATAGTGATGGTATCATGAAACAATGTTATAAGGGGTGTCAGAATGTAATAGAAAGCAGACGTCTGCAGAGGCCGGAACTGATGCATACAGAATGCATAAAATTAATTTATTCGTTACCACAATTAGTAAATATTTCAGAAATATGCAAGAAGATGGGATTTATCGTAATTTTGAAAATTCCTGTTATGGAAAGCGGCCTGGAAATCTGTCGGAAAAGGCGGAGAGAGAGAGTGAGAGAGAGAGAGAGAAAGAGAGAGAGAGAGAGAGAGTAGCAAAATAGGGCACAGAGTATCCTTTGTGACTGGGAAGGCAAGTGACCATGTGAACTGCTGGTGCCGAAAATAACAACTGACACATGACGCACAATTTACCCCTGTGGTAATACGGGGAGGTAGTGTCGCCCGCTGCTGTGGTAAAAGACAAATGTTCGCAACTGTGTGTAGGTGGATGAATGAGACCCACCAGGAGGTGACTGCAGTGTGGGATTCTCATCCTATCTGGTCTCATAAACCGCGGCACAGCCAAGTATAGACAAGTTGCCTTTCATTGGCCGGACGACTGATTCCGAGCTGTAGTAAACGGCTTTAAATCATTTCAGTTTTAAATAACGAATGTGTCTGGTGCTCCAATGAACGTAGCTAAAAGTACCCATCTCCAAACGTTTTTAAAGTAATTATAATTTTACATGAAAAGATACAACCAAGAGATACATAAAATAGATTCTCGGGCAATTTTTGAAAACTTTGCCCTTATTTCTGCATTTGTAACTGTCCTTTATTATAAGTATGCTTTACTTCCTTGTTTATGCATTTTATGTAGTTAACCTGTTATCAAAAATGCTATTAATTCTTTTATATGGTAATTAACGCTCTCGCATTTAATTACTCTTGTGTAAATAACTGACTATACTTGACGAAATATTCATAAACAGTTTCCAGGATACCATGAAGAAAACAAACTTTTCAAAAAAACACTCTCGTCTTACTCCATCTGAGAAAGACGTATTGGACATCGTCTCAAACTAGTTTTTGAGATTTGAGATATAAATAGCTTTATAAATAATTAATTCAATAAATATAATTTAACTCACGCGATTAAGACATATCGTTTTAAATTAAGATGACATAGTACACTTATACTGAATTCGCATCACTGCAGATTATCATACGCATTATCAATCATCGCTCTACCGCAAAGCTGCCGAGGATATCATGATATTATTACATAAATGATGCTCCAAGTGAGGGCTTTCACAGTCCATAATTATTGTACCAAATTTGTAACCACGTGTAAATGAAACCTGAGCAAGAATGTCAGATATCACAATAGGAACGACTGAAATCCTGGTGCATTTCGCTCTGTGACAAGCTCTTGTTTAATTACAATAAAAGTGTAACTTTATTGTTTCAGGTGTTAATGAGACAACCATGATGATCTCAAACTCCAAGATTATGCGAAATTTTGTAACCACGCAGCAGTGGCCTCCGTCAGTGACAAATCGAGCACTTCTGTGCTTTCACAGCTTTGTCTCCGAAACAAATTATCGCATACTTAATCGTTACACTAAGGTGTACTTTTCAGGCTAATAAGAAATACAGTGTGATACAAACCTGTGGGTTTTGTTTGTTCACCTCATGTAAAAACAGGCACGTTAAACTGACTGATTAATAATTAAGCTGGTCTTATAACGAATAACTGCCCTTAACCACCACATTTTCTAGATTTAAAATCCATTTGGAGGATGTTGGTTCTTAAAAGGGAGTTACTAATGAGCCTCAGATATCGGAGTGAAGTAACACTCAAGAGAGGAACACTCAAGACGTTTAAGCTGACCGAAGTGAGGTCACACTTCAGGAACGTCTCTACGCCGTTCATGGTCTCAAGAGTCTTGTTATAATTTGTGAATAAGAACCACCTTCACTAACAGCGAGGTATATGATGAGCTGAAACACTTACAGGCTGGGCCTAGGCACTTAGGATAGAATAAAAGGTTCAAGGCGGGAACTTTACCCGGAGTCTTCATTGCTACTGGAACCCACACACCCTTCCCGAGCACTGCACGCCCCCGAACAATCTATCACTGCGTTTACGTCACCAGTGTTATTTCCCGGGTCGTTAAAACATACATATATACCTTATGAAACGTGTACTAGTCAGCCACGATACGAGTGCATTCGGTGAGAAGAGAAACTAAACGGTTAGGAAATAACTGGGTGGGGCATCGGGAGGATAGTAAGGTAAAGTAAACATCCGCAGCTCCGAGTTGCATCGGCTTGTGAGACTGGGGTCTGCAAATGTGGTACTATTTTCATTGTGCAACTGTACATTTCGACTACCGCCTTGCCCCTCACTCCCCTCCGATGACGTTACGCATTATTAACACCCTCCCTCCAAGTGCACTCATAACGTGGCCGTCGTAGTAGAGTAAGGCCATCATGGACCAGCTCCCTGTTTTTGTTTGCTCGATAGCTGTTGCCATCTAGCTATGCTGAACCGAGTTACCAATTGACAAAAATTCTACCATTTTAGTTTGCACGTCGTAGGTGAAGACCTGATGTAAACGCGAGAAGTAAATTGTGTTATTTCATTTAGTGTCGGGTTGAAATTGGATTCAGTTTGGTGATAACATTGATTATTCCAGTTCTACTTGTCGTGTACCATTGATAAGCAAATCTTATCTAGTTTTCATGGATATCTTTAGATTTTTAATTGTTGCCGCAACTTCCTGTCTATTGGCGTGCAAAACAGAAGTTACGGTGTAGCCACCATTGAACCACTGGTCCATTCATGGAAACGCCGTAAACTTACTTAAGGATATCATTTGTAAAATAGTATTAAGAATTTTACTGGCAATAAATACGTGCAAGAGGCCGTTCCTTTTCCTCTGATAGGTACAGAAATATAATTTAAAGTAAAAATATTACATAATATAAACAATAACTGCAATTAAATACTTAACAAATTATGTTAAATTATTCTAGCACGTTAAAATTACTCTAGCAAGTTTATTTAAAAGCAGTGGTTAAATTATGTTTAGTACTACAACATTGCTATCACACACGCTTTTAAATCATATTGCACTTAGCAATTCTAAATTTAAGTTCAAATATTTTAATTTATCCAACTAAAAGCCAAATCAAATGTTCAAGGCTTTGAAACTCATTTTATAAGTAACTTTTGTTTTTAATTATTTACAATATATTATATTTAAACTATTCTTTTGTAGTTTTCAAAATGGCAAAAGGTGTTGAACATAGAAAATGGAAGGAAGAGAATATGCAGCGAGCACTTGATGCTGTGCGAAATGGTGATCTCGGTTTTAATGCTGCTGCAAAGGAGTACTGTGTCCCCAAGTAACTCTCAAATCCATCTCGATGGAAAAAAATTGGTTCGCTGTGGAGGATAAAGAAGTAGTCGGCAGCGTTAGTGGCTTATTTTCTGAAGTGGAACAAAAGATATGCCAGCATGTGATACAATTAAAAGAGTGCATGTTTGGCATCACGCGTAAGGACTTACGAATGATAGCATTCGAAATTGCCGAAAGAAACAATATACCGCACAGATTCAACCGTGAGAAAAAGAATGCCGGCAAAAAGTGGTACTACAATAAAGAACTCTCGTTGAGACAACCAGAGGCCACATCCATGGCTCGTGCTCTGGTTTCAAAAAAGAGAGAGTTGCAGAGTTTGTTTGTTTTTTTTGGACATTCTCACGAAGATATTCGATGAGAACAAGTTGAAAAGTATCTGCAGTTTCTAATGTCGAAACATTCCAACGTACAGAAAAAGACAAGGAAATTGCTAAGAACAGGAAACAACAAGTTGGATCCATTTCGAGCGCAGTGCGAGGTGTTACAAATGCTGTTTGCTGCGTCAGTGTTGCTCGGCAATACATACCGCCGATGCTGATCTTCAAGCGTGCTTGTGGTAAAAATGAGCTGAAGGATAATGCACCTCCTGGGACAGTCTTCGCTTTCAATCCAGATAGCGAAACATAAACAAAGGCTTATTTGTGAAATACTGGAATATGTTATTGCTACTGCAAAACCTTCGAACGAGCATTAGGTTCTTCTTCTCCTTGATGGTCATACAACCCACACAAAAACTTCGGAAGCACTGCATCTAGTTCGGGAGAATGGAGTGATGTCGCTTTCTCTTCCCGGGCACTCCACGCATAAACTGCAGCCTTTAGATGTGTCTTTCTACAAACCTTTAAGCAGTTACTACATCGACGCAATGGAAGAATGGCTGAGAGCCCATTCAGGACGTGTAGTGTGACCCAGTTCCAAGTTTTCAGCAACTTTTGGAAAAAAATCTGATGTATTACACTCACATGACTTTCTCTACTCTTGTACAAACTATTTATACAAACGCTTATTCTCCATCTACTTCATGTTAATCGAGATAAACATTTGCAGAGACTATCTTATTGCTAAGTTTCTTGTAGATGTAAGGGGAATGTATATTTACAAGGGCAATATAGAAATACAGTAGCCTTTAAGCACATACATATCTCTTAATAGCTGGTTGCTAGGTGCAGCACCATTCCCTTTGCCACAGACTAATACTCTTTGCATATCCAAGACTAAAAAATCTGATGTGTTACACTCACATAACTTTCTCTACTCTTGTACAATCTATTTTTACAAACGCCTATTCTCCATATGCTTCATGTTAATCGAGATGTTAATCTTATTGCTAATTTTCTTGTAGGTGCAGGGGGAATATGGTAGTATTTAAACGATAGTCAAATCTTCTAAGAGCTGGTTGCTATGTGGCGCATTCCATTCTCTTTGCATGTCCAGGACAAAAAAAATCTGATGTGTTACACTCACATGACTTTCTCTACTCTTGTACAAACTATTTTTACAAACGCTTATTCTCCATATGCTTCATGTTAATCGAGATATCCAGATGTCAATCTTATTGGTAATTTCCATGTAAATGCAAGGGGAATTTAAGCGATAGTGAAATATTTTAACGCTGGTTGCTATGTGGCGCATTCCATTCTCTTTGCATGTCCAGGATATAAAAAAATGAATAACGAATTTGAGGAAAAGTATAAGTATTGGAAAATTTAAGGGAATAACAAGCAATATCTCGAAAACGGTTCACTCAACAAAAGAAATGTATATGACATAAATTGTGTATTTTAACGCGATCTACATTTTTTGTGTAGTAACATTTTGTCTATCTCTTATGGTTTACCAGTTATGCAAAAGTCGTTCACAATGAAGAATACTTTTGGAGACATTCCCAGAAAATCCGAGATATACATTTCATTTCTCATGACAATATCTTAAACATATGATATTTTAATCAAAATCGTTAGAGCCATTTGTGAGAAAATTAAAATTTTCGAAAAATGTTTCATGTAAAGGGTAGTCTGGGGTGGGGGTATTTTCTTGAAAACCTTCGTGTCGCATCTCTGGAAGATACTGAACCTAAATACCAACTTTGGTTTTTATCCGACTGTTCGTTTTTGAGTTATGCTGTTCACAGACACACAGACACACACACACACACACACACACACACACACACAGACACACACACGGACATGTTTCCAAAAATGCTTTTTTTGGATTCAGGAGGTCTCAAAACATGTATTTCCGGTGAAATCTCGGTTTCGAATTTTTGGGTGGAATGCAATACTTCCCCTACTTACTATACGTAGTAGAGAAAGTAAAAATGAATAACGAATTTGAGAAAAAGTATAAGTATTGTAAAATTTAAGGAAATAACAAGCAATATCTCGAAAACGGTTCACTCAACAAAAGAAATGTATATGACATAAGTTGTGTATTATAACGCGATCTACATTTTTTGTGTAGTAAAATTTTGTCTATCTCTTATGGTTTACCAGTTATGCAAAAGTCGTTCACAATGAAGAACACTTTTGGAGACATTCCCAGAAAATTCGAGATATACATTTCATTTCTCATGACATTATCTTAAACATATGATATTTTCATCAAAATCGTTAGAGCCATTTTTGAGAAAATTAAAATTTTCGAAAAATCTTCCATGTAAAGGGTAGTCTGGGGTGGGGGGATTTTCTTGAAAACCTTCGTGTCGCATCTCTGGAAGATACTGAACCTAAATACCAAGTTTGGTGCTTATCCGACTGTTCGTTTTTGAGTTATGCTGTTCACAGACACACACACACACACACACACACACACACACACACACAGACATGTTTCCAAAAATGCTTTTTTTGGATTCAGGAGGTCTCAAAACATGAAATCTCGGTATCGAATTTTTGGGTGGAATGCAATACTTCCCCTACTTACTATACGTAGTAGAGAAAGTAAAAATGTATGCAAGGGCAACAACTATAGGGACGGCAATTAATTGAGTGCTGGTTTTGGGAGTCTGGCCGGATCATCACTTTTCTGCCTGTAATGTTTTCACTTCGTCCATCCAATGAAGAGTTACCAGTAGTAAGAGAGACACAACACATCACCACCAGTGATGGAAGGGGCATTAGGTTGAACATCTTCATTAGGAACATCAGCAAGACCACTAACAAACGCAAATAACATCGGGAAAAATACTACTGGACCCAGTCGTTTGGCTGTTCCTTTAGCAGAAATTTCTCCTATTCCCAAAGCTACCACGTCACTAAAGACCAGGTTAAGAGCAGCCAAAAATCTTAATAAAGACACTTTCTCGAAACAGGCATCAATTAATTAACGCTAAACCTTCCGCTAACCTACAGAGAAAGCTGTCTATAGTGAATCAAACGAAACAAGTGAAAAGCACCAACACCAATGATTAGTTTTGTGAACTATGTCAAAATCGAACAGTGAAAGGCATGATTCAGTGCATGCCATGTAGGAAGTGGGGGGGGGGGTGGAAAATGCGCTGGAGTTAGGAAGAATACTAAAATATACTTTTGTTTTAATTGCACTTAAGACTGTATCCCTGTGTTATGGAAGAGAGTTTGAACTGCCTCATTGTTTGTCAAAAATGATACGCATAGGCAATTATTTTATAAAGTAAATTTCACTTAATTTCAAAACAATTTCGGTTTAAAATTGTACTGTATTTTATTGGTCTAATTTAGTTCTTTTTATGTTCAGAGTCAACATTTTTCTTTCATATTAAAATTAAATTCCACTAAATCATATTTTTACTTTCTTAATGATACTGTGTAGGCATATTCAATCCCACCCAGCCTTTATATACTCGAATAAGACGTGTTTAATTATGAAATTTCGGATATACATCTAATGGTTCATTCATGGAATTCAACAGGTATTCATGAATGAACTATTCCGGAAAATAATTCAGAATTGTTTCCTGATGATGTTAAAGGTGTTTCAAGAATAACCGTTATACACTGCAATGTAAGTTACCTGAAGAATTGTGACATGCAGCTTCACTACATTTGATTCCTTGGATTTCCTTAAATTAGAGAAAAAGTTAACTGGCTCATTGATGGCAACCTTACCCTACATAAAGGGAACGCTCAGCCGTATTCAAACATCTTTCCATATTTTGATTTTTAACTCAAATTGTTGTTTTCCTTTAAGATAGATGTGAATACACAATACCGAATAAATTTACACCAGCAGAGCGCAACGAGCCTTGTTTAATTGGGGTGGCAGGTCTTTACATTCCTTTTATGACTGCAAAGAACGGTATATAATTCGAAATAACTTTTCTGGAGCCGCGTTTATTACTTCATCATCTGCGGTATTCGCGAGAAAAAAAAACTGAATTGAGTTTTATTTATGGGCGCTCTTTAACTGCTATGAATCTTAGCGTGCCCTTCTATATTGGGCGTGAAAGACCGAGAATTTTGCTCAGAGGCCTCTTTATCAGGCTTGAAGTTCTTAAACGTGTCGTAAGCTTAAACGCTAAACACACACATTTACCGGAGTTGTTCATCCAGGACAGTTCGATGATAAAAGGGTATTGTAGGGAGGATACTCATGCAAGTCATAATTCATGCGCAAACCCACTGCGCGGCCGTTTTTTTTTTTTTTTTTGCCCTTGAAGTTTTTTATTACAAGAGAAAGTAAGCCAAACTAACAGACATCCCAGAAACTATCCGTCCCCGCTTTAAACAAATTTTAGTGGCCGAATTAACGGAAAGGAAATTCTGATTTTTAATACGCAGAATGACCTAACGATATTACAGTTTTGTGTGTTCCCGCGTTTTCCAGGATTTTTCATTTTATTCACAATATACATTTTCGAAATTTAACTAATTTTTAAATATTTTAGTATGTAACGATTACAAAGTAATTGTACATTGAATTAGGAAAGAAACATTTTTATTTTATATCTGAAATTGCTGGGAAAAAGGGTTTTTATCTAATGGAGGAAAATACACTATGTGATCAAAAGTATCCGGACACCCCACAAACATACGTTTTTCATCTAGGTGCATTGTGCTGCCACCTACTTCCTGGGTCTCATTATCCGCGACCTCTGTAGTCATTAGACATCGTGAAACAGCAGAATGGGACGCTCCGTGGAACTCACGGACTTCGAACGTGGTCAGGTGATTGGGTGTCACTTCTATCAGAAGTCTGTACGCGAGATTTCCACACTTCTAAGCATCCCTAGGTCCACTGTTTCTGATTTGATAGTGAAGTGGAAACGTGGAGGGACATGTACAGCACAAAAGCGTACAGGCCGACCTCATCTGTTGACTGACAGAGACCGCCGACATTTGAAGAGGGTCGTAAAGGTAATAGGCAGACATCTATCCAGACCATCACACAGGAATTCCAAACTGCGTCAGGATCCACTCAAAGTACTACGACTGTTAGGCGTGAGGTAGGAAACTTTGGATTCCATGGTCGAGCGGTTGCTCATAAGCCACACATCACGCAGGAAAATTCCAAACGACGCCTCGCTTGGTGTAAGGAGCGTCAATATTAACGATTGAACAGTGGCAAAACGTTGTGTGGAGTGTCGAATCACGGTACACAATGTGGCGATCCGATGGCAAAGTGTGGGTATGGCGAATGCCCGGTGAACGTCATCTGCCAGCGTATGTAGTGCCAACAGTGAAATTCGCAGGTGGTGGTGTTATGGTGAGGTCATGTTTTTCCTGGAGGGGGCACCCCTTGTTATTTTGCGTGGCACGATCACAGCGCAGACCAACATTGATATTTTAAGCACCTTCTTGCTTCCCACTGTTGAAGAGCAATTCGGGGATGGCGATCTTTCAACACGATCGAGCATCTGTTCATACTGCACGGGCTGTGGCTGAGTGGTTACACGACAATAACGTCCCTGTAATGGACTGGCAGGCACAGAGTCCTGACTTGAATTCTATAGAACACCTTTGGTATGTTTTGGAACGCCGACTTCGTGCCAAGCCTCACCGACCTACATCGACACCTCGCCTCAGTTCCGCAATCCGTGAAGACTGGGCTGCTATTCCTCAAGAAACCTTCCAGCACCTGATTAAAAGTGTGCCTGCGAGAGTGAACGCTGTCAACAAGGCTAAGGGTGGGCCAACACCATATTGACTTCCAGCATTACCGATGGAGGCCGCCACGAACTTGTACGTCATTTTCAGCCGGGTGTCCGGTTGATCACGTAGTGTATATGAAAGTCAAAGATGAACAAGGTTTACTTCCTTCTTAACGTTTCAGGTTTTACAACTTCATAAATTTATTTTCTATTCGTTTAAATCATATACCAATGAAATTTTCAGAAAGTATACATAAATGTGATTGTTGGATTCACATGACTTTCTCTACTCACTCCAAACGACTGTTACAAAGCCTTATTCTTCTATAAACTTCTTGTTAATAGACAAATCCCATTACACATTTACAAATACGTTGTAGGTATAAGAAAAATACAGTAGGCTAAAACAATAGTCAGATTTTTAAAAACCGGATCGCTATATTATGGCTTTGAAATTCCATCTTTTTGCTTGATCACGAGAAAAAAACGAATAGCGACTTACCATCTGAAAAATGTAAGTATTTAAAAATTCAAACAAATAACAAAGAATGTACGGGAAATGGTTAACGACATAAATAGATTTGTGTGCCTTAACGAGATCTACATTTTTGGGGTAGTACGTTTACCAGTTATACAAAAGTAATTCAGACTGAAGAGGACTTTACAGGCTAATGAAATTAAAAGTTGGAAAAACACCAGAACGCTTAAACCGTAACATTGTAAGAAATAAAAACACAATTTGCAGCTAAATACACTTTGTTTATCACTTAGATACTCAGCGTAGCACAAACCTTACACTTGAGACGCTTTAACACACACGCAGAACAGAACACAACCGACCTGCTGAGTCACAACTCAGAACTGAACTACACTCGGTATTGTCCACTTTCAATGTAATTTAGATAGCCAGAGAGTAAGATGCCGCATCTCTCTCTCTCTCTCTCTCTCTCTCTCTCTCTCTCTCTGATTAATTACAGTGGTGAGTTAGGTAGTGTTTTCTCAGGTAAAGTTGAGTATTACATTTGGGTATTCGTTAGTGAGCACTTTTTCTCAATCTGGAATTGAATGTTACACTTGAATGTTAAGTAACAAGGAGTATTTCAGTATTACTAAATCAAAAACTTCTTATGCGCTTTCTTTATACTCCTTGGTTGCAAGGAGCAAGAGTTATCCGAATAAACGAGGAAGTACCTAATTCAATATAGTAAAGTTTTGATATATCTGTTTGTTAGAACATATTGCAGAATTTGATGTAAATTTCCTTATTCCATGTTTATCCTCTGGGGGTTTTACATAAAAACATACAACACATTTCTTGGTAAATACTGGGAAGTAATGTACATATTTACAGCAAATCAAATACTTTCACAGGTACTTTCGAAATCAATATCTGGTAGAGTAAACTGGAGGCAGAGCTGTAATCGTTCATATTAAAAATCATGATAAAGAATGTGATGTAAAAGTGGTGGATATAGAAGGAGACGTGCATAAAAGAGGTGCAAACTAATTTAGCAAAACTTTGGCAGATTTGCATTACCGGAA
This sequence comes from Deroplatys truncata, assembly GCA_030765065.1. Taxonomy (NCBI): domain Eukaryota; kingdom Metazoa; phylum Arthropoda; class Insecta; order Mantodea; family Mantidae; genus Deroplatys; species Deroplatys truncata. The sequence goes on along the minus strand of CM060981.1, from coordinate 262,073,096 downwards.
CTAAGTTCTCTGACGTTTAACTGAACTCTCTTCGGTGAGCGGAAGTAAGCTGATTCTGTTTGATGAAGCACACTTCCTACGCTTTATAGATGGAGCAGGATTTACAAAACAAATTGACTAAACTAAAAGTTACAGTCGTACGGTGCCCTATGTTATATAAAATATTACTTTACGTCGGTATGCAATTATTACGTAATGGAAAATTAAATTAAATGCCTTCTTTAATACGACTGCACTAAAGTAGTGCAACTCATACGTGTTTTAGACAGCCAGCATAATAAAAAAAATCTGATGTGTTACACTCACATAACTTTTTCTACTCTTGTACAACCTAATTTTACAAATGCCTATTCTCCATATGCTTCATGTTAATCGAGATATCGAGATGTCAATCTTATTGCTAATTTTCTTGTAGATGCAAGGGGAATATGGTAGCTTTTAAGCGATAGTCAAATATTTTAACGCTGGTTGCTATGTGGCGCATTCCATTCTCTTTGCATGTCCAGGACATAAAAAAATGAATAACGAATTTGAGAAAAAGTATAAGTATTGGAAAATTTAAGGAAATAACAAGCAACATCTCGAAAACGGTTCACTCAACAAAAGAAATGTATATGACATAAATTGTGTATTTTAACGCGATCTACATTTTTTGTGTAGTAAAATTTTGTCTATCTCTTATGGTTTACCAGTTATGCAAAAGTCGTTCACAGTGAAGAATACTTTTGGAGACATTCCCAGAAAATTCGAGATATACATTTCATTTGTCATGACATTATCTTAAACATATGATATTTTCATCAAAATCGTTAGAGCCATTTTTGAGAAAATTAAAATTTTCGAAAAATCTTCCATGTAAAGGGTAGTCTGGGGTGGGGGGATTTTCTTGAAAACCTTCGTGTGGCATCTCTAGAAGATACTGAACCTAAATACCAAGTTTGGTGTTTATCCGACTGTTCGTTTTTGAGTTATGCTGTTCACAGACACACACACACACACACAGTAACACACACACACACACACAGACACACGGACATGTTTCCAAAAATGCTTTTTTTGGATTCAGGAGGTCTCAAAACATGTATTTCCGGTGAAATCTCGGTATCGAATTTTTGGGTGGAATGCAATACTTCCCCTACTTACTATACGTAGTAGAGAAAATAAAAATGTCGCTACGTTAGATATAATTAATTTTAGTGCTGTAGGTTGTCAGTAATAATCTTGTATAACTTTGGGCTGCCAATTAGGAATGAGATAAGACAATAAATTAGAATTAAGGGTACAATAACTGGAGATTTGTTTGGTGTCACTGTACTACTGTTGGCCCGTAGCGTTTCATTATTCATTTTGAAATATCTTGTTGAACATTATTTTATGCACAGCGGGGTACGCAGAGTGCGATGGGGCTAAAACCGGAATAACAAACACACGGAGTCAATCATACCTTTATTCCGTGTTCACTTTTATAGATTTATCCATATGAAGGGGATAGCAACCGGATCACTGAAAGGGTATATTGACTAAATAAAGGATTTGACAGGTCAGCATGACCAGTGAACTTATTAAGTATTTATAGCATCAAAAAGCAAACAGGAATGTATAAAGACTATAGTCCAAGTGTGTTAACCATTAGACTACGAAGAGATCTACTAAGAAGTTCCTCTTTCACTTCACTACAATTACTGGAGGTGCTCATGAATCATCTAGTATTAACCATGGTGGAATCATAGTAAAAGTGTAGAACTAAGCATGTTAGGCATGCGAGTGAAGGTGACGTCACCTTGCTTGCACTCTTGGTGAGAATTCATTATTAGTGTTTTATACACGTTAATGGGACGTTTACACAGGCTGGATTGATAGCTTTTCTTTCGCTGTTGAGAGCTCCAGTTTTAAAATCAGTCATTGTGCAGTGTATGGGTGTGATGATTACTATAGGAAAACAATGCAAAAATGGCGTATACTATAGATACTTCTCATTTCCAAAGATAAATAGATTCCTAAAAATGGGAGCATTGTTGACTAAGGCAAGACTCCTTCCTAAAATACCTAAATTGATGCTCTATAATTAATTAGCAACAGTAACATAATATTACTTTACAACCTTATATTTAGGGATATTGTATACTTCTAATCTTTCTGAAACGGAAAAAAAATGCTTACTGCTTATAAAATAAACCAGCAAAAACAAGAACAGATGGAGCTTTCTGCAAAGGCAGAAATTACTTAAAGAAATCTGAAACCAGACGGTGTAGAAGCCCAGGAACATAATGTTCTGTGGCTTGTTGGCAATGTTGCCAACTAATGTATGTAATGATAATTTTCCAAACGAACGGGCTAAATCCCCCAGTATTTACCACTGTTTTAATGTATATAGTATTTTTATTTATCTGTTTATTAATGGATACAATGGGGTATACTAAATCTGTAAGCATAAAGGCGTTACAGAAAACAAAAAAGACACTGCAGTACTTCCATATTACGATTTAGGGTATCTGGGTGGTGGGCTGAGCCCCAATACACTCCTGTTCATGCATTAAACACAATTCTACATTTAATGGTGGCTACGATATGTTTTTATGAAAATGAGCTCAGAAAATAAAGAACAGCAGCGAGCGCTGTAGAGGGGCAATAGATTTCATCTTTTTAACCAAAGACAGAGATACAGGTGAGTCGGCCGAAAGCGTTTATTAACACTGTTCCATCTTTTACGGATTTGAAGAAAGCGTGTTTTGAAAGAGACATCAGCTAAATGTGCGCTTTTCCTTGCAGGTGGTTTGAGGCGATTCATTGCGGGGTGTTTCAATTTGAAATTCTACACATTGCTACATGATTTATATTACCAGTCAGTTGAACAGTTGCTCCGATCGTATGCTCATTTCTTCACTTTTTCTATTAACTGCCTATATATAAACTTTCTGTATGGATTTTTGGTAAAAAATAGGGAGATTTTCAATTGCTTGTAGGTAAACGACCAAATATAGGTTGGTCTAGGAATAATTTTCGAATGGAAGACATTGTGTTACATTATACTGCAATTTCTTCATATTTTCTGTATCAGAAATGATCTTGTTAGTGTTATATTTGTGTTGTTTGAATGTAGCAGATTCACACTGTAAAATTCATGGATAAACTATCAGGAGTCTCCTTTTCGTGCCTCCACATTCCAACTACCCCATCCTTCCTCTTAATTCCTTCCCAGCAAAGCCGGAGAATTCCAGTAATATTTTTATACCATTTATTTTTCAAAACAATTGAATCTGGGCCTTCAGAAACGATGAATGTAACAATGCTCAAATAAGGCTGGGGTCCATGGAATTAAGAGTTACTCGACATATCAAGGCAACTCGCCACAACCGAGATTCGAACCCGGGTCCTCACATTTGGAAAGTAGACACTTTATCGCAAAGCCAGAAGCATGTTCAGATGCATCATACCCTTCCAGCGTATCTTATACTCATATAGGAAACGACCATTTTACCCAATTGCGGCAGTATCTCCTTGTGTCCGTTGCTCGCGGCTTACCTTGCTGCATCCTCCATGTTGGCTCCAGATGTTCGCAGTGTGCTGGTTCTCTGCAATTTTATCCTCGGCTAGCTGCAGTAATTTTCTTTAAAACTATGTGGGAGCATGGACTTATCCTTGGTAAAGGACGCGTAGATCTCGGGTCGTGGTAAAAAGAGAAATAGACGTGCTTTGTTTACGAAAAGATGACACTGCAATTTCCTTTATTTAACTACTCCACGTAGTACACAACACTGATATTACCGCCGTTAAAATACTGTCCACCGTTGTTAAAACACGGCGCGGATATGACGCGAAGTTTAAATATGCTTATTATCTCTGTACGAGTAGCGATTCTTAAGTGTGTTTCGAAAACTGTCTTCATTCACTTTTGGCGCGATATATCTCAAACATCCTGCAGCATCTCTCCCTGCCTGTAGTTTAGCAAAATGTTCCCTGACTACATGACAAACGACCCACACATGACAAAATGCCAAAACGAAATGCCTCGAATTTGCTCCTAACAGATCCATTTATAGTCGCAGGCTTCTGGGGCTGCTTCCTTTCCTATTGGTCCATTTTTAGCGCCACTCAACGCGTCTCACTATTTCGTATAAACTTACAGGGATCTCATTGGTCCAAGTTTAACATAAATCGCGGCTTTTCCTAAATTTACCGTTAAGCTAGTTGTCTCTCTCACTTGGTCACGGCGAATTATCGAATAAAAGAACAAAGACTTTACACCCTCGCTGTATGAACAATGCCCCTGCGACATCGTAAAACTAGATTTTCTGCCTTCGAAGACACTGTTCCTGTAGCTAAAACATTTCGTCGTGGACAGTATTTTAACATTACGCTTAAATTATTTACATTAAACCATTTATAACTCTTCTAATATTAGTAACCTAGATACACACATAACGTTAAATCACCCTTCTTAAACTATACAAGCAGTATAACAAAAAGATATGTACATAGTATGAATTAACATCAATAAAAATTAATAAATCAAATTATCTATAATTACATTTCTCGGGCTCGGCCTAGAGTTGCCGTTTCATAGTGCAATATAAATTATCTAACGTTAATAACATTAGAAACTATCCACTCACTGTACCCTTCAGAAAACTGCCTTCACATCCCCCAAGATGGGTGCTGGAGCGGGTGGAACATGTCCCTTGTCAGCATGCAGAAAAAGATACAACAAATTTTGATGGTGAGACACATTACATAAAAATTCCCCTCCAAAATCTACTAGCAAGGAAAGGCATACTCCAGAAAGTAGTGATCTTCTCCGACTCCAGAGCAGCTATAGAAGCACGCTGTTGGCCAAGATCCTCTGATACTAAAGAAGGCCATAGTATTATTTCCCAACTCCTCAATTCCAGTAGACTTGTTACATTCCAGTGGATACCCTCCCACTGTAGAATTCCTAGCAATGAAGCAGCAGATTTCCCGGCGAAAACAGATCTTTTATAAAACAATTACAACCTTGTACACACAAATCATACACTCCAGTAAAAGTCCCATAAAAGAAGCAATTCAAGCCGCGAACAACATTTGACTCCGAGCAGCAGTAGCAGAAAACAAAAAATGGGAATCCCTGTTGCAAAATACAGAAACCATACCATATCTGCCACGAAAAACAGCAGTCACAGTCGCACAATTCAGGCTAATAACAGACATTAGTGTCTCCCAAAACACTTGTATCAGATCAACATATTCACATCTCCTAAATGCATCTTATGCAACATTACAGATGAGGATATGGACACCTTCTGCACAACTGCATTGCATTACAAATTCAGGTTTACATGACAGCAAAGTACTGGAGAGCAAGACTGCTAATGACTTTGGTGTCAAATGCAGCACACACAGGAAATAACAACAACTTTATTTTTAGACAAGAGAACGCTTTTCCTCTGTGTTATAATAACATGTTTAATCAACTAAAACAGTGCCAATAGTGTACAAAGTTATTCTTTTGTGCCTTAACAAATTACATGCCTGAATTTTAGAGGTGAAAATATTCGCTGATATGTACAAAATAATCTGATGTGTTACATTCACATGCCTTTTCATACCCACTGTCGTTTATTTTGAGGTAGCTTCTACAATACTACTCCTGCGAAAGCTTATTACCAGGCATCGGAATTTCTAAGCATTAAAGCCAGGACGGAACGACATAAAGTGAACTGTTACTAGACCATAGATAGGGATATCGCATATAACCAACCACTCCCCATCCCTCGTACAGTATTTTGCATTGGCGGGGAGAACTCAAACCGGTTTTTAACTGCCTACTAGTGACGCTTGGCTGTTGTCCGCATTCTTTATAGTGATAATGGCTTGAGTGTTGATAACTTGAAGCCAGTTGCTTAAGAATTTCTACGCCTGCTTATTATTTTCTCTACTGCTTACCTATTGTAAAGTAAAGGGAGTATTGTATTCCTCCCAACAATTCGACACCCAGATTTCACCCCATATACACGGTTTGAGATTCCAGAATTCTAAACAAAAAAGCATTTTTAGAAAAAGTCCACGTGCGTGGGTGTGTTTGCGAACAGCAAAACTCCAAAACGTAAAGTCGGTTAAATACTGTTTTACCCGCTGTGTGGTTTAAACGAAATGTGTAAATGTGAATTGAAGGTTTATTTGTATTAAAAAGAAGTAGCTAAAATAAAAAGCTTTTGTAAGAATAATTTGTAGAAGAATGAATAGAGAAAATCATGTAAATGCAACTATCAGTTTTTTCTATTTCATATTAATCAAAATAAACCTTTGCAGAAATAGTTTCATTACATATTTCATTGTACATACATAGGCGGGGGAATACAGAAAACCGAATGGATAGTCACATGTCGCTATATGCTGACATTGAAATCACATACTCTTTCCATGATATCCCTAGAAACAACCGACAGCGACAGCACTTTAAAAAAACTACAAAATTTTGAAAGATTTAAACCAATAACAACGGGTATCTCAAAATTCTAATGCCACAAAAATGGTCTAATTGAATTAAACTTTGTGTTTCAAAAGGATCTACATTTTTTGTGAGTTAAGCTTTTGTCTATGTCTTATAATTTACCAGTTATACAAGATTATACTCGTATAAAATTCCTTCCGAATGAAGGGATGTTTAAAAAAAAATTTTATTAGAGGCCTCAAAACATGCATTTGCGGTGAAATCTCCACATCGAATGCTTTGGTGTAATACATTTCCTCTACTTACGTAATATAGAAAGAAATTAATGAAAAGATAATCTTACCATTCAAACAAATACTGTGAAACCCATAGTAAACAGACTCATTCAAGTTTAGCGGTTCAAAAGGGAGAGAAAGGGAAAGGACTGACTTAACAACAGAATTCGGTTGTAATAACTCGTAAAACAAATAGAATTTGATCTCAAAGCGTATTTTTAGACTAGTATTGGAGGAGTGACATGGCACTGCGATTGCCTTCCTTTCGGTTCCGTAATCATGTTAGCAACGCTATTAGCTCTCCGTCTACCTAATAGGAGAAAGCTCAACGCTTTTGCTTATACCGCTACATGCTATTCTGCTACGACTTGCTGCAGCTTATTGTGTTTTCTGGTATTGCACTCCCCCCTCTACCCAAAAAAAACCCATGCGTTACTTTCACATGACTTTCTATTACTATAGTTTATGTTTAGCTCTGTTACAAACTGTTCATAATTTTCTATTCACTTCACAATAATCGACATAAACGCTTGCAGAAATGTTTTCATTACACATTTCGTTGTAGGTGCAAGGAGGAGGCTGAAGCGATAATCAAATTTTAACAAGTGGATTGCTAAATGCTGCCTTTGAAATCCCACACTTTGTATGGCATCACATGATACCAAACAAATGGTAGCTTGCCACTTCAACAAGTTATTATAAAACATTTGAAAATCCAAACCAATAACGACTATCTCGGAAATACCAAAGAAGAAGCACAAGCAAAATAAGAAAGTATTATCATAAGTTGAGTATTTTAACGAAATTCTCCTATTTTTTGTATATTTCTGTGTATGTCTTATAGTTTATACAAAATTCCTTTCGGATGAAGAGGACTTCACAAGCTATTCGCAGAAAATTCAAGAGATATACTTTATTAGTAATGCAAATGTCTTAAATTATTTGAGTCGTTTTTGAGAGAATAAAAATAACAAGCATTTTTTCAGTTAAAGGCTAGTTTGGATTGAATGGGGAGAGAGTTCCTTGAAAAATCTTAGTGTCGCGTGTTTGAAAAATGCTGAATTTAAATGCCAAGTTTGGTATTTCTTCGACTTTTGCATATTCGGTGTATTCGTATTGCGCCGATGGTCAGTTTGCATTAGGGACTCGCTAATGAGGGTCATTAGGGAGGAACTATCAATCAATCGGTTTTAAGGAACCACAACCCGTTTAAACAAGTAAGGCCCTACGTACAACGCAGGGAAAGGATTAAGCAAATCTTCATAAAACATTAGTATAACTGTATACTTGTGTTAAGGAATAATTTTATGCACTACACACATATGCACACATATATACAAACATATAAAAGTTAATGAAGGGGAAATTGGAGAAAATAAATGCACTTTTTTTTAGTTAATATTAATACTTATTCTTTAAGAACACTTTTAAGTAAAACAACTTGTTATCCCAATGAATATGAGCTCGCTAGAAGGGAATTTACACGTTTCTCGAAATCTCTATTCCTCCTCTACCCCACATTTGCTAAAAATTGTTGCGAAGTTTCCTGTTTGCATGTTGTACTGTTTATGGAAATAGGTACGCAATTAAAAAAAATGTTCTCAGAAATGATATTTTAGACATTTTAGGCACCTAAAATGCTCTATACGATGCAGCTTATCAGTGAGACATTTTTTATTTCTCTACAGCCTAACTATTGATTTTCTCAAAAACGGCTCATCAAATGAATCGGATATTAGAACGGCAAATAAAATATGTATCTTGAATTTTCTAGGAACAGTTTACAAAGTCATCTTTACTGTTAGTAAATTGCTTTAGCTTGAAAACCACAAGGATAGGCAAAAACTTATTATATTAAAATGTAGTTTTAAAAAATGTTCAAAATATTTGTTTTTCTTGAGGTTTTAGCTATATTTCGCGTCGTATGTTTACATGTCCCCATGTGTAAGTATAACTGAACGTATGACGTTCTTTTTTTTTCTCCCGCATAATCTCATCAAAAACAAAAAGTTATGTTGTACACTCACATGACTTTCTCTTTCATTACAATTTCACGGGTACTATTCATATGAAACACGATTCTTCCATTCCTTTACGTTCGTTACGATGATAATAAGTTAGGCTAGAAATGATTTCAACATGCTTATACGCAAGGCAGTGAACTGTTAAAACTCGTTTTTGTTTGTCTGGAGGTCATGGAGGTAAGAAAATAAACAGTCGCGAATTATCAAATTATTTCTGTCAAATATACTTACTTAACTTGGCAAAATATAAATTTATTATGATATGAAATATTTCGAAAACGGTTGACATTAGGGAAAAAGTTATTTTGGGAAGGTGTGTATTTTAAGGACCGCTCGCCTCTCACCGGGTTCAATACCAGGGACCCGCGTGTGGGATTTGTGGTGGACAAAGCGGCGTCTGGGCGGGTTTTCTCCGGGTTCTCCGGTTTCCCCCGCCATTCATTCCACCAACTGCTCCATCATCACCTTTCCTTTCATCCATTTCACCATCATTACGTTTCATCTACTTCTTTCCTCTCATGCCAGGCATCGGGCTGATCACCCATCCTGGATATTCTGTCTGATCCATGAGTGTCTGCTCCTCGAAGGGCCTCTGACCCCAGGCACCCGCCTGTAGGTCCTGGGGGGTGTAAGTCCTACATAAGAGGAGATTAAACAGAGAAAGAAGAAGGAGTGTATTTTAACGACCTCTAAGTTTTTCCTGAAGTATGCTTTTGCCTATCACGTATGGTTTCCCAGTCTAATACAGTTATGTAATACTCACTAAAGGTAAGGAGGAGTTCGCAGTCTATTCCAGAAAATTGAAGATATGCAGTTTGTCATGTTAATATCATTTGGTATTTCAATAAACAAATCGTTAGAGTCGTTTTTTAAGAAAATAAAAATTAACCAAAATTCTTCCACGTAAAGAGTAGTTTGGGATGGATGAAAGTTCATGGAAATATTCGTGTCACATCCTTGGAAGATGCAAAACTTAAACGTAAAGTTTGTTGGTTGTTTACCTATGCTGTTCACACCAAAAAGACGTTTTTCGAACATGCTTCAGGAACCTAAAACGGCAGTGAAAACTAGCTTTGGAATTTTTGAGTGGAATACAATACATACGAGTATTTCCTCTTCCTAATATAGGTAGGCTGTAGAGAAAGTAAAAGTCAGTCGAAACAGCTGACTGTCTTGCATAAGTATAAGCATTGAGGAATAAATATACCAAAGCCAAATAACTTCATTTGAAATAATTTCTAGCCAAAGATTTTGAGCATTATTAAGGCAGGATTTGAAGCATTACTTTTGACACGAAGCAATGGAATTTTTTGATGGAGTACAGCACTTTATCTAACATGTAGAGGAAGTAAAAACGGGAAAGTTAACCTTATAACAATTATAACATGGATCATTTTACATCAATATAAAATCCAGACAGTAAAGGTTTTCGAATAATTTCAATGTGCATTGCAGTACTATGCACAGGAATATTTAATTATGTGCTTAAACTTTTAATTGTCGTCGAAACTAATTGACTAATGAAGCTAAATGAAAGTTTGGATATAACTAAATATCTCAAAGATTTTAAAAAAGAAGTTTTAGCTTTTCACAATGATTATCACCAATTTTCATAGGCATATTAGCTTAAAAAATAAACGTTCTGTCACACTTTTACTCTGACTTGGATCTGGCAGTTCTGTTTGCTGACGGTTTTAAAGTTGATTTGCAGGAAAAAATTTTCCTTGCTTTGTATCCAGACATTTTCAATAACTGGTACCTCGCGGTTCCGTTTGCAGTACATGGAATATATATTGACTAGTAAACACAGCAATAGAAATCAGATAAAGTCTGAGAAAGGACTATTCGTGGGCGCTGTACAATACCTATTAAGAAAGCAATTAGCAACCCATCGTGCATCTCAAGGGTATAATGGTTTTCCTGGAAAAAGGTTCAGGAAGACAAATTGATCATCGCCGCAACTCAATATTATGAGTTACGCTGTTTTCTCTCTCTCTCTCTCACACACACACTCGCACGAACGAAGGGCCTTTTTTCTTAAAAAAAAAAAAAAAAAAACTTTTTCGGGTTCACTGGACCCCAAAACTTCCATTTTCGATAAGTCTCTATATCGACTTTTTGGGTGGAACACAAAACTTCCTCTATGTATGTCGTAAAAAATTTAAATATCTAAAAAATGCAGTGCACTTTATTACAAATTCTTCGGCTTTTCACCTTAATACAAAAGTCAGCAGGAGGCCTTGATTACGCTTAATATTATTTCAAAGCCACGAGAAGTTTAAAATCATGGCTCGCTCTGAATGTAAGTTGCAAGAGCTTAGGCCATTACTTTGGATCACGTTTAAGCCGGGTACAGAAACTTCCCAAAAGCTAAAATTAGCATTGCTCTCATTATCCCTCTGACAGGTTTTTCTTTGTGCGTTACTTTTATTTATCATTAACTACTTCTAAAATAAATCCATTTAATATTACTTATTCACGAGTAGAGTAAAATTTTAGTGTTGTTCTGAAGCCACGTATCGCATTAACCACAGCGACAACATTTAATTTGCATTCATGCAACAGACTGCAGAAAAATAATCCATAAACTGTAGCGTATACGTGAGTTCAACAATAACCAAGGATTATGCTAGTCAAATGATTTTAACACAAATTTAATAAAGTTATCTTATTTTTAAACAAAGTTGATGCAAACCAAATCGTTTTGTTTATTTGCCCATATTCTTTATACCTTTTTTATATTTTCCTTCGATGTTGACTATGTCGTATTTTCTTATGCGAAGCATAAGAAACATGTTTCTTTTTTTATTTAGATACCTTTGTTATTACAAACTTGCATTACAGTTTTGTTAACACAGAAAAAAACAAGATAACATAAACATGTGTAGAGGGCGTCTTCCAGTGAAGATCCTCTGTTAGACGATGAAATCAGTGAGTCTCATCCGTTTTAATCTTCTTTCTTCTCCAGGATGAGGCATCCGTGTTGGAATTTCATTGAGTAATGCTTTAGGATGATCAATGGAAATCAGATGAAGTCTTGTGTAGTGCTTCTTAAGAAGTTTGATGACTTCAGGAATCCGAAGATCTCTATGGAAGTAGCGTTGTTAACAAACCAAGGTGCAACTACATTCTTAAGATCCGATTAAAGATTTTTCTATTTTCTTGAAGTTTGCATTTGCTACAGATCACCATATGCCACAGGAATAAGTCCAAATTGGTCTAATTATGCCACAGTAGATTAGTTTCTTGAATTGCAGAGGGAGCCGAGACTTTCATTGTATTAAGGATTTTACCTGGTGAATTCTCTTTCTTAGGATTGGAATAAATGCATAGTGTGTGCCTTCCACGTTAATCGTGTGTGTAGGATCTGGCCCAGATATGTTACGGTTTGTCTCTCTGGTGTGATTTCTGTTAGAAGGAAAACGGATGTTGGATAATTGCTTTCTGTATGTAAATGTTACTATTTCAGATTTCTGGGGATTCATCTTAACTTTCCAAATCTTAGACCAATCGTAGATCAGGTTAACACAATTTTGTAGCGCATTTACTGAAAATGCAAACTTAAACGTTCCAATTTTATTCCACAAATGTCACATTAAATAAACAGAAGGCTGTTCTATATTAATTTCTCTAAGTATTCTTTGCACTGCAATTCTTAATGAAAAACCAGGTTATAAATGATATTATACTTTCAAATATTTTAACATGCAATATGTTAAAATTGGTACACTAAAATATGCGTTACTAGGATTTAGAACCATAAGCCATTAAATGTATTAACTACCAGGTTTCTGAATTTTAATAAGCAAAAACACATTTTTTTATGTTTTTTTGCCCGTCACTAAGAAGTCAGTCTCTAACTCTAAGCACGAAATCGCCTTCTTACAATCGAGTTACAATAGCAATCATGGTGAACTATCATACTTGCAGCTTCTCTTGGCATTATTTAGAAACAATCATACATTCACACAAACAAACACCAATAATCAAAACAAGAAGCTCCGCAACTTGTATGAAAATGTCATTCTTCTTAATTAAAAAGAAACAACTTTTCCTCCGTTCTTTGTTGGATTTTTTTTAAATTTCAAATGCATTAAAGCTGAGAATGTTTAGAACTAAGACATTTCTTTATTCAAGTTGAAAACTCTATTAGAAGGCGAGCTATCGACATAAATATGGTTATACGTAATTACGCTACTTAATACGCAAATAAATCAAAATTTTGTAAAATATTCTACAAATATTTACTTTTATGGCACAAATACAAAAATAATCACATATATTCATTCATTATCTGTTTTCCCTCCTCTTATGTAGGACTTACACCCGCCAGGACTTACAAGCGGGTGCCTGGGGTCAGAGGCCCGTCGAGGAGCAGACACTCGTGGATCAGGCAGAGCATCCAGGATGGGTGATCAGCCCGATGCCTGGTATGGGATGAAGGAAGTAGATGAAACGAAATGTTGGTGAAATGGATGAAAGGAAAGGTGATGGAGCAGTTGGTGGAATGAATGGCGGGGGAAACCGGAGAACCCGGAGAAAACCCGCCCAACGCCGCTTCGTCCACCACAAATCCCACATGCAGGTCCCTGGGATTGAACCCGGGCCACCTCGGTGGGAGGCGAGCGGTCTAACCACTCGGCCACGGCGCCGCCAATAATCACTTATAGTAAAATTAAAAACGAAGTAGTACGAAAGATCAAATCCAGAGGGATGTCCACGGCTTATTGTATTTGACTGCATTTTAGCCATGTCGTCACCGAGGAGGTTGGCTCTGGCGGTAGTGTCCGAGACTCGCATTCGGAAGGTTTCGGGTTTGATTCTCGTTTGATCAGTCTTGGATATTTTTGTGGTTTTCCCATGTCGGTAAGCGAACACTGTGCTGGATTATATATTACCATGAACTTTCTTCTCCCTCATTTCTTCTCATTCATTACCTTTTATCTTTCAGAACCTGGCTCGATGGTGAGTGGTGCATGCCCTGAATGTCCTTTACGGAGGAAACTGTTTCTTGCTTGCCCGTGCAGATAGGGCGGGCTTCGAGGGAGCATCCGTAGACGCTCAATGTGGAAATTTTAGGAAACCTGCTGCGTCACACCTGTCGCCATCAAATCTGGCCGCCTTTCTTATTCTCTTGCCTCATTCCTTCCTCCCGGAAATGTAGAAGGCACAATAGGCCTGAAATCCTCCACAGGTTCTAACCATGCTATCTGTACTCATAACTGTTGCTTATCTGCTAAATGTTAATCTTAAACTAGGTGCCAATAGTCACGTGAAGGTATATTGAAGTGTAGTGTACATCATTAGTGAAGTTTCCAGGCTAAATGAGAAGTTATTTTCCGAAATGTAGGTCAACAAGAGAAGAGTAGTTACTACATTGATGCGAAAGTAATAAGCAATGTAAAGTATAGAAACAATTTGTTGCATCAAATTGTTCTACAAAAGTTTAATTTTTGTTAATAACGTTCTGATTTTACCAGATATATGAAAGAAAGAATACATAATGGCCTTTGTTTTATAAGTAATTAGAAATAAAGTAGACAGCAACAGCTGGTGCATGAATAGAAACTAATGACTGGAGGTATTTCGCAAATTACTCTTAACGTTATTTATTGTACCGAGATGCACTCGCTCATCTCCAGTAGAAAATTTGTAGACTATTGTAACAGAGAGAAACAAGGTATGAGAGGTATAACAGTTTATCGTCATCATCCTTTTATCGATTTCTACAAGCTAGAGAAGCAGGAGTTGTGAAAGAGAGACATACAAAGGGGATTTGAGTCGAGAAAAGTTATTTACAGACTTTTTAGTAACGTTCCTTTACAATAAGGATGTACTATTAAAATTGTATTGATGTATGTTCTTATAACAAAATATGGTAGGCATAATAAGGTATTCTGCTTTTATACTGGATTTGAACAAAGACTTTTAATTTCAGCCTGTAATGAACTTACTTTGAAGCATTTGCTGCTCAGGCCACCAGTTTTTCCTCACAGTACTTTAAATCTGTGTCAATAGAATGACAAACTGCCTCGTAATACAAGCTCCTCATGGAAATTGTCAAAGTTGTGATCGTTAAGAAAATTCAATAAAAAACGACATTTCTGAGCGATGTAGGACCTTCAAAAGATAGATAAATTCATTATCAAACAGTGAATATTTTGTATGTTTATAACTGTGGATGATGTGGAGAGATAGGATTTTTTGAGCTATAGAACAATCTTTTATATACCTAATACCTTTAAGTGCATTAGAATATGCGCGAACACTGGAAGGAGTAAAAGCTTTTCAGCTTAGTGCATTGGCTGGAAATTGTACACATACTCGAGATTTTAAAGATAATGCAAACAGTTAATGGTTTATTACTTTCTCTACTACGTATAGTAAGTAGGGGAAGTATTGTATTCCACCCAAAAATTCGATACCGGGATTTCACCGGAAATATATGTTTTGAGACCCCCTGATTCCAATAAAAGCATGTGTGTGTGTGTGTGTGTGTGTGTGTGTGTATGTGAACAGCATAACTCAGAAACGAACAGTCGGATAAACACCAAACTTGGTATTTA
This sequence comes from Deroplatys truncata, assembly GCA_030765065.1. Lineage (NCBI taxonomy): Eukaryota > Metazoa > Arthropoda > Insecta > Mantodea > Mantidae > Deroplatys > Deroplatys truncata. Next base: position 262,057,801 of record CM060981.1, on the reverse strand, counting down.
GGTTCAATATCTTCCAGGGATGCGACACGAAGGTTTTCAAGAAAATTCCCCCACCCCAGGATACCCTTTAAATGGAAGATTTTTCGAAAATTTTAATTTTCTCAAAAACGGCTCTAACGATTTTTATTAAAATATCATATTTTAAGATATTTTCATGACAAATAAAACGTATATCTTGAATTTTCTGGGAATGTCTCCAAAAGTGTTCATTGTGAACTTTTGCATAACCGGTAAACCATAAGAGATAGAGAAAAGTTTACTACATAAAAATGTAGATCGCGTTAAAATACACAATTCCTGTCATATACATTTTTTTTGTTGAGTGAACCATTATCGAGATATTGCTTGTTATTCTCTTACATTTTTCAATACTTATTTTGTTAAATGGGAATTCGTTATTCATTTTTTTGTCTTTGATATGCAAAGAGTATTAATCTGTGGCAAAGGGAATGGTGCTGCACCTAGCAACCAGCTATTAAGAGATATGTATATGCTTAAAGGCTACTGTATTTCTATATTGCCCTTGTGAATATATATTCCCCTTACATCTACAAGAAAATTAGCAATAAGATAGAGTCTGCAAATGTTTATCTCGATTAACATGAAGTAGATGGTGAATAAGCGTTGGTAAAAATAGTTTGTACAAGAGTAGAGAAAGTCATGTGAGTGTAACACATCAGATTTTTTTTAATTTCTTTGCTTTAGCGAAATTTAAGCTACTTTATTAATTAAAATATTCCTTTATTTATATAGTTACAGAAGCTTTTCAAAATGTAGCTCGTAGTTCGGCAATGAAATATTAGAATGCAGCTGATCCAAAGGTAGCATTTGTGGAAAATCAGTCTTTCTTAGAATCCGAAAAAAAAAATTTAGGGCACTCAACAATGCAAAATAAACCTCTTATTTCATTCATATGCACGCTCTTACAAACCAGTAATCACATTCCTTCATTATTACTTCTAGAGTCTCTAGATTTCTGGCCAGCAGACCTCGGTTATTTAGCTAAGGAACCAGATTTTGTGCTTCGTGTTGTGAAACTACGCAATCAAAAGGACATTGTATACTGATTAAGAGCAATATCGGTATAATCCCGGAAATTAAGACACAATGTTTGCTCAAAAGTATGTCTTTTATTTCTTTCTGTGTACAAAAGTGTAAATGTTTGAACTGAATTTTGAAGAACTGCGTATTTTACATCTCAGGGTTGATGGAATTATAGGTGGAAACATTTTCATCTCCTCTAAATTGTACAAACTGTAATGCAATGAACAGTTTAGGGAAATCTTCGGACAAGGAAATGACCTGAAAATAATATAATATAATCAATCACCCTCCTCCCCCGTGCCACATGATCGGCTTGCTGAAATGTCACAATCTTGCTGGACCCCTACTGAAATAAATCGCATACCCTGAAAGAATATGTCAGGACGCCTGTCAAAACCTTTTACGACGTTATACAGTTGAAGGAAAGACCCTTCAAAGCGGAGTCACCGATGAGAAATGTTGGAACCTACTGAGTGAGCCAGTGAGAAACGGCGATATTTTCCCTCTGCATCTCGAAGTTTCGCAATATTCCGCTGACTGCCCAAAAGATGCTTTGCTGCTTGGGTATGAAGGCTCAATACAGGAAATTATATTTGCGTTAATGGCGAATGACAAGAGGCTAAAAGGTAAATGAAAGTGAAGTGTAGTGTAATAAAGTGAGCAGCAAGAAGGGTATAAGTAGATAAGAACAAAATTGACTACAGAGGGATTAATGAAAGGTAAGTGATTTGAGTGCAAGGAGTCATGTTTTCATTTACAAAAAATTATTATAGATTAGTAGTTATTATGTAAGAAGATTTATGGAGAGAGATAAGCTGTTATTTAAGGGATTAAAAGTGTAATTAACTATAAAATCAGAGAAATTTTGTCTGGATTTAATTAAAGTACATACACTGAAAATTTAAGCATAAGATAGAATTAAGGAGAAGGTAGAATGTGAAATGAGTCAGATATAGTAAATAGCTACTGACTGCTAGTAGCGGTTAGGATTAAAGAATAAGTAATTAAGTACATCTAAAGTAATAATACTATATATAATTTAAGAAAGGAGACAGATAATCATAAGGTAATAAAACTATGATTTAGATAGGACATTTTAGAAAACGTTAGAAGCGATGCTGGGTACCAGTAATACCTAAATACGGGGTTCGAGGAAGACAGTAGAATTTTAGGCCAGTAGCGGAATTATTATATAAGTTAAATTGGTTAAAAGTTAAGTAGTTTAGTATTAACTTAGTTTTTAGTTGATATACACAATATGAAACTATACAAACCGTGAAATGTAATGACTTTTTTTTATAGCTTAACGTCCTTTAACCTTGGAGGTCATATCACACAATGAGTGAATGCAATGGATGAAATGATGCTCAAATGAACCCAGAGTTCAGAGAGCTTAAAGTAACCGCTCATTCAGGATAAGGGAATACTCGGGACCTCGTGAATGTGACGCAGGCACGCTGCCCTCAAAGCACATAGGCAGGCATATACTTTTGAAAAATAAATATACATGGTTTGGGGTCATACGTACTGATGTAGCTTCCATGAACCGGGACGGTAATCGCAGATTTTATTATAAAGGAAACTAAAAACCTTGATGTGTTGCAATCACATGACTTTATCTACTCACACTTCAACACACTATTCTTACGAAAGCTTATTCATAGTAATAGTAATAGCTGTTTGAATGGTGCGAAACTTGTGTGGTCACCAGCGCCACCCTCTGGCTATAGATTTATTCATGTCGAATACATAAGCATTATATACAAAGCAATTACAGGGTGAAGCAACCGAGATTACAAAAGTATAAAATAAAAACAAAACAAAAAAACATAAGTAATAAACTAAAAAAACGTCCCACAAATCAATTTATACTTGAACCAATTCTCAGCAAACACCAGCAGTTAAGTCAGTATAACACAGTCTGAAAGTCATTAACACACCAGAAACTGCATGATTAAATTGTTGTAAGGAAACCACCGACTTTAACATAGCGAAGAAGCTTGCGATAGAGGCAGAGTCATCCCCTAAAACAGTAATTAAATTAGGAGAGTGCACGTAGTTCGCGAAGGGACAATAGTAACGACACTGGGTGAGGAAAACCTTCACCGTTAAGCGCACATTGCAGTAGAGACAGCGAGGTGGGGGTTCACCCCTAAGGAGGTAGCCATAACTAAAACAACAGTGGCGAATACGAAACCAGGTAAGCACGTGATAGACGAGAAGAACAACGCCATGGAAGCGGTGTAACCTTGACCTCCCGGAGTTTGGCGGTAGATGTAAACCACTCTTCATGCCTTTGAGAGAGCATTTTTATGCGCAAAATACCCTTCAAATCCATACATAGGCAGCGAAGAACCCGTTCATCACGGTGCAGAATCGCAGCCTTCGCTACCTGATCTGTCTGTTCGTTTTCTATAATCCCACGATATCTAGGAACGCAGACCATCCGAAAGCCAGCAAGATAGAGAGAGTGCAACTGATTGTGGATTTTCTGAACAAATGGATGTTGGTTATAGAGATCCAGTAAAATAGGTAAAGCACTGAAAGAATCAGAACAAATGGCACTGGTGTGGAGGGAAAAGAGCGCGTGAAAAATGTGGTTTTAAGTATAGTATACAGTCCGGCAGTATAAACGGAAGTGCTCGTGAGAATGCAAGTCTTGTAAACGACATGTGAATCAATAACCACAGCACAGCCTACCCCTTGATACGTTCGAGAACCATCAGTATATAGGAAATGGTCTCCAGGGAAATCGTAATTCAAAGCCGCGAAATGGGCAGCGCATATAGGAGCGGCAGCAGTGTCCTTGGGCCACTCAGTCAGATCAAGACGACACAGAGGGGCTTGGCGTATCCATGGAAGAAAACGATGAAATTCCCTACGTAAAGGCAAGGCAAGTACTGTATCCAACTTTGACTTTAAGTTCCGAAATCTACACTCCGCAGGAAGAAGTCAGACGGACTATTGCGATAACGATAATCCAAAGCGGCACCAAAGAACGTAAAATACGTGGGGTAAGAATTTCTTTTCTTCTTTTCATGGTCACTCAACTACTAGGATCCCTTTAAAGCAGATCATGTCAAAGGTCAGAGATACTAGGAAAAATCATTGCAAAAGTCAAAAATAAAGATGAATATAAAATCCCAACAAAAGCAAAGGTAAACATCAATATAAAATCATAGCAAAACTCATAAATAAATACGAATATATCAAAATATACAGAAAGTACGAAACACCTGACATGGATATGAATATATTCCTATCTGAAAATTTACCTCCAACACAAACCTAAAAACCCTCTCAACTGCTTACTTATCGTCCACTAGGGCGCTTGCAAGACAGTCGCAGACTATCCCGAAGATTTACTAGAGCAATACACTCTAGCAACACATCACGGACCTACAGACCTTCGTTACAAAGCGGACAAATAGGAGCGCTTAAAAAGACAACCGTGCATAAAATTGCAGAGGCCAATACGCATCCGAGCCTAAATCATCACTTCAGGAAAAGCTACCTAAGAGGAGGTTACCCAGCTTATCGGAATGTCCTTCACTACTCTACGCTTATTTCCGCTTATCTCTGCACCAGCACGATAGCATCTCTCTCAGCACAACAAGCTTAAAGTCTTCTAACTTTACACGAGATACTGTAACGCTGGCTTCTGTGGTCGCCGTATTAGCTGCCAATTCCGCCAGTTCATTCCTCGACAAGTCAACGAGACCAGATATCACAGCACACTCTACATTAACGCCAGAAGCATACAAAACGTGATGGACATCCAGGATTCGCTGAACCATGGGGTGATAGTTGTACAGCTCACGAAGGCTATGTTGTACTAAGGAAATCACTCAAAATTACAAAGTCTCCCAATTTTTGAAGGCGCACATACGAAATGGCTCGGTATATGGCTTACAGCTGTGTACTATAAACGGATGTGCTATTATGAAAACCGAATGTATGGTGCTGGATTCCATGAACATACGCATCCAACACCATTGGTGCTCATAGATTTATCGGTGTAGATCAAAATTCGGTCACTGTAACCAAACAGAAATTCTAAAAAGCAAGAGCGGATACTAAACTGGGCATCGTAGAGTTCGGCATACCGTCATTCCAAGATCCACGTCAGAAGTCGCGCGTAAACAAGGGGAAACACTCTCTCCCCCTTAGGAAACATGCTACGCATTTCAATGTCGTGCTTTCTATGAAGCTTCCGGGAAAAATAAAACCCTGCAGGCCTTGGATAATGGGGCTATTTCTATAACGTTATCCAACGCGTGTGGAAAAAAGCGAATGTTCGATGTTCTAGCATACTAAATTTAAGTGCAAAGCCATAATTACCTAAAAGTACATCACGTCGATATCGCAGAGGAGAGTCTACCGATTCAGCGTAAAGAGTATAACTGGCCTAGCCTTACGAGCACCAATAGCCACTCGAATGCCTCGATTATGGACTGTCTAATTTCTAACCACAGAGGGTCGTGGAATAAATGATACACCCATAGTCTATTTTAGATCGGATAAATGCGCGAAACACTCGCAACAAAGTTGCACGATCCGCATCCGAAGATTTGCCATTTAATACCCGCAAGATATTCACAGAACGGTCATATCGCGCTTTCAACTGTGCTGTATGCGATGACCAAATAAGTTTCCTATCAAACGCTAACTCCAGGAATCTCGTCTGCGAATGGTAGAAAATCTGGTCCAAATCGGTGCAAATGTGGTAAACGTCTCCTACCTGCAGAAGTTAACACACATTTACCTTTTAGTTCAGAAACGAAAACCGTTTATAGAACTCCATTCTTGAAGATTATCTAAACATTGCTACATACGGCGTTCCAAAAAAGGGCGTACGCCCAGAAGTACAATAGATGGCAATGTCGTCTACGATAAGCATGACAACATCCCTGGAGGAACACATTTCGAGACAGAATTAATTGTTACAGCACACGTGTAACGCTTAGTGCTGATCCCTGAGTCACTTCGTACTCCTGAACAAAAAGGTTCGAAAAACCAAGCCAAGCCTTACTCGGAAAACGCTGTCCTTCACAAACTCCTGAATGAACAACGGTAAGCGTCCACGTATGTTCCAGGTGTGTAGAGAACATAGTATCCCAGCTCGCCAACACGTATCATATGCTTTCTCAAGAGTCCACTACATTGAGAATGGCAGTGGTCGAATCAATTTGCCCTTTTCAGTGTCGGGCTAGCAGCTTTAACAGAGGAAGGATCCTGCTTCTTTTTCACTGTCGTCCTGGCAGTGCGGGCAGAATCCTCATGCTTCGTCTCCTCCGTGCAGAAGGATCACTTTCCAATTGAAAATTTCCGTTCGAGAATCCCGAACCGTTTGGAATTTGAGATCAGCGAAGATGTTGATCGCCGATTTGAGTCGCTACCGAAAGGATCTCCGAGGAGATGCTCGTGGACTGTTTTTACCCTTTGATGTTCTAGGTGCAGACTTATCACTTTCCTTCAGGAAGTCAATTCTTCATAGTTGGTCTGAACTTTTTAGATGATGCATTATATGTTATCGGCTTGCCAGTCCTATTGGCTGAAGTTGAGGTTTTGCTAGTGAGTTTACTGTGTGATCTTTAGAATAACCGACGTGCACATGATAATGTCGCTCATGTTGATTCCGAAGGCTTTTGCTGTATTCTGGCTACGAGAATCTTTTCTCAAATAGTTGCCCCGTTTATATCGCAGGTTTGAGTTTCGGTTTCCTGACTCGGCACCGGTTTAGGTGCAACTGAGCTACAGGTACCGGAATTCAGCACAGAGGGGGATGCGCAGTAGTTTTCGGTCTTCAGACTCCCTATCCCGGATCTCTTGGATCACTTTTTCCTCTGTAAAACGGGGGTATTCTGGGGATCTATATGGATGTTCACACACGTTAGAGCTGATGTGCATGCTCTCCCTCGTGTGAGAGTTCTCCAGAGTTAACTCACATAGCTTCACGTTACAGAAATCACTGGTGTGACCAAAGCGCTGACACAACATCTCAGCGGGTTGGATATACATGGCCGAACCTCAATGGCTTCATACCCTGGCTTAATTCTTTGAGGAAGGTCTGCCCAATCAAAGATAAAGAAAAAAGGCACGAGTAGGCACAAAATCACCTTTCTCTCCGCTGAAACGGATATATAGATATCACTCCTCGGTCTTCCAGATTCTCTTGAATCTTCTCATATGACATACTGTGCAATGCACAGGTGTTTACAACTCTGCGCTAGGAATTCAACGTCTTGTGTATCTCGGCTCGTATCAGATAGCTGGCTAATATATTTGCTTTCAAGGTAATCGCTGCCTGGGATGCTGAATTTGCTTCAACCATGAGCTGACTGTTAACACAAGACTTAACAAGACCAGAAATTTTATCAAGATCCTTTTGAACTATAAAAGGATTCAGCGATGTTAATTTCCTTCCATCCTCTGTTCTATGAATCACAAAGTAGCAAGGATAAAAGTTGAGTTTTATTTATGGATGCTCTTTAACTGTTGTGGTCCTTAGCGTCCCATTCTATATCGGGCGTGAAAAACCGGTAATTTTGCTCAGAGACCTCTTTATCAAGCTTGATCTTCTCTTACGTGCCGTAAATCTATGACACGAGTCCAACAACTTTACTTGCCTTCCAAATGCAGCCATGCTAAACGTTGCGAGGATCACAAAATTGGACTTCGTTTACAATCGCTTTGGTGTTTCTTTTATTTTTAGGATCCATACGGCTTCAATCCTCCGAGGGCATGCTCACATCCTGGGTGCTACCTCATCTTAGGTTAGAGTCCTGACCTCTACCTTGCCCACCTTAGGGTCTCACTTCCCAATTTAGATAGAGAGACCTAAACGCCTTCGGAGTATAACAGCTCATGCAATGGCCCCTCCTCGGGACTGGCCTTTATCAGCGGATACGAACTTCATACATGATATTCAGGGGCTGAGACTTACGCATTACCTAGTCACACCTGCGACTCCCATCCTCCGTCCTGCGCAGCGGTATCCTTCAGACTGTGGAGGTAACTGCTGGTTGGTCATACGCACATGTGGACCAAAATTGTTAGGCTTTTGGCACAAGCCCTTTCACTTCTTAGAGGCACCCAAACGAGTGTGTGATTCGGGACTCCGGGAGCATAAATCTCGGCACCCAAGATGTGCCATTAAGGACAGAAGTGATATCGGGGAGTGAGCACAGCGTCCAGATATAAAATATGAGGTTCCCAATAAAGTTTACGGTTAGAAATGAGGCTAAGACATTTAGCTTCAACAAACGGCAGTTCCACTCCACCCAGAGAGAGATAGGGGCAGGAAACTCTTGCGGTACCAAAAACTGAGACGGCCATGTTCTCTCCGATGAAAATTAAAACGTATTTTCCAAACTCTCATGTGCTTATAAAACATCAAGAAAGCACTGGAGGCGGCGTTGCAGAAAGTGCGTACGCCTAGAGCCACAACAAAATGTAGAATCATCTATAAAGAGAAACGGAGTGGTGCCCGATAGAGCGTTCTACACTATGGGATTAATGGCTATAGCAAACAAAAGAACACTCAAACCGAGTCTCCTGTCTCGGCACCAGGGAGAAAGAATATTCCACTCGTACTCGAAAAGCACGTGCATCCATAAACTGCAGCAAAATACAGATAGATTGCCCCGGAAGTTCCACGGAAGAGCTGGCGGAGGATTCCCATATGCCAAGCAATATTTTAGACCTTTTCCAAGTCAAAAAGACAGCTACCGTCTGTTGTCTTCGCAGAAAAGCATAATAAATTAGTCGTCAATGAAATCAAGTGGTCAACAGTAGACCGCCGTCGTCCGCATTGTACAGGAGTGAGAGAAGTATACGTTTCAAGACACCACATTAATCGCTTGGCGAGCATCCGTTCCGTTCCTTTACATTACATATACAGCTTGTTAGAGAAATGGTTGGGTAGCTAGTAGGCAACCGTGGGTCTTTTTCAGGCTTAAGAATAGGAATGATAATGGAATCGCGCCACTGAGATGGGAAAGCGTCATGCAACCAGATGTAGTTGAAGGTCTCTAAAACAAAGAGTTGACTACTCGGAAGCAAGTGTTTGAGCAATAGTGTATATATACCATCCGGGTTAAGGGCAGCATCAAGAGTGACCAACAAGACTAATTACTATTCCGGTATTTAGAAGGGCAGATTATAACCCTCAACATTCTGAGAGATGAAATCAAAACTAGAGGACGCTCCCCTGATCCTTGACTACCACAAATTGGAGATGATAGTCAGCATAACTAGAGACAGAAGCAAAGAATCGACCCAGGAAATTGGCTAGATGATAGAGAATAATAATAACAATAATGATAATAATAACGTCGCCACAGAAAGCCCAGAGATAGTGTGCTGTTATGTGTTCGTATTATGTTTTGTATCTGTGTTATACCTCCAGTCAGTCACTTTACGTTGCTTTTTTGTTTGTCCCCTTGCTTAACTCACTCTTTGGTGTTCCTTGTTTTTTTCCTCTCTGGTTTGCGTGCGTGGCATGTGCCTGGTTCTTACGCGGGGAGTGGTGGATTTCTGTGGCACTGCAGGGTTAGCTCTCTGCCCGGCAACAAGTCATTCGGATTGTGGAAGTTTTTTTTGGAATTGATTTAAGGAACTTCTTTTGTGATGTTTTGTGGATCGGCCTTATGTAAAGGCAGGCTTTGTTATGAGTTTGTATCTTGATAATGGTGGGTGAATTTTGGGGCGAAAACGTAATGTGTGTTTTAGACACGAATTCGTAAAGTGACTGGCTCTTGAAATTGTTCGTATGTTAAGTGTGTTTTGCTTCTTTTGTTTTGTCAAAATTTAATACTGGGTTTAAATGAGTCCAGAAAGTGGATCACACTTCTATCTTATTGGCTTCTCCATCTTTAAGGAGTTTAAGAGTGCTTTCACTTATAAGGCAACCAATTAGCTGTTAAAGTAAAACTCTAATTTGTCATTGTCTCAGAGACAACGTGATAAAATACAGGGAAACGAAATACCAGGAAATTCTGGAATATATGTTGTTTGTGTGTATAAGGCAAAGAAATGCAAGAATCAATTCATTCTTTATACAACTTATTCAAAGTATCATAAGAATCAGGAAAATTTAACTGTAACCACAAAGTACTACTGACCTTCTAGCTGAGTTATATTTTCAATACGTGATTTTCAGTGCTTGGTTAGTTTGAAGTTACAGAAATTGTGTTGTGTTAATTATGGGAGCAGTAATTGCACTCAAAAACCCTACCATGCTGAACTTTGAAAAACTGAAAACAGTTGTGTTGTAAAGTACATCTAGCTCAACTGGTCTTTGAAGCTTGCTGTTCCTAGATGTTCATAAAAGCCTGTTTGGGTCTTGACTATATAAGCATAATTACTATTTGTGTGAACCAAATCGTTCACACAAAAAGGGGCCAAGTAATGCTTCCAGGTTCTACTGTATTTTACAGTTTAAGAAAAGGTACCCGTTTATAAAATATTGGTCTAATGTTTATAGTGGCCTTGTTTGCTAATTTTTGTTTTACTTAATTTTTGCTCTTTTTAAAACTTGCCTTACTGCTCTGCTCATTTGATGTTTTGGTTTGTTTACTTTTAAGCCAACTTTGTTTTACAGTTATTCTTTTAAGGTTGCTTTACGGTTCTGGTTATTAATGTTTGTTTATTATTATCATTAAAGTACCAAAAGAGGAGAGAAACAACTTATGAATAGTAGTATATTTTTGAGACTTCTGGTTTCCATCTTATTTTATTTCTTCCCCTACGGCACTCGTTAGGGCTTACCTTTTCGCTTGACCCGGGTTCCCTAACTCAGTCAAACCTTCTTAAGCATCTGCATGGTTTCGCTGCCTTGCTCCAGTTTTATGTTTTGGGAGAAACAGTGGAACCATTGCAATAGGTGAAGTAGCTGGTCGACCACAAACTCGGCGGATTTTATTCCACACCCAGGAGGAAGTGCAGAGTGAAAAGTGGAGATAACATGTTCCCAAAGATCTTCTTACACTCTGGAATTATTTTCCGAGCCTGGGCACGCAAGTTTTTAAAAGTAATCATATTCTCTACCATCGCATGACGATCGAACACCTTCAAGGACTTTCGGCGACCTCGGAGATTTGCACTACTTTCCTCCTACCACCACGGTACCAGAGTACTTCGTCCAGTAAACGAATTTGAGGAATGGAACTGTCTAGTATCGAGTGCCGAAGATGCTGGACCCGTTCATCAATATGATGAAAGGAGACAGTGTTGTCTAGGGCTACAAATTAAGGATAAAGTGGCCAGTCTGCCCTACTGAACACCCACTTTGGTGGGCAAGTAGGGTCAACTCCGCGAACAACCATATGAAACAAAACAGGGTAGAGATCACTGCCGTAAGTATCAGAAACCGCAACCAGCGTAAAGAGTCAGCGAGCTATCGCAAACAAAAGGAAAGGCCAAGAAAAGCAAAAGAGATAGGGAAACCACAAGGAAACGCGAGAAGCCCACAATTGAGCGTAATAAATTGTGGAGATCTGCAATTGAAGCAATGTGAGTACTCCTAGGACGCTCGCGGACCCAGCCCCATAGAGGATGTGGGCATTGAGATCACCTAACACAACAAACGGTTGTGGGAGCTAGTTAAGCAAATCTAGAAAGCCCTCCGCAGTCCCAGAAGAATTAGGTGGAAGGTATTAAGAGCAAAGCTTGAAAGAGATGCTAAGGTAATACAGAGTGTCACCGTCTGTAAATCCGTATATAGCTGGATCGTAGTGATGTTAAGGTCCTGACGTACCAAAATACAAGTCTCCCATGGGCATGATACCGAGGAACAGGGAGATCATTACAAAAAGCCATACAGTGAAAAAAGTGCATATGGTATTCAGGGCGGATTTTAATCTCCTGAAGGCACAAACACAAAGGCTGATAAGTAGAAAGCAGGTCTAGTACCTCCTTATAGGTAACCATGCATTTGCAGTGCAAAAAGGCCATAAGAGGTAAAGGAGAAAAAGTAAACTAATAACAAACGGCGAGGAAGTGATAAGATACCTTAAAAGTCAGTCTGCCTCTACAGTTCCAACAATTTCGATACATTTTTTTTCGCTCGTGAACCTTACAGATCAAGTTCTTTTTCCTGGAGTTTGGCTAGAAACATGGTTTAGAATGCTTCTGCTTGAAAGATTTATCCGTAGTGTTGAAAGCAGTGGTGCACTTCACAGCAGTGTTCGACTTCTTGTAAGCCTGTAATTTAACTGGTCACTGCAGCTAAAATGTTTGATGCAGAAATTTTGGTAGTGGCCTGAGATAGATCCACAGAAGCAGTTGTGGACAATTCCTTGGAAAAATAGGGCATCACAACAGGGTGCTGAGAACATGCCGCTATTCACACCACCAGTAGCTGGAGAATTGATGTCCTCAATACTTTCTTGACAGAGGGGGAAGGCGTAGCAGAAAGCACTGGTGGATCAGAAGCATCCAATGTGTCTAAATTCGCAGGATCGCTGGACGTCGATGACGGAGTACCCGAGGTGGACCACCGCACAGCTTTGGCAGAAGGAGCACCACTGATGCAATCCGGAGATTTCCAACGTAGTGAATGTGGTGAAATGGTAGTTCTCTCAAAGAAACCAGGAGCAGCGTCCGTCTGGTCGGTATTCATAGATAGGTCTGCAGGGATATTCAAGGGTAAGGTTACAAACCGATTGGCCACTTCAAGTGACTGTCGGAATGTGGAAGGTTCCCGACGCTGCTAAGATTGGGTATTAGTAAAACGTTGACGGGGAGGCTTAGAAAATTGCGAAGGAGTGGAAAGGGAAGAAGGCTGCAAAGGAAATAGGATGGGAATAGAACAACTTCCATGTGGCAAGCTCGCGAAGTACAGGTACAAATAAAGGTACAGTTCAACTTCGAAGAAACGGGAGGAGTAGTAGTAACTGGGGACCGAAGAACCTGCTTGAAGGATACACGAGCCAACTTCCTGGGAAATAACAAGCGAAGTTACTCCTTCGCCTCTCGACAGCAATTTTTTCTTAACCCGAAGTTCTTGAATTACTTATTCCTCCTTATACACAGGGCAGCTGCGAGAGTATGCAGGATGGGCACCCTCACAATTCACACATTTCGAGATGGAGGTAACCTCGTGTGGATTTGTTCACACCGAGTACATAAAGGCTGCCGCTTACAAGATAGTGCTGCATGTCCGAAAGCTTGACAGGAGAAACAACATAGAGGGTTGGGAACATTTTGACGAACATGCAGTATCTCATATCCAGCCTTAAGTGTGGTAGGAAATGCCTCAAGGCAAACGTCAAAAAGACTGCTGTGGTTGGTGTCTGTTCCGAACCTTCCCGCCGCAGGAGCCACTAGCTGCATTGAGCCCTTCGCCAGAAAAGTAGGTGACAACTTTTTCAGAGAGGCCATCCAAAGCGCAGGAAGACCTGGGAAGACACTCAAGGAAACATGTGGCTCAAAAATAACTTCTTGGGTACCAAAGTGATGCTCCTGGAGTAAACATAGATTCTCTGGATTATCCTCAGTCATGATCCAGAAATACCCATTGCGTTTTCGTGTGCAGTTTTGAACTGGGAAGCGATTTTGTCCAAGGTTACCCGAACCACGAAGGGTCTCAAAGAAGTAAGCGGTGTTTGGTCTGATGTAGCCGAACGCATAATTAAATAAGGGGGAGTATCACACTTTCCTGGCGTACAAACATTTCCTTCCAAGACAAGATCAATTATACGTCTCTTTTGGAGGTTACTAGATGAAAATCAGTAGCAGTGCCCATGACTCCAGTGAATGCCATGCACGGAGAGACGCCACTGGAGCCGTTTATATCCATGCCAGGTCGAACCTACTGGCGGTTCGAACGGGATCGACGTGAGACCCTGCGCCGCCCTGCCTATCCTTCAAGGGATTAGGACCAAAGCATTTTTACGGGCAGCGTAGTTAACCCTAACCCAACCCCTGAAGCTTCGAGGGCTAGTGGCTCGGGTTTGCGGGATCACCAATCCCGTACTTGCCGTGTTTAAGCCCCTAAGGTAAGCGTTTATTCGTGTATCTACTTCTTGTAAATCGCGATACACTTTCATTACATATATACAGGTTCGTGTAAGAAGAATACAGTAAATTAAAGCGATAGTCAAATCTTTTGTTTTATACTATCTGTAATTTCATGTTTTTCCGTCCTCAAACCAGCGCGCTAAATTGAACGTTTCTGTTAAGTTAATTTCCGTATTCCAATACCAACATATGAATGTATTAGTTTTGCAATGATCACACTATGAAACATATGACTGCGTCCAATGTATTTTCGAACTATCCAGAACCTTCTGATTGAGGTTTTCTCCCCTCTATAAGATCGCACAATTAAGTGTCAGAGAAGAATCCAGAACCTTCTTTCCCAGAACTGAAAGAAATAGATGTAAGCTGCCTTAACCGAAGACTCAGTGATTAGCAGATCATAAAAAGAATAAGTATTGTTTTTCTTTGATCACAACATTTTTAATTACGAATCAAGGTTGCAGATGAATTTACAGTGTTTACGGGCTATTTCATTTGTTTATGAAAGCTGAAAGTAAAAGTTGTGCTAAATGTTGCACCTGTGAAGTGATTGTTAAAAACAGAGCAAAAGTACGCCTTAAAGCTCACAGAAGAATCCGCAGTAGGAGGAGGATCCAAGAGTAAATATTTCCAGCGTGTTGCCGTTTTACATCAGACATGTTAATCGAAGATAATGTGGAGGACAAACCATTGGAATAACTGAAGTTAAAAACCATAACTTGCAGTTCAACGCCCTGTTGACTTGGATTCCGTTACTAGCAACTACTCAAAACAACCCTTCAGCTTTTCATCCGGATGAACAATAAGCAATTACATTGACAAAGTAAGTGCTTTTGTAAAAAGGGAAATAGACTTAGCACTTGCAAAAAGTTTTGAAACAACATCCCAAATACTGTTGTGGAAAGCAAACATTTTAAGGGCATGCTACCCCTGCTTGGACGAAAACATATTTCAAACCTACTTAAAGAGTTTACGAAGAAGCATCTCCACAAATACATGTTAATCGTGACTTAGTTTTACTCATTGCTGAATGGAAAAATTAATCCAATACATAGAACGCTTTCACAAAGGTACACAATGTTAATTCAAGTATTGGAAAGAAGTGTTTCTTATTTTAATCTGTCAGGTGAGTCAGAACGAGGAAATAAATTATGTTACATAATAAACGAAGCATCTAAAACTATAAATGACTATGGGTAACACATTATGGCGTTCCTGATAAGGTGGCCTCCGAGCAAAATTTCCGGTCTTTCATGCTCAATATAAAATGGAACACTAAAGACCATAGTAGTTAAAGAGCGTCCATAAATAAAACTCAGTTTTTTTGTAATTCTGCTTGTAACTCCCATACAGCAAACCTACTGGCTAAAGATTTCGTACCAATAAATATCTCATCAAAGGAAAACAAATACTGATGCAAAACTTCAGGTCAGCGACACCAACTTTTACCTAATGGTGGTCTAGCTGGTATTTCAACGAAATGCCTGTGTGTCACTGAAAAATGACATCCCAGCAATGTGCTAAGTGGCAGCTGTAATTAATTCAATAAAATAACTCTTATATGAAGAAACATTTCTTCCACAAGTTAAACAATTGAACACTTAGATCCTATCAACCAGCTTATCAATACTAGCCAGAAGTCAGAAAGTAGTGTCGGTGATACAGCAGAATCAGAAGTTACCTTATGGCTATGCTGACAAGCTATATCTTATTAAATTATATCGTTTATTACTGTTGCTCACATCACAGAGGTACTTGCATTTGGTTGCCGTAGTAGAAGTACTTTCGGAAGACGTTCTTGCATCTTCAGCTGAAGGTGCCGACTAACAGAGGAAGGATGTCTCTTCCGAAAGTACTTCTACTACGGCCACCAAGCGCCTTTGAGATATGAGTAGTAATAAGCCGACCCAACACATTTTAATAACGAAGTCAACATGTTTTATTAACACTTCTTATAATTATAAGCCATAACTTATTGCGACGCGGAGAAAACGATCTTTACATATATGTGTATATAGCCGGCAGCAAATGTACTTCACCCACAATGCCAGGAAAAGAATATCAATGAGGATCATGAACAAGTGATTCATGCATATTGGAAACACTGATTGCAGGTCTTGTCAGCTTCCAACAGTATTGGAAAAAAGCAGGAATATTTGCTGAACTTTTAGGCAAGAGTGTTATATCCCACAAAATACACTGGTTCTTTGCTAAAAGACACCATTCGAAACTAGTAGATTTGGCTAATAAATTACTGACATTCCAGCTTCGCCTGCACAACTGGGGAGGATATTTTTCAATTGGTCTTTAGTACACAATGCTAACACTAATTGTCTTTTATTTAAAAAATAATTGAAGAAGCTAGTACATGCTTATTAATCACTTAAAATAAAAGATCAGGCGTGTAATGATTATTCAGTAGATAACGAAAATGTAAAGTGTTCTGTTCTTTTTTTAAGTTTATAACCATAGAATGCTGAGGTTTCGACATTTATATAAATGAATCTCTTGTGAAACCTAGCGGGGACCAAATGCTTATGTGAACGTTTAGAGCAACGATTCTTTGTTATTAGAAACAAATCACAAAAAGAACGTGATTTTATTTGAAACCAATAAGTAATAAATTCGATTTTACAAAACAGTTTGAAGTAAATATGATATCTATATTATTAGTAATAATCCACTTAATATAGTAATGTTCTAAATTTTGAGGTAAATGACCTATCATTATAGAGTTGGGAAGCATGGCTGAACAAGACTTTTTATATGTCAGAACATTAATAAACTTAAAACGAATGAAATAATTTATGTAATAAATTGTCAAAATCAATAAATTTTAGTGTTTTTCTTCGTGTAGGAAACAGTTTTCTACGTTACGTATTTTACATGTAAATTACGTGTATCATATGTAGAGGTAATTTACCCTGCCTAGGGCGTCTCGTTGTTGTGCTCCACAGAAAACATAGGGAAATCGTCATCCAGCGGTGCCCCACATACTTGGGGCAAGGTATAGGACATAGCTAGAAATTATTTGAAACAAAAATTAAATTGAGTTTTATTTATGGACGACCTTGAAATGCTGTTTTGAAGACATATGCTGTTCTAGTATACTAAATTGCTCGTTCACTCGCCACTACTTTTTTCATTATACAGCATTCAATATTTACGACGTTTAAATGCATGTGCAATATGCAAGGGTGATCTATTGGAAGTAAAATAAAATGCTGTAGCATGAGATTCAATTCTTTTTATTCAGGATGGGTGGGAATTTTATTTCAGATTAGACCACACCTGCCCACCCTTAGCATATGATAATTTTTACCGGAGACTAAAGACCTTCCATGTATGACTCAGCGCCTCAGAAGAAAACTCGTCTAAAGGCTTTGAAAGTCTTTTCTGTGAGATTATGATCATCTAGAGTTAGCTCTGTATAAAGAAGTCCTCACTAAATCCCCACGAAGGAATTCCGATGGTGTGAGATTGTTATGGAGAATTTGGAGGCTGTATAACAGGTCTACTTTCAGACAGCATTTGTTGCCGAATTGTCACTCAAATAATCACCGACGACTTTTACCCATTCAGGTAAGTGCATCATCATGTTGGTACAGGATATCCACGTTATCTTACTGCTGCACATGTGATGCGAAAAATTCGCATAATACGACTCATATTAGCTCGGCGTTTTGTCTATTTTAGTTGCTGCTAAGCAACCTTTGTTTCTTAAGCGTATCAATAACAATGCAACCCTCTCTCCAATCTTCTAGAATGTATTTACAATGTACAATAAAACAAACAGGACTAATTCTCATGATAGTGTGTTTTATTTTGTCTTCCCAAACGAATCATCCTGTAATAATCCTTTGATAGTTGTATGTATAAGTGTGGTAGCGTTATGCCTACCTCTCGAAGAGATGTGGGTGTGGCTGTGTCCACACCAGGAAATGACTGCTTGAGCTCCTCAAAGTTCTTAGACGTGGAATAGTATATCTCAGGATCCGTCCTTTTCATCGTAATTCTTGGCTGTAAATGATGACATTTGTGAGGAATAAGGATTGTAGATAATTCAGGTGCAGTTCAGGAAAACACGGCGGCTAAAATTTTAAATCGCCCTTAACAACAGTTTGTTACTGCAGGAACAGCTTAGTTTTTGGATCGTCCTCGCTTCAGTTACTTACGCGTATTTCGTCTACCAGCAACACTTTTACTTTACTTAAACCGATCGCTTTATTTTCGCCCGACGCGGCAGAGTGTTGGGTTTTGGCTATAACTTGGCCGTTCTCTGGATGAGCTACTTCTTTAATTACCTTGCTGTTAATTAATGCTTTACGAAAATTGTTGACTGCTGGTAGATATGCACTTTAATAGCACTATAGTCCTTTTTTGTGGCTGATAATAATTTATACTTCATAAGTTGTGCTGACTCTGGCGAATAATAATGAAGAGTCACATTTTGCTAACAAACACACGCAGCGTATGTCCAAAGTAAGTACGAGGGTGGTTTGATAAGTCTGGTAAAAAAGCAAGAACATTTCTTCGTAAACAACTCACCTTATTTCTCGAAATAGTCTCCTTTGATGGCTATACACTTGGTCAAGCGATCCTCCTGCTTTTTCATCCCGTCAAAAATTAGGTTCTGTCAAACTGTGAAAAATACTCGTTGACGGCGACGATCACTTCCTCATTTTATGAAAATGTCTTCCCACCAAGCCAAAGTTTCAAGTTAGGGAACAGTAATAGGTCACTTGGGGCTACTCTGGTGAATAGCGTGGATGCGGAACAAATAATGCACTTTCGCCATGTATGGGACGGTGGATTATCCTCGTTAAAGAGCACTTTCTTGCGTGTCAATCTTGGTCTTTTTTTCAGTCAACGCAAGTTTCAAACGATCCAGCTATGAGGCCTAATAGACTTCAGTCATTGTTCTTCCATTTTCCAAGTAAGCTATGAGTACTATTCCCTGGGAATCCCATAAAAAATGGCCATTACCTTACCAGCTGACAAAATGGTCTTTGCCTTCTTCGGTGCACTTTCACCACCCTTGTCCATTGTTTTAGGCGCCGTTCACATTCTGGCGTGTGGACCGTTTACACTCTGGTGTATCCAAATTTCATCAACGTCTTGCGGATTGCGATTAAACTCGCCAGACACCGTGTTGAAACACCTTCCGGGTGCGCTTTTGGTCGACTATGTTCAATCGCGACACCACCTCGCACATAGTTTCTTCATAGCCAATTCTCCGTGCAGGATATTGTGCGCGCGCTCAAATGGGATGCCTATCTCAGAAGTCTCATGAAAGTTTATTCGGTGGTCTTGCATTACCATATAATGGATTTTGTCAGTGGTTTCCTGTGTGGTGACCTCAATTGGATAGCCAGACCACGCTTCGTCTTCGGTGCTTGTCCGACCACGTTTAAATTCATTAATCCAAAAGTAAATGGTCTTCAATGATGGTGCAGAGTCCGCGTGAACTTCACCCAGTTCTGTTTTGATTCGTGCGGCACTTCAACCCTTAAAATAAAATGTTTAATAACCGCACGAAACTCGTTTTTTTTTCCATTTTCATTCCCAGCCGACATATTGGCCTATTCAATCGGCTGTCAACAATGAACTTACGCTGTACGTTGTTAAAATGCTTATACGATCCTTTAAACAATCAAGCTTACCATTCCTTCATGGAAATTTACCAGACTTATCAAACCACCCTCGTAGAATGACCACAGTGTCTCGAATCTGAACAACTTCACCTGATATACCTTCGTTAAATTATCTTTGTAGCCAAGTATTTCTATTTTTCTATTGTTTCCTTTGCTTTCTGCTTGACCTTATCCCTCTACGATTGGCTATTAATTAAAACTTTTTTACAGCAACGGTTTCTCTCAACGTTCGTTACAAAATTTCCACTTTACTTCATACGTAGGGAAAGAACCGCGGGATACAAAAACTTGGATCGGCTCTACCTCATGTTTGAATCTTTAACAATAGAATAGTAACTGACACTCGCAAGAAACAAAGCTCGATAGCGGCGCTGTTTATTGAGAAATATTTACATAACTTAAAACACTTATCGTACCTTTTAAGGCTTTTAGATCACATGTGTTATAATGTTGTGAGGCTAAAACTATAAAAAATGATTAAATTTGACATAAGTAAATCGTTAATAATTCGTTTATTAAATCATATTTAACTGCTGCTTTTTATACCTATGCAAATGTCGCCTCAGTGTCTTGTAAACACTCCTCTGTAGGCTATTTTCAGCAAACTGCCTTAAAAAAACAGTTACCTCTTAAGTATTTTAAGTTACAAAACGTTAATGGAAAGTTGCAACCCTAGAGACGGTAGCAAAAATTGAATCATCAAATAAGAAGTGGCGCGTCCTTTCTTTTCCGTTTCACGCTTTCTTGTAGCTTTTACTTGTTTCTCTTAGAATTAGCGCCTACGCAGTCCAGTAAACCAGAATCGCTCCGTGATTAAAGTCGAGTTTTCAGTTGTTTAAAAAGAAGCACTTCGCAGCGCTTCCATTGTGTTAAGAATGCTCTCACTATTCGGACCTGTCTCTTGTGCCCACCTGTCTTTTTAATTAGTGTTTTGTGCGGAGCTCGCCAGTTTGCTCAACGTAATGACGAACGTCAGAGCAAGCAAGTGCACATTAAGCAGAAAGCTGTCTGTGTGCTGCCACACTCCCAAACAAAAAGCGAGCAAGCGCTGGATGATATGAAATGAATCCGGTGGCATTATGGTGGCTTTCATATTTATTTTATAACAGACAAGCATTGCGGATATACAATTTCGTTTTGGTTTTTCTTTTATGGGAACAATAACGGTAACATAATTTCGGTGTGGATATGCCCACTTAAATGTTGGTTTCAAAAAAAAAAAATGAAAAGAAAACAAACAACCACCTTGTTTTCTTGCTTCAGATTTTATGTATCAGCAATGCGCCAAAACGCTGAGCGTACAGCCTTTTACAAAACATAGACTAGCCTTTGATCGATCAAATGTGCTACACAAGTTCCAAATCACAAACGTACGATAGGCAAGAACAACTCATCAAAGATGTTGGTTATGAAGAAATTAAACCTTAACTCGGCTTAAACGGAAAGGAGTGTAAAATATTGTGATCTCGTGTACTGTAAACAACTTCCGGAATTTCAAGCATTGGTGTCTGTGTTTACAGAAAATACACTGTTATTCTGTCCTCCAGCGCGGAAAGAAACTTTCTCCCGGATTTTCTGAAAATGCATGAAACCTCTGAATACCTCTGAGCGTCATATATTGTGCATTTTAAGAAGCAGCCAGAAGGAACAGAAGTTTTGAACTTTCCACATTGCAGATGACGCGAATAGTAGCGATTTGATGTCTTCAAGTACTTGGTGCTTAAACTATGTTTCAAATAACTTTGCGGTATCTCTTAACTGTCACGTGCACTAGTCAGCACTGGCTGTTGTTGAATGGCCTCTTGTACTAGCTCCTTGATTAACATTTATCTCATGACATTCAAAGAGAATTGTCAAATTCGCATTTTCATAACCGTATGAATCAAATATATCACGTAACAGAGTTAATGCATTTGGAATGCATACAAATTCTTACGAACAAATAACTAAGAGGATCCTTCGGTTTAAACCTGCCTCTCATGATGACGAAAGCACACGCATTTGTCATGGCAGAGTGTTTTATAGCTTTTATTGCCTAATCTTGCAGTTTGTTTGTCATACATCACCATTCAAAGGTGTACCCAGGCAATCAGCAGAAAGGGGAAGGAAAGGAGCGTGGAAATGCATATACATGTCAGCAGGACAAGGTTATCAGAAATAGCGTTTAGTATAAAGACAAACATGAAATATAGATGGTGGTTATGCTTGCATACGGAAGATTGCGATCGACACTCGTAAAACTTATTCTTTAATCATCTACATTAACGAACACAAAGGTCTTTAAGCGAAGTTCTTATTTACAGATATGATTACACAGTTAATTCCTATATGCATTTGTATTTATTGTTACGTTTTCAACTTACTTTATTCTATAAAGGTTACACAGTAGCTTTTAGATTAATGCCAGTTATAAAATCTGATGTGTTACACTTTTTCTATTCTTTATTTTTATCTCTCGTAACAAACTACTCTCACGAAAGCTTGTTTTCCTAACTACTTCATTATAATCGAGAAAAGCGCTTGTAGAAATGTTTTCATAACACATATACGTTACAGGTAAAGGGGGAATATAGGAGGCCGAAGGGATATTCAACGTTTTAATAAGCGGGTAGTTATATGCTGCTTTTGAATTCCATACTCTTTGCGTGACATCACGATAAACAAAAGACTTAAGTATTTTTTTTGTATATTTTACTGAGTCACCATGCCCCATTGTCCTCACGTTTCATAGCATCTGCTTTTACAATTTTACATTACATGTTGTTATGCTTTTTTATTCTTGACAATTACATTTTTACTCGAGAATAAGTGTTTAACTAATTTTGTAAATGGTATAACGTTTCTCCTTCTATACGATATTTTATAATTTCAGTACCTATATGACAGCTTATTTATCTATTGTTTATATTACTCCAATTGTTTTAGAAAATTTAAACAAAGAGCAAAGAATCTCTTAAGACACAACTTTTGCTTTCTCCACTATGTATAGTAAGTTGGGGAAGTACTGCATTCCACCCAAAAATTCGATTTTTAGAAAAAGGTTCGTGTGTGTGTCTGTGAACAGCATAACTCAAAAACGAAAAGTCGGATAAATACCAAGCTTGGTATCGAGGTTCAGCATCTTTCAAAGATGTGACACGAAGATTTTCAAGAAAGGCTGCCCATTACATGGAGCATTTTTCCAAAATTTTTATTTTCTCAAAAATGTCTAATGATTTTGATTAAAATATCATATGTTTAATATACTTTCATGGCCAATACAATGTATATCTTGAATTTTCTGTGAATGTCCCCAAAAGTCTTCTTCATTCTGAATGAATTTAGCATAGCTGATAAACCGTAACAGATAGACAAAATTTTACTACGCAAAAAATGTAGATCTCGTTAAAAACACAATTTATGTCATATACATTTCTTTTAGAGTGAACCAGCTCTGAGATATTCCTTATTATTTGTTTGAATTTTCCAATACTGATATATTTTTTCCCAAATGGGAATTCGTTATTCGTTTTCGTTCTTTTTTTTATGTCCTCGACGTGCAAAGAGAATGGAAGCTCCAGCTCTCAAAGGATTTGAAAGAGCAGCCAGCACTTAAAAGATAATAATCGCTTAAAGTCTGCCATATTCCCCTTGCACTACAAGAAAATTAGCCATAAGATAGTTCCTGCAAATTTTGTATATCGATTAACATGAAGTAGATGGAGAATAAGCCTTTGGAAAAATAGTTTGTACAAGAGTAGAGAAAGTCGTGCGAGTGCACATCAGATTTTTTTCACATAACTTTCATGTCACACAAGTGTCATTACACAATGCAAATGCTGCAAAACAGTTGAAATTGCTAAGCGATCATATGCAGCCAACAAGACTTAAAATAATCTCCAGCTGTAGCAAAATACGTGCTGTTTATTGCCTAAGAGACACTGAGGATAACATGCGAATAGTATGCAAAAAAAAAAAAGGACACTGAAGTAATTTTCTCTTAGCCTATTATTATACACACAAAAATCTCCTATGCACAAAAAGAATCTGCAATAACAGGAAAATTCACCACATTAAAATTACGGTCATTGGTTGACTTGCAATTGGAAGCCTTGCAGTAGTACATTATGATTTGAAACGCTTTTCGATAAAGATGGGATTCAGCCATTTAAAAAAGGTGCGATCATTCAAGTGGACATAGCACGAGCAAATATTTTCAGATAGTGACTTCGGCGAACATCCATATTTTGTATGTGTCATCTGTTCTTTTACAAATTATATTTTAAGGACGTAAGTCACATGACAAAAACATTCTTCGTAGAACCCATGGTTATCAAGATGTTGCAGACCTCTGAGTTTACCAGGGGAAGGCCCCATTGGAATTATCTCTCAAATCAACCAAAAGCAGCTGACAGGGACTTAATGAGATTCATCAGGAACCTTTGTTGATCAAGGTGTATGAAAGCTTTATTGTTATTACTAGGCTTCGGACATGACTTTAGGTTAACTTCTACTGTACTGGTACTTTGTTTACAAGCGAGCGGAGAGGAGAGGAGAGAAGCAGTAGTCTCGTGCGTTACTGAGTTTGTGCTGTGCTGAGTACTGTGTACACTATAGGTATAGGTGGGCACAGAAGTAAGTATAAGTTCTGTAGTAAACTTAAACTTTTTCTACAAAGTATAAATAAGATGAACAAAATAATAAATCTGAACTGTGGCAGATGAAACAATCATATCCATGTGTGATTTACATGCATGGCCAACTATTACAATAGATTACAATATATTTTCTGAATGTATCAAAAGCAAAGCCTCTTCTCAAACTCAAAAAAGTTTATATTTTGAAAAGCTCCGTTCCAGTCACATGATGTTACTAGTGCAAAACGAACGTCACACACCTCTGGTAAATATTTTTCATAATTTAGAATAATGTTTATAACATAATAATTTTAACATTAATAACATTATTATTAATGCCTAATACGGCACATAATTGCATAACCTGGGGTTTTATGTAAACACTCTTCAGTTTCTACTGTGCTATTGCAGCAGCAGAACATTTGTCTACTTCTGTAAAGTGTTGTGTCAAATTATCGACACGTTTCAAGAACTCTGGTATTGCCATCTATGACAAAAACAAATAGCATTTGCGTAAAGTAGACTCACAAGGAAATTTCATAGCTGTACATTTCTCAAGAAACGTTTTAAAAGCATAATTTCGCAGCTTATTAAATGGGATATTTGTGCTTACCATCATGTCAGGTGAATCCCTGTAAGCTTCGGTTTGGCTACATGAGTTCGTGGTTTCTGATGTGGATAATATATCCTCAACCCCTCATTTGTAGGAAGCAACGTAATATTTTGTGAGTTTTTTAGACTTGCAGTGCCTTGCAATAAAAACCATTCTCTTCCCTTTGATTTCAATCTGGCATACTTTACAAAATATATTTTCCCCTCTTACATAAAAATACTCACGTCCATATTCAATTACAAGTAAGACACTTTTCTTACTGGTTGTTTTTTGTATCTTTTGTCAGCTAACAACGGCCGGACTTCGTAACTTCAGAACAGGCTGTATATAGGTATATAATGATCGCTTACTTAAAGAGAATGGCTGGCAGTGCTTGGGGAGAGGGGTGTCTCAATTAAACCCTGTGCGCACGTAACTGTTTTCCAGTCAAAGTGCAACGAAACAGCAACCATGTCCGAAGCTTAATTATTACCGTTATTATTATTATTATTATTATTATTATTATTATTATTATTATTACTATTATTATTGAGCATCGCTTTAATGTCTTGATGATATTCTGAAGCCTATTGTAGGTTCATTGGTTCACCTGTATCAGTGTATACCAGACATGATATTAGCTGCGTAGTCGCCTTCTTGTACCATTTATTTTCTTGCCATTCTGTTTTGGAGAAATGTGGACTTTGGATTGTGGAACTGCTGGCTGTTCTTCGACTGTACAAGCAATCACTCTGATGGTTGGCAGATGGCCTTAGTTGCTTAGTCACCTTCCGTAACATGTGCTTAGTAACTTGGTGACAGATGGTCTTAGTTGCGTAGTCACCTTTCTGTAACATCTGCTTAGTAAAATGGTGATAGATAGCATTATCTGCCTAGTCACCTTCCTGTACGATCTTCATGCTCCTTAGTAACTTGCGATATATGGCCTTAGTTGCGTAATCACCTTCCTATACCAGCTGCTTAGTAACTTAGTGATATACGGCCTTAACTGCGCGGACACCTTCCTGTGCCATCTGCTTAGTAACTTGGTGAAGCATGGTCTTAGATGCGTAGTCACCTTCCCGTACCAGTTGCTTAGTAACTTGGTGATAGATGCCTTAGCTGCGCAGTCCCCTTTCTTAACATGAATTTTTATTTCTATTTATTTTGTTGTGTAGGTTCCGTTTGAGTCGTAGTATTTGTTAATCAATCACGTTTACCTGGCAACTGAAGGAGACCACGGGAAGAAAGATAACAAAAGAACGCCAATCAGATTGGTCGGTACTCGGGATTTGAAAACATTTGTAGCGCTAATACAAAAACATAAAGAGAAGCATGTTCTGCAGAAAACTTAAAACTTGTGTCGTCTATAAATTCAAATTTAAAGTGGCAAGCACGACTGACTGAAGATAAGGTGAAGCAAATATTAAGTAAATTTTAATCAGAGAGGAGCCTCTTAAGTTATCCACCAAAACAACTTGGCATCAGAAATTTGAAAGATGACAATATTGTTGAGATTATTATTATTATTGTTATTGTTTTCGCTGATCCATCAGTCTTCACAAATTAAATATATAAACGATGAGTTAATTCAGTAATTTTTTGAAATTTTCCATTCCCTACTTTGTATGCCTATATCCAATAATCACAGTAGCTTTCTTAAACTTCTCACAGGGTAAAACAAAATCGTATCTCAGTTATTTCGTATGAAGTCATTATACCTTATTTATAATACCTTTGTGATAAAATTTCCATCACTCAGTTAAGATAACATCAAGTTTGAAATTTTTAGGGCGCCCCAGATATACACGGTGGACCATTTAAGTTGAGACCGTACAATATCTCCAAAACTAAGAGTTGTACGAAGAAATGTCTTAACTAAAATTGCTTGACAGTATGGGTGAAAGTAAATGCCATTAATCGTGATTTGTTTAAAGGACATTATGATGGTCATTTTAGGGTCAATTTAAGTTTTTTAAATGGGAACCTACATTTTGTATATTGTTTTCTTATTAGAAAAGGGTTTATAAAAAGCTGTTTATTTTGTAGTGAGGAATAATGAAACAAAATGAAAAATATTGGTTCCCAATTACGAAGCTTAACTTGACCCTCAAATGACCATCCATGGATGGTCCAACCATTCATTGCGCTTTTCGTTCACAGCCATTCAGAATTTTGGTTGTTAGTTACGTTGGTGTAAGAACAAATCTGGTTTGGTTTTTTATGAGTAAGAAAACCACATAAAAAGGTGGGTTTCCATTACAAAAAATTAAATTGGTCCTAAAATGACCATCATAACGTCCTCCAAATAAAACAGGACTAATAGCATTTACTTTCCCCCACAATATTAAACAACTCTTATTCAAGATACTTCTTTCTACAACGCTAAGTTTAGGGGATAGTGAAGAGTTTCAACTTATATAGTCTCGATGTATACCTTAATTTTAGATAATTATTTTAAAATCGTTATGTGCGATTTAAAAGAAATGCTTAGAATAGCTTCAAAATGACTGTAAATTTCTTAGGCAAATTATAAATTAGTTTTTGAAGCTACGTTGGAGGACTTCAGAACCTTGAGTACAATAAGGGGTTAGAATAAATTTTGTGCATTCGCACCTCACTGATTTTTTCGAAGGCGTCTTTAGTGAAAAACACGATGAAGGGGTTTCACCAGGGCAATACGGACATGGAAACTAGATAGGTACCAAGGAAAAGTGAAGTGCATAATGACTGTTTACTGTTAAGATGCCTAAGAGAGAAAGAGAATTCATCAAAAATGCCTTCAAAGAAGTCAAGAAAACGGAAATTTCAACAGGTTTTATCACTGTCTTCGTGAACGTATTACAAGGGCGGATACAGCTTTGGTAACCTCACGCCACGAGTTGGTATTTATCTAAGAGCTTATGGAAATGATGTAGTATTTTTTGTATTCTGTGCTAAACATTTAGTTTCATTAATAAAAGTGTAGGGAAATATATACCTCTGTGATGCAGTTTATGTGACATAAAGTCAATATTCGTGGGGAAATGAACTTGAATGTCCTCGTAGCCTCTCAAAGGAATAGTTTATTTACTTAAAAACGAAGGCTTATGGTGCTATTACAAAGCAAGGGTTTGTTAAGATTATGGATCATTTTAATTACCCTTCTGAACCACAAGTTTGCTGCAGTGCCTTTTAGGTATGCCATTTAATGCGTCAATTTCTAAGGTAGTGCACAGGCTGCATTAAAAAGCGAGTACAGAGGGTAAGATTCTATGTAAATTATAAACATATTCTGACATTACAAAACTGAGTCTGCCAGCTATATATTCACATACGTGAGGTAAGAACATAACTTATACCATGTAGTGCAAATTGTGAAGAGAATCAAGTGCATTTCTCAAAAATGTGTTTAGTCAAACGGTAATCAGAAATATAGTGTCATCCTAAATGTTCTTGGTTCGTATTACTGATAAGCAAATTAAGTTTTATAATTACCGCCATGGACTCACAGAACCCAGAAACTTCATGGCGTTTAAACGATATTAGGTACACGAATTAAGATACCTCGTATAACCAGAAAATGCCAAGGTACAAACATACAACAAAACCTCACGACATCTTAAAGTACAGAAAATATATTACACAAATTAGAATTAAATATTTGCTATAAGTAAAAAGGTGCGCTATTAATAAGGAGTGATGGATGAAAAACCTGCAAGTAGTTTTTAATTACTGGCTCGTGTATTATAGAACAGGTACAATTTTATATATTACTGCTGTGCATATAGAAATATATACAACCGGAATACTGTATTTTCAGCCATCACTCAAATATCGTATATTAAAGAAGAAAAACCCAGATGATAAAGTCTATACTTGGCTTACATTTCATAATTTTGAGGCGTAAAATATTTTCAGTCATTCCCAGTTACGTGAAAGAAAAATGATCAGCACAATTAAACCGTTCATTATTAGTATTTAATGAATTTTATACTATTTCATTTATAATTTTCTCATTTATTACAACTGAATTGTTGTTTTCATGCAATCGCCAATCACTTGGTTTGCATGCGAGCTTGGTATTTATACGATCTTGAAGGCAGAGGCTGCATATAAGTTAAGGTTGCATAGTGTGTGAATATTAACTTAATAGTTTTATTATTCAGTTGATGGTTCTAACTTCATTATAAACTTGATTTACTCATACTTAAACATGAGTGCGATGTACTCTGTAAAAACAAATTACATAACACAAACACACAGGGTGAATCACCTAAAACGTGCACCTATCGTCCTACGTGGTGTAGTGGTACTATTCCAGCGTCTAGTTCCCGAGGTCCTGGGCTCAAACCCAGCTGAAGGCAACGATTTTTTTCGGGCGTCAAAATCCTTTGCACGGCTTCCTTTGGAAGAGAAGTAAAGCCGATGGTCCCGTGTCCTAGATTTACCTCAAGCCTGATAAAGAGGCGTCTGAACGAAATTACCAGTCTTTCACGCCCAATATAGAATGGGACGCTAAGGACCACAGCAGATAAAGAGCGTCCATAAATAAAACTCAATTTAATTTAATTTACACGCTTGGCTAAGTACAGGCGGATAGGCAAAAGCCGAAATAATTGTATTTATTTATTTCATACCTCGTAATCCCGGGGACAAGGATGACATCTTCCAATTAAACTCGCGTGCTGTTCTTTGGCAATCTCCGAACGCTTTAATAGTCGGTTACGATATAAGTGCGTTCGGTGGGAAGAGGAACTAAACACTTACGGAACAAATGGGCGGGATATCGGAAGTGCAGTCAGGTAAACAAAAAATCGCAGTTCCGAGTTGCATTTACTGCGAGGCTGAGGCGTGGAAATGTACTGTTTTCATTGTGAAACGGTACATTCCCACTACCGCCTTTCCCCTCGCTCCTCTCGGATCGCAAGCCTTGACGTCACGCACTGTCAACAATACAGTGCCGCCCTCCTCCAAACGCAGCCATTTCGTGGCCGACTAGCACTCTTAATAATGGCAGCCAGCCCAACCAACTTTTTGTCCCACAGGTTTATCACATGACTCCTCACAGAGTTCATTTGCCCAGCGAGGTCGTTGACCTTTGCCGAAGCTTCTAACGGTCTTTATCTATAAACATAATGCTATCATTGGGAATAATATACCCACTCTTAATTATTCTTGTATGAGTCATCTCCAAATTTCATGTGATGATCAGATGGCTTCGTGTATCCCCTTAACAGCTGCATTCACAACGCACATGCAGGAACTGTAGAATGGTCTGTGCCTGTGAGCGAAATGGTCACCTTATAACGGTGCTTCTCGGTGGTGACGCTTATAAGCTACTGAAAACATAGCACGGACGTTTCGTTGGAAAGGTAGGCTAAGAAGGCACTGCTTGCGCTCATAAGCTCCTCGGTTCAAATCCCGTATTAGTAATTGTTATTTTTATGTTGTCACTTTTATGACTGGGTGTGTAGAACATAATATTGCATTAATATAAATTTAGCATTTTAAGTTTATGCATATCGGTGGACGCAAAAACTAATTACTACTAAAACACTCGGTTTAAATAACTAAAGAAATAAATGCAAATAAACTATTATCTTCTAAAACTAAAACACACAAAAATAAACAAAGTTAATATCGGATGTATAAATCCTGAGCACGTATAACTGTCCTAACTTTCGGGTTATAGGTGAAATTAAATCCCTATAGTAACGTGGACGAGAAACTACAACATCCCTAGCTTCTTATGCTCGTGCCCTTTTGTCCTTTGCGTATGTGCAGGGAGCCCAGCTCCCTTTTCACTCACCCCGCACATTTTCAATGGGGGTTCAAATTTGGTGAAGGGAGGCCAGTCTATCAATCTGATATTCTGCCTCTCTGAGAACCAATTTGAAACGTTTCGACATATGTGACAGAATGATTATTCTGTACGAATTCAACAAGTCCATCAGGATATCTCATTCTCACAGAGGGAATAAAAACATTCTAGGTATTAGCGTGTACTGCGCACTGTTCAGTGTACCGTTAAGCCGCCACAATACACCTAGACCCTCCCTTGTATCCAACAAGATACAGATATGCGACCATGATGAAATTGTGAAGTCAGTATTTCGCATCGTAATAACTATTCTATTACGAACTTTATCAAATATCGTGTATGAAATGCAGTATATCGAAAATAATCAGTCACTATGAGTTGACTAAACATTATTAACAGAAGAAAAAAAAAGTGTTTGCTACATGCAAATATTTGATTGTGAGAAGCGAACGTGCAATCTTAACCACAGAAGTACCCTACGCTTTGCCACAGCGCTACAGGGAAAGTAGTATGTTTAATAATGCCGTACAACTTCTGCAGCATACTGCATTATGTATGGTGTAAACAAGACGCTGTGCCGTGTACAACTTAGAAAAATGTGGCGTTCTAGACATGATTTTATATTGTTTTTGAGGGGGTGTATGGGAATATGATGGGACAATTTGAAGCTCAGTCTCGAAAAGTTTTTAGATGCAGCATGGTGTTATCAGGCAGTCATCCCATACTATTCTACCGAGAAATACTTCGCTGTTAACATATTGTTAAGGAAAGCACGAGGGTTTAAAAGTTATTTTTGGAGAGCAAAACAGATATGAGGCTTGAGACCTCGAAAAACAACAACAGAAAATACGATGGGCCTGAAAGGGGAAAGGAAAAGTAACTAAGAGGAAACAAAGTGGAAATAGTAGCAGAATGGAATGCGAAAACGGCATTGCATGCAGAAACGTAAGGCACAAAAAAGGAAGGAAGGAAGGAAGGAGGCTTGCACAAGAATGCGGATATGTCTACAACTGGGACACGGGAGCCATAACAGGATTTTAATTTAGCTGCAAGGAATTCCGGTGCGATGGTGAGAAACCACAGTTGCGTTTGCTGCCCCTGCACGGTAATCCATTCCCTGTCGAGCGAATGGAACCACAGAAATTAGTATTCAAACAATGCGGTCGCGTCTATGACCGTAGCTGCAATTTTTACCTATAGACAGGTGCGACGGAATTGGACAGCGGGTCATTCGTATTGTATTCCACTATAAAATTCCATCGGGATGAAAAACGTTGGCAAATTAAAACGCTAACTCCTGGCCCACTGTTCCAATTCTTCCTACTAATCATCTTTAGAAAGGCCCTAGATTAAACCATTATCGTCAGCAAATTACACATTAAAACCCGTTTGCGCCAGAAAAATGTCGATTTTGGGTAAGGCTTCCTAACCCGCATTCGGAAACAAAAGAGAGGCGAGCAAATGGCTTTGCTCCGCCCCTATCCCTATTTTTCTTGCAAGAGCATGCCAATAGGGGAGTGTTGATAATCTGGACACTGCCGAATCTCCCAGAACAAAAGTTGTAACGTCTCTTGACGAGACACAAGTAGGAGCAGTAGCTGCATTCTTTTTGAAGAAGACAATACCAGGGAGGCCGATTTTTATAACGATTGTTTAAAGTTGTAATAATATTAGAAAAGGAGAAAATTTGTATATGTGTTTATGTAAGATAATCTCAACCGATTTTGATAATTCTTTCAACATTGAAAAGCCATATGCTTGGGCATATGGATCATAAAACACCTTCTAATTTTAATCCATAAATTACTAAAACACCAATAATGATCTACAAAGTCTACGCACTAGAATACAAACACATTAGAATTGTAAAAGAACATACTTGCGCAGAAGGCTTGAACTTTCCGTTGAGATTGCCATGGAATAGAAAGTAGTAGTTGTTACACTACAGAAACTGCATGTATAATTAGATACATACCGTCGATATTTCATTCCAAACATTGTAATATATATGGCATATAATATATAATGTATATAATGCATATTATTATATAAGATATATTATATACTAGTCGGCCACGATATGAGTGCATGCGGTGGGAAGGGGAATTAAACGGTTAGGAAACAAGTGGGCGGGGCATCGGAAGGACAGTCAGGTAAAAAATACGTCCGCAGTCCCGAGTTGCATTTACTTGCGAGGTTGAGACCCGAAAATGTAGTACTGTTTTCATTTTGCGTCTGTACATGCCCTATCGCCTTGTCCCTCACTCCCCTCTGATCCCTAGCCTTGATTGTCAACAAAAACAGTGACGCCCTTCTCCAAGCGCATTCATATAGTGGCCGACTAGTATATACTCACGATTTAGAGACTAAGAAAGCAGAATACTTAGCAAAATAAAAGAGAAGCGGATATGCTTACAACGCTACGATACGTAGTTATACCAATGCCAAAATATTTTAATAATCCTCGTGTAAAGTTTTGTTTTATTTCCTTTGTACTCATGTTGTAATCAAGTTCATTAGCAGGGCATGCTAAAAAATTGTACAAAGATAAAAAATTGCTGACATTAGAAATTCGTGAACCTATATTTTATAATTAACAACTGAAATTATTTTTCTTGATGGCCGCGACTGTCGCTCTTTTCTAAGGAGGTTAACTTGGTAGACTGTAGTGCGGAATCTTCATATTCACTAGCTTGACATCCATTCGGTGTAAACGTTAAAAGTTTCTAGATTATGTGAAAGCTATGTAGCTTTTATGTTATTACATAGATGTAATATTGATAATTATATGGGACCAAAGAGAAGGCACAAACGTTTAAAACTTAACATGTGTAGTTATTTAAAAATATTACTCGATCATTCAGACCGTGAGTGTACCACCGTCAGAGGGTAGTAATAGGGTATGTAGTGTTTCCACAACTTGGAAGACTGTTGGAGGGAGGTTACGGAAGTCTGACGTTCCCTCAATGTTTCATATCCGTTTGCGTGAATATGAGGCGATTTTTCATCCGTTACTAGGAATACTACAGAATAAGTGGCAAAGGGGAGTATTTACCATAAAAACCCTCTAGATCATTGTACAATAATTTCATAAAGAATGGGGGAGGTAAATGGACTTAATTAATTCGTCATTCGAGTTTAAAACTACCCGTCGGTTAGTTAAGAATAAATGCAGTAACGTTTACGAGTACGGGAATAAGAAACTTTCCTCAACCCCCCAAAAAGAGTATTTAGAAACACGTGAAACCAAAAACAGTTAGTGAACGAGGAGCAAGACAGTGTTGTGAACCAAGAGGAGTTACAAGGTACCTTCTGTGGAGCAAGGCGTGTTACATTGGATTTCGTTTCGAACTCTGTACGCAATGTCTTTGTTTTGACTTAATTCTGGCCTCAGTTGTTTAAGTTTCCTGTAAAGTATTCAAGCAGTGCGTATATATTATGACAGTGTTTTGTAATACTGAATTTTCTAAAGAGCATGTAAGCATGGTTTTGAAATGTTATCCACCGTTTTGTTAAAATATTCAATGCATGTTTCTAAAACTAGCGTTTGGCTTTATTACAATCTAAAGTATTTCTGCTATGATAAAAAAATGTAAACAGTATTTTGACCAAACAGGCGTTGCGGCAGTACCTCCTCCTGTCAGAAGTTGTTCTGGTTCGTAATGCCCATAGCTCGCGGCTTACCTTTCTGCAGCCTCCGCGTAGACTCCGGATGCTCGACGTGGGCTGATTCTCTGCGTCTCTATCCTCGGTTAGCTGTAGTAATTACTGAAATATGTAAGAGCAGGGACTTTTCCTCGGTAAAGGAAACGTAGATCTGGGGTGTGTTACGGAGAGAAATAGACGTGCTTCAGTTACAAAAAGACGACACCACTGTTTTCTTTATTTCGTTACTTCTGGTAGTTCACAAAACTGAGATTGTCGCTGTTAAAACACTGTCCACTGCTGTTGAAACACGGCGCTGATATGACACGAAGTTTATATATTTAACAAATCTCTTTACTTGTAGCGAATCTTATGTATGTAGCGAAACCTGTCTTAATTCACTAACTTTTGGCGCGACATCTCTTAAGTATCCGGCAGCATCATTCTCTGCCTGTAGTTTCGAAGTAACTCCTCCATCTTTGGTCTTAGCAGATCTATTTGTGGTCGCGGGCTTCTTAGGCTACTTAATTTTCTATTGGTGCATTTTTCGCGCCGCTCAAAGCGTCCCACTATTTCACATCGATTTACTTGGATCTCATTGGTCCTATTCCACCCCTCTTGCTCAATTTTAACATGAAATCGCGGCATTCCCTAATTTTACTGTTAAGCTTGTTGTCTCACTCACTCCGGTCACGGCGAATTACCGTACTAAAGCACAATGGCTCTACACCCTCGCTGTACGAACAATACTTTTGCTACCAGAGAGACATCGTAAAACTCATTTGTTGTCTTCGGAGACACTTTTCCTGCATCTAAGATATCTCGTCGTGGACAGTATTTTAACATAGCGCTTAAATTATTTACATTAATCAATTTGTTACTCCTCTAATATTAGTAACATAAATACAAACATATCATTAAATCGCCCTTCTTAAGCAACATAGACAGTAAAAATAAAAATAGTTGTACATATCATAATTTAACTTCATAAATAGTAATTACCCAAATTATTAATAATTACGTAGTTCGGGCTCGGCCTAGAGTTGCCGTTTCAGCGTACAAGCCATGTTGCTGCGCAGCCTTATATTTTTTGATGCTACAACTCATAATACGGGTCCCTCATTTTGATTAACTTCAATTATGAGGGAGGGAGGCTCTTTTTTCTGAACAGTGCTTTATGTTTAAAATACTGAAATATTTCATTGTTCTGTAACCGCAACTTGTATATGTAAAACACCAATTAACTTATTATTGGCGATATTAATAATTTTAAAGCCTTTTATCAGCCATTTCTTATCGCTTTAAGGACCTCAATAATCTTTCATTTTCCTATTGCAGACAACTATTACAGATTTAAGAAGGAATATAATTTGCCTCATCTAATTATCTTGGATTCTTCTTAGTCTTATAAAATTATTTTCTTATTGCTTCTAATAAGAGTATCCGATTAAAAATAAAAAAGATCACAACTTCCCATCAGATTCCGCAGTCGCCTGCCACAGGATTTTTTGCTTTAACTCCCTGTACACTTAGCTACATTACACATTTCGTTAGGGTACGAAGAGAACAGCGATAGTCTAATGTTTAAGGACTGGAAGCTATATGCTGGACTTAAAATTCCACACTGTTTCCATCTAATCGCGAGAAGCAACTGAATGTTTAAAGGAGTTTAAAAGAATGACCAAGAAATGAACAATTCGAAACTTTAATAACGGATATATCACAAACCGTGATACAACCGTTTTAAATAATGAAGTTATTTAAAATAAATTGTGCGTTTTAAGGAGATCTACATTTTTTGGTAGTACGCTTTCGTCTATCGCTTAACGTTTACCTGTTATACAAGATTATAGAAAATTTCTTCCGAATGAAAAGGACTTCAAAGGATTATTCCCAGAAAATTCAAGATGCACATTTTACTTGTCATGTAAGTATCTTTAATGTGTGCTATTTTAATGAAAATCCTTAGAGTAGTTTTTTAGAAAATCAAAATTTTCGAAAAATGTTCCATGTAAAGGGCGTTGCAGGGTTTTCTTGAAAATCTTCGTGTCGCATCCTTGGAAGACACTGAACTTAAATACTAAGTTTGGTACTTACCTATCTTTTCGTTTTTTAGTTATGCTGTTCTCAACACACAGACAGACATGTTTCCAGAAATGCTTTATTTGGTTTAGGGGGGCCTAAAAATTGTATTTCTGGTGAAATCTCTGTGAAATCTCCCACTTACTATATGTAGTATAGAAAGTAATAAGCTTTAGTAAGAACAGTTTGTATACTCGCTGACGAACGATATAGAGCAGAGAAAGTCATGTGAATGTATCACATCAGATTTTTAAAAGTATGTTTAAAATTAATGTATTGCGTCTATAATGGTAAATGTCAAATTAAAGAGGGTATTTCAATTAACAAGACTGCACAAAAAATCTGATGTGATACACTCACATGACTTTCTCTACTCTTGTACAAGTTATTTTTACAGATGCTTATTCTCTATATGCTTCATGTTAATCGAGATATCGAGATGTTAATCTTATTGCTAATTTTCTTGTAGATGCAAGGGGAATTGGTAGGCTTTAAACGATAGTCAAATATTTTAAGAGCTGGTAGCTATGTAGAATATTCCATTCTCTTTGCATTACCAGGACAAAAAAAAAAAAAGAATAACGAATTCCTATTTGAGAAAAAGTATAAGTATTGGAAAATTTAAGGGAATAACAAGCAATACCTCGAAAATGGTTCACTCAACAAAAAAATTGTGTATTTTAACGCGATCTATATTTTTTGTGAAGTAAAATTTTGTCTATCTGTTATGGTTTACCAGTTATGCAAAAGTCGTTCACAATGAAGAATACTTTTGGAGACATTCCCAGAAAATTCAAGATATACATTTTATTTGTCATGAAAGTATCTTAAGTATATGATATTTTAATCAAAATCGTTAGAGCCATTTTTGAGAAAATTAAAATTTTCTAAAAATGTTCCATGTAAGGGGTAATCTGCGGTGGGGTATTTTCTTGAAAACCTTTGTGTCGCATCTCTGGAAGATATTGAACCTAAATACCAAGTTTGGTGTTTATCTGACTGTTCGTTTCTGAGTTATGCTGTTCACATACAGACTCACAGATACACACACAGACATTTTTCCAAAAATATTTTTTGGATTCAGGGCACCTCAAAACATGTATTTCCGGTGAAATCTCGGTATCGAGTTCTTAGGTTGAATGTAATACTTCCCCTACTTACTATACGTAGTAGAGAAAGAAAAAATTAACAATTCCGGCATCTAGTTTCCCCATTATGTAATATTAAATGTTGGGTACCAATCAAAAGAGTAAGAAACGAAAGCATTTTCTAATAAAGAAGCCAATTCGATTGTTTAAGTGGCGATGTTCCTTATTGTTTTATACGGATGGTACGTCAACAGGCAGGGCGGTTCGAATAGGATTACTGCTCTGCCTGATTCGCGCTTTGTAAGTTAGCGGCCGATGCTCTTATTTGCTAGTGCCACAGATCTGGTAGTAACAGGATTTAAATATAAAATATTACTTTCATTACTTCTCACGATGGCCTTAGTGGCCGCAGTCTCGCTCATTAAAAGTTTCGGCTTAAGCTGTGCTCTTGTGGATTTGAGAACACTGCAATTCTCATCAGGGATTGCTACCTGACTCCACACCCTCTCAATTTGGCAGCAGTTCATTTCAGACATCATTTGGCAACGCCTTATGAGGAAATTCGTAATGTTCTAGAAACGTTGGGTCGAGATTTCTGACGCACGGGGCTAAGCTGAACACTTCCAGATATTTTTGCTCTGGTCTTAGCGATTTAGGGACAAAATGCAAGAGTAGTTTTACAGCTCTGATTTGCTGAGCTTGCGCACTAAAATACTGTTAACGCCAACATAATTATTTTATTATTCTTGTTACCTTATTATATCACTTTAAAATGTTGGTTCAGATTTTGCAAAAAAAAAAAAAAAAATGCTTTGTTTAATCTGGGAGAAAAACTAACCAGAAAAGAGAGACAAACAATAACTCACCACTGTTATGTCCTTTCAGGGCCGCACAGACTCCAGTGTTATTCCATACAAACGTACGGAAACAGCACTGCCAATTGCTGCGTTCTTGAAGCATCAGAGAAGAGAAACTCTCATTTAAGTGGAATCATTCTTTCGCAACATAATATTCATAAACAATGAAGAGAGAAAACGCACATAAAATGCTATTAAAAGCAGGTCTAAAGGCACGTTTTCTGTAACAAATAAAACTTTTACACTTTCTGACAGCCCCAATATTCACACATCACATCAACCTACATTCACTGTAACTGCACACGGTAATGTTTTGACAGTGCAAACCTTGAAGGTTTTGCTGTACATCCGATGTTGTGACAAATTAGCAAGAATGTTGCTAGCTCGCGTGTACCTACTGTCGCCGAGTGTTTTCAAGGCAGCTAGTCATTATCCATTAAGAGTCGCCGCCCAGCTGTGGGCTTGCCCTAGTTAGTCACTGTTGGTTACATCAAGACAAACATGCGTAATGCGACGTACTAACATAACTTTACGGGCTCTTCCACCTGTCATCAGTAACCTTGTTTTGTAGTGTGCGTTTCAATTTAGTTTACGGTCATTCAACAAAGCCATTCGAAATAATTTCATTAACTGAGTTTTAAACAGCTTTAAGCTAATTACCAGGGCCCGCATTCTGACGATATGTCATCTTTTAACAGTTACATTATAGTTATTGCTAACGTGTGTATAAATTCTAATCATTGATCCCAGATTATGAAAATGCGCATTTATTAGGTATCTTTTTTGTACATTTTACACATTTTTACTTTCTCTACTACGTATAGTAAGTAGGGGAAGTATTGTATTCCACCCAAAAATTCAATACCGAGATTTCACCGGAAATATATGTTTTGAGACCCCCTGAATCCAAAAAAAAAGCATTTGTGGAAACATGTCCGTGTGTCTATGTGTCTGTGAGCAGCATAACTCAGAAACGAACAGTCGGATAAACACCAAACTAGGTTCAGTATCTTCCAGAGATACGACATGGAGGTTTTCAAGAAAATTCCACCACCCCAGATTACCCTTTACATGAAACGTTTTTCGAAAATTTTAATTTTCTCAAAAACGGCTCTAACGATTTTGATTAAAATACCATATGTTTTAAGATATTTTCATGACAAATGAAATGTATATCTCGATATTTTGGGAATGTCTCCAAAAGTGTTCATTGTGAGCGACTTTTACATAACTGGTAAACAGATAGACAAAGTTTTACTACACAAAAAATGTAGATCGCGTTAAAATACACAATTTATGTCATTACATTTATTTTGTTGAGTGAACCATTTTCGAGATATTGCTTGTTATTCCCTTAAATTTTCCAATACTTATACTTTTTCTCAAATGGGAATTCGTTATTTATTTTTTTTGCTTGGATATACAAAGAGTATTAATCTGTGGGAAAGAGAATGGTGCTGCACCTAGCAACCAGTTATTAAGATATATGTATATGCTTAAAGGCTAGTGTATTTGTATATTGCCCTTGCAAATACAAAACAAGGGGAACAGAGTAGGCCTTAAGCGATAGTCAAATATTTTTATACTGAGAAATAAACGAACTGCTATGATTTTTTGAATCTTCTATCGGCTTTTGCTTCAAAGGAATGCTGATTCGATCCAGTTTCTTAAGATCGTTTCATTTTCTTCATTCATATATTACTTGTTATAGTACCATTTTCAGGTGTTTCTGTTTTGGTTTCTGTTCTTTGTTTACTGGTTTACGTTTTAAGACTTTTCATAATGCCTAGTAAGAAACGAACCAGTTTTAATTTTAATGTTAAGAAGTTGTTTTCCGTGAAAGCAGCCAAAGCGATTGCTGGCACCTTGAGCCAAAATAACGACATATTTGGTGAGGTTAAAAACACACAGTGCACAAGCTACTCGGCGTTGGCGTTATGTTTTTCAACTGTAATAAATATTGATTCTTGGAGTTCTGAAATAATTGATAAAATTCTTCATTTAGGCAATGATTTGCACTTAAAATCAATTTCAAATGATGATGGTGTTATGCCATATCCGCCTTACTTGTGCGCTGATGAGGTTTGGCTGCAGGATATTGTAATTGATGATGTAAAAGTAATCTGCAATGCAGTGACAAACAATTTTGCATTACAGGGGATCATACCGAGGGATTTAGGCAGTGTTTTAAAAACATGTTTCCAGTGCTATCACTACGGTATGTTAACCGCACAGTTAAAATATATAGCTCTTTCTTTCTTTCTTTCATTCTTTTTTGGGGGGGGGGGTCCTGGTAATGCAAAGAGAATAGAATACTCCACATAGCAACCAGCTCTTAAAATATTTGACTATCGCTTAAATCCTACCAATTCCCCTAGCATCTACAAGAAAATTAGCAATAAGATTAACATCTCGATATCTCGATTAACATGAAGCATATGGAGAATAAGCGTTTGTAAGAATAGTTTGTATTTGTACAACAGTAGAGAGTCATGTGAATGTAACACGTCAGACTTTTGTTTTATTGTGTCATTTTCTTGCCCTTTGCGCCTTTACATATGATTTACTTGCATTTGAATTCAATATATGAACAGTTTTATATTATTGCCATTTTACAAAAGATAAGTTTTAAAAGCTTAGAAATTTCACTATTCAACTGGGAAATAAGAGTAACTTTGTACATTCTTACTCGCATCCTTAAAAAAAAACGGTTCCTATTAACGGTTAGTCTCGAAAAGGTTGTTTGCGGGTGGAGGTAGGCAATTGTCATGGGAGCAGGTATAATTACAATGTGAATTTATGTACCAAAGTAGGACTGTGACAGGTAAGTTTTCCAACTTTACCTTAATGGGTGCGTGCAGTCAGCTGCCAATGTCCTTGTGTGTGTGTCATGTCATAGGCTGCAATGAAGTTGTGTTCATTTACAATGAATTTTGTATAATCTGAGTATTAAAAGAGTTAATACTTCAGTTTTGTAAGACCTGCTTCAAAAATTTTTTCTTACTTTTATTTCCACAGTCTTCAAACAAGTACTTGGAAAAAAGATACATTTATAATTAATTTTTTGAATTATCTCATCATTATTTTTATATCTAATTTATTTATGTATAGCAGTTATACCTAGGTATAAATTAACTTTTCATTTTCTGTATACTAATTTTAACAAATAAAACAAATCTCAATTTTAGATAATTTTTGTAATTATGCATTTTTTTAATTTTATAGCCATTTTATAATAATTTTTCGAAAATGTTAGGTCATCAACATTCGGCCACTGCTAATTACTAAATTCAAAGCATTCTTACACAATATTTTAATGCGATTACTAAAGAAAATTGAGTTGAGTTCATTATCTTAAAATGCTTGCTTTAAGAAAATTATGAAAGGAAAGAACTCAACCTCTAAGGGTAAGTCCACATACAAATTTTGACAAAGTTAATTAAAAAAAATCTGATGTGTTACACTCACATGACTTTCTCTACTCTTGTACACACTATTTTTACAAACGCCTATTCTCCATATGCTTCATGTTAATCGAGATATCGAGATGTCAATCTTATTGGTAATTTTCTTGTAGATGCAAGGGAAATATGGTAACTTTTAAGTGATAGTCAAATATTTTAACGCTGGTTGCTATGTGGCGCATTCCATTCTCTTTGCATGTCCAGGACATAAAAAAATGAATAACGAATTTGAGAAAAAGTATAAGTATTGGAAAATTTAAGGAAATAACAAGCAATATCTCGAAAACGGTTCACTCAACAAAAGAAATGTATATGACATAAGTTGTGTATTTTAACGCGATCTACATTTTTTGTGTAGTAAAATTTTGTCTATCTCTTATGGTTTACCAGTTATGCAAAAGTCGTTCACAATGAAGAATACGTTTGGAGACATTCCCAGAAAATTCGAGATATACATTTCATTTCTCATGACGTTATCTTAAACATATGATATTTTCATCAAAATCGTTAGAGCCATTTTTGAGAAAATTAAAATTTTCGAAAAATCTTCCATGTAAAGGGTAGTCTGGGGTGGGGGGATTTTCTTGAAAACCTTCGTGTCGCATCTCTGGATGATACTGAACCTAAATACCAAGTTTGGTGCTTATCCGACTGTTCGTTTTTGAGTTATGCTGTTCACAGACACACAGACAGACACACACACGGACATGTTCCCATAAATGCTTTTTACTTTCTCTACTACGTATAGTAAGTAGGGGAAGTATTGCATTCCACCCAAAAATTCGATACCGAGATTTCACCGGAAATACATGTTTTGAGACCTCCTGAATTCAAAAAAAGCATTTTTGGAAACATGTCCGTGTGTGTGTCTGTGTGTGTGTCTGTGTGTCTGTGTGTGTGTCTGTGTGTGTGTCTGTGAACAGCATAACTCAAAAACGAACAGTCGGATAAACACCAAACTTGGTATTTAGGTTCAGTGTCTTCCAGAGATGCGACACGAAGGTTTTCAAGAAAATCCCTCCACCCCAGACTACCCTTTACATGGAACATTTTTCGAAAATTTTAATTTTCTCAAAAATGGCTCTAACGATTTTGATTAAAATATCATATGTTTAAGATAATGTCATGAGAAATGAAATGTATATCTCGAATTTTCTGGGAATGTCTCCAAAAGTATTCTTCATTGTGAACGACTTTTGCATAACTGGTAAACCATAAGAGATAGACAAAATTTTACTACTCAAAAAATGTAGATCTCGTTAAAATACACAACTTATGTCATATACATTTCTTTTGTTGAGTGAACCGTTTTCGAGATATTGCTTGTTATTCCCTTAAATTTTCCAATACTTATACTTTTTCTCAAATTCGTTATTCATTTTTTTATGTCCTGAACTTGCAAAGAGAATGGAATGCGCCGCATAGCAACCAGCGCTTAAAATATTTGACTATCGCTTAAAAGCTACCATATTCCCCTTGCATCTACAAGAAAATTACAAATAAGATTGACATCTCGATATCTCGATTAATATGAAGCATATGGAGAATAGGCGTTTGTAAAAATAGATTGTACAAGAGTAGAGAAAGTCATGTGAGTGTAACACATCAGATTTTTTTGGATTCAGGAGGTCTCATAACATGTATTTCCGGTGAAATCTCGGTATCGAATTTTTGGGTGGAATGCAATACTTCCCCTACTTACTATACGTAGTAGAGAAAGTAATAATGCTGGTTAAGGTTTTATACTTGTTAATGAACAATATTTCATCATAGTTTGCGAACGAGTTCATTCCATTAGCTTCCCGATTTATTATTAATTTGTGGTCTTTTCGCCTTTGGTTTCTGAACCATAGCGCAATTTGAGGTACAGCAAACATGTACAGCAACCAGTATGCAGTGACTAGCTAAGTTGAATTATAAAAGCTTCCTTTTGTTAAAAATACAGAATTCTGCAATTGAAGTTTGACATGCAAACAGAAAAAATACGAAAATAAAAAGAAATCCTATTGGTTACCGTGTATACTAAATATATACATTGGCCCTTTCTGCAACCACAATCATTTTCGCACGATGTTCTTTGGAGTATTTCCCGGTGCAGGTGTATGGTTTTGTCCGGAAAATATGTTTTCTTTTTATCAAGTTCTGTTCCAAGTGTGGTGCAAC
The DNA here is from genome assembly GCA_030765065.1 of Deroplatys truncata. Classification (NCBI taxonomy): domain Eukaryota; kingdom Metazoa; phylum Arthropoda; class Insecta; order Mantodea; family Mantidae; genus Deroplatys; species Deroplatys truncata. The sequence goes on along the minus strand of CM060981.1, from coordinate 262,013,770 downwards.
GTTTAAATCTTACGCCGAAAGTTCTGTTTTTTAGAAAACAAATTCTGTATTTTAAAATATTGCATTATAAGTTATAGCATTACTGTTTTTATCACAGAACATCACTATTCAACACTCTTTTATTTTAAGATCATTGATTTACTAACCGTCCCAGACACAAAGGCTACTAATAGGTATTATCCGTTGAGAACACCACCTATGGAAGCACACAAATATGTATGTAGCGTGATTGTTGTTCACTTTCATTGATTCGGCGGTGGCAGCTCTAATGTTTTTGCATAGTTCAAATGAGGTCTGGGGATCGGCGGAAGCGACCACCATCCGCAGGCTACAAACCGTCCAGAACAGGGCGCTTCAGATGATCTATGATACCGGGCGTAGATTCCCGTCACACATCCTACATACCCATTCCGGTTCCCTTACATCGTGGACGTGGTGCGGGAGAGAACCCGTACCATGTACACGAAGCTCACCTACCACACCAACCAGCTGGCGAACTCTTTGGGCCGCTACGACCACAAGGCGCCAAGGCGGAGAAAGAGCTACCGGTTGCCGAAGGACGACTTGGGCCCCCGAGGCTGAGGTCTGCCAATCCCTCATTCACAAACTTCCCCAAGTTAAGCAGCATTGGGCCCGGTCGTTGGCTGGATGAGTGACCTCCTAGCAGCGACCCGCCCTGCTGCCAACTTGAATACCCCCATCCCATTACCTAGTATTTCCATCCTGCTTTGCTGCCATGCCGGCATGCTTAACTGGACGACGACACAAGCGGTCGCTCAAGTTAAGCAGCATCGGGCTTGGTCACCACATGGTCGCTAGTCCGCCCATGAGGGAACACCAAGACCCAGCCAATGGCAGCGCAGAAAGCTAAAACCTGCCCATGACAGTTTTACAAAAACCAAAAGCTTGTGTATATACTTTTAACCTTCTTTATCGCACAGGTAAAACCGCATACGCGGCTGGGTACTGTGGCGACCTGTTCTCGATTGCTGGATAGTTCAAATGCGTAACTCTATAAATACAAACATATACAAGAGATGCTTGAACTTCAAAATTTAAAAATAATAATCCCAATAAAAGATATATTTTTGGAACTCCATAACACCGCATAAGAACTGTTGCACCCTGACCAGCAGCCGCCGAGGCGCAAATCTTGTTACCGCCTTTCACCCCCTCTACCTTAGTCACGCCCGCCATCCTACAACCCCACATCCTGTCTATAAAGTGGTTAAGCCCTATCAAGGGCAGGTACATGTCTAACACACCTTCGGGCTGTCTTCAGCCTGCCAACATGCCGTCGAAGTAGCAAATACACCTCACTCGGCAAAAACTTAAAAGTTCATGAAATCATTATGTTTACCGGTAAAGTTAAATAATATATTAAGTCGGTTCTCCAACGGTTTTCCGAAGAGGGCGATTAAACTCTAAAGGTACTCTTCAAAATAAAACAACAGCGAGTTCGGTATATATAAAAATTTAGTTGGCGCTGAAAAACTGAAGGTAGAACTTAAATATGTTCAGCATATTTCCATCTATGTGTGCATTGAAGTAATATTTTCCATAAAGGAGAAGCTTTATGGATTTAATAACAAAACGATGTTTATATTATATACTTAAAATATGAGGGGAGCTGCAAGAAATTATACAACAACGTTTCATTGAATAAGAAACTGTGAAGATGGAATATTCAAATGAAAAATCTATTGTTACATTTGCATGAATTTCTCTATTTACTATCGTTTATTTTTATATAGCTTGTACAAACTATTCTTGCGAAAGGTTATTTTTCTATCCACTTTATGTTAATCGAGATAAACTGGTTGAGAAATGATTTCATTACATATTTCATTGAAGGTATAAGGATAGGAAAGCGAATCGTAGGTGTTTAAAAATCGGGTCGCTATATATTCCATTCTCTGAATAGCGTCGGCTTTGTGAGAAGGCGACAAAATATTGCAAATGAAAAACGATACCAAGGGATGTATCGGAAATGGCTAATGTGACAAAAACCGTTATTTGAAGTAAATTGTTTGCTTTTTTGTCTATTCCTTTTGGTTTACTAGTATTACAAAATTCCTTCCGAATGAAGAGGACTTTACAAGCTATTCCCAACAGATTCAAGATATTAATTTTACTTGTCATGTAAATATTTTAAATATATGGTATTTTATTAAAAAACGCTAAGCCCAAAAATTCGAAAAAATTACCACGTGAAGGATAGCTTGGGGATTTTCTTGAAGATCTTTGTGTCGCATCCTTAAGGATACTGAACTTGAATTCCAAGTTTGGAATTAAGCCTTTTCGTTATTGAGCTATGCTGTTCACACACACCCGAATACACACACATACGCACAGGCATTTTTCTAAAAATGCATTTTCTTGGAATCAGGAAGCTTCAAAATATGTATTTCCAATGAAGTCTCCATAGCGAATTTTTTGGGTGGAATGCAATACTCTCTCTGCATACTACGTGTCTGGTAGAGAAAGTAAAAACGCTAACGTACTTATTCTAATCGCAACGATTAAGAGATTATGCTGTCCTATTTTCGCTCTTTAACATAAAGAGATGAAGGTGATCCTTTTATATCTTCTGGAAGTCCAGCAAATCTAAAGCAGGAGCGGCGAAATGGTGATTCGCGTGACACGGGTCCCTCTGCCGCTTCTCCTGATTTTCTTTTATTATATTATGTGCTTCAAAGCATTGTTATACAAGTTACCTATCTGGGATTTGGAGAATTAGATTAATTTGGGGAAATTAGCTTAATTTATTCACGAATTTGAACGAATTCCATGAAATTAAGCGCTTAGATTTTTAATTGATATACAGTATAATGATCTACTGAAGGACAAACACAAGGGAAAAAATCTGTCATTATTTCACTCAAAGCTTCGCTACCGAGTTTCCATCGCAAATACATGTTTTGAGGTCCCCTGAATCCAAGATTTTATTTCCAAAAAAGCCCTGTGTGCCAGCGTATGAAAGCTTAACTCAAAAACGAAAAGTCGCTCGAATATAAAACTGTACAAGTTATACATATTTCAAGGATAGACACGAACACTTCCAGGAAATTCGCACCATCCCTAACTATACTTGAGATGTAAAATGTTTCGATGTTATTTATTTTAAAAATACGGCTCTAACGATTGTGGTTAAAATACCTAAGCTTTTAACTGACAAATAAACTGTATATCTTGAATTTCCTTAGAAGAGCTATAAAGTTCTCTTTACTTTTGGTGTGTATTAGAAAGCATTTGACTGGGGAAACCATATGAGATACGCAAAAACATATTTCAGGGAAAACATAAAACTAAACCACACAGCTTTACCGAGTTAACTTTTTGTTGCTAGCGTCAACTGTTTTCGAAATATTTCATGCTATATGCCTATATACTTTTGTCAACTTTAATTTACATAACATAAGTGTTCTGAAAATTGGCAATTGTGATTTTTGTTAATTTCTACCTCCATAATCTCATGATAAATAAAAAAAAAATGTGATGTGTTGCACTCACATGACTTTCTCTACTCTTGTACAAACTATTTTTACACTTAAGGCTGGTTCACAACCACCCGGTAACGGTAACCAGAACGGAAACGAGAACGGGAAGCAAGAAATTTTGATTCACAACAGCCCGGTAAAAAGAACGGGAATGCATATCGATCACAAAGTGAAAGTCGATTTTGCGCATTGGGATTTCATTTGTTTTTAACTGACCAATGGCATTTTTTCACCTACTTCCTATTTAGCCAAGCCAACGTCAAAATTCGAGAGTAAACATTATCTAAATGCATATTCATTACATTTCCGATTCCTCTACTTATGCCAAACTTTCATTCCTTTATTTAATGGCATACATTGAAATTGTTTATTCTTTTTTCATTTCCACTAGTTTTAGCTGTTCTTTGTAGCTTTTGCCATTGTTTTTTAGGTAATAACCAGTTTTGGGTTGCATATAAACAAACTACAAATGATTCCTTCACCAGAGCAACCAACGTTGATTAGATTTGCGGGTGTCGGGATGAGGTTAGGAAGCACATTTACTACTAATTCCTTCCTGTTTCATGTTTCAAGCTTGCGACTATAGCGAGCACTAGTGGCTGTTTCATGTCACGGCCGCTTAGAATAACCTCTAGAGTGAAGAGTCTAATATGCACAATAGGGATCTAATATGCCGTGCCCGGGAACGAGAACGAGAAAGTTAAAAGTTGGGCAACTCTTCTTCCGGTTCCCGGGGCCCGGGAAGGCTTCCCGTCGGTTGTGGACACTCCCATTTGAATACATGTATTTCAACTTTCCCGTTCTCGTTCTGGTTACCGTTCTCGTCGGTTGTGAACCAGCCTTTATTCTCCATCTACTTCATATTAATCGAGATAAACATTTGCAGAAACGGTCTTTTGACATGCAAAGAGAATTACATTTTACACATAGCGACCAGTTCTAAAAATACTTGACTATCGCTTAAGGCCTACTATGTTCCCCTTGTTTTGTATTTGCAAGGGCAATATAAGCACAGGCATATCTCTTAATAGCTGGTTGCTATGTGTAGCACCATTCTCTTTGCCACAGATTATCACTCTTTGCATATCCAAGACAAAAAAATGAATAACGAATTCCCAATTGAGAAAATAAGTATTGAAAAATTTAAGGGAATAACAAGCAATATCTCGAAAATGGTTCACTCAACAACAAAAATGTATATGACATAAATTGTGTATTTTAACGCGATCTACATTTTTATGTAATAAAATTTTGTCTATCTCTTATGGTTTACCAGTTATGCAAAAGTCGTTCACAATGAAGAATACTTTTGGAGAACTTCCCAGAAAATTCAAGGTATACATTTTATTTGTCATAAAAATATCTTAAACATATGATATTTTAATCAATATCGTTAGAGCCATTTTTGTGAAAATTAAAATTTTCGAAAAATGTTCCATTAAAGGGTAATCTGCGTGGGGGAATTTTCTTGAAAACCTTCGTGTCGCATCTCTGGAAGATACTGAAGCTAAATACCAAGTTTGGTGTTTATCCAACTGTTCGTTTTTGAGTTATGCTGTTCACAGACAGACAGACATACACGCTTTTTTTTATTCAGGGGTCTCAAAACATGTATTTCCGGTGAAATCTCGGTATCGAATTTTTGGGTGGAATACAATACTTCCCCTATTTACTATACGTAGTAGAGAAAGTAACGAGTTATAACAGCTGACTGCCTTTTATGCACGCTATAACAAACATGTACGGCACAAATTGCAGGACACATTCCTCACACGTAGACGAAGAAATTATGTTATATGAACATGGGTTTGCAAACGTTTGTTTCCATGTTACAACTCATTTTCTCGAACTCATTAATCATGGGAAACACACACGAACAGAACGTTAGAATCATGGGGAACATGCGTCTGGTTGCGTTGTCATTATCATAGATGCACCACCAGTGCTTTGTTTCACGTGTCCCTGTTGCCATGCGACTTACATCATTGCTTGTTTACAGGTAACATCAACTGTTCCAGTGAGCAGTACGACCTTGGCAAGCAGACGTGTTACTACGTACTAGTAGAGTTAATCACAGACAGCATCCTTTCAACGAGATCAGATTGTAAATTATCACAATCGGCACGTATGGGCTGACGTGAATCCTCACGCAACTGTTGAGGTCATCAACAAAGATTTTCTGTCAATGTTTGGGCCGGCATTGTTGGTGACTGGTAGGGCCTCACGTTCTTCCACCCAGGCTCAACTGACAAAGTTATCACAATTTCGTAGAGAATGTTCTATCTGATCTGTTACAAGATGTGCCTTTAGCTGTGCGACAAAACGTGTACTTCATGCACAATGGAGCACCTCCTCATTTTAGTGTTAATGTCCGTCGGCTTCTAAATAACAGATTCAGTGACAGATGGATAGGTAGAGGTGCACAAAATTGCCTGGCCTCCACACTACCTGGACCTAAGCCCAATGGACTTTTATTTGTAGAGGCATTTGAAAGCTCTTGTGTATCGAACCCCAGTACCAGATGTCCAGTCTCCGTGCCCGTATTATGGAAGGCTGCGAAGCCATACGCAACACTCCAGGGATACATCAGCGCATCCGGGATTCACTACACGGCGGGTTGATGCGTGTATCAATGCTCGCGGAGGGCATATTGAACATCTCCTGTGAGAAAGAGTTGCATGTGGTATGCTAGTATGTTCTATTCTTGTCTCTCTCTCTCATGATTAATGAGTTAGAGAAAATGAGTTGTAACAGGAAAACAAAGCGTTTTGAGACCCATATTCATATAACATAATTTATTTGTCAACGTGTGAGGAATGTGTCCCGCAATTTGTGCCGTACATTTTTGTTACAACTTGTATATAAGCATTTAGGGACAGTTAATTCCGCCAAACTTGAAATAACTTGCATTCAAAAAGTTTACATTAATAATACAATATGCAAGCCCTTCTAGAAATAATAAATGTAGAGAAAGCCAAACGAATGTATCACAGTTCATTTTTTATAGGTTAAAGAACATTTCAGTGTTGGTTATTGTGCTAAAATGTGTGTATTTTGTTTATCTTTTTTTTTGCAAAATTACCGTGAAAAAAATTATATTATAAGCAGAAAAACGTGAACATTTAAAAATGAAACGCCAAATTTTAAAAAGGTTATTGCCAATAAAGCACGGCTCTGCTGATAATGCAAGTTTGTTAATGAACTGAACTAATATGTGCTTTGCTCGATAGGTTTCCTAGAAATCTAGAACTGCTATCTGCTTTGACTCAGAGGAAAGGGGGGCTATATTATTACAAAATTTTAAGCGTGCGGGAGAAATGGGGACTATTTTTATGGCCGCAGGAGGTAAGGATCCTTCCGAGTTTATATTTAAGGATTGAAGTGTATTACTCTAATTAGTATATGGGAGAAACATCTCTAATGCAGGGACCTTTTTGCTGTAATGCAGATGAAGAAAGGCGTTTGTTTCTGAAGGCTTTTAAACTTGACATTTACCCACAATAAAATCTTCAATAGGATACATTAACGTCACTTGGAAACCGGCTCTGTAAAAACATATTTCACATAGTGGAAGATCAGCTAGCATCAGAACACCCAAGAATCTTCAGCCACACTGAGCATACAATACCACCAGAGAACGAGTGTAGAGAATAATTTAGCAGATTGAAAGAGGATATACCACACATATATAAGAATTGTACATAGTAATAATATTATTTACCAAGAAAGATGTTAAAATATTTAAATACCAAGAATTGTACAAATCAGATTGTAAGAGACGGGTGAGCCAGCAAATTCCAGGTAAAAGATAATTCTAGGTAGAGCCCCTTTCACCAAACTAATGAACAGGGAGCAGGTAGTGGTAAGGAGAAATAGAAAGAGACAGATAGAGGAAAGAAAGAGACGGAGATATTGAATCCGCTTCCTGACGCGTAGGCGCAAAACTTTGGAGTAGAATATTCTCATACATGTTAAGGTAACGCGGTCTGAGGACCAATTGGAAATGTCGTTACATTTTGAGGCGCGGAGGTAAGCGTCACTAGGCTTAGGTATATAAAGAGGAACAAAGCCCCAGATTTTCTCTCTCTTCTAGAATCTCGTCGACACAAAGTGCTACTCTCTGGACGACAAATGCACATGTGTGCATATGAGTGGGAAGACGTGTGCAGTTAGTTTAGGCTCCTGATTTATTCAAATGGTGGGAATTGGTATAATGGGAAAAGCTAGCCCCCCATAAATATTTGAATTGATAATAAACCACATTTATTACGGGAAATGCAGTATATTTTAATTTGCTCACCTACGATAACCCTGAGACACAAGAATTAGCTATATAGGTAAAGATTAGGGATGGAAAATACAGCAGCCGACGAGCATCCATAGCCGAGGATAGGAACACTGCAGCAGAGCGCCTCAACTAGAGGAACCACGCTTTCCAGATGCTACTGATGAACGATTTCCCGCTACAAGATACATATCATCTGTCTTCAAAAAATGTGGATAACAGTCATCATTAGAGCTAGGGCACATATCCATTGAGCGAGGAATCAACATAACCACCCCACTACCTAGTACACGTGATGTACTGAATACACGGACCCAGGACTGCACAGTTGACAGCAGTTCGCTTGTGTTACTGGTATGGAGAGTTGCTCTCTGACGCTTCTGTTCACAGTTTTAGGTTACCTGTTGCACCACCTTCTCCTCACCGTACTGTCGATACATACCCGCAGTATACACACTTTGTAAGCCAAAGGATATTTTTCCTAGCTATAGTCATCATAAAGTGTTTAAAAGAGAATGAAGATTCGCAGTACAAAATCAACACTAGAGGAAAATTAAAAAATCAGGTAGCAAAACTTAAATTGCCACCTGAATTACATTACCAGAATTCACAACTTTGGTTTGCAAAGGCAGGTATGGGCTCTTTTTTAGTTTCCGCCAAATAAATGCTCTGGAACGTCGTCGGAGAGGAAGTCTGTTTTTGTTTCATTCTTAGATAGGAATGTGGGCAGGCGAGACAAGAAGAAAGCCGAAGTAACTGTTAGCGAAGGCCTTGTGGAGTACGGGGAATGCATGATGCGCCTTGTGCCTACATGTCTGCAACACGTAAAGCCCGCTCTTCCCTTCTCCGTATCCTCAGTTTACTAATCCCCGAAACGGTGTTACGTCACATTTGCTAGCAAAAGAAATAATGATTCTAAAAGTAATATCTTCTATAAATTGAACCAGCCTTGTATACAAAACCCTTTCATTACATGTGTCCAATTCATTTTCGGCTCATATGAAAACAGAAAGATTTGCTACGCTATTTCCGTAGATTGCTTCCATTCTAGCAACCAGTAGTAGCTAAAGCCCAATGCATAAGTGCATATTACAGAATTTAGTTATAAACCTTGTACTGCTTAACGAAATCAAGATACCTATACAATCTATATTAAACTGTCTATTGGGAACGTACAACATTCAAAAGGAAAAAGAATACGAGAGAAAAAAAATCATCAAGGGTAGTGCAGCTTTAGGGATTAACTCACTGCATTAAACGGAAGCCAGAGGCTAAACATAATCTTTCTTCGACAGACAGACCGTACTGAAACTGCTTTCGCCCCTGTGGTTTGTTGCATAAATTCACTGCTTCTAAAGGTTGTTTCACGGAAGTTGGCAAGGGTTAACGATCTTCGGAGTGCTGGTTTCCAGGGAAACTCGCAACAGCGCAGGTATAGGACAATCAGAAACTGCTTGCACGTAAGGTCAATAGAACAGGTACAGTGTTACCCGAGCAAAATCGGTATCTTGTCATCAAATTTGTATATTTGCAAGAGATGAGGAGAACTGAAATACACAGAAAATCTTATGTGTTGCATGTCATGACTTCCTCTACTCACTTTTCTATAACAATTCTTAAAAAAAACTTATTCTTCTATCTACTTCTTAATAATCGAGACAAACGTTCATCAACACATTTCGTTGTAGATATAAAAAGGATACAGTATGCTAAAGCGATGGTCAGCTTTTTAAAAACCGTGATTTATTAAAAAAAAATATGTGATGGCTTTGAAATTCCATGCTCTTTGCATGACTACGAGAAATAATGAATAAAGAATTACCACTTGAAAAAAGTTTAAGTATTTAAAAATTCAACCAACGGTTAACACCACAAAAGAAATTTGACATAAATTGTGTGCTTTAAGGAAGTAGTAGTAAGATTCTGTCTACTTTTACGGTCTACACTTATACAAAAGTAATTCAGAAGAAAGAGAACTTCACAGGCTATTGCCAGAAATTCAAGGTATACATCTTATTTGTCATGCAAATATCGAAATTTTAATAATTGGCATTTTAATCAAAATCATTACTTATTTTTGAGAAAATTAACGAAAAATGTTGCATATAAAGGGTTTGGGGTAAGTGGATTTAAATGAAAATATTCGAGTCGCATCATTTGAAGACGCTGCACTTAAATACTAAGTTTGGTACTTAATTGAGTTTTCGTTATTGAGTTATGCTGCTCACAGACACACACACAGAGACTTGTTTCTAAATGTTTTTTCTTTCTCTACCACGTAAATAGTATTGTCTGTTCAGGGTCTTTTGAGCCAGTGGAAGGGAAAGATAAGGAATTCGCGCACTAGCTAGAACAAAGTACAGTCACATCAAGCCGAACTGGCCGCGTGCCATCATGGGTTTTTATCTGTCCCTCTCCACTGGCTCAAAAGACTCTGAACAGACAATAGTTAGAGAAACTATTGCTTCCACCCAAACGTTCGATATCGAGATTTCACCCGAAATAGATGTTTTGAGACCTCCTCAATAAAAAAAACGTTTTTAGAAAAAGGTCGGTGTGTCTTTGAACAGCATAACTCAAAAACGAAAAGTCAGATAAATACCAAACTTGGTATTTATGTTCTGTACCTTCCAAAGATGCGACAAGTCCTTTTATTTGGAAGGAATTTTGTATAATCTTGTTTAACCGGTTAAGTGATAGACGAAAACGTATTACACAAAAATGTAGATCTCTTTAAAACACAAAATTTACTTCAAATAATTTTTTGTGGCCTAACCATTTCCGAGTTATCCGTTATTAATGGTTCGAATTGTTCAATACTTCATTAGTCCCTTAAAATCCTGTCGACATGCAGTTGTTGCTCGCGATTGCATGGGAACTGTGTGGAACTTTAAGGACAGCATATAGCGTCCAGTTTTTAATCATTTTACTATCACTGTTGCCTTTGTATCTGTAACGAAATTTGTAATGTAGCTATTTTTGCAAAGATTTGTCTAGATTATAATGAAGTAGATAGAAAAATAAGCTTTCGTAATAATATTTGCATACCCACTAATAAACTATATAGGGTAGAGAAAGTCATGTGAATATAACCCATTAGAACCTTTTTTTATTTCAGCGAGCATCAATGTATGTATTTCCTGTGAAATGTAGGCTTAGAACTTTTGGTTGGAATGCAATATTTCCTCTATAGTTACTATGTGTAGGTTGCAGAGAAAGTAATAAAACCGGCCAATTAGTCCGATTGTGTGACTTTTTTGGTGAGGAAAAGGTGAAATGCCGCACAGTAGTACAATACAATACACCTAAGGCACAGAGCTTCTGTTGTCAGCAGGTGGAACTTTGTTCAGCAACAGCAATTTCTGATGAATTGACATCACAATCCACATGGCATCCGAGCAATCCAAATGGAATAAAATGAAATATAACTGCACTAAGAATGCTGTTCGTCGAGTCGCAAAACAACTTGCTTTAATTATAAGTATTCATCGTCAGCAACGGTGGTTCGATGCAAACAAACAGGAGATCGAAATTTGGGTAAAACGGTGCATTGTCTTATGTTTAGGTATAATATAATTAAATATCAAGCAATGTTATTTAAACTACCATAAGGAAAACCACAACTTGCCTTATTATTACAGTGTAACTTAAAGATATAACATTAATTTAAATAAAAATATGCAACATTTTCTGATTAAAGCTCACCAACATTTATGTCAAATGCAATAACTACAATAGTCAGTCCAAAGCCCAGTCATATCCAGTACTTCATTCAGGTATCCAGGGAATGAGTTTAGTTTCCATCACTGAACGAGGAAGGAAGTGCGCTGTTCCTAGCAATCCTGTCACCTGCAGCAGGCCAGAAACAATCAGACTTGGGCAAGCTATAGGAATCTTGGCCTGCTTGCTAATTTTCTTCTTTCTGTGCTGCACGGCGTAGCAGTTCGGTTGCTACTTGTTTGTAACATTAAATATACTACTATTAGAGAAACCAGGGAGGAGACTTAATTGCCTAGCTATCTGGAATCTTCAACATAAACAATTTGCTTACTTAATATTATTCTTAGTCATTACAAAAAACAAAAACAAAAAAATATAATAAAACCGCACGCACACAGATACATATTACAAAAACAAATATTTTAAACCAAGATTAATATGAGTGGTTATCTTTTCAAACAAATTCAGCACTTCGAGATTGTCCACCTCGGGAAGTACAAAAACTATTCTATGGAATCTATTTGGTTTATGTAATATCTGCTCATTAGCGCATGTACATTTTTTCCGTGCTGGACTTGATGGCTCTTTGGTTTCAAGTTTATATTTTACATTTCTTAATGTTTTCTTGGTGTAATTACGGTTGGTTTATTCATTTTCCTATGATTTGTACCGCTCACAAACGAAACACTCAAGTCCAGAGCGAGATCAGCACGCCGCCACACTTCAATACATTTCAGTCAGGCGCAGCCGTCAGAACGGGTTCTTATTGTGCCACTCTAGCAAGCTCAGTTGCTTTGCTTGGTGTGGAGTAGTTTGGGGCAATCAGGCTTGACGTGGAATCTGCTCATCTCATTTTGATAAACTTCCTTCAACCGAGGAGATGCAAACTATTTGTAAGTAGCAGATCTACTTTAAATAAATAAATCGGGTGCAATGTTAAAGTTTTCAAGTGCAACAACATAGTCTTCGTTCTTTCTGTCTATTGCTTTACAAAAGTCCATTGAAGCAGACATCCAGCGACTGCGCATCCTTAGTCAAAGCAGGGGGCTTGTTATGAGTAACTGTTAAACTTGTAATAATATTCTTTAGCCTACATTTTAATAGCCCAAGGATGTGTTGTACCGCTCTATTTGCATATTCTGATTTTACTTGCAGTGTAGATTATTCTGACACATGATACGAACTTACACGAATTTTTTTGTTCGGATGTTTTAGTTGTTCCTCTTGCTGTTAAGGGAGATAAATACTAAATTTAATTGCAATTTTTATGTGTGATGTCAGCAGTTCGCTTACGCGTTAGTGGAATGCCTTCCAAAATAAAGGCGATAATATGTCAAGTATAGGTATATTAAAATAGTAAATGACCAACAAATTACAGACTCAAAATGCGGAAAGTATCTATGCTTCGAAGTGAAATAATAGGGAAAGCTGCTGGGATTATGGCTTCTTCTCATAGAACAGTTATGAAATAATTTTGAAAATATGAGATAAACTGCTCAAAACTGTGCAATAAAGTACAAAATAAACAAAATAGTAAAACGCTTGCAAGATTCCAACTGATATCTGGAACTATATACTGTGGTTGACTCAGGAGAATGAATTTGTCCTTGAACTGCAAGCGTGCAGTGGACTAGAGAGCTCTTGTCTAAGATGCAAAAGCGTAACACAAGCAGTTCGGAAGTATTGCCAATAAGTGCAGTTTTAATGTATGTGGTCATAATTATATTGTTTTCGTGTATGCAGGTTTTACAGCTTTTCTTATTGAAAGTATGGTTATAATTGTTTTGTTTGATGCGGTAATATAATGTATTACTGATGCTACTTCACGTAATATTTATTGCATCGGGAAAGGAAGTATAAGTACCTTTGGAACAGGGTGTAAAACAATAGAACGGGAGGGAAGAACAACACAGCGTTGGCTCAAGTTCGCTTGCTCAACCACAAGGTCATAGCTAAACTCCTGAGTCAAATACAGTACGGAACGTTGAGAAATAAAACAGGACTAACGTTTTATAAAACAATAGCGGTTTCAACACTACGTTATGGAAGTGAGACATTGGTCATCACATGGAAAATGAAAAGTAGATTACAAAATGCAGAGATGAACTTTTTAAAAAACGCAAGGATACAGAAGGTTAAACAAAATACGAAATGAAGATATAACAGCAAAACGTAATGTGTACTCAATAAATAGTAAAATTGAAAAATATCGGAATGAATTTATACATATTCAAAGAGTGGTAGATTCAAGATTGACTTAAGTTGTAGTTCAGTATCAACCAAAAGGAAGGAGAGATGTCGGCCGACCCAGAAAGAGGTGAAGGGAACACTGTGGGACGGAGCGGGCATTATGCCCATGCTGTGAAGTAAAGAAGATAAACAAAATAGGAAAAGAGTAACATATTTCTCCCTGTTATATTGCTTCATACATTTCTTTGATGTTTTATATTGTTCTTATCTGCCATTACTTATTTTATGATTTTCGATGCCATCATCTTTTAACTCACTTTATTCCAGGAGTCCCATCTATTATTATTCATTCCAATTTTTCGTACCAATTTCTATGCTTCACAGAGCACACTTCGTGTAAATGTTGCTTTTCCCGTGCTCTTCAACAGCCTTTAACATTTATTTCCTCCAATTACTAAATCCTATGTATATCTAATTTTCCAGAGGTTTTATTACTAAGCAAATCTACCAATTTTCCCAAATTAGGAACAATAAAATATTATAAGTTACTGTTTAGTTTGCTTTAATTTCAGTTAACTTTGCGGCACACGCTTCTGTGCCATGTGACTATAATCACTGTGAAGAGCTAGAATTTTTATGATCTAAAAATTCCATAATTTGCAAAAAGATATGATTGATGTGCAAATGTGATTTGATAGCAAATGTTGTGACTTACGATCTAACATTTACTAAAAATATGCACGGGAACATAAAAAAATTACTCAAAACTATTATGAGGTAAAATTAAGACAGTTCCTGACATTGCAGTATTCATCTAAGAATAAAATGCACATGAGAAGCAAGCTAACTTTGGAATTTAATATTGTAGTATAATCTTTATTTTATTAAAATTATCAGTAAATAATGCATACTATGACTTCTTGCATGCTTCTTTTTACTCCTGCTTATGAGCCGCAATAGTACAATGAATGCCTTGTGCAAAGTTTAAATTATTGCCAGACAACGATCCCTTGCACTTCGAAAACGTTTTTCTTTAGCAACTCAAAAAAACAGGAAGAAAGAAATTGCATGAGAAAAGTTCTTTACTTCTTGTAGAGAGAGAGAGAGAGAGAGAGAGAGAGAGAGGTACAAAAATATGTGCTCCATCATGAAAATCCTAGCCCTATTGATGATAATGTAACATGCAAAATAACTGTGGAACAATTAAGGCAAACTTCCCCGCGATAGTCCTGGCATAGGCTGCTAACTGGTAGTTACGTAAACCAAAAAAGAAAAGAAAGGAAAAAAAGAAAAAAGAAAAACCGCTCGCGCGCAGCAGAATCTGACATCTGGAAGAATCATCTCTATTAAAGAGAAAGGCGGGAATCCAATCCAAGACCATTGGAACAACAGTTACATGCCACGAGATCAATCATGACTTAAACTGTTTCTACGCAAATCTTTATCGTGGTGCTGTGAATGAATACGAGATCATGTTTTTATGCGATTAAACAACAAATCCCTCTGAAATAGTAACGAATAACGAAAGACATCTCTGTTACACTGTCCAATGTTTCATTCATTTTCATGTTTCGATTTTTTTTTTCGTTTGTGCTTTGAATTCTGCTATTTTATTCCTCAATGTCACATCGGTTTTGAACCAGCGTAACGATAATTAAAAAGCTGCGTGATCAATACTCCTGACCATTGTGTGAGCGACCCTACTCATTTTTCTGTAATCTAAATTTAGAATTACTATATACTGTTACAGAATGTCACAGTATCATTGGAGCATCATAGTCTAAAGCTGTCATTGTATAGCCCATCACGTGCTGGTTTATACCAAAGGTCAGAGTGTAATATACACATATAGACAGTTTAGCAATTCAAACACAAGTCTAGTCTGACTATGATTACAGTGCACTTTCGGGTACTAAATGCAACTTTTAAGACTAAGTCGATGACACGGGGGAACAAATCAGACGGAGAGCAAGACATTCGGAACTGGCGATATAATAATAAGGGAATTATTCTAAATAAGAGTGGTGTTCAATTTTCTTCTCCAACAATAAAATGACCAGTAATGAAATAAATGCGTATGATGGGAAACAGACATTTTCTTCTTCTTTTTATTAAGCTCTCTTTGCCGTTTATCTGCGATCCGTAGTAGAAATGGCAAAAATGGTTCCGACCGTTTCTGTTGAAAAAACTATTACGTTCCAAATAACCGTTACGAGATAACATTCAACTACCTCCACGAGTATTTACGCATAACCGCAACAGCAAGATACTGTTCGTTCAATTTTATTTGACCAACTCAAGCGCTTTCGCATCAAGGCATGATACAGTGCTACAGATATTCTCTACTACTTTACCTAGTAAGTAGAGTAAATATTGCATTCTACCCATGCCAACATTTCACCGGAAACACACGTTTTAACACTCCCTGAATAAATAAATGAAAAAAAAGCATTTTAGGAAAAGGTCCACGTGTATGTGTGTGAACAAAAACAAAAAGACAAAACGTCGATACAAATTTAGTATTGAAGTTCAGTATCTCCCACCTCAACTAACCTTTACATGGAGGAGTTTTCGAATTTCTCAACAATGGCTCTAAAGATTGTGATAAAAATATCATATATGAAAGATATTTAGATGACAAATAAAATGTATATCTAGCTTGGATTTTCTAGGAGCAACCTTGGTCCTCTTCATTTAGAACTTTTGTATAATGTTATAACTGGTAAATGTTAGGGATAGACGAAAACGTTCTACACAAAAATGTAGATCTCTTTAAAACACAATTTATTTTATTTAAGTAGCCTTTTTTTTTTTTTTTTTTTTACTTTCTCTACTACGTATAGTAAGTAGGGGAAGTATTGTATTCCACCCAAAAATTCGATACCGAGATTTCACCGGAAATACATGTTTTGAGACCCCCTGAATCCAAAAAAAAGCATTTTTGGAAACATGTCCGTGTGTGTGTGTGTGTGTGTGTGTGTGTGTGTGTGTGAAAAGCATAACTCAAAAACGAACAGTCGGATAAACACCAAACTTGGTATTTAGGTTCAGTATCTTCCAGAGATGCGACACGAAGGTTTTCAAAAAAAATCCCCCCACCCCAGATTACCCTTTACATGGAGATTTTTCGAAAATGTTAATTTTCTCAAAAATGGCTCTAACGATTTTGATTAAAATATCATATGTTTAAGATATTTTCATGACAAATAAAATGTATATCTTGAATTTTCTGGGAATGTCTCCAAAAGTATTCTCCATTGTGAACGACTTTTGCATAACTGGTAAACCATAAGAGATAGACAACATTTTACTACACAAAAAATGTAGATCGCGTTAAAATACACAATTTATGTCATATACATTTTTTTTGTTGAGTGAATCATTTTCGAGATATTACTTGTTATTCCCTTAAAGTTTTCAATACTTTTCTCAAATGGGAATTGGTTATTCATTTTTTTTGTCTTGGATATGCAAAGAGTATTAATCTGTGGCAAAGGGAATGGTGCTGCACCTAGCAACCAGCTATTAAGAAATATATATGTGCTTAAAGACTACTCTATTTCTATATTGCCCTTGTAAATATATATTCCCCTTACATCTACAAGAAAATTAGCAATAAGATAGAGTCTGCAAATGTTTATCTCGATTAACATGAAGTAGATGGAGAATAAGCGTTTGTAAAAATAGTTTGTACAAGAGTAGAGAAAGTCATGTGAGTGTAACACATCAGAATTTTTTTTTGACGCGTGCCTTTTCCGAGATATCCGTTATTAATGCTTCGAATTGTTCAATAGTTTGCCATTCTTTTAAAGTCCTTTCGATATTAAGTTGTTTCTCGCGATTGCATACAAATATCATGGAACTTTAAGGTCAGTACATAGCGTCCAGTTCTTAAGCATTTGACCATCGCTATTCCTTTTTGTATCTATAATGAAATATGTGCTGCAAATGTTTATCTCAATTAAAATGAAAATGGAAAGATAAACTTTCACAACAATAGTTTGTACTGGTATACCCCTTAATAGAGTGTAGAGAAAGTCATGTGAGTGTAACACATCAGGGTTTTCTTTTTTCTCCCGACCCCAGCCAAGATTCAGCAATTGCGCGAATTCGTAATCTACTCTTAAAAGCAATACATATGCCATGTGAATCTAGATGCTTACTGTAATTACCGCTTAATTAACCCATAAAACATTTTCCGCCTACCATAACCCTAATGATTATATGTTCCAAAACGGCATCACTTCCTTATCGTAAGAGCTCAATAGCATAGATAATTTGATGTGATTGGTCGGAAGATTTTTAGTGGGCATTGCCCTCTATTAGAACAAGGAAGCTGGAACGGTTCTAAGGTCCCCATTATACATATGCTTAACTGAGCTAGATGGTTCCGCGGTAACGTGTGAGACTCTAATTCGGGAAGTCCCGGGTTCAGTTGTCGTCGACAGCTCACTCTGCCTCGAGTTTTTGGTGGTTTTCCCTGGTCGGAGGCGAATGCTCCGCTAGTTTTTCATTGTCACAATTTCCTTTCCATCACTACCCTTTCATTCCGTTTCCTTCTTATATTTCAGGTGTGCTTACAGTTTTCGTGGCGTATAGGGGTGCCGGACAGATGGTGCGGATGCTTGCTCACAGGAAAGAGTACTACCCATGGACATTAAGGACTGCTTGGTAGACGGGTCATCGCCCTCTCTAGGCAGCTCTAGCATTGGGACGGAACTTTGAGTCTGGAACTATTAGGGACTTCCACGTATCTCTGTGGTCTGCCTGCCTGCGATATGAAGCCTCCTGCGGTTCCTTAAATTCATCCATTCTTCCTGGATGTGGTAGCAAAAATATATTTATGCAGATCGCTCTGCGAGGTGTCCCCCTCAGTTGTATAACCTACACCTACCTATGCATGTTTACAGCCGTTGTATTTTGACGCAATGTAGTGTGTACGATCAGAGCGTTACTGTTGAAACTGGTCATAAAATACTTGAAATATCATGTTAGTGCAAAGTTGTAGGACTGTTAGTTTGGAATAACAGGACTAATTTCTTTATCACGTACCCAGTAGGGAAGTATTGCATTCCACCAAAAAATTACATGTCGAAATCTCACCGGAATACATGTTTTGAAGTACTCCGAATAAAAAAGCGTGCGCGAGTGGGTGTCTGTGTCTCATAAATACCAAACTTGCTATTTAAATTCAGCGCTTTCGAAGGATGCAACACCAAGATTTTTAAGAAAATAGCCGCGTCCCAATCTACCACTCTTGGGTTTTCTAAGAACAGCCTGTGAAACGCTCTTCATACGAAATGCATTGTATACTTTTATATATTTTGAAATATACAAACAAAACTTATTACATAAAAACATGTAATGTCGTTATAAGACACAATTTATTGCATATAGTTTTGTATCAATAAGCATTTCCGAGATTTCGTCGCTATGCGTTAAATTACCAAATAGTTTACACTCTTTTGAAGTGTTAAGCCACTATTCGTCTTTTTCTCGTGTTGAAAAAAGCACGGAATTCGAAAGCCAACACAACACAGGAACCCCCTTTTCCTGCATCTAGTCACTAGTTAAAGTACTATATTCTACCAAAACGTATATCGAGATTTTACCGGTAATACATGTGTCGCGCGTTATAAGTTCAGTAGAACTCAGCAAACGCCACATTTTTATACTTGAGTTAGACACTGTAACATTTTTGTGAAAATTTCCCCAACCCAAACTACTCTTTACATGAAAAAAAATAATTATTTTCCATTTTCTTAAACAATTTTGAAATATTAATATAACAAGTGTAATGCACTGAATTTTCTGTGTAAAACCTGTGAAGTGCTCCTACATTCTACTCGAATATCAATATCATCATCATCAGAGGTTAAGCCTGGTAAGTCCTGTTCCGGTCTCACGAATTCAGTGTTTGCTGTGTCCATCTTTTCTTCGGTCTGACAATATTTCTGTTGCTTGTAGGTTTATAACTGAATAGCACTTTTGGGATGCGGTAATCTTCCATTTTCTCCACGTGTTCTTTCCAGTTATATAATGGTGAATCTTCTCATAACTTAAAAATACAGAGCTCCTTTCTGATCTGATTTCTCTTTTTACTTTCTCTACTATCTCTACTACGTATAGTATGAAGGGGAAGTGTTGCATTCCACCCAAAAATTCGACACTGAGATTTCACCGGAAATATATGTTTTTAGGCGCCCTGAATCCAAATAAAGTATTTTTGGAAACATGTCTGTGTGTGTGTGTGTGTGAGTGTGTAAGTCGGTGTGTCTGCCTGTGAGCAGCATAACTCAAAAATACCAAACTTGGTATTTGAGTTTAGTATCTTTCAAGAAAATCCCACCAACCCAGATTACACTTTAAATTGAACATTTTTCGAAAATTTTGATTTCCTCATAAATGGCTCTAACGATTTTGATTAAAATATCATACATACGTTTAAGATATTTTCATGTCAAATGAAATGTACATCTTGAATTTCCTGGGAATGTCCCCAAAAGTCCTTTTCATTCTGAATAACGTTCGCATAATTGGTAAACCGTACGAGATAGACAAAATTTTACCACACAAAAAATGTAAATCTCGTTAAAACACACAATTTATGTCATTGTTTTGTCGAGTGAACCGTTTCCAAGATATTCTTTGTTAGTTTTTTGAATTTTCCAATAATATACTTTTTCTCAAATGGGAATTGCTTATTCGTTTTTCTATGTCCTGGACATGCAAAGAGAATGGAGTGCTCCACATAGCAACCAGCTCTTAAAAGAATTGATTATCGCTTAAAGCCTACCATATTTCCCTTGCACCTACAAGAAAGTTAGCAATAATTCTGCAAATGAATATCTCGATTAACATGAAGTAGATGGAGAATAAGTGTTTAATTTCATTAGAGTCTTTTTACTTAAAATCTACATTCAATTAAATAATTAACATAAAATAGTTTGTACAAGAGTAGAGAAAGTCATGCGAGTGCGAGACATCACATTTTTACTTTCTCTAAGATGTACATAGTAAGGTAGAGGAATAATTGTATTCCACCCAAAGATTCGATAACAAGATTTCATCGGAAATGTATTTTTTGAGGTACCCTCAATAAAAATTATTTTTAGAGAAGGGTCCACGCACGCGTGTGTATGTGTGTGTGTGTGTGTGTGTGTGTGTGTGTGAATAGCATAACTAAAAACGAAAAGTCCAATAAACACCAAAGTTGGTATTTAGGTCCAATTCCTAAGTACCATGCGACACGAAGATTTTCAAGAAAATCCCTCGCCCCAAACTACCCTTTACATGAAACATTTTTCGGGTTCTTTTATTTTCTAAAAAATGCCTGTAACGATTTTGATTAAAATACCATATATTAAAGACATTTGTATGACAATTAAAATGTATACCTCGAATTTTCTGGGTATAGCCTGCGAAGTTCTCTTCATTAGGGAGAAATTTTCTATAATGTTGCATAGCCGGTAAACGTTTAGCGATAGACGAAAACGTACTACCAGAAAAAGTACATCTGTTTAAAACACACAATTTATTACAAATAACTTTTTGTGGCATAAGCAATTTCCGAGACATCCATTATTAATGGTTCGAATTGTTCAATACTTGGTCATTCTTTTATAGTCCTGTCAACATTTCTCGCGATGTTTTTCGCGATGTCATGGAAAGGATATGGAATTTTAAGGCCAGCGTATAGCCATCAGTTCTTAAACATTTTACTATTGTTATTCCCTTCGTAAATATAACGAAATGTGTAATGTAGCTATTTCTGCAAAGGTTTATTTACATTAAAAAGAAGTAAATATGAAACAAACTTTCGTAAGAATAATTTGTATACCCACTAATATGAGGGAGCCATATAATTGTAACACATGAGATTTTTCTTTCTTTATTTTTACGAATTTTATATAACTGGGAATCCAATTATATAAAATTGAACATGAGTTGATACAAAAGTTTACTTAGCAAAAACGTAGAGTTCGTTAAAATATACAATGTGTCATTTTTTTCATAGAATTAACCATTTTCAACTAACTCGTTCGTATGATTTTTCCGATATTTTAAGCAATATGCTGTTCCTATGTTTCTCCTGAACTCTGGAAACGTACTTATGCACAGAACAGCTGACTGTTGTTATCAGCCTTGCGTACACGTGAGTACTGTTGCAGAATGGGTATTGAAAGCATTCATGGTTTCGTGATTAACAGGAAATACAGAAAAACGAGCTTTCGTAGCATTAATTTGTAGAATGCATGTGAAATAGTAATGACTAGAGAAAATCTAGTGAACGCAGGACATCAGCGCCACTGTGCAACTTCCGTGGAATATCCTATTGACTATATTAAAGAATCGCGATATTTTGTAAATATTTTTTTCAAGCATTTGCAAAAGCTGGGAGGAAAATCAAGGAAAATCTTCAACGAGGCTCTTAAGTCATTTCGTTTCAGTAGCCCCTAATCCATACTGTCAACTGCGTTACCATTTAGGAAGTGAATGGTATATACCTATACACAGCGTTGTTCATGAAACTTTTACACAATAATCCAAACTGGTAAAGGCGTTCTCTCTTCTCTAATAATGAAGGGCTGCGGGGAGTTGAAGATAAGTTTAACTCTCCGATTACGTTCATACTTTTTCGCTTATATTGCAGAACCGTTTCTAATTACACTGGCAAAATATATGGGGGAGACACGTCATTTTCTGTGTGGAGAAGCTTCTATTATGCTCAACATCCTGGTGGATAAATATAACCTAAGAGCTTATTTCAAATGAAATGCCAACAATCAGAATTGTAATGAATAGCACGACAGTCTTTCAATCTGTCCTCTCTTTTCTCACATGGTCTTTACATTTACCACTTACCTTACACAATCTCTAGCACCTATTTATTACGTATAGGGTATACAACGAAGGGAGACATCTGCAAGCTACATAGAACTATTGCGGCTACCACTCCAAGAGGCTACAGGGATCAGACAGACAGCCAAAGAGATGCAAGGAAGTCCCTAACATTTCCTGCTCGAAGACTGGATCCACTACTAGAACTGCCCAGAGAGAGCGATTAACAACCCGTCCAACCAAACAACCCTCTGGTGTCTACGAGGAATATTCTTTCCTTGGAGCAAGCATCCGCACCATCTATCCGCAACCGCCTCACGCTACGAAACCTAGAAGCACACCTAAAACATGCGAAGGAAACAGAATGAAGGGGAAATGAGGGAAAGGGAATCAGAGCGTCAGGAAAGGCAGTCAGAGTGGGCGGTCGATGGGAATCTAACCCGGGACCCCGAATTCGAGCCTCAGACGTTAAACGGAGCTAATTCGCTCGGTTATTTAATACGTACACAAAGTATTGAATTCCACCCAAACACATATTATATTGTGTCACATGTTCATGTTTATTGTATTTCATTCTTTTGTTTGCGAACTCGTTTCGCAAACCTTCCAACTCATAAAATAAAATGTTTTAGTGCAAGTAACACAAACAATTATTTTGCCCTAACCTGCATTTTACTTTTATCTTTTGTTTTATTTTCTTCCATTTTTTTGAACGTCACATTTCATCTTATTTGAAACTACTCGATAAATCGAGTAAATAATTTTATTTTATTAAATATACATTGCTTACTAGGCGACCAAATAATTTACATTGAAAGAAAAAATAATAACAAAAATAAACAAAATGAAATTATAAAACAAAACAAGGAAAATATAATAAATGTAATAAAACAGAAATCTATTACTTCAGCAGGATTCAAACCTGGATGGAAAAAAGAAATGTACGATAAACCCTATCCTCCATAATTTTGCTTACTTGAGAGAAACTCACGTTTCCAAATTCCAACGCCGTATATAAACTGATCCCGAGAATTAACGATAGTGTGTCAACTTGAGGTGTACAGATTCCACTTTCAGCTTGTTTGCTCCTGTCTACTCCGCAACGAGCAGCGCATGTTAGCTTGCTCGTCCGCAAGGCTAGAGTGCTCACGCTCATGGTGACAAATCTAGATTCCCTTAAGCCTGCCAAGTTTTGCGGAACACATTCTGTCTGTAACGCCTGACCAATATGTGTTGAAGTGGCTATACATATGTCTGCGTATTTCGTTTATTACAGTTTGGATTGTGAGCGTTAAAAATTGCTGGAAAATGAATGAAAATAGAGCAGAAGTTATAAAAAATATATAAATAATAACATAAAAAACTCTCCGAGTATCACTTTTAATCGCTATGTAATATTTTAACCATATTCCATAGTTAAAATGAGCCACTTTGGTATTCCTTAGGCATTAATAATCATTTATTTATATTCTGCTATTCTCAGAGATTTGTAAACCATGTAATGCTGATCGACCATAGTAAGTTTAAAGAAATGAGGAATTTAAATCTGTTACGAGTACGAACTCAAGTTCAGCATGGGGCAGTGTTTCCATCATTTTTGGGCACGCATCACGCCAGTAGACTTCGCACAATATTTTTGTTGTGCCTTTCAGGGGGGGGGGATAACAAATGCTGGACTTGTTTAAAACATTAGCTGCTCCATGAGCGTTGCTCAGTGCGTGTCCTGTTTGCTTCGCTCTCGAATTACTGAGTCAGTTCGTCATGTCAACATTCAGCAGGGCTAGCATACTAATGGGCAAACTTAACGGCACAAGTAATGTCTGCAGATAATGAATTTATTGTGTAATTTGGGAAATTCCAAATACTTGCGTCGCTACCCCTGCATATTGTTTGGACGACTGCGCCGTTGGTGGCAGTCCCGGGTTCGATGCCCGCTCGGGTTGGAGTCGAACGCGGTGTAGTGGTAGAGATAGAATTAATGTTAAAATTCACTGTACCTTTTTCTCTATCCGACGTGGCTTCATCTTGTAGTCCTTCTCGGTGTTACCCTGGCTAGTTGGTTCTCAGCGGTGATTTTAGCATGGACTCTGCCTATCATGATATTTGATAAACTCGTCGATCTCAGTTGTGGTGCGGGGAGCTTATAGAGGAATTGACTACACACTGTAATGTTTGGTTTATGGCTATTTATTGTTACTTCCTCACTCTAACACTACATAAATGTTCCTGTTCACCCATCACCATTTTGCGCGCCAATTGTTGACTGTGAACTGCTTAACAACTTCAACTGTCTTCCACTGTCTACTACTGTGTACTGTCTTCTACTGTGTACTTCTTCTACTGTGTACTCGTTTACTTTTTAACTGTGTACTTCGAACTCTTCAACTGTCTTCCACTGTGTACTGTCTTCTACTGTGTACTGTCTACTACTGCATACTGTCTTCTACTGAACGTCAATTTTGAACTGCTTAACCTAAAAGTCAACGGTAAACTGCCGTTATATTATATTTGCCTCGCTCCATACTTCCGGAGCGGAAACAGAGACATAAAACTTTACCCTTCTTTTCCTATACAAAAGATCCCGTTTTCGCTGACCATGTGAACATCACGTTTCTACCCTAACTGCAGAGTCCAAGACGTTCTAAACCTAGTTAAACAGGAACATTATGTACACGACAAATATTACATTATACAGAAATTATTATTTACATGGTTTTCATATTGTAAACATATATCATTTATATATTAGATTAAACATAGAATAATTTGGCACATAACAAAATTAGCTCGGGTACATTCTGTCTCATACTCAATATTCAAAATAAAAGACAGAAACTGGGGAAAAAACATCATTCAGTGGACAGACAGTACACCACAGAGGGAAGAAAGTAACTTAATCGCAGATGACCATGAAATTAGACAGCGTTCCGACTAGTAAATACAGCATTAAGCAAGCAAGTTGGTCTACCCATAGTTTATCCAGGTCAGGGTGGAAGCGAAGCAAACTGAATAATAACGTGCTTGCCTACCTGCGCTCCAGGGAAGCTGGGCAAGGTATAAAGCGGCATTTGTATGCCTCTAAACTTACTTTTTTAACAGTGGAACCAGAAATGGTCCTGCGGTATGTAAAAGTTTGAATTTGAAAGATTATCGGAATACTACGCCACTGTCCATGGCTCTGAACAGCTATTGCGACTAGAGTGAGAGGCGCCTTTAATATAGTCTGCCAACTACTGAATGCGACTATTTACAATATTGGTATATTTCGTAGCGAGTATTATGTGGTATTATGTACACGAGAAAGGCATACAATATGTGGCTATATGACTGCTCCTAATCCATGATTGATTGCCGTTATGAGTGGAGCAAAGCCGTTGTCACTGAACACGATGACCACTTAACGTCCAACGTCACGATTATTCTTTATCCATTGTGACTGAGTGGGGGAAATGAGTTTCGCTCCCTACTCGCCGACATGGGTTCAATTACCACTTGAGGGAGATTATTTTCCCTCGAAATTTTTCCTACTCTTGAAAAGATGAATTTCAGGTAAGCATCGGCGCCAAAAATTCCACGATATCACGCCGTTATAGTTACCTACTGTTGGGGTATCCTAGTAAAACAAAATAGTGTGAAACAGAAGCTTCTTTCACGGCGACCTCTGAAGGCTGGTACTTCCTTCTGGTTTACATACTGAGGCTTTCACGGCCGGCGTCATAACTAATAAATGAATTACAACTATCGGGCTTGTAGGCCGTGGTCTAGAAGGCATCGTGGATACCGACGTTTCGCCAAATACAGCGCTTGGCATCTTCAGGGTGAAGTGATTCAGTGTCTGCGGTGGTCGGAGTCTGACTGTACTTGGCGAAGCGTCGGTATCCACGATGCCTTCTAGACCACGGCCTACAAGCCCGGATAGTTGTAATTCATTTATTAGTTCCTTCTGGTTATCTGTTAATATTACAACAGAGAAATTATCCGTGCATACTACATGATTCCCGAAATCATTCAGCCGATTTTGGTACTTCCTTTATCACTCCTGGTGAGCACAGCCTTGAAAACATTTAAAAAAATTCACTATTAATGTTGTTTCATGTCAGCCAATTCCTCTACGCTTTCGTTGAAGTTAATGTCACACGACATTTGGTCCTTTACTGTGAATATGAAGGGTCCTAAGTGTTAAAAAGAGTGACTGAAATTTTAAAACCCCGGGAGGGTGGGCAAGTTATATAAGTATTACCTGGTTTCCCTCTGATTGGTTCAATGTTGACATCACAAATGTTTTTAGTGTAATTGAACAACGTTCAAGCTGTATTATTTGGTTAAGAATCTAGTAACCTACCTTACAGCTTTCAAAAGTACACCACCTTAAGATTTTCAAAATTTGCACTTATACATAATTTTCAACTCCTTATAAACAAATCTATAGCAAGTACCCAAACAAAACCCTCTAAATACCTTATGCTATAGCACACGACGAAAATTATAGGTTACCACACATCCTTAAGAGACTACCTTTACCAATAGTTCCAACCTTCTACAAACAAAACCAACCCATTTATTTACCTGCTCCACACTAGTGCTTTATGTCTGCCGCATTTTAAAGGTATATGAGGCTTAATTTTATGCACTGTTTCCAATATTTGCTATCGCATAACTAATCAAGGAGTTCAATCAATGCGCAGTAATATATCAAATTTAAAAATGAAGTTCCAACTCAAAGAATATTTAATTATTTATCACAAAACTCTACATCTAATGGTTAATTCTGTCACTGTTTGGATGGGCTTGCATATAGTTCAAATATTAAAATGAAAAGTAACGGGAGGGAAAGCAAAGATCACTCGATTGGGACTCTGCTATTCTCTTATATCACCATTAATCGTGACTGCTGTGCCCATTTACTTACAAGGTAATGCATATTTCCATTTTGTTGCAATTTTGGTTCCCGTAAAAATGTTGGATTAGCGTTATGAGAAGGGGTCAATCACTTAAGAGAACAGTATGCTATAAGGAACAGCTTAGAACAGGAGGGGACAAGACATGGGCAGTGAAAATCAAGAGTGGGCTGGAGAGAATAGGGGTGGGTAGTATTTCACTAAAAGGACCTGGAAATAGAGCGAATGTATGAAGAGAACTACAGAAGCGACTGAAAGATATAGAACGACTGCAGACGCTGTCACAGGTAATGAGGAAGTATCATTAAGCTTACAGTCGAGACTAAAAACAGAATGGGCTATAGAACAATATATTTTGTCCAGAAATAGAGTCAGTAACAAGGGCTTGCTTGGTTCAGACTGGGATCATGCCGAGCGATCAAATTCATTACCGAAGGAGGTATAAGAAGCTGTCCCTGGTGTAGAGAGGCAGAAACTTGGAATCATATTCTGGCGCATTGTACTAAGACCTAAAGGCTGGTTCACAACCTCCCGGTAACGGTAACCAGAACTGAAACGAGAACGGGAAGCAAGAAATTTTTATTCACAACAGCCCGGTAACGAGAACGGGAATGCATATCATCACAAAATGAAAGTCGATTTTGCGCATTGGGATTTCATTTGTTTTTAACTGACCAATGACATTTTTAACCTACTTCCAATTTAGCCAAGCCAACGTCAAAATTCGATAGAGTAAACATTATCTAAATGCATATTCATTACATTTCCGATCCCTCTACTTATGTCAAACTTTCATTCCTCTATTTAATGGCATACATTGAAATTGTTTATTCTTTTTTCATTTCCACCGGTTTTATCTGTTCTTTGTAGCTTTTGCCATTGTTTTTTAGGTAATAACCAGTTTTGGGTTGCATATAAACAAACTACAAATGATTCCTTCACCAGAGGAACCAACGTTGATTAGATTTGCGGGTGTCGGGATGAGGTTAGGAAGCACATTTACTACTAATTCCTTCCTGTTTCATGTTTCAAGCTTGCGACTATAGCGAGCACTAGTGGCTGTTTCATGTCACGGCCGCTTAGAATAACCTCTAGAGTGAAGAGTCTAATATGCACAATAGGGATCTAATATGCCGTGCCCGGGAACGAGAACGAGAAAGTTAAAAGTTGGGCAACTCTTCTTCCGGTTCCCGGGGCCCGGGAAGGCTTCCCGTCGGTTGTGGACACTCCCATTTGAATACATGTATTTCAACTTTCCCGTTCTCGTTCTGGTTACCGTTCTCGTTGGTTGTGAGCCAGCCTTAACAGTTGAGGAGAAAAGTATCTGCCAGGTTCCTTTGTTAACACAAGGAGAGGGTTACAAACTTGTTGGAGCTTGCTGTTGGGAGGGGGAGGGGAAGCAATTGGTACATTTTTACAAAAGGTTATGCAGCTCAGATCGGAGTGTAAGGAAGAGGATCAAGGGTGGGAGGAGAGGGTTAGTGACTTAGGAGCGGGTATGTTTTGTAAACAATAGATGTGCTTGTGGACAAGTTTTCTCTTTTCTGTTTTGTTTGTGTGAGTTTTGTTAGTTTATCTATTTCTTTTCTTTTCATTTCTTGTAAATATCATTAACTTTACAGTTCAGTGTGACGAATATAGTCTGAAAATTATGAACTATAATGTATTATAGGATGATTTATGAAGAACTGACACATTTCTTTCTTTAATTATTCTGTTCGAGATTCACTCAATGCCACCAATTTTAGCACCAAATTGAGCAGAATGTTCTGGAATTTCGATTGCCTGTCACTAGATTCGCAGATGTTCATCTTTTATTCGTAATTGTTAGTTTTATTGTCGGGAGGTGTTTTTGAGATTTTGTTCTAGTCAACGTGAAAATGGAGTACGCATTAAGTGAACGACTCTTTCCTTGTAAAGCAATACTTGATTACGAATTCAATTACAGCTACTCAAAGGTATACCAGAGAGAATTTGGTGTTCGGAATCCTCCCCAAAGAAACACAAAATACTGGAACTGGTAAACAAATTGGAAACAACTGGATCTCTGGTGAGTGAAAAAGGCAAAACTCGTTCATCTAGGCTTCCCACAGTTGTTGTTGACGTAAGAGCACCACTGGATCAGTCACCCAAAAAAATCATTATGACGTTTGTCGCAGGAGACATGGTACAGCTACTCAATGTGTCAGAGGGCTGTGAAAAGTGCAGGCCTAAAGCGTATAGGGTTACGGTTGTTCATCAGTTACAGGAACCAGATAAGGATAGACGACTGAATTATTGTTGTTGGTTTCAGGCGTTCATTACGTAAAATCCTGTCATATTGTCCATCACATGGTTCACAGATGAAGCATGGTTCCTTATTCGGATATGTGAATTCAAATAACTCGTGCTATTGGACCAGCGAAAATCCACATGTTATTCATGAAGCACCTATGCACCCGATTAAAATCTGAGCTTCGCGCGCAATATCTGCACAGAGAATAATGGGACCATTTTTTTAACAATGTGAACACTGCAGGGTAACCACGGATTTTCATGGAGTTTGCTGAGCAAATAGACGATGTAGAGATGAGTTAAGGATATTTTCAGCAGGACGGCGTTACATGCCATACATCAAATGAATGCATGGCACTAATTGCAAGTTTCTTTGACGACCCAATAACTTCCAAGAAGCTGGGGCCACCGGGATCTCGGATTTGACATCGCTGGACTTCTTTCTATGGGGTTACTTAAAAGACAGGGTTTATGCCACACGTCCCCGACATTGGACGATCTGAAGCACAACAGGAAATTCAAACTATTGACAACAGAGTCCTCAAACAAATGGCCAGTAACATGGAACGACGTATTGAGTTGTGCCTTATGCAGGATGGAGGACATTGTCAACATTTGTTATAGAGGTAAATAATCTCCCAAAATTCCTCTGCATTTCAGGCATAATAAGTTGTCGCTAGCATAACTCGTTTTGAAACAATTAAAGAAATAAATGTGTCAGTTCTTCATAAATCACCCTGTATAAGCATGTACGGTCTATCTGATCCGTGGGATGTATGAGTTTGAACAAATAAAATGTTTAAGGCCAATAAATACACCACTCTACTCTACTTTAAATAATCTGTATGTGTGTGTATATACACACACACATACATATGGATCTTTTGAATAAAGTTTATCCAACGCAAACTAAATTTACTTTATTTGATTTTGGAAGAACATCTTCTAAACACTGAGAATAATTTTAGCTGCAAACAAATTTCAGTTTCATTATTCGCGCCATGCAGCAGTGACACCTACCTTGAGCAGCGTAAGTATCTTCTGGCTGAGGTCGTAATCAAAGTTGGAATATTTCGAGTCCGACATATCGTAGATGAAGACGAGGCCGCATCGCTGTGTGTCGACACTTTCCAGCGCCACGTCCAGCTGGTACACAACGCCCTGCAAGTTAGAGACAGCGTTCATAGATGGCAGTCAATGCGCTCTGTCAGGAAACTGCAGCAACCTAATACCAATATGAACGGGGTTGTTGACAATGCCAGCATTACCAATTTACTAGCAAGTCAACACACTTCAAAAGTTAGCATTAAAATTGTTCATCAGCTAAATCGCAGAAGGAAAGTACGAATGTTAAACGTAAAGAGAATTTTAAGATACACAACACTTACGGGCACTTAACATAATATTCTGAAAACCTGTTTGAAACAGAGAATTAATCTTCTAAGTACGAATGAATGATTACTATGCTATTCAATCTACGTAACTCGTATAGCCTTTAAACTCTTTTAAATGCACCTGAAAAACTTAAATTATTGACTGAGCATCCTTGTCGGTGCATATAGGAATCAAGCCAAAACTTTTAACGCCGCTTTTAATTATATAGAAATTGAAACCACAAATGAACCAGGTGTTTTTTTTTTTACCTCATAAAGTAACTAAAATTATTAACATGTACACGTTGTACATAAAAAAAATGGCCCATTCCCTCAGATCGCAATAGCGTTTTTTCTTCCGGAAGATTTCCACCTTCAGGTAACAGGGTTTGACTCCACCCAGCCAGTATCAGTTCTCTATGTTACTGACTTGAAAAACAATTCACGGACGCAAAAACCAACCACCGAAAAATGTTATAATTTAGTGAAATAAAGGGGAGATGAAAGTTTCGCATCAATTGATACTCAAGATAAGGCTAAACTAATACAATGCAATTCGGCCTTCTAGAGAGAAGGATGAAGAATTACCTGTATGTGTCGTTAAATCTAACCACAGCTACATCTATATGAAAGCTTTCATCAGCGACATGGGGACAAAGGTGGAAGCTTCTGCCGCCCTGAACAGCAACAAGAAAATCGACATTAAGAAAACGGTAGTTTAGCTTGAAAACTGTATTAAAAGTACCAAAAACAGTTCTTAACTTTCGCTTTATTTCTACGTTTTTATCAGCATATTTTATTTCATTTTTACGCTCAAATTCAACCAAGCATTGCCTTAGGGGTATTCCGCTGGTAAGCATGCACAATTAGCCTCTCTCTGTAAGGTTGGACATCCCTGTGTTAAGAGTTTTTTTTCTCACTTGGTAGAGAAAGTATAGTTTTTCACTCAAAACATACGAGTAAATATGCGGATTTCACCGGGAACGTGTGTTTTGCAGGTTTTTCAGTAATAAAAGTAAAAAAAAATAATACACTATGATAATTATAGTGAAGTGCATAACTTGAACCGAGTACCAAGTTTAGTATTTAGGTCCATCATCTTTAAAATACACAATACGAAGATTTTCACAAAATTTCCCATTCCCACACCTAGCTTTTACATGGAAAAATATTCGTTAACATTCGTTTTTCTATTCCTCAAAATCAGCTATAACGATACTGGGAAATATTGACATGCAGAAGATGCATACTTTTGAATTTTAAATTAACAGAATGTAAAATCCTCTTTATTCTGAGTTTTGTATAATTTTAGATAACTGGAAAACCACATGAGATAAATCTTACATTAGTATTGCATTTCACCCAACAATTCGATACCAAGATTTTACCTGAAATACACGTTTTGGGGCCCCTAAATACAAAAAAGCGTTCTTAAGTTTGACTTGATATTTAAATTAGTGTTCTGCAAGGATGAGACAGTAGACTTTCAAGAAAATACACCCACACCAAACTACACTTTACATGGAAATTTTTTCATTGCGCCAAGAATAAAATATATAGCTTGAATTTTCTGCCAACAGCCTGTGAACTGCGAATAACCTGTGAAGTCCTCTTCATTCTGAGTGACTTTTGTATAATCGGTATACTATAAGAGGTAGACATAATCTTACCACAAAAAATGTAAATCTCATTAAAGCACGCAATCTATATAGAATACATTTTTACTTTCTCTACTACGTATAGTAAGTAGGCGAAGTATTGTATTCCACCCAAAAATTCGATACCGAGATTTCACCGGAAGTACATGTTTTGAGACCCCCTGAATCCAAAAAAAAACATTTTTGAAAACATGTCCGTCTGTGTGTCTGTCTGTGAACAGCATAACTCGGAAACGAACAGTCGGATAAACACGAAACTTGGTATTTAGGTTCAGTATCTTCCAGAGATGCGACAAGGTTTTCATGAAAATCCCCCCACCCCAGATTACCCTTTACATGGAGCATTTTTCGAAAACTTTAATTTTCTCAAAAATGGCTCTAAAGATTTTGATTAAAATATCATATGTTTAAGATATTTTCATGGCAAATAAAATGTATATCTTGAATTTTCTGGGAATGTCTCCAAAAGTATTCTTCATTGTGAACGACTTTTGCATAACTGGTAAACCATAAGAGATAGACAAAATGTTACTACACAAAAAATGTAGATCGCGTTAAAATACACAATTTATGTCATACATTTTTTTTGTTGAGTGAACCATTTTCGAGATATAGCTTGTTATTCCCTTAAATTTTTCAATACTTATTTTCTCAAATAGGAATTCGTTATTCATTTTTTTTGTCTTGGATATACAAAGAGTATTTATCTGTGGAAAAGAGAATGGTGCTGCACCTAGCAACTAGCTTTTAAGATATATGTCGATGCTTAAAGGCTACTGCATTTCTATATTGCCCTTGCAAATACAAAACAAGGGGAACATAGTACGCCTTAAGCGATAGTCAAATATTTTTATAACTGGTCGCTATGTGTAAAATGTAATTCTGTTTGCATGTCAAAAGATCGTTTCTGCAAATTTTTATCTCGATTAATATGAAATAGATGGAGAATAAGAGTTTGTAAAAATAGTTTGTACAAGAGTAGAGAAGGTCATGTGAGTGTAACACATCAGATGTTTTGTGTCGTTAACGATTTTCGAGAAATCGTTTGTTGTCGATTTGAATTTCCGAATACCATCTAGCAAGTCTCTATTCGTTTTTACTTTCCCTATCACGCATCTAATATGTAGAGAAGGTATTCTAAGACATCCGGAAATTTGACGATGAGAATTCATCGGAAGTGCATGTTTTCAGGCCCTCTAAATTAAAAAATATTTTAGGTAATGGTCCGTGTTGTGTCTGTGTCTCATTCTTTTTCTCTCCCTCTCCCTCTGTGTGTGTGTGTGTGTGTGTGCATAATTCAAAAACGAAAAATCCGATAAGTACAAAACTCAGTTTTTAACTTATCTTTCCAAAGATGTGAAATAAAGATCTTATAGAAAATACCCAAAAGTTCAATGTCCAGATTTCACATAAAAGACATGCCAAAGGCTCCCTGACTCCAAGAAAAGGGCAATTTTAGAAAAGAGTCCGCGCTGTGAGTGTGTGTATGTGTGTGTCCGCGCGCATAATCCAAAAAAGAATGTCAGATAAATACCAAACTTGGTATTTAGGTTCACCACTCTCCTAAATTGTAATACGAAGATTTTCAAGCAAATTCTAGCATCCGAAACTACCCATCACACGGAAGACTTTTGAAATTCTTTTATTATTACTTCACAATCGTATTAATTACTATGATTAAAATACGATATATTAACATATATTTAGATATTTAAATTGCAAATAAAATGTATAGCTTTAATTTTTTGGAGTAGCCTGTGAGGCCCTCTTCATTCTGAAGGAATTTTGCATAATTTTATATATTGGTAAACCATAAGAGACAGGTAAGAGCGTGCAACACAAAATATTGTAGATCTCCTTAAAACACACAATTTATTTCAAATAACCTTTTTGTGGATCAGCTATTTCCAAGATATGCGTTACTATTAGTTTAAATTTGCCAATATGTTGTCTTTTAAAGTTCTGTCCTATTCAGTTGTCCCTTGTGATGTCACAGAAAGAGTATGGAATGTTTGGGTCAGCATATAGATACTAGGTTTTAAACATCTGACTATGGATTTGGTTTTCTCTATCCCCCTTATGCCTAGAATGAAATGAAAATATTTCAGCATAGATTGACATTAAATATACAGAAAAACAGGAGTTCATAAAATAATTTATTGAAGCTAGATAAAAATAAACGAAGTAGGCAGAGAAAGTCACATCAGATTCTTTTCTCAGATAATTCTGTGATATAATTTTAAAATTTGAACATGCATACCAAGGTTTGCCGTACAACAAACAGCTACCAAAAGATTGTGCGATAAATCTACCCGATGCGTGATAAATCCACCCCCGGAAAGTCGCGCGGGTGTCACTGTAAAACTTC
Source organism: Deroplatys truncata (assembly GCA_030765065.1). Classification (NCBI taxonomy): domain Eukaryota; kingdom Metazoa; phylum Arthropoda; class Insecta; order Mantodea; family Mantidae; genus Deroplatys; species Deroplatys truncata. The sequence continues at coordinate 261,978,663 of CM060981.1, read as the reverse complement.
AGCAAATTTATTTAACTCACAAAGCTGACGTTAAGCTACTGTCTAACCGTTTCAGCAGAAACTCCAGTTCTGCAACACAATGGACGCCGTAGAGAGATTTTAGAAAACTTGCTAAACTTCCTAATTCAGTTGACGCAGAAGTGAAATACTTCTATAACTCATTCAAATTGAGTTTAAGAGGAGTTTCCTGAAACTGTCACATGTTAAACCTTTTCTCAGCTACTTGAATTACAGCGGGTACCTCGGGAACAACGGTTCGAATTTCATTCTTTTTGTTTTGAAACACTCCCTCACGTTCCACCAAGTTTTGTAGACTTTCTTTTAGAAGCGAGCTCTTCGCTGCATTTTATCACACGTTTCTTCGTCTGCAAATACCTTCAACAACAATAAGAACTTGAGCGCTAAAAGCACACAACTTCGAAAAATTTGCGAAGTTTCGGAAAGCTTGAATTAACGTAAGAATTTCTGCCTTTTTTTAAAAACCATCCTTATCATAGATACATTTACTTCAGGACAGAATAATTTCTATGCATTTCTCTATACATCCCTTCTCATAGATTTGTGCATCTTGTCAAAGAGAGACTTATATCATTACTTGTTAATGTTTATGGTTATGCGTTATTAATATTTCTAAAGTTAAAATATGATCTGTTCCTGATTTGTTTGTTTGCTTACCAACATAGTCATTTTAGGAACCATCTTCTGTAGTATTATAACGATTATTACAACGAAAACCGAGAGAGTTGGCTCCGCAGTAACGTATGGGGCTCGCATTCGAAAGGACTCAGTTTCAATTGTTTTTCTTCGTTTTCCCTGGTCAGTAGGCGAATGTTGGGGTGCTTTCTCTTCTACCACGGTTTCCTTTCCCTCATTTCCCTTTCATTCCCTTTCTTTCTTATGTTTCAGATGTGCTTCCTTTAGGTTTTGGGGCGTGGGGCGGTGCCAAACAGATGACGCGAATGCTTGTTCCAAGGTTACAAGGGTGGTTTTTAACACGTTCTCGGACAGCTCTAGTAGTGGGCGGGTCTTCGAGCCAGGAAATTTTACGGACTGCGCGTTTCTGTGCCCTGCGACCTGTAGCCTCCTATGGTTTCTTCATCATCCATTCATCCTGCGGGTGGTAGCCGCAATGCAGCTGTGTAACTCGTAGTGCGCGTGGTTCCCCCTCCAAAGTACAGCCTATGCCTATACTATTATAATAAATGTGTACGCGTTCTTTGTCACATTCTTGACAAGTGGCCCAAGTAAGTTTTCCTTGCTAAACTTGCTTCACCTCCAAGAATAATTCATGTAATGGAAACAATTTCTTTACTTTGTTATAGCTTTTATTGACAAAATATCACATAGCTTCTAACACAATAACCTTATAAGTACATATAAACGTGGAGGCAAATTGACAATTCACTAACTGTAGTAGTTTTTGAGAAAGCGGTTGTTATATAAACAAAAATACAGTTTTCCATAATGGTCATTTTAAACCCATTTTTACTACTAGCAGAACCCGCAGCCCCGCTCATATTATGTTAACTTCACTCGTCTCTCTCTTATTCCTCTCCCCCCTCTATGAAACATATAGTATTATGAAAAACCGCCAAAAAATTAGGGATGCCCAACAACAGTTTGTGTAAATTCCGCCAAAATATGTTGGATATAATATCTATATGCAAACTGGACCAAAATAGTATATTTCATTTTATTCCTTAATATGTTACCTTTGGCTTAGTTTCTATTTGCATCGCCTGAATTGTCAGTAGACTGTAACACTAAAAGCGGAATGCATACTTGGTTGCATTATGGAATTACAGCGTTACTCTCAAAAGGAGGAAATGTTTTAATAAGCTGGAATACCGCTACATTAAAGTTCGTGCCAAACAAAGGGAAAAACGCTTTAGAAATGCAGTATAATGAAGCGTGGAAAGTTATTTCGCGAAGTCAAACAGAATATTCGCTTGAACGTGTTATAAATAAATAAAACATTAAACTGGTAAGAGCAACGCAGGTGGTAGAAGATGTTACAGCAGGGGCAGCGATAAAGTGAATCGCGAACTTTTGGACTCCCTCCACAGTTTACTCTGAGTGGGGTTCCTTTTCATTAGTATTATACATGTTGCTAGAAAAAGGCATTAAGGTTGCGTACTCCAGCAACTCCGGGAAGAAAGGCATTTTCGCCACATTTGCGATAATCACGGAAAATGCGGGGACTTTGGATAAACTATCTATAAGCGGTGTAAATTGTGTGCAAAGATTTTTTATAACCAACAAAAACGTCATAAACCGACGATTCGAAAAAATCGTGATGTGACGGTAGGTATATTATAAAACATATATTTATCAACTATAAAAGGAAAGAACATATTCCTATACGCCGAAAAAATTACACTCGAATTTTTAAAAGAATGTATATATTTGAGTTCAGCATTTAAGTGCAGCAAGAAATTTTAATTACAGTTGCTCACTATCCGCGTAAAATTCAATGGATATTACATACAAATGTTAACTTGTTAATTGCCAGACAAATAAAACTCCACACTTTCAAAACTGTTGAAATTGTTAAAAATAAACGGGCGTATATGACTTTTGCAGCCTGTGATCTGCTTGTTTATCCGTTTTCACTTTTACATGCACAGGCAGATTTGCACAGTTACAAACATGCCTCAGGGGTGACTCGAACCCGGGGTTCTACACGGACGGAGCAGTAAAGCGAAGCATTCTTGCGACCATGGCCACGAGATTATCACTGGTATGGAGATAATTTAATTAATGTTAAAATACATTCCAACATAGATTATTACTGTTAATATTGAAAAGAGAAAAGTAATAAACGATCTACATTTATCTTTATCTCTTATCTTTTACAGCACTTTCTAAAATCACTAAAAGGCACGAACGGTACTGGAGCAACGGATCTTCGAATTGCCAGGCCGAAGCTTTAAACTTGTTAAGAATTATTACTCTGGTGTGCGCATTTCCACACGGCCCAAATACTTCCTAAGAGATAAGGCGCTAAAAGCCCACTTTAAATTCCGCAAAATTCTTTTGCTGTGAAAGCGAGAATGCAGCGCCAAACCAGCTTCCGGCTCAACCTCTGGAGTTCGCTACATGTAGTTTGCAAGAACGCTCATAGATGGCGCAAAAGTTCCAAACTTCTCTTTTGGAGGTTTCGTTCAAGCAGCCGTACTAATGAACAAGAAAATTGATTTCTGGAATTGCCAAAATACAGGACGGGTTAACACACAAAGGAAATTGTTTAGTGTTTCAATTGACCCTTGTATTGTACGCAAAGGAATGTTTTCACAGCAATAGCAAACTCCATACCATTCAGTGCTACAATGGAGTACATAAAACTTCACGAGAAAATCGCAGTTTATTCAGTTCGCCAAAAGCAGCACTTTACACTATCGAACTGCGTGTTTATTTTACTTTTAGTTTATTCCCAATAAGTTTTTCCAATATTCAGACATAAAGAAACATTGCTTCGTAAATTCTACAGATGCAGTCTAAGCAAAAACCAAATAGTTTTAAAACTGCTTACCAGATTCTAGAGATTAACATAATTAGATATCAGGATAATATGAAATAGTTTATGAAGAAAGTGTAAAAATCAGTATTTTCTTATACGAATAAAATGCATAGGGATATGGCGACATTTGACAATCATGAATTACAATAAAGCAACCTAAAGGCCTCTGCAAGCATTTTTACTTTCTCTACTACGTATAGTAAGTAGGCGAAGTATTGTACTCCACCCAAAAATTCGATACCGAGATTTCACCCGAAATACATGTTTTGAGACCCCCTGAATCCAAAAAAAAACATTTTTGAAAACATGTTCCTATGTGTGTGTGTGTGTGTGTGTGTGTGTGTGTGTGTGTGTGTGTGTGTGTGTGAACAGCATAACTCAGAAACGAACAGTCGGATAAACACCAAACTTGGTATTTAGGTTCAGTATCTTCCAGATATGCGACACGAAGGTTATAAAGAAAATCCCCCACCCCAGATTACCCTTTACATGTAACATTTTTCGAAATTTTTAATTTTCTCAAAAACGGCTCTAACGATTTTGATTAAAATATCATATGTTTAAGATATTTTCATGATAAATAAAATGTATATCTCGAATTTTCTGGGAATGTCTCCAAAAGTATTCTTCATTGTGAACGACTTTTGCATAACTGTAAACCGTAAGAGGTAGACAAAATGTTACTACACAAAAAATGTAGATCGCGTTAAAATACACAATTTATGTCGTATGCTTTTTTTTGTTGAGTGAACCATTTTCGAGATATTGCTTGTTATTCATTTAAATTTTTCAATACTTATTTTCTCAAATGGGAACTCATTATTCATTTTTTGTCTTGGATATGCAAAGAGTATTAATCTATGTCAAAGGGAGTGGTGCTGCACCTAGCAACCAGCTATTAAGAGATATGTATGTACTTAAAGGCTACTGTATTTCTATATTGCCCTTGTAAATATATATTCCCCTTACATCTACAAGAAAATTAGCAATAAGATAGAGTCTGCAAATGTTTATCTCGATTAACATAAAGTAGATGGAGAATAAGCGTTTGTAAACATAGTTTGTACAAGAGTAGGGAAAGTCTTGCGAGTATAACACATCAGATTTTTTAGCATTAGCCGCTGGATCAATGTCACGTACCTGGATAAGAGTTTAATGATTGCAGCAACAAAAATTAAACACTTTCTACAAAGGAAAGTAAACATGTTGAAAAAAAAAACACTCCCGCAGTGTTTCTGAAATTAGCATAGGTATTACATTTATTTCCAAGATAACAAAGGTTTTAAATTTTTCCAAAATAGACTTATTTTATACCGGTATGATAAATATTGATTTTTTTAATTCTACAACACCGAAAATGTAGCCGAGGTCGTTAAGTCATGAACGGGAAGTCTGCGGAATTCCACCAGGACCGTCCTTCCTGACTCTGCATTTCTCCAGATTTTCTCAGTCTTCGTAACTGGCAAATGCATGGGAGGTACTAAACTTAGACCTGGAACGCTTCTTCCCCAAAAATCTTTTTCCAATTGTCATTTCATTGCATGTATCATCAGTGTAGAGCGCTTATGGCACCGTATGTATTAAGAGCGGAATTAAGCGCTACTTAAAACAACCTTGATACATTTACATGCCTTCCTCTACCCTCTCGCTTATTAGTGGCTATGCAAATTTCTCTTACTAAGCTTATTGCTTTCCCTACTACGTATATGTAGTAAGCAGGGGAAGTATTGTATTCCATCTAAAAATTCGATATCAGATTTCAGCGAAAATACATGTTTGAAAGTGCCTCCTGAATCCAAAAAAGAAACATTTTTAGAAAAAGGTCCGTGTGTGTGTGTGTGTGTGAACAGCGTAAGTCAAAAACGATATTTGATATTTAGATTTAGTAACTTCCAAAGATGCGACATAAAGATTTTCAAGAAAATGCCCCCGCCCCCCACTACACTTTATATGGAACATTTTTTGAAAATTTTGATTTTCTAAAAAATAGCTATAATAGTTTTGATTAAAGCACCATATATTAAAGATATTTACATGACAAATAAAATTTGTATTTTAAATTCTCTGGAAATAGCCTGTGAAATCCTCTTTATTCGGAAGGAATTTTGTGCAATCTTGTACGTATATCTGGTAAACGTTAAGCTATAGACGAAAACGTACCACAAAAAAGCAGATATGTTTAAAACACACATTTATTACAAATAAAAAAATTTTTTTGTACCATCAGCCATTTCCAAGTTAATTCTTCTTAAGTCCCGTCGCTTTTCATTGTTTCTGGCGATTGCATGGAAACAATATGGAACTTTAAGGGCAGTATATAGTTCTTAAACATTTGACTGTCACTGTTCTCTTTGTATCCCACATTTAACGATGTGTAATGTAGTTATTTCTGCAAAGCTTTATCTGGATTAAAATGAAGAGATAGAAAAATAAACTTTCGTAAGAATAATTTGTAGATCCACCAATAAACGATAGAGGGAGGGAAAGTTATGTGAATGTAACACATCAGATTTTACAAAAAGGTTCGTGTGTGTGTCTGTGAACAGCAAAGCTCAAAAACGAAAACTGGATAAGTAGTAAAAGTGGTATTTAAGTTCAGCATTCTTTCAGGATGCGAAACGAGGATTTTCAAGAAACCCCACCCATCCCCAAGAACATTTTTTCGAAAATTTTGTTTTTCTAAAAAATTGCACTAAAATTTTGATTAAAATAGCATATATTAAAGATATTTACATGACAGGTAAAATGTATATCTTGAATTTTCTGGGTATAATCTGTGAAGACCTCTTCGTTCGGAAGAAAAATTGTATAATCTTGTTTAACTAGTAAACGTTAAACGATAAATGAAAACGTAATACACAAAAATTTTACATCTCTTTAAAACATGCAATTTACGTTTTTTGAGGCATAAGCCATTTCTGAGATATCTATTGTTAATGATTCGAATTGATCATTCTGATAAAGTCTTGTCAAGATTCAGCTGTTTCTCGCGATTGCTTGCAAGCAGTATGGAAATTTAAGGCCAGGTTATAGTGTCCAGTTCTGAAACATTTGAATCTATAACGAAATGTGTACTGTAGTTATTCTGCAAAGGCTTATTTGGATTGAAACGTAGTAAGACAGAAAAATAAACTTTAGTAATTTAGTTTGTATACCCACTAATACGCGATAGAGGGTAGAGAAAGGCATGCGAATGTAACACATCAGAATTTATTTTTCGTCGGTTCACGGGTTAACGCTAAAAGGTTTTTCGTTACGTTGTAAAACGTTTTGGAACTGGTTCAAATGATATTATTAGTTTGAGTTGTAGTGGTATTACTTTAAATGTTTATGTATTTATTGTTTACTTCACGCGTTGAAGCAATCTTGTGACGTGATTCATTTGTTAGGTTTGTTAGCTCCATCTGGTGTTAGCAATTTGCGGTAGTATTAGTTTTTGTTTGAAAGAATGCGACTTTTATCTTATTTAAATTTTTTTACTGTCCTCCGGCTAACTATTATCCTTTTGGCTCGAGCACTTCTCTTTATACAGGTTGTGTAAACGAAAAGGAATCTTTTATCCAAAGATAACACTGATGAAAGAATTTCTTTTATACTTTTATTGTCGAACACAGTCACTATCACATTTACACATTGATCTTGACACTCGCCAAACTGAAACTGTTATAATAACTTCATTATTGATCACTCTTAATTCGCGTACTTCAACTTTTTGTATAATTAACTTTACAACACTTTAGATTTTTCATAATTCTGCTACACGTAACTTGTGAATCTATAGCCGACGTGTGCCGTACACATACTTTCGACGAACTGACGGACTGAAGACGACGTGTAGTGTAGAAAGATTTTTGATGAACTGACGGACTTTACCTCTAACCTACCCTATTTATACTCCTACACACCGATATGCCTAAAGATTATAACTGAACTGCAATTGGCTAATAAAACGCGCCAACATTAGCGTCTATTTTTATATCCAATGAAAATTATGAATACATATGCTCTAGGGAAACGTTCCAGAAGATTCTCAAGGAAAAACGCGCCAACATTACGTAACTTCTTCGTTTCCAATAATGATAAACAGCTCACCCCCTCGCTGCATTATTGCACGCTATTATTGTCAGTTTCAGTAAGGCAGTATAAACTTACTTCCCAACAATAATTACAATCAATAAACATCTCAAATCAATGTCACATAAAAATGCATATTCATATTACAATCATTATTTACATTTAAGTAATTTGTGATACAAATTACTGCATCATATTCATATTACAATCATTATTTACATTTAAGTAATTTGTGATACAAATTACTGCATCAGAGTATCGCATCTTCTTATATTACGTTTTTTATAACCATTTCGTATCACACATGATATGTTGAACACAACCACACGATTCTAATACAATTAAATTAATGACTCTCGGTAGAGTTTGCGTGACTTTTACATATTTTACATGACATTTTATAATGTGAGTTACCATGAAGCGACTCACAAGACACTTTATTCCAGCCTACTAGGAAAAAATCAGATGTGTTGCACTCACATTATTTTCTCTATTCACTTTTCTACAAACTATTCTTACAATCTCTATCACGAACAATGTAGGTCGTGAAGGAATTGCATTCTACCCAAAAATTCGATAAAGATATTTTACCATCGAATTTTTGGATGGAACACAATAGGTACTTCCTTTGCTGACTGTAAGCACCTATGTAGTAGAGCAAAAAAAAAAAGTCGGAACGCTGATTACAGTTCCTATCCGATAATCAGAAGAAGTGATATAACGACGCCCAGAGACAGGGGAGCGAGATCGCGAACAACTGCAAAGAAACAGAAAAACAAATATCAATGTGTCTGTGATCGACTGGTCGGCGTGCTGACTTCTCATACCAGAGTTCCCATATTCGATTTACAGCTGGAGCGAGGGAATCTGTCTTCAATTATAACGATTCTTCAAACACCGCCGACTTTGGAAGTGCGAATCTTAGACTGGATTCGAGTGTACTTTAAGTAACGAGCAATTAAATTTGCTGTTAAAATACTGAGTCAACAACATTGAGGAAAACTGTTTCTGTGATCTAATGGTCAGCAATTCTGACTTCTCAAATCAGAGATTTTGCGTTTGATTCCCGGCTGCAGAGAAGACATTTGTCTTTAATTGCAATTATTCCTTACCCTCTGTAGATTCGGAGTGATGAGGGTCTGTTCAAATATAACACACAGTTAGAAGAGTAATTCAGATAACACTAAGACTTGTTTCCCAGGTCAAAGCCCCCGATCTTTGTGCAACCATGTTATTTTCTAAGTTAAGTTTAGCGAATAACATAGCGAATACGAGTTGTCAAGTTAACGATGCGTTATATTATATATATTAGCAGCAATGATGTTTGGTTAAACTCAAGAAATTATTCAACATTACCTTATCTTAATAAAGGCGAAGACAGAGCCGTAACACAAGTTGAAGTAAGGCCCGTAAGAATCTTACTTGCCACCCATATCTCCTGTGCAGAATTCATGCTCAGCGAAACGCGAAGGCAAAAAGAAAGTTAACCTACAAACTGTAACGAAATACAAAAGTTACATTCATGCTAAAGATTCTAAGAACCTTTTCGGAAACGGAAAATGTTTATTTAAAGCTACAGTCGCATTATGCAGCGTTCCTTTTCCGCAAAAAGCATTGAATTTTAATTCCACTTTTTACCCATTCGTTGTGCTTGAAGTTCCAGGAGGTGGCAGGACTAGAGATAAGCCCATCTGGCCGGGGAAGTCATTTGCGATGCAAAGTAGGTAGTATGGATCCCAGGGGAGCTGGATTTTGCGCCCGGGCTTCGTTTAGAAATATATACTCTATGTGGTATAGTAACTTCCATAGAGCATCGTGATTCCGTTAACACCTGACTTTTCCCTTCATTTTACCTGCTAAAAATCTAGCCACCTGCTCTTCACAGATTAGCTGTGGGCCAGGACTTATTAAACATTCTTTTGTGCAGGATGCTAAGACGCTTTAGCCAACTCTTAAGCCATTCGAAATTGAGTATAATACAGCATATTAAGTTGGAAAAAAAAAGACTGACTGAAATTCATGGTTCCCTTCCTCTCGGGGTTTACTATATTGGTTGGCGATACGCTCAGCAGTCCATGTAACAGGTACTCGTATCTTCTGCTGCGAGTGTACAACACACATAACCTTTTCTAATGGTATAAATGGTCTTTTGACAATGGATCCAGGTGATGCATTTTTGGTGGGAGTTTTCCGAGGTGATGCAAAAAAATCTGATGTGTTACACTCACATGACTTTCTCTACTCTTGTACAAACTATTTTTACAAACGCTTATTCTCCATCTACTTCATGTTAATCGAGATAAACATTTGCAGAGTCTATCTTATTGCTAATTTTCTTGTAGATGTAAGGGGAATATATATTTACAAGGGCAATTTGGAAATACAGTAGCCTTTAAGCACATACATATGTCTTAATAGCTGGTTGCTAGGTGCAGCACCATTCCCTTTCCCACAAATTAATACTCTTTGCATATCCAAGACAAAAAAAATGAATAACGAATTCCCATTTGAAAAAATAAGTATTGAAAAATTTAAGGGAATAACAAGTAATATCTCGAAAATGGTTCACTCAACAAAAAACATGTATATGACATAAATTGTGTGTTTTAACGCGATCTACATTTTTTGTTTAGTAAAATTTTGTCTATCTCTTATGGTTTACCAGTTATGCAAAAGTCGTTCACAATGAAGAATACTTTTGGAGACATTCCCAGGAAATTCAAGATATACATTTTATTTGTCATAAAAATATCTTGAACATATGATATTTTAATCAAAATCGTTAGTCATTTTTGAGAAAATTAAAATTTTCAAAAAATCTTCCATGTAAAGGGTAGTCTGGGGTGGGGGGATTTTCTTGAAAACCTTCGTGTCGCATCCTTGGAAGATACTGAACCTAAATACCAAGTTTGGTGTTTATCCGACTGTTCGTTTCTGAGTTATACTGTTCACAGACAGACACACACACAAACACACACACGGACATGTTTCCAAAAATGCTTTTCTGGGATTCAGGGTATCTCAAAACATGTATTTCCGGTGAAATCTCGGTATCGAATTTTTGGGTGGAATACAATACTTCCCCTACTTACGTAGTACAGAAAGTAAAAATACTGTACAATAGAAGTTTATTAAAGTGGCAAGAAAACTGGTCCAACTCTCAGTTGAAGTGGTATAGATATTTTTGAGATACACTTGTTCCCGACCACTTTTTCAATGAGTATGGAGTTCTCGTTTGTCTTATAAGCAAGTCAGCGCTGTTAGCGGATGACGAAGACAGACCTAGAGCACATTGGCCTTTTAGAAGTTTGCATGAATTCATAAAACCTGAGGGTGGTTGATTCGCCTGATAAAACAATATAAATGTAGAGCTCTCACGTAAAAAAGTATCCCAGTGTTTGGATTCTCGTACTTAAAACTTCCCTTCCTTCGCATGGAAAATTATAACTCATAGAAGGTGCTGGAAATGTCGTTCCCCTTCGGTTAAACAGACACTGTATCGGGATAACACATTCAAAAATGTGAGGATTTGGTTTATAAACTCTGTTTTTCAGGCAACCCCACAGGTAAAACCCTCACACTGTGTGAGCGAGAGGGCCATGCACCAGAACTAATCACCGTATCTTCAAACACTTCATGAATTTTATTCATGAACTCCGCTGCTGTACGAACCGTTGCAGGATTCTGTTGAAACCACCCATATGATTTCACTTCTTCTGTAAGCTGCTGAAAAAATGGGGTCAAAATGTTCCCTTCTGTACATTTCTGCATCTATTGCCTTCTGTAAAAAATCTGACCGGTAATACGCCCTACGCAATTTCTAGGGGAAATTTCCCGAATTAGTAGGGAAACGAATGGGTAGCGCAGTCTGCAGCCGCCGAGATTCAAAACTACGCGCATGCGAGTTAGTTTTTGCGTGGAACCTCTATAATTTCGCAACAGCAATGTTATTCCTTGTTGGTTCCTTGTCTTGTATCCAAGTGCAATCCATGATGTGAAGTGCTTGAAGCACGCTGTTACTATGCCTATGAAAATTTAAAAACGTTTGCATAAGTTCCATTAGTTTCTGGCCGGTTTTAGTTTGTTTCTGATGACTTGTCGGAATTCACCAAAAAAAAGTTACGCTGTCACCCGTTTTTAGAACTCCCTTCCTTGTTGAAGATATATATGTTGGATTTTAATCTTCAATTGATTATATATAAGAAGGCAAAACTGAAAAGTTTTAGAAAATCAAACAAGGATTAGTTTTAAAAAATTTGAATGATTTTATTCTTTTTTCAAAAATTCCCTGTTAACACAGATACATTTTTGCATTCAATGAAACCAGTCCCTAAAGCAATGATGCCACTATTCCTGAGGCACTTCAGAATCCAGGGTTTATTACTTCATCTGATGACGAAAAAGTGGTTCCACGTATTTTATTTTTAATTTTTGGAAAAAAAATAAGTCACAAGGTGCTAGTTCAGGACTGTATGGTGGATGGTCTATGGCGCTGACCTTTAGGACATCCAGATGCTCAGTCGTTAGTTTTGCTGTATGCAACGATGCGTTGTCATGTTGGAACATTATTTTTCCTGGTAATGTTTGCGGTAAACAGGCACTTTGGCAGTAACAGTACGACTATCTTCTAATGCCTGTAGTAGCAATATGGCCCGTTTTAGAGAGAGAGAAAAAAAAAACAGCAACCATCTTCCTATAGCTGGCGCAAAACTTCTGGAATCGTGACCTTGATTGCCACCCCAGCTGCCGAGCCTAGGAATGGTTTATGTTTAGCTTAATCAACGAAAGCGATATAATACCTTTGCTTACTCACAGTGCATTAACATACAGACCGCATAGAAAGTGTCCGCATCTTGTTCTAATTTCAAAGAGAGCAGTACCTAAATAGTGCTTATTTTATATTTGTTATATTTATAACCATGGCTGCTACGTTTTCAAAGTTAAGTAGTAATGTATTACATAGTCAAAGCAGGGGAATAATTGCAAATGTCCTCGACTTCATGAAGCAAGAAGCAGAGATGAAGGAAGAAAACATACGTTCACCCGAGTTCCACAAAAGCCTTAAGAGAGTGAAAGAAAGAGTAGCCAAAGCAACTGATGTTTCACTGAGTTTCCGTTTCTGGACTTTTCAAATATAAGAAAAACCATATGGATGAAAGAGTACCATTTGACACACCTGTGAAGAAACATAAGGTCCCTAAACGTATTACAGAAATAGACGATTTCGACAAATGCGTCATTCGGCGCACGATTCACAACTTCTATGTTGAAGAAAAAACTGTGTCAACAATAAGCAGATTGCTCATCAAGCTGAAAGATAGCATAAATGTTCAAGGTGGTGCTACAAGTCTCAGAAAAATTATAAAAGATTTAGGTTTCAAGTGGAAGAAACCGAAATCAAATGGAAGAGTTCTAATCGAAAAGAAAAAAAATGTTGCCATGATAGCTTAGTCGATTAGAGCAACGGCACGGAAAGCCTACGAACCGTGGTTCAAATCCCGGCTATGGCATTGCACTTTTCAGTCTGACTCTACCATTCCTAATGCCTATAATTTTATATGTACTTATATCAGCATAAATTTTCAAGGTGCTGCTACAAATCTCAAAAAATTATAGAAGATTTAGGGTTCAAATAGAAAAGCACGACATACGATCTCAGCTGGAAGAGTACCTTACTTAGAGGTACAAATTAGAGGGTCGAACTATAGTGTATGAAGATAAGTCATACATACACAGCAGTCATACATCATCTAAAAGTTGGAGTGACGATAGCGAATTAGGTTTGTAGGTACATGTTGCTAAAGGTCAAATACTTATTATGGTTCATGCTGTTGGAAAGATCGGCTTCGTTCCAAATGCCCTTCTTTTACAAGTCGCAACAAAAAACAGGAGATTTTCACCAAGAAATCAATACAGAAATTTACATGAAGTGAATATACACCATGTTGATACCTAATATGCCTGTTGGGTCGGTTCTGGTTATCGACCATGCTTCACAATGCATCAACACTCAAATTGACAAACCACCTACCTCAAATTCCTTGAAAGAAGAAAGGAAACCTGGTTACTTAGGCATAATATAGCTTTTGATGAAAGCATGAGTAAAACAAATATAAGTTAATTAAATCCAACAAACCCCTTCAGAAGTCATAATACCTGGCCAGATATTAATACAACATCGCCATAATGTACTTAGACTGCCACCGTATCACCCAGATCTAAAACGAATTGAATTAATCTGGGCTGATGTCAAGAAATGTCGCCAGTGATTTGCAGAAATTGGAAGGCCAGAATGGGAAAATGTATGTCGACATGTTGAATAAATTGAGAATCATTATTTCGAAAAATATGGAATTGCAGAAAATCAAATAGAAAGAATTCTCATCCAGGATAACGGTGCAGAAAGTAGCGACAGCAGCGATGTGAGTGATTCCGCAGAAGGGGAAGGTATGTCAGGTGTGGAAGAATTGGAGGTATTTTTAAAGCGGTGGATTTAAATATACTGTATATATAGTTCGAGCTACGGATTTTGGCATGTGAAAGTTTTAAAGGAAAGCTACGATGCGAGTCATTTACCGTATAGATGTATGGCACATACAGGGCTGCGGCTCGAAGAATGGTGCAAGTTGGGACGGGAGTTGTATACAGTGGAAGAAACTGGACCACAACTGGCCAGAAGGAACCACGTGCTACTTGCAAGGGAGGTATTGAAACACCAGAGGGCTGGCTGACTGGACTAGCCCTGAAGGTCATATGCCAATATCCCTGGCGAGACCAGTGCAGTGCATAACCGGTGTGACGATATTTGGCAATGACTGCAGACGACCGTTCACCTCCTGATCTGGTAGGTAACACGCTTCATAGCTGTCATTAAGATTTTCACATGTATAGAACTGTTGCGCCAATTAAACCAGCACTACGCATTTTTGTAGGTTTAGGTTGTGCTCTGCTTCTTTTCATGATCATAACAATAAATCCAAGATTCATCACCAGTAACGATGTTGCAAATCAAATTTGAATGCCACCTTGAAATGTTTCCAGAGTTTTTCTGCACCAATCAATGCGATGCTATTTTTGAACGGCAGTCAGTTTATGTAGAATCCATTGACAATAAGGTTTTCTTACGTCTAACTGCCGATGTAAAATGTTTTGGATTTGTCCCCCGAATAAATCAATAAGATGTCCGTCGTTCTTCTCCAAGCATTGCTCAAACAGCGACAATATTTTCATCAATAGAAGCAGTTCTTGGGCATCCTTCACGAAATTCAGCAGTAAGAAAAAACCGAGCTCTTTTGAATTCGCTGTACCAATTACAAATAGTTGCCTCAGATGGGGCTTCTTCGCCAAATGCATTTTTCTAAGCCGATCTTCAGATTGTTTAGGCGTTAATTACGATTTAAAATAAAAAAAATTATAGCCTAGAAATGTTCTCTAGACAAATCCATTTTTGTGTGCACAAAAACAATGAATTAACAAACTATTAGAGCAAATCGAACAAACCAAGCGGCAATTAACTAGCAAAACATTATAAAGTGGCTGTTCAATAAAAATAAATTTCATTTGTTCTTAGAAACCTGGCATTCTAAAAACGTTCAATATCGCCCTGGAAACTTTTATAATAATTTGTTAGTATCAGGTTTAAAACATATGTTTATCTACCCTTTTCTGATTCTCTTCGTAAAGAGAGCTATTCAGATAAGTTTCAACACGAATACATCAGAGAAGTAAAATGAAAAATCAACAAAAACAATAAAACAAACATGTAAATTACAGTTTTTCCACGTATTTTGATAAACGGATTCATATGTAAAGAATGTCTTAAGGAGAATTTCTGTGCCGGGTCGCAAATATTTTAAACAGTTTGCTTTGTGATTAAAATATGCTATCTGTCTTTCTAGCACCAGCAGCTCTGTGGAACATGCCTTCTGAGCAAAAGTAAAACTCCGGTCGTCGATAGCAAGCGACATTTGGAATGTCCGGACCGTGGAGTATATAAAATGCGGCATGGTGAGAGGGGTGGATTTACGAGGTCATTATATGCACGTTCGCGGAAGAGTGAGCACGAAGTAAAATGTTTTAGTCACCATTCATAAAATACCACAGGCCGCGGAACTAAGTGCTCATTACCATTTAAGCTACATATCCTCGTATTTAAACCCATTATCTTGTGATACCCTGCACAATGATACGTTACTGCCGGAATTCTGGTACACTGGAGAAAATAAACAATAGATTTATGTCAAAATTATAAAATGGATGAAATATAATTAAGTAATAAAATGTAATAATTCATTGCATTTTACAGCTTATATTAGCATAAGAATTCAATGATTTAGATTATAGTGCAGAAAATCAATTGAAGAATCAACAAATGGGAATTAGGTTTAATTTTGAAAAATAAAAGTATATGCTAAATGAGGAGAGAAACAAGATTTGAAACTTGAAGAAGAAAAGAAGAAGCTATTAAACAGTGTGACAAATATAATTATTTGGGTGTTAAAACTGCAAATGATGGAAGAAATGATTCTGAACAAAGAATAAGAATGGGGGAAAATGTTATTTCATTTTATTTATTTATTTAACTGTTCACAGATTAAACCTATTTTACCTGTATATTAGGGTTGTAGTTTTGTAATTGAAAAACTATTAAAATACACCATTATTTACATTTAAAAATGTTCGATGGTCGCGGTGAATAAATTTTATAGAATATTTGTAAACAATATCTTCCTTCTACTAAAACTTTAATGAAATGGTTCTATAGATCCATATTACAATGGTTTAAATGAAGTTTCAAACAGTATCTTCTGTACATGAACCGAGGACAGTTAAAGAGTAAATGTTCTATTGGTTCTTCATTTCCAAAAGGGTAGTCGAGATCCTTTTCTATGATAGTATGAAATCGTTGGAAGTAAATACCAAATCTGCCCTGACCAGAAACAATTTGTGTCAGTATAAAAGCAGGGGAAAATACTTTACATTTTAGGATATTCTGTATCATCTGTATCGCACATTTGAATGGTATATTATGGGACACGAGATAACAAGAGAAACAAAAAAGAAAAAACTTACAATCCTATTGTTGAAAGTACAGCTTTATATGGTTCAGAAATATGGCAATTTCAAAAATGCCTACAAACAAAAATGTTTGACGTTGGAAATGGATTATTGGCGCCGCTCAGCTTGAATATCTAGAAGAGATAATATTAGAAATGAAAAATAACACAAAAAACGACATTAAAAAAAATGATGTGTTACACTCACATTGACTTTCTCTACTCTTGTAGAAACTATGTTTACAAACGCTTATTCTCCATATTCTTCATGTTATTCCAGATAAACATTTGCAGACTATTATGTGACACGAGATAACAAGAGGCACAAAAAAGAAAAAAATTACAATTCTATTGTTGAAAGTACAGCTTTATATGGTTCAGAAATATGGCAATTTCAAAAATGCCTACAAACAAAAATGTTTGACGTTGGAAACGGATTATTGGCGCCGCTCAGCTTGAATATCTAGAAGAGATAATATTAGCAATGAAAAATAGACAAATAACGACATTAAAACATATGATGTGTTACACTCACATTGACTTTCTCTACTCTTGTACAAAATATTTTTACAAACATTTATTCTCCATATTCTTCATGTTAATCGAGATGTTAATCTTATTGCTAATTTTCTTGTAAATGCAAGAGGAATTGGTAGTCTTTAAGCGATAGTCAAATATTTTAAGAGCTGTTGCTATGTAGAATATTCCATTCTCTTTGCATTACCAGGACCAAAAAAAAAAATGAAACACGAATTTCCAT
The DNA here is from genome assembly GCA_030765065.1 of Deroplatys truncata. NCBI lineage: Eukaryota > Metazoa > Arthropoda > Insecta > Mantodea > Mantidae > Deroplatys > Deroplatys truncata. The sequence goes on along the minus strand of CM060981.1, from coordinate 261,961,253 downwards.
TTGAGAAAAAGTATAAGTATTGGAAAATTTAAAGGAATAACAAGCAATATCTCGAAAATGGTTCACTCAACAACAAAAATTTATATGACATAAATTGTGTATTTTAACGCGAATTACATTTTTTGAGTAGTAAAAGTTTATCTATCTCTTATGGTTTACCAGTTATGCAAAAGTAATTCACAATGAAGAATACTTTTGGAGACATTCCCAGAAAATTCAAGATATACACTTTATTTGTCATGAAAGTATCTTAAATATACGATAGAGCCATTTTTGAGAAAATTAAAATTTTCGAAAAATGTTCATTGTAAAGGATAATCTGGAGTGGGGGAATTTTCTTGAAAACCTTCGTGTCGCATCTCTGGAAGATACTGAACCTAAATACCAAGTTTGGTGTTTATCCGACTGTTCGTTTCTGAGTTATGCTGTTCACAGACACACACACACACACACGGACATGTTTCCAAAAATCCGATGTGTTACACTCACATGACTTTCTCTACTCTTGTACAAACTATTTTTACAAACTCTTATTCACCATCCATTTCATATTAATCGAGATAAACATTTGCAGAACGATCTTTTCACATGCAAAAATAATTAATATTTTACACATAGCGACCAGTTCTAAAAATATTTGACTATCGCTTAAGGCCTACTATGTTCCCCTTGTTTTGTATATGCAAGGGTAATATAAGCACAGACATATCTCTTAATAGCTGGTTGCTATGTGTAGCACCATTCTCTTTGCCACAGATTAATACTCTTTGCATATCCAAGATAAAAGAAATCTGATGTGTTACACTCACATGACTTTCTCTATTCTTGTAGAAACTATTTTTATAAACGCTTATTCTCCATCTACTTCATGTTATTCGAGATAAACATTTGCAGACTATTATGTGACACGAGATAACAAGAGGAACAAAAAAGAAAAAATCCGATGTGTTACACTCACATGACTTTCTCTACTCTTGTACAATCTATTTTTACAAACGCCTATTCTCCATATGCTTTATGTTAATCGTGATATCGAGATGTCAATCTTATTGCTAATTTTCTTGTAGATGCAAGGGGAATATGGTAGCTTTTAAGCGATGGTCAAATATTTTAACGCTGGTTGCTATGTGTCGAATTCCATTCTCTTTGCAAGTCCAGGACATAAAAAAATGAATAACGAATTTGAGAAAAAGTATAAGTATTGGAAAATTTAAGGGAATAACAAGCAATATCTCGAAAACGGTTCACTCAACAAAAGAAATGTATATAACATAAGTTGTGTATTTTAACGAGATCAACATTTTTTGTATAGTAAAATTTTGTCTATCTCTTATGGTTTACCAGTTATGCAAAAGTCGTTCACAATGAAGAATACTTTTGGAGACATTCCCAGAAAATTCGAGATATACATTTCATTTCTCATGGCATTATCTTAAACATATGATATTTTAAACAAAATCGTTAGAGCCATTTTTGAGAAAATTAAAATTTTCGAAAAATGTTCCATGTAAAGGGTAGTCTGGGGTGGGGGGATTTTCTTGAAAACCTTCGTGTCGCATCTCTGGAAGATACTGAACCTAAATACCAAGTTTGGTGTTTATCCGACTGTTCGTTTTTGAGTTATGCTGTTCACACACACAGACACACACACAGACACACACACACACAGACACACAGACACACACACGGACATGTTTCCAAAAATGCTTTTTTTGGATTCAGGAGGTCTCAAAACATGTATTTCCGGTGAAATCTCGGTATCGAATTTTTGGGTGGAATGCAATACTTCCCCTACTTACTATACGTAGTAGAGGAAGTAAAAAATTACAATTCTATTGTTGAAAGTACAGCTTTATATGGTTCAGAAATATGGCAATTTCAAAAATGCCTACAAACAAAAATGTTTGACGTTGGAAATGGATTATTGGCGCCGCTCAGCTTGAATATCTAGAAGAGATAATATTAGCAATGAAAAATAGACAAATAACGACATTAAAAAATATGATGTGTTACACTCACATTGACTTTCTCCACTCTTGTACAAAATATTTTTACAAACATTTATTCTCCATATTCTTCATGTTAATCGAGATGTTAATCTTATTGCTAATTTTCTTGTAAATACAAGACGAATTGGTAGACTTTAAGCGATAGTCAAATATTTTAAGAGATGTTGCTATGTAGAATATTCCATTCTCTTTGCATTACCAGGACCAAAAAAAAAAATCTGATGTGTTACACTCACATGACTTTCTCTACTCTTGTACAATCTAATTTTACAAACGCTTATTCTCCATATGCTTCATGTTAATCGAGATATCGAGATGTCAATCTTATTGGTAATTTTCTTGTAGATGCAAGGGGAATATGGTAGCTTTTAAGCGATAGTCAAATATTTTATCGCTGGTTGCTATGTGGCGCATTCCATTCTCTTTGCATGTCCAGGACATAAAAAAAAATCTGATGTGTTACACTCACATGACTTTCTCTACTCTTGTACAATCTATTTTTACAAACGCCTATTCTCCATATGCTTTATGTTAATCCAGATATCGAGATGTCAATCTTATTGCTAATTTTCCTGTAGATGCAAGGGGAATATGGTAGCTTTTAAGCATTGGTCAAATATTTTAACGCTGGTTGCTATGCGGCGCATTCCATTCTCTTTGCAAGTCCAGGACATAAAAAAATGAATAACGAATTTGAGAAAATTATAAGTATTGGAAAATTTAAGGGAATAACAAGCAATATCTCGAAAACGGTTCACTCAACAAAAGAAATGTATATGACATAAGTTGTGTATTATAACGAGATCTACATTTTTTGTGTAGTAAAATTTTGTCTATCTCTTATGGTTTACCAGTTATGCAAAAGTCGTTCACAATGAAGAATACTTTTGGAGACATTCCCAGAAAATTCGAGATATACATTTCATTTCTCATGACATTATCTTAAACATATGATATTTTAATCAAAATCGTTAGAGCCATTTTTGAGAAAATTAAAATTTTCGAAAAATGTTCCATGTAAAGGGTAGTCCGGGGTGGGGGGATTTTCTTGAAAACCTTCGTGTCGCATCTCTGGAAGATACTGAACCTAAATACCAAGTTTGGTGTTTATCCGTCTGTTCGTTTTTGAGTTATGCTGTTCACAGACACACACACACACACAGACACACACACAGACACACACACAGACACACACACGGACATGTTTCCAAAAATGCTTTTTTTGGATTCAGGAGGTCTCAAAACATGTATTTCCGGTGAAATCTCGGTATCGAATTTTTGGGTGGAATGCAATACTTCCCCTACTTACTATACGTAGTAGAGAAAGTAAAAATCTGATGTGTTACACTCACATGACTTTCTCTACTCTTCTACAATCTAATTTTACAAACGCTTATTCTCCATATGCTTCATGTTAATCGAGATATCGAGATGTCAATCTTATTGCTAATTTTCTTGTAGATGCAAGGTGAATATGGTAGCTTTTAAGCGATAGTCAAATATTTTAACGCTGGTTGCTATGTGGAGTATTCCATTCTCTTTGCATGTCCAGGACATAAACAAAATGAATAACGAATTTGAGAAAAAGTATAAGTATTGGAAAATTTAAGGAAATAACAAGCAATATCTCGAAAACGGTTCACTCAACAAAAGAAATGCATATGACATAAGTTGTGTATTTTAACGCGATCTACATTTTTTGTGTAGTAACATTTTGTCTATCTCTTATGGTTTACCAGTTATGCAAAAGTCGTTCACAATGAAGAATACTTTTGGAGACATTCCCAGAAAATTCGAGATATACATTTCATTTCTCATAACATTATCTTAAACATATGATATTTTCATCAAAATCGTTAGAGCCATTTTTGAGAAAATTAAAATTTTCGAAAAATCTTCCATGTAAAGGGTAGTCTGGGGTGGGGGGATTTTCTTGAAAACCTTCGTGTCGCATCTCTGGAAGATACTGAACCTAAATACCAAGTTTGGTGCTTATCCGACTGTTCGTTTTTGAGTTATGCTGTTCACAGACACACACACAGACACACACACAGACACACAGACACACACACAGACACACACACGGACATGTTTCCAAAAATGCTTTTTTTGGATTCAGGAGGTCTCAAAACATGTATTTCCGGTGAAATCTCGGTATCGAATTTTTGGGTGGAATGCAATACTTCCCCTACTTACTATACGTAGTAGAGAAAGTAAAAATGAATAACGAATGTGAGAAAAAGTACAAGTATTGTAAAATTTAGGAAATAACAAGCAATATCTCGAAAACGGTTCATTCAACAAAAGAAATGTATATGACATAAGTTGTGTATTTTAACGCGATCTACATTTTTTGTGTAGTAAAATTTTGTCTATCTCTTATGGTTTACCAGTTATGCAAAAGTCGTTCACAATGAAGAATACTTTTGGAGACATTCCCAGAAAATTCGAGATATACATTTCATTTCTCATGATATTATCTTAAACATATGATATTTTCATCAAAATCGTTAGAGCCATTTTTGAGAAAATTAAAATTTTCGAAAAATCTTCCATGTAAAGGGTAGTCTGGGGTGGGGGGATTTTCTTGAAAACCTTCGTGTCGCATCTCTGGAAGATACTGAACCTAAATACCAAGTTTGGTGCTTATCCGACTGTTCGTTTTTGAGTTATGCTGTTCACAGACACACACACACACAGACACACACACAGACACACACACAGACACACACACGGACCTGTTTCCAAAAATGCTTTTTTTGGATTCAGGAGGTCTCAAAACATGTATTTCCGGTGAAATCTCGGTATCGAATTTTTGGGTGGAATGCAATACTTCCCCTACTTACTATACGTAGTAGAGAAAGTAAAAAATGAAACACGAATTTCCATTTGAGAAAAAGTATAAGTATTGGAAAATTTAAGGGAATAACAAGCAATATCTCGAAAATGGTTCACTCAACAACAAAAATGTATATGACATAAATTGTGTATTTTAACGCGATCTACATTTTTTGAGTAGTAAAAGTTAATCTATCTCTAATGGTTTACCAGTTATGCAAAAGTAATTCACAATGAAGAATACTTTTGGAGACATTCCCAGAAAATTCAAGATAAACACTTTATTTGTCATGAAAGTATCTTAAATATACGATAGAGCCATTTTTGAGAAAATTAAAATTTTCGAAAAAATGTTCATTGTACAGGATAATCTGGAGTGGGGGATTTTCTTGAAAACCTTCGTGTCGCATCTCTGGAAGATACTGAACCTAAATACCAAGTTTGGTGTTTATCCGACTGTTCGTTTCTGAGTTATGCTGTTCACAGACACACACAGACACACACACACACACACACACACACACGGACATGTTTCCAAAAATCCGATGTGTTACACTCACATGACTTTCTCTACTCTTGTACAAACTATTTTTACAAACTCATATTCACCATCCATTTCATATTAATCGAGATAAACATTTGCAGAACGATCTTTTCACATGCAAAAATAATTAATATTTTACACATAGCGACCAGTTCTAAAAATATTTGACTATCGCTTAAGGCCTACTATGTTCCCCTTGTTTTGTATATGCAAGGGTAATATAAGCACAGACATATCTCTTAATAGCTGGTTGCTATGTGCAGCACCATTCTCTTTGCAACAGATTAATACTCTTTGCATATCTAAGATAAAAGAAATCTGATGTGTTACACTCACATGACTTTCTCTATTCTTGTAGAAACTATTTTTACAAACGCTTATTCTCCATCTACTTCATGTTATTCGAGATAAACATTTGCAGACTCTATGTTATTGCTAATTTTCTTGTAGATGTAAGGGGAATATATATTTAGGAGCGCAATATAGAAATACACTAGGCTTTAAGCATAGACATTACTCTTAATAGCTGGTTGCTATGTGCAGCACCATTCTGTTTGCCACAGATTAATAATCTTTCCATATCCAAGACAAAAAAAAATGAATAACGAATTCCCATTTGAGAAAATAAGTATTGAAAAGTTAAGGGAATAACAAGCAATATCTCGAAAATGGATCACTTAACAAAAAAAATATATATATGACATAAATTGTGTATTTTAACGCGATCTACATTTTTTGCGTAGTAACATTTTGTCTATCTCTTATGGTTTACCAGTTATGCAAAAGTCGTTCACAATGAAGAATACTTTTGGAGACATTCCCAGAAAATTCGAGATATACATTTCATTTCTCATGACATTATCTTAAACATATGCTATTTTAATCAAAATCGTTAGAGCCATTTTTGAGAAAATTAAAATTTTCGAAAAATGTTCCATGTAAAGGGTAGTCCGGGGTGGGGGGATTTTCTTGAAAACCTTCGTGTCGCATCTCTGGAAGATACTGAACCTAAATACCAAGTTTGGTGTTTATCCGTCTGTTCGTTTTTGAGTTATGCTGTTCACAGACACACACACACACACAGACACACACACAGACACACACACAGACACACACACGGACATGTTTCCAAAAATGCTTTTTTTGGATTCAGGAGGTCTCAAAACATGTATTTCCGGTGAAATCTCGGTATCGAATTTTTGGGTGGAATGCAATACTTCCCCTACTTACTATACGTAGTAGAGAAAGTAAAAATCTGATGTGTTACACTCACATGACTTTCTCTACTCTTCTACAATCTAATTTTACAAACGCTTATTCTCCATATGCTTCATGTTAATCGAGATATCGAGATGTCAATCTTATTGCTAATTTTCTTGTAGATGCAAGGTGAATATGGTAGCTTTTAAGCGATAGTCAAATATTTTAACGCTGGTTGCTATGTGGAGTATTCCATTCTCTTTGCATGTCCAGGACATAAACAAAATGAATAACGAATTTGAGAAAAAGTATAAGTATTGGAAAATTTAAGGAAATAACAAGCAATATCTCGAAAACGGTTCACTCAACAAAAGAAATGCATATGACATAAGTTGTGTATTTTAACGCGATCTACATTTTTTGTGTAGTAACATTTTGTCTATCTCTTATGGTTTACCAGTTATGCAAAAGTCGTTCACAATGAAGAATACTTTTGGAGACATTCCCAGAAAATTCGAGATATACATTTCATTTCTCATAACATTATCTTAAACATATGATATTTTCATCAAAATCGTTAGAGCCATTTTTGAGAAAATTAAAATTTTCGAAAAATCTTCCATGTAAAGGGTAGTCTGGGGTGGGGGGATTTTCTTGAAAACCTTCGTGTCGCATCTCTGGAAGATACTGAACCTAAATACCAAGTTTGGTGCTTATCCGACTGTTCGTTTTTGAGTTATGCTGTTCACAGACACACACACAGACACACACACAGACACACAGACACACACACAGACACACACACGGACATGTTTCCAAAAATGCTTTTTTTGGATTCAGGAGGTCTCAAAACATGTATTTCCGGTGAAATCTCGGTATCGAATTTTTGGGTGGAATGCAATACTTCCCCTACTTACTATACGTAGTAGAGAAAGTAAAAATGAATAACGAATGTGAGAAAAAGTACAAGTATTGTAAAATTTAGGAAATAACAAGCAATATCTCGAAAACGGTTCATTCAACAAAAGAAATGTATATGACATAAGTTGTGTATTTTAACGCGATCTACATTTTTTGTGTAGTAAAATTTTGTCTATCTCTTATGGTTTACCAGTTATGCAAAAGTCGTTCACAATGAAGAATACTTTTGGAGACATTCCCAGAAAATTCGAGATATACATTTCATTTCTCATGATATTATCTTAAACATATGATATTTTCATCAAAATCGTTAGAGCCATTTTTGAGAAAATTAAAATTTTCGAAAAATCTTCCATGTAAAGGGTAGTCTGGGGTGGGGGGATTTTCTTGAAAACCTTCGTGTCGCATCTCTGGAAGATACTGAACCTAAATACCAAGTTTGGTGCTTATCCGACTGTTCGTTTTTGAGTTATGCTGTTCACAGACACACACACACACAGACACACACACAGACACACACACAGACACACACACGGACCTGTTTCCAAAAATGCTTTTTTTGGATTCAGGAGGTCTCAAAACATGTATTTCCGGTGAAATCTCGGTATCGAATTTTTGGGTGGAATGCAATACTTCCCCTACTTACTATACGTAGTAGAGAAAGTAAAAAATGAAACACGAATTTCCATTTGAGAAAAAGTATAAGTATTGGAAAATTTAAGGGAATAACAAGCAATATCTCGAAAATGGTTCACTCAACAACAAAAATGTATATGACATAAATTGTGTATTTTAACGCGATCTACATTTTTTGAGTAGTAAAAGTTAATCTATCTCTAATGGTTTACCAGTTATGCAAAAGTAATTCACAATGAAGAATACTTTTGGAGACATTCCCAGAAAATTCAAGATAAACACTTTATTTGTCATGAAAGTATCTTAAATATACGATAGAGCCATTTTTGAGAAAATTAAAATTTTCGAAAAAATGTTCATTGTACAGGATAATCTGGAGTGGGGGATTTTCTTGAAAACCTTCGTGTCGCATCTCTGGAAGATACTGAACCTAAATACCAAGTTTGGTGTTTATCCGACTGTTCGTTTCTGAGTTATGCTGTTCACAGACACACACAGACACACACACACACACACACACACACACGGACATGTTTCCAAAAATCCGATGTGTTACACTCACATGACTTTCTCTACTCTTGTACAAACTATTTTTACAAACTCATATTCACCATCCATTTCATATTAATCGAGATAAACATTTGCAGAACGATCTTTTCACATGCAAAAATAATTAATATTTTACACATAGCGACCAGTTCTAAAAATATTTGACTATCGCTTAAGGCCTACTATGTTCCCCTTGTTTTGTATATGCAAGGGTAATATAAGCACAGACATATCTCTTAATAGCTGGTTGCTATGTGCAGCACCATTCTCTTTGCAACAGATTAATACTCTTTGCATATCTAAGATAAAAGAAATCTGATGTGTTACACTCACATGACTTTCTCTATTCTTGTAGAAACTATTTTTACAAACGCTTATTCTCCATCTACTTCATGTTATTCGAGATAAACATTTGCAGACTCTATGTTATTGCTAATTTTCTTGTAGATGTAAGGGGAATATATATTTAGGAGCGCAATATAGAAATACACTAGGCTTTAAGCATAGACATTACTCTTAATAGCTGGTTGCTATGTGCAGCACCATTCTGTTTGCCACAGATTAATAATCTTTCCATATCCAAGACAAAAAAAAATGAATAACGAATTCCCATTTGAGAAAATAAGTATTGAAAAGTTAAGGGAATAACAAGCAATATCTCGAAAATGGATCACTTAACAAAAAAAATATATATATGACATAAATTGTGTATTTTAACGCGATCTACATTTTTTGCGTAGTAACATTTTGTCTATCTCTTATGGTTTACCAGTTATGCAAAAGTCGTTCACAATGAAGAATACTTTTGGAGACATTCCCAGAAAATTCAAGATATACGTTTTATGAAAATTATCTAAAAATATATTCTTAAACAGCGGTATACAAAAAAAAATAGAATAAGTAAGGTCCAATGCGGATTATCAATTAAATAACTTTTATTTGTCATGAAAATATCTTAAACATATGATATTTTAATCAAAATCGTTAGCCATTTTTGAGAAAATTAAAATTTTCGAAAAATGTTCCATGTAAAGAATAATCTGGGGTGGAGGAATTTTCTTGAAAACCTTCGTGTCGCATCTCTGAAAGATACTGAACCTAAATACCAAGTTTGGTGTTTATCCGACTGTTCGTTTCTGAGTTAAGCTATTCACAGACACACACGCACGCACAGACACACACGCACGCACAGACTCACACACACGGACATGTTTCCAAAAATGCCATACGTAGCAGAGAAGGTAAAAAGTTACATTATATGATATTTTAAAGAAACATTTAATATGGTATGGACATGTGATGTGTATGGATCAAGATAGGTTATCGAAGATCGCCTTTGAATGGATGCCATCAAGTAGACGAAAAAGAGGCCACCTCTGAGGACATGGAAGAATGGAGTAACCGTTAAAGAAGAGACAGCTGAGTGGACAATGGATAGATAGGCCAGAATGTGTTTTGTTAATACAAAACATGTCTAGTTTAATGGTTTTTTTGTCTGCCAGAAGATTAAACATTGTAAAAACGGACTAATAATAATAAAATATAATGATGGTATCAAAGTCTTTGTTGTTTAAAACAATGTTTAAACATGAAATTGAATATTTTGAAAGTTGGTGTTCATATAACATCCTGCATAATAGATACCACATCATCACTACTGGTAGTCGTATGTACCAAGTTTCGTTCATTATTTGCGTTTAAGGGCGTTCAGCTTTAAAGACATTAGCGCCCTTAGCAAAACAGATCACGGCAATCGCAAGAGATAAAGACCAATATAAAACATCATGGCAAAGTCCAGAGATAAAGATCAACATAAAAATATTGATAAAGATGAATATGCAAAACTAAGCTGAGAGGTACGAAAAATACATCAATGAGACTAAATCCGTATATGAAGAATTATCTTAGATAAAAACTTAAAAACCTTCTTGACAGCTTCGTTATTGTCACTAACACTACTGTAAGACAGTCCGGCAATTGCAGACACACCCGAAAGGCGTCTCCAGGGGTATGGTGGTTGGTAAACTGACTGAAAACTCATACTGACCAACACACACACACACAAACAGTGCGGCTTTTGGTGACGCCATTCAACAATACACCACCTTATGCCATTATCTGCGCAGATCATGGACGGATTCATGAAGAACTGTCAAACCGTTGTGATATTTGACCTTGAAAAGGCTTATGAAATGTGTTGCCGAGCAAGGACACTACGTTGCTTACACACCGGAACATACGTACACGCTTATCATTGTTCATTCAGAAGTTTATGAAGGACCGCGTTTCTTGAGTAATCTTTGGCTCGGTTTTTTCGAATCTTTTTGTTCAGGAGAATGGAGTACCTCAGGGATCGGTACTAAGCGTTACAGTATTTACTATAGCAATTAATTCTATCTAGAAATGTGTTCCTCCAAGAATATCGTCATGTTTATTTGCAGACGACTTTGCCGTCTATTGTATTATCAGCGTACGCTGTTTTTGAAACGCCGTATGCAGCAACGTTTAGACAATCTTCAAGAATGGAGTTCTAAAAATGCTTTCGTTTGGCTACTGAATAGTCAATCTGAGTTAGCAGACGATTACGACCTTCGCTCCGATTCCGTCCAGATTTTCTTCCGTTCCCAGGTTCGACGAGATTCCTGGGGTTGACGTTTGATAGAAACCTTAGCATATAGCGCAGCTGAAAGCGCGATGAGACCGTTCTCTAAATATCTTACGGGTATTAAATGGAAATCTTGGGGAGGGGATCAGACAGTTTTGCCTCGACTATATCGAGCAATGATCCGATCCAAGATAAATTATGGGTGCATCGCTTATTATTCAACACGACCATCTGTGCTGAGAAGATTGGACACAGTTCATAATCGGGGCATTCGTGTGGCTACTGTTGTTTTTCTAACTAGCCCAGTTACGAGTCTTTACGCCGAATCGGCAGAACCTCCTCTGCAATATCGACGTAAGGAAATTATGGCTTTGGGCTTAAATGTATGCGTATACATCCAACACTCGCTTCTTTTTTTCAACACCGCGCTGAACGAACGCAATAGAAACAGTTCCATTAATTCAAGGCCTGCAGGGTTTCGTTTCCGGGAGCTTCTTCGATATGGTAATGCCAGTATACCTAAGGGGAAGACGGCGTAACCTCCTTGGTTACATGCGACATCTCACCTGGATCTTGGAATGACAGCATATCGGAAGTCTACAATGCCTGCGTTTATTATCCGCACTTGTTTTTTTAGAATTTTTGTCAGGTTACAATGATCAAATTTTTATCTACATCAATCTAAGTGCTCCAACGGTTTTGAATGTGCGTATGTTCATAGAACCGAACCCATATATTCGGTTTTCATGATAGCACTTCCATGTATAGTGCAGATATGTATGACTCCGGGACCAAGGAACTAAGATTTACTCGAGTTTAGCTTTTCAGCACAAGGAAAAATGTGGGGAAAACTTCATCCAGAAAATTCAACCTACCGAGAATCTAATCGGCCCTTCGGATTCAGGCAAACACTCCACCCTTTATACCGAATCATTTCGTATTGCGCCGTCGAAAATTGGGAACTTCCTATTTTGAACGATTCCCTTAGTGCACTTTAGGGCCTTCGTACAACTACCATTCCATTATTAAGCGAATCCAGGATGCCCTCCATGTTTTATATGCTTCTGGCGTTAATGTGAAGTGTGCTTGGATACCTGGCATGTTGGGGAATGAACTGGCGGATTTGGCAGCTAAGGCGACGATCACAGAACCCAATGTTGCAATATCTCGTGTGACGTCGGAAGACTAAGCTTGTGTGAGGAGAGCGGTGTTATCGTGCTGGAGCGAGCAGTGGTTAGCTCTCTGCGGAAATAAGCTTAGATTAGTGAAGCACATTCCGATAAACTGGGTAACTTCCTCTGGTGTATCTCGTCGTGATGAGGTGTTTTTGACTCGGTTGCGTATTGCCCAATGCAATTTTACGCACGATTTTTACTTTCTCTACTACGTATAGTAAGTAGGGGAGTATTGTACTCCACCCAAAAATTCGATACCGAGATTTTACCGGAAATATATTTTGAGACCCCCTGAATCCAAAGAAAGCATTTTTGGAAACATGTCCGTGTGTGTGTGTGTGTGTGTGTGTGTGTGTGTGTGTGTCAGTCGGTATGTCTGTGAACAGCATAACTCAGAAACGAACAGTCGGATAAACACCAAACTTGGTATTTAGGTTCAGTATCTTCCAGAAATGCGACACGAAGGTTTTCAAGAAAATCCCTCCACCCCAGATTACCCTTTACATGGAACATTTTTCGAAAATTTTAATTTTCTCAAAAACGGCTCTAACAATTTTGATTAAAATATCATATGTTTAAGATATTTTCATGACAAATGAAATGTATATCTCGAATTTTCTGGGAATGTCTCCAAAAGTATTCATCATTGTCAACGACTTTTGCATAGCTGGTAAACCATAAGAGAGAGACATTTTACTATACAAAAAATGTAGATCGCGTTAAAATACACAATTTATGTCATATACATGTTTTTGTTGAGTGAACCATTTTCGAGACATTGCTTGTTATTGCTTTAAATTTTCCAATACTTATACTTTTTCTCAAATTCGTTATTCATCATTTTCTTTTGTCCTGGTAATGCCAAGAGAATGGAATACTCCACAAAGCAACCAGCTCTTAAAATATTTGACTATAGCTTAAAGCCTAGCAATTCCCCTTGCATCTACAAGAAAATTAGCAATAAGTTTAACATCTCGATATCTCGATTAACATGAAGCATATGGAGAATAAGCGTTTGTAAAAATAGTTTGTACAAGAGTAGAGAAAGTCATGTGGTGTAACACATCAGACTTTTTTCTAAGTTTAAGTACATGTTACGGAGGTATTCACATTGAATGAACATAACATGGCAGTTATGAGCAACTCAGGGAAGTTTTTATCAATGGCGTACTGGTTCGTTATTAATTTTGATATGTTCAAAGACCATAAGTGTCGTATATCAAAGTGCTCGCTTATCACTCCTCTGCAACGCCTGAAAAATTGTGGGTTCTGTACATGCCAACCCACCATCAGCAACTCGCGCATCAGATGTACTGTATAAATGCATAAAGCGTCACTGTCGAAGTTGGGTGCACATTTGATGTGTGATAAAAGGAAACATACTTGAGAATTGTTCAGATACTAACTGGCAAGCATAAGACAGCATTCCGTTCAACAATATGCTTTTCGCAAGCATAAGACCGGATGACTGCAGTCGCATGAAGAGATAAGTACTGCAACTCTGACACAGTGAAGTTAAAAATAAAGTATTTCATACTGTCCATGCTAATTATGAAGAAACTCCATTTCAAGCGCAATCTACACGCTAGTCAGCTGTGTCTCACCGGACTAGACATCACTACGTATAAATATATTAACAGGAATTTTTATCAGATCAGAAGATGTAATCCATTCTTGAACAATTCCAAGAATTGGAGTTAAAGCTGATACTGCTCCATATAACGGGTAGTTGGGGTTGGGGGGTTTCTTGGAAATCTTCAAAAGACAAAAATATTGTTACGAGTTACAGTCAATGTTAAAGAAATTACCATTATCTATTAAAATGTACAAGGAATACTATTATGCTAATAAACATTTGAAATGAGCAATTACTACTGCTAGTATTCCAAGTACCTTTCTGCTAGTTTAGTTGCAAACAATGTTAATTTCTGTTGCCGCCATAGGCATTGTACTATGCTATATTGAACTCTTTTCGTATCTTTCGTTACCACTTTTTCGGCATAAAGAATCAGTTTACGCTTGAAAGTAGAGGTATAAGATGTTCTGCTTGTCCTCATTTCCTGACTACCACAGAGCGCTAAACTACCGATTACTTATTCTAACGCCCCTTGGAATAATAGGTCAACGATAAGTGTAACGAAGTAGAACATGATAATAATACATGTGACGTAAAATAGGTATGATAAATTTGAATGCAGTTACCGCAACGATTTTGCACTTGATTATAACAGCACAACAATTTTAATACTACATTTGGACAAAATACGATGCACATTTTTTTCGGATTGACATCTTGATATGGTTACCAACACTGATCAACCTAGCAATGGTAAATAAACAGTTTCTTTTGTTTCACTGCAACAAATATAGCTAGCTGAGTTCATAATAGCCAATTACTATGAAATCGACGCATGTTTTGCAAATATTTTGGCAATTAATGAAGTAATTTTAGAATTTAATATGTTTGCGACATTGTAGAGATCGAGCAGTTTCGACTGATATGCTACTCTTATTCCAAACTTTCAAGATTTAGTGTGTAATATCATGCACAAGTTCAAATTATACATAAGACATGGACTTCGGCCAAATTAACGGACAGAAAATTCTCATTTTTAATTCGCAGAATCTGTTATATTAAATTACTAGAATGTTTTAAACTTTCTTGAGTCAATGGTCAACATTTCAAAGCAAGACGGTCGAAGGAAAGTTAAGGATGCAGCAGGAGCACGGTATCTGTGTGGAACCGTAACATGAAAACTCGAATGTAAGTCACACAAAACTGTTAATTTATCATTAAAAGCTGTATCTTACCTGTAGCGTAGTCTGATGCGATGACATTTGTGGGCAGTGCATTCGAGCTGTAAACACGGCTATTGCGGCACCGGTAGCGTCTCTAGTGGGCTGTAACAAAACAATAGGTATGTTCATAGATTTCGACACTGCTAAAACATAATCACAATGGTGCATTAACTATGAAAGACATATTTGGTATACGTGATGAAACTGAGGTTCGAGAAGGGAAGAGTTGTTCAGGATAAAATTATATACGTACATGAATAATACCCGTGGAATATTGGACGCAAATTTGAAGCAATTGTGATGCAAATTTGCCTCGCCTAGAACTTTTTGTTGTAATAAGTTATTTTCTAATGATATTAATTTTAAGCAGTGAACTACTGAATGATTACCACGAAACGGAGTATACCAATTAATATGAATTATTTCTCTGGAAAAAGTAAGACAATGGCGAAACGTTAAAAGGACTATTGTTAAGAGATACTTAGAGATATCCCCTTAAGTTATTTAAAGTTCCTAAGCTTCTCATTCTGACACACTATTAGTATACATGTGTATGAAATAGAGCCAGCTGAAAAATTGAATGTCATAGCCGGGATTTAAACACAGTTCTCCCGCTTTCCGTGCGGTTACTCTATCCATTGAGCTACTATGACAACATGCCGTAGGGCACTGAATTCCCCAACTGACTCGGGTTTTTCCCAGGAAGAGCAAACAAGGATCTTACAATAGAGATAGCATTCTTGACAGCAATTACTTTGTTACTGGGAAGTATGTAAGCTAGAACACTTTAGGGCAAATGTGTACATTATGATTATGTACAATTAATGGAATTAATTATACTTTTAAAGGCCTGCCCGGCTAGGGAATGTCAAATAGAGCCAGCTGAAAAATGCAATGTCCTACCGGAATATTGTCAAAGTAGCTCAACGGTTAGAGCAACCG
This sequence comes from Deroplatys truncata, assembly GCA_030765065.1. Classification (NCBI taxonomy): domain Eukaryota; kingdom Metazoa; phylum Arthropoda; class Insecta; order Mantodea; family Mantidae; genus Deroplatys; species Deroplatys truncata. The sequence continues at coordinate 261,945,035 of CM060981.1, read as the reverse complement.
CATAGAAAGCGGGAGAACTGTGTTCAAATCCCGGCTATGACATTGAATTTTTCAGCTGGCTCTATTTCACATTCTCTAGTCGGACAGGCCGTTAAAGTATAGTGTGTCCATAAAAATACTGTCATACTCCAAACTGGCACCACGTCGCCTGGGATAATCGTATTTAAATGAAATTGGTGACATTCGAAAGAAAAACTAATATATTTTTGTGCATGACAACAATGGACGGGATCGTGGGAATCAAACACAGAAATTAAATTTACTCACGTTTGTGATTAGTCGATATGGGTTAATTTTTGGATATTTAGCAGGCAGGTTACATGTGAATGTTTGCTATTAAAATTGTATTGTTATTAAAAAAGTTGTAAGGAGCTACGACGAACCCACAAGAACGTAGTTGGTGTGCTTTGGAATATCAGTCTGGTGCAGGTTCAGCGTGCTTTTAGGCGAAGGTTTCAACATCAAGCTCCTACACACACGTCAATTTTGAAGTGGTGACATGATTATGTGGATCGTGGCTGCATATATCATCAAAGGAAAGGCCATTCAGGGAGACCATCTGTCAATGCGGGATGCATTTGTACATAGTCCTAAGTGGTCTGTCCGTAGAGTTAGTCAGCAGTTAAACCTCCTTAAATCCATTGTATCTAATATCTTGCGTATGCGACTGAAGTTTCACCCCTAAAAACTGCAATTACTGCGTAAGTTGAAACCTGATGACGCTGCAAAACGATGAATATGGAGGGAAAAAAAGAAGGTATCACTGCCGCATCAAGTACATTTTATCAGATAAATTATTTTGGAGCGTCTGTAGCGTGAATGGTAATATCACCTTGATGTCTGCAGCATCACTCGTGGGGTCTCGTTCAATGTCTATGAGGTATAGTAAAGCATATTCGACTTTTCTTTCTTCACCCACATACGACTATACAAAGCGGCGCAATACCAACTCAGAGTATGAAAGTGTTTTTATGGACACTCCATAAATTAATTTAATCGATTGTACATAATGATAGTAATAATAATATATACGCGTGTGTATACTTGACATTCACTAATTTTAACTACAAAACAAAATTTCAAATGCAGCAACACAGATTTATTTTAAAGAAATATTAATGTTTATATATGATTTCCCAAGCATTACATCAAACACATTTTCATAAATACAAAATTTTACGTTCACACATTTTAATCAGTTGAGTAGGTTTTTAAACTCCAATGACGATGTAATTAATTTCATTTACCTCCTACCGTACTTTATAAAAGTACTGTATAATGATCTAGTTTGTAATTTCGTACAATCCCGTCTATTTCTAATAGAGGAAGAAAAAAGCTGATATTCAGGCGAAAGATGTGAAATATCGGCAGAACGTCTGATTTCCTTAACTTCCCTCCGACAGTCTTCGTTCTGGAAATACTGCAGTTTCTATACATACCCTTTGGCGGTGGAACAATCATCGGCTGGAATAATCGTAATTCTTTTATATAATTACAGAAGGTGATATTTTACTCTTTGGTCCCGTAGCTATTAAATAACAAACAAGCTACGCAATTTTTACACAGTACAGAAAGTGCTGGTGAATACGCATGTTAACTGGACAAAATTTTCTCTAGCATAACCTGCTATCGAAATTGATTAACATGCAAAGGATATAAAGCGAAACGTATTATTAAAGTATTTTGGCATTGGTATCGCATGCGCATCGCATTAGTATAAGCAGATTCGATTCTCTTTTGTTCTACTATCTCGAAGTTGCTAAATCGTGACCCTATATAATGTTTTGAATAAAATATCCGCGGAATTTATCTTATTTTACGTTAATTTTCTGTGAAATAACACTAATTTCTGCTCCATGGCATTCTTAGCGAAAAGTCAAAGCCTTCTTCGCAAGTAATTGTCTTTTCAAATCTAATATTTTCGTATTCTAGTGCGTAAGCTTTGCAAATCTTTTTAATCTTTTTTTTTGTAATCTATGAACAGAAATTGTAAATTTTATAACCAATATCCGTCAGAAAGAACATGGCTTTTCACTTGTGAGACAATTATAAAAATCGGCTAATTGGTTTTTGAGATTAACACTCACACAAACACAGATATATGCGCCTTCTCCCTTTATACTACAATATTGAAAATTGGCACTTTAATTACACGTATTGACTTTGCGAGGTTTATAAATCTGTATTATACACATTCGGATGCTTGGCAAATTATTCACATACCACACGGGTAGCCGAGGTCGTTAAGGCACGCATTTAGGGACGGTTTGCGGTTCAAATCCCGCCAGGACCGTCCTCCCTGACTAAGGGAGGTTTTTTTTTCCTTTTTTCCTCACACCTTATAAGTGGCAAATGCCGGGGCTGGAATTTCTCCTTCCCAAATTTCCGTTCCCAATTATCATTTCATTTCACGAATAACAACCAGTGTCACCGCCCGTGGCGCCGAATGACGTAAGAGCGGGAGTTATACACTATTATTCATTCAAACAAATTCGCAAATACTTGTCTTGTATTATTTTCTGTGCCTTCTATTTACTGCACTGTTCAAATATCTTTTTAGTGCGAGGAGCCATGTAGGTCAACCTCTCTGTTGTGTCCTGGTTAAATTTCTATTTTGTTTACATATATCTGCAAAGCATTAATGCTGAATGATGTATTAGTCTTAATAAAAAAAAAACACCAGGAACGTCTTGTTGAATATCAATAAAGGAACTGGATAAATCTGATTCTTTTATCCAGTCATATTGACTATGTTTACTCGTATAAGTAATCATGAACCATGCATATTTAGACGTCAATGGAAACGTTTCAAAATTTCTTTCCTTTTTATTACTTAGCCTACTAAGTACCTCTTAAAGTTGCAATATTACACCCTTAACTTATAGATTAGCATTTGTTTTGCGAGTATTCGAAATATAACAGAAAGATAAGCTAGATTTCTGCTTTAGAGCGCGCCTACTACTGTATCAACCAATTCTGCTTTGTTTTCAAACAATTGCGGCAATGCACTCCGAAGCTTGAAATAATAATTTTATTTGGTATGTACAAAATCCTAACCAGAGCATAACAATGCTGTTCTAATATTTCATTTTATGAATAGTGGGGAATGAGTTGTTAAAATTATATTTAAAGGGTATGCAATTAGTACGAGTGTATTCAGGGTCATGTATTTGTTATTTATTGTATCTCGTATTTGTGCACTATGCAATGCCAATAAAAAAGTGCAGATGATGTTAATACTAAGTACATGTGTACTCAGACGACAATGATGCACAAATTTTTAATCAAAATATCATGATCATTGGCTAAGTAGGGATTGTATTAGTATTCATATATAAAAGCAGGAAATTCGTAAACTATAATAGTAACCACCAGTAACCAATACAAATCATGCATTCAGAATAATATTTAGGTTCATACAGATTTTAAAGTAATCAGATCGCCTCATATATGCATTATTGTCCGTGTACAACGAAAATTTTGCTTAGTTACGAGAGCTTCAGGTAAGCAGAAGCGTTACGAGAGACAAGCTATATTTCATTGGAATCAAAGCCATTATTTGCCATCCGCATTGGAATTCAGCATCAATCCATTTCAAAATATGCAATTGTAGCCATTGCGAGTCATTATTATTATTATTATTATTATTATTATTATTATTATTATTATTATTATTATTATTATTATTATTATTCGTATACACGACCTGTATACGCCCTCTGGTCTCTGAATAGCTGGCCTCTGTACGAAGGAGAATACTGTGTTGTCTTACATGGTAAACTTCTTCCTCGTACAATTAGGCCTTAGACCGGTCTCCACTCAACAGATTGAGTCTTTCCATCTTTTGGTCGACCAACATCTCTTTTACCTTTAGGTTGGTATTGAAGTAAAATCTGTAGAAACCTGTTGGGTGGCATTCTTCTATATGTTGAAGCCAATTAGATCTTAGATTTGTATTCCTATTTTGATCAGTTCTGCTTAACTCTTGATGATTATCAGTAATATGATATCCTCTGGCCGCGTTTCTGGCGCTGCACAGGGTAAGGTTAATGAAGGGGCTGCCTTCTTACAGCTTTCAACCCGGTTCCTTTGTCTACAAACCTCTGCAAAAGAGGGCTGGCGGCTGCCTCCGCTCTTTGAGCCGTTGAGGTTTTTGTATGGTCCTACATCGTTTCACAGACGTTGTAGTCTTAAGTGGGGGAAGTATTTTTGATTTCCCTTATTCTAAGAGGATTGCCTTTACCATTGCTTCGAGGTCTTCCTCCGCGGTACATGGTAAACTATTTATTAGTAAACAATGTAAGAAAAGAGCTGAAAGCTTACTTGAATGTAACAGAACTCAGCTGAGAAGAATTATTGCATTTCTCACAGGACATGGTCCTGTGAAAAAGCATCTTAACACAATGGGGGTGTTTCTGGCAACTTAGATTGCAGAATGTGCAAGAAACAAACTGAAGCTTTGGCTCACAGGAGATATACTGCTTTTGGGTAAATGTGTTTAGAACCAGAAGAATTTGAAACCATGTTTGTTATGAGACTGTATCCCTTGGTAAAGGGTACAGACATACTGAATTGACCTTAAAACGATACAGTTAGCACAATAAGCCTTAGGCTGAGGGGCGTCCGGAGCAATGACGAAAATCTGTATCATGCAAGACAAGACAAGGCTGTGTAGTTTTCCTAGCTCAGTTGACTTGAAATACCTGCTTTTAATGTCATTTTTCAATTTGGATATTCTTGGATGTTAGTCATACAACAAACCTGTATAAATTATCTCCATTAGGTTAATATACTGAAAGAAAAAACGGAAAGCTATGCTTTATCAACAGTTCATTTCTTATGTACTGAATTTATAACAAGGAATTTCACGACAGCCCAGAATATCGTTTGGACACTCTTCGAGTAGCGGTATGGAAATAACTGTCTTAAAGACTGAAAAGAGCAAATATCCTTTTGATCTCGATTGAATATATATAGGATGTTACATTCACATACTTCTTTACTCACTACCGCTTATTGTTATATAGCTTCTACAAACTATTCTTAAGAAAGCTTGCTTTTCTATCTATTTCATGTTAATCGAGATAAATCTTTGTAGAAATAGCTTTATTTCGTTGCAGGCACAAGGGGGATAGAGGAAACCGAATCGAGTCAGGTGTTTAAATGCGTGTCGCTATAAACTGACCTTAAAATTCCATACTCTTTACAATTACATCGGAGAAATAACTGAATAGCGCCAGCACATAAAAATAACAAAGTATTGACAATTTCAAACCAATAGTAATGGAGGAGTTCACAGGCTATTCCCAAAAAGTTCAAGATATAGATTTTATTTGTCATGTAAATACATTAAATATTTATATTATATTTAATACGAGTATGTCTTTTTATATGTCAAATTATTATATTTAATATGTCTAAGATTGGTCTATATTAGATAAAAGCTACGTCAAAACATTTATTCAACGAGTTTCGAACTGGTTTCTCTAAATCTCTCGGTATACAAATGAATACTAATATCCTTCGAACTATTCTTCAAGTTGTTAACGCAAAGATAAGGTCACTTCGTCTTTCTGAATGTAGCTAAAGCCTTTGATAATGTTGGTCATAACCAACCGATGGCCATTCTTGAAAGCTCGTATGCTTTTAGAGATGAGAAAGAAACAGCCAAAAATGTAATCAAGGGACTTCAAACTTGCTCGAGAACTTAAAGAAAGAATTAATTAAATAATCTTGACATATACAAGAAAATCAGGCTTCGGAAATAAACGGTTACTTTCCTAACCGAAAAATACTAAAACGCCCCTACATTCAGCTTAAAAATAAGCCTCAACCTCATATTTAATAATGTTAGAACCGCAATTAATACAAATGCGAAATAAAGATAAGTTATTAAAATGTTTAAGGTTTTATTTCGACCAAATGACGAAGGGAAAAGCGGAAGATGAAGATTTTCTTTTACACTATGAATAATGAGGGGAAAATACCAAGTTGTGATTTTATTAATAATTTAGCATGTTTACTTTGGCTTGTATAAACGCAACATGTCACTAAATTGCTACTAAACATAAGTCGAATAAACTGTCAAGCGTAAAGTTCGGAGAGCAGGCGACCTTAGTTGAGGTCGACAAATAGCTTTGTCGCGTGTTGGATGAAATTAAATTGGTGACGAGTGGTGACGTGTGATGCGTGTATTTATTTCCTCTGGGTAAGATGAGACGCGCAATAAACGTGACACACTTTCATTCACCAAAAGAGTTCACAGAACTTTATGTCAAATTAGGCTACCATTGCCTAAAGAATGACGCCAAATTTGAGAGAATGTTGCGATGTACTATCAAGATCACACATGCATTCAACATAGGCGTCGCTATTATCACATGTAGCAAAATAGAAACGTTTTGCTCTGTTTTGCTATTACTACAAAAAGAAGGAAAAAAACGGCAACCGATTATCTAAGCTGTATTTCAATCTCAAGGATTGAAAATAGGTAGCACAGCTAAATTCTGTTTGTGTAACAAACATACTAAGGACAAAACATACTAACCTCACCCGTGTACGAAATACCGTTTGATATGGATTCTCAATATTTCGATAGCGCTGAATCGATCTGTGCAATCCATTTTTTTTCCAAATAGCACTGCTTCCTATGGTAAAACGGCTTCGAAATACAGCATTTGGTTGAGAAAGCGCTTTGTCCAACGAGACGAGAGGAACACAGATGCGAAGTATTTACGCGACACTGTACATTTAATTACTTCAGGCTGTTCCTTATCTGCCCTTACAGCTGTAGGTAACTGTCCGCCGTGAATGCAAGTACTCTGAAAGGAAATGTCGTGTTAGTTCTTTGTCGTACTCTTCGGACTGCTATGACCGATTGTTGTTGCCACTTGCTAATATGGGCAATTCACTTCGTCTTGTTGGTTGTTATTCTATTATTATTGCCCTATTTTACTCGTTTCAACTGCATGGTCATATCGCGACGGATCTGTTAGTGGATAACTCTTAGATCGATGTGTGGCGGACAGTTAGCCTGCTAGGTCTCATCCCTGTAACCACCACCTTCGAGACCTTAGTGCATAGCAACCAGTTCCTGTTGCATCGTGTCGTGCAGATGGCATTAGGATGTCGTCCAGTCTGTCGCCCTCACATAGAAAGGCGGACAATTAGCCTTCTAGGTCTCATCCCTGTAAACATTCGCTTCGTCACGTGTCCACAGAGATCCTAGTGCATAACAACTGGATCTTCTGCTTCGTGCTGTGCGGATGGCATTAGGGTGTCGTCCAGTCTAACTGTCGCCCTCACATAGAAAGGCGGACAGTTAGCCTTCTAGGTCTCATCCCTGTAAACATTCGCTTCGCCACGTGTCCACAGAGATCCTAGTGCATAACAACTGGATCTTCTGCTTCGTGCTGTGCAGATGGCATTAGGGTGCCGTCCAGTCTAACTGTCGCCCTCACATAGAAAGGCGGACAGTTAGCCTTCTAGGTCTCATCCCTGTAAACATTCGCTTCGCCACGTGTCCACAGAGATCCTAGTGCATAACAACTGGATCTTCTGCTTCGTGCTGTGCAGATGGCATTAGGGTGCCGTCCAGTCTACCTGCTTTCATTGTCTGTGGATAGATGGCACAGCATTCGCTATTACCACCTATTTTTCATTTTGACTATTGTTTAGAACTAGGTGGAACTTTGGGTCGTGGTATTAAATATCGTTATTTGCCTTAGTGGCTGAGGGAAACCACGGAAAAACCTCAGTCATATTGGTCGGCTCATGGGATTTGAACCCGGGACCTCCCAAATGTGGGCCACAGACGTTACCGCCTGAGCCATCCCGCTCGGTAGTCTTGTTAGTTGTTCTGCGTTTATTGAGCGATATATAGTGAACGAAGACGCTTGTGAGTGACATTCAGCAGCTTACCGAGTCTTTCACGGTTCATCTAACTGCTTCATTTGAATGGTTAACAATAATAAGTGTGATAGAGAGAAGTAGTTCATTGGAATGAAAATGTTCGGCCTATCGCTATATATAATGTGACGTTCCTCCAGCCTTAGGTGTCAACTCTGGACTCCATGCAATATAACTTGTGCCATTCAGGCTGAAGCCGTTTGAAACCGTACACTTTGCTCCAAATTTTGATGCTGCTATCTCATAGTGCATAATTTAGATAACGTTTAATGTTACCTGCTTTATTGTTGAGCTCTACGATGTCATCCCCTAGCTGGTTCTGCATTGTCCAGTCCGCCAGTTGCTTTAAGGTATAGTAATCAGTTCTTTGTCTCAGGGCATGCGTGAGAGTAGTGTGAAAGGATAACACCAGTTTAGTTGGCTGATAAATTTTAATTTGACTGAAATATTTTGTTTGAAAAGATTTGCCGACTGTTGAATTAAATAATTAAATTACTTATATAATAAATAATAATAATAATAATAATAATAATAATAATAATAATAATGTACTCGGAAAGATCCCTCCGAATGGCCGCTAAATCCTTCTAACTCAAGCGCGTTACCGGACGCTATACAATTTAAAAATGAACCTAAAGATCACACGAGTCGTCACATAAGTAAGTTTTAATAACTAAGTCTGATTTAGACAGCATGCTTTTTTCTTAACTTAAGCTCCGCCTACCTATTCGCTACCACTACCAAAGTTCCTATTCAAGCGGTCCACCTACGTATGTGTATCTGACACTGCTTCCATGCGGAACCTTGCTCGAATCTCAGAATTTCATTTCCTTTCTAATTTACAGAATTCCTGTTCATGTGACTTTGCAGACATACTGAACTCACCCCTTAACTGCATTTCAGGAGCCTTTGGGCTAACGCATTCGCTCTCGGCTGTTACTAATGATTTTTTTTCTCCGGACACATCCTTTCACTCAGGCTTATTACATTATACATTGATTCAATATACGGAAATTATTATTACTATTATTTTTATATTATTATTTATATTTTCCTATCAATAATTACGTATCAAGAGATTACCAAAGTTGCCCATTATTGTTTATTCCTTACTTTTGAAGGCGTCTCCAAATTCACGGATACCCTTTATTCCCATTCTATATCTGTATATGATTCCAGTCCCCTTCAGTCAATTCCCGCTCATCCATCAACCGTGATATTTCAGATCTCCAGGTTGTTCAAGGCTAACCCCATTTCCTTCTGCCTGCCAGAGACCACTGTCGCAGGATGTTTGGCCATCTCTCCTAATCCATCCTTCTTACGTGGCCATGCCACTTGTGTTTTCGCCTCTCAATTCTTCTACGTCCACTACCATTCTAATATCTTCGTTCCTTCTCTTCTCCAACCTGGACACACTGGCCTCCCTCCATTCATTTCAACTGCCTGTATCTTGCTTTTTAGGTCTTACAATATAAAACTCAAACCTTCTGCCCCATATGTAAAATACTTTCTACCATGACTTGAATTCTCTTTTTTTTGAGGGGGGGGGCATTGTTATTGCCCTACTCCAAAATAATCCATTCATATTTATCACAGTTCCTAAAATTAAGTTTAAATATCCTTAGTTTTAACCAAAAATCTCTACGCAAATTCAGTCCGAATAGTGATAAATTCAAAAATACTTGTTTCGCTCTCCATTGTTAAGCCATCTCTTGAAGGCGCTGGCTTTCTGATCCCAAGGTTGCGGGATGGTTTTTAAGTGTGCTTAAAAGCGACAGCCTCATGTCAGCAGATTTACTAGCATGTAAAGGAACTCCTGCAGGACGACCTTCCGGCACAACGCGGCGCTGATATGATCCTGGCAATTGATAAAGTAATTAACAAACACTTTTTTTATCTCTTGAGGGATCGTCTACAACTCATCCTATTGTTCATGCATTACAAACTTAATTAGTTAAAGTATACTATAACTTTTATAATCACTTCATTCTCCAACCAAAGATACCTAATTTTTATTTACTGGAATATTTTTCGCCGCTCTCCGTTTCTTAAATCATTTTCCTTTCTCTCACACAGGAAGCATTGTATTTCATCCAAGAATGTCGTATCGAAGTTTCACCGGAAAGACACGTTTTATGGTCCACTGAACAACCGCCTTCTAAAAGCATTGCATTTTTACTTTCTCTACCACCCAATGAAACAGTATGGAATATTTAGGTCAGCATATAGCGTCCAGTTCTTAAACATTTGACTATCGCTGTTTCCCGTGTATCTATAACGAAATACGCAGTGTAACTATTTCTGGAAAGATTTTTGTAGTTCTATTTATACCCCGCCTTTAACTGCATTGGTCTTATCGGCGGCCTTTCCTTTGGAACTATTGGTAATGGTGTTAACTGTATTTGCTTGTCGTTAAGTTTCTTGCACTTTTTGAGTACTAATCATTAGATCACACACACATACATTCACACTCTCATACTTCCAGGGAATAATCTTGGCTAGAAAAATACCACCCCCAACCGGGACTCGAACTCGGGACCCCTAGCACAGCAAGCAGGTGTTCTACCGACTGAAACATTTATTTGAATTAAATTTGAATTAAACTGTGGTAGATAGAAAAATAAGCTTAGTAAGAATAGTTTGCATACTCACTAATAAACGATAGAAGGGAGAGAAAGTAATATAAATGTATCACATGAGATGTTTAGGTCCGTGTGTGTGTATATATACTCGTAAACAGCATAACTCAAAAACGAAAATTCGGATAAATACCAAACTTGGCGTTTAAGGTCAGTATCTTCCAAAGAGGTGACACAAAGATTTTCAAGAAAATACCTTCACCCCAAACTACCCTTTACTTGGAGTATTTTTCGAAATTTTTTATTTTCTAAAAAATGGCAGTAACAATTTTCATTATATTGAAGATATTTGCATGACAAAATCTATATATTGAATTTTCTGGGAATAGCCTGTGAAGTCCTCTTCATTTGGAAGGTAATTTTTATAATCTTGTATAACTGGTAAACGTTAAGCTTTAGAAAAAAACGTAAGACACAAAAAATGTAGATCTTTTTAAAGCACACAATTTATTTCAAATAATTTTTTTCTATGTGGCATCAGACACTTTCGAGATATCCGTACGAATTGTTCAATACTTAACCTTCTTTTAAATTCCCTGTAGATTTTCAGTTGTTTTTCTCGATGTCATGGAAATAGTATGGAATTTTAAGACCGACGTAAAGCGTCCAGTTCTAAAATATCTGATTGTTGGTCGTTATTCACTTTATATCTATAACGAAATGTGTAATACAGCTATTTCCGGAAAGGCTTATCCGAATTAAAATGAAGTAGATGGAAAATAAACTTTCGTAAGAATAATTTGTGTGTCCACTAATACGCTTAAGGGTAGAAAAAGTTATGTGAATGTAACACATCAATGTTTGAAACGTTCCGCATGCGCGTTCTTCCTTCTGTCTCTAAATAACAACTCAAAAAAATAAAAGTCAGATAAATAACAACTTCCATACTTGAGTCAGAGTTGTTGAAGCATGTCAGGGGAATTTCAAGAAAATTTTGTCATTACAAATTGCTCTTTACATGGGAAAACATTTAGCTGTTTTTCATTTTGTCAGAAATACTTTACCGATTTTAATTTAAATATAATGCATTTGATACGTAAAATTAAATGCTTATTTTGAAGTCTTCATTTTGTAGGATTTTATATAGTTGGGAAATTATAGGAGATAGACACTTACTATGAAGTGTGATATTTGTTGTTAGTAGTTGGAAAATGCTTCATGTTTATCTGCACCACGTATGGAAGCCAATTTGTCGCGGTCACTTCGTGTTATCTTATTTCTGGGCGCCTGTTATTGTTTTACTACTTTGAATGTTGGGTTCATTGTCCTCCGGCTAGCTATTGTTTCTCGGTCGAGCACATCTCTTGAACAGGGTGAGTAAACGGAGAGGATTTGTTACTCAAAGATAACACTGATAAAAAAATTGGTTTTTACACTTTTATTACCGTCACAATTAATTAAGTTCACATATTGACTCTTGATACACGCCAGACTGAAACTGTTATATTTTCTAATATCACTATAATCACTTATTTACTGCACATTATTAATTCGCGTGTTTCGCATTTATAACAAACTTTAAGATGCGAGAGATTCTGTAGAATTGCAACGTGTAACTCGCGAACGATTCTGATGAACTAAGCGACGTTTAACTTCTGAATGATTCTGTTGGACTCAGCGACGTGTAACGCGTGGATGATTTTGTTGAACTGGGCAATACTTGCCTCTGGCTTTAGCTTTTTATACTCCCACACCCCGATATGCCTAAAGATTATAACTGAGCTGCTATTGGTTAATAAAACGCGCCAACATTAGCGTCTATTTTTATATCCAATCAAAAATTACGAAAACATATGCTCTAAGGAAGATATTCCCGCCATTTCTAAGAAAAGCGCGCCAACCTGACGTCATTTGTTTGTCTCTTCTAATTGATAAACAACTCACCCCCTCGCTCATTGTTACTCGCTCTTATTGTCAGTTTCAGTGAGGCCGTGTAAGCTTATTTCCTAACAATGCTTATAATTAACAAACATCTCAAATCAATGTCATACAATAATGCTTATTTACACTACAATCACTCTGGCATTTACATTATTGTGATACAAATTAGTGCCACAACTATAGGAAACATGTACAGATTATTAAAACACACTACTTTTGTCAAGCATTTTCATAGCGTTACCTCATGTGACGGACGTGCTTGAAAGATTGCGATTCTTACATTTTCTTTCCGTCGCAAGAGCTCGTTACCACCGCTGATTGGAATGGTGTATGTAACCAAACACTTATTGCTAAATTTGAAATGATTCCCAAGTAAAAGCATTTTATGAGGGCAGTCCAGAAAGTCCCAGACGTTTTGGCCTATCGTGGCGATGAGTAGGGCTAGTGCCGCCATCTTGGTGTCAGAACGTTTCTACATTCAGTACGCATCCAGCTGTGGTAGCGTGAGGACTGTGCCTTCCTTACTATGCTCTCTGTGAGTTGTTAAAATGTGCGCTGCAATAGAAAATCCTGCTACTTGTGAAGTGCGGTTGGCTAAAAAGAACAAACCAATTGAAATTTATCGTCAACTTTGTGATGTTTACGGGCAGGGAATAATGAGTGAAAGCCGAGTCAAGCAATGGTGCATTAATTTTAAAAATGGCCGTACCAATGTTCACGACGAAGATCGTAGTGGTTGGCCTAGCCTTATGACTGATGAACTGCCAATGCAAATCAATGACAAAATTCGTGATTACAGAACTTTCGGAACATTTTCCCCACATTTCACGGAGTTTGGTGCATCAAATTGATGCTTTGATACTGTCGCTGAACTGCATGTCTGTGTAAACCAGTGGTTGCAGTCGCAGGCGGCACATTTCTACAGAGAGGGTATTGAAAAACTTGTGCCACGGTATGATAAATGCCTCAATTTGAATGGCGATTATGTATAAAAATAGCTTAAGAGTGTACCTTTCAAATGTATTGATATTTGCATTTTGTTAATTGTTTATTTCAAAACGTCTGAGACTTTCTGGATTACCCTCGTATATATGTGAACTTGTCATGGGAAGAAAAGTGGTGTTGACGTTCACATTATATATATATTTTTTCCCCTCCTGAGTGGATTCATTCATTAGAAACAAAAACCATACCGAACAGTCCTGCTTCGTTTTCCGAGCCTGCATGCAACCTAGTCGATTTTCCTTAATATATAAGAGATTATGTAAAGCTGTAATAGATAGAGGAAGTATTTCTCACGCTCCTTGCCTTCTTTGGTATAGTTGCCATCTTTCTTTGTTCTCACTGTTAATTTACTTACATAACGATTTATACAATGCTAACAGTTCACAATAGGCAGCTTCGTTATAACCTATACTTCTCTCTCTCCTCCTCCCACTGTATTCAGGAAAATATGTAATGACATTGCAGTTCAGTTCTCGTAAGTGCCAATTTCATCTTAATTTTGGTGTATTTTACGAGAAGAAAGGATCGAATTCATGTACACCACAATGCACGACTGCTTTAGTGCAACAGATTATAGCTAAATAATAAATAAAATAATCTGCATTTAACTGTTTAAAAAGCCCTAAGTTCTCTGCCAATTTATAATATCCGTTCCCTGCGATTATCAAAAACGTATGAATGTTTAGGTACATGTTCCTGCAGTTGGCAGCAATGGCCGTGCTAAGTAAGTGGTGACAACTGAGTAGGCTTGATGACAAGCCTGCGAAGCATGGCCGCATTCCTTGTTCATGTTGAAACAAAAACTCACATTGTTTGTAACATCATGCTCTATCTACATGATCTACATTGAGAGCAAATTAATCCCCCACTGTTGCTTAGAATTAGAATTTTATTAGATATGTTTAATTTCTATGTGAAGTAATGCACTAAGTTAACTACTTTGTGGTGCAAATACAGAATGGACCATGCGAACCTGACTATTATTAGCTTACAATAAGTTGCTAACTGTACAATAAGCGAATATGTAAGTTATTATGCATACGTGCAATATTTGTCATTGTTGCAAAAATGGCGCTAAGGAATACTGAACATCGTGTTTTTGTGGTGGAAACATTTTTGTATTGAAAATGGTAACTCACTTCTCATTACACGACAATTATATCGTCGACATTTTGTTCCACGTCATGGTACCGTTCCTAGCAGGAACATTATCAAGTTATAGATACAGAACTTCAGGGCAACTGGTTCTGCAATGAAGAAATCATCAGGTCCTGCACACACAGTGAAAACACCACAGAACATCGATAGTCAGACAGACAATAGTCGCTCAACCTGCTGCCTTATCACGTACCAGTTTGAGAACATTTCTGCATAAATATTTACACTTTCATCTGAAAGGGGATATTTCATACATATTATACATTGTACATATGAAAGGGGAACCATGCACATAAGAATTGTATAGCAATGATTTAATTCACTGAATGTTAAAACATTCAAAAGGTAACTTTGTACAGAGCTATTTATAAGCAACGGGCGCGCTAGCTAATTGAATGGAAATTCCTGGAACGCATAACGACCGTGCCTGGCACAGAGTGGTACGACGCTACATGATGGCGCTGAAGCGCAAGGTTCTGAAACCTCATATTTTCATACATGCTTGGGTAACGCGGCCTGAGGGCCAATGGGAAGCATCGTTACATTTTCAAACGTAGAGGACAGCGTGGGTAAGCCGCGCTATATAAGACCAGATTTTGCCGAGGGGGGCACTCTTACTTATTACCAGTTCAGTGCAACAAGAAGCACGCCGAAGCAAGGTGCTACAGATGCACGTGGGTGCATATAAGGGTGGGGATACGTGTGAAGATAGATAGGCCCCTGATAAATATTCAAGTGGTGGGATAAAGTAAATGGGAAAAGCTAGCCGCCCACATTTAATCGAATAATGAAATAAACATCAGTTATAAAGGGAAAACTTGCAGTGTATTTTAACTTGTCTCACCCACAAGAACCTGAGATTAAAGAAACTTAGCAATTAGGTAGGAATGGAGTACTCAACTACCGACGAGCATCACTAGCCGAGGAAAAAAATACAACAGCACGCTGCAAGAGTCGACCACCATTTCCCGCTACACATCCTTGCAAGAAGGTTGTGGATCAGGAGTTAAATGATCGTGTTATAGAAAATCGAATGGCAAACTGTGAAAACTTTCCCAACGTCTTTACATGGTCCTGTTAATGAGGATGAAGCACACTTTCATTTAAACGACAGTGAACCAGCAACATTTTAGATATTGGATTTCAGCTGGCTCTATATAACATTTAGACTCAAATCTACAGCAGCAGCATATGCGCCCTATCCATAGTCCACATGTAACAGTCTAGTGTGGCGATGCCAGTTTTGGAAATATAGTCTCTTTTTGTTTTTTTTTGTTTTTTTTTTTGTTTTAAAGAGAATGAGAAAGCTCTCACAGCGACTTGTATAGATGTGCAACTTTCTTACTCTATTGTTACTTATCGTGAATTGATCTCAACAGCATGTTTCAACAAGTTGCCAAAAGTTACAATGGTTAAACCATGTGATTTCCAGAGGAGGATACATTCCGTGACCTACTCATTCTCCCGATCTATCAATATGGGACCACTTCCTTTGGAATTACCTGAAGTCTCAAGTCTACTTCGGAAACCAAGGGATACTGTTGGACTCAAGGAGGCTGTACAGGAGAAAATCACAGCTAAACCAAACAACATGCAATCAGTGATACAGAAAATGTGTGACAGATTGCAGCAGTGTATCTTAAGTGATAAGGGAAATTTAATTGTGTATTTAGAAACTGAAGTCAGTTCAAAAAGTGGCCTTCAATAATCTATTGTAATATAAGAGTATTACATTTTTAATATGCATTTTATATTCTTAATTTTGGATGTTAAAATTGTCAGGTTCCCATGACCCACCCTTTATTGATGAAATGCATTTCATTTACACTGCTACATAACATTTAAGCAACTATAGGCAACCCAAAGGTAGCAGAAGCATATGAAAAAAGAGTTTCGCTTGGTTTTATAAACACTATTGATGAACCAATGCAATATGAGTAATGATAAACACTAGCATGATATATCTGTAGTTTAAAAAGTGTACCCAAATCTGAGAAGAACCGGAAGTCATCATAAAGAAATGAAGTAAGACAACACAAATATCATATCAATGGGGTGTAATGGACCACCCGAAGAGACAAAAGGGCAATCATATCTTGAATTAATGTTTTAGATAGGATTACTAACCAAAACGTGAGGGAAGAATAAGGGTCCATTTCTCTAGGCGTTCTTCAGGTCCGGAGAGATTCGTGGTGATGGCTTACGCTGCACAATTCTTCGCCCAAGAGCATTTGAAAAACTTATATAAGGATTGGGGTCCGTCGAGCGTGCAGACGTGTCTGTTTCCAAAAACCCTTATCCAATACGGTGGCGGTGCGGGAGAGTATTCTCGTAATGAACAGTAAACACTCCACGGAAGCTGGAAACATACCGTTACAGAATATAGTCACCATAACGCTTTGGTGTCAAAGTTTCGTCTTCTACAATATGAGGATCCATGAATGCGAACGCCTCCGCGGCCAGTGTCTTAGTCTTCCGGTGTGAGCCGCGTTATTTTGTCCCATAACTCACGGTCGACACGTCTTTGAGCTTCCTCTCGGAAAATAATATGAAGATACATTTTTTCACTGGAACCACTGCAAGAAGAAAGGCCACTGAAAGACAAAGTTAGGATGATATCGGATTCTTGAGTCTAGCCACATGAATAATGTCCCGAATCAGATGACGGTCTGAAACGAGATCACCTAAGAATATTATTTGCCGCCACTGCTCTCACCTCATCCGACATGTTCTAGATACCGTTTGTAAGTGTGAATGCAGGAATGGATGCGAGTGTGATTTAGAGAATAAAGAATTGCAGCCCAACGTGAAGGTGCAACTCAATCATTCAACGACACCAACGAATTGCTTGTGAAGTTAAACCCGTCGTTACGAGTGTGCAATTAAATGCAGCTATATAAATGAAACAACAATAAAAAAAAAACAATCCAAAAACCCTGTTTAACGGGGATCAGTTTATCGGATTGTCGGCGTTATATTCGGTTGATGAGGGAATAAGACTTACATTGGTGACTGTACCAGGTAGCGACTTCAAGTACCACAAAGAAGAACGGGACCTCAATTAACACAAAAGACTGTGAAGCATACAATGGGCGTTGCAGCTTGGTCCTTTGTCTCTTCTCTTGAGATCGATTCAAATGCTGAAAGCTTTCTTCCGCTAACTTACAATTTCGAGTACTCCTCACAAGAGACTGAAATGTTTACTATACAAGCAAAATGTGTGTACAATGCAGCACGCTTGTATGTAATGAATTGGGATTCGCCGGCGTTCATTACCACTTTAATTGCGATTTTCGCTTCATTTATTTGTGTTTTAATTAATCTATTTATTTATTTGAACCAGGCCCCGGAATTTGATAACCTAAAATGTTTCAAAAATTACATATAAAATGCTAAAATGTGTAAAAAAATTACAATAATTGCAAAAAAGGACCAACATTCAAATTTATTCAGTTTATTAAAATTACTATACAGAAATTTATAAGTTAATTTATATATAGATATAACTAATACGCAAATAGAAAAAATTGGCATAAGAACAATAGTGTAATAATTTAGAAAGTTAATTTAAAATATATTGGTTCCATGTTCTTATTAAGTATCTTAAAAGAAAATTAAAGAAATTGCTTTAGAAGGAGGTGTTACAAAACTGTAGCATTAACCCTTTGAATTCTCAGATTATACAAATTTCTTAGCGAATGAAGAGGAATTCAACTTATAGCACGATACAAGGATAAGAACAATTCCAACCTGACTGTACCTACTTATCTAATCCTGTATCATCCCTAGTTTGGGACATGAATTCATAACTATAATTATATCTGCTCCCTTGGCAATAACTACTCCTACAACCACATGCAACCCTTTCCAGACCATTAAATAGAAATGATTTTGTAAAGGTAGAATCAGACTGAAAAATCCACTGCCATAACCGGGATTTGAACCACGAATATTCCGGTTTCCTTCCGGTCGCTCTAACCTCCTTAGCTACCATGGCAAAATGCCGGCACGACATTAAATTTCCCAACCGACTGGGATCTAAAATTCATTTTGAAATGACAACCCCAATGGCAACTTACAAAATGAGTCAGTTGGAGGAATTTAATATCGTGCCGGCATGTTGCCATTGTAGCTCAGTTGGTTAGAAGACACGACGAAACCAAAAGATCCGTGGTTCAAATCCCAGCTATGAAAATTTTTCAGTTTGTTTTTATCTTTTCAACCTTGCCTTATACACAGCGTAGGTGAAAGAACAATTAATTACCAGGAATGATTTTTACCACAAAATGAACAAAGTAAATTTTATTTCGCAGTTCACAGTGATCTTTATGATGGTTGAAAAGTAATCTTTATGTAAAAATGTCAATACTATAAAAATCTGCATAATACTTAACGCAAACAAGAAAACTACTAAATAAATACACAAGTAGTATGAAAATGACGTAAAACCGAAAAAAAGTAAGAAATGATATAAAATGACCCATAAATGTGCATTTTCATAATCTGGGGCTCTTGATAGAATTTATGTACAGATTAGCAATGCCTCAAATGCAACAATTAAAAGATGACACTTCATCAGAATCTGGGCCCTGTTTTGCCCTTCGAATTTAAAGAGACAATAGACAAACAGATGATAATTGAATACTCGAATACACCAGAGGTAATTTTGGGAGCCACCCAAAATAAATGACAATAAAATATTTCTCTTAGCTTCTCTCGGGAGCGGAAGTGGAGGAATATTCACTCGCAGTTCGTATGCATATAAAATCAGTTAGTGAGTGTCTTCTCAAGATTACAGCATCAACACCACGCATGTTATCCCTCTTATATAGTCCATGGGTTCAATATTAGACTGTAGAAAAACAGCTGGAAATTCTTGGTTCCTTGGGTACGAATGCCATCAGCTAACAGCATTAATTATAACGCAGGAAGAAAATAAAATATGATTTCATAGGATTTTCTTTCAATTTAAAGGAATATGATTCTTGCTTTCATAATCTCAGTTACCTGATGTTAAAACAAAGACAGTAGTACCACTGAAACGTGAGATTCAGAAAGTTTGAGACACTTATCCAATGGCCAAATACAAAAACAAGTTTTAAATGTTCCTTTCGAAGTTAAAACCGGGTAACGAAGAGTTAGTTTTTTGACTTTGGTTTCTAAAGGAATACTTTATATTTTATTTGCCTTAAAACATTTTAGGGGAAACCGAAATAACAGAAAAGACATAAAACATGGTCAAGTACATTGAAGCGTGTTGCCAAGATAGTGTTTTAATCTTCAATAAGTTTCAAAGAAATACACGGTGTACTGGTTGTAGATTTACAGTCTATCAGTAAGAGTGGGGCACAAAACTGTTAAAACGTTCTTTAAGTGTCACTTCATGCGATGACTGAACAAATGTCAAAATGAGCAAGCATCCTAAAGCGCTGAATTTGTAGGCATTCTTCCTAAGGCCTGAAGAAATATCTAAACGAAAAGCTCGCAAAGGCAGCCTGAGTTCCGGGCAAGGACGTTTGCATACATCTGCGTGCTATTTGGTTGTGCTCCTTATGATGTGAATGAAACGCGTAATTCAGAATGACTGGATACACACACAAAAGCACGCGCATCTGAGCGTATCTGAAAACATTTCTCAAGCCCAGTCGGGAATCGAACCCGGTACTCTTACATGCAAGCGCTCTACTAGCTGAGTCAAAGGCTAGCCTAATCCCCTTTTTGATCACTAAAGGCACCATCTTGGAGAAAAGATCTATAGTTAAAGGTTGTTTTGACACAACTATGAATGTTTATTAAGCGGTAAAACAAAAGACAAATGATACATCCCTCATTTCATGATATTCTAAATTCTCAGCAGTCTTCGATTTTACTTTTTTGGAGAATAAGGTGGCTGGTATGAAAGTTATTCGTATATTAAAACAATGTACATCCCCCAATGTCCTGTTATCTTAAATGGCATGGATAATTGCTTCCTATGTAACTATTACCAAACATCTGCGCAATTAGTTAAAACATAATATGGATATATTTGAAACACAAATTCAATCTAAAGTTTCCCTTCAAGCCCAAGTAATTTCCTTATTAAAATGGCATATGGTATTCATAAAGAGGACGAGAATGTATTTTCATTTCACATTTCGAGGTAAAAGGAAAACGCACCATTATTAATTCATTTGTTATTTACTCCGTGCAAGATAATTTAGACAAACGAAAAGCTATAAATGGATAATTGTCAGTTTTGAATGTTTGTTTTTAATTTCAGTTGTACCTAACAAAGGACGGAACTAAAATGAAATTTCAAATTAGTATGGTAAGACTAAACAGCATTGTTCCACATAGAGGAAGCAAAAATAAATCATCAGAGAATAATTACTAATATCCTCGTTGCAGTTTGCAACCATGCCTCTGGATATTTGCTTTCTTTAATCATTCAACCGGACTACGAAATGGCGTATGTTACGCGTTTACCATGTAGTTTTCTGAGAATTTGCAGAACTACCCCAATACTCAAGTATGACCGTTTAAAATACTGCCAATAAATCTGCTTTGGGTGTATATGGTTATTTTTCAAATCTTTCAGGATGCTGAAATTTTCGGCTCACTTTATTTAACTCGAAATTAATGGTTGGATAAAGCAGACACATGTGAAAAAATCTGAAGTGTTACACTCACATGACTTTCTCTACTCCTGTATAAACTATTTTTTACAAACGCTTATTCTCCATATGCTTCATGTTAATCGAGATGTTAATCTTACTGCTAATTTTCTTGTACTTGCAAGGTGAGTATGGTAGGCTTTAAGCGATAGTCAAATCTTTTATGAGCTGGTTGCTATGTGGCGCATTCCATTCTCTTTGCATCTCCAGTGCATAAAAAAGAAATGAATAACGAAAAAGAAACTTATTGGAAAATTTAAGGGAATAACAAGCAATATCTCGAAAATGGTTCACTCAACAAAAAAAAATGTATACGACATAAATTGTGTATTTTAACGCAATTTACATTTTTGTGTAGTAAAATTTTGTCTATCTCTTATTGTTTACCAGTTATGCAGAAGTCGTTCACAATGAAGAATGCTTTTGGAGACGAAAATGTTACGAAGAAAAATATTTAAAGTGATGTATAGTTTCACCAGCTTAAAGGTGGAACTTTGTTTCAGTTATATCCTGTGTCCTCCGGCCCACATCTAGTGCTTGTAGAGGTCTGCCGCGTCTGAACCGAGCTCGAGCCCACACCGAGCCTGAGAATAGATTATACTGCACCACCCGGCCCAGGCGCGATTGTCTTATTTTGTTTTCAGTAACATTATTGTGCATCTATTGACTTATTATTCCACCAAACGCTGCTGTCTACAGTGCGAAGGGACTCAAGTACGATTTCTGGTACCGGCATAGGGATTTTTTTACCTGCTAAGAGGCGTCGTAAGAGATGCACTTAGGTCCTTGGGACCAATTGAGGAGCTCTTTTACAGAAATATTGGCAGCTGAGGTCCTAAAACCCATGTAGTAAGGGCCTTATTGACCACATGCCGACCCTATTACTGCACTCTGCCCAGGATGTCCTGGGTGTGAGTGGACAGAGGGAGACGGAGTTTGCAGCTACCGTGCTTGTAACGTTATTCGCAATTGGCCGAAGTGAGAATGTATTTCATTACTACTGCTATGGATGTGTGCATACTGCGATAATTCTGCTGTTCCGGCCATCCCAATATGTCGGGTCAAAAATGTGATAAATTTTTTTACTTTATTTTCCCTTTATATGAAAATTTTCCGTTACTTTTTATTTTATGAAAATGGTGATTATGATTTTGATTAAATATATTTTTAAAATACTTACACGACAAATAAAATGCATAATATGTTGAAGGTGACAATTGTTTTTCGTCTTTATTTTGAACTCCGAGCCCGAACAAGCATTTTTTTAAATTAAGCCCGAAACCGGCCGCAGACCTCTAAGTGCTTGTGTCTTCCTTTCTCTGCAGCGTGTATAGCGGACGATTCTGATACCCAATTATGTGTGGGGGCACAAGCCCTGCTGTAACTGAATCAACTACTTTTGCAAATTACACACCAATATTCATTTGAACAGATTATTCACGAGGCATAAAAACTGAATAACAGAAATGAATTAAATAATTTCAATGCATTCATTCATACAGCTCAGCTTCCAACTTAACTATGAATTCAAAACTTTCCAAAAGTCTGTTTGTTTAATTATTGTTAGAAATACAGTGAGCACAAGAATGTTGCCAGTAAGCAGAATATACACTAAAAATTACAAAACATAGATTTGGCATTATTATAGCAATTCTTCTTGTGCTTAAAAAGCAAACATTTTCTTAATAAGAAACAGCATCTAGGTAATTGTCTTCCATCACTATAATCACTTTCTTGGGGATCCATAGCCACAAGACAAGGAAACATTCTTTCATAAACGTTCATGATATCCTAAACTGCAAGATATCCTAAAGATGTTGAATTTCCTTTGGATTGATGCTGAGTCTATCTCAATAAGCATATACTCGTACTTGGGGCAGGGCAGTCATTGAACGAAATTCAAACATAACTTTGGTTCACGATCAATGTTTCCATTGTAATCACACTGTTGAGTAATAAAATTTATGGTGTGGTAAAAGAGTACTTCCCAATTTGTATAATTTTTACTTTCTCTACCACCTACTTATAGTAGACACAGGAAGTATTGCACTCCACCTAGAAATCTGTTATCCAGATTTCGCCGGCAATACATACATATTATGAGGTCCCCTGAGTATTTTAGGGAAAAATTACTGAGGGAGGGAATAACGCTTTTTGAACTCAAAAATGATACGTTGTATAAGTACCAAACATAGTATTTAAATTCGACATCTTCCAAGAATGAAAAACGATTTTCAAGAAAATCCTTCCCCTTACAAACTGCCTTTTGAATAGAAAATGTTTCGTTATATTTTTAGATTCTCAGATATGGCTCAAATAAAATTTTTAAATATCACAAGTTTAAGATAAATATAAGTACAAGAGTTTACTACACAAAAAATAAAGAAAGAAAAGATCTCGGTAGAACACAAAATTATTTATGTCAAAAATTATGATGCATTAATCATCTTCGAGATATGGTTATTGGTTTCATTTTTCCAAAGTTCTATACATGTATACGTTCTATATAGCCTAAAGTCACTATTCTATTATTTCCCTTAATGTCATGCAGAAAATTTGGAATTTCAAAGAGAGTTAAAGATATAACTATAGCCTCCTCCTTGCAATATAGCCAAATGTGTAACGAAATCATATCTGCAGACATTTACGTCGATTAACATTAAAGAAAGAGAAAAATAAGCAGGTATAACACAATTGGTAGAAGGGACATAAAACAAACAATAATGGTTAGAAAAAGTAATTTGAACATCAGTTTTTACTTTCTCTACTACGTATAGTAAATAGAGGAAGTATTGTATTCCACCCAAAAATTCGATACCGAGATTTCACGGAAATATATGTTTTGAGACCCCCTGAATCCAAAAAAAGCATTTTTGGAAACATGTCCGTGTGATAAACACCAAACTTGGTATTTAGGTTCAGTATCTTCCAGAGATGCGACACGAAGGTTTTCAAGAAAATCTCCCCACCCCAGATTACCCTTTACATAAAACATTTATCGAAAATTTTAATTTTCTCAAAAATGGCTTTGACGATTTTGATTGAAATATCATATATTTAAGATACTTTCATGACAAATAAAGTGTATATCTTGAATTTTCTGGGACTGTCTCCAAAAGTATTCTTCATTGTCAACGACTTTTGTATAACTGGTAAACCATAAGAGATAGACAAAATTTTACTACAGAAAAAATGTCATATACATGCGTTAAAATACACAGTTTATGTCATATACATTTTTTTTGTTGAGTGAACCATTTTCGAGATATTGCTTATTTCCTTAAATTTTCCAATACTTATACTTCTCAAATGGGAATTCGTTATTCATTTTTTTTGTCCTCGTAATGCAAAGAGAATGGAATACTCCACATAGCAAGCAGCTCTTAAAATATTTGACTATGGCTTAAAGCCTACCAATTCCCCTTGCATCTACAAGAAAATTAGCAATAAGATTAACATCTCGATTTCTCGATTAACATGAAGCACATGGAGAATAAGCGTTTGTAAAAATAGTTTGTACAAGAGTAGAGAAAGTCATGTGAGTGTAACACTTCAGATTTTTTTCCTAGGAACCCCCCGCTATTGCAATCTTCTTATACCGATGATTCCACTATGAATTTACCTTGTTGGGTGGCATTTAGAATACAATTTACGTGGAATATGATGTTCCGAAAATTATTTGATAAGCTGAAGAGACTTATTATGGGCATTAAGAACCAAAATTGTAAGGTCATGGGATATTTTTATAAAAATGAAATATTACCTCATATATAGCCTATTTTCAAGCAATCACTCAATTTTCTGAAAAGTGAACATTTGGTGTTTTATAGATAAGCAACTTAATTGATAAAATTTTATTTTTCATCGTGAGATTTCTGTGCTATATAACACTTCACTTCACAAAAATTGAAGGTTAAATGGAGCTTTTGGTATTACCAACAACAGAACTGTGTTGCATGTCAGCAACATAAGCCATTACTGAAATTAACTCGAGGAGTAATCGTTTACACCCGAAAAATATATTGTGACGATTTTAAAAAGCAAAAAAAGCAAAATGAACAAAGACATCCTCAATGCACATGGGTGGTTATTCACAACACCACAATTCAAATGCAAACGACTCTGCTCGGAGACAAATGACATTCCCGAACAACAAATGTAAAAAACGGAAAACAAAGCATTATCTTCTGCTGCTTTTCAGATTTTTATTGTCCTCAAAGCAAGAGACCACATAACTACTATTCCGATTTTCTTTTTCATGCATTTTGCTTCTCCTATTTGCTTTGTTTTCAAGCGTATGTATTTTGGGGTATCTCTGAAACAAACTGACAAAGTTCGAAACGCAAACAACACAACTACCTGGAAAAGGGAAACTAATTCAAATCACAATTAGAGGCACTAGTACCCGAGGTACACTCACTCTCACTTATGCTGTCACCGCAGCTTCAGGTAGCACACTACTGGCGTTTACAGGTGGGGTATGTATAGCAAGGAAGAGGTGTGTGTATCTGTTTACCCTTTCGCGTATGAAGTGATGTCCTATTTTGTGTGCACAGTTCTAATTATTCACATATGAATATATAACTTTGGGGATAGGTTTACTGATCATCACTTATAACAACCATGTTTAAATATGTAACTAAATAAAAGGCAGTTTTGCACATCTCCACGCAAAAATATTTTTAATTGCAACATAAGGTAAAACAAACACATTATACTTCGTACTCTCAATGAGGACACATTATTGGAATCCGATTTCGAATCTCGATTAGAGTTACTCGGATAAGATTTTTGCGGAGTTTGCCCTTATCCTGAAAAGATGAATATTGGGTAAGTTTAAGCTCTGTGGACCCCGGGCTCATTTGAGCATAATTTCGTTCATAGTCCGATGTGACCCAAACGATTAAAGGAGGCTAAACTAAAAAACAAAAACCAAACCTTTTGAAATAATATTTTTATGACAATAATTGTAATATAAAATGAAGTATATTATACTTTTTACTCAAAGAGGACATATTTACTACACATTATTTTAATAATCTGTCCACCGAATGCTGCATGGAATTGTCCTAACAATGTCTTCAAATGGTAAATTGGCTTCCCATATACCCAAATTCATTCGCGATGCACCTCTGAAATATTTGCACACATCGCGTGAGCTACAGTTAACACACACAACTGCTTGGTCGAACAACAAGGGCAGAACGCTCCAGAGACATGCCTTCCTGCTATCAAATACCATTCAATACAGATGGACCACTAGAAGAAGGTGAGCGAGAGGAATGTGCTACGTTAAAATTTTCTACTGTCCCCAATAATTTTATGCACACTAGTATCGTATAAAATACATAGTTTTGTCAGATAACTCACCCATGGCTTCACTTTGTTCCATATACCCTTAACGCCTGTTATTACTCGCGCAAAACTTCTGGAATCGTGACCTTGATTGCCACCCCAGCCGCCGAGCCTAGGAATGGTTTATGTTTAGCTTAATCAACGAACGCGATATAATACCTTTGCTTACTCACAGTGCGTAACACATACAGTCTGCACAGAAAGTGTCTGCATCTGGTTGAAATTTTAAAGAGAGCAGCAGTATCTAAATAGTACTTATTTTATATTTGTTATATTTATAACCATGGCTCCTATGTTTTCAAAGTTAAGTGGTAAGGTGTTACATAGTCAAAGTAGGGAAATAATTGCAAATGTCATCGACTTCATGAAGCAAGAAGCAGAGATGAAGGAAGAAATTATATGTTCATCCGAGTTCCACAAAAGCCTTAAGAGGGTGAAAGAAAGAGTAGTCAAAGCAACTGGTGTTTCACCGAGTTCCGTTTCCAGAGTTCTAAAAGATAAGAAAAAAAAATCATATGGATGAAAGAATGCCATTTGACACACCTGGGAAGAAACATAAGGTCCCTAAACGTATTATAGAAATAGACGATTTCGAATGCGTCATTCGGCGCACGATTCACAATTCGTATGTGGAAGAAAAAACTGTGCTAACAATAAGCAGATTGCTCATCAAGCTGAAAGACAGCAGAAACTTTCAAGGTGGTGCTACAAATCTCAGAAAAATTATTAAAGATTTAGGGTTCAAGTGGAAGAAACCGAAATCAAATTGAAGAGTTCTAACAGAAAAGCAAACTAAATAAATAAAATAAAAAATAATAATAAAATAAAAAAATAAAAAGTAAATGTTGCCATGATAGCTTAGTCGGTTAGAGCAACGGCACGGAAAGCCTAAGATCCGTGGTTCAAATCCCGGCTATGGCATTTAATTTTTCAGTTTGATTCTACCTTTCCAAATGACTATAATTTTATATGTACTTATATCAGTGTGTACTTATATCAGCATCAATTTTCAAGGTGGTGTTACAAATTTCAGAAAAATACTATAGTGTATGAAGATGAGTCATACATACACAGCAGTCATACAGCATCTAAAAGTTGGAGTGACGATAGCGAATTAGGTTTGCAGGCACCTGTTGCCAAAGGGCAAATACTTGTTATCGTTCATACTGTTGGAAAGATCGGCTTCGTTCCAAATGCCCTTCTTTTACAAGTCGCAATAAACCACAGGAGATTTTCATCAAGAAATGAATACAGAAAATTACATGAAGTGAATCAACGCCATGTTGATACCTAATATGCCTGCTGGGTCTGTTCTGGTTATCGACAATGCTTTACAATGCGTCAACACTCAAATTGACAAACCACCTACCTAAAATTCCTTGAAAGAAGAAATGAGAGCTTGATTACTTAGACATAATATAGCTTTAGATGAAAGCATGAGTAAAACAAAGCTATATAACTTAATTAAAGCCAACAAACAGCTTCAGAAGTCATACATACTTGACCAGATAGTAATACAACATCGCCATAATGTACTTAGACTGCCATCGTATCGCCCAGAACTAAACCCAATCGAATTAATCTGGGCTGATATAAAAAATGGGTGGCATGCAGAAATATCACTTTTAAATTAAAATATGTGGAGCAGTTATAACGCCAGTAATTTGCTGAAATTGGAAGGCCAGAATGGGAAAATGTATGTTGACATGTTGAATAAATTAAGAATCATTATTTCGAAGAATACGGAATTGCAGAAAATCAAATAGAAAGAATTCTCATCCAGGATAATGGTGCAGAAAGTAGTGACAGCAGTGATGACGGCAATAATGTGAGTGATTCCGCAGAAGAGGAAGGGTTGTTAGGTGTGGAAGAATTGGAGGCAATGATTGACAGTGTTTTTTATACTAAGCGTAGATTTTAATATACGGTATATAACTAAGTTTATCAGCGCAATGCAATGCATAACGGTGTGCGGATATTTGACAATGACTGTCCCACGCACTCCTGCAACATGCAGACGACCGGTCACCTCCTGATCTGGTAGGTAACTCGCTTCCTAGCTGTCATTAAGATTTTCACGTGTCTAGAACTGTTGCGCCAGTTATAGCAGCGAGAGCCAAATAATGCGTAACATGTATCATAGAGTTATCTTCAAGCATGCATGGGTGATTCATGCACGCATTTCGTAATAAACAAATCGACTACGTGAGCAGATAAACAGTTCAAGCCCCCTCTCGCACCTCAGGACACTCGCCTTCTTCTGGTGGTCCAACAGTACCAATAGAGGAAACTCGGCCGAAAAGCACGAATATGCTACACTAGCGCTCCTAGCGCAATGGGCTGGAGGATTTCTATCAGTTATGTGGGAAATATGGAGAATTAGCTGTTAAGGTTTGCTTTATTGAGTTTTAGCAATGACAGCCTTCCAGGACGGGAAAGTGTATGCGGTATTTTATTGCCAGAACTATAGTTGGCAAAAGAATGCCGTTCCTTTCTTTCTTTCGAGTTCCTCGAGATGAAGACAATTACACATACCCTTATTAATTTAAAAAACTACATTTTTCAGGAAGGGGTAAAGATAATTATGCTCACAGAATGTTATTTCTCAGTTCTCACCATACATACAATAATATAAAGTGGAAGTTTGTATTAACCATTAATGAGGTTTTATGTTAATTATTTTTTGTGTTCAAACAATTTATATTTTTCTTTCCTTAAAGAGAATTGTCTTTATTCTATAGGGTGCCACAGACGTCGGAAGATCAAAATCTTTTATTTGGTACTCAGTAACTTATTTCAGTGGTTGCTGAGGCTAAAACTATTTATATATCAAAACTAATTCTAAACAATAAAAGTGAATGATTGCAGTCCGACAGTCATACATAAAAAGAAACGAGCGGTGCATCGCAAACTCAATTACATCTTTAAGGTAATTTGCAATACTCTTTCCAATTAAAACCAATTAAGTACAATATGGAAAAGACTGTGGAAGAATGAAGTAAAGTAAGAGCTCAAAATCGCGATATGATTTGAACGACACACACGATCGATTATACGATCGATTTCAGCTTTTCTAACTTTTAACAGATTCTCTGGGTCAAAGTCACCTTTTCTACGAAATACGCCTTGGTAGCTCGTGATATTCGTATTTTCAGCACAAAACAATTGTGTTAAAATTAGATTTTATTTAGCAGCAACGCAAAACCTATGAATGATCATGAGCTTCAAAGCACATCTTATAATTTCTGGAGTTGCCAATATTGTCGGCATAAATGAAGGCTAATATAAACAATAATATTGTGTGACCTGTAAAGGTTGACTGAATTCACACTTGAAATATAAAGGCTTGCATTCTTGTTTCTGACGTGCATCGAAAAGAAAGTGAATAAATTTGTGTATTTATTTCGCTTTTAGTAGAAATCACGACGTGTGTCACATCATTTCCATTAGTTAAATCAGCTGATTTACATGGTGATACCGTCGCCAGCCATCCCCATGTTAAATCGTCCGGATTTCCTGTGTTGGTATTGAATGGTATTTGCTGCTATGTATGTGCCCACTGAGAAGGTTGGTAAAATGCCTCACGAAGCTACGGTGTCAGCATTAATGGAAGAGAGTGTACAATCTCAGAAAACAATATCCGTATACTTATCAGCAGAACGGTGCTATGTCAAGATCACAAAATAGTTTTTTTTTTATTTTAGAAATGTGTGAAATTTCAAGACATATTGCACATCAGAAGGAATAACTCCATAGAAACTTTTAGAGAGTTTAAGGGGCTATCGCTATATGACAGTTTTTCTATGTTCGAGTGAATTACACAAAAGGGTGGTGATATTTTCCTTTTTCATTGTGTTAATCGTCAAACTATCAATAAGCCAAGGTTATTCTATATTTTAAATGTGGCTCAAATGTGAGGAATACATAGTTGAAACAATCGAAGAAAACGTTTTTCACGTATATTTCTATTTTTCTAATCTGGCATTTATAACTTAATCCGAACACCATTAGACAGCAAAGTGACGAGACCCAAAACTAGTTGATGCAATATATGACAGTTCTAACAAATGCTTCTAATTTTTGAAGAGATCTGTATTTTTTTAAATCGACGTTTATATCCAGAATAAAATTAAGAAACTGTGTCGTAAAAGCAATAAATATACATTTTATACTCATGGACTTCAAGACGAAGGATCCTGTTTAAAGGATGCGTGATTAAACCTATTTTAAAATACAGATCGACGTCAAAAGTGCTAGGGGGTAGTGTAAATCGAAAACGGCAATGACATAAAAGAACCTACCGTAGTATTTATATTAGCCTTCGAGAATGCCAGAAAACAACTGTAAAATAAGCTGGGAAAAAGTATAACTCACAGATCAGAAAAATAATCTCCGGGTTGAGGACAGGAGAATGTGTCTTTTCTTTTATTTATTTATTTACAAAGATCGATTAGCAACAATATTGTGACCTGGCTGCCCAGATCGGGTATTGCGCAAGAGTGGAGGGGATAAGCCAGTTAGCATAGCGTTACCACGCCGAGTTGAGCGTGGGTTTAGTCAGTCGAGGCTAGTTGCTGCAAGAGGCAAGTTGTTAGTGTGTGCGCGCTGCCCATACCAGCAGTATGGCGTCCTCACCGACAGACAAGGAAGCAAGGAGGTAATGTAATCCCCTTTTATTAATAAATATAGTTGCCATCCACTTTCATTTAACGTGAATTATTAACTTTTAAGATCCTCGGTAACCAGTCGCTCTACCCCCCATTGAGCTAGTTTGTTTAGAGGCCACGACAATATATAGAGAGGAAAAAACAGCTCCAAAAGTGTAGAGGTTGGCTACATCAATGTAACTCCTCATAACATAACAATATGTCTCACAAAAGCGGAAGCAGCACAATAGTTCATAGATACTACGCAGCTGCACAACCGAACTGTCTGTAAGAAACTAAAGGTCGGAATCTTCGGAGCTTGAGCTGAAACTAAGTAGAATATCTTGAGGAAATCGTTTTATGAGACGGGTTGGCCGGCGTGTTCTAGATGATACTCCACAACTTCAGGAACCTTCTGTAGGCGGAAGAAGAAACGGCGCGCGGTTTGACGGATGAACTGCTTTATAGGGAAAAGGCCGAGTTCTTGGCGTAGCTAATGGTTGCGCACGAACCAGGGAGCACTGGTAGCGATACATAGCACCTTGTTCTAAACTACCTGCAAGCGATGCAGATGGGATTTGCAAGCTCCACCACAGATAGGAGCAGCGTAGGTCAGGATAGGACGAATGAGGGAACGGTATAACAGTAGACAGGTATCAAGTCCAATATATGTACTCTATTGAGTAGCGGAGAGAGCTGAGAAAGCCGGGTTGAAGCAAGGTTAACAGTACAATGGATATGTGGGTGCCAGGTAAGGGTGGTGTCGAATAACACTCCAAGATACTTTACTGGAACAGTAGAAGGTAAACAGGGAATACAGGTGTTATGGATATACAAATATGGAGGTGAAGGAATGGTACGAAGAGAGAAAAATTTTGCCTCTGTCTTGTGGAAATTCAGTGAAATGCGCCAGGTAGAGCACCAGTGAATAAGAGAGGCCAATGAATCCTGCAAAGCAGCAACAGTAGGAATATCGTGATGGGAGTAGTAAAGTACTGTGTCGTCGGCATATAACGCTACTTCTGCAAGCTTGAAGTTCGGAAGATCTGAAGTGTAAACACTGAACAAGATGGAGCCCTGAGGAACACCAGCCTGAATGAATTTCGGTGAGAAGCATGTGCCACCTATACGGTCGACGAACTGTCGATCCGAAAGAAAACTAGCAACAACTTCCAGCGAGTACTGGGGAAGACCTACACGAAAAGGCCATCTGACACACTTTATCAAATGCTGGACGACACCCAAGAACACGGTCGGTGTATATTGTCCATTTTCAAATCCATGAACAATGGCTTGAGTGAATCGAGCAGTTGGTGTGTAGCAGAGTGATGTGGTCGAAAGCCCAAACTGAAATGGTGGGATAAGAAGAATATGTCTGCTCACGTTGATAGTTTACCATCGCCTGCCACATTGCCAACGGTAGCCGAATTCCGCTTAGCTAAGTGGAATCGAGACGAATTTATCTGCTCACGCTGACTGCTTACTAGAAATGTCAAGGACATGCGTTTTACTCGTTCGTTTCGTATGGTACATAATCAGACTCGCTCGTTTCTCCCAGCCAATTCGTTCGAATAGTAGCAACGAATATACCGAACTATGGTCCAGTTCTTGGTTCTCTCGTGGGAGATGGGCATTTACTCGTTCGAGACTTCACATAATAGCATTGTTCTTAGGTGTATTGCGTTAGTGCATTAGGACAAATGAATGACAGCATCATATACCATGTTTCTTACTTGTTTCTTACTGCCTTTTCACTTTGCTTCTACCTATTTTTACGATCAAATCTTCTTTTACTACAGTATGTTACACAAATTCCGTTTTGTCACGTTCTATTCTGCCATTACACCTAACCAGAACATATTTTAATATATGTTCCAAAATAGATGTCATAAGTTTTATATTTGACTTCATTAAGAATTTCTGAGTGATGAAAAAAACAAACAAACAAAACAAAGCAAACCAAAAAAACTCAGAGGCATGTGTATAAACATTTAGTCAAATGCGCATTACAAATTACATAATTTCGTTTGCCACCGCTGAAATAGGAGATCGCTGTCCCGTCGCTTAAAAGATACTGGCGAACTCCTCTCGCACAGATTTCATCTCGTTTCACTGCATGCCAGAATGAACCAAGATTCGATTCAGAGATTGCAGAGTTGCACAAAAGGACAAATATACTTATGACCTGTTTGTCCGTCCTACATTCGCAGAAAAGTAATAGAATGTCAACATTTAATTGCGTTTCCATCCCATCGGCAACTGTAAACGAGACAACTAATAAATAACGCCGAATGATGTAAACAAATATGAAAGTGGTGGTGCAATTTTAAATGAATCCGGAGACCACTTTAATCTCACAAATCTTTCCTCTTATCGCTGGAACGAATTTTCCCTTCTGTGAAGAGAAGAGTCAAGAAATGTATAAACTGCTCTACTAGTAGGCAAGGAAGATAATGTTGGGAAAATGTTTTAAATTTAAATTCTAATTAATTGCCTACTACTTTTAAACCTTCTATGAATCTTCTGCTTTTAGTACATCATACTACTTTCGATCAATTAAACAGAAGGTGATGTTCAATTGCAACCATACTGGATATCGTTATGAAGTTATTATTTTGTGATTCTCACATCGCAATCTTTTATTTTCATAAACTTTTCAAGAAGACCATAGAGTTGCAATGGCTGGCCATAGCTCTACTTAAATGTTAGATTTAAATTAGTATATTTGTTATAAGGCAGCAGTATAATTAGTTTTTTTTCTAATCTTTAGGCACTTGCAATTGGGTTCAATCATGAAATTTTTTAATTTTATTAAGGTCTTAATTTCTCAACATAAGCTTAACCTTCACTTCATCATGAGCAAATCTACCGATGAAATAGGGATCTCTAGTGGGAATACCTACTACAAATACATCTTTGAAAATTTAGTTTGCTATATAATGATGAAGATTCTGCCACACCTAAAGCATTCATATGTTTCACACCATGTATGCCGGATGAAAGCCTCATTTATACTGAAAAAACCCTGTCTTCAAGTATAATAGGCTCAATCGCCGAAATCTTTCAATTTATTCAATTTCCTGGTCTCCTATGCAACACAGGAAGAACTTAAGTTATTTATGATCGATCAGTTACTAAACTAACGAAGCAGAACTCACGAAAAGGCTATATAAGAAGAGTTTGAGTATTTGCCTCAAGAAGGTAAACATTTCTGAAAGTAAGCAATGGCTGAATGTTATCAGGATATCCACTAAGTATGAGGTATCAAAGAAATTACATTGCCATCGTTTTCCTGATGAGATTGGACTTCTTCCGAGAAATGATGCGCACTCTGAGGTTCCTTGAATTTAAAGCAAAAGAAGATGGAAATGACTTCGCCCCCGGGCTACCAACAACAAAAGATTTCTTCTTTCCAACATCCCCGCTACATGCTTGCAGTTTCTTCATTCATCTCAGTTTCTTATTTCTTTTGGTAAACAGGCAGTGTTTGCACACAAAATATACAAGTTTTTATCAGTAAGAATGCAGTCAAGCTTCGGTTCTTACGATAGAGTCCAAAGCGGTTGCTTTCAGAAACGTGTCGTACAAAAGAAGCATGCTAAGAACCATCAATACTACCAAATTATAAAGTAAAGTAGTTGCAACATGTCAATCGCTCACATTTTGTCCATACACATTCTAGCAAGAGCAAAGCAATGTTGTTTATAATATTTTAATTTTATCAATAATAGTGGGCGAATGAGTTTTAAAATATTATTTAAGGAGTATCTAATTAGTATGACTATATTCAGAGGCATGTATTTGTTATGTATTGCTCAGATTATGCATTTGTGCTATATATTGCACATAAAAGCGCGCAAAGAATGTTGAAACTTAGTATATGCGTAATCAGACAAAATGACCCATAGCAGTTTATAATCGCAATATCATTATCATTTAGCTCAACCATCGTAAATTACACATAGCGACCACAAGCAACCTATAACAAATTCTGTACATAAAATACTTAGGCTCATTCAGATTTCCAAACAATCATCGCTTTATACATACTTCTCCAAAAACAGTAGGAAAACTAACATCTTGTTAGTTACAAAGGTTTCTTGTTAGCAGAGAGGGAGCTTGTGAGAGACAAGCTTTTTTTCATTAGAATCGAAACAATTATCTGCCATCCGTAAAGAATTTGGCATAAATCTATTCCAAAATACGTAATTTAATTTAAATACTTAATTGTTATCTCAGTGCAATTTCATGCCACTATCTTTTACCCTTTCGTACATATACACTTTAAACGGACTTTCAATCACTTTGTTTGAAATATTTCTGCACCTTTAATTTTAAAGTTATTAATTGATTCAATTTTTACATTTTAGAGCAGAACATATACCAGTCTATACTTTCTATAGTACTTTCAGTAGATACTTTTTATAGTAGTATCTAAGGTAGAGGAAGTGTTTCATTCCACCCAAAAATTCGATGTCGAAATATCACCAAAAACACATATTTTGAGGTGAGGGTGTTTGTGTGTGCGCGCGCGCTACTTAGAATAATAAAGCACCGAAACTAAAAGTGAGATAAAAAGCAAACGTAAGTTCAGCATCTTCCAAGGACACGACAAGTTTAAGAAAATCCCCCCCCTAAATTATCATTTAGATGGAAGTTTTCTCAAAAATGGGTCTATCGATTTGGATTCCAATACCACATGTTTAAGATACGTGCTCGTCCAATAAAATGCATATCTTGAGTTTTGTGCAAACTGCAGGTGAAGTCTTGTTCACTTTGAGTGAATTTTACACAATTTTGTATAATTAGTAAGGCAACTATACATGCATCGCGAGATAAAAAAATCTGATGTGTTACATTCACATGACTTTCCCTACTCTTGTACAAACTAATTTTACAAACGCTTATTCTCCATATTCATGTTAATCGAGATATCGAGATGTTAATCTTATTGCTAATTAATCTTATTGCTTTAGCTATAGTCAAATATTTTAAGAGCTGGTTGCTATGTGGAGTACTCTATTCTCTTTGCATTACCAGGACAAGAAAAAATCTGATGTGTTACACTCACATGACTTTCTCTACTCTTGTACAAACTATTTTTACAAACGCTTATTCTGCATATGCTTCATGTTAATCGAGATATCGAGATGTCAATCTTATTGCCAATTTTCTTGTAGATGCAAGGGGAATATGGTAGGTTTTAAGCGATAATCAAATATTTTAACGTTGGTTGCTATGTGGCGCATTCTATTCTCTTTGCATGTCCAGGACATAAAAAAATGAATAACGAATTTGAGAAAAAGTATAAGTATTGGAAAATCTAAAGGAATAACAAGCAATATCTCGAAAACGGTTCACTCAACAAAAGAAATGCATATGACATAAATTGTGTATTTTAACGCGATCTACATTTTTGTGTAGTAAAATTTTGTCTATCTCTTATGGTTTACCAGTTATGCAAAAGTCGTTCACAATGAAGAATACTTTTGGAGACATTCCCAGAAAATTCGAGATATACATTTCATTTCTCATGACAATATCTTAAACATACGATATTTTAATCAAAATCGTTAGAGCCATTTTTGAGAAAATTAAAATTTTCGAAAAATGTTCCATGTAAAGGGTAGTCTGGGGTGGGGGGATTTTCATGAAAACCTTCGTGTCGCATCTCTGGAAGATACTGAACCTAAATACCAAGTTTGGTGTTTATCCGATAGTTCGTTTCTGAGTTATGCTGTTCACAGACACACAGACAGACACACGGACATGTTCCCAAAAATGCTTTTTTTGGCTTCAGGGGGTCTCAAAACATGTATTTCCGGTGAACTCTCGGTATCGAATTTTTGGGTGGAATACAATACTTCCCCTACTTACTATACGTAGTAGAGAAAGTAATAGTGACAGCACATTGGAAAATACAATATTCTCAAGCTGAACAGTACTTCACAGGTTAATAAGAGAAAATTCAAGACATTTTATTTGTACGGGATGCGCGAATTTCTTGTAGGTATTGTATCCTTGGAAGGTGTTGAACTTAAATAAGTGTGGTATCGTACTTATCCGACTTTAGTTTTTGTAACATGTTGCTCTCTCTCTCTCTCTCTCTCTCTCTCTCTCTCTCACACACACACACACACACACAAAACCTTTTATAGAAAGTGTGTCAGATTATTCTTGTGATTCAGATGACCTCAAAACTTGTATTTCCGATGATATCTCGATATCTAATTATTGGTTGGAATGTAATACTTTCTCTACCTATTATAAATAGACGCTAGAGAAAGTAAAAATATGGCTGATTTATATGTGGTCATATTATTTACTAATTTGCTTGCTTAGTTTTATATGTTCTTTCATCTTTTACCCCAGAGCATAGCAGGAGACGGCAACGACGACGACATGTTGGCAGGCTGAGGCAGCCCGAGCGTGTGTTAGGTGTGTGCCTGCCCTTGATAGGGCTCAACCACTTTATAAACAGAATGTGCGTGGTATAGGGCGGCGTGTGTGACAGGTGGAGGGGAGAGGCTACAGGTCACGGTGCAACGGCTCTTGCGCACTGTTGGAGTTATGGAGTACCAAAGCTTATTCTTTCATTGGGGTTAATTTTATTTTTTTGAATTGATTTTACATTTTGAAGTCCAAGCATCTCTTGGATGGATTGTATAGGTGAGCTTTAGCTGCTTGTGGAATTGCTCTTCTATTACCCGATGTGCCCGGATGCCATGCGGGAAGCCAGTGACGCCTCAAGCGGCGTGTTCTGTGATTATAATCTCCAAGACGCCGAATGAGGAAGCTCCGATGGTGAAGCAATGAAGTGTAAAATTTTGCGGCCGGCGCCTAATTTCATCCTTCACGTTTGGAAGAGATGAGGCTTCTGAAGTAGTCTCACGGGGAAGGAGCGGTATACATTATAAATGTCCCGGAAGCCTTTGTTCTGTACCCGTTGCAGTAACACAGATTGGAGTCTGCGGCCATACCCCAGACCTCGTAAGATCTCGTAGGACAACAGGAATTATGAGAAAATGGGTAGCTTTAAGGAAACAGACATCCGGGACCTTAAGGTGGGGTACAAAGGGACCGTAACCCCAATGGCCTGTGTGATAGCTTCCTTATGTATCCCTTAAAGTGAGGCCGTGATTATCTTAACACCTAAGTAGCTGATGGTATTCGTACATTCCTTCGTCTGAGAGAGATGAATGAGAGAACGGTTTGCGCTTAGAAGAATGGCATGGCTTTTTTCCGGGTTGATGGACAATTGCCAACGCCTGCACCACTCTTGAAGGAGGCGGAAGTGTGTGTCTGTATGGGAATGAATCCTCTGCACGAGTTCCTGTTAGTGCAGCACTACAGCAGGTCATCAGCATATCGAAGTGCTGCTCTGTAGAAGACCGGCCACATAGATGCTGGGGGGGGGGGGTAATGCAGAGCCTTCGAAGACTCCGCCTCTTATTGGCCTTTGTGTAGATTTAATTCCCGCAACAGAGACAACAAAATAGCGATGTTTTAAATATGTGTATTGTAGGTATACTATGTGCATTGGGAGCTCCAAGTGAATGAACTTGAACATGAGACCTGCATGCAAGGTCGTAGAGAAGGTCTTCTCGACGTCCAGACAGATCGTCGCGGTGAACGCCCTGTCCTGATATCCTACGTCAGCGGCCTTCACCACGCGCAGCAGCTGTTTAGGCGTCAGTGCCCAGGATGGAAACCAAACTGACGGTCGGGGATGGCTTGAAATCTCCCAGAACAGGGGAGCAGTAGCCTCTCGAAAACTTTCGGGAGGACCGATAGGAGGCTGATGGAGCAGTAGTTGGCAGGATGAGCCGGATCTTTCCCCGGCTTCAAAATGCAGACCACCCGGGCCTCCCTTCACTCGCGTGGAAAGGAGCTACCATCACGTACAATTTAAGTTTAAAGTTAATTGGCGCTGTATGTTTTGATTCTTAGGATTCCACCAACTTACCGATATCCCTGACACTAATACTTTATTTTGATGTTAATATTTATGTAAATGTTTTTAAATGATGCTCATTTCCCTCTTTCTTTATTCTTGAACTAAAATGACCACAAAGGTTCCCAAATTCATTACATTGGGACACAAAATCATCGGAAATAAAAGTAGCCTTAGGAAGGGGCTAGTCAGGCGACATCATTTTAAACCACAAACATTACAAGTAGAAGTAAAGGAGCTGCGGATAAATCTAACGAGAGCTTCTGCCCCAATAACCTGAGCAGAAGACCTCCCAATGGCAAGCGGAAGTAATGATCCTACCCCCACAAACTGGAAACTGATCACGCTGGCCGCTCATGTCATACACGCTTACCCAGCGGTTGTATTTGATGAGAACGTCGTGTTTCGTGTAGTCCTTTCTAACCATTAACAGTTCGCAATTTCACATATTATACACGAGTAGATACTTGCATCCTGCCTGAGTTAACTACCTAGCTGGGAACCCGCTTGTGGCTAGAGGCTACTGCTATCATTTTCCAACTCGCCTTTCCTCACTTCGTTTGCTTTTTAGGGACAAGTGCCTCACATCCTGAAATGTAGTGATTCCATTCGCAGAAAGGTCTGATAGAAGTTACAGATTACTAAAACCATAAAGCAGTAGGTAGTATGTCAACTTACAATACTTCTTGTTTTAGAGCAAATCAGATCATATACAGTTTGGAACTTAATTCTTTAAAATGTCATTTAAACCTCTGGATTTTACTTAATCAATACATTACATACAAGTACATTTT
Organism: Deroplatys truncata; assembly: GCA_030765065.1. Lineage (NCBI taxonomy): Eukaryota > Metazoa > Arthropoda > Insecta > Mantodea > Mantidae > Deroplatys > Deroplatys truncata. Next base: position 261,905,039 of record CM060981.1, on the reverse strand, counting down.
CAGTATAGTACACACTATAAATCTACACCAGTACCTAAATTGACGATGGATAAGACAAGTGGCTAATCACAGGATTGGACAGGAGGCACATTTAGTTTGCTGAAATGAACATTCTAAGGAGTAGCTGAATATATGTAATGAGATGAAGTAGGCAAACATTTATTTAGAATGAAAAAAATAGGGGAACATTTGGGAATAGACATCCTAGGGGATGATAAGACGATCAGTTAATATGTGTTATCGTTGGACCTTTATTTCGTATTGAAGAAGAAGATGATGATGATATCCTTTTTACCAGTTTACGCCATAAAGCCCACATGCATACATCAGGCCATCATATAAACATGGTGCTAAATACATAAAAGAAAGAAAGAAAAAAAGAAAGAAAAAACACTGATCCATGTCTCAAGATGCCTTACATTCAGTTATGTGGTTAATCTGAAACAAGGAACTGGAAATATGTATGCTCACACTGCATCGTTGTAAATGTGTTTTCACATTTTTTTAGGCATCGGGTTCGATTCCCGGCTGGGCATGAGAAATCTTTCTTTAAACAAGGTGTTCTCTCGGTACTCGCAGTCGTACGTATGAATGCGAATGTGCTTGTTTGTGTGCATGTGTTATGTAATAACCAATTCACCCATAACAACTTTCAAGGCTGCCACTGAGCAAAACCCTGAGCACACGGCCAAGACATATAACCATATGAAAGTTAATCTACTTTCAGGAAAACTATATGTACCGCAAAATTAAAAATCTGATGTGTTACACTCACATGACTTTCTCTACTCTTGTACAAATTATTTTTACAAACTCTTATACTCCATCTATTTCATATTAAACGAGATAAACATTTGCAGAAACGATCTTTTGACATGCAAAGAGAATTAAATTCTACACATAGGGACCAGTTCTAAAAATATCTGACTATCGCTTAAGACTTACTACGTTCCCCTTGTTTTGTATTTGCAAGGGCACTATAGAAATACAGTAGCCTTTAAGCATAGACATATTTCTTAATAGCTGGTTGCTAGGTGCAGCACTATTCCCTTTGCCACAGATTAATACTCTTTGCATATCCAAGACAAAGAAAATGAATAACGAATTCCCATTTGAGAAAATAGGTAGTGAAAAATTTAAGGGAATACCAAGCAATATTTCGAAAATGGTTCACTCAACATCAAAAATGTATATGACATAAATTGTGTATTTTAACGCGATCTGCATTTTTTGTGTAGTAAAATTTTGTATATCTCTTATGGTTTACCAGTTATGTAAAAGTTGTTCACAATGAAGAATACTTTTGGAGACATTCCCAGAATATTCCAGATATACATTTCATTTGTCATGTAAATATTTATGATATTTTAATCAAAATCGGTAGAGCCACTTTTGAGAAAATTAAAATTTTCGAAAAATGTTCCATGTAAAGGGTAGTCTGGGGTGGGGGGATTTTCTTGAAAACCTTCGTGTCACATCTTTGGAAGATACTGAACCTAAATACAAGTTTGGTGTGTATCCGACTATTCGTTTTTGAGTTATACTGTTCACACACACACACACACACACACACACAGCCAGACACACACATGGACATGTTTACAAAAATGCTTTTTTTGGATTCAGGCGGTCTCAGAAACATATATTTCCGGTGAAATCTCGGTATCGAATATTTGGGTGGAATACAATACTTCCCCTACTTAGTATACGTAGTAGAGAAAGTAAAACTATAAAACAATATTTTATGTGTTGCATTCACATGACTCCTCTAGGCTACCTCTTGTTAATCCAGATAAACTTTCATTATATCTTTACACATTTCGTTGTGGGTATAAGGATACAGTTGGCTAAAGCAATTGTCAGATTTTTAAAATGCAGATGACTATGTGATGCCTTGGAAATTCCACACTCTTTGCGTGACCACGAGAAAAACCGAATAATATTTATAACTTGAAAAAAAGTATAAACATTTGGAAATTCAAATCAATAACAAAGTATATCTCGGAAATGGTTAACGCCCCAAAATTTTTATTTGGCATAAACTGTATGCTTTAACGATAAGCATTCGTTGTGTAGTAGGATTTTGTCTCTTACGGTTTACCAGTTACACAAAAGTAATTCACTATGAAGAGGACTTTAATCGCAGAAACTTCAAGATATACCTTTTTTTAGCCATGAAAATATTTTATCAAAATCATTAGAGCCATTTTTCAGAAAAGAAAAAATTACAAAAAGTTTTCCATGCAAAGGATAGTTGAAATTTTTCATGTCGCATCTGTGAAAGACACTGAACTTAAATACCAGGTTTGGAATTTAACCTTCTTTTCGTTTTTGAACTATCCTGTTCAGACATGCAAGAGACACAGGACAGATAGGTATACACACAAGGGATTCTTTTTCTAATTTTTGGAGGCGATTCAAGGAGTTTCAAAATGTTTAATTCCGGTAAAATCTTGGTATCGCATTTTTGGGTGAAACACAAAACTTCCTCTATTTATAGGTAAGTAGTAGGGAAAGATAAAATAAAAATTATTTTAACGAAAATACTGATATTGGTGTTCATGCCGTTGATTAATCACATCCATGTTGAGTGAACATGACAGGACTATTGATAAGAAAACAAGCTATAATTCAACGCAAACATTCCGCTCTGTAAAATAGCTAGATTACATAATGCAACAGAGGAGGCGATTTCCAGGTGATGCACTGTCCTGGTTCCGACTAAGCATATGCAGTCCTAGATCCAAGAGAGTCGTTTCAACATAGCCTTAGGCAATATGAAGCAGAGTTATTCCAGACCTTTTCAACATATCAGCCCAGAGCTCTTTCGGGACGAACAAAGAAAGTAGGGCGATATTTTAACTATACGGTAACACAAGCAAAAGTGGCAGCGGCGGTGTAGATGAAGGTAGCGATGATCAAGAGGGCCCAGCTCGTAAGCGAACCCAAAACCTTTGTCTTCAGGGGAAACTAAACGGCGAGAGTAGCCAAAAAAAATGACATTTTTAGTGTATAAGCAGTCTTGCAAACTGGAATCTCCTCTTTAATTTTATAAATATAGCCACAATACATATATTTTAAATGTATTTTTGAAAATAATAGTGCATCTGTCATTTTGTACTCTGAATTCTGCACCACTTCACAGAAGTGATCACAGCTCCTATACTCTTTGGATAGACATTTAAGCTCATCTTTTAGGGGAAGGTTTGTTCCACAAATTGGTACTCCTGCTAAATATGACGATGTCCATACTTTGAAGCAATGGGATCTTTTCCTTTGTAGGCGTTTTCTCCAATTTTACTTTGAACAGTTTTTCCACGAATGAAACTTTCTGTTATGATCAGTTTTCTTAGGGACTATTGAATATAGCTAAACGGAAAAAAACAGAAAAACAGTATCTTGATTATCTAGTTGTCTACGTTGGTGCTAGTAAGTTATCTTTAAAAAATTAATTGCTGATAAATTAATAAAACATGTAATCAAGAGAACAATTATACTTTCTTAATAAACCAATTAATGTGTAAAAGCATACCAGTGGGATCTACATCCTATAAAACCTTCAGTCTGGTATCTTACAGACTTTCTAAAGAGATAATGGGTTATGCATTTAGCAAATTTAACACCAGCGAGATAGGACTTTTAATTTAATTTTTAATTTCCCCTTAATACATGCCCCATTAAGATAGGTCAGGTAGTAGTCATTGCACAAGTGACATTTCTAGCATCTGCAATTTTCAAGCAAATAAGCTGAAATGCTAATCACATACTGATCTTCTACCAATGCACACATTTTCGTGTATGTCTGTTTAATAATTGGTCTCATAAATGCGTTTAACTGCCTATTAATATCCTAATGAGCTTAATGCTCCACATATATGGAGGATTTCCAGGTTTTAAAAAAGAATAAAAACTAATAATTGATTAATTGGAAAGTATCTTTAAAAAAACTTACTGCCTAGTTTTTTGTACAATAGCTTCGCTTTCTAAAAAAAAATCAAACTTTACATGCAAATTTTCACAATGTAGTTTTAGTATTTATCAATTAAATTATATCACTAGATGTAGAGTATACACAAGACAATTCAGTAATGTTTGGTTAATCTCTTCTTAATCTATGTTTAAAATTTAAAAAGGTTTGGACAAAAATTGCAGTGTGAGGAAATTTTGAATATTATAAGATACATGACAAATAAAATACACGTATGACTAAAAACTAAAGTATTAATACCTATAAAGCTTACTATCAGAGTCTCTCTACAGAAAACCTTACATTATAAATTTCTTCACAACGTTTTTCTGAAGTATTTTCTGACAGTGGAAGGAAATTATGCAAATATTACGGAATGTAAAATAATAATAATAATAATAATAATAATAATAATAATAATAATAATAATAATAATATACACTATATAGCAAACTGAAACAGGGAAAAAATAATGAAACGTTCAAGCAAGCGAGCGAGCGAGAGAGCGAGAGAGAGAGAGAGAGAGAGAGGGTGGGGAGGGAGAGAGAAAGAAAGAAAGAGAAAAGAACACTAATCATACTTCTCTGTAAAAAAACTTATGTAATGGATATTCCTACAGACTAGTATCAAAAGTGTTTTCTTAAATTTGAAGGAAATATGACTAATGCTACAGCCTATGAGGTAACTCATATTTATCTACAATACAAAAGTAAAATGTAACCATCCCTCTGTAAAGAAAATTTGAAAAATTAGGCTGCAGTTACTTTTGCAAACTTTACTTAAAGAAAATCGAGCAGAAATTGTAGTTTTTTGGGTTAATTTACTTTTTAGCTGTGACGAGTGCATAATTTAGCGCACGCACGATAGCGATTGAGTTAATTTTCACTTTTGTTTTAATCAAGATAAAAACGGGTTATGTACAATGTATTATGCAATTTTAATTCTTAAAGTATCAATTCTTCTGCTTCTCCTCTAATCCAGGGATTAGGTGACAACCCGTTCCGTCCTCACCCCATTATTCCCACCTCTTCCTAGGGCGTCCAATGCTTCTCTTCTCTCTAGGCTTGTAATTATGTGTGAGCCATGGTATTCTTTGATTGTCCATTGTGCTGATAGGTTCTTTGCAATTTTCTTTATTCTCTATTATTTCTCATTCAGTTGAAATATATTTAAAACCTCCAGTATAGTTTCATTTTTTATTTGATCCCTGTTGTACATTCTTTCACCTTCCTTAAAATCCTATTTCAGCAGCCTGTATCTTATTCTTATATTTCTGTCTTAATATAATGATTCACTCCCTACAGTAGCAGAACTTTGTATCTCTTCGTGTCTTATTTTGTAATTTGTTTTTATTGCTCCACATATGCGTTGAGATTTATTGACTTCATTTTCTGTATTATTATCAATATTAATACTTACATCACATTCCAAGTAACAAGTGGGGAAACTTGCTTTAAGCATATACATTTTCCCTCGGACGGGATTTTGACATGGTGTGCCATTATTTTCGTTTTTTTGTGGAATGTTTTAAATTACACTCCTAACCTAGTTGGTATAGCTTATACACTGACCGTTGAAGATTATCTTTGCGTTGTTGTATAATTATATCCTCGGTATAAAGCAAAATATTCGAATATTTGTTGTTTCCTATCCTAATACCAAATTTAAAAAATTTTCAGTTTAATAAGATCGCCTAAATAGATATTGAAGAGGTGGGGTACCCTATAAATTTACATGAAAATCTGAAAAATAAATAACTAAGTCCTATACCAAATAACTTTTTATTACAAATTTATAATCAATAGGCTGCAATCTTGATTTATTTTAATTTCTTCTGTTCTTGATCCGTCCATGTTTATAACTAAATACGTTTCCATATACGTGTCTTCAAATTTATTTGGCTTTGTATACCGCCAGTCGGTTTAAATGAATAACGTCATTATTAGTTCGGCGAACCCCTCGTCTCAAAGGGGAGGTGCGGAATTCAACCTCGGACTGGATGCGTTTCCGACTTCCTAAACAGGTTAATGTACTGCAGCGGTGCAGAACTGATTTTCACTAGGGCATTTTGTTCGTTCTTTGCACGCAAGATGGAAGTGACCACCGCTCACAGAATCTGCATGGATGAATGGTAAGCCGAGACACTCTACGCTACAAAAACCATCAAATTATTTGAGTTACCTCTCAGCATACATGCTCAGATTACAGGTTTACCAGGAGCAAGCGAAAGGCGTTCCAAATGTAAATACTGGAAGGGTACGGTAAAAGTCCCATTTCATTAAGGTGACCTAGAAACTGTTGACATCCACCGCTTTCACTATCTTTCGCTAGTCCTCTGCTAGAGGCATTGGTCATAAACTCGCTTCAAAGTATTGTCGTTATGCAGGCAACCGACTGCCGGGAACAGCCGAATAAATCTGAAGACCCGCATAAAGGGAGGGGATCCTTTCTTATCCATTATATTTAATAATTTTACTTTATTATAAAATCAATTTTTCAAAGTCAATAAATGAAACACAAGTTTCAAGATTCACATCTTGTCTTTTGTTTTCTAAAATTATCTTTATAAAAAAGATGTCCCCACATGTACGGTCTTTTCGGAAACCAGCCTGTTCTTCCAGTAATGCCTTTGATATTGTTTTAAGACGATTACTAATTGTTTTGCGTACAATTTATAAGCGGTGTTTAAAATACTTACTCCTCTGTAATTATTGCAACTATTTCGTTGGGCTTTCTTAACATACTTGTAGCACTCTCCAAGATCGAGGGATATTATAGTTTTTCCAACGTCCATTAATAGTTATTTACGTAACTGTGTAGGAAAGTGAGTTTTTTTCAGGACGAGTAAGATGTTTAGGAAACGAGATGGATACCGAAACGAATCCTAAAAAATATTTCCTGCAGTTACGTACAATATTTTGGTTCATACTATGTCGAAATACTTTATATTAGGGTGAATCAAATACAAACCAGAATTATCTTTTACTATTTAATTAAAACTACAAAAAAAAACTCATTTTTCTAAATAATCCCCCGAATTGGACACACATGTTTGCCATCGAATTCGCAACTTCTTGATGCCGTCCCCGAAGAAAGAAGAGGAACGTGTGTACAGGCAGTTACACACGCACCCCTCTAACGCTGCATCATCAAACCGCTTTCGTCCCAGTTCTTTCAGCGGCCCAAACAAATGGTATGCAGAGGGTGACAACTCTGGACTGTAAGGAGGATGCTCCAGAGGTGTCCAATGCATTTCCTCCATTTATCTCCGTGTTAAGACAGCAGTGTGTGGCTTTGCATTGTCATGCAGAACACTAACATCTCGGATTGGTTGCCGGCGTCGTTTGTTGCGATATGCAGCTTTTGTCTCAACCAAGACGGCACTAGTAGTCTGGTTTCACTGTACTTCGTTGACGAAGGAAATCCACCAGAAAAATGCTCTCCGAATTAAAAAAAACAGTTGTAAGCACCTTTCCAGCAGAAAGGCGTGTTTTGGCTCTTTGGTGGGGCTCATTTTCCGCTACTTCCCGTCCTGCCAAATTTTTGTTGTGCTATTCATACACCTTCCCTATACTGTGCATGAAGCCTTCTCAAAATTTCCAATGCTTTAGTGCATTCTTTCGCCGGAGACTTGATTATGATGTGTTGCGCAAAGACGCATGTACCTCTTGCTCGCTCATTGTGTATGACGCAACAATGACACTATTCCAGACATCCCCACCAACATCCTCTCAAAGCCTCACCCATTCCGGTTCACTACCAGAGGCGTTAATTTAAAATTCCAGTTTATATTTGATTCACCCAAGTATATTGGTTAAATATAGTAGTGCGTATTATGTTAGACTGGACGCACTCTCTACACTATGAGATCAAAAGTATCCGGACATCCCCACAAACAAACGTTTTTCATCTTAGGTGCATTGTGTTGCCACCTACTGCCTGGTACTCATTATCCGCGACCTCAGTAGTCATTAGACATCGTGAAACAGCAGAATGGGACGCTCCGTGGAATTCACGGACTTCGAACGTGGTCAGGTGATTTGGTGCCTGTTGTGTCAGAAATCTGTACGCGAGATTTTCGCACATCCCTAGGTCCACTGTTTCTGATGTGATAGTGAAGTGGAAACGTGAAGGGACATGTACAGCACAAAAGTGTACAAGCCGACCTCGTCTGTTGACTGACAGAGACCGCCGACATTTGAAGAGGGTCGTAAAGAGTAATAGGCAGAATCCAGGAATTCTAAACTGCATCTGGATCCACTCCAAGTACTATGACAGGCGTGAGATGAGAAACCTTGGATTTATTGGTCGAGCGGCTGCTCATAAGCCACACATCACGCAGGAAAATGTCAAACGATGCCTCGCTTGGTGTAAGGAGCGTCAACATTAACGATTGAACAGTGGTAAAACGTTGTGTGGAGTGACGAATCACGGTACACAATGTGGCGATCCGATGGCAAGGTGTACGTATGCCGAATGCCCGGTGAACGTCATCTGCCAGCGTGTGTAGTGCCAACAGTGAAATTCGGAGGTGCTGTTATGGTGTGGTCGTGTTTTTCCTGGAAGGGGCTTGCACCCCTTGTTGTTTTGCGTAGCAAAATCACAGGGCAGACCTACATTGATATGTCAAGCACCTTCTTGCTTCCCACTGTTGAAGAGCAATTCGAGGATGGCGATTGCATCTTTCAACACGATCAAGCACCTGTTCATACTGCACGGGCTGTGGCGGAGTAGTTACACGACAATAACATCCCTGTAATGGATTGGCCTGCACAGAGTCCTGACTTGAATCCTATAGAACACCTTTGATCCCCTTTTGGAACGCCGACTTCGTGCCAGGCCTCACCGACCTACATCGATACCTCTCTTCAGTCCCGCACTCCGTAAAGAATGGGCTGCCATTCCCCAAGAAACCTTCCAGCACCTGATTGAAAGTACGCCTGCGAGAGTGAACGCTGTCATTAAGGCTAAGGGTGGGCCAACAGCATATTGACTTCCAGCATTACTGATGGAGGGCGCCACGAACTTGTACGTCATTTTCAGCCAGGTGTCCGGATACTTTTGATCACGTAGTGTATGTTTCATATGCTCATTGTCGAGCGAATGTGTTAGTGTTAGAGTACGGAAAGTATCTGAACGAAAAAGTTCAATTTGACGTACTGGTTTGTAGACGAAAAAACATGAAATTACAGATAGTATGAAACAATACCAAAACAAAAAGAGGTAACATTCTCAATTGGCATTACATTAGCATTAGTAACTAATATCACATAAATTTTTGATTTTGGCCTAAGATTCTGCGCTAGGTTATTTCATTTCAGCGCTCAACTTTTGGTCGTTGGCAAGGCGACGTTCATTTTTGTTTTCGTTAAACAGTGTATATGAATCTGGAAAATTTCGATAAAACCAATGCTACGATGCAGGAAATGGAATGTTTTGTGGGGATGTGTGGTATTCTGCAAGGAATTATTGACCAGGCAGATAGGCAGATGAAACGGAATCGTTATTTAGTTCTGAAAAATCGAGAAATTTGCACGAAAGAGAATATGAAAAAATTTGCGCCCAAAACTATGTGGAAGAGGCAGTTGAAAATAAAATTCAAATCGTGAAAAAAATACCAATAGGCGAGCCACAGGTTAAATCGGTAGTATTGGTAGAAATGTGTCGATAACATTTTTAAATGTGGTAAACTTCACATTTAATATCTATGGACAAAAGCAATTGTTTTTGTTAGGTTGAAGCTTATTTGGCTAAGGCTTACACTAATTTAATGCGTAGATAAAACAGAGTTATTTTTATGTTGATTGACTACATTTTAATTCTTAATGAATAGCACAACGATTGCATAAAGTTATTTCTGCCACTCCACTTCTGAATAGAAAGCTAATTCACATACTTAAATTGAAACACCATTGACTTCTGAGGCAAATTAGAAGGGAATTGTAGCATGTAAAACCTTTAACTGCAATAAAAAGTTGGTGCGTTAAGTAACCATAACATTTTCTAATCACTCGTCTACAAACTACTCTAACAAAGTTTGAGCATACAGGAAACGAAGCAATGGCTAAATCTTTAAAAAGCGGGTCGCTATGTAATGGCTTTGAAATTCCTCGCTTTGCATAACCACAAGAAATAAACTAATAATTTAAAAAATGTATAAACTACTTGAAAATTCAAACCAATAACAAAGAACATTTCGGAAATGTTTAGTGTTACAAAATTTCATTTGGCACACTGAGTGCTTTAATGGGATCTACATTTTTGTGTAGTTAAGTTTTGTCTATCCTTTACAATTTACGACTTACGCCTAATTATACAAAATTCCTGCTGAAAGACTTCATGGTATATTAAACATTTATGGTATTTTAATCAACGTCATTAGAGCCATTTTTAGAAAATAAAAAAATAATGAAAAATGTTCCAGTAAATGGTAGTTTGTGTTGTAGATATTTTTTTAATATTCGTGTCGCAGATACTGAGTTGAAATACCTACGAAATTTGATATTCATCCGACTTTTGGTTTTTGAGTTATGCTGTCCACATAAAACGTTTTTCGATGTTTCTTTTATTTATGCAGGGTGCCTCAAAATATGCATTTCTGGGTTGAATGCAATACTTCCTCTACCCCCGTACTAGATATGAGAGAAAAAGTAAAAACAGAAATTCAATCTCTGTGGCATTAGCAGAACTAAAACACACTGCCTAAATAGGAGACTATGACTTTTGTTTTGCTTCATTAGATTTATTCAGATCTATCAGGTTAGCCAACACACAAATTATCCTAAAATATTCTATATCCGCTGCATTCAAGATCCGAGAAAATACTAACGAAAATAAATTAGTATACTGCTCCTGACAGCGTATGCGAGAAAATTTAACAAGTTAGTGTATTCTTTAATATGCTGATTCAGGCCAAAATGCAATATACTCGTAGATTATGAAACTAAAACTCTAATGTGTTACATACGCAAGACTTTCTCCACGGACCATCGTTTACTTTTATATAACTTCCGCACACTATTCTTCTGCTTCTTTTTCTTTAGCTGTTTCAACCTCCTCATATGTAGGACTTACACCCACCAGGACTTAAAGGCGGGTGCCTGGGGTCAGAGGCCTGTCGAGGAGCAGACACTCATGGATCACACAGAATATCCAGGATGGGTGATCAGCCCTATGCCTGGTATGGGAGGAAGGAAGTAGATGAAACGAAATGATGGTGAAATGGATGAAAGGAAAGGTGACGATGGAGCAGTTGGTGGAATGAATGACGGGGGAAACCGGAGAATCCGGAGAAAACCCGCCCAGACGCCGCTTTGTCCACCACAAATCCCACATGCGGGTCCCTGGGATTAAACCCGGGCCGCCTCGGTGAGAGGCGAGCGGTCTAACCACACGGCCGCGGCGCCACAGCTTATTTTTCTCTGTACTTCGTGTTAATTGTGATAAACTTTTGCAGAAATATGTAGTTACTTTACATATTTCGTTGTAGGTAAAAGGGGATAAAATAAACCGAATCGATATCGATGATTAAACGCAGGCCGCTATATGGTGATTTGAATTTAAAAATAACAAAAGCATTGTGAAGTTCAAAACAATAATAACGAATATCTAGGAAATGGCAGATGTCACAAACAAAGTAATTTAAAATAAAGTGTCTCTCTTAAGACCTCGACTTCTTTGTTTTGTTTTTTCGTTGTATGCTTTTGTCTCTCTCTCTCTCTCTCTCTCTCTCTCTCAAGGCGTAGGAGCTAAACAAAATTATACACAGTTTCTTCAGAATGAAAGAGGACTTCAAGGCTATTCCCAGAAAATTCAAGATATGAATTTTATTTCTCATGTAAATATCTTAAACATATGGTATTTTATTCAAAATCGTTACAGATTTTTTAGAGAAAATAAAAAAAATTGGAAACATCTTCCATGTAAACGGTTGTTTGGAGTGGGGATATATTTGTAATCTTGTGTCACATCCTTGGAAGATAGTGAAAGTTAAATACCAAGTTTGGTATTTATCTGACATTTCCCTTTTAGTTATGCTGTACATACACATACGCGCGCGCACCCGCAGAACTTTTTTAAAAAATATTTTTATTCAGATATCTCGAAACATGTAAGTAGGGGGGAAATGACAGAGCTGGTGCAGTTAATTTATGCATGGCTATTCATATGCAAATGAGCTCCCCCACCTCCTCCCTCCCCCACCTCCTCCCTCCCCCTCCCCCCCGCTGTGCCTTGGTAGTTTTAGCTGCACCTGCGGTCGTAAATCATGTTGAGTACAATGGAGGCTTGACAGTTAGGTAACTAAGGCTGTCAATCAACTGTCAAAACGAACAAAGGGGTCATAAATTTAAGGTTCTGTAACAAAGGCGAGATGTTTTTCCTACCCATTCCACATCCGGCCACTTCTGCACCTGGTCAGTTACCCGCCCCCACTTCCATTGTGTGTGTCGAACACGTGGCATACTCGTTCCACTAGCTTTTAACAAAAGAACAATGCTTGCCCTTCAGCTGTCAAAATGAACAAAGCCCATGATGAATTAGGGTTGTAACAAAGCCTGACCCTTTCCATTGTGTAAGAGATTCTATTGTGTGTGCCTTTCTATTGTCCGATGCAAGCATTCTTTAGAAAGACCACCTGGCAACCCAATAACAAAGCCTGACCCTTTCCATTGTGTAAGAGATTCTATTGTCCTTGGCAAGGCTAGTTTAGAAAGACACCTGCAGCGTTCCCATTGTTTGGCCACCTGCTAGTTTAACAAAAGAATTCGAGGGTTGCTTTATACTCGTCCTGTCCTTGTTTGTGTGAAAGAGAGAGAAACTTGTTTACCAACTCTGCGTGACGTCATACTTTAGAAAGACACCTGCTCCATAACAAAGCCTGACCCTTTCCATTGTGTAAGAGATTCTATTGTGTGTGCCTTTCTATTGTTCTGTGCAAGGCTAGTTTAGAAAGACACCTGCAGCGTTCCCATTGTTTGGCCACCTGCTAGTTTAACAAAAGAATTCGAGGGCTGCTTTATACTCGTCCTCTCCTTGTTTGTGTGAAAGAGAGAGAAACTTGTTTACCAACTCTGCGTGACGTCAGGTCGGCCATCATGATTTTGCCTGAGGGAGTTCTCCCCGATGTTTTACGACCTCCTACGAATATATCCGAGCATAGTTAACAAGCATTCTGTTTCAGCCAACGACTCCGAAAAGCATCTAATATACATTTCATTACGTGCATTAAACCTCTGAGTGATATCCATAGATCGGTGTTCGATTCTTACTGTAATCAAAAGTTTATTGCTAATGAGAAATTAATGATTGATATAATTATATCATTACCCTAATTAATAAAAAGGCGTTCAGAGAATTCTAGCTCGAGTCTTACCAAGTGAAACTCTAACGCGTAATAACTATTAAACTATGCAAGGTCAGATTTAAAAATGTATTTATCAAATATAATTTTTTATACATAATCATCCTAATTAATGAAAGACCGTTCAGAGGACCCTAGTTCGAATCTTACCCTGCAAACTCTAATGTGTAACATCTAGTAAATTACGGATGCGTACTCTAAAAATATATTAAACACATGCGTATACATAGGTATCCAAGTTGATATTTTCTTAGGGTCAAACATTATTATATCATTACCCTGATTAAAGCCCGTTCAGAGGTTTCTAGTTCGAGTCTTACCCTGCAAGCTCTATGCCTACTAACTATTAAACTATGCAAGGTCAGATTTAAAAATGTATTTAACAAATATAATTTAATTTTATACATTACGCTGTTTTAATGAAAGGTATTCTTAGGAACCCGGAAGTCCATAGTTCGAACCTTACACAGCGAAACGCCGTAATAAATACTAAATTATTGAAGAGTGAACGGTCAGATTAAAATGTGTTTAACAAATATAATTTAATATACACGACATTACAATGTTTAACGAGCTGTATTCTTAGGAACCAGAGGTCCCTAGTTCGAATCCTGCCCTGCGAAACGCTATAATAACTATTAAGATATTGAAGCAGCGGGCGGTCGGATTAAAATTGCATTTAACAACTATAATTATTTATATTAAACCCTGATGCATACTTAGATATCCCGAAGCCTAGACAACATTCTTTCTTCTTCTCCTCTCTTTTTCTTTCTATCTATCTCTTTCTTTCTCCACGACTTGTACACATTCAGGCGTTCACATTACACGAGTGCTTGTACACACATCAGCAAACATACACTGGTGCACGCATGCAAGCACATACACACACGCACATGTAAGTACACACACGCACACACGCAAGCACATACACACACGCATATACATACACCAGCACATACACACACACACATGCACATACATACAACAGTACACACACACACACACACATACATACACCAGTACACACACGCATTCACGCACCTCATGCGTATACATACATACACCAGTGCTCTTACACTCACACATTCACGCACCTCATGCGTATACATACACACATACACCAGTGCTCTTACACTCACACATAGATATACATGGACAAACACACACACGTGCAAGCACATATGCCTGTTCACTTACACCCAACAGCACCAACCCACACACGCACACACCAACTCACGCGCATGTCCTGAATGAAAAGAGACAAAATGATGCAATAAAAACTAATTATAGCTCGGGATGCAAGGCTCCATTTACGATTGCTCGAAACCGGTCTTCTAATAACTCCAAAACTAATTAAAATAAAGACAGTAAATAAACTTTATTACTTTTATGCCATTAGCTCCTTTCTTGTGCATGTATATTAGAGTCCGGGTGTCATGGGTTCGATCCTTAACTTTAAATCTCAATTATCTCAGAAACTAGCAGGGATTAAGGTGCGGACCAAAGCACGATTTTTAGTTCCTACGATGAACAATTAATGCTTTATATAATTTCCAATCAGTGTCCCTAGCTCGAATCCCGATCTTTCAGTGACTTCCTTAATTTTCCACTGTGTTCTAGAATATATCACTTAGATCAATGTTGTAACTGCATACAGGTCTTTTAAACACATCAAACTAATATTATAAATAATTTTGTTTCTGGCGTTCTGAGTTCGAATACCGATTCAATGAAGTTTACTTATAAATTTAATAACAGTAAATAATTAAGACAAAGGTACCAAATAAACCTATTACGTTTATGTCATCAGATAATATCTTGCGGGTGTATATTAGGGTACCTGACGTCCAGGGTTCGATCCTTAAGTTTAAATCTCAATTATCGCAGAAACTAGCAGAGATAGAGCTGTAGACGAAAGCATGTTTGATAGCTCATACAATGAACAATTAATGCTGTATATAATTTTCAATCAGTTGCCCCTAGTTCGAACCCCGATCTTTCAATGACTTCACTGATTTTCCTCTATACTCTAGAATACATCACTTAGATTGATGCTTTAACTGCATGCAGCTGTGTGAGAGAGAGCGAGAGAGGGAGAGGAAGTGAAACAAGCAGGGATAGAAGTGCTGAGGGCCTCTGCGCATGCGTAGCAAGAGATGATGCCATTGGCTGCAATAATCACGTGACGTGTAAGCATCACAGCCATGATGACGTGCAGGCATCGCCTGGAGGGGGTTTAGATCCCTATATAAACAGACATCTGTCCCATGTTAGAACTGTTGTGTACTTATTAACTTTACATTCAAGTTTTAAAGAGCTTTAAAAGCAACGTGAGCTACAGGCCGTCTACACATTCAGCACATATCAAAACGGAGCAATGCAAGGTGAGTTTTAAATAACTATACAAAATCACTGTTGGCTTTTACAATACATTTAATTTTATTTAAACGTTACAGTACATGAAAGACGATTCGTTACAAAGAGCATAATATTTTCTAATCTGTGCTTTACATTAACATGGATTTCACTGTATACTCTTCTTCAGTTCACATGATTTTCGCCACACATTCTTCTTACATAAACATTCATACGACTTTCCCCTCATTCTTTGTTTCACTATACACTCACATGATTTCCTCTACTCATTCTTTATTCCACCTACAGGTTCATACTTTGTTAACATTCACATGACTTTCTCTTCACATTCTTTGCTTCCATTAACATTCACATGATTTTCGCCACACCTTCTTCTTACATAAACATTCATACGACTTTACCCTCATTCTTTGTTTCACTATACACTCACATGATTTCCTCTACTCATTCTTTGTCCCCCTGCAGGTTCATGCTTTGTTAACATTCACACGACGTTCTCAGCTCATTTCTCTATCGACATTCACATGATCTTCTCAACACATTCTTCTTACTTAAACATTCATACGATTTTCCCCCTCATTCTTTGTTTCACTATACATTCGCACACGATTTCCTCTACTCATTCTTTGGTTCTCTGCTGGCTCATCTTCAATGAACATTCACATGATTTCTGTACTTATTCTTTATTTCTCTACACCCTCATAGGCTTACTTACAAAACATACACACCCTAGTTCTTCAACTTGAATAATGTAGTGAAAATAATAATTCATGACAATGTCTGTTACAGATTGTTTAGCTGATAGACTTAACAAGATGGTGGAAGAGCGTAGTTTCCTACCGACTCGCCGAGTTCAAGATCTCGAAATAGGTCTTAACTATGAGATAAAGTCCTTAAAGAGAGTTCAAACAAGATATGGTACCAGGATCGTATCTTCGCTGGAGGATTGTCAAGTGTTCTTGCCAGAGCGCTATAATTCGTTAACCGATCAAGAGATTGCAGAAATACCTGGGAGCGTATACCTACAGTATAATGGCATGGCAGAGAAGGGGAAATTTAAGACATGTAAATTGTCTTTTTTACATGCAAAGAAGGTGCGTAGAAGTGTCAAACTTAAGTACTGAATGTTCTCCCATTTCACAATGAAAAATTCATAAATAAAACAACTGACTCATTGATATTACATATAAAGATACAAAAGATGCATATTATAGAATTTTATAAAAAATTAACGAAATTACAATATCACATGCTTGAGTTTAATTATATCTAGTGCATTGAAATAACTCTAAATATCCGAATGTTTATACAAATCTTTGTGCTTCTTTTTACATGTGCCATATGCTTCATTTTACATGTATCATAACAAAAAATGTAATTCTTTCCAGGTTGCCTTTACTTGACCAAGATAGTTTTCTAAGACTTTCATTTGCAATGTTTCAGGGTGTGCAATAAGAGGAAGAAGAAGAAGAGGAATAGCCTGCTGGCATGCAAAGGATGCTGACGCTATGGGAGGGTAGAATACCTACAAGAAACATTTCGGCAAGAAACGGGTGCTGAGACATCTACATCACCGAAACACATTAAGACAGGATCCTTATATAACATTACAGGGTATACAATGAAAAACTACGGTCAATTTTGTATACAATTCAGTGCATGGCTGAGAGTTAGCTCGAACTAGTCTCCCTATATTCACTGAAATTAAGCATTGTGAGCAATAATTTAAGTGACTGTGAAAATACTTTAAGTAATGGTGAAATTTGTATCCTAAAAGACTTGAGCCCTGTATACATTAACAGCATTAAGGCTGTTTGCCACGCTGGAATACAAATTATGAAAATGAAAAGACTTTCATTTAAATAATAAGGAAATTTGCATAACCTGCTGTTACAAGTGTAATGACATATACAGAAACAATGAGTCGGACGAGAAAGTGATGGAAATGTAAGATAAATAATAACAATAAAAGAATTAAGGTATGCTTTTACATAGTGTTTTTATTCATTAAAAATCCTTGTATTCCTAATGAAAAATAAATCATTACAATGATTAGTTTAAGTTATATCACAATGATCAAAAAGAGAACCGTCTTTAGATGCATTACTCGATCTTAAGTCAGAGCACCAAAAAATGACAAATCACGGCTTCTCCATTTTAGATGTGGTGTCACTATTCAGGTAAATTCATGTAACACAACAGGTTGAGTATGCAGATCTGTGGTCCTAAATGGGTGAAACAGGGTCTTATCCAGCTTAACAGTCTTGAGATCTCAGCATCAGAAAGTCGAATCACAAGCCTTCTCCACTCGATGAGTACAGGTTTAACAACAGCATTCTCTTCACCCTGAGACGGTGTAATGTATATAAATGTTCAACTTGACAAGGGATTCTAAACTCGTTGTTAAAGTCCAGAGCTGATGTATTATATGGTGAAAACACATGTTCCTCTTCTTAGTGATCTTGTCGTCGAATCTCGGTGTCATTGAAGATGTCCATGATTATAGGATTCTGAAGCCCAAAAACTGTAGGAACTGCTGATTGCGTGATGTTAACCTGATGGGCATCAAGGGCAGAGCATGATGTGTACGTCGAATCATTCCATTATTATATCCTCGACGTCGTTGACTTCTTCTAAAAACTATAGGCATTATGCTTATATCCTTGTTTCTAAAGGCAATGATATTGCTGTTAGGCTCCCCTGTTTGCTCTATGAAGCGGATGTTTATGAACAACAGGTAAAATTTGATTTGAAGATTCCTGTGAAATACGTTATCCTGCCGTAACAGATGGGAAAACTGGTAGATGGAGTGTCCACTTTTACTATAGAGGAAGGAGACTGATGCAATACTGCGCTAAATTCGTATGATGCTCAACTTAAATATATTCACTAGGAAATCAGATTCAGACAGCTGATTAGATGGAATAACTTTGTCACTGAAGGGTCGCAGAACGTTCCTATAGAACAATCACTGGAAAAAATCAAGAGTGAAAGGACATTTTAATGACATTTTTATTATTATTATTATTATTATTATTCACTGATCTAATAAAGAAGACATTCGCATCCTAATATGAGGAATCTTTAAACGTCTGGCGTACAAGTCAAGGTCTATGTTACTCAATGTTTTTTCCGGGACAAGTATAGCCCCCTGCCAGAGTTTTTTGAATTCCCTTTCAGGCTCTGTCTCCTCTTCGTTTCTGTGTTTCTTCCCTTATTCTTCTTCACTCGAAAACCTTTCCCTCTTGCTTCAATTTCTCTGTTACGTCTCATCATTTCAGCAAGTTGTTTATCCGCAGCTTTTTTCGTATTTACAGCTGTAGCAATTTGTGATGCTCCTCCAGCGGCGGCTCCTAGTGCTGCAATAATTGGTATGAGCTGTAGAAATCCTCCTCGTTTCTTCTTTTTGGACCCTCCGCCAACAGATACCTTTCTCTCAATTTCTCTCTTATGCCTCATCATTTCGGCAAGTTGTTTATCTGCTGCCTTTTTCTTATTTACTGCTGAGGCAATTTGGGCTGCACCTCCAGCAGCAGCGCCTAGAGCTGCAATAATTGGTATGAGAGGTAGAAATCCTCCTCGTTTCTTCTTCGTGGTTACTGTACCTGGAGCTACCTTTCCCTTCATAATTGCTGTTACTAGTCACGCAGCCAACTTTTTCACCTAATGTAACATCAGATTGCACGCTTTTCCAAGTCGTTTCAGTCAGATCTTGGCAGCAATGTTTCTCGAAGCAGAGACCTTATGCTGAGCGTTGGCAATGCCACTAAGATTACACGAATCGTCTAACGGAATGATTCCAGGGTCTCCTATCTTTACTTTTTCTCTAGCTTTACCACAGTTCCTCAGCCTATGTAACCAGGTAAATGTACTTCAATGGTTGCAGGCTAGTGAGAGAGTTAATTAAACCGAAACCTCTTGCGAGCTTAACCACCTTAGCTCTCACGTTATACTAATCGATTTTTATTCAGGATAGTTCTTTTATACTTTCTCATTAGCGTATATACATTAAGAGCGATTTATTTTACTTTAGCTGTCAAGCTAGAGAGGATGAAACAGGAATGCTCACAGCCTATTCATATGTTAGACTTTGAAAGCGACTTTAGATGTGAACTTAGTGGAAAACTGTTTCATGTCAACGTTATATACGTTCCCATCATGTAACCCATTCAGGGAAAAGGTGACCAGCAAAGGGAAAAATGTGACCAGCAAAGGGAAAAAGGTGACCAGGAAAGGGAAAAACGTGACCAGGAAAGGGAAAAACGTGACCAGCAAAGGGAAAAAGGTGACCAGCAAAGGGAAAAAGGTGACCAGGAAAGGGAAAAAGGTGACCAGCAAAGGGAAAAAGGTGACCAGCAAAGGGAAAAAGGTGACCAGCAAAGGGAAAAAGGTGACCAGGAAAGGGAAAAAGGTGACCAGCAAAGGGAAAAAGGTGACCAGCAAAGGGAAAAAGGTGACCAGCAAAGGGAAAAACGTGACCAGCAAAGGGAAAAACGTGACCAGCAAAGGGAAAAAGGTGACCAGGAAAGGGAAAAAGGTGACCAGCAAAGGGAAAAAGGTGACCAGCAAAGGGAAAAAGGTGACCAGGAAAGGGAAAAATGTGATCAGCAAAGGGAAAAAGGTGACCAGCAAAGGGAAAAAAGGTGACCAGCAATGGGAAAAACGTGACCAGGGAAGGGAAAAACGTGACCAGCAAAGGGAAAAATGTGACCAGCAAAAGGAAAAATGCGACCTGCAAAGGGAAAGAGGTGACCAGCAAAGGGAAAAAATGTTACCAGCAAAGGGAAAAATTGTGACCAGCAAAGGGAAAAATGTGACCAGCAAAAGGGAAAAAGGTGATCAGTAAAGGGAAAAATGGGACCAGAAGAGGGAAAAACGTGACCTGCAAAGGGAAAAAGGTGACCAGCAAAGGGGAAAATGTGACCAGCAAAGGGAAAAAGGTGGCCAGCAAAGGGAAAAAAAGGTGACCTGCAAAGGGAAAATGACCAGTATCTCCCTCAACTCTCGCATTCTCTGTGCTAACTATCAAGAAAACTTGTACTCTTACCTCTATGAATGCATTTCTAGCTACTTGAATCTGCTTGTGCTTAATGAGATAGTTATAATTAAAGAAATTACAACTATTATGCGCGAATGCTACAATATTTTGCTTAGTCTAATTCGGCATGTCTGTTTATATGCATCAAAACCTGAGTACATATATAAATACATAAATGTTAAAAAATAGCTCAGTCTCGTGTTATCGTATACGAATTCAACATCTACATTATACATTGACTAGTTTATATATACTGCTTGAACATGAACACTCACAAAGACGGTCAATTACAGTCAATTTACGAGAATCTTGATTTTTCGTATGTTTCCCAAGGGGGGGAGTAATCGCTTTGTTAAGTGCTGCATATGTAATAGAACTTTAAAGAACAGGACAATTTCAAGGCTTAAACAACATAGGAGAAGATGCTGTAAAGCAATGACCAGCTGTGCATTGACTACAACACCCAAACGAGATCCTGAAATCTTCTCAAGTCCCGAAGAGCGGGATTCAAGATGTACCGTGCTTGGAGCCAGTTCAAGCGACACTGTAATAACGTCAAGAGCTACCACTGATGAAGCAATGACAGCAGTTTCTTTGAATGAGTAAGCTCTGAATAAACACACCAATGAAAGCAAGCATACTAGTGACAACTCACCTAGTTTAGAAGATATATCCAAAGCGAATACAGAGGAGATGCTATACCGCTACACCGATCCTAATGATTTGGTAAACATGCTAAGGGTACTCATGATGCTTCATACACCTGATAAAAATGACTTTTCCGATGCGATTAACGACATTATTCAGGATTTAAAGCTGGGTGGTTTTATAGCGTGATTAGCATTTGCAAAACCATGAAAGAGTTAGAAAGATTCCTCATATTAGGATGCGAATGTCTTCTTTATTAGATCAGTGAATAATAATAATAATAATAATAATAAAAATGTCATTAAAATGTCCTTTCACTCTTGATTTTTTCCAGTGATTGTTCTATAGGAACGTTCTGCGACCCTTCAGTGACAAAGTTATTCCATCTAATCAGCTGTCTGAATCTGATTTCCTAGTGAATATATTTAAGTTGAGCATCATACGAATTTAGCGCAGTATTGCATCAGTCTCCTTCCTCTATAGTAAAAGTGGACACTCCATCTACCAGTTTTCCCATCTGTTACGGCAGGATAACGTATTTCACAGGAACCTTCAAATCAAATTTTACCTGTTGTTCATAAACATCCGCTTCATAGAGCAAACAGGGGAGCCTAACAGCAATATCATTGCCTTTAGAAACAAGGATATAAGCATAATGCCTATAGTTTTTAGAAGAAGTCAACGACGTCGAGGATATAATAATGGAATGATTCGACGTACACATCATGCTCTGCCCTTGATGCCCATCAGGTTAACATCACGCAATCAGCAGTTCCTACAGTTTTTGGGCTTCAGAATCCTATAATCATGGACATCTTCAATGACACCGAGATTCGACGACAAGATCACTAAGAAGAGGAACATGTGTTTTCACCATATAATACATCAGCTCTGGACTTTAACAACGAGTTTAGAATCCCTTGTCAAGTTGAACATTTATATACATTACACCGTCTCAGGGTGAAGAGAATGCTGTTGTTAAACCTGTACTCATCGAGTGGAGAAGGCTTGTGATTCGACTTTCTGATGCTGAGATCTCAAGACTGTTAAGCTGGATAAGACCCTGTTTCACCCATTTAGGACCACAGATCTGCATACTCAACCTGTTGTGTTACATGAATTTACCTGAATAGTGACACCACATCTAAAATGGAGAAGCCGTGATTTGTCATTTTTTGGTGCTCTGACTTAAGATCGAGTAATGCATCTAAAGACGGTTCTCTTTTTGATCATTGTGATATAACTTAAACTAATCATTGTAATGATTTATTTTTCATTAGGAATACAAGGATTTTTAATGAATAAAAACACTATGTAAAAGCATACCTTAATTCTTTTATTGTTATTATTTATCTTACATTTCCATCACTTTCTCGTCCGACTCATTGTTTCTGTATATGTCATTACACTTGTAACAGCAGGTTATGCAAATTTCCTTATTATTTAAATGAAAGTCTTTTCATTTTCATAATTTGTATTCCAGCGTGGCAAACAGCCTTAATGCTGTTAATGTATACAGGGCTCAAGTCTTTTAGGATACAAATTTCACCATTACTTAAAGTATTTTCACAGTCACTTAAATTATTGCTCACAATGCTTAATTTCAGTGAATATAGGGAGACTAGTTCGAGCTAACTCTCAGCCATGCATTGAATTGTATACAAAATTGACCGTAGTTTTTCATTGTATACCCTGTAATGTTATATAAGGATCCTGTCTTAATGTGTTTCGGTGATGTAGATGTCTCAGCACCCGTTTGTTGCCGAAATGTTTCTTGTAGGTATTCTACCCTCCCATAGCGTCAGCATCCTTTGCATGCCAGCAGGCTATTCCTCTTCTTCTTCTTCCTCTTATTGCACACCCTGAAACATTGCACAATGAAAGTCTTAGAAAACTATCTTGGTCAAGTAAAGGCAACCTGGAAAGAATTACATTTTTTGTTATGATACATGTAAAGTGAAGCATATGGCACATGTAAAAAGAAGCACAAAGATTTGTATAAACATTCGGATATTTAGAGTTATTTCAATGCGCTAGATATAATTAAACTCAAGCATGTGATATTGTAATTTCGTTAATTTTTTATAAAATTCTATAATATGCATCTTTTGTATCTTTATATGTAATATCAATGAGTCAGTTGTTTTATTTATGAATTTTTCATTGTGAAATGGGAGAACATTCAGTACTTAAGTTTGACACTTCTACGCACCTTCTTTGCATGTAAAAAAGACAATTTACATGTCTTAAATTTCCCCTTCTCTGCCATGCCATTATACTGTAGGTATACGCTCCCAGGTATTTCTGCAATCTCTTGATCGGTTAACGAATTATAGCGCTCTGGCAAGAACACTTGACAATCCTCCAGCGAAGATACGATCCTGGTACCATATCTTGTTTGAACTCTCTTTAAGGACTTTATCTCATAGTTAAGACCTATTTCGAGATCTTGAACTCGGCGAGTCGGTAGGAAACTACGCTCTTCCACCATCTTGTTAAGTCTATCAGCTAAACAATCTGTAACAGACATTGTCATGAATTATTATTTTCACTACATTATTCAAGTTGAAGAACTAGGGTGTGTATGTTTTGTAAGTAAGCCTATGAGGGTGTAGAGAAATAAAGAATAAGTACAGAAATCATGTGAATGTTCATTGAAGATGAGCCAGCAGAGAACCAAAGAATGAGTAGAGGAAATCGTGTGCGAATGTATAGTGAAACAAAGAATGAGGGGGAAAATCGTATGAATGTTTAAGTAAGAAGAATGTGTTGAGAAGATCATGTGAATGTCGATAGAGAAATGAGCTGAGAACGTCGTGTGAATGTTAACAAAGCATGAACCTGCAGGGGGACAAAGAATGAGTAGAGGAAATCATGTGAGTGTATAGTGAAACAAAGAATGAGGGTAAAGTCGTATGAATGTTTATGTAAGAAGAAGGTGTGGCGAAAATCATGTGAATGTTAATGGAAGCAAAGAATGTGAAGAGAAAGTCATGTGAATGTTAACAAAGTATGAACCTGTAGGTGGAATAAAGAATGAGTAGAGGAAATCATGTGAGTGTATAGTGAAACAAAGAATGAGGGGAAAGTCGTATGAATGTTTATGTAAGAAGAATGTGTGGCGAAAATCATGTGAACTGAAGAAGAGTATGCAGTGAAATCCATGTTAATGTAAAGCACAGATTAGAAAATATTATGCTCTTTGTAACGAATCGTCTTTCATGTACTGTAACGTTTAAATAAAATTAAATGTATTGTAAAAGCCAACAGTGATTTTGTATAGTTATTTAAAACTCACCTTGCATTGCCCCGTTTTGATATGTGCTGAATGTGTAGACGGCCTGTAGCTCACGTTGCTTTTAAAGCTCTTTAAAACTTGAATGTAAAGTTAATAAGTACACAACAGTTCTAACATGGGACAGATGTCTGTTTATATAGGGATCTAAACCCCCTCCAGGCGATGCCTGCACGTCATCATGGCTGTGATGCTTACACGTCACGTGATTATTGCAGCCAATGGCATCATCTCTTGCTACGCATGCGCAGAGGCCCTCAGCACTTCTATCCCTGCTTGTTTCACTTCCTCTCCCTCTCTCGCTCTCTCTCACACAGCTGCATGCAGTTAAAGCATCAATCTAAGTGATGTATTCTAGAGTATAGAGGAAAATCAGTGAAGTCATTGAAAGATCGGGGTTCGAACTAGGGGCAACTGATTGAAAATTATATACAGCATTAATTGTTCATTGTATGAGCTATCAAACATGCTTTCGTCTACAGCTCTATCTCTGCTAGTTTCTGCGATAATTGAGATTTAAACTTAAGGATCGAACCCTGGACGTCAGGTACCCTAATATACACCCGCAAGATATTATCTGATGACATAAACGTAATAGGTTTATTTGGTACCTTTGTCTTAATTATTTACTGTTATTAAATTTATAAGTAAACTTCATTGAATAGGTATTCGAACTCAGAACGCCAGAAACAAAATTATTTATAATATTAGTTTGATGTGTTTAAAAGACCTGTATGCAGTTACAACATTGATCTAAGTGATATATTCTAGAACACAGTGGAAAATTAAGGAAGTCACTGAAAGATCGGGATTCGAGCTAGGGACACTGATTGGAAATTATATAAAGCATTAATTGTTCATCGTAGGAACTAAAAATCGTGCTTTGGTCCGCACCTTAATCCCTGCTAGTTTCTGAGATAATTGAGATTTAAAGTTAAGGATCGAACCCATGACACCCGGACTCTAATATACATGCACAAGAAAGGAGCTAATGGCATAAAAGTAATAAAGTTTATTTACTGTCTTTATTTTAATTAGTTTTGGAGTTATTAGAAGACCGGTTTCGAGCAATCGTAAATGGAGCCTTGCATCCCGAGCTATAATTAGTTTTTATTGCATCATTTTGTCTCTTTTCATTCAGGACATGCGCGTGAGTTGGTGTGTGCGTGTGTGGGTTGGTGCTGTTGGGTGTAAGTGAACAGGCATATGTGCTTGCACGTGTGTGTGTTTGTCCATGTATATCTATGTGTGAGTGTAAGAGCACTGGTGTATGTGTGTATGTATACGCATGAGGTGCGTGAATGTGTGAGTGTAAGAGCACTGGTGTATGTATGTATACGCATGAGGTGCGTGAATACGTGTGTGTACTGGTGTATGTATGTGTGTGTGTACTGTTGTATGTATGTGCATATGTGTGTGTATGTGCTGGTGTATGTATATGCGTGTGTGTATGTGCTTGCGTGTGTGCGTGTGTGTACTTACATGTGCGTGTGTGTATGTGCTTGCATGCGTGCACCAGTGTATGTTTGCTGATGTGTGTACAAGCGCTCGTGTATATGTGAACGCCTGAATGTGTACAAGTCGTGGAGAAAGAAAGAGATAGATAGATAGAAAGAAAAAGAGAGGAGAAGAAGAAAGAATGTTGTCTAGGCTTCGGGATATCTAAGTATGCATCAGGGTTTAATATAAATAATTATAGTTGTTAAATGCAATTTTAATCCGACCGCCCGCTGCTTCAATATCTTAATAGTTATTATAGCGTTTCGCAGGGCAGGATTCGAACTAGGGACCTCTGGTTCCTAAGAATACAGCTCGTTAAACATTGTAATGTCGTGTATATTAAATTATATTTGTTAAACACATTTTAATCTGACCGTTCACCCTTCAATAATTTAGTATTTATTACGGCGTTTCGCTGTGTAAGGTTCGAACTATGGACTTCCGGGTTCCTAAGAATACCTTTCATTAAAACAGCGTAATGTATAAAATTAAATTATATTTGTTAAATACATTTTTAAATCTGACCTTGCATAGTTTAATAGTTAGTAGGCATAGAGCTTGCAGGGTAAGACTCGAACTAGAAACCTCTGAACGGGCTTTAATCAGGGTAATGATATAATAATGTTTTACCCTAAGAAAATATCAACTTGGATACCTATGTATACGCATGTGTTTAATATATTTTTAGAGTACGCATCCGTAATTTACTAGATGTTACACATTAGAGTTTGCAGGGTAAGATTCGAACTAGGGTCCTCTGAACGGTCTTTCATTAATTAGGATGATTATGTATAAAAATTATATTTGATAAATACATTTTTAAATCTGACCTTGCATAGTTTAATAGTTATTACGCGTTAGAGTTTCACTTGGTAAGACTCGAGCTAGAATTCTCTGAACGCCTTTTTATTAATTAGGGTAATGATATAATAATATCAATCATTAATTTCTCATTAGCAATAAACTTTTGATTACAGTAAGAATCGAACACCGATCTATGGATATCACTCAGAGGTTTAATGCACGTAATGAAATGTATATTAGATGCTTTTCGGAGTCGTTGGCTGAAACAGAATGCTTGTTAACTATGCTCGGATATATTCGTAGGAGGTCGTAAAACATCGGGGAGAACTCCCTCAGGCAAAATCATGATGGCCGACCTGACGTCACGCAGAGTTGGTAAACAAGTTTCTCTCTCTTTCACACAAACAAGGAGAGGACGAGTATAAAGCAGCCCTCGAATTCTTTTGTTAAACTAGCAGGTGGCCAAACAATGGGAACGCTGCAGGTGTCTTTCTAAACTAGCCTTGCACAGAACAATAGAAAGGCACACACAATAGAATCTCTTACACAATGGAAAGGGTCAGGCTTTGTTATGGAGCAGGTGTCTTTCTAAAGTATGACGTCACGCAGAGTTGGTAAACAAGTTTCTCTCTCTTTCACACAAACAAGGACAGGACGAGTATAAAGCAACCCTCGAATTCTTTTGTTAAACTAGCAGGTGGCCAAACAATGGGAACGCTGCAGGTGTCTTTCTAAACTAGCCTTGCCAAGGACAATAGAATCTCTTACACAATGGAAAGGGTCAGGCTTTGTTATTGGGTTGCCAGGTGGTCTTTCTAAAGAATGCTTGCATCGGACAATAGAAAGGCACACACAATAGAATCTCTTACACAATGGAAAGGGTCAGGCTTTGTTACAACCCTAATTCATCATGGGCTTTGTTCATTTTGACAGCTGAAGGGCAAGCATTGTTCTTTTGTTAAAAGCTAGTGGAACGAGTATGCCACGTGTTCGACACACACAATGGAAGTGGGGGCGGGTAACTGACCAGGTGCAGAAGTGGCCGGATGTGGAATGGGTAGGAAAAACATCTCGCCTTTGTTACAGAACCTTACATTTATGACCCCTTTGTTCGTTTTGACAGTTGATTGACAGCCTTAATTACCTAACTGTCAAGCCTCCATTGTACTCAACATGATATACGACCGCAGGTGCAGCTAAAACTACCAAGGCACAGCGGGGGGAGGGGGAGGGAGGAGGTGGGGGAGGGAGGAGGTGGGGGAGCTCATTTGCATATGAATAGCCATGCATAAATTAACTGCGCCAGCTCTGTCATTTCCCCTCTACTCATGTACTTTTGGATGAAATTTCGACATTCAATTTTACTCATATAGTGAATCCGACGCAATATCAATTAA
This sequence comes from Deroplatys truncata, assembly GCA_030765065.1. Classification (NCBI taxonomy): domain Eukaryota; kingdom Metazoa; phylum Arthropoda; class Insecta; order Mantodea; family Mantidae; genus Deroplatys; species Deroplatys truncata. Next base: position 261,876,650 of record CM060981.1, on the reverse strand, counting down.
GCTGTTTTAAGAAAACCGGAGAAATAAATCACTTGAGATAAAATCACCCTCCTTGAAATTCCAGCTAGCCAACTCTGTCTCTTCAGCACCAGACAATTATGATTAATGCGCTTTACACATGCCGCTTAGGGTAGGTTTAGTTCATATTTTAAATAATTTGCATAACATATACATTTTAATATGTGCTTTTCATTCTAAAAATGTGTTCACGATCCTATAGGGGAGAGATTCTAAAGGCTTCGGCTACTGTGGTGCGGGGGCTGTGCACCCCGAGCCTCGTGAGCCTCTGAAGTTAACTAGAACTACGTTGGGCCGAATATCTTCGTAAAGTGGGACTCGGCGGAGAAGTGGTCCCGATATGTATTATATTTGGTACGTCTGGACAGTAATGCTCAGGCGGGGTTGTGAGGTGTCTCAATGTCCTCCGATACCAGCCTATGGTCCATTCCAAACCAGAGTGCCTTTCACTGAAAACAAACTCTTTGTATTATCCGCGCGAAAGTAGTTCGCAATCCCCGCCCATAATGTCTGCTTGTTCTTCTCCCACGTGCTTGTTGAACACTATTTAATCTATAAAAAGGTGCCCTGCGTGAGAATCATAGTTCAAAATGCAACCTGAGGTAACAATCGACTTTATCAGTATGCGACAATGAACATTTTACTTACGTTGATCACAATCCTCGGGCAAAAGTGCAACACCCAAATCCGAATCCTCCGAAGATGACTCAGCTCCATATCAGAATCAGAACTACTCTCCAAAATAATGACAAGCTTATCCACAATTCCACAGCACTGTCGCACTTAAAACAAGTTCCCACATTTTATCCTCTTCTATGCTGTATTATGTCTGTTTATATTCCTTGCTCGCTTTCGTTACACTTCTCACTGAAACGCCTGTAAAATCCGATATTAGTTTCCTAATATGCAATAATGCAAGTGTCGGGTATTTTGGTAATATTGAGTTGAATAGATGAAGTATTGTTTGTTTTTAGCCACTTTTTAAATGTTTCCCGCTTCTGTGTTTGAACAGTTTATTCGCACTGTGTTCGCACTACACGCACCTTCCTCTGCCATGCGAGCTCAAATACCAACTGACTAAATCACAAGATTTGACTTGAGCTGAGCATATGTGTGTTAGTGTATTGTGAATGACTTTTCGCTTATCATATATCCTGTGTTACGCAAAGTGTTTATTCGGTACTCATATAGCACCTCTGGGAAGTCATTGCTGCATTTCTTGTGTATGTAAGAGAACGGCAGTCGTGCATGTCGGTTGGTACTAACAAGCAAGATGCTCTCTGCGTTAGCGCAACAGCAGGCGAAAATCATATTTTGTAATCTCTTAACAGCTAGTATATATCCATTACCTTTAACGATGAGTTCTTATGTTAACAGCAATAAAATGTGCAGTTCTATGCCTTTCCTGCTCTAATATTTCATAATACAATACATGTATTAAGGAACTACTTACGTTGGCGTAAGAGTATATTCTTGGGTTCGTGACAAGCCGAAGCACGTGCTTCTGTTTACATCAGAGGGAACTCTGGTTTGGAATGGACAATAGGCAGCTGCAGGACGGTGCGCTAGACATCGTCACCTCTACCAAGGCTCTTCGGTAATTTTTGCTCTGGGTTGACGCGCGTAAGTGAAGTCCCGGCTTAAGTATATCGCAGTAATCTATTCGTGTTATCTTATTTAGTGGGCGCCTGTTATTGTTTTATTATTTTTTTTAAATTTATTGCTGTCACACTTAATCAATAGTTCACATCTGTAATCTTTATACACGCCTGACTGAAACTGTTATATTTCCGAATGTAATTACTGTTGTACGCGTACTTCACATTTTGTAACTAACTTTACGACGCGATAGATTCATCCAAACTGTATTACATTCACCTCACGAGAGATTCCTCAAGACTGCGCGACGTGTATCTCGTGAATGACTCTTTAAAACTGCGTGATGTGTACCTCGCGAGAGATTGCTGAGAACTGCGTGACGTGTACCTCGCGAGAGAGATTTCTTAGAACTGCGCAATACTTGCTTTTGACTCAAGAATTTATATTCCCTCACCCCGATATGCCTAAACAATATAATAGAGCTGCTATTGGTTACTAAATCGCGCCAACATTAGCGTCTGTTTTGTGAGCCAATCACAATTACTAATACATATGCTCTAGGGAAGATATTCCCTCCTTTTCTAAAAAAAGGCACGCTACCCTGACGTCATTTGTTTGTCTCTTCTAAGTGATATACAACTCACGCCATCCTTCATTGTTACCCACTCCTATTGTCAGTTTCAGTGAGGTCGTGTAAACTTATTTCCTAACAATGCTTATAGCTAACAAACATCTAAAATCATTGTCATACAATAATGTTAATTTACACTACAATCACTCTGGCATTCACAGTGTTGTGATATAAAATACTGCCTCAAGTAAGGGGTTATTTTTAGGAAATCAGATACTGATCTAATGAAAAAATACACGGAAGGAGTGCCACTCGCATGGCATTTTCTCCGGCTCTAAGGTCTATTCCATACCATTGCCCCTATCTCATAACTACCTCGTGCACTAGTCACCTCTCATTGGCTGCTATCGTAGAATCGGTTTGTTTCAAAACCTGTCTCTCAGGATGACGAAAATAAGTGAAACTATCATGACAAGGTTTATATCGCTTTTATCGCAAAACCTTGTATCCACAGGGCTTGTACATCGACATTCAAAGGTATAATTAGCCAAACAGGGGAAAGGGGAAGGAAATGGAGCGCGGAAGAATACATGTCAGCAGGACAAGGTTATCAGAAACATGGTTTAGGAGGGAAGCTTCGACTCCAGATAGTCCTTGCTCTATTCCCGCGACCATGGAAGCAACATGCATAAGTTACAGCCGTAAATAACCAACAACGAAGCTACTTTGTGCACACAATCCAAAACGCTATCTGTAAATGTTTTCTTGGTGTGCCATTGAAAGCTGGCAAGCATACTTTAGTACACAGAGAAAAATGCCAATGGATTTTTCTGCGTATTAAGCATTAAAGACAGAAAATTCCTTCGGCGAAGCATCGTTATCCTAAAGCGAGAGCGGATTTGATACCCTGACACTCAATGTTTGTGTTGTATACCATGTTAAGAAAAAAGCTTTCTAAATATTTCACGTGAGCAATAATATACTCAAAAACAGTGCATATAGGTGCCAATAAAATGGACTAAGCGATTTGGGAGATATTAAATACGCATGTCTTTTGAGCTGTGATATATGTACATTTTAAATGTTTTATGCAGGAGACTCTTTTCGGTTGTAGTTCCACCAATTCATTATGCGGGGTATTTCGACATTTTAAAAGGATTTTTTTGAAGTTATGTGCTCTGAAAGAAACACAGTAAATCAAAATGTTATGGTACATTTCAAAACTAGAACTACGCAATACTTTACATTTAATACATTTAGTGCCCAGGATCCTATAAATTAATTGTATACATGTGCAGGATATTTGTGACAATTTCTTAGTTAACAGAAAATAGAAATGTCATACATGGCATAGTCCGAATGCCGAAGAGAATACTTAGATTTTTTGCATACATTTGACTCACACTACACAGCCTTTGTTCTTCAAAGAAACTTAAATCTTTGTTTCCGATTTTTTCTAAAAAATTGTGTTTCTAAGTAAGCTTAACTACAGTGCTTTTCCCTCATTCTGCGGCCACCTCGACTCGGTCTACCGCCGACAGAGGTATAATATCCCCACAACCGCTTCACGTTCTCATAGTTATAGTTACAATTACAGTGATAATAAGCACATACCTTATCATAAGATATGTTGGAACGTTTGTCCTCTATCCACATATTTCTAGCATCATCTGGGAAATTTTCATTCACACTCAAAGAGTTCAATACACCAATTTCTCGCCTGTCTAGTTTTACTTCTATTACTGCATCGATTTGTTGCATACACCTTATAACTCATAGATTAAAATCAACATAGGGTTAAATAGAGGATCGTAAGTACCATAACTCTTTGCTAATTACCTTATCTTGAAATTTTCCTGAATTAAATTTAGTCAACTTTATGCGTGGTAGCAGAATCTTGTTGGAAAAATCCAGACTGATGTTTAAAATCGGTCAGCTGTTGAAAAAATAATGTAAATCATTCCTGTGCCTCCCTGATTTATTGTTTTCTCAAAAACTATAGGTCCTATAGGACTACACTCACAATGAAACATAAGCGCAGGCGTGTGGGAACACCATTCACAGTGCAGTCGTAGGCGTAACGCAAGAAGTTTGCACGGGCTTCTAGATCCTTAAACTAACTGCGGAAATGTTCCGAGTGAACCGTAAGCTTCAAATTGAATAATATAACCAACAATACCAAATAAAAAAGTTCACTCAATATTTTATAAATAAGTAGGTCATGCATACCTACGCCCAACAACCGCCCGTAGCGTTAGTGACATCACGCCTGTTTGACCAAAACATTGAAAGTAGTTGTGCAAGCATTATGGAAAAAGGGCCATTATTCCGTATGTGGGTAGTGAGCACTTTCGCTATCAACATGTAACACACGTACTTGCATCATGTTAGCGTTGCTGTCGTTGGCATCCTGCTGGCAACATAGTAACATCGAGGGCCCTAAGCCACAAGGCGTAGCCGAGGGATTTGAGGACCCTCAACCTCATCGCGTAGCCGAGGGATGTTTCTAGAAGTTTGGCCGCAGCTGCGTGGCGACGACAGAGCGTAGTCGTAGGATATGCATGGCTAAACTCGAATGATCCACATTAGCTACATTTTCCTTGCTTCGCGACATTCCATTAGTCTTTTTTTTCATCGAGTTCGCAATATCTGCTGATAAGATTTCCGCAAAAGTTAAGCGGTTGCCAGGAATATTTTCGATAAAGCAACATCTCCTACACAATTTAAGAACTCAGAAAACCACACAATCAACTCTGCGTATTAAGAAACCTGATTCTGTAAGTTTCTTAAAATTTCATACCTCCTTCCCTCATACGGAATACTGTCCGGAAACTGCAGCAAGTTATATATGTGATGATACAACTGCACAAGTTATATTAATGCAATGTTCATGATCTCTTTGCGCCTTATGATTTGTGAGCCAAGAAATCTAGGCACAGATGCCGGGTTCATCCACTAAATGAAGGATGATTCAGTAAGGAGACTACCATAACCTCCTGAGAGAAATGAGAGATGGTGACCCACAATTTGTGTGGCACGGCCTAATGGAAGAGTGCACGCACGTGCATTAGACGGCTTAAGTCTTGCATCGCGATCGTCTGCGGTTGAACAGCAGGCAATTCAAAGAGAAAGAAATGCAAAATTCTTCCTCTTTGCACGCAACGCAAGCATAAAGTTTGGAGTTTGCAAACTCTTGCGTTAGGTAGCGCGTTGCGTGACTCTAAGTGAATGCTTCCATCAAATAACATGAATGCAAAGTCTTGCGCTTATGCTACGTCTGCTTACATTTCATTGTGAATGGGCCCTTATTCTGTATGCATACTGCACGCCAATTTTCGCATCATCCACGGGAATCTCCAGCATTAAATTGGGTTTCTCATACTCCAATATCTGTTATTCTGCGAAGAAACATAGCCATAAAATGGAAACATACTTCGTCAGAGAATAATATTAAGCGTCGGCAAATTATTCTATAATTTGGCAAAATCCAATTACAGAAATTTACCCCACTCTGATGATCACATGAAAAATAGAGTGAAGGCAACAAACGTCATACATTGGAAGAAGTAAAAGAAAACATCACCCGAAAAATCACTTAATCTCGGATATTGAATTCTCCAGTATGAATGAACATCTCCTGAAAAGATGCCAGAAATATGCGGTCAGAGAACAGCTATTTCAACGGCTGTTATGATAAGGTGTACGCTTATCATCATTCTGGTTGTAATTGTGAACACGAGAACATGAGGTGATTGCAGAGATATTATAACTGTTTTGGCAGGAGTCCGGGCTGCGGGGGTGAAGGAAAAGTACTGTATATAATAGCGTTGTACTGCTTTCATTCACTCTTTATGCTCTATATCCTTCGCCACTATAGTATGTTTCCATATTGTTCAATCCTTGATTATCTACTATCGTCCGTATGCTAATAAATGTTTAACACATTCGTCGGACCGTCTCCCATATCGTTTGTCCCTACTCTGCTGTCTCATACGTGGCCTATTGGCCCAATATTCCGGTGCATTTACATGGCATTTTAACTGCCTCGATTGTTCCAAATGCACCCACCGGCCGTTTCTTCTCATAAAATCCATATGTTGTTCTAACATAAATGAAATTTATTTTATTACAGTGGCACGGATATGATCCCCCCAGGGGCCTACTACGGTACGTATTGGATTGGCGCTCCCGGTGCCCCGTGCCACACTCTCGACTGGCATTCTCTAAGAGGTGAGAGGACTTACACCAAACGCGCAATCAACTTTGGTCTACAACTAAATTTGAACATCTAACAGTTACCTCTCTGAACACAGTCTGACGTCTACCACTGCGCGGGACGGAGAAGGGCCGTCGCAAGGGGTGACTGGGTAACACGTAATCCCAGCGCTCGAGTATAATGTAGGAGTGTGTTCGTATCCGCTGATAAATGTCAGACCCGGGGAGGGACATTACATGAGCTGTTACACTCCTGAAGGCAATTGAGCCCCTCTATCTATAAACTGGGAGGTGAGACCCTAAGGCGATCAAGGCCCAGGCCAGGACTCTCACCTAAGCTGGAGTGGCGCCCAAGATGCGAGTATGCCTTCGGAGGCATTTGTAATTGTGGAGGATTAAATCGATATGGATACAAAAACATAAAAAAGCAATAAAAGTAAATGAAAAATAAGTAGTCGAGTCTAGTATTCTCCTTACTCGGTTATTGCAAGAACTGAGGAAGGAAAGAAATTTTAGATGGTCAATCCATTTATCGCTCAAAAGAGTCTGGGTAACATTGCTGGTCCGTTTAAATCAAGATCTCGCAATGGCACGCTCCTGGTTGAAGCACAACCAGCATCCCAAGCAGTGAGAATACTGATAGCAAAAATATTAGCCAGCTACCCTATATGGGTTGAAATGTTCAAGACCTCTACGTACGGTGTGGTAAACACCCGTGCATTGGACGGTATGCTCACGAAGGGATTCAAGAAAATGTTGGACAGCAAGGTGTGACATCGGTATATCGGGTTCAGCGGAAAGAAAGAAGTGACTTCGCGCCCACTCGTACACCATTCCTCACCTTTAATAGGGTAGTCTCCCTCAAAGGATTAAGGCAGGGTATAAAGTCATTGAAGTCAGGCCGTATATACCAAACCCGTTGAAATGCTATAATTGTCAGGGCTTTGTACACACTAGCGATTTTTACTTTCTCTACTACGGATAGTAAGTAGGGAAAGTATTGTATTCCACCCAAAAATTCGATACCGAGATTTCACCAGAAATACCTGTTTTGAGACCCCCTGAATCCAAAAAAGGGATTTTGGAAACATGTTCGTGTGTGTGTCTGTGTGTGTGTGTGTGAACAGCATAACTCAGAAACGAACAGTCGGGTAAACACCAAACTGGATATTTAGGATCAGTATCTTCCAGAGATGCGACACGAAGGTTTTCAAGAAAATCCACCCACCCCAAACTACCCTTTACATGGAACATTTTTCGAAAATTTTAATTTTCTCAAAAATGGCTCTAACGATTTTGATTAAAATATCATATGTTTAAGATATTTTTATAACAAATAAAATGTATATATTGAATTTTCTGGGAATGTTTCCAAAAGTATTCTTCATTGTGAACGACTTTTCCATAACTGGTAAACCATAAGAGATAGACAAAATTTTACTACACAAAAAATGTAGATCGCGTTAAAATACACAATTTATGTCATATACATTTTGTTTGTTGAGTGAACCATTTTTGAGATATTGCTTATTATTCCCTTAAATTTTTCAATACTTATTTTCTCAAATGGGAATTCGTTATTCATTTTTTTTGTCTTGGATATGCAAAGAGTATTAATCTGTGGGAAAGGGAATGGTGCTGCACCTAGCAACCAGCTATTAAGAGAGATGTATGTGCTTAAAGGCTACTGTATTTCCAAATTGCCATTGTAAATGTATTATCCCCTTACATCTACAAGAAAATGAGCAATAAGATAGAGTTTGCAAATGTTTATCTCGAATAACATGAAGTAGATGGAGAATAAGCGTTTGAAAAAATAGTTTGTACAAGAGTAGAGAAAGTCATGTGAGTGTAACACATCAGATTTTTTTATGTCCTGGACATGCAAAGAGATTGGAATGCGCCACATAGCAACCAACGCTTAAAAGATTTGACTATTGCTTATAACCTACCATATTCCCCTTGCATCTACAAGAAAATTAGCAATAAGATTGACATCTCGATTTCTCGATTAACATGAAGCATATGGAGAATAAACGTTTATAAGAATAGTTTGTACAAGAGTAGAGAAAGTCATGTGAGTGTAGCACATCAGATTTTTGTAATAGTGAATCTACTTGCGTTAACTGTGGAGACATCTCTCACAACGGAGCATGGATCAGCTCCAAAGTGTGTTAATTACAGCGGTCAACACCCATCTAGTTTACGAGAATGCTACCGTTTACGGAGGAAAGAGCAATCGAGGAGATCCAGGTTAGGGAGAAGGTTTGCTTCTCGGAAGTCCAGAAACTCCTGCGCATCCGCCAACCCTCTGTCCGAAATCCGGTACCGAGTCGGGAAATCGCAACTCAGGTCAGCGTTTATAACTGGTCGCCATTTCGGAAAGGATTGACGTAGCTAGATCACAGCCAAAGCCTTTAAAATCAACATCTACGACAGCATCCATATTTGCCAAGTCCGTTACTGAAAAGATCACATCAGTGAAATCACCAGCAAAACCGTCGACCTCAACCTGAATGACTAGCAAGCCGTTAAAATATAATGCATCACCTATAAAGTTTGGCACCAGCTTCGACGGAATCGAGTTCCTTAAAGTAAGTGAAAAGTCTGCCCCAGAACATCAAAGGGTAAAAAAGGTCCGCGAGGATGTCCTCGGAGGTCTTCTGGGAAGGACTCAGATCGGCGATCTCATCTTCGCTGATCTCAGCTTCCAATCGGTTCGAGGTTGAACCGAAGTGTTCTATTGCAAAGGGGTCCTCCCCCGTGGAGATGATGCAGGAGGATTCTGCCCACACTGTCAGAACGACAGTGAAAAAGTGGCAGGTTAAATCCTCTGTTAAAGGTATTAGCCCGACACCAAAGAAAAGGGGTAAATTGATTTGACCACCGCTGTCTTCAAAGAAGTGTATTCTTACGATTGAGAACTTATCCCAGGATAATTACTATAGCTACCCTAGAATGGAACATTAGTGGAATTAGAACCCATCGACCAGAGCTTGAACTTTTGCTTAATAAAAATGAGGCTAAGGTCCTATGTTTGCAAGAGACTCACTCCGTCCGCAAGAAACTATCAAATCAGGCGGTATACCCTAGTGCGGGTGATTTTATGCCAGAAGAGAGTAATCTTGCGCACGGGGGCATTATGATGCTCTTCAGAGATTATATATTCGTGGAAACTATTCCATGCATTCTGACATAGTCAGTTGCTTCCATCTATCCGATTCACCATTTGTAATATTTATCTGCCTCCATATGATGACCTATAGCTCATTGAGTTAGAGGATCTAGTTTCCCAGTTACCAACATCTTTTCTGTTGGTGGGAGACGTCAATGCCCATCAGCCTCCTTGGAGCTCACTTCGAGCTTGTGCGAGAGGCAAATTAATCGCCGATTTCTTAGACAATGATGTATCACCTAGCTCTTCTGAATACTGGAAGCCTACTTTTTTTCAGACTCATTTAATACTTTGTCGCACCTTGATATAGCAGTTTGTTCATTAGTTAGCAGTTTCCTTACAATGGAATGTCATCTCTGATTTACACTCTAGTGACCACTTAGTCTCTTAATAAAAGATATATGTTCCACACTTTTGCCTAGATGGCGCTTAGATCAAGCCAATTTGAAACTTTTACATCCGTGGTTGTGTTTAATTACAATGAGCATGCCACTGTAAATGTTTTATTGGAACCTCCCACAAGAACAATTCTTTCGGCTACAGAGCAATCTATTCTTCGGTCGACTGTCCACCCTCGTCCATTTCCCGTCCCTTGGTGGATAGATGAATGCCGAAATGGAATTCGTGCTCGCAGGCGTGCTCTTAGGGTTTTCCAGCGTCCTCCTACACTGGATAACTAGATCCAACACAAGAAAATGTGTGGCAAGTCTAGACGAGTTATTAAGAATACCAAAAATACACCATGAAGCAAAGCTTGTAGCTTCATTTAATCGACACACACCTTCCTCTATCTGTAAGACCTGTGGAAAATCGATCCATATGTCAATCGCCAGTCTTAAAACATTTGCAGGAGCTGTTGTTGATACATTTGAGGTGGCTAACACATTTTGCATGGTTTCGCTCATGTTTCTAGCTTAGATAACTATTCTACCGAGTTCCTTTCAGCGAAGACTCTAGTGAGATCTCGAGGTTTCTCGTTTCGTTCTGGAAACCTTTAAGATTACAATCGTCTTTTCACCATGGAGGGTTAGAGCACGCTCCATCTTCAAGATTATCAGCACCAGGATCAGATTCTATCCATATACAAGTGTTGCAGCAGCTCTCCTGAAGGTAAGGCTTTCCTGTTTGAGGTCTATAATCCTGTTTGGGTTGACGTCACTTTCCCAGAAATGTGCGGGTATTAAATGGTAAATATTGGGGCGCCAATCGGACAGTTTTGCTGCGACTGTATCGCGCACTGATCCGATCCAAAATCGATTATGGGTGTATAGTTTATTCTCCAACGCAACCATCTGTGCTGCGAAGATTAGACATAGTTTATAATCGGGGCATTCGAATGCTTTCGGTGCTTTTGCAACTAGCCCAGTTATGAGTCTTTACGCCAATCGGCAGAACTTCCTATGAGATATCGGCGTAATGTTTAGAATCCGCAATTGTTGCTGTTAGAATTTTTGTCGGGTTACAATGACCGACTTCTTATCTACACCGATGGATCTAAATGCACCAAAGGTGTTGGATGTGCCTATGCTCATGGAACCGAACCCCATGCATTCAGTTTTCATGATAGCACTTCCATTCATAGTGCAGAGCTGTATACCATATACCCAATCATTGTATGTGCGCCGTCGAAAATTGTGAGACAGCCTCATTTTGAATGATTCCCTCAGTGCCTACAGAGCCTTCGTGAGCTGTACAACTACCATCAATTAATTGTACAGTGCATCCCCACGATACCCTTGATGTTTTACGCGCCTCTGCTGCTAATGTAGAATGTGCTTGGATTCCTGGTCACGTTGGCTTGCCGGGGAATGAACTGGCGGATTTGGCAACTAAGGCGGCGCCCAAAGAACCCAGTGCTGCAATATCTTGTGTAATTTCGGAAGACTTTAGGATGGTTGATCCGAGCGCGGTGCTATCGTGCTGGCGCGAGGAGTGGTTAGCTCGCTGCGCACATAAGCTTAGAGTAGTAAAGGACATTACGATAAACTGGGTAAGTTCTTTTCGTGTACGAGTATACCGTCGTGAGGTGGTGATTTTGGCTTAGTTGCGTATTGGTCACAGCAATTTTACGCACGATTACCTTTTTAAGGGGGGTCCTGCTGCTCTTGTCCCGTGTGTGGCGAAAATCTTGTCGGTCCATCATGTATTGCTAGTGTATTCCTCTAGCACATGTTTGCGACTCTCTGCAGCCAGTCTTGCAAGGTATTAGCGGACGATAACCAAGCGGTTCAAAGGATTTTAAAGTTTGTGTCAAAGGTAAATGCTGAAATGCGGATTTAGTCATATTGATATCAGGTGTTTCGTAACTTCTCGGTTAGTTTTATATATTCATATTTATTTCTAACATTTGCTATGATTTTATATTGATCTTTATCTCCGGCGTTTGCCATTATGTTTTACAAGGACGCTAATGATCTATAGTTGAGCGCACTAAAACTTAAACCATTATCACCATCATCATCATGGGCATGACACCATTCTGCACAATTTATTTTCTTACAAGCCAGAACGAACTAATCTGTTTCAGGTTCCAAATACACAAGGAGACACTCTAGACAGGTGCGTGCATTCTACAACTTCAAGGTATTTGCTGTATTAGCTTTCTGAGAGATTGATTTGACTTATTACATGGACGTTTTAATAGCTCTGTGCATAACTCCCTAGAAAGAGGGTGAAACCAGGCCTTCATTCTGCTTTCTTGGTCTCTTTTAAGGCCTTCATTATTGACATACCAGTATTGGGAACACCGATCGCCTCATCTGGCCATGTTGTTGACCCCAATCATGAAAAAGACCTCAGAGGTTGGATTTTAAGGAACATCTAAGTATTTCGCATCTGCATATCGAAAACGTTGAAATACATATATGAAATGCACATATGAAAATCTACATTAATAAAATATGAGAGCTAAATAAAACTTTATTTATCTAACAAAGCACTGAAGTACGCAAACTATGCTTGATTTTTAGAAGTGAACAATCAAGATTGGAACCTGCTTATGTGAGATATGTGAGATTTTTAAGATAATTGCTCGGAAAAACGAAATGTATTATTTTATAAACTGGCAAAAGAGAAAACATTAGATCACATCAGGGAGCCTATACATTGTAACAGAGTGGTGGTGATCCTTGGTTAATGTTTTAGCTATCGAAGGGGCGGGGCACATATGTACACCTTTCTGCTTTAGAGTGCTATTCTGAATCCGGGAGAACCAATCTCGCGTAGAGAGATCCATCCCTTTCCAATCTTCATTGCACCTCTAAACCAAAAGTTCGCTTTTGCACTATTTCTCCTACTATAATGCTCGTACACATATTTTAGTTGCAGCGGAACAGATAGAGACGAAACATGGTGCAGGGATTTGAGTGCCTGCCTCTTTTGTGCCAGGCTTTTCATCCATAAAAGCAATTTCCCCCAACTCTTCCTATATGTACACGCACCCACAACAGAGCAGCTACCCTTCTACACCCGGACAAAACTTTTCTTCCGACTCCTCCATACAATGAAGACCGTGTCGCAGGAGCACTCATCAGGAAACGAAAGTGTTTCCCTCCGGTAGGGATTGTCTTTGACGTTTTCATCCTGTTGATCCGCCTACTTCCTGTGATGAGATGAACTTACTACAGATCCCTAAAAAATGTCAGTAGTTCTCGGAATGTTCGTCACGCTTCTGGTTTCCCAGTGTCGAGATTTTGTGTTTAATATGTACTTCTCTTAAGAAAAAGAAGTACCTAGAATTATGTTGTGATATAACAAAATTCTACATAACTAAAACCGAGGAAATGCATTGCATAGTGCATGCATAGATTTATAGGAGTCTTAAATACGCGCATCATTAGGGCTGTAGGTGAAATAGTCAAGGGCTTTACCACTTTAAATATAGCATAGTCTTAATTATGTGTACTTCAGCAGTATAGTTCAAACTGTTTGGATTCGTTTTCTGAGCTTTCCCCAGAGATCGCTAGTATACGTTTCTCTTTAAGAGACATTATTTCATTTCCTTCTATGTTTACTTGCTTAACAGGAGGCGGATGCATACTCAAACGTCCAACCAAGACTAACTCAGAAAATAGCTGGGCGTGCTATTCTTGAATCACAAAAAAGAGATCAGAAAATATCTCTAGACAATATTTCAAATAGCCGCAATTTCTTTTATAGTCAACTACCGGTTTAAAAATGTGGCAGTATTATCAGTATTTTTTAAATTATTGTCTTAGAGATAAAAACCTGTTTCCTTGGTATAAATCAACAGAATAATTGCTGTTTTTGTCAAAATAGGATACGTATTTACTACCAACACTTTAACCATCTTTCCCCTTAAAGCAAAACCTTCAGTTTAGATATCATTGTATCTTCGGTTAACTACTAGTGCAATGATTCCATAGAATATCAATATTAAACGTCTGTAAAAATATGCATTCTAGGAGTATGATTGCATAAAACTCCCGGGCCAGGGGTGTCGGCCTCAAACCATTTCCCCACTCAGGGTGCCGTGTAATTTACAACAGTTCTGCGAACTATAATTGACAAAAGCTTTAATAAGCGAGGCTAAAAATTAAGGTACACCTTACTGATATTAAAAAATAGTAGTACACAACCTGGGAACCACGAATTTGGAATTCCCGGGAATTACTTGAAGAGCCATAATATAAAAGGTCCTCCCCCCCAAAAAATATGTGTGTGTATAAAGTTAAAAGGATTGCTTTGGTGTCCAAGATAAGCATTTTGAGATAAATACAAATGTTCTGGTGCTTATGTTTTGTTTCATACTTCACATTATTTATCGTCAAATAAACACCGTGGAAAGTTTTCATTTATAAATTAAATTCATTTTGACGAAGTAATACACCAAACCAAACTGCCCAGCTTTTACAGCTGGCGTCTCCTTATACAAGCTTTGTAATTACCATGACCCATCAGTTTCTCCTATAAGCTTATAATTACAAAGGTAAAATAAATGAACCATTTTGAAAATCCGTAATATAACGGTCAATCATTTCAAAAAAGACCAGGAAGTGTGGTTTAAATCAACATTTAAATTGAAATACATTAAACTAATCATAAGTGGGTCAGCAAAGTTGTCATTATCAAACCGCATTCACATATTTATTGGTGGCCTGCAGAGAAATCCATTCATATTAATGTATCTGAAAAATATTTTTAAAAATGAATTCAAATGCCTAGGAACTGTGCTGCTCATAATGGTAATTTTTGTTTTTATTATACACTCTTACCAAAAATCAGTATAATAAACTACAAAAAAAGGATGAAATTTGTGCTTGTAATACCAGTAGTAAACATAAAACACAGTATTCATATTGAAGCCATTCACACAAAGATAATTAACATGGATCTTTATGTTATCTGGACAAACGTGTTCAATAAATTGCAAACAAAATTGTTAAGTGACTATTAAATACAGGTTGTGCACAAATGGTTACAGGGGTTTTAACTTATATTTTGTCCCTGCAGTATAATTTTGAATTAAACTTAAATTGAAGAGTAATTGGAAGTTTGAATTCTACAGGCGCAGATTTTTCCCCCGTTCTATTTTACGTCTCTTTAGCATATCGCGACAGATTTGTTAGGAGATTCCTGGTGGGTCGGTGTGTGGCCGACAGTTAGTCTAGGTCTCATGCTTGTACTATACCATCTTACTTCGTCACATGTCCATACAGGCATGTGCACAGCAACTGTACCTTGCTCCTGTGACGAGCAGATGACAGCTTCGACACGTGTCCACAGGCATGTGCAGAGCAACTATACCTTTGCTCCTGTGACGAGCAGATGGCATTAGGGTGCCGTCCAACCAGGGCCCTCTGGATAACGGACCTGACACTGACATCCAAAATGGCGGCCGTATGTGGTGGGAATTTGGGAAATACTTTAAGCAGCTCTTGTCTACAAGCTATGATTTCTCAGGAGTAAAATAGAATTAATGTGGTGTAATGACATGCGTCTTGTGTAGATATATGCTCTGTTGTACACAAAATGCTGTCTTAAAAGTTAACTAACTGCATTTTAACATTGATGGCCAATGCAATACTCGTATGTAACCTCAAGCAACATTCATGCAGTCTACAGTTTTGGATGCTATAACTTAACAACATTTCTAAATTACAGCTACGTATTTAAATTACAAATGGCGTAGCTTTATAAACTACAAGTACTGTAATATTGTACTTGCATGAAACAGAACTGCTGATATTGCAGTTGATAAGGATTGACTTCACTCAAAATTACGTGTTTCTAATTACACCATTTATCACACTGTACACAATATTATATACACAAAATATACACTGGATGGCTCACGCACGAACTGCTACTGTTTACAGTAATTATCTACTAAATTTAGAAGCTTTAGGGTGAAATTTTGCTATTACTGAAAGCTTTTAATTTCTAAGTTTGCAATAATTATTCAAAAATGTACCTATTACTTAGTGACTTAATAGCATTCTTTACTAGTTTTGCAGAGAGTCCACACCGACAGATTGAAATATAGCAAATAAATAATCTTAAACCAGCATTGCAACTGAAATATATGAGATAATAACCTTAAACAGCATTGCAAAACGTCATTCATGCAGTGTACAGTCTTGCATACAGCAACATTACAGCATAAATACGGTGGTTGATTATTTTTAAATAAAACTGTCCTAAAGGCACCATTCTGAAGTTTAACCTCTTTCTTGGAACTGTTATAAAAGGACCATCACAAGGGAATTTATCCTTTCTTATAACAAAGTCGAAAAAAAATTATATGTGCATTACAGATGAATCCTTCGAATGAGTAAAGAGTTCATGATTTTTCTTTTAAATCTTTATATTTTGGAAATGTGAATGGCAATACTCCCATATAAAAGAATCACTGGGACTATACACACTCATATGGTATCCATAATGGTTTTATTGTACCTCACAAATATACATAGTTTAGTATATTTTATAACGAAAATTATCACTGTTATAGCATATTTTAAAGTACGTATCACAATTATTTACACCTCTATTCATTATAATCAAAGTTCGATTTACACCCGGGAACACAACGGTGTTGTAATGTTTTAGGTTAAGTATATGCACGTCTATAACGTCCCCAAATGTAACAATTTCCTCTTTATATCACCACAGTAGCCGTGACACAAAAAATATATTCCCAAATAGATAAATTAACAAATGTATAATATGCACTTTACATTCAATATAACCACAGTCTACATGTAATATATTAGTAAACATAAAGTAACACGTGGAAAGCACATGACACTGAAATCACACGACTGGGATTATTCCCGTTTCCTAAATTACACACAAAGGTTTTCACACACTATTGCTTCACTAACAAACTGCCGCAGCTACTAGCATATTATAAATCACAAGCTTCGATAACACAACACAGCAGCTGACATGTGTAGACACCTCAGGGATCACCACCAACTACCGCCGCCATTTTTCTCAATCTCGAACCCAGTGTCAGGTCCGTTGTTTTAGAGGGTCCTGGTCCAACCTACCTGCCTTCATTATCTGTGGATAGATGGCAGAGCATTCGTTATTACCCTCTATTTTAAATTTTACTGTTGTTTTAGACTTAAGGTGGAACTTAGAGTCACGGTATTACATGGTGTTTACCTTGCGAAAGAGCGAAACCACGAAAAACACCCTGTTAGATTGGTCGGCATAAGGGATTTGATTCCTGAATGCAGGCCATATGTTTTGTTTTCTATGATAACGAAATAAACAGAACGTGGCAACCCGAGGTTTTGTGTCTTGAAATCCACGAAACATAATTCAGTGTTTGCACTTCAGTGGTGGTAGATTTACGGCACGTAAAAGAACCTCAAGCCTGAGCAAAATTACCGGTCTTTAACGCTCAATATAGAATGGGACGCTAAGGCCCATAGCAGTTAAACAGTATACATAAATAAAATTCAATTTGGATTTAACGGCCTTTCTGGTAAACAACATTATAAGTGGTACAGGATGGCTCTGTAAAAGAAATAGCACCGGACCACCGTATGTGTCAAATGAGAATATGGAGAAAGAACGGCTTTCTGCGCAGTCCTATAAAAAAATCTAATGCAGCTAGTCAGTCAAGAAATACTATTTCCAACGAGTGTGGAAGGTGTTAAGAAAACATGCCACCGCTACCTGAATTGAGACGGCGTATTATTGTAGCATTAGGATCAGTAACACCAGATATGCTAACATTAGAGTGTAAAGAAATAGACTACCTGCTGGATGTACACTGTGTTATAAATTGATTCCATATTGAACACTTGTAAGTTGGTTACGGTAAATTTCCACAGGTTTTCTTCAATAAGTTGTAATTGAAGATTATGTATAGGGTTTAAAAACCCTATAATTGTTATGTTCATCTTATGTATTGAAATATCCTGTCCATTTGATGGATTATTTAATGTACATTCAGAAACAATATGTATTTCTAATAAAATTAAAAATTATTTATGCATGAACGATATCAGGAACATTTTAGCAATCTATTATTGGTAATAATAATTATTATTATTTATCAGGCTACATTTTTCTTTTTTACTTTATGTTGTATGTTCCACCACTTCTAAATCTCTATAATTTGGGAATCACTGTCTTTAATGTATGTACGTATAGAGCAATGTGCGCAATTATAATTTTAATTCACTGTTTTACTTCTAGTTACATGAAATGAGATAAAAATAATTGGCGTTCTTATCGTCAACAGCGTGGGGGGGAGGAGGAGTTTCTAAAGCATGTGTCAAAAGTAGTACATTGTAATGTCAACGCGAAAGAAAGGCTGCACCCACGCAATACGAATATGTAATTGTTCTCGCGTGTCAAGCCCCATGTTTCACTACAATGAAATAGGTTAAGAGAGTCTAAAATCGCAATAGAGTTCACCTATAACCTCGCATTAATAGTATTTATGCCAGGTAATATCTAACAGTTTCAAAATTTCTGTCGGTTGAATTATGGATCCTGAGAATGGTCAATATATGACTGTAGGGGGGTGTATGTCGTCCTCTGTGGTGTAGTAGTTACCATACTAGCCTCTAGTTCCCGAAGTCGCGGGTTCAAACCCGATGGACGGCGATGGTTTTTTTTCGGGCGTAAAAATCCTTAGCATGTCTTCCTACGGAAGGGAAATAAAACCGGTGGTCCCGTGTCGTTGATTTACGGCACGTAAAAGAACCTCAAGCCCGATAAAGAGGCCTGAGCAAAATTACCGGACTTTCACGCCCAATATAGAATGGAACGCTGACGACCATTGCAGTTAAACAGTATCCATAAATAAAATTAAATTTAATTTAGGAGTGAGTTTTATTGGTGATAATTTTTTAAAGCACTCGCGTTTCATTTACAAGTATTCGCATTTTCATATTAATAATACAACAAAATTTCGGAATAATGATGCGGAAAAAAAATCATAAGACACATATACATGACATTGTCTACCCTCTATCGTTTATTAGTGCGTATACAAACTATTCTTACTAAAGCTCACTTCTCTGTCTACTACACTTTAATCCAAATAAGCCTTCGCAGAAACAGCTACATTACACTTTTCGTTACAAACACAAAGAGAACAGCGATAGTCAAAAGTTTAAGAATTGGACGCTATATGCTGGCCTTAAAGTTCTATACTGTTTCCACTCAATCGCGAGAAAAAAGTGAATGTTGACAGGACTCAAATACAAAGACCAAGAAATGAACAATTCGAAACTTTAATAACGGACATCTCAGAAATGGCTTATGCCAGAAAAAAAATCTCATGTGTTGCACTCATATGACTTTCCCTACTCTTGTACAAACGCTTATTCTCCATATGCTTCATGTTAATCGAGATGTCAATCTTATTGCTAATTTTCTTGTAGATGCCAGGGGAATTGCTAGGCTTTAGCTATAGTCAAATATTTTAAGAGCTGGTTGCTTTGTGGAGTATTCCACTCTCTTTGCATTACCAGAACAAAAAAAAAAAACCTGATGTGTTACACTCACATGACTTTCTCTACTCTTGTACAAACTATTTTTTCAAACGCTTATTCTCCATCTACTTCATGTTAATCCAGATAAACATTTGCAGACTCTATCTTATTGCTAATTTTCTTGTAGATGTAAGGGGAATATATATTTACAAGGGCAATATAGAAATACAGTAGCCTTTAAGCATATACATATCTCTTAATAGCTGGTTGCTAGGTGCAGCACCATTCCCTTTGCCACAGATTAATACTCTTTGCATATCAAAGACAAAAAAATGAATAATGAATTCCCTTATAAGAAAACAAGTATTGAAAAATTTAAGAGAATAACAAGCAATACCTCGAAAATGGTTCACTCAACAACAAAAATGCATATGACATAAATTGTGTATTTTAACGCGATGTACATTTTTTGTGTAGTAAAATTTTCTCTATCTCTTATGGTTTACCGGTTATGCAAAAGTCGTTCACAATGAAGAACACTTTTGGAGAAATTCCCAGAAAATTCAAGATATACGTTTTATTTGTCATGAAATTATCTTAAACATATGATATTTTAATCAAAATCGTTAGAGCCGTTTTTGAGAAAATTAAAATTTTCGAACAATCTTCCATGTAAAGGGTATCCTGGGGTGCGGGGATTTTCTTGAAAACCTTCGTGTCGCATCCCTGGAAGATACTGAACCTAAATACCAAGTTTGGTGTTTATTCGACTGTTCGTTTCTGAGTTATGCTGTTCACAGACAGACTCACAGACAGACACACGGACATGTTTCCAAAAATGCTTTTTTTGGATTCAGGGGATCTCAAAACAGGTATTTCCGGTGAAATCTCGGTATCGAATTTTTGAGTGGAATACAATACTTTCCCTACTTACTATACGTAGTAGAGAAAGTAAAAATGAATAACGAATTTGAGAAAAGGTATAAGTATTGGAAAATGTAAGGGAATAACAAGAAATATCTCGAAAATGGTTCACTCAACAAAAAAAAAATGTAGGACATAAATTGTGTATTTTAACGCGATCTACATTTTTTGTGTAGTAAAATTTTGTCTATCTCATATTGTTTACCAGTTATGCAAAAGTCGTTCACAATGAAGAATACTTTTGGAGACATTCCCAGAAAATTCAAGATATACATTTTATTTGTCATGAAAATATATTAAACATATGATATTTTAATCAAAATCGTTAAGAGCCATTTTTGAGAAAATTAAAATTTTCGAAAGATGTTCCATGTAAAGGGTAATCTGGGGTGGGGGAATTTTCTTGAAAACCGTGTCGCATCTGTGGAAGATACTGAACCTAAATATCAAGTTTGGTGTTTATCCGACTGTTCGTTTCTGAGTTATGCTGTTCACAGACACACAGACAGACACAGACACACACATACACGGACATGTTTCCAAAAATGCCTTTTTTGGATTCAGGGGGTCTCAAAACATATATTTCCGGTGAAATCTCGGTATCGAATTTTTGGGTGGAATACAATACTTCCCCTACTTACTATACGTAGTAGAGAAAGTAAAAACTTATTTGAAATAAATTGTGGTTTTAAAGAGATTACAATTTTTGTGTAGTAGCTTTTCGTGTCCACCATAGCATTAATTTATGCTGGTAGGACAGTCCTATCTACAGTTAACTGTTTCCATCAAATAATACTCATTTTAATATTTAAATGGTTAGTGCTTTGCAAACATGCAATAGAGTACTCATTTGTGAATCGTTATAGAGCTCTGGAAAAACAAAACGCTTCGCTGATATCTTTTGTTATCTTCATTGTGTAAAACTAAATTCCTCTCATAATGCAACGTAGTATACTGGCACACCTGCGTACTATAAAATTAGCATAGGAAAAATCACGTCGTGAATTCATTGCATTATAGAGCAGAACACATTAGGTACCTAATTACTGAGAATAAAATAAATTTCAATCATTTATCACACAATACTTAAAATGACATTGTCATTGTTAACTTGTATTAAAGAAAACTGCAATCAACATAAAACTCAAAGGAATTAAATCTCCACCAATACTTGACGTCAACCGTATGAGATCAAAACACAGTTTGACTCTTTATAGTGCTTTACATATTATAGTTGCACGTGTAGACATTAGAAGATTATTTTCTAAAATTTACTATCACAATAATGTATAACATTATAACTAATTTCATAATACACAACCCTTATATCTTATATCTCATATAGTGGTAGCAGTGTCCAAGATCAGCTTTTTATTTTAAGCTGTAACTTAGTGTTCTTAATATTTCCTTGTTTATAAAATACATTTTATTGAAGTTTCATTGAAAGTACTTGAAACAAAGGTTAAACACTGCTAACGCACATTCTGGACTGAAGGGTTCACCCTAGAGAAAAATGATCAATACTCGCTTACTTAAAGGGTTGCACAGGAGAAGCCACAGAACTACATGAGGGTACAAACACAAACTGCTAATTTATCGATTCGGTTCGTGGTTTATACCTACTTCATTTCCAGGAATGATTAACACGAGGTGCACAAGCAAATGATGCACTTTCCTTGTGCACCCCCCACGTTATCATCACTTTCCCCAGTGTCGGTATACGGTTAATGAAAGTTTATGGGCTAACTTGCTAACTACAAGCAATAGCATTCCACTAAAAGCATTAATACTTGATTTCTGCTACAATTAGTGCTGATAATTTTAAAAGTCGGATGTATTACACTCACACAACTTTCTCTACCTGTTATAGATTACTTTTATATAGCTTCTGCAAACTATTCTTAAGAAAGTTATTTCATGTTTATCGAGGTGAAGATTTGCATAAATAGTTTCATTGCACATTTCGTTGTAGGCATAAGGGGCTAAGAGGAAACCGAATCGATAGTCGATGCTGGTCGTATATGCTGGCTTTGAAATTCTATGTACTCTTTCCACGACATCGCGAGAAATAACTGAAAAGCGACAGCACTTTAAAAAAGACAATGTATTGAATAATCTGTTAAGTTATACTCAATCTTGTACAAACTATTATTACAAATGCCTATTCTTCCATCTACTTCATGTTAAATTGAGATAAACATTTGCAGAAATTGTATTATTGCATATTTCCGTGGGCACAACGGGAATAGAGGAATACAGTAGGCTTTAAGGCATACTGCAAGAGCTGGTCACTATGTGATGGCTTTGAAAATATTCGTGTCGCATCCTTGGAAGATGCTGAATTTAAATAGCAAGTTTGGTTTTTAACGATTTTTCGTTTCTGAGTTATGCTGTTTACAGACACATACACGGATATTTCCTAAAACTGCTGCTTTTGGGTTCTGGTGGCCACAAAACATACATTTCCGGTGAAATCTCGACATCGAATTTTTCGGCGGAATACAATAGTGTGAGTTAGCCCAGTTTGTCCATTATCACTCTCTAAGTTCTCAATGTCACAGTTCTAAGTCCTTATCTAGTTCAAGTTCATTGGAAGTTCACTTAGTTCACTATCACTTCACTAAAGTGAACTAATTTAATTCTCTGTCACTACACTTCCTTCGTAACGTAGCCTCTTCACGCCGTTCACTTTACTCTGGAGTCGAACGCAAGACCTCCACAACCCGTCGCTCCGCAGCAACACTCGCTGCACGTCACGACCAACTCGGGAATCGCTGCGGTAACGTGAGAGGCTCGCCCGCTCACTAATTCGCCGACGCGACTCATTCTACTGTCTACTCGACTCGCGACTGACTCAACTTCACTCCTCATCTCGTAATGACTGGGCTGTGCGAAACGCTCACTTACATAGGCAGTGGAACCTTTCACAGAAGGTTCTTGAACCTTCTAGAACTATTTCGACGCGCTTTCTGGAGGGGGGAGATAAAGCTTCCAGAAGCTTCTAGTTATCTCCCGACAGCGCGCTTGATGTTTAAGTTGGCAAGCGGCCGTTAACGTTGTTTACTCGGACCGCCCTGCGCCGACCTCTCGATAACAATAGCCATAGCCGCTGCGTCACAATAGGCATTTCCCCTACTTATTAGACGTAGTAGAGAAAGTAAAAATTAAAGCCAATAATAACGGATATCTCGAAAATGACTGATGCCATAAAAAGCCATTTGAAGTAAACTTGTATTTTATAGAGATCTGCATTTTTGGTAGTGCGTTGTTTTTTATAATGTTTAGCGTCGTTTAACCAGGTAGGTCATATCGGACATATCAATTATATGGGCCAAAGATGTTCAAATGGGCATTTCTTCATAGAGCTTAAAGTTACACGACATTTAACTATTCGTGGACACGGACGGAAACACACATCCGCACGAATCTTTTTTCTAAGAATGTGTTTTTTTTTATTCAGGGCGTTTCAAAAAATGTATTTTCGGTGAAATCTCGGTATAGAATTTTTGGGTGGAACACAAATTCCTCTATTTATAGGTAAGCAGTAGAGAAAGTAAAAAGCACAGCTACTGTCAATAAAACTAAGCTCTTGAGCCCTGCGCCCTGTAGTCTACCGAAATCAGCTGATCAATATTAATAAAACCATTCGAGAGCTATTTTCGGTGCTAATTTAAAGTGCTTCACCTGTAAACTTCGACAGCCCAAAGGAAATAAGATACTAAGCTACATTTATTTTTAATTTAAGCTCAATGTTTTGTAAGCATATATTCATAGATTTAGATTAACTCAACATTTGTTCTAATGAGCGTGGAAAGATCTGCACTATACCATACAACACACACTGCCTTGTTTTCTAGTAGCTTAATGCCAACTCAACGAGTTGTCCCCATATTACATCATCGGTGAAGGTAAATTCTCACGCAAAAAAAAAAAAAATTCTGATGTACTAAATTCACATGAAAGTCTAGCCACTACCGTTTATTATTTCCAAAGCATTCCTGCGATACCTTATTACTTTCTCCACTACGTATAGTAAGTAGGGGAAGTATTGTATTCCACCGAAAAATTCGATACCGAGATTTCACCGGAAATTGAGACCCACTGAATCCAAAAAATCTGATGTGTTACACTCACATGACTTTCTCTACTCTTGTACACACTATTTTTACAAACGCCTATTCTCCATATGCTTCATGTTAATGGAGATATCGAGATGTCAATCTTATTTGTAATTTTCTTGTAGATGCAAGGGGAATATGGTAGCTTTTAGGCGATAGTCAAATATTTTAAGCGCTGGTTGCTATGTGGCGCATTCCATTCTCTTTGCATGTCCAGGACATAAAAAAATGAATAACGAATTTGAGAAAAAGTATAAGTATTGGAAAATTTAAGGAAATAACAAACAATATCTCGAAAACGGTTCACTCAACAAAAAAAATGTATATGATATAAGTTGTGTATTTTAACGCGATCTACATTTTTTGTGTAGTATAATTTTGTCTATCTCTTATGGTTTACCAGTTATGCAAAAGTCGTTCACAATGAAGAATACTTTTGGAGACATTCCCAGAAATTTCGAGATATACATTTCATTTCTCATGACATTATCTTAAACATATGATATTTTCATCAAAATCGTTAGAGCCATTTTTGAGAAAATTAAAATTTCCGAAAAATGTTCCATGTAAAGGGTAGTCTGGGGTGGGGGGATTTTCTTGAAAATCTTCGTGTCGCATCTCTGGAAGATACTGAACCTAAATACCAAGTTTGGTGTTTATCCGACTGTTAGTTTTTGAGTTATGCTGTTCACAGACACACACACAGACACACACACACACACAGACACACACACGGACATGTTTCCAAAAATGCTTTTTTTGGATTCAGGAGGTCTCAAAACATGTATTTCCGGTGAAATCTCGGTATCGAATTTTTGGGTGGAATGCAATACTTCCCCTACTTACTATACGTAGTAGAGAAAGTAAAAAGCATTTTTGGAAACATGTCCGTGTGTGTGTCTGTCTGTGAACAGCATAACTCAGAAACGAACAGTCGGATAAACACCAAACTTGGTATTTAGGTTCAGTATCTTCCAGAGATGCGACACGAAGGTTTTCAAGAAAATCCCCTCACCCCAGACTACCCTTTACTTGGAACATTTTTCGAAAATTTTAATTTTCTCAAAAATGGCTCTAACGATTTTGATTAAAATATCATATGTTTTAAGATATTTTCATGACAAATGAAATATATATCTCGAATTTTCTGGGAATGTCACCAAAAGTGTTCTTCATTGTGAACGACTTTTGCATAACTGGTAAACCATAAGAGAGAGACAAAATGTTACTGCACAAAAAGTGTAGATCGCGTTAAAATACATAATTTATGTCTTATACATTTTTACTTTCTCTACTACGTATAGTAAGCAGGGGAAGTATTGCATTCCACCCAAAAATTCGATACCGAGATGTCACCGGAAATACACGTTTTGAGACCTCCTGAATCCAAAAAAAGCATTTTTAGAAACATGTCCGTGTGTGTGTCTGTGTGTGTGTCTGTGTGTGTGTGTGTGTGTCTGTGTGTGTGTCTGTGAACAGCATAACTCAAAAACGAACAATCGGATAAGCACCAAACTTGGTATTTAGGTTCAGTATCTTCCAGAGATGCGACACGAAGGTTTTCAAGAAAATCCCCCCACCCCAGACTACCCTTTACATGGAACATTTTTCGAAAATTTTAATTTTCTCAAAAACGGCTCTAACGATTTTGATTAAAATATCATATGTTTAAGATATTGTCATGACAAATAAAATGTATATCTCGAATTTTCTGGGAATGTCTCCAAAAGTATTCTTCATTATGAACGACTTTTTCATAACTGGTAAACCATAAGAGATAGACAAAATTTTACTACACGAAAAATGTAGATCGCGTTAAAATACACAATTTATGTCATATACATTTCTTTTGTTGAGTGAACCGTTTGCGAGATATTGCTTGTTATTCCCTTAAATTTTCCAATACTTATACTTTTTCTCAAATTCGTTATTCATTTTTTTGTGTTCTGGACATGCAAAGAGAATGGAATGCCCCACATAGCAACCAGCGTTAAAATATTTGACTATCGCTTAAAAGCTACCATATTCCCCTTGCATCTACAAGAAAATTATCAATAAGATTGACATCTCGATATCTCGATTAACATGAAGCATATGGAGAATAGGCGTTTGTAAAATTAGGTTGTACAAGAGTAGAGAAAGTTATGTGAGTGTAACACATCAGATTTTTTTGTGTTGGATATGCAAAAGGAATTAATCAGTGGCAAAGAGAATGGTGCTGCACATAGCAACCAGCTATTAAGAGTAATGTCTATGCTTAAAGGTTACTGTATTTCTATATTGCCCTTGTAAATATATATTCCCCTTACATCTACAAGAAAATTAGCAATAAGATAGAGTCTGAAAATGTTTATCTCGATTAACATAAAGTTGGTAGAAAATAAGCGTTTGTAAAAACAGTTTGTACAAGAGTAGAGAAAGTCATGTGAGTGTAACACATCAGATTTTTTTTGTAGAGTGAACCATTTTCGAGATATTGCTTGTTATTCCCTTAAATTTTCCAATACTTTTACTTTTTCTCAAATTCGTTATTCATTTTTTTATGTCCTGGACATGCAAAGAGATTGGAATGCGCCACATAGCAACCAGCGCTTAAAAGATTTGACTATCGCTTATAACCTACCATATTCCCCTTGCATCTACAAGAAAATTAGTAATACGATTGGCATCTCGATATCTCGATTGACATGAAGCATATGGAGAATGAACGTTTGTAAAAATAGTTTGTACAGGAGTAGAGAAAGTCATGTGAGTGTAGCACATCAGATTTTGTTTCTACGTATTTCAAACGTAAAAAGGGGATATAAGAGGATATGCAATCACACAACTTTCCCTATCAGTGAGAAATCCACATATATCCGTTATATTACAGCAGTCATTTAAAAAAACACTTTTCTATCCACGTTACGTTACTCGTAAATGATGTATTTATGATTTGGATGGAAAAAACAGAAACGGGAGAAAGGTTAAGCATGCCTGTCAAATGATGCGCTCACGCCTTTTAAGGCCCAAATTTGCAACTTCGAAACGTCTAACCTATGGGAAAAAAAGCAAAAAAACAAAACAAAAAAACCTCTCACACACACACACACAAATTGGTGAGTTTAAAATATTTTTCCTATGGAAGCTTTTTTTTTAACCTCCTATGGTTTAACCGACTGTACTAAATTCATGCGATTGGCAGAACATTTAGAATATACATTTTATTGGTAATGTAAATATTTTAAACCTATATTTATAGGTTATGTTATATTTATTCCAGATTTCATTTTTGAGTTATGCTGTTCACAGACAAACGCGCGCGCGCGGATCTTTATCTAAAACGCTTTTATTAGATTCAGGGAGCCTCAAAACGGTGAAATCTCGGTAAGGATTTTTAGGTAAATTGCAATACTTCGTCTATTTGCTGTAAGTAGTAGAGAAAGTGTGTTTTCATGTCCGCAAATGTATAATTGGTACATTATGGAAAATGGAGAACTGTATTAAAGAGTTGTGTTTTTGTAGTTCACAAACCGGCTAAGATTTCAAATCATTGCTGCTTGCTATATCAGCATTCAAAACCGACTTAAAGGACTATGATTTTCGAATTCGAGTGAAACCATTATCATTCGTGATAAACGTCTTCTATGCCCTGATTTATTCTTTCTTTATCTGGCGTTATAAAGCTCTTGTAAAGGAAAATATGTTCCGAAATTTTATCAATACTGTAAAACAACTGAGCTGCATTTGTTGAAAGTCAACTATGAAAGCACTGAAAATAATGTTATGTTAAACCGAGCGCTAGGCATTTTTACTGAAAATATACCAGAACATGAGAATTGGGTCCTGAAACTGTTGCGCCTTATATTTAGTTCTGCTTGCCGGTTGGGTTAAAGCATTTCATTATATGCCTTTCGTGGTTCCATGGCCATTATAAGAGAAGTCGTAAACTTTCTAGTAAACAAGAGACAAAAATACAGGCTGATTGCCAGCGAATTGCTTTCAGTCTACCAGAATGATACGGTGTAATAGATGTCTAAAAATAAACTTCTTGGGCTGTAATTCTGAATTATTTTTGTTTGAAAACTTCAGACGTAGAAACACGGGCATAACGAACGTATATATCAAGATACTGGAAAATGAAAAGGAAAATATAGCGCAAATGCGCAGGCGTACTATGTGCTACAGTTACACACGTATGAGATGTTCTTCAAACAGGGTAAATTCAAACATCTACTGCACACACGTTTTAGTCATTTAATTGTAATTTGAGTTCAACTGTAATGAAATATGCGTAAAAGTTTTCGGGCTGGAAGGCCGGCGCGTAAACAATTTTACACATAGACCACGGCCTTCCAGTCCGCAGCTATTGCTAATTTATCAGCTATTGTCATTTGTTATGCTAGGCAAACAAAACTACCACGTAATGAACATACATACACCGGGCGAGATGGCTTGGTTAACGTTTGGAGCTCATATTCGGGAGATTCCGGATTCAATTCCTGGAACGGGCCACACTGATTATGGGTTTTTCGAACAGGCGAGTGCTGGAGTGGTTTCTCTTCCAATACGCGTTTCCTTTCTCCACACTCCCTCTCATTTCATTTCTCCTTTCATGTTTCAGGTGGGTTTCGGGGCTTTACAGTGTCAGTCGGTTCGGACAGATGGCGCAATTACTTGCTCATTAGAGAGGAGTTCTCATCCTTATCAGATGGTAACCTTCTTTGAAGCGCCTAAGGGGATCGAGTTCTCCCCGAATCCGCCAGAGGGAAGCCTTTTCTGAGTAGCCTAAAGGTGTGATCGGGTATTCAATCTTGGAATTGTTAGTCATCTCTGCGCATTTCTGTTCCCGGTCTGCCTGCGGCCTTCACTTCTCCGTTCCTTTTGGAGGGTGCAGCCACAAACCATCTACCTTGAGGTGGATTACCTTGCCGTAGCCTTTGCCATACATAAAGAAAGCGCCAATTTAAGCTTGAACGGTCGATATAGATTTTTATGTCATTTCTTATCATTGGCAAACTTTTAATTGAATTATGACTTTGTGAACTAAAAAGAAAAATTATCATTTAAATCTGAACATGTGATATTGAATTCCGAAGCAAAGGAAAATTTTGGATTATTAGGAAAATATGCCATAAATTATTGTCAGTCTTCTCACATTTTTATTTTATTCACGTCTAATGCTAGCTTTACACTTTGAAATTGTTATGGAAAAGTAAACAGGGTTGGCATTGGATATTAATTGCAGTACTACGTGTAGTTATGGTACTTTAAAATGATTACATACTCGTATATTGTTAGAATTTCAAAAGCTATCTTAAACATTTGAGCAATATTTGATTTGTAGAGGAGTCCGGATACTTAGCGCTGAAATTTCTAAGCTCATATAATACATTGATATAACCTTTATGGAGACATCGTTCATGTCATTGCCAACCTGAATCAAACACAATTAAAAAAGTTGTTGCTAAAGACTTCGGTGTTTTGCAAGTTACGAGGAATTTAAGATGCTATGGAGTATGAATGGGCTTGCAACTATTTCCAAAGTTCCTGATCGCTAAGATTTTTAAAAAATTGTCTTAAATGGTATACAGAATGCTAAAAAAACAATGTGCAGGAAATTGTAGAGTAGAAAGGCCGTATTAAACTAAGCATTTTGTGGTTAGAACAAAGGATCCCAGATGCAGTATAGTAACAGGAGCGCTGGATGGACATAATTGAAATCTGACTTTAACATCTTTATTTGCCAATCAAAATTAAATGTAACTCACATGACAAGAGTGTACGTACTGTTTCAACTAATGAGTAGTGGTATACAATGATAAACTAAAGATTGCATGCGCTATTTGTACACTTTGTACTGAACGAGCCTTACTACCATACCACCCAGTAGGCTTCACAACACAAGGGAATATCGGACACACCTAGAGACGGTGACTTGTACTGCACAAGAGTGCGTTTTGTTTACATGTGACACGCCACAAACAGGCTTCACAATTGGATACTCTACATAACTGGTTTAATATTGACGTATGTAGCGCAGTAAAAAAGGCTCTGCGACCTCTTGTTCCTGTCCTAAAAGTACTTGTGTTGGTGCTGCCTTTCTAAAGTCGATCCAACCTTAGAACCGAACTTTATATAAACAAAACATTTTGTATTCCTCCGCATTAGCCTCGTGTCTGAATCAGCTGTGAGGGACTAAAAAATTAAAAATAATAATAATAATAATAATAATAATAATAATAATAATAATAATAATAATAATAATACACGCCAAAGTAAAAGCTGAGTTGAAATGAAATACTGAATAATAAAAATAAACTCACGTTAATTTGTAGCTGCATCTGTGGCTGAGGTGTAAAATTTGGGTCTCCATTACACACTGTCCTTTCTGTCAATTATAATTATATTCCCTTTATTTCTCTTCACAAACATTAATTCAATTTCTAGCAATAATTTATACACAGTGGATCGCTTAAAAGATGGCAAACGTAGGAACACTGTTGACACGATTTTGTCTAAAACTGGCGGTTCGTTATTAAAGAAAACCTGTGCAGTTTCCTACGAATAGAAGATTTGATAAAGTGATCACTGATCGGTGTTTCTTTTCCTCCTTAGTATTCACAATGCTACCGTTTCCTTTAGCTTTTACGCGCACGTTCAACAGTCTACTCGAATCATCGATATAACCTAGTCACATTAACAATGTTATCCACAACGACAGTTGGCTGCTCCTGCATTAGTTTGTTAAAAACATTATACATGAATTGTTTCTCGCCGATTTTAACGGCTTACCTTAAGAACGCTTTACTATTTCACCTGTATTGTCACTCACCAAGCCGACAACACTTGAAGACGCAGCCAAGTTTATCGCCTTAATGACTGCTTTTTGTAGTATTAATGCAGAAGAGAGGTGAACGACACCACGCAGAATCAAACGAAAGCTACAACCTTAAGTTTTACATTTTTCGTTCTAATTATTTCCTATTTCAAATAAATCAAAAGTTTTGAACTATATTTAACACAATTCTTAAAAGTCTACAGACAAACGCGAATATTTAGGTATTATATATTATGATATCCTTTGGTTTCCCGTGTATCGCAGGCTAGTTAATAACGTCATGCGTTTACATTAAGTTGTGTTTTAAGAGTGGAGCGATTATTATACTCTACAATTTTCTGCACATTGTTTCTCCACACCCATTTAGCAGGTATACCGTTTCCGCATTCATTCACTCTTTTCTCACTCCATTCTCGTGTGTTGTGGGTAATAATTAAGACTGTATGACGAGACTTTAATAAATGCAAGAGGAACCTTTTGGACAGTAAACTTACCGAAAAACAAAACGAGAGGATATTTAAAATATTGTTACCCTTTCGGCAGCAACCATGATTTAATACTCATCGAGCTTTCTACCAGTGCATCACTACCATCCTACTTAACGAGATATACTGTTTAGGTTACATCTTACGAGGGCGAATTGATAAGTCCTTGACTTTGACGAGAGATAGCGTTCTAATCACAGGTTTCTTGTTTGCACCCAAATCTTATATCTATTCTGGATATAATCGCAGAAATTCATCATTTGTTTCTCGAACATTGCCATCGCAAAATTTGTGGAATTGTGGACTGCTACCTCACCCACCATATTCTCCAGATTTGGCTCCGAGCGACTTCTTCCTCTTTACAAAGCTGAAAAATTGGCTCGCTGAGAGGAAATTCACGTACAGTGAACACATCATGGCAGAAACAACCTCATATTCTGCAGACTTCGAAAAATCATATTTTTGGAAGGGTTAAAATAATTGGGGAAACGTTGGACAACGTGTATTGAATTGAAAGGAGACTATGTTGAGAAATAAAATCAATTTTTTTGAAAAATTTGTTATTTTCTTTAAAAAGTCACTTATCAATCCGCCTCGTATTTTAAAATTAAAGCACAAGAGCTCTATTTTTCCTGTTTTTAAAAGCTTAATTTTGTTTATCAAAATACTTATGTGCAAATCAAAATGTAAACTTACCAGAATTGTGAACTTTCCAGTGTCAAGTTCACTCTTGAGGGGTTCTCGGGAAGGATCGAAGCGCACGAGGCCCTCCCGATGCCGAGTCGCTTCGTGTTGCTCGTAGAGAGCCACGGCGCGGTTCACGTCGAATTTACGCGCTGCTAGGAACTTAACGGCTGTTGCCCACGACACGGGCCCGGCACTGCGTCTTCTCCTCAGCCTGTTCACTACATCTATGAAATTCTTCGTGGCCTGCAACAGATATCCGTCAATAAATAATCCAGTATACATATAATTTTGATAAACCCTTTCTTTTAAAACAAACACACTGAACATTTATGACCCTTTTTCTAAGTTAAACCCGAATTTTTAACATTTAACACATTTTAAAAAATATTCTGTCACTTCATTTCTTGCGTAGTTTTTCTTCAGATTTGCGTAGGTATGTTCTGCATTACGCTGACACTCGTTGCAGTAATTCCAATTCCTATGAGACAGCCAAAGTTCTATTCAACATGCTCTATTGTACTACAGAGCTGCTCTGGTAATATAGCTTATCACTAATTCCTTTACTGTATCATTGCTACTTTGATTGAAAACAACCTTCATTGTGCACCTTGTACCTCATCTTCTTGATTAGTCGTTGACTATAGTCTGAATACGACCATATAATTTAGATACAACTCTGAGATTTCCTTGTTTCCTTCAAGGCCATCTACAGACTTCGCACATCTACTTCATTAAGGGCTATCAAGCATACCCGGCGTTGCACAGATGACATTTTCAGCCATTTCATTTACCGCCGTATTCTTAAGAAATTTTTGTACAATGATCTAGAAGATATACGAGACAAGGTCGACACTGAAAAGGTTTAGAAAATCACACTAATTTTAAAAAATGTAAAAGATTTTCTTGTTTTTTCAAAATATTCCCCTTTAACGTCAATACTTTTTGCATTCGATGAAACCAGTCCTTAAAGCAATGATGCCACTTTTCCTGAGGCACTTCAGAAACCAGTGTTTTTTATAATATTCCACTCCATCTGATGACGAAAAAGTGATTCCACACATTTTATCTTTAATTTTTGGAAACGAAAATAAATCATATGGTGTTAGGTCAGGGCTGTATGGTGGAGGGTCCATGGTGCTGACCCTTAGGGCATCCAGATACTCAGTTTTTCTGTATGCGACGATGCATTGTCATGATGTAACATTATTTTTCTCTTTGGGCGGTTTTCACAAACTTTTTCCAAAATTTGCGGTGAACAGACATTTGTGTACCAGTCGGCAGTAAAGGTACGTGTATCTCCTAAGGCTATAGTAGCAATATGCCCTTTTTAGAAAAAAAAACAAGTAACCATTTTCTTACCAGCACTGCGACTTCGTCGGACTTGTGTAGGCTTACAGTCGAAAGACCCGCTGAGCCGACTCACTTTTCTTTTCAGGAACACAACAATAAATCCAAGATTTATCACCAGTAACAATATTCGAAACCAAATTTGAAGTGCCGCCTTGGAGTTTTTCCAGAGTTTTTCTGCATCAATCAAAGCGTCGTTGTTTTTGATCGGAAATCAATTTATGTGGAATCTATTGACACGTCTAACTGTTGATATAAAATATTTTGGATTTGAATTCGCCCGAATAAATTCACAAGATGTCCGTCGATCTTCAAGTATTTCTCGAATAGCGACAATATTTTCATCAGTAACAGCAGTTCTTGGGCATCCTTCACAAAATTCATCACTAAGAAAATACCGATCTGTTTTGAATTCACTGTACCAATTATAAATTACTGCCTTAAATAGGGCTTCTTCGCCAAATGCATTTAAGCCGATATTCACATTGTTAAGGCGTAAATGATGATTTAAAATCGTAAAAAAATTATGGTTCGAAAATCTTCTCTAGTCAAATTAATTTTTGGGTGAACACATCCGTTAAGTCCTTGTGATATGAGGTATCACAGTATACCAAGGCGGTATTTTTATTGGCGCCTGAAAAGTTTAATAAATCAGTTAAGGTTGTATTTATTATAAAGGGTTACAGCTTTTAACGTTTCTCCCGAAAAAGGTGGAAATATTTCTAACAGTACTGAGCTGGACCTCGATATAGTTTAATGATATTG
The DNA here is from genome assembly GCA_030765065.1 of Deroplatys truncata. NCBI lineage: Eukaryota > Metazoa > Arthropoda > Insecta > Mantodea > Mantidae > Deroplatys > Deroplatys truncata. The sequence continues at coordinate 261,842,003 of CM060981.1, read as the reverse complement.
GCTAATGGTTGCTATTTGGTGAACTAAAGTATTATGCTTAGGACTGAGGGACTTCGATGGAGTTCATCTTACTTCGATAGTCACATTACACCGAATGACTGGGTCACCAAAGGGATTTTTGTTGAGTGTACCATTTTCGAGATATTGCTTGTTATTCCCTTAAATTTTTCAATATTTATTTTCTCAAATGGAAATTCGTTATTCATTTTTTTGTCTTGGATATGCAAAGAATATTAATCTGTGGCAAAGAGAATGGTGCTGCACCTAGCAACCAGCTATTAAGAGATATGTATGTGCTTAAAGGCTACTGTATTTCTATATTGCCCTTGTAAATATATATTCCCTTACATCTACAAGAAACTTAACAATAAGATAGAGTCTGCAGATGTTTATCTCGATTAACATGAAGTAGATGGAGAATAAGCGTTTGTAAAAATAGTTTGTACAAGAGTAGAGAAAGTCATGTGAGTGTAACACATCAGATTTTTTTTTTTTTTTTGTATACTTCAACTACTTTGTTCTGCGAACCATTGTTGAAGTAGGCAATAAGTACATACAAATATCCTGCACTGATTCCTAAGCAGTTACCTTATATAGTTCCGGTCAGATTTGGTATTGGGTTATTCAACGAATTGAATTCAATAGAGCAACGGTAATCTTTCGCTTTGATCATAATATAAACGCATCTTTTTTTCCACGAACTTTCCTTGAGTTCTCGAAGTGAATATCGAAAATTATTTTATACCTATTTTCTCAAATCGATATCCTAGTAAAATTTATATTTTTTGCATTTTGTATATAACATCTTCAGAAACATTTTTTATCCACATTTACTTATTTCTGACGACTTTTTTCCAGCATAATAAAGTTTGGTAAGGCATGTACCTTTAAAGCTCCTTAGGATCATTACTTAAACATTGTTATTATCGGAGAAGAAATGGCAATTAGAGGCACAGAGATGCAATGATAACATTTAGGAGTAATGAGGATAGCTTAGAAGGTGATTCTGTTCTATAACGCAAAAGCAAAATTTCTAATGTTTATATTTACCTTCATTGAAATATATGTAGCGTAAACACTATAGTTGTTCAGATTTCAGTGCACTTCAAGCAGAGAGAGAATTTATTAACAAATTCAGCTTCCCCCAAATGGAGGCTGCCATAAACAAAGCATACAGAAAGAATAGCGCAACTACATGATTATATTACCAATAAAATTCAACTCGTTCATACGATTGCAACTTAAAAGTTTTTTATATACTTTTTGTTGTTTCTGCTTTAACTTATTTGGTCATATCGACGGCTCTTGATTTAGAAACAACTGATGTTGATAACTCCGTTGACTCTAGGCTTCTAACTTTGTATTTTGTGTATTTTTACTTTCTCTACTACATATAGTAAGTAAGAGAAGTATTGCATTCCACCCAAAAATTAAATACCGAGATTTCACCGGAAATACACGTTTTGAGGCCTCCTGAATCCAAAATAAAAATACATTTTTTGAAAAAGGTGTATACGTTGTCCGCATGTCTGTGAACAGCATTAACTCAAAAACTAAAAGTCGGATAAATACCAAACTTGGTATTTAGGTTCAATATTTTCAAAGATGCGACAAGAATATTTTTAGGAAAATTCTCTCACCCCAGACTAACCTTTACATGGAACATTTTTCTAAAATTTTGATTTTTTCAAAATAGCTCATACGATTTTGATTAAAATATCATATGTTTAAGATATTTTCATGACAAATGAAATGTATATATCAAATTTTCTGGGAATGTCCCCAAAAGTCCTCTTCATTGTGAATGGCTTTTGCGTAACTGGTAAACCGTAAGAGATAGATAAAATTTTACTACACAAAAATTGTAGATTTCGTTAAAACACACAATTTATGTCATACACTTTTTTTTTTGTCTAGTGAACCATTTCCAGATATTCCTTGTTATTTGTTTGAATTTTCCAATACTTATACTTTTTCTCAAATGGGAATTTGTTATTGGTTTTTTTATGTCCTGGACATGCACAGAAGATGGAATGCTCCACATAGCAAGCAGCTCTTAAAAGATTTGACTATCGCTTAAAGCTTACCATATTCCCCTTGCATCTACAGGAAAATTAGCAATAAGATTGACATCCCATTAACATGAAGTAGATAGAGAATAAGCGTTTGTAAAAACAGTTTGCACAAGAGTAGAGAAAGTCATGTGAGTGTAACATCAGAATTTTTTTGTTTGTTTAGGAAACACGCTTACATTCACTCGCATACTCATAGTTCCAGACTCTGCGGAGGGTAGGGAATGGTTCTAATTAAAGAAATATTTCCCGCCCCAGTCGAACCCTAAGAAGCCAGAACAGTGACTACAGAGGCAGTCAGAATGAAATTAGGGAAGTCGGATGTGATCTCGAGACCTGCTGAATACTAACAATTTATCTTTAGCCACTGAGTAATACAGCAACTAGATACTTTAGTTAGCATGTATATGCTCAAATTCTCCTTTAGTAGAATGCAGATACTAAGGAAAAAGTGTGTTTGTATGTATGAATAATAGTCCCAAAATTGAATTCCCTGCAAAATTAGCACGGATATTTAACAACCTCTCCCATAACTATAGTCCATTCTTCTATGTTTACAAACAACAAGTCCTCAACATTATCAGCATTAATTGCAAAATGCCATTGAAATCTATCTGCACATGTAGTATTTGCCCAGATTTCTTATAAATATTGTCTTGAATGAGCTTTCATGCTGACTACAAGAACAACTTTTACTTTTATGTATCGCATTAGACTTTTGCACAAAATAAGTTTACGTTTTATAGACACTAGTTAATTCAGGAACAAAATAATGAAACACCGTTTCACATATCGTCCAAACCAGGTGAGGTCAATGCGCTTTTAAAATATCTCATTGAACTGATTTACTAATTTTATAAAAAGTAAACTGTGCTCAATTGATTTACAGATTCTCTCTGTTTGATTCCCTTGCACATCATTCACCTTCATCGTCATATGCAACATAAAGCCTAGGAACTTAAACACCATACGTATTCTACATATTACATTCAATTAACATCACTTTCGTTCTTTCACTGTTTAACTTTCCGCGTATGTAGGACTTACACCCCCCCCCAGGACTTACAGGCGGGTGCCTGGGGTCAGACGCCCGTCGAGGAAGAGCAGACTCTCATATCCAGACAGAATATCCAGGATGGGTGATCAGCCCGATGCCTGGTACGGGATGAAGGAAGTAGATGAAACGAAATGAAGGCGAAATGGATGAAAGGAAAGGTGATGATGGAGCAGTTGGTGGAATGAATGGCGGGGGAAACCGAAGAACCCGGAGAAAACCCGCCCAGACTCCGCTTTGTCCACCACAAATCCCACATGCGGGTCCCTGGGATTGAACCCGGGCCGCCTCGGTGAGAGGCGAGCGGTCTAACTACTCGGCCACGGCGCCGCCCAATTAACATCACAAAACACAAAATTAAAACGGAATGTTTTATTCAATTTCTAGGAAATCTTCCATTAACTTAAAGGAGTATCAAATCTACTCCACGATCTACTTGCAACTACTAAGACCATTTGAGAATCTCCAGAATTTCAGTTACATATGACCGTTTGAAACTCCGTACAAAAAAGAAAATATTATTCTTTTCTATTCAGTTCATGCAGAAGAATTACTTAGCCAAAGGAAAGAGCAATCCCTGTAACTGTACAACTCCTTAAACCAGCATTAAGGCTTGCTGTATCCTACTGGACCAGGATGAACTGGGATATACGATTACCCCCGTATATTATCACAGGAGTGAAAGTGTGCAATTGCCTAATAGTTCTTGCTTAAGGATGATTTAAAGAGATGGTAAGCGTTATTTATTGCGATATTTGTTTTATTTATTCTTTTAAGATCGACTATGACGCCATCAACACCATTAAAAATAAAGTACCCATTTTATCGCAGTTAATACTTACCAACTTTTTGCTGCACTTTCTTTACTTCGTTGTACAGCAGTATATGTCAACCCTAAGTTAGCACAGGATGCACGATGGGGTTGAGATCCCGCACGTGTTCATCGTCAACACTTGGAAACAAAGGGGCGTATCTTGAATTGATTTTTAACATGGGGGAAAAGTGTAGCACTGCACCTAGCAACCGCTTCCTGGTTCTTCCGTGGCTCTTTAGCGTGTCGTCAACCCTAGCCCGCGCACTACACACGACGAGAAATCACGTGAGGAAGCAGCAAATGGTATGTAATGAGGAATGCCTACAGCTATGCAGGATGGAGCTTTCAAATTATATAAAAGAATACGAATCCTCTAACGTACATTCTAAATTAGAAATGTACATCACAAGGAAAACACTGTGTTACATTCACATAAATTTCTCTATCCTCTATCGTTTATTACTAGGTGTGCAAATTATTCTTACGGAAGTTTATTCTCCTATCTACTTCATTTTAATCGAGAAAAACCTTTCCGGAAACAACTACATTATACATTCCATATAAATACAAAAGAAATACCGATAGTCAAATGTTTTAGAATTGGATGGTGGTTTTAAAATTCCATACTATTTCCATGACATCGGGAGAAACAACTGAAAATACACAGGACTAAAAGAATGACAGTATTGAGCAATTCGAAACAATAATAACGGATTCTCGAAAATGACTGATATCACAAAAAAAAGTTATTGAACTAAATTGTGTTTTAAAGAGATCTACATTTTTGTATAGTACGCCTACGTCTATCGCTGACGTTTACCAGAATATATAGATTTCCTTCCAAATTAAAAGGACTTCAGAAGCTATTCCCATAAAATTCAAGATATAAATTTTATTTGTAAAGTAAATTATTTAATAAATGTTATTTTAATCAAAATCGTTAAAGCCATTTTTCAGAAATTAAAAAATTTCCAAGAAACATCCATTTAAGCTTTCATCTTTGGAAGAACTTAAATCCCGAGTTTGGTATTTATTCGACATTTCATTTTTGAATTATGCTGTTCAGAGCCACCCATCCACCCACACTCACGGACTTCTTAATGTTCTTTTGGATTCAAGGGACCTCAAAACATGTGTTTCCGATGAAATATAGGTTATCGAAATTTTTAGTGATATGCAATACCTTCCATATACATGGTACAGAAAGTAAAAATTATTGCGCTGGTATCACAAGAGCTCAACAGAACAGAGCTCTGTCTTCAAAAGCACAACATACGAGATAAACGGAGGAAAATAAAAACACTACGAAACAGTAACAAAATTGAAATTAATTGTTCTTCCACACAAGCCAAGTCTTGGACAGGGTTGGAAAGGTAGAATCAGACGACTGAAAAATTCAGTGTCATAGCCGGGATTTCATCAACAGTTCAAATCCCGGATATGGCATTGAATTTTTCAGTCGTCTGATTCTACCTTTCCAGTAACAAAATTGTTGATTTTAACTTTTGCTTCTTTACGACCTTTTACACAGCAGCAGCCGTGCTGTGCATTAAATATAAGTGGAAAGAAAAACAAATTGAATCGTTACATTCACATGGCTTTCGCTACCCATTCTTTACTTACTAAAGGTGAAAGTAAATACAAATAAAGAAATAGGTAGTCCATTTCTAAGCAGAAAGTTACTCTTCGCATGACTATCGCATCAGTGGTACTAGTTGGTGCATTTCTTGTGAAGTAAAAATTCATTCTTTTATAATTTGCGTGATTTGATTGCATATGCTAATCACTATGACTTGAAGATTATGCATTCAACGTATCCCACAATCCTCTAAAGACCTGCATTACGGTTAAATTCCACCGATTTCTTCCCAACCGATTTCTTTGAGTGGGACTCAAACCTGCAGTCCCCATGGCGCGACGTTACACCAAAGCATAATGCCCGTGACTGTAACCATGGACACCGACATGGATTCAAATGCTCCCAAAATAAATAAATTTCATAATACTATGTAACGGCAACAGACATCCTACTCATTTTGGTACAAATAAAGAAACCAATTAACAACTTTTGATTAAAATAACCGTTTATAGCACATGAGTTAATGAAATAAGAATCTGTATCATCTCATTTAAATAACATAAAAGGCATTTATCTGATTAATACAGTGTAAAGACAGACAAAATTTTAATTAGCGGACTAGAAAAATTAAATGCCAGGACCGGGAATCGAAAATGGTTCTTCAAAGCCACGTACTTTAGATGACGGTAAAGCTAATCATGAAAGTGAAGAGACGGGGGATATTACCCAAAAAGAAATTGAAATCTAGCAGATGAGAAAAGATACAACATAGAGCAGGAAAGGAGTACATAAATGCAATTTGAAGTAGGATGAGAGTATGGTTATAATGACGAGAGACTTCTCCGATGCATCTATATATAATAATTTATCCGAAACTACTGAAAACGATAGGGAAGAAACGTGTTTTTAGATATATCCTGGTAGAACCCCTTGATTAAAATCATTAGAAAAATTATGCATTCACCCCCCTCCCCTCACCAAACCGGGTAGCCTAAAATAGCTGAGAAAAAAGACATGTAACTATAAAATCAATTTTTTTTCCTCTGGTCTTTTAATAGTGTTGAGGGATATTTAGCTCCTTTAGTTCATAGCATAGTTAAAACAGGTAGAATGTTGATTCATCAACCGTAGTACTATGCAACTCATAACAATCGTGAGCAAGTGTGCGTCTGTAAGCTCAAAGCTCAGATTTGAAATTATTTTGCTTAATATCAAACATTAAACTTGTCTACAAAGCACACATAAAAATGGCCCATCAGATTTTGTTGCTTCATTTTTATATTCCTAGGACTGTAAAAACTGCATCTTAATTTAAATAATGAGCATTAAAAGCCTTTGTTTAATGTTTCTAATACTTCATGCTTTTGCAACTAAGGGTTTTTCAGATAACTCTCATGCTTATTTTCTCAATGTAACAATATAAAGACAAATAATTAGATACTGTGGTAAAAATTACATGGAAAAATAAATAAAACGCACATAGATTTCCAAAGATTATGATTATTTCCATGTATGAAAATGACAAACTGTGTGTTGTTCGTTAGACAAACGTGATAAGTGTACATTATGTATAACTGTGATTACCTGCTCTGGTTCTGACCTTGCCATTATTAACCTTGTGGGGTGTTTTAATGGATAATTTATTATTATTAATTTCCTTTCTTACTGACTAGATTTTGGTCACATTTAATGAGTGGTGTGATGAAATGTCTCCCTGTTAACCCCCCTCTCTTTGGAGGGATATTAATATATTTCAGCTTCTCTTTACTTTGTTTATGTCTCAACAACATTTCTTTGAAGATAACATTCTTGTTTTAGCCTGGAATATGCAGCTGGATAAATTCGTTAAAACTGCTTCGCCAAGATCAAGAGCAACAGATATCAATAATTTAATTTATCGAAGAGCAGCTAACCGCAGCGAAAACAGTGTAGCACCCTCTTGTAGGAAACTAAAGGTCTAAGACATCAAAGTCGTTAAGATATTCTGCGCGTAAAAAACTGAGAGGCAGTGCACACATAACGAGAGACAGACACAATATGAGGAAAGGTTTTCCAAAATAAGACATTTATTTTACAAAAGCATGAAAAATTCCAACGTATGAAACATATTTTAATGTCAAAACTATTTATTCTTAAGAGCAGGTTAATATGATTAATTTTGAAACGGAAGTAAGCTTTAATGGAAGTAGTCCCGTCTACATTTAGCAATACCAAACCAAATGAAATACAGTAAACCATCATTATTTTACAGTCATTCAGCATCATGAAGCTCTTACACTGATAGAACGAAATAAGCCAATGGTTGCTTTGACTGGACTTAATACCCGTCACAATTATTTGCTACAGGCAGTTTTTCAATATTTTCTGACAAACCATTACATCTTCTGTGAGTTAATGTTGTTTTGTGCAATGAAAAAGATCGCAATGGGAGCATATACATCACGCAAAAAACTATTCGTCTCTAACTAGTCTTGCTAAGTTTAAAAGCAAATAAAGGTTAGAAAATTAAAGAATAAAGCTTGACTTGAGTACTGGTTTATTTATTATGTCCTAAGAATACACATATGTTAATAAAACATTGTTTTCTGTTCTACAAAAATAAGAAAAATAAACAAAATCATAATAATCTCTTTTCACTTCAAAAATATATTCGTCTCCAGTACATAAACCACTTTTGACTAATGGGTATATACTCTTAAAACTTGGTGGGCCCTCGTTTCCTCTTTATTATCCTACGCAACATTCTTGGCATTGATTTCACAAGATTTTGTGTAGTTTCTGTAGTAATTTTCTTCTTCTCCTCCATTAATAGCTCCTTAAGATCATTCTTGTTTGAGATCTTGTGTTTTCGTAGATTTTTTTAACAATGTGCCATACTTTCTCAATAAGATTGACATCTGGTGATTGCGGAGGTGTTTCCATCCATCGTGGTGTGTTGTACAAAAGCAGAGCTTCGTGTTCAGGGCTGCGTGTTTGGGGTATGTGAAGATGTAGCGATCTGTAAGATCCGTAATTGTTCACACTCTGTGAAAGATGTGACTTCAGTATGCTGACAAAGTCTGTGGTCCATGTTGTCATGAATAAAGCACAGATCGCCTACACCATTCGAACTCATACACCCCCACACAAGCATAGATCCTCCACCACGTTTAACACTGGCTGTGAGATTTTTCATTTCCAATTCACAATTTTTCTGTCGCCATATCCTTACTCTTCCTTTGGATACAAATATGTTAAATTTACTTTCATTGGAAAAAATTACCTTTTTCCAGAAGTCGTAATCATCATTGATTTGATTTTCTGCGGGTTATTCGGTTGTTGTACTCAGTCTCATGAAGAATGTTTCTTATAGTCTGTGGATTTACATGTTTTCCCATTTCCTTTTCCACTTCTGCGGTAACCTTTGTAGTGCTCAATTTAGGATCTATTTTCATTTTTCTAACTATTTCCCGATTTTCAACCTGATTCATGACTGAAGGCCAACATTTTCTTGGTTTGTTTTCTGTATGTTTTTGTTTGATTGTATCTGTATATGATACTCTCAACAGAAGTAATGGACCTATTTAATACTTCAGCTATTTCTTTGATTGTTCTGCCGTTTTGGAGGCACCATCGTATTGCAATCCTCCTCCTTCCTCTGTCATTTCCTTATTTTTCCTTCTCATGCTCTCAATTTCAAGTCACAAAACTCACTGACCACAGCATATACATATGCATCAGCTGAAGGAGGGAGAATCATCTAATGGGGTAGTTAATGTTGCTGCCTAGTTTACCAGACGAATACATGCTTAACCTCCAAGTGTAGTGGGCTATAACATTTTGTGTCATTATTGTAAACTAAAAACAATACTTGCCAATTTTAAGCTCTGTCGTTAACATGCGGCCAATAACATGTTATAAACCGGAGACTTTGGCAGTTAACTGGTCTTAATTTGCATATAAAATATGCATTAATGTAATATACGGAGCTGAGAGGAATATTTTTTCAGTGACTATGTGTAACTTGCTACAGTTGGTTAATTAATATTTTCCCCTATTTCACTGCTGTTGCCTTTACGCACTCACTAATTTCGTCGGTTAGCTGCCCTTCGATAAATTAAATTATTGCTGCATATTCCAGGCTAAAACAGGATGTTGTTATCTTCAAAGAAATGTTGTTGAGACATAAACAACAGGGAGGGTTAACAGGGAGGCATTTCATCACACCATTCATTAAATGTGACCAAAATCTAGTCAATAAGAAAGGAAGGAAAGTAAATTAATAATAATAATAATAATAATAATAATAATAAATTATCCATTAAAACACTCCACAAGGCGAGGTGATTAATTAAGGCGATTAATATCTAAGAAGCGAGATATTTCTATTGTTTTGTATATTACACACCATTAGAAACCCTTTCTCAAGTAATTTAAGATGTCGTACAACTTACTTTCTAAGTGGTAACTAGACTACGTTTTACATCAACTTTCATAACAATTGGTTCGGCTCTTCTTGCGTGAAAACATACACAGATATACAAATATGTACGCGCACTCACATTCAGAGGAGCTAGTATTAATTATTCATCCAAATCGAAAACTATTCGAACACTTTCGGTTACAGTTTTACTACGTGTCACCGCGATGTAACATTCCTTACCCTCGCAGCAATATCCGACTCTTAATCCTCACGGATTACGTTTTGTGTAGTCGGTTCTGCCTGGGTCTGAAATACATCTTGCTCTGGCTCAAAACAAGTACACGGTTGAATGTGTCAGAGTAGGAATCAATGTCTGCTTGTGAAAGCGCAGGCAGCACTGTCAGGACTGATGTACAGGCTGTCTCGTGTACATACACAGCAATAAAATGGGCCCATGTTAACGTTGGACTAACACACACATGAGGTGTTAAATTAGTGAGAGGGAGAGCAGTTCCCCCTAATGTTGCTCTTAACTTAGTGTGACAGCGCCACGCAGGTAAGAAAAAAATTCTGTTACATTCACATGAATTTCTCTGTCTACTCACGTTTATTTTTATACAGCTTCCACAACCTATTTTCCATAACATCGCGAGAAACAGCTGAATAGCGACATCACTTTAAACAGTTTGATGTGTGAAATTCATATGACTTTCTCTGCTCACTCTTCTATAAACTATTCTTACAGCTTAGCATTCTATCTACTTCTTGTTAAGCCAGACAAACTTTCAATTCACATTTACACACTTCGTGTACGATACAGTAGGTGAAACGATTGTCAGGTTTTAAAGAGAATATCGCTATGTAATGCCTTTGAAATTCCATTATTTTTGCATGTACACGAGAAAAAGAGAAGAAAAAAAGAAGAGAGACTTCCCAGTTGAGAAAAGTATTAAAATTCAAACCAATAAAAATAATAATTCGGAAATGGTTAACTCCACAAAAAAATTTTGACAAATTGTGTGCTTTAACGAGATCTGCACTTTTTGTGTACTATTTGTCTCTCGCTCTCATACCGTTTACCAATTATACAACAGGCATTCATAATGAAGAGAACTTCAGATGCTGTTCCCAGAAAATTTAAGATATACATTCCATTTGTAATAAAAATGTCTTAAATATATGGTAAGTATTTTAATCGAAATCATCAGAGCCATTTTTGAGAAAATAAAAATTAACAAAACATTTTGCATGTAAAGGATAGTTTGTGGTGAGGCAATTTTCTTGAAAATCTTCGTGTTGGATTATGCTAAACTTCAAACATCAAGTTTGGCATTTAACCGACTTTTCGGTTTTGAGTAGTGTTATTCAAAGACACAGGGACAGTGGGACAAGCATGCATACGGACCTTTCTCTACAAATGCTATTATTATTATTATTATTATTATTATTATTATTATTATTATTATTATTATTATTATTAGAGTCACAAAACATGCGTTTCCGGCGAAACCTCGCAATGGAATGCGGAATGCAATATTTCCTCTACTTATTACGATGTCCATATTGGCTGAAACAAGAACGGCTGCTCTACGTGATCTTTTTGTAGTATTTAACGCCCGTTCTGAATACATACGGCACTACAGGCGGTGGACAGTGATGATGCATGAAATGAGACGATTATCGAGAAAGGAACTTTGAAAGGAAACGTTCCAGGCCTAAATTTAAGGTACCTTCCAGCATTTGTCAGTGACAAGGACTGAGGAAAACCTGAAAAAAAAACTGTCCGGAGGCCGGTCCTGACTGCTTATGAACCTCGAACCTCCTGCTCACGAGCCCATGCTTTAACGAGCTCGGCCACCCGTGTCGATGCTGCTCTACGTGACGTAATGAACCCTCACAGTGATATTAAGAGAACTGTACTAGATCCATTTTTCAACATATTTAACATCGCAATGTGGTTTGTTTAAAATAAATTAAAGTAATTTATGATGCAAGCAACGCAACACATCATAAACTAAATTTAAGCGACAGCTGAATGTCCCTTTACCTTCTCTATCACTTACATAGGTAAGAAGAAATACTGTATTTCACCCCAAAGTTCAATATCGAGATTTCAATGGAAGTACGTGTTTTGAGATTCTTGAACCCCTTAATTGCCTGGTTCAGACGAAAAGTGAAACGGAGTTGGCCTGATCGAGAGATTCCAACTGGCAGTTGAGAGGAAAGAGAGGGAGAACCATTTCTACTCTCTCCGTCGAATACTTCTATGCGCACGCGCCGAGTGTGCGGTGTAAATACGTAGCATAGGGAACCAGTTGACGCTTGCGTATATACTGTATATTAGCTATATCAAACTATGCAAGAGTTAATACCATTGAACTCATTCATAAAGTCTTATTGGCCTACTATTGAAGAGGAGCATCATTGTTGGAAAAAGATCTGGATAAAATACCAAAGATTATGAGTAGTGATTTCAACATGAACTCGGACGAAGCTCAGCCACTGATAAGATTTTTTGATTAAAAATTCCAGTTAAAATTGAACACTGACAAAGCTCAGTCTACAATCAGATCAGGCACTACCATCGACACAGTATAGATAAGTTATAGTCTAAATTATTCGTATTATACTTCAGTTATCACAAACCCATAATTTCTTTCTTAGACTATGAATTAATGGAAATTGATGAATAAAAACATTTCGTTTAATTAAGAGAGATTTTCTTCAATCAAATTCCACATAACCATTAACATCCTGAAATATAAAGTCGTCAACAGATGCTAGAACCTAATAAGTTTCACTTCTAACACGCGAGTGTCTCACGCATTTTTTTTTTTTTTTTTATTTTCCGAAAAATGGTTCTAACTATTTATTTTTAAAATAAGTACACGATAATAAAATATAGATCTTGAATTTTCTATGAATAACCCGTTAAGTCCTCTTCATTCGGAATGGATTTGTAAACTTTTTGATGACTAGTAAACCATAAAGATAGACAAAAACTTAGTACACAACAATGTATATTTCTTTAAAAAGCACAATTCATTTCAAACATTGGCCAATGACATAGCCCATTTCCAAGTTATTCGTTATTTTTGACTTGAATTTTTCAATACTTATGCGATTTTTAAGTGCTGTCACCATTCAGTTGTTTCACGCGTTTACGAAATTTCAAGGTCAATATATATCTGACTATTCTTCATCTTCTTGTAGCTTTCCTATACCCACAGCGAAACGTGTCATGCAACCATTTCTGCGAACGTGTATTTGTTTTAAACTACCATTTTCTTCATACTTTGTTCAAGGTGCTTATAATTGCACATTTCTGATGAAATGATATTAAATTGTGGGTGGAATGTAATACTCTACCTCAACAAAAGAGAGAGAAATAATCGTAAATAACCCTGAAACAGTGACCTGCACTGTCCATTATTATTGTGGGTGAAGCCATAGCTGTCGAGGTCTGCGGCTTATTCACATTTGTTTTCTTACGCAGCTGTACACTGTGTTTCTCCTCTATCCAGTGGGAATACTCCAAAATAAACACATCCTATGCTCAAGTTCATATTTCATGCTCGTGTAGGTCCTATAGCTCCCGGTATTAATTCGCCATCCTTGTAACGCAACTCTACTCACATTCATGCATTGCATATAACATGCTTCCAGGAGATCAATAACGCAATGCCGTTGCATACATTCCCACGAGGCTATCAGCAACAATGCACTTGTTCTCACTGCCCTTGCCAACCGGTGCAACGGACAAAATGAATCAGTGGCAAGTAGTGCTGACACACAGTGAAGCGGTATATTTTAACAGCACTTAATAATTGCATGTTCAACGGTCTAGCAAAAGGAGTGACTGGCTGTTTCTGTACGCACTGAAACCTCCTTAATGCACTCTCCTTGGTAATACAATCCGTTCATTACGCTCTTTATACCCAATGATTTCTGCATGCAACTCCTAAAATTTTACGCCTTATAACGCCTCCTCAACGATCCCGCTTGTAATGCTTTTTACTTTCTCTACTACTACCTAAAGTAGAAGAAATATGCTTTCCACCCTAAAATTCGATACTGAGATTTTACCCGAAATACACGTTTTGAGACTCCCCGAATTGGTCCGTGTGTGTGTGTGTGTGTGTGTGTGTGTGTGTGTGTGTGTGTGTGTGTGTGTGAACAGCATAACTCAAAAGTAGGTTAAATACCAAACTTCGGTATATAAGTTGAGCGTCTTTCAAGGACGCGATACACGAATTTTCAAAAAAAAAAAATCTCCCCACCACAAACTTCCCTTTACATGGAAAAAAGTTCGTTTTGATTTCCTCAAAAATGACTGACAATTCTGCTTAAAATACCATATGTTAAAATATTTGCAAGGCAGATAAAATACATAATATGTATTCATACATAATATGATATTATCTTGAATTTTCTGGGAACGCCTTGTTAAGTCTTCTTAATTCAGAATGACTTCTGTATAATTGATACATCGCTACAAGAGGCAAAATCTTACTGTACAAACAATGTAGATCTCATTGAGTTTTTTTGTTGTGTTGGCCATTTCTAAGATATTCTTTGTTATTGGTTTGAATTCTCAAAGTCTATACTTTCTCAACTGCAAATCCCCATTCCTTTCTTGTTTCATTTTTTCGTGTTCATGCAAAGAGAACGAAATTTGTAAGCCTTCACACATGAAGTAGATTATCTTTACGTTTGGGAGCCAATTTTGAAGTAGTAGTAGTTGTTTTTGTAGCCCCAAGTTTCGAAGCCAAAACTTGAGGGTGTTTATTTGCCCCACGTATTGAAGCCAATGTTGATGTCGTTTATCGAGTCCCACTGTTGGGAGATATGTTTCTTGGATTGTTCGCCCCACGTACGATACAAACTTTCCAGTGGCCTTCGCCCCCCTGTTTAAAAAATCAACTTTGTATTTTAATGTGTATTTAAATATTATATATGTGTGCCTCGGCTACGTCAGTAGTAATTTTCAGAACACGTATCACTTAGCAGGGCTGGTGTGGCTAAAGAATGAAGGCTTACATAAATTATAATTGTGTTGTACTTAGTTTATTAATCCTTCACACGATTAAATAACACTTCACTGATGTATCGTACTGTAGAGCTGTGATGTTATTGTTGATTACTTTTTAACACGTAAACTTTACATTATTCTCACCGCAATGAATGTTTTAAGTCTCACACTGAACACATACCGTACCGATTGGGTACGCTATCTTGTAGCGTCTGCCGCCTGAATTTGCACTTTTTCTCGATTTCAAGTCTCTGAGTGGCTAAGCCTACTCCAATAGAATACTTTTATTTAACTTAAGCTTTTTCAAGTTTTTGATTGGCTATTTTTAAACTGTTTTAAATATTACATTATTGTTCCAAGAATTATTAGTAACATTATTAAACTTTCTAATTTATTGTTGTCTCAAGGTTACCTCATTGTTAGCAACTTTCGGCTTTTACTTTATAATTCTGTTTGCTATGAAACGTAGCTAGCTTCTATTCTCACAGCTCTTACATTGTTAAAACTACGTATTACATTCACATAACATTATTATACACGCACATAATAATATAAACATAATACAATTACTGTTACATACACTTTTTATATACTATAGTATACATATATTGCTTTAAGGCGGGCTGTTATTTAATTTTATATTCTATAATCAGACATATCATTTAAGTGATAAAAAATACTGCCTCACACAACTGTCTTTGAAAGGATTTGATTATAGCTTTTGCTTATTCTATTCTTTATATACGTACAACGAAAGCTTTAAATGTCTAATGAAGGTTTATGGTTATTAATCAGACGTAAATGGAATAATAATCTTTTGTAAGAATAGTTTGTAAAAGAGTGAGTATAACAAGACATATGAATGCACCACATCAGATTTTTATGGATCAGAAATGAGGAGAAATTGCATATAAATTGTTGAATGTATAATTTTTAAAATGTGTGTTGTGAAATAAAGTGTCCACATTTCCACGAAATTATAAAACTGCATCTCAAGTCTAAACACAGCCGCTCAGCTTCAAGTTTTAATGAGAATCTGTGCTTGATAACGTTTATAACTTTTCCTGCCATAAAAAAAAATTACAGGGTTATTTCTGTGGTGGGAGGGAGTGACTGTTGCTAGAAGATGATGATGTGCCCGGTCCTGCAGAGTAGTCGTCTGACGTCTGCATCGTTTCAGGATCCAGGGTCGATCCTTATCTCCTCGGCTACAACGAAAACTGCAATTGTGGGTAATGTTCAGGGATACGGGAAACAGGTGTACCAAAGAAAACCACAACGATTCACTTTCAATGATACTTTCAAAATCATCATGCCACTTGCACTAAAATACTCCCTTTGGTAATCTGTCGTTCTTTTGTTCTTTACTTCACCAACACACTTGCGTACTTAACTTGGTTCTCGCGCGGCGATTTATTGTCTATCGCTTAACTTCTTTTCAACGCCCCAATTACTTCGCTTGTTAACTGCTTACAGATTCCAGTACTTTACTATATGTCACTATTTTCTATCACTGATAACACTGCGAGGAATTAAACTCTCATCTCGCGAAAAACGTAACTGTTTACATATTTCTGAGTGGCACGGAGACTCGACTTGTTACACGTAGAATTAGGCGTCGACTGCACCTATTTATATATACTATTAGCTGCAAACCTTCATGATTTCTGCATGTAGTGAATACTCATAACATTTTCATTGGCATTTCTTTCTGCCTAATTTTTTAGTGATTTCTCATTGGTGCTGTTCAAATTTTCCTATCCTCAAGCGTAGCTTTAAATTTCGTTAGAAGGACGCTGTGTTTCCCTTACAACTTGGTGAAGCCCCTAAAAAAATCTGATGTTACACTCACATGACTTTCTCTACTCTTGTACAAACTATTTATACAAACGCTTATTCTCCATCTACTTCATGTTAATCGAGATAAACATTTGCAGACTCTATCTTATTGCTAATTTTCTTGTAGATATAAGGGGAATATATATTTACAACATACATATCTCTTAATAGCTGGTTGCTAGGTGCAGCACCATTCCCTTTCCCACAGATTAATACTCTTTGCATATCCAAGACAAAAAAATGAATTACGAATTCCCATTTGAGAAAATAAGTATTGAAAAATTTAAGGCAATAACAAGTAATACATCGAAAATGGTTCACTCAATAAAAAAAATGCATATGACATAAATTGTGTATTTTAACGCGATCTACATTTTTTGTGTAGTAAAATTCTGTCTATCTCTTATGGTTTACCAGTTATGCAAAAGTCGTTCACAATGAAGAATACTTTTGGAGACGTTCCCAGGAAATTCAAGATATACATTTTATTTATCATAAAAATATCTTAAACATGTGATATTTTAATCAAAATCGTTAGTCATTTTTGAGAAAATTAAAATTTTCGAAAAATCTTCCATATAAAGGGTGTTCTGGGGTGGGGGGATTTTCTTGAAAACCTTCGTGCCGCATCCTTGGAAGATACTGAACCTAAATACCAAGTTTTGTGTTTATTCGACTGTTCGTTTCTGAGTTATGCTGTTCACAGACGGACACACACACAAACACACACACACACACACACGGACTTGTTTCCCAAAATGCTTTTTTTGGATTCAAGGGGTCTCAAAACATGTATTTCCGGTGAAATCTCGGTATCGAATTTTTGGGTGGAATACAATACTTCCCCTACTTGCTATACGTAGTAGAGAAAGTAATACAAGAGACTCCGCGTAACCCACGCTACCGTGTTTGAAATATAACAAAGACACGAAGGTTCGCCTAAACTTTATTTTGTACAGAAAATCTTGCAAGTAACACTGCGCGATTAAGGCCTCATTTATTAACTGATATTTACAAGATTGATAATACTGTCGTGGTTTTCTGTGTGCTTTCTAGTGCTGCTAGTTTTATATTATTGCGACCAAAATTGTAGAATTTTATCAGATTTGATTTTAATTGCCAATAACTTCTTGATTAACGTTATTTAACGTTTTTTTTTAAACCATCAGAATTATCGCCTCAAAATTTAACAATAAAAGGTCTCTCAGTAAGTTTTTTGTCCTGTGCATAATACATCCTTTAATTCTGGGCTATGTAACCTGTGGTGGTGCAAAATGGTAAAGTGAAAATCTCTTTCGATAAATATGCACTCTCCAGTTTGTAACTCAGGGAGAGGTAATAATTGCATTTTGCATTCTAGTGTTGAATAATAATACATGCCTGTTATTTTTTCTGTAAAAATTGTTTCTCTTAGGTGGTAATCATTTCTCATATATAGCGTTGCTCGGTTTATTACACGTTTAGGTTACAGTCTTGTAGAGCGTATTAACTGGGTTATCCTCGCCTCCCCCTTACACAAGTGAGAATTTCATGCATATTTTAAAAATTTCTAGTGAGATGTACTATTTCTCCTTAGTTTCTGTACATACTGAAACATGTAACTTGCACCGCAATATCTTGAACATCACATTAGTCTGAATATGAGACATTAAGAAAGCTCACTTGGCGTTAGTGGGCAGATACCCGTCATGAGTAGAGATAAGGGCGTGAACTCAAGAAAGGCTTAATGTGCTTGTTATTGTATACCGCTTGCAAATGCAGCAGCTTTCAGGTCACTTAGTCTGCGGACAAAATGTCTGTAGTAGAAAGGTCTAATAATAGGTAAATGCCTACGTTGAAACTTGTCCTCTAATGTATATGTACATTTATTAACTATCTTAAGCATGGTTCCATTTATTTGGTTGTTCCGTCGTAAAGGAACATATACTGAAGAACAGAGAACCTCGATTTTACACATGCTCCATGCTCAAACGAGCCCCCATACTTTGGAAGAAAAAACGAAAACATCAGGCGAGAAATTCACCCAATTTTAGGTATTAAACACTCGAGTATGAATGAAAATTTCCCATAAAGATACCACAAATGATGGATAGAGAGGAACCATATTTCCAACATGCTTTATGATAAGGTATGTACTTAGTATCATTGTAATTGCAACTGTAATTATGGAACATACGGAGGTTGCGGGAATATTACTGTTTCGGCGGGAGTCCGAGCTGCGGCGGCCGGCATGCGAGCCGCCGTGCGATGGCCAAAGTGTGAAAGAAAGCCACTGTAGTATAAAGTAAAGGTGGTACGAATTTTACTGTTAATCTATAAAACAGTTGCTTCTAAAGGACTGTCCTATGATTAACATTGGTTTATTAAAGTTCTCATTCATAAAGTGGCTTATGTTCCCCTAAAACATCCACATTTATCCTTTGAGGCCTCAAGCAGCAACTTCCAAGATATTCTGAGATTTAAGGTCGCAGAACTCAATGTTTTTGGGGGGGGGGCTACCACAACGTTACAACAATAAAATACCTTAGATATGGAAATCAATAATGTAGAAACAAAGACTATTGCTAGAACATACTTAGAATATTACATAGTTAACAGTAACATGACAAATCATTAACGAATACAAAGTAAAGTGTTACAATTTAAAATCTTTAAAATAATAATAATAACATTATGAAAGAACTTTGGATTATTTAGAGCTGTTGTGATATTATCTATCTTCCTACAGTGCATTTGTTGAAACATGGAAAGTAGAAAGAGATTGCACTATATTCCACAGGACAGTTGGCAATCCTTAACTGCCTAATCTCAAAACCTTTACTATTTAAAATCTGGATTAGTTTGAAACATGAAATTCAGAAGAAAACAACCAACACCCGCTTGTAACAATACGAAAGCTAGCGAAGTAAGTACGGCCGAAGACATCAGGATATTTTCCATATTTCACTGCCAAATGTGCAAACAGCAACAAGTACAACTATACTGAGAGACTCGGCAGTGAAGGATGACTGTAACAGGGTTGCTCAGCACTCTGATCGTCATTAGTGCATCTCCCCTCCAAAACCGGTCAAGTAGCATCAAAATGGTCATGTTTAACTTAAACCTCACGTACTGTATGTGGTACATTCTGTAAGGATGTGGTTTACTGTTAGGAGTGTTCTATAGGAGCTGTGTACTGGCGGCTTTTCTTTGGATATCAGATAGGAGTGAATTGTTTTGGTGTGTCCAATTCTTAATCTTGTCAGTAAAACTTGATCTCTTCTTTGAAGCTTCTATATATAGATGGCATGTATACATATAACAGTTCATTGCCCCTTTCATTGCAGTATGTGATCCAAAGCTTCTTAACCTCATTTATGAACTGCAGTAAATCTCTGTGAGGAGTAGGATGTTTTGGTTTATTACCATCTTGTTTACCTTAAAGCGCATGCTTTTTATGCAAGTTCAATATGAAGCACAATAAACCCAATATCTAGGTGGCGGTTAGAGAAACATATACAAGCAGGCGAGCTAATCCCAGTTTTGCATTCTAAACTTACCACACATCACTACCCCTATTTTAAATAATTATATTATTTCGCATCGTTACCTACAGAGGGGTTGAAATGCAAATCTCCAAGAGGGTTGAATGGTGACAAGGAAAAATAAAAGCGTCAGACTTGGGGGTAATATTGCAAGAAGGTTGCTAGCCCCCCCCCACCTGTTCTTCATCCTTGTGAATATTAAGTCCTATTACGAGTACAATCTCAAAATTGGCTGCATACGTAGTTTCTGGTAATGCAGCGGATAAACTCATTCCTTCCAAATTGGATTGCTTGCACCTTAAAGGTTTACGAAAGTTCCAGTGGTGCGATTGAATAGCAGAATGAAAGCTATATTGGAGAATCTAGAGCAATTAGATATGAAGGTTTATTTTAGCTATCTAGTAGTTGTAAAAGACATTAGAAGTTGTAGCCCCAAAAGCTTTTTCATGAAGTGAAATACTACCTGAGCATAACAATTCATGTTTCATTGTTGCAGACATGCTCATAATAGCTTTCTAAGCTAACTGCATAAAAACCTCTGATGTGTTACATTCACATGACTTTCTCTACCCTCTATCGTTTATTAGTGGGTATACAAATTATTCTTATGGATGTTTATTTTTCTATCTACTTCATTTTAACTTTGAAATAGCTACATTACACATTCACTACAGCTACAAGACAACAGTGATAGTCAAGTGTTTAAGAACTGGGCGTTATACGCTAGCCTTAAAATTCCATTCCATGCAATCGTCAGAAATAACTGAAAATCGATGGACTTAAAAAGAATGAAAAAGTATTGAACAAATCGCACCATTAGTAATGGATTTAAAGAGATTTGTGTACTCCGTTTTCATCTATCCCAGTTATACAAGATTACACAGAATTCCTTTCAAATAAAGAGGACTTCACAGGTTTTTTCAGAAAATTCAAAATATACATTTTATTTGTCATATAGGTAAATATATTTAATATACGGCAGCCATTTTTATTAAATCAAAAATGCTCCATGTAAAGGTAGTTTGGGGTGGAAGAATTTTCTTGAAAATCTTCGTGTCGCATCTTTGGAAGGTAATTAACCTAAATATCAAATTTGGTATTTATCCAACATTTTGTTTCTGTGTTATGCTCTTCATAGACACACACACACACTAAAATTGCTTTTTTTATTTATTTCGGGAGTCTCATAACATGTATTTTCGGTGAATCTCGATATGGAATTTTTGGGTGGAATGCAATACCTCTCTACCCACTGGGCATGTGATAGAAAAAGTAAAACGAATTAAAATCATACAACCAACAGCTGAAGCTTCTCAGGATATTTTTTTCTGTCTTTCTTCGTTTCTTTCTTCTAAAACTGAGCTACTTATTCAACAAAAACTCAGGAACACTTTTGGTAACAATCCACTATTTACGTTACAGTGAAGTATAGCAAAGCAGAACATAATATTAATAAAGTATAATGCACTGCTTAAAACTTGATTTTAATATCCTCGAAACCTAAAACTTTCTCCGTTAATTTCAGGTTAGCAGACACGATGCCTGAAGTGACTATTGATTGCGCAAATGAACCCTAGGTTCACAGGACAGAGTGTTCATGTCAGGACAAGGGAAAACCACAGAGGGGCGCAGAAAAAAGAAACCTTATCAAGGCAATTATCCTCAATGGAGGTTTGAATTCGGTCTTCAAGATAACTAACAGACAAGCTACCCATTAAACCATACAGGTGGGCAATAGCGAATTGGTTTTCTATGTGTATTTATTAGATTAGTGTTTTTAGAATCAAATCGTTAAGAAGTTCCACAGTAATTTTTTCAGCAACAAATATTAAAACGTAGGTATTTGCTGCCACGCCAAATCTGAATTTAAATGTGAGGTTATTTCCAACCAGGAGCAGCAATACTAAATACGTCTTGAAAACCCCTAAACTATCCTTCGCACTGGGATATTTAATAGATCAAAATGTTGTCATTTAAAGAAAAACGTGTCTTGTACCTCAGGAACAGTAAGCGCTTCACTTTCCTACCCTTGTGTCTAAGTGGTAACTCTTAACCATAATTCTCTCCCTCTCCTCCCTCTGCTTCAAACCGATCTAAATGAAGGATTAATTACGATTATCATAATTTCGACACTTTAGTGTTAGGTTTGGACAGTCAACCGTATTTATCATCCCAACATCAAAGAACTGCAGCAAAGATGAGACTAAACTAAACTAGAGGTTCTCTGTGTCATAGAGAGTAAGTTACTTGGTTCTCATGTGAAAAAAAAGGGGCGGACCTGTGAAAACTCTACTTTATTGTATTTTTTAGATAGCAAATACTTTCAATAATGGTTGAGTTCAAATAGTACAAAAATCGGTAATGAACTGAGTTTATTTACAGGACCCCCCGTTCATTACAAAACAAACAAACAAATGCACGAGCAGATATAAAATGAATTAACTTCAGCGTTCTTTCATATAAAAACTTGTAAATTAAAAAAAAGTTAAAATTTTATTTTTTACGAAAAATCTTTACGTCTATATTTAAAATCATATTGTAAAAAAGTTATGTGCATATACATATATAAAATTTCTCTGGTATAATTACTAGTACACGATGATGAAGCCCCGTAAATTTCATGCAATGATATTCAATGTCTGAATTATTTTACACTGAAGACTGAAAACGGTGAAAAATTCCGTTTTCACGAAATGCAAAAATGGTTAAACTGTTTTCATATGTTTTCCTCCTTAGAGGATATTTTATGAATATAGCGGGAGTTCATAATACTTTGACACAGCTATCACACTTCTTGAAAGCTAAATTGATTTCTAGCTATCCAACAAGACTAATATTTTGTTAATTGCTCGAGGTAAAATGAAAATAAATACAGTAAGGAGATTAACTGTATTTCTGTGAAAGCTTTGACTAGCAAGAAGATGCAAAACTAAACAAGAATTTTGAATTGATTTCACCAAGTATGGAAACACTCACAGAACATTATGATTCCACAATTTAAAAACTCCACAAACCGAAATGAGCAACGCACGGAAGTTTAGGAAAACTCCTTTTCTTTTCGAGTGTCCGAGGACCAGGCCTACACATTATGTTTTCATTTTAGGTCACTATAGGTCAGAAAATGGTGGGTTTTATTTGTCTTTTTTTTGCGCCTTTTAGGCATTTGTTTGCTTATTTGTCCTGCTTTAGCATTAATTGTTTAAAACTTGACGTCAGTTTATTTTACAACGGACCACGCTTTACACTGCTTAATTCGAACACACATTAATGATTTATGCAGATTAACATATCTAAAAAATATAACTGAAAGAATTAGTATTTATTCAAGAATTTTTTCGCGCTGTAAGTATCACACCACCAGAATTTTGTGTATTTTAAGCAAAAAATTTTAACTCTATTTCGGAGAATAACATTTGAGTGTTACATGATAAATTAAGTGCATGAATCTGAAATATTAATGTATATCTAGAGCCCATAAATAACACAGTATGGGGAAAAATTACACACATTTCCTTTAAATGATGTCTGATGTAGTGATGCCCGATGTCAAGCATAATATTCTTATTTAAATACGTAATTAAAAATAAAGTTATTAAAAATATTGATTAATCTACAGAGCAGTTTTGCGTTCATTTTCCAGTTTTACGTCCTTTTTAGGATATTTTTAGGTAATTTATAGATCTTCAACTTCCGAAACCTAGTAATAAGCCTATGCAATAACACCGGACTGAATTTAATAACGTACTCAAATGATGGAATGGAAGTATGTCAAAATTTAACGTTACGGCAGTTTCGTATATACCGCAAACTTTTCCAACGCATTAATATTGGTGGTTGTAGGGAAAAAACGTTTTACGAATATTAGCGGACCCATTTCTGTAATGTTGATGGCATAAATCCCTTTGAAAGCCAACATTACTCATGGTATACAGATGCATTTTGCTGATACTTTCACATCATAATAACGGCTTTTCCCCGTAAAGTGGCTTTAACTGCCTTAAACGCCTGCTACATTAGTTCGAAAGACAGAAGGAAAGAGGATAGATGACTTTGGAATAAAGAAAAGTTGTTTGGCATTTATTACCAAATGAAACTGCCAGCTCCTTTTTGAGCGCAAAGGTACATTACGGGTTTCAAAACCTTAGGTACCATACCGCAAGCCTTTGCAAATGCCATTGTGTATGTATTATAGCAGCGGCTATAGCTCAAGGTTATCGGGAGGTCGGCGGCGAGCAGTTGAAGATAAATAGCGTTCGCCAGCGTAAACGCCGGAAGTGCTATCGCTAGATAACCAAAATCTTCTGGATGTTTCTCCTTCTGGAACGTTCGAGAACCCTGTGGAAATTTCCGTTGGCTATATAAGCGATCGTTCTCACGAGAGCAGTCAGTTGAATTGAGTTGAGTGCGTCGGTCAGTCAGTGAGCGAGCGAGTTGGCGATTGCCCCAGCGAGTTTGTGGCGACTGCTGTGGTGTGCAACGGGTGGTGTTGCCACGGAGCGAAGGGATTGTGGAGGTCTTGAGTTCGACTCCCCCAGCGAGTGAACCGTATAAACTACGTCACGAAGAAGTAGAAACGAGGGAAAGATGCACTAGCTCACATTAGTGATATGAAAATTAGTGAACTCCCAGTGAAGTTGAAAGATAAAATAACTGAACAGTAACAGTGAGAACTGGGAGAGCGATAGCTGCAAAACTGAACAAAGTCACAGTATGTATGAATGCTTGAAGTTTAACGTCCTTTAATGTGGTAGGTCACATCGGACGTTTGTGTGAATGAGCTAAGCTTACGGGTTTCATTCAGACTGTAATACTGTTTTCATATTCCTCGTATTCCCTCTGAATTTCCATTTCTGAGGAGTAGATCTATTAATTCATAATAACTGGTTATTTACTTTTTGTCCTCGGGGAGACCAGGAAAAGCTATCACCAATGTTCTAGGAAAGCTGTCAAGGTGATGGGTTCGTGGAAGAAGTTTTTCTGTGTTTCTCTGGTAGGGCTGGCAAAAGATAATTCTTGATCTTCACTTCGCTACCACGTGTCTTCTTGGCAGAGAAGGTATTCCACCCAAAAATTCGATATCGAGATTTCACCCGAAATACATGCTTTGAGCCTCCTGAATCCAAAAAAGCATTATAATAAAAAGGTCCGTGTGTGCATGTGAGCAGCATAATTCAAAAACAAAAGTCGAATAAATACCAAACTTGGCATTTAAGTTCAGTATCTTCCAAAGGTGCGACATGAAGATTTTCAAGAAAATCTCCCAAGGCAGACTACTCTTTGGGTAGAAAGCTTTTCGAAACATTTTTATTTTCCCAAAAATGATTCTAACGATTTCGATGAAAATACCATATAATTAACATATTTACATGAAAAATGAATTAATTTGTTGGGAATAGGCTGTGAAGCCCTCTTTATTCGCAAGGTATTTTGTATAGCTGGTAAGTGTTAAGAGATAGACAAAAACGTACTACACAAAAAATGTAGACGTCTTTATATCTTTTTTGCAGCATCAGATATTTCAGAAATATCCCTTATTATTAGTTTGAAATTTTTTTAATGCTTTGTCATTTTTTCAAGTGCTTTCGCATATCATTTGTTTAGCGCGATGTAATGGAAAGAGCATGGAATATTAATGCCACTTGCATTTAAACATCTGAATATCAATTCGGTTTCCTCTATCTCTCTTAAACCTACAACGAAATATGTAATGAACCTACTACTTCAAACGTTTATCTCGATTGCCATGAAGTAGTAGGAAAATAAGCTTTCCTAAGCATAGAGTGCAGAAACTATATAAAAATAAACGATAGTGGGTAGAGAAACTCGTGTAAATGTAACAAAATCTGATTTTTTTCTCAGATGTAATCTCAGCAAATACTTTCAAACAACATAAATAATAATAATAATAATAATAATAATAGTAATAATAATTAAAATGTGCATATTTATTGTTGAATCGGATTTGAACGACTTAATATTACGGCTGGAACTTGTTCGAGTATCGGTATGGACTGAATTTTTCAAACCTAATTCACCTTTCTAACCTCAAACTACAGAAGGTCAGAGTGAAAACATAGTATATTATTATTGTTACATGTCTATAGGAACTCGGTTTACTTAGAATTGCAGTAAGTAACAAACCAATTATTCTGATTGGAAGGAACAAGTGTCTTGCTTTGGTTGCTTCTGGGATGCAATTTCCAACTGCGCCCAACTCTCCGCTCTCGACGAGTTAGAAACTACGTGCAGCACTTACTGTTTCCAACTCATTTGTAGCTTTATATGCGTACCAACATCGTCATCACCGATGAAAATGTCCCGCTTTGATTCCTCAGCAGAATCGAATTTTTTCATAGGTTCCACTCACCTTATAATCTATTATAATTTGATATTTCAATGTTCTGATCGTTCTCTTGCTCGGACGATTGTCCGTATCTGCAAAATGGGAGACGCAAGTTCGATTAGCTGATTCTCACCCTGGAGGGTTGGAGTATGGAATAACCCCAACCTCTTAAGGTCTTGGGCAGCGACATAATGCGAGTTTGGGTTCTTGGACCTGCGATGGAATGAATTTAATAATTTGAAATGATTGATTGTTAACATATTTAATCAATGTTAACTCAATAGTATTATTTTTACATAGTACCGTGCTTTCAAAATCCGTAATCTGATAGTTCTGTTAAGCATTAAAACTTAATTTATTTGTTCAGTTCTCCGTTTATAGTTCAGTAAACATGAAAAAACAGAGAGCAAAGTGTATGTCTTGAAATACAGCACATACTACTTTCTCTACTACGTATAGTAAGTAGGGGAAGTATTGTATTCCACCCAAAAATTCGATACCGAGATTTCACTGGAAATACATGTTTAGAGAACCCTGAATCCAAAAAAAGCATTTTTGGAAACATGTCCGTGTGTGTGTCTGTCTGTGAACAGCATAACTCAGAAACGAACAGTCGGATAAACACCAAACTTGGTATTTAGGTTCAGTATCTTCCAAGGATGCGACACGAAGGTTTTCAAGAAAATCCCCCCACTTTACATGGAAGATTTTTCGAAAATTTTAATTTTCTCACAAAAATGGCTCTAACGATTTTGATTAAAATATCATATGTTTAAGATATTTTTATGACAAATAAAATGTATATCTTGAATTTTCTGGGAATGTCTCCAAAAGTATTCTTTATTGTGAACGACTTTTGCATAACTGGTAAACCATAAGAGATAGACAAAATTTTACTACACAAAAATGTAAATCGCGTTAAAATACACAATTTATGTCATATACACTTTTTTGTTGAGTGAACCATTTTCGAGATATTGCTTGTTATTCCCTTAAATTTTTCAATACTTATTTTCTCAAATGGGAATTCGATATTCATTTTTACTTTCTCTACTACGTATAGTAAGTAGGGGAAGTATTGCATTCCACCCAAAAATTCGATACCGAGATTTCACCGGAAATACATGTTTTGAGACCTTCTGAATCCAAAAAAAGGATTTTTGGAAACATGTCCGTGTGTGTGTCTGTCTGTGTGTCTGTGTGTCTGTGAACAGCACAACTCAGAAACGAACAGTCGGATAAACACCAAACTTGGTATTTAGGTTCAGTATCTTCCAGAGATGCGACACGAAGGTTTTCAAGAAAATCCCCCCACCCCAGACTACCCTTTACATGGAACATTTTTCGAAAATTTTAATTTTCTCAAAAATGGCTCTAACGATTTTGATTAAAATATTATATGTTTAAGATACTTTCATGACAAATAAAATGTATATCTTGAATTTTCTGGGAATGTCTCCAAAAGTATTCTTCATTGTGAACGACTTTTGCATAACTGGTAAACCATAAGAGATACACAAAATTTTACTACACAAAAAATGTAGATCGCGTTAAAATACACAATTTATGTCATACACATTTCTTTTGTTGAGTGAACCGCTTTCAAGATATTGCTTGTTATTCCCTTAAATTTTCCAATACTTATACTTTTTCTCTAATGCGTTATTCATTTTTTTTATGTCCTGGACATGCAAAGAGAATGGAATGTGCCACATAGCAACCAGCGTTAAAATATTTGACTATCGCTTAAAATCTAGCATATTCCCCTTGCATCTACATGAACATTACCAATAAGATTGACATCTCGATATCTCGATTAACATGAAGCATATGGAGAATAAGCGTTTGTAAAAATAGTTTGTACAAGAGTAGAGAAAGTCATGTGAGTGTAACACATCAGATTTTTTTGTTTTGGACATGCAAAGAGTATTAATCTGTGGGAAAGGGAATGGTGCTGCACCTAGCAACCAGCTATTAAGAGATATGTATGTGCTTAAAGGCTACTGTATTTCCAAATTGCCCTTGTAAACATACATTCCCCTTACATCTACAAGAAAATTAGCAATTAGATGACTCTGCAAATGTTTATCTCGATTAACATGAAGTAGATGGAGAATAAGCGTTTGTATAAATAGTTTGTACAAGAGTAGAGAAAGTCATGTGAGTGTAACACATCAGATTTTTTTTTTTTTTTTTTTACATTTCGTTCGCAGACCCTAGGTTCCTGCACAACAGCAAGAACCAACGCAAAATACATTTCACGTACCTACGTTACGTTGGCCGAGGCAACGAGGAAAACGGGTTCACTGTATATGAGAAGGCTCTCAACGTTTACCTCAAATACATCTTCATTATACCATGCGTTTCATTTATAACCGGACCTTAGATAGCGTATATGCGTAGTTCGCTTGCATTGCAGTAACCCCGGCATGTCTCAGGTAACTCACTACCGCGAGCGATTCACTCAACACGGGAGGGGTGACTGGCTGTGAATTAACTGTCAGTTTCTACCTTCTTTTGTGCTATAAAGGTTGAGGTTGTTTATTGAGCATCTTTACTGCTGTAAAGAAGTTTGTTCATTTTGCAACTCAAAATGAAAATCTATTCAAGACTTCTACATTGTGAGTAAATTACATTAGAATATTCATATTAATCCACTGAAAGCCTACCGAAATATTCACGCTTGAAAAAAGAGTTTTTATGTAGAAACACACGTAAAAACTGTAAACGTAAAGGCCATAGGAACAATCCCCACACCATAGACGAAACTTAAGGACAATATAAGAACAGAAACTTCACCTGAAGATGCCAGGAATGTCTCATTGCAGATAGAAACCACTTTCAACACAACTTATAACAAGGTTAATAGTTATTATAGTGCATGTTACTATCACGCATGGGGAAAGTAACACGGAAGTTTTAGAATGGAAAACCCCCAGGTGTACTACGAAGACTGCGCAGAGCACGGCGGCCCGGCATTATAAGAACACACTGTAGAATGTCCATAAATTCCCTCAACAGTCGTATACTACGAAGACATAGAAGATAATCATCTCAACGGTTATCTTCTAAAAGTAAAAATTCGAATTTTCTAACCGTAAAATGTTAAGCAATTAGAAGACGCATTTCACTTTCGGAATAACCATTTCTTTAGGCATACGCCCTCGCTTGGGTAAACGGCTGAAAACCAACCTGCCGTTCTTTCTGCTCCCGCCATACAAAGCTGACTGACCTTTTTTTCTTTTATTCCTATCATTAATATTTAACAAATACAATGACTCGGCTTTATATTTATAATCTTAAAAAACTTGCAAGACACTCAAATAATGGTTATCTTGTATAGGTGCTGTTTTCAAAAAAAATTAGTAGGTTTCAGTTATGCGATCACCAATGTATAGATTTTACGACAATCGATTGGAAAAGTTAAAAAATAGGGTTTCTGGGATATTCACATTACAAAACTCATAACTGTGTATACATATAATCGAAACATTAATGACAATGCTAATGACTTCAACTTAATACCTCTTTCCAGATGTAGAATAGTTGCTGAGTAAGTATTCATGTTTTAAAATAAAGAGAGTTGAAGGTTGTTATTCATTTATATATGTATAAATGACCTGTTAAACATTGCTTGAGCAAACACATTTAATTCTATAGAAGCAATTTCATAAAACGCAATTAATCCAACTCATGGCCCTATCATGACATAATTGCCCTTGCTCTTAGGATGTGATACAATGAACTTTCGAGTGAAACAAAGCTGGACCTTTAATCACCATTATGTGTTTGTACAGATTTCAAGTATTATTTTCTATTAAAATACAGTTGTCATTGTATTATAATATCGCTTAATTTATGGCCTTTTAGCCGGATTCCAATTCGGAGACACCATAGACCAAGTTTTAATTTTATGTGGATTTACGTTACTCGTAAATTTATTAACAGAAAATCAATACTCGAGCAGAGTGCGTGGAGATTAGGAGAAATGCATTATTCCAAGACTGTAAAGGTTTACCTGAAAGAGTACTCATCTCTGACAAGAGCCACGGTCAGCCATTGCTACTCGATTACTTTCAGGATCTTCTGAATGTGTTTATTAACAGCGGAAACTTTTGGAGCAGGCTGTAATCGATTTACTTTGTTATTAAAAGTAGTTATTTTACTGTCCAAGGCATTTTGAAAAGTATAAAAATATCTTAATGAGATAATCACAAAGATATACATTGGTAGCAATAGACAAACACAGACGATTAGTTTACATACACTGTTCGTCTCCGTTTTACACGTCGAAAACAGCAGTTTAAGCTAAAAACGGAGCAAAGAAAACATGCGCCTGAATCCCTCGGCAACTTCTTCGCCTTTACTGTAAAGCGGGAAGTATCTCAATTGCACAAGTTGGGGCGAAACAATGATAAGCTGTAGTCAGTAGGCATGATGACTTCCTAGACAACCTAATTTGGCCTTGCACATCGCCTCAAGCGAAAAGCTCTGTAAACGCTTCCGATATTACCCTTAATGAATTGCGTGGTTAGATTGGAACAACCGCTCAGAAAAGACGATGACCTAGCATATTCGAGAATTCGAAATTCAAATTGTAGAAACAATTTAAACCGTCAAAATGTACTTCTACATACTTTTAGCTTTTAATACTCTACGTGTTTCATTACGAAATTTCTTGTTGTATAATTTACCTTTTGCCATTTAGATTAAGGTGTAAATTTTTCTAAATAATCTAGTTGGATGTGTTAAATGCCTTAAATAAACCATAAATCTTTTAAATAAATCGGAGAGTATTTTCAACAATTTTAGTATAATTAACCATTATATTCGATGTCATATATTGTATACGGGATTTATGGCAAAAAATGAGGTATTTAAAAATGCACTGGCAAATTATAGTATTTTGAAGTTTCAGATTCATGATCTTCCTGTGCATCATTTGAAAACGAACGATGCTTGTTTCAGATAAGCTTTTGATGAGTAGATCCACTCATCACTCTCGGTAAAACAAACTGTGGGTAACCTAAGCAAAATCATTTATACATGGATTAGCAGCAAGGGATTTACAGGATGGAAATAAAAAAACTGGACATAGGAATTATTTACAAGGGAAAACAGTTTTTCTAACATTCTCTCTGTGTAAATTTCACAGAACAATATTAAATGACTATTGTAAAAAGGGTTAAAAGGTGAATCAGAATACAATGATTAAAAATCATTAGTAAATATAAATACAATTTCACATTTTTCAGGTGTTTTCAAGCTATGTATTTCAGGTGAAATACCAAACTTTCCTGTTAAGTAGGTATCAAATCGTTCCAAAACTCTTTGCTACATTTTGGAAGTAAAATGTATAAGCTATTGCACTTCTCCGTTCACAATTTATTTCCGGACATTCTACTAAACTTGGAAATAGATATTTCTTAAGATTGCAGCAATTATTTTGTAGCTTTTAAACCACTTAACTCTACGTTCTTGTTTCTGCCCACGAAAATACTTCCTATCCAATTTTATCGCAAACATCAATATATGTTACTTCAAAATAGCCCGCTCTCTTAAGCTATTCTACTGTGTTCTGATCAATACATAATTTCACTTTATTCCACTAATCTTGCCTACTGATTAAAAGTCCATTGTCTATATCAGTGATGCGAGAAATTGACACTGCGTTTACTAACAGTTGCCCATTTATTTCTCAAGTAGCGCTACAATATTTATTTACATATTTTTGTGTTAATTTAAGCATGCGAAACTAATTTTCTTCATTTATTTTTTCTAAGATAAACACCGATCTACGAGTGGCCAGTCCAAGAATAGAGTCCAAAGATTCAAGCTCTAATTTCGCATTTGGTTTTCAAGATATGCTTTGCTTTGTTTTTCCCCAATGTTGTTTATTTCTGTATCGGTGCTTCTTTCTTAACTATTATTCCATTAGAATTATATAATTTGAAAATTGATTTATATCACCATTCCAATTTCCTTTACTATTTTCTGCCTTGAGATCATTTTTTCCTTCTCTTGTTTTCTGAAACAGGCTTTCCAAATATTTCTTTGCCTTCCATTTTTTTCCGCTGTGGTGGAGAAGTAAATATAAAAAGAGATGTTTGGTTCTTTCAGTAATTGGATCCTATGCCAACGTTTCAATATAAGCTCTACTACTAAACCTTGCCTACTAGCTCTTCCCAGCTCAGCATTAGGACCTGGTCTAGATAATCCCAGTTAAAGAATGCCATCCTATCCTGTGTGTCCCACATTTTCACATCATTTTCGATTCAACTGCAACTCAGAAGCACTAAACTTTCATATTCGGAATTTTCTTCAAACAGGCTTCAAACCGTTTCGCTGTTGACAGCCTAATGTACCTTTGTTTTTTCTTTGCTCATTTCCCATTCATTTCCTAACCCAAGTAATGAAATTTCCTCAAAAATTATATTTCCTGCCGATTAACCACCCCCTCTAAATTTTGCTAAGCCCATTTTCTTAAAGAATAGGTTTTGGTGCATCCGGTACAAGAAACGATTAAGTTGAATTTGTGTCACTACATCCATTACATTTCTGCTAAGGGCCAAAACCCTTTCTGACTATATAGTACCTAGGCCACCAGCATGCTCCTGTGGTAACCTAGCAACCATCGACTGGCGAACACATAGGAGGGGGAGAGGGGGTTTAGAGAGCGCGTGTTGGGTGAGGGGGGGGGACCTTCCCACAACCCGAATTGGTTTAACTGCTTCCACGCTCTTCATTTTGGCTGCCTGGCAATTGGCTATTTTATCTTAGGTCCACAGGTGATGCTTAAGGAAGAGAGTTAACCACTTTATTTTAAAGAAATCGCACACAGAGCAATTGTGCCAAGAACTTCTTTTCTTTGTAGTCGTTTCCCGTTCCTGTCGTAATATTTGCATTTCTAATGTGGGCTCTACTATAATAGTAGAGAGTAAACAGTTGATTTGTTGAGGAATTAATTTAACAAAAACCACGACAGAACCTCCACAATTTCTTGTACTACTCGTGGCAAATTTGTATAGCAGTAATAATTTTTGTACATCCCTTATAAAATAATTGCTGCTCAATTGCTGCTTATGCGAAGTAACACAAAGAAAATAGAAAATGCCTAACTTTTCAGACTTATGCACCTACTTTATTACAGATTAGGTAATTATTTATCGTAGGTTCATGCTACACCCATTGTAATTGTTTTTATGAATATAGGATTATATTTGTTGTTTAATGAAGCAATTGATAATCCTGTAAACCAGTCTATCGAGGAGTACTGTAATACAATCAGTTCATACAGTTGATTAGTACAAGGCCATGTGCGCAATCATTCACTGCAGAGCAAGGTGAGTACAGAGCTTTAAACCAGTCTATCGAGGAGTACTGTAATACAATCAGTTCATACAGTTGATTAGTACAAGGCCATGTGCGCAATCGTTCACTGCAGAGCAAGGTGAGTACAGAGCTTTAAACCAGTCTATCGAGCAGTACTGTAATACAATCAGTTCATACAGTTGATTAGTACAAGGCCATGTGCGCAATCATTCACTGCAGAGCAAGGTGAGTACAGAGCTTTAAACCAGTCTATCGAGGAGTACTGTAATACAATCAGTTCATACAGTTGATTAGTACAAGGCCATGTGCGCAATCGTTCACTGCAGAGCAAGGTGAGTACAGAGCTTTAAACCAGTCTATCGAGCAGTACTGTAATACAATCAGTTCATACAGTTGATTAGTACAAGGCCATGTGCGCAATCATTCACTGCAGAGCAAGGTGAGTACAGAGCTTTAAACCAGTCTATCGAGGAGTACTGTAATACAATCAGTTCATACAGTTGATTAGTACAAGGCCATGTGCGCAATCGTTCACTGCAGAGCAAGGTGAGTACAGAGCTTTAAACCAGTCTATCGAGCAGTACTGTAATACAATCAGTTCATACAGTTGATTAGTACAAGGCCATGTCCGCAATCGTTCACTGCAGAGCAAGGTGAGTACAGAGCTTTAAACCAGTCTATCGAGCAGTACTGTAATGCAATCAGTTCATACAGTTGATTAGTACAAGGCCATGTGCGCAATCATTCACTGCAGAGCAAGGTGAGTACAGAGCTTTAAACCAGTCTATCGAGGAGTACTGTAATGCAATCAGTTCATACAGTTGATTAGTACAAGGCCATGTGCGCAATCGTTCACTGCAGAGCAAGGTGAGTACAGAGCTTTAAACCAGTCTATCGAGGAGTACTGTAATGCAATCAGTTCATACAGTTGATTAGTACAAGGCCATGTGCGCAATCGTTCACTGCAGAGCAAGGTGAGTACAGAGCTTTAAACCAGTCTATCGAGGAGTACTGTAATGCAATCAGTTCATACAGTTGATTAGTACAAGGCCATGTGCGCAATCGTTCACTGCAGAGCAAGGTGAGTACAGAGCTTTAAACCAGTCTATCGAGCAGTACTGTAATACAATCAGTTCATACAGTTGATTAGTACAAGGCCATGTGCGCAATCGTTCACTGCAGAGCAAGGTGAGTACAGAGCTTTAAACCAGTCTATCGAGGAGTACTGTAATACAATCAGTTCATACAGTTGATTAGTACAAGGCCATGTGCGCAATCATTCACTGCAGAGCAAGGTGAGTACAGAGCTTTAAACCAGTCTATCGAGGAGTACTGTAATACAATCAGTTCATACAGTTGATTAGTACAAGGCCATGTGCGCAATCGTTCACTGCAGAGCAAGGTGAGTACAGAGCTTTAAACCAGTCTATCGAGGAGTACTGTAATACAATCAGTTCATACAGTTGATTAGTACAAGGCCATGTGCGCAATCATTCACTGCAGAGCAAGGTGAGTACAGAGCTTTAAACCAGTCTATCGAGGAGTACTGTAATACAATCAGTTCATACAGTTGATTAGTACAAGGCCATGTGCGCAATCATTCACTGCAGAGCAAGGTGAGTACAGAGCTTTAAACCAGTCTATCGAGGAGTACTGTAATGCAATCAGTTCATACAGTTGATTAGTACAAGGCCATGTGCGCAATCATTCACTGCAGAGCAAGGTGAGTACAGAGCTTTAAACCAGTCTATCGAGGAGTACTGTAATGCAATCAGTTCATACAGTTGATTAGTACAAGGCCATGTGCGCAATCATTCACTGCAGAGCAAGGTGAGTACAGAGCTTTAAACCAGTCTATCGAGGAGTACTGTAATACAATCAGTTCATACAGTTGATTAGTACAAGGCCATGTGCGCAATCGTTCACTGCAGAGCAAGGTGAGTACAGAGCTTTAAACCAGTCTATCGAGCAGTACTGTAATACAATCAGTTCATACAGTTGATTAGTACAAGGCCATGTGCGCAATCATTCACTGCAGAGCAAGGTGAGTACAGAGCTTTAAACCAGTCTATCGAGGAGTACTGTAATACAATCAGTTCATACAGTTGATTAGTACAAGGCCATGTCCGCAATCGTTCACTGCAGAGCAAGGTGAGTACAGAGCTTTAAACCAGTCTATCGAGCAGTACTGTAATACAATCAGTTCATACAGTTGATTAGTACAAGGCCATGTGCGCAATCGTTCACTGCAGAGCAAGGTGAGTACAGAGCTTTAAACCAGTCTATCGAGGAGTACTGTAATACAATCAGTTCATACAGTTGATTAGTACAAGGCCATGTCCGCAATCGTTCACTGCAGAGCAAGGTGAGTACAGAGCTTTAAACCAGTCTATCGAGCAGTACTGTAATACAATCAGTTCATACAGTTGATTAGTACAAGGCCATGTGCGCAATCGTTCACTGCAGAGCAAGGTGAGTACAGAGCTTTAAACCAGTCTATCGAGCAGTACTGTAATACAATCAGTTCATACAGTTGATTAGTACAAGGCCATGTGCGCAATCGTTCACTGCAGAGCAAGGTGAGTACAGAGCTTTAAACCAGTCTATCGAGGAGTACTGTAATACAATCAGTTCATACAGTTGATTAGTACAAGGCCATGTGCGCAATCGTTCACTGCAGAGCAAGGTGAGTACAGAGC
The DNA here is from genome assembly GCA_030765065.1 of Deroplatys truncata. NCBI lineage: Eukaryota > Metazoa > Arthropoda > Insecta > Mantodea > Mantidae > Deroplatys > Deroplatys truncata. Next base: position 261,805,313 of record CM060981.1, on the reverse strand, counting down.
TTTAAACCAGTCTATCGAGCAGTACTGTAATACAATCAGTTCATACAGTTGATTAGTACAAGGCCATGTGCGCAATCATTCACTGCAGAGCAAGGTGAGTACAGAGCTTTAAACCAGTCTATCGAGGAGTACTGTAATGCAATCAGTTCATACAGTTGATTAGTACAAGGCCATGTGCGCAATCATTCACTGCAGAGCAAGGTGAGTACAGAGCTTTAAACCAGTCTATCGAGGAGTACTGTAATGCAATCAGTTCATACAGTTGATTAGTACAAGGCCATGTGCGCAATCATTCACTGCAGAGCAAGGTGAGTACAGAGCTTTAAACCAGTCTATCGAGGAGTACTGTAATGCAATCAGTTCATACAGTTGATTAGTACAAGGCCATGTGCGCAATCATTCACTGCAGAGCAAGGTGAGTACAGAGCTTTAAACCAGTCTATCGAGGAGTACTGTAATACAATCAGTTCATACAGTTGATTAGTACAAGGCCATGTGCGCAATCGTTCACTGCAGAGCAAGGTGAGTACAGAGCTTTAAACCAGTCTATCGAGGAGTACTGTAATACAATCAGTTCATACAGTTGATTAGTACAAGGCCATGTGCGCAATCATTCACTGCAGAGCAAGGTGAGTACAGAGCTTTAAACCAGTCTATCGAGGAGTACTGTAATACAATCAGTTCATACAGTTGATTAGTACAAGGCCATGTCCGCAATCGTTCACTGCAGAGCAAGGTGAGTACAGAGCTTTAAACCAGTCTATCGAGGAGTACTGTAATACAATCAGTTCATACAGTTGATTAGTACAAGGCCATGTCCGCAATCGTTCACTGCAGAGCAAGGTGAGTACAGAGCTTTAAAACTTCGTCTCATTAAATGTTTGACTTTTATTATGCATTAATCGGTATCAAGGGGTGCATAATTCTTCCTTCACTTCATAGTCTGTCCGGTTTTCGGTAACCTACTAAGCATAATTGATCCAATAACCAACAGTGTAAGGAAGAATTTAAAGAGTTAAATCGAATTTCTTCTTCTATTCCTAAACGGTTAGGCTATGCCAGGGGCCATCACCCCTGACGTCGCTCGTTTACACAAACTTAAACTTAAAAATCGTATGGCCAAGTGAATCGGTATCATAATAATACGAGGTTTTATATTTTAGGGGAGAGGATATAAGAGCTGACATACGAATGTTGATAACTGTAACTTTATACTTTCAATTTTTTAAAGTACGAAATTTAGAAAATAAAAATTTTGTATTATGTGGCAAAGGAATATTTGAGCCACGATTCTGGAAAAATCAGAATTTTAATACCTAACAATTACTCAAATACTTCGGACTTTTTTTTTCTTCCTTTCGTTATCTTTTCTTTCTACATCACAGATATACTTATTCTTTATTTTAATAATAGAAGATTAAAATTGCATCAAAAACATAAAACATTACTGAATTATGAAAGTAATAAACGCAATTAATAATTTTTTAGAAACAAACTAATTATTTGCTTTATTTTTAATAACAAATCGTTCCCATATAAATAAGACTTTTATTTTTAAATTATTGGCATAAACACTCATGACACAGTAACTATTAATAATAGAAATAATAATAACAGTAGTAGGTATTGCATTATTACTAAATATTTTCATAACATTTTTGTAACATAAACAATACTTATTCTTTTTCACTACCACCTTCGCCAGTTATCAGCGACTCATCCTCTGTACAGCAGTAACAGAAGCGCATCTCCTCTACAACGTTGCAGGACCGTGAAAACCTGCTCAAAACTAAACTACGACCAATGCTCTGTTCCGAGGCAAACTTCTTCCCATCGGGTATTGGGCCGTGTTATCGAGCGGCGACCCTAATATATGATATTGATGTTTACAATAATAGCAGTGCATTTGAAATTTTACCAATTTATTATATAGCACTCATTCCGGAAAGCTGCCATTACTGCACGTACAAAAATGGATTGAAGCACTTTACTCAGTATGAAACGGTAGAAACAGTTTCTCTTCTTCTCCAGGCACCGATAGGGGTTTCTAACAATAAGTTGAAAATTCAATCTTTATTCTCCAAGAAGCATATATTCTCGCATACTGTGAGTTTGGTTTTACCTGTAGTGTCTCTAGAAAGGTTGAATCTCTGTCTTTCCAGAAGTGCTGTGCTACAACTGATTTTTCTTTGATAGGGGATTCTTCTTCTCTTTCCCTCTACAAGAAGTCGTTACTACGATTTATGATACAAACATCTGAACGCCTTGTCTGCCTGATTTAACTAAGCACCTATTGCTTATTTGAATAATTTCTATACAAAACGGATCTGAAGAGGCTAACATGGTGAACTGTCAGTTTTTATACGAATTTGTGTGAATTTGTAACGGGTGGATAGTTGTGCGATTTTTAAATATGTAACATTTTTATAATTTATTTTGAAACACGTTCACGATATCGCGTGCAGAAACATTACATGATACACCGCATACAAGTGATTGGAAGGATATACAAGGATCAAGTATACATACACACTTATATTTAAAAAGAAGTTACTGTAGGCTGAAGTTATACATTACTGTAGTAGTTAAGACTTCTTTTAGAACTAAACCTTAAAGGAAATCTAAGAAATGCTCAGGATATGCGGAATGAGATGCCTCTGGAGAGGGACGGTAGCTGAAATTATTGAAAAGCTATTGAACAGGTTAATTCCAAACAAGATTGCACATACACGCATATCGTTAAGTTTAAGATTAATCTTGTCATTGCATTTTTGGGAGAGTTTGTCTGTACATAAACTAGCCTACATTTTGTACCCATTTAAATCAATGTTGAAACTTTCTTGAAGATAGTTTTAATTCCATACATGCAGGTGAGCTATAGGTTTTCTGTGTCTAAAAATAGAGGGTAACCACAATGCACATAAGCACAAAAAAGCAACACCAGAATAAAGAAGTGAGCCGTAAATATGACAAAGAGCAAAAGAAAACACGAAGAGTTAATAAAAGTAGCAGGCATAAGCAGGCGTGTTGTGGTAGAAAGGAGGAGACACATGTGCGAAACCGTGCACAAGGGTGAAACTTCCGGCATTACGTACAAGAAGCGTTACCGCTGTAGTTGACCCCTAGGACACGTGGCTGTTCGCTCAGCTCCCCACCGCGTCTCGCCCGCCCTCAGGATTAAATACGGTACGCTATACACATCCGTATTGGGTTCTATCTCTTCCGCTGCAGAGCAAAACACGTAAATAAGATGCATGAGGTTATATTTTTCACTCTCGGCTACTCTATGTGATGTATAACACTCTCAGGACATCGATTTTCGCAAGATATAGACCACTGATCGTGATCCATGCTCTCCAGAGATATACGAATAGCATATTGCCCTCATAAAAAGCATTTAAGAATAATTCGCGTTTTTATTAACAACGTTCGTCTATGTCACCACAAATAATAAAAATGAAATTCTGTTAATATAGTTTTATGGATAAACAGGGATGGTAACTAAAATGGCGGTCACAGAGGCAAAATTCTAATGTTTTGTTTGTATGTGTATAAGTAACATACAAAACGGCCGAAATAATTACTATGAGACTTGCTACGTCATTGAGAATAAGCAAAACAACATTTCTACTCTTTCCCTCGAAACGAGTGGGGTTAAAATGGAGTGGGAAGTCAAAAGTACGGTTATTATCAAATTTTGGAAGAATGTTACCTAACTAAAGGCTACAAGAATAATTTTTCTGACAAGTTATGTTATTCAAAACTTTTCGATAATGAATGCACTGGGCTATTCTGAAAGAAGGAGCATATTTCAACTGTATGTCAAACTAATCGTGAAAATCAGACACACATTTCACGTATCGCTGAATAAAAGAAGTCCAACGCTCATCCATGCGCTGTTGATGTACACAAAATCTGAGGTATTTCATTCAGATGATTTTCTCTGCTAACTCTTCTACAACTTATTGTTACACAATCTTATTGTTCTATCTACTTGTTGTGAATCGAGATAAACTTACATTTACACATTTCCTTGTACGTATAAAAAGAATACAGCAGGCTAAAGCAAGTCAGATGTTTGAAAAGTGCATCGCTAAGCAATGGCTTTGAAATTCCATGCTCCTTGCACAGCCATAAGGAAAAACGAGTCACAACTTGAAAGAAGCATAAGTTTTTGAAAATTCCAAAGAATAACAGAGAATATATCGGAAGTGGTTAACGCCACAAAAAATGTATTTGGCATAAATTGTATGCTTTAACGACATCTAGGTGTTTTGTGCAGTCATATTTTGTCTATCCCTTACGGTTTTCCAATTACACAAAAGTCGTTCTTTAAAGAAGTCTTCACAGGCCATTCTCTGGAAATTCAAGATATACATTTTATTTGTCATGCAAATACCGTAAACTTGATATTTGAATTTAAAATGTTAGAGCCATTTTTGAGAAAATAAATAGCATAACATATTCCATGTAAAGATAGTTTGGGGTGGGAGAAAAAGTGTTCCTTTACTTTGAATACAGGCACAATAATCTGGGTTAAGGAAATGATAAAAGGAGCGTACTTATTCTTTCTGTAGAATATTCTTATTATTTGCGGAGTTCGTAATATCAAGATTATAGATTTGATTCTGCACTAATGGGCTTCACTTACAAAACACGCCTGTATTTAGTGACAACGGACGGTTACGCAAGCGCCGGAAGAAACAAAATTCAGGAAGCTGCTTTGGTTTCCTCCCAATGAAGTGAGGATTATCACCATAGACCGGAACGTTGGCAGAATGCCTTTTCAATTTGAAAGTGAATCCGCACAATTTATATCTTTGTGATTGAAACGCCGCAGTTTTATGTTGCCTTTTTCCGCCTTTTGTAATATAAATGCGTAATTGCCGAGATAAATGCCTTTTTGGGGCCTTTTTTATTATTATTTATTCCTTTATTATTAAAAATTGCCTACATGTGTATTCAATTTATTTCTGTAACCGCTACAATGAATGTTGACTGCATCGAAAATATGCTATTTATTGCTATTTAATTATCGCCTATCACTTGGTTTCCTATCGGAAAGTAACAATGAGTGTCGGAGTTAGTGTTCCTTTACGCAGTAAATTGCAAAGTTAGAATAATACTTTCGGATCCGACGTATTTTCTACTGACCGTAAAATCTTCTGCGCAAAATATGTAAGCAGTCAGTGAATTGCATAACGAAATATTTCATTTCTCAACATACCAGTACCACCATAAACAAAAATACACTTTTCAAGGCTACTGGGAAGAAGATTACTTTGCAATTGCAACATCGAGTCGAAAATCGCAATTTGCATTCGATTTTATTGATTCTGGAATCCCTTTGTGGAAACTACAGAATCCTACATTAAGACAGTTTTTGGAGAAGTATATGGACGAATCTGTGCCCAGTGAGTCAAGTTTGCGAAAATGTTAAGTGAAAGCCTTGATGATGTAATCAAAAGATGAACTAAAAGATAAAAAGATTTGGATTTCACTCGAGTCAACTGATCCTACGGGACGTTTTATTGCCAATGTCATTGTTGGACCATTGGATCCTTCATAAGGTGACTCAATAGATAAAAGCGTTACTGCTTACAACAGTGTGTCTGGAAAAAGCTTAAAAATTCAACTATCGCGCAGTTGTTTACCAATTCCTTACAGTTACTGTGGCCTGGAGAAATTCAATACCACAATGCATTTCTTTTCATCTCAGACGCTGCACCATACATGGAAAAGGCTGCGACAGCTTTAAGAATGCTTCACGTGACCTGCGTAGCACATGGTTTTCACAGGGTGTCAGAAGAGATACGAAGCTTGTTTCCGGATATCGACAAATTGCTTTTCAGTATTAAGAAGATCTTTGAAAGCCGCGTCATGATTTCAAAACATTTAAAGGCACTGCACAGATATACCTCTGCCCCCTGAACCTATCATAACAAGATGGGGGATTGATTTCAGCAGCAGTTTACTACGCTTCAAATTTCCCGAGTAGAACTAAGGTGGTCGCCGCTCTGGAGGATGAAGTATCTTCAACTGTAGCAGTAACTTCTCGAATTTCGGAAGTGAGAAACGACTTAACTATCATTGCGGCCGCGTTCGGTTTCCTGCCACAAGTGATCTGCCAGCTTCAAGAAAAAGGGCCGCCTTTGAGGAAGTAAGTCAAAAAATGTGGATGATGCAGTCAAGGACTGGAGAGTGTGCTAGGGAAATAGGGTTTATTGATTAGGGTAAAGTGTAAAATGGTGTTTTCGAAAACATCTTGATCTTGACACGTTTAGAAACATTTCAAGAATTCTACAAGGTGACAAGTCTATTGCAGTAGAAATGGGCCCTGCCATAGTTCACTGGTTTAGATTTACTCTAATTACCTATCTACAGAGGTAATGAGACGTCATTTTCTCACATGAAAAATGTATTATCTGACAGGAGACTCAACGTTATTCCAGAAGACTAACAAAAAAATAAAAACAACCATGCATTTGGCTGTCATATGCAACCAATAAGCCGATAGCATATGCATAGGCCTTCAAGAAACATTTTTACTTTTCTGCATTTTGTTTAAAACTTTAAAGTTACTTTAAAAATATAATACAGCACGATGTTAACAAAAGTATGCTGATTGTGCGATTGTTCCAATAGTACAATCTAGTAAATAAATGGGTATAATGTAAGGTTTTTCTATATTGTCAATTTTAGCTATTCATAATGCCTTTTTGCCTGCCTATTTTAATGATTTATAATGCCTGAACTTCTGGTCTCTGATTATCACCATCGGAAGGAAGAGAACACCACGTGACGGTTGTTATCTATCTTTACTTAGTGTCTTGACAGCTGCAGTTCATTCTAACAGTCGCCCACGTTTTCATGCATTCCAACACCAGATGTCACTCGCTTTATAGGTTGTCAACATTGAATGGTTGCTTTCATACAACCTGATAACTTCTGCTTGGTGGATTCTATGCAGAGTTATTTACGGAAGAAGGAAGAAAAATAAAATGCATAAAATTTGCTGATAATTTGGCTCAACTAGAGTAGTAGGAAAATATATTATAAAGTGCGCTAATGAGTGTAAACGACAATGTCGAAGAGTATGGAATGAAGTTAAATGGGGAAAAAGTATATGGTTATTGGAAGTGTAATGCACTTGCAAATTCCAGTTAGATACTGGAGGAAGCAGACGCCTTTAGATATTAGGGATGGAGCATAGCTATTAACATTAATGAATTAATTGTTCTTCCACATTAGCCATGTGTATAGGACAAGGTTAGAAAGGTAGAATAGGACGACTGAAAATTCAATGCCATAGCCTGGAATTGAACCACGGATATCCCGGTTTCCATTCGGTTGCTTTAGCCAAGTTAACATTGTTGGAGAAAAAAAACAAATTGAGTACAGTGATGACAAAAGATGATTTAGTAGAAAGAGCGCATAGGGAAGCGATGTGAGTTGCTGTGTAATGCAGAAATTCTACGCACGTAGTGAGGTAAAACACTGGAAACATTCAGTAGGAGAAAAACGGAGCATGTAATACGGACAGATAAAATAACTACTGAAGCTGTTTTAAAAAGTGTATGCAAAGGACGAGGAATACCGAATCTAATCAACAAAGGGAAAATTATTTTGATTAGAGTATTAGAAGCAAGGAAGCAACGGCGACTGGGAAGCCCCTGGTTCGGGCAGAAGATTACAGACAATGTTAAGATAAATGGTTCAAACGTGGGGACGAAGAGGAAAGCGGAAGAGCTGGAAGAATGGAAGAGGTTTAGTAGAGTGAAAAACCTGCCTTGGAGCAAAGAAATATTGACTAATTAGACTGACTTATTATGGTGTCATTTAGGTCAGAGGGACCATTGAGACATATCATAATTGAGCAGAATTATGACAATGTGTAGATGTAAAACCTCCATAATGCTGAAGCTAATGACTGCCAATAAATTTTGACTGATGCTACTGTAATTAAATTAGTGCATCAGCAAAGATTTATTTAAAGCAAAATTGTACTTATTTCTAAATGTCTATCGCGCGTTATTCCTGTATGAGCAACGTATTAGTCAGTTAGTGAAATTTATTCTGCGACTTGCTCCATTTCCAGAGGATTATTTAATAATGACAAGTAATGAAACTTCCGCAATGTTTCTCAAAATAAATACAGGATACACTATCTGTTAATACTTTCAGTAAAGCTGGATATTATTGTTCCCCTGCCCATCGATATGACATTTCAAGATGAAAGCGCACTACATTTGATGTAGATGCTGTAGAATCTACAGGTTATTCTCAATGGGGCAATTCGGTCTCAAATCAGACCTCTTCTCCGTATCCATTCGAAAGAAGCTTCGGGTAGAAGAGATTTTACAAGTATGAATGACTCTTCTCCAAACAAACCTTCTCAGGTGGAAAGTCAGGGAAAGACCAAATGAAAGAAGAAATTAAATATTAAAGCTGTAAGTGGAAGCGAAAAAGGTTAGGTCAATAGACCGTTCATATTAGGGGGAAGAAGGTGACGAGAACAGAACAATGGAGAATCCGACCCAAAATACTCGGATTTCTTACGATGATAAGACAACGATACAGTGGCAGTATGTTTTCAGCTGATACACAATGAACTCTGGTTAGAATGCACTATGCGTCATCTTCGGCTGTGGAGATATTGGGGATAAATTATGATCATAATGCGTGAAGAGGAGAAAGTGAAGGGCTTCGTAGTAAGAGCCACACTGTAGAGCATTTGATTTAGACTTTTCAACCGTTTTAATGTAGTCTTCGAGACTAAATTGTATAGAATGTTCAACTCGAAGAGCATTCAAACATCAGCTATAAACAGAGTGCAGCTAGTTCGTAACTTTTGGTTGGGTGTTTATCTGGGCTCAATTAAACGGCTCATATACACATAACACGATTGTCCATATCCGCTTCTTTCACTATTTTTCCACGTTTGCTCACGTAACTGTGAACTACAAAAATGCTTTTACTCTTTCTGTCATGTATTTTCTTTTCTTAAATTAAGCCTCACCTCTTTCCTCTGTGTTGAATCTTAAATTAAGCTCATTAAGTGTAGCGGAAGCATAAAAAGCGAGAAACAAAAGGAAACAAAAAGGGGTTGGTAGGACGAAGAAAGCACTGTACAGAAGAGCGAAAAAAAATGCAACGTAAATGCGTTAAATATAAAATGAGCGTACCAAATAATCAGTTTAACAAAAAGACATGCTGATAAAGCTATAGCGTTAATGAAGACATTTTTGGACATACTTAAAGCCGGAAGACAATGAAACAACGGTTTACATTGTTGCCCTCCACAAGCTATATATATGTTTCAGTACAGTTAGATTTTGGCATTCTTAAGCAGCTAGCACCAAGTTATGCACACCCAAAGCATAAGACCGCGTTTAATCAACATAGATTATGCTGACATACAAACTAGTTAAAGGTACTTGGGGTATGAGGCGAAACGAAGCGAAATGAATTGTGACATCATTTGCTACTCTCCAGTACGACACAACTATTCCTCCAGTTATACTTGGGAATGTGGAAGCTGATAATGGCCTTCTGTTTGTTAGATTAAAGTAAGGCTGAAAGCTACTCAAGAAGTGTCAAATAACCTGGAGGTGTTTAGATGTATACGCTCCTTAATTGTGAAATCCCGGCTGATTTCCCCTTTTTTGACTGACCTAGTGAACAGCTGAAAATAACGGTTTGCATGTAAACATATCGATGCCATGCTAACACCTCCAAAATGATATGCAATATTGGAACTTGTACTCACGTAACTTGCATAATAGTCCCCTTTTTGTTTCAGATAAAGGAAACGTTCTAAAACCATCACACTCGGCAGAGATACTACACCCATTCCTATGGATTCGAAGCGTGATTTCAGTTATTGACAAACGAAATAAATAGGAAATGAGAAAAATTGTCTCTATTTGTTATTTAATTTTAAAATCAAAAAAGCAATTTCAAACTTCCATTGCTTCATATGAATATTTGGTCAGGATGGTTATATGTAATTCCATAACACACATTTCATTTTTTTTAATTTTATTATATTTAATTTGTATGCATGTGTAAGTGTGTGTGTGTGTGTGTGTGTGTGTGTGTGTGTTTGTTTTAATTGGTAATCTTATCAGACAAAGAATTTATAAATGAAATGAACACGTCAATATGCTGTATGACCTAAAGCGCTAAACCTGATAATCATTATGGAGACTTACTACGTATCCAAAATATCCATTTTTGAATGCGTTAGCTCAACTGAGTAAAGTAGCTTTTGCTCATTTTGAAAAGATGAATACCGAAAATGTTCAGGCACCCGGGGTAGAGATTTATGACACATTCATTTCATCGAATTCATCCACATTAATTAAAGACTTTCAATACATAAATCAGCCGATGGCGTAATAGCATAGGGGAGCACAGACCTACCGTACGACTGTTGCATACTCTTATCTCCGCCTGCAAAGAACTACGGGGCATTCAGAACCACTCGAGTGTATACGCGGTTTTCGAAACCGGAAGGTCTCTGTGATGTATTCATTCTTGTGGCTTCCCACTGACCTCATGAAACTGAAAACAGGAGTTTCCGGAATTCAAGGGAAAAAGAAACGCTAGTGTCGATAATTGAGCTTATCTATATACATCTCCCTCTACAAGAATTACTCCATTGGATTATGATAACAGGTGAGCCAAAAGACTCCGAACCGCATGCGCGCTGTTTTTCCTGTCCGTGTCCTCGGCGCTCGTTGCCGTCTGCCGCTAAGATAGAAAGACGCGGATGAAACCTTACATTTTTAAAACTACTTTTAAAGGTTTACTTACCAACTTTATGAAAGGAAATGCTGAAACTAGCCACCGTCGTTGTCCATACAATTTTGGCACCTCTTTAGGAAACTATCCATCATGAAATTTTTGTGGGGAATTTTTCAAACGATGACCGATATCGTCTAATGTTTCTTCGGTAAGAACCGAACGCTGTCTTTTAGATTTCTTAGCCTGAACACTCCCGTGGCCTGAAATTTACTGTAAAGTTCATGGATTGTTGTACGACCTGGAACTTTTACACCTGAAAATCTTTCTGCAAATCTTACTTTCACTTGGTGAGCTGATCGAGTTAACGCATACGAATCATAAATAAATACACGCTGTGCAGTAGAAAACATATACTGAGCGATAATATACTTTGTGACTAAGTACAGGACAAAATAATAAATAACTCGTAATAACTGACATCACATCACCGTCAACTCAAAACTGCACTTCACACTGCAAAGCAAAACCACAACAGCGTGACTGTGTTTATAGCAGCAGTGCGTTATCATGTTTTATCATATTTCCACACGCCCAGTGGAAAAACACCGCGCAGCCGGTAATATTGTTCATAAAATACCCCTCCGGGGTAACTTAAAGCTGAAGTGTACAAGACAAACTCACACACCCTGGAAGAATTAAAACAAAATATCCGCTAGGAAATTTCTCAGAGTGAACTACGGCGAGTGATGGATAGTTTCCTAAAGAGGTGCCAAAAATGTATGGACAACGACTGTGGCCAGTTTCAGCATCTCCTTTCGTAAAGTTGGTAAGTAAAGCCTTTAAAAGTAGTTTTAAAATTCTGTATGGTTTCATCCGCGCCTTTCTATGATAGCGGCAGACGGCAACGAGCTCCGAGGACGCGGACAGGAAAAATACCGCGCAGCCTGTTCGGAGTCTTTTGGCTCACTCTGTATATGTGTATATATTTACGCTCTACAAGAATAACTCAACTGGATCATGAAAGCAATCTTTATAGCTACATAGATATTTTGGAAGAAAGGGGAACCAAAGGACAATTTCGTTTGAGAACCAATATAAAACCTTTACCAAGTATAAAGCAGTAAGCCAAGCAAATATAAGCAGCTTGGTAAAAAAGTTATCTGCCTCAAAGCAGCAACTGGAGAATCAAAACACGCAGCCCGTCCCTCCCCCCCAAAAAGTGACTGTTAAGGCAAAGCTTGATGACAAATTCAATGCTGGCAAGTAATTATAACACTTACTCAGTATTCTGCTCAACCGCTAGTATGTCAGTGGTTGGAAGCGAGGGTGTTGCTTTTCACTGCCTGAATTTCAAATACTAAGAAGCTTTCGAGAGCCGTGATATTCCGTTATTCCAGGTTAAGCGTTACATATTTATAGAAAGCTCTACAGCGCGATGTTTCATGCACTCAAATTAGAATTCTCATGCGTATTCTGTGAACGGAAGTGCCAACTTAGCGCCCTCTATCTGTAGTGACAGTGACAGTTCCCGAATCTATAAAGTAACAACCTCACGTTCAGAGCCAAACGAAATCATCTACATCATAGACGCCATTATTAGTTACCCTACATTCATACCCCTTGTCACGATTTCATCTTATTACCGAAGAACATTTCTGAAAATGAGATGCTCTAAGACATGCGTCTTTCACCCACGGTCCGCCGAGACAACCGATATTGGTCTTCAGAGATATATTGTACGAGCTAGCTATATTAATATTGCTTTTTGAATAATCTGTGAAACGACCTAGTTAAGTCTATCATGTAGGTCCAAGCTCAATTTACAGATCAAGAACGAGCTTAACGTTATACCTGTTAAATAGTAAATAATATACCGGTTGCTGGCTCTAATATTGCAAAATACGTTTGAAAGTTGTTGAATTGCAAAATTTATTCGATAATAAGTTTACTGATTTTAGAACTGTGAACTGTGTTCTCTACTCCTTTCTTTGTGGATATTGATGAAATTCTTGGTGATATACAAATAAATAAATATATACATAAATAAAATAGCTGCAACATTACTGCGTGCTAAAAGAAAGAAAAATAAGTAATAATGTTGCACTCGTTAATTTTTATTCTAGATACTTGAATAGCCTTACTTTCCAAGCATTTAGTTTCATGAGCTTAAGACGACGTCCCTTCCTGCAAATTATAATAATGAAGACTGTTACCCAAAGAGAACTCACCAAGGTTTCTATCTATCATACGAGGGCTGATCAACAAAGACTGAGACTAATTTTTTGCTGTACCTTCCGTGATAGTTTCGTATCTGTAACATAAATATTTGAAAAGGGTGGGTTTTTATGTATGTTGGTAGGTGGCAGCACTCTCGTATTGGTAGGTTGGTAGTAATGCTCTATTTTGTAGACCCTACGTGCATTTCGCATACCAGACAATGTAGGTGATGCATTTTTTAAATCGATTATCACCGGTGATGAGTCATGGCTGCATCATTATGATCCTGAAGGAAAACAAGCCAGCACAGTGTGGAAATCGCCAGGTTCTCCAACACCAAAAAAGGCAAAAGTTGTTCCATCTGCAGGGAAAGTGATAGTGATCACATTTTTTTACTGTAATGGAATGATTTACCAGCATGCAATTCCCCCTCACACTACTGTTACAGCAACATACTACACGTCAGTATTGGCTACACCGAGGAAGCACATTGCAAAGAAACGACCAGAGCTTTCTCGGACTGGGTGGCGACTTCATCATGACAATGCACGGCCTCACGTCGCAAATCAAGTCATGCAGTTTCTGGCTCGATTCAACATTATCTGTGTACCACATCCACCCTATAGCCCCGATCTTGCACCCTGTGACTTTTTTTTTTATTCCCATCACTAAAGGCAAAGCTTAGGGGTATTCGATTTGAGAACTCTAAAGCAGTGCTCAAGGAAAGTGAGGTGATTCTCAAGGACCTGACAAAGAATGGTCCGCAGCACGTGTTCAAGGACTGGCAGAGACGTTATAAAAAGTGCATTGAAGTAGGAGGGGACTACTTTGAAAAAGATCATGTAATCATTGAATTGGAGTAATAAACATCTGTGAAAAAAACAATCTCAGTCTTTGTTGATCAGCCCTCGTAGATAAAACACAATATATAAATTGCTGAGAAACGAAAAGAGGCATGTACCTCACTGAAGGATATTTGATGATTATCCAGCCAGGATGTTCCTTCGTTATTGTTTCGTTTTGATTTTATATCAGTACATTTTATACATCATGTCTAACTCTAATCCCAGTGAATTAATTTTTTACTTCCAAAAATTGCTAATATAAGATACAATTGTGATTTCATCTTCTCTATTAGTTTAATTTTTAAAAAATGCATTCAATAATGATGTGTAGAGGTTGAAGCAGCAGTATTCTTGCATGTAGTCCCCTGAACCCTTCTGTAATTTAAGTGCTTTGAGTAGCAAAAGGGTGGAGATCCTAAGTTGGTGTGCAGAATATATTAGAGATGCTAGAAATGTAGTCAGCACATCATTCTTAATGCTCGAAAAGCAAGAGGACCAATGAGGGATCCGTGCCGCAAATAAATGTAACTTACAAGGGCAGTCGAAGTACCCGACCTGACGTATATATTGCGGTTGTTGTTTCAAACAAATGACTATGGTAGAAAGTATCACCCTCATAAAGCTTAAGTTTGACGATGCTACGTTGTTTAGTAATTGTTTGGTAGCCATTAATAGTTAGCCATTAATAGTGAACCCTCTCAACGAACTTGTAAACATGGATAAAACTGGCCATCGTTATGTGATACAATACTTTCATTTGAAAGGTCTTAGTCCAGCTAATATTAAAGCTGAGCTAGATTCTACTCTGGGGAAGTCTGCTTCTTCGTTTACAACAGTAAAATATTGGGTGGCAGAGTTTAAGCGCTGCCGTACGACCTACCAAGACGAACATTGCAGTGGTCGACCAAATGAGGTGACCACGCCAGAAATTATGAAGAAAATCCACAAAATGGTATTGGATGACCGTCGACTGAAAGTGCGAGCTAGCAGATATCATAGGCATTTCAAAAAGTGCAGTACATCGCAAACTGTAAATTTAGACATGAGAAAGCTGAGCGCAAGATGGTTGCAGCGTTTACTCCCAGTGAAACAACAGGGCATCGTGAGAATGTTTCAGTCGAGTGTTTGGCGATGTTTAGCTGCAATAAAGCCGAATTTTTGCGCCGATTCATAACCATGGATGAAACATGGGTCCATCACTTCACACTGAGACGAAGGAACAGTCAAAACTGTGGATTGAAAGGGGAGAATCGGCTCCAAAGAAAGCGAAGACAGTTCCATCTCAGGCAAGATCATGGCGTCATTTTTTTGGGATGCGCGTGGGATAATTTTCACTGATTATCTTCAAAAAGGAAAAGCAATCAATGGTGAGTATTATGCAAACTTATTGCAGCGTTTGAATATGATATCAAGCAAAAACGGCCGCATTTAGCGAAAAAGAGAGTTCCGTTTCATTAAACAATGCACCAGTTCACACATACATTATTGCTTCCTCATGCACCTATTCGCTAGACTTAGCCCCCTCTAATTATTTTCTGTTTCCAAAGTTGAATAAATGGCTTGGTGGTAAAAGATTTGCCAACAATGAAGAGGTGGAGTTTGCAGAATTCGACAGTTCTCACTATAAACAGGGTATCGAAGCTATTGCACATCGCTGGGAAAAGTGACTATGCTGAAAGGAGACTATGTAGGAAAATAAAGATGTTATCTCCCAACATTTTTGTTTTCTTTGTTAGGTCAAGTACTTCTGGGACAGCCCTCGTAGATCTGGCCTTGTCATATTTGGAAGTGGATAACTGTAACTGAAAGTTGTGGAAAACCTATTCAAAGTAAGTGTGAAATCTCTTTTACACGTTGCAATTTAGAAATGCGATTGATGCAGTTGGAAAAGACAAGTATGGAAAGTTGATACGCAATCACTTATACGCAAAACGCGTTTTATCTTAGATGCTACATTATCTTGCACATAGTTTCTTGTCTTATGTTTACAAAGCAACAAGCTGTGCAAATAGAGCAACGAGAAAAGCGGCGTTGTCGATGATATCGACCCAAGTGAACCGCGCTTGATAAACCAAACGAATAATATTTCCTGCTCTCAGAGCACCTGTACGACATTTCACCCAAAAATTCAATATCGAGATTTCGCCAGATCTGCATGTTTTGAGCACCGCTAAATGCCCCCAAAAGCATTTTTATTTTCTCTACCACGTATAGTAAGTAGGGGAAGTATTGCATTCCACCCAAAAATTCGAAATTTTAGCGGAAATACATGCTTTGAGGCCCCCTGAATCCAAAAAAAGCATTTTTAGAAAAAGGTCAGACTGTGTGTCTGTGAACAGCATAAACCGAAAACAAAAAGTTGGATAAATACCAAACTCGGTGTTTAGGTTCAGTATCTTTCAAAGATGTGACATGAAGATTTGTAAGAAACCCCCCATCCCAGATTACCCTTTACATGGAACATTTTTGGAAAATTTTTATTTTCTCATAAATGGCTTTAACGACTTTCATTAAAATATCATATTTTTAAGGTACTTTCATTGCAAATGAAATGTATATCTTGAAGTTTCTCAAATGGGAATTCGTTACTTTTTACTTTCTCTACTACGTATAGTAAGTAGGGGAAGTATTGTATTCCTCCCAAAAATTCGATACCGAGATTTCACCGGAGATACATGTTTTGAGACCCCCTGAATCCAAAAAAATCATTCTTGGAAACATGTCCGTGTGTGTGTCTGCCTGTGTGTCTGTGAACAGCATAACTCAGAAACGAACAGTCGAATAAACACCAAACTTGGTATATAGGTTCAGTATCTTCCAGAGATGCGACACGAAGGTTTTCAAGAAAATACCCCCACCCCAGATTACACTTTACATGGAACATTTTTCGAAATTTTTAATTTTCTCAAAAATGGCTCTAACGATTTTGATTAAAATATCATATGTTTAAGATATTGCCATGACAAATGAAATGTATATCTCGAATTTTCTGGGAATGTCTCCTAAAGTATTCTTCATTGTGAAAGGCTTTTGCATAACTGGTAAACCATAAGAGATAGACAAAAGTTTGCTACACAAAAAATGTAGATTCGTTAAAACACATAATTTATGTCATATGCTTTTTTTTGTGAAATGAACCATTTCCGGGATATTGCTTGTTATTCCCTTAAATTTTCCAATACTTAAAATTCGTTATTCATTTTTTTTTGTCCTGGACATGCAAAGAGAATGGAATGCGCCATATAGCAACCAGCGCTTAAAAGTTGACTATCGCTTAAAACCTACCATATTCCCCTTGCATCTACAAGAAAATTAGCAATAAGATTGACATCTCGATATCTCGATTAACATGAAGCACATGGAGAATAAGCGTTTATAAAAATAGTTTTTACAAGAATAGAGAAAGTCATGTGAGTGTAACATATCAGAATTTTTTTTATTTATATGTCCTGCACATACAAAGAGATTGAAATGCTCATGCTCCACATAGCAACCAGCTCTTAAAAGACTACAGCTTAAAGCCTATCATATTTCCCTTGCATCTACAAGAAAATTAGCAATAAGATAGTTTCTGCAAAAGTTCATCTCGATTAACATGAAGTAGATGGAGAAAAAGCGTTGGTAAAAATAGCTTGTACAAGAGTAGAGAAAGTCATGTGAGTGTAACACATCAGAATTTTACACAAAGATCCATGTGTGTCTGTGAATAGCGTAGCTCAAAAATGAAATATTAGATAAATAGAGATGGACAAAAGCTTAAGCACTACATTATTTATATCGTTAAAACAAAGAATTCGTATCAAATAATTTTGTGGCATCTAGGCTACCTAGTTATACGTTATTGATTTGAATTTTCCAATACTTGGTATATTTTGACATACTTGGGCAACATTCATTTGTTCTCTTAATGTCATTCAAAGAGCATGGAATCTCAAAGCCAGCATATAACGAGCCGCGTTTTAAACATGTTGCTCTCGCTTCAGCCCCCTGTATCCCTCTTCTGCTTACTATGAAATATGTAATTAATTATTTCTGCCAATGTTTATATGGTTAACATGAAGTAGATAGGAAATAGAAATAGTTTGTAGAAGAGCGAGTGGAGAAAGGCATGTGAATGCAACATAACAAATTTTTCTACCACTGTAAGTGCTGTCCCACGTTGAATTAATGACGCATTATCTCATTCAGAGCGATGGGTATACATGAGAGCGAATTATTTTTTCGATCACTTTTACATGCAGGAAGTGGCCATTTTTTATCAAAAGTTGTTATAGATTATTACGTTACCTAATGACATATTTTTATTTTTGTTTATTTAAAAACACCCCTTTCGCAAAATTATTTCACCTACAGATATTGGTTAAACAGTAATATAATATAAAAGCTTTGCGTTTGTGAATGTCTAAGCTTTTATCTAGTTAAAGGAGAGGAAAATGGCAGAAGGAAACAATATTCTTTCACAATAATACTAACTGTTCAAAAGGTTCACTTACAGGAAATCAATAAAAACATACGGAAAAAGTGAAAGAGGGTGTGGTAGCTAAGTTAGAAGAGAAACGCAAGAGAAGTGATTTTCTGGAGTCTCTGGAATTCGAGCAGTCTTTCCTGTATGTATCCACATTTACGTGAATTATATTCTATTAAGATTGCACTAAAATTCTTAATAGTGTCGAAGAATTTGGAATAGATAGTGATTCAAATATATACGCTTAGGTGTATGCATTCCAATTTATTTTCTTATACGAATTACTTTTTTCAATGTCAACAAAAATAATAATATCGTATCTTCAGTGAAATGCATTTGAAAAGTTATATTTTCGTATATACCTTCCACTTCGGAGGTTACGGGTTGGATTCTCGGCTGATTCCGAGAAATTTCCCTTTAATTAGAATCATTCTCTATGCTCCGCAAAGTCTGGGATTATGAATGTGGCAGTGAGTGAATGCGAGTGTTTCATGATTAAAATCCAACCAATATATGCAGCCGTGCTAACCTTTGTATTTCAATCAACTCGAGATTTGTGCGCTCCAACCCATGGTGTTATAAAGAATCTTCGTATCTAGACACTTCCTTTTGCTTTGCGGCGCAAATGCTAGAACACCTGCCTGATATAACAAGGATGCTATGCTTAACTTTTCTTTTTTAAATGGTTTTTCAAGGCATTTTCTCAATACATTCACGATGTGTGTGCGTGTGTGTGTGTGTGTGTGTGTGTGTGTGTTTCCGGTTATTAAATAAGCAATTAGTCTTTCCCAGGAAAGCCGCTGCACATACGCTTAAACTCACAATCATACTAGTGAGTATTCTGCAAGCAGGTCTGTGTAGCGTATGTGACGTAAATGTAATATTAAAAACATCTGATGTGTTACACTCACATGACTTTCTCTACTCTTGTACAAACTATTTTTACAAACGCTTATTCTCCATCTACTTCATGTTAATCCAGATAAACATTTGCAGACTCTGTCTTATTGCTAATTTTCTTGTAGATGTAAGGGGAATATATATTTACAAGGGCAATATAGAAATACAGTAGCCTTTAAGCACATACATATCTCTTAATAGCTGGTTGCTAGGTGCAACACTATTCCCTTTGCCACAGATTAATACTCTTTGCATATCCAAGACAAAAAAAATGAATAACGAATTCCCATTTGAGAAAATAAGTATTGAAAAATTTAAGGGAATAGCAAGCAATATCTCGAAAATGGTTCACTCAGCAACAAAAATGCGTATGACATAAATTGTGTATTTTAACGGATTTACATTTGTTATGTAGTAAACTTTTGTCTATCTCTTATGGTTTACCAGTTATGCAAAAGTCGTTCACAATGAAGAATACTTTTGGAGACATTCCCAGAAAATTCAAGATATACATTTTATTTGTCATGAAAATATCTTAAATATATGATATTTCATTCAAAATCGTTAGAGCCATTTTTGAGAAAATTAAAATTTTCGAAAAATCTTCCATGTAAAGGGTACTCTGGGGTGAGGGAATTTTCTTGAAAACCTTCGTGTCACATCCTTGGAAGATACTGAACCTAAATACCAAGTTTGGTGTTTATCCGACTGTTCGTTTCTGAGTTATGCTGTTCACAGACACACACACACACGGACATGTGTCCAAAAATGCTTTTTTTGGATTCAGGGGGTCTCAAAACATGTATTTCCGGTGAAATCTCGGTATCGAATTTTTGGGTGGAATACAATACTTCCCCTACTTACTATACGTAGTAGAGAAAGTAAAAAACAACAATACAATAAAAGGTACCAGAATTTTGTTGGGTATTAAATTTACCACGTGTTCTCCTAAGGCTTATTTAATATGTTTCCAATAGCTTGTGTAGTTTTATTTACAACACTACTCGCATTTGTATACTTTGCAAATTGAACTGTACAAAATCGCTTTCTCATTTTCAGAGAAACTTTCCCTTGTGTGTGTGTGTGTGTGTGTGTGTGTGTGTGTGTGTGCGTGCGCGTGTTTCCCTCATTTTAATAAACTGAATAGAATATGTAAGTGTGCCGTGCATCATACAAAAAACTTAAATACATTTATGTCAATTGTTAAAGCTATTTACATTCTAGTACAAATTAAGTTCGATTTTCCATCCTTTTAGGGGGTACGTTGCGTCTGGCACCGTATCCTAATAAACTGTAAATCTACTTTCTGTTATTGACAGAGGTCATAAATTAAATTTTGCTGGCAGTTCTTACGTGGTGGGTACTGCACAGTATTTCAAGAAGGAACTTTTTTTAAGCAGTGTTTAATGTCCGCTGTTACTACATGCGGCGGGCACTTGATGATACAAGAAATTAAATATTTGGATACGTAATTTTGTGAAGGAAACATTCCCCTGCATTTGACAGTTATGAGGACTGAGGAAAAGCTGGAAAAAACCGTTCTCCCTCATCAAGGAGCACGATTCTGGCGGGATTTGAACCGCGGATCTCCAGATACGTTACTGCGGATCCATCTCGCTTGGTCCGACTTTTGGTGCCGAGACCTACTCAAATGGTTTGGCAATTGTTTCTGTTGAAGTAATGAAGGGTTAACAAATTGTTTTCTTGTGTATGTCACGACCTATACGTTTATATAGGCGTTAGTTAATACAGAAATGCTATTTATAGAACAATTTTCTTGCAGCACAACTTTGTTTTGGGGAAATTATGGTAAAGGATATCACGGAGGGCCCCCCGGAACGGGGCAGAGCACCGCACGCACGCCAGCGAAGAAACCTTTACAGAGCGCAAGCCACCGCCCAGCCGCAACCCGCCGAACACCCCCACCTGGTCCTACAACCCCGAACAGATGACAAGGAAGATGATGGGTACATGAAATGAGAGGAAGGAGAGTCGTGGTAGAATATTAGTAATAAACAAATACATCGGCGAACTCTAAATGCATGAGTTTTACATAAAGTAGGTAGGTATCTTTATAGAGAAAAGTACTGGAGGACCAAGAAATATGAAAATTTGCTGTTAATGATGTTATAAAGAATACAGTGATTCCAAGAAATTCTCCCAATGTTAACTTACAAACCACTGAAGTTATAAGTACTACACTTTGTGACCCAAGAGATAATACCAACAGGTAAAGACTATAATAACTTTGCAACACGTGGAAGAATAGAATAAATAAAAAAAATCGTTTCCCAGATGAAGGTTCCACTTATTTTCAGGAATAAGTCTTCTTTCTTTTTGTGATTCGGTATACGTCACTTCTTGACCAACCTGAGATTCCCTTCTAGCAAGGGAGGCTCTGTCATCTCGGCGGATAAACAGGGTAATGGTGTATATCTTGGGGATTGTCCTAATCAAGACCGAACTCCCATGGTAGACAGATCCAACCGAGAGTACTACGGGAATGGCAACCAGAGATGCATGTAACTAAGCATATTCATAAATCAACTAACTTGGAATTTTAGGAAAACCGATGTAGTCCAAACAGCACATCAATTTAATGTATGATGCATTGCCTAAAGAGGGACAAGGGCAGAATTATGCTGGGCAACCTGGAGCTCGAATACGCTTGATCGCTGTCAATCCTGTACTTCAGTATGTTGCAAGTGGTACACTTCTCTTGAGATGTATCCATTTTATTTTTAAAATATATTTTTTAATTTATTTTCTAATATATACGTTTCTGTATTATCTATATTATAAAAATCTGATGTGATGTACTCACATGGCTTTCTCTACCCTCTATCGTTTATTAGTGGGTAGTTTTACTAAAGCTTATTACTTTCTCTATTACGTATAGTAAGTAGGGGAAGTATTGTATTCCACCCAAAAATTCGATACCGAGATTTCACCGGAAATATATGTTTTGAGACCTCCTGAATCCAAAAAAGCATTTTTGGAAACATGTCCGTGTGTGTGTCTGTGTACAGCATAACTCAGAAACGAACAGTCGGATAAACACCAAACTTGGTATATAGGTTCAGTACCTTCCAGAGATGCGACACGAAGGTTTTCAAGAAAATCCCCCCACCCCAGACTACCCTTTACATGGAACATTTTTCTAAAATTTCATATGTTTATGATATTATCATGAGAAATGAAATGTATATCTCGAATTTTCTGGGAATGTCTCCAAAAGTATTCATTGTGAACGACTTTTGCATAACTGGTAAACCATAAGAGATAGACAAAATTTTGCTACACAAAAATGTAGATCGCGTTAAAATACACAATTTATGTCATATACATTTTTTTTGTTGAGTGAACCGTTTTCGAGATATTGCTTGTTATTCCCTTAAATTTACCAATACTCACACTTTTTCTCAAATTCGTTATTCATTTTTTATGTCCTGCACATGCAAAGAGAATGGAATGCGCCACATAGCAACCAGCGTTAAAATATTTGACTATCGCTTAAAACCTACCATATTCCCCTTGCATCTACAAGAAAATTAGCAATAAGATTGATATCTCGATAAACATGAAGCATATGGAGAATAAGCGTTTGTAAAAATAGTTTCTACAAGAGTAGAGAAAGTCATGTGAGTGTAACACATGAGGCTTTTTTATATCTATCTCATTTTAATCCAAATAAAGTTTTGCAGAAATCGCTACATTTTCTATTTCGTTGTAGATACAAAGAGAACAGCGATAGTTAAATGTTTAAGAACTGGAATCTATATGCTGGCCTTAAAATTCCATACTGATTCTATGCAATCGCGAGAAACAACTGAATGTTTACAGGACTTTAAAAGAATTGCTAAGTATTGCAAAGTATTCAATCACTAATAACGGATATATCGGAAATGGCTGATGCCGTAAAAAAAAAAAAGTTATTTGAAATAAATTGCGTTTCTTTAAAGAGATGTACATTTTTGTGTAGTACGTTTTCATCTATCGCTTAACGTTTGCAAGTTATACAAGATTATACAAAATTCCTTCAGAATGAAGAGGATTTCAACGCCTATTCCCAGAAAATTCAAGATATACATCTTATTTATCATGTAAATATCTTTAATATGAGGGTGGTTTGATAAGTTTTCGGAACGGAATAGAAAAAATCTTATGTGTTACACTCACATGACTTTCTCTACTATTGCACAAACTATTTCTACAAGCGCTTATTCTCCATCTCCTTCATGTTAATCGAGATAAACATTTGCGGATCTACCTTATTGCTAATTTTCTTGTAGGTGTAAGGGGAGTATGGTAGGCTTTAGGCGATAATCAAATCTTTTAAGAGTTGGTTGCTATGTGGAGCATTGCATTCTCCTTGCATGTCCAGGAAATAAAAAAATTGATGTGTTACACTCACATGACTTTCTCTATTCTTGTACAAACTATTTTTACAAACTCTTATTCTCCAACTATTTCATATTAATCGAGATAAACATTTGCAGAAACGATCTTTTGCTATGCAAAAAGAATTACATTTTACAAATAGCGACCAGTTCTAAAAATATTTGACTATTGCTAGGCGTACTATGTTCCCCTTGTTTGGTATTTGAGGGCAATACAGAAATACAGTAGTCTTTAAGCATAGACATATCTCTTAATAGCTGGTTGCTAGGTGCAGCACCATTCTCTTTGCCACAGATTAATACTCTTTGCATATCCAACACAAAAAAATTAATAACGAATTCCCATTTGAGAAAATGAGTATTGAGCAATTTAAAGGAATAACAAGCAATATCTCGAAAATGGTTCTCTCAACAAAAACATGTATATGACATAAATTGTGTATTTTAAAGCATGTATATGACATTTTTTGTGTAGTAAAATTTTGTCTATCTCTTATGGTTTACCAGTTATGCAAAAGTCGTTCACAATGAAGAATACTTTTGGAGACATTCCCAGAAAATTCAAGATATACATTTTATTTGTCATGAAAAATCTTAAACATATGATATTTTAATCAAAATCGTTAGAACCATTTTTGAGAAAATTAAAATTTTCGAAAAATGTTCCATGTAAAGGGTAATCCGGGGTGGGGGATTTTCTTGAAAACCTTCGTGTCGCATCTCTGGAAGATACTAAACCTAAATACCACGTTTGGTGTTTATCCGACTGTTCGTTTCTGAGTTATACTGTTCACAAACAGACAGACACACACACACGGACATGTTTCCAAAAATACTTTTTTTGGATTCAGGAGGCCTCAAAACATGTATTTCCGGTGAAATCTTGGTATCGAATTTTTTAGTGGAATGCAATACTTCCCCTACTTACTGTACGTAGTAGAGAAAGTAAAAAAGTACTTATATCACTGAAACGTTTTTTATTTTTAATGTAGTCTCCTTGTAGATTAATGCACTTGGTCTAACGATGTTCCAGTGCCTTGATCCCATCTCTTAAATGAGATTCCTCCAGGCCTGCAAAATAGTTGTCAACTCTGGCTATCAATTCTTTATCTGACGTGAATCTTCGTCCACCAATAAACACTTTCAGTTGTGGGAAGATATGGAAGTCTGACGGAGCCATATCAGGTGAATAAGGTGGATGTGGCAACAATTCATACCTTAGTTCGTGTATTTTTGCCATGGCGACGGCACATGAGTGCGGGCGCGCATTGTCTTAATGGAGGATGACTTTCTTTCTTCCTAAACTTGGCCTTTTTTCGCATATCTTTTGTTGCAATTTGTCCAAGAGATTAGCACAGTATTCTCCAGTAATTTTTGCCCAGTGGGGAGATAATCTACAAACAGAATCCCCTTCACATCCCAGAATACTGATGCTATGACCTTTCCAGCCGAATGAATTGTCTTTGCTTTCTTTGGTGGCGGAGAATCAGCATGTTTCCACTACTTTGACTGTTGTTTTGTCTCTGGAGTATAGTAGTGCACCCAAGTTTCATCTGTGGTCACAAACCGGCGCAAAAATCGTTTCTCCTAAAACGGGCCAAACATTGTTCCGATATTTCCATTCTCATGCGTTTTTGATCCAGCGTCAAGAATCGCGGCACCCAACTCGCAGATAATTTTTTCCTCTTTAATTTTTCAGTTAAAATGTGATATACCCTTTCAGAAGACATCTGGCAAGCACGAGCAATTTCATGCACTTTCAATCGGTGATCCTCCATGACCATTTTGTGCACTTTTGCAATGATTTCTGGAGTAGTGACACATATTGGCCGACCACTGCGCGGATCATCATCTATGCTCTCCCGACCAAAATTAAATTCATTTGTCCACTACGCAACAGTTGAATATGAAGGAGCAGAGTCCCCCAGTGTATTCTGGAAGTCGGCATGAATGTCCTTTACTTTCATACCTTTCTTTATGAACTACTTAATCACTGCTCGAATCTCTATTTTTTCCATCTTCGCAAATCATTACGCGGGAACAACAGAGCCACGTTACCACCACAGCTTACTTCCAAGAGCACTGACGTGGCACGTGTTTACAGGCAACGGTCCAATGAATATCACGTGAACAACTCGTTGCGCTAGTGCTGACCCGTCGTGATGATTCCGTGAACTTATCAAACCACCCTCGTATATGGTAAATTATTCAAAATCGTTACAGCCAATTTTTAGAAAAACAAAGATTTCGAAAAATGTTCCATGTTATGATAATTATGGTAGTTCAAGATATACATCTTATTTATCATGTAAATATCTTTAATATATGGTATTTTTTTCGAAAACGTTACAGCCGTTTTTAGAAAAACAAAAATTTTGAAAAATGTTCTATGTTATGGTAGTTCTATCTTCTTACATTTTCTTTTTGTTATTGTGTGCGCTGAAACTAAAAATCTGATGTGATACATTCAAAGGACTTTATTTACCCATTACCATTTCACAAGTGTCCCTATAGTGCTTTCACACTGGGGCCAACACACGGCTGTTTGTGCGCCGGCCGCCGCTGCTCGGACTCCCGCAGAAACAGTTATAATATCCCCGCAACCGCCCCACATTCTCATAGTTACAATTACAATGAGCATATATTTATCATAAGAGACGTTCTTAATGATGAGGACGTCATCTCATCATAGGATAATATCCACACATTTCTGACATATTTTCATAAAATTTTCGTTCACACTCGAGAGCACAATATCCGAAATTAAGTCTCGCCCGGTGTATTCTTTTAGTTCTTCCAATGTATGGAGGTTTATTGATCAATGTGTGCTGAGTAGTATGGCTAAAAATAATCCTGTTACGATTTGAATTTCTAAACGTATATTCTATTTTTTAAGTTCCATTTATATCCTGCCTTTAACTGCAATGGTCTTATCGGCGCCTTTTCCTTTGGAACATACTATTGCCTAGGCAATGGTATTAACTGGTATTCGCTTGTCCATGGTTGCTGGTAAACTTCCGCTTTTTTATTTGTTTTTTTTTTTATTTTTTTTCCATTAGGTCACACATACACACACACACACACACACACACACATATCCATACTTCCAGACTCTTGGCTAGAAAAAAAATTCCCACCCCCAGCCGGGAGTCGAACACGGAATCTCTCGCACAGCAGACAGGTGCTCTACCGACTGAGTTACGGGGCCATCTTATTTTTGTTGTAATCATCAGAGTGGTTAAATTACTGAAACTGGATTTTGCGAAATGTCAATGATAGAGTAACTGACGCACACTTAATATTCTTCTCTGGCGAAGCATGGTTCCATTTATATGGTTATGTTTTGTTATAAAATAACAGATATTGGAGCACAGAGAAACCCGATTTTACACACGTGATTCTCTTACACGAGGCGAAAATTCGTGTGTTGTAAATGCATACAGAATAATCTGACCTACAGTTTTTGAAAAAACAATAAACGCAAAGACATACAGGAACGTCAATCTCACACCACGTTTTGAACAACTAGCCTATGTCGAATGTCAATCTCGATTTTTTCAGAAGCACTCTACTATCGCGCATGCCGCTGATGTTCGTTACGTTTAATCCAGGAAATTTTTGAAATAAGGCAATTAATAAAGGATTATGGCCTTTGCGATCCCATGATTTAACTACATGCGATTTTTATCTATGGGAGAACTTTAAAAAGAAATAAAGTATGCAACAAACCTCCACGCATTGTAAGAACTAATATAAAACATCAAGCGAGAAATTCGTTCAATTTCGGAAATTGAATCCTCGAGTTTGAATGAAAATTTCCAGAGAAGATGCCAGAAATGTGTGGATAGAGGAGGTCAACATTTCCAACAGCTCTTCTTAAAAGGTATGTGTTTATTATCATTGTTAAGTATAACTATGAGAACGCGACGCGGTATTATATGTACGTCTTTCGGGGTAGACCTAACCGAGGCGGAAGGAGCGGGAGGCCCCGACCGGTGACCGCAATGTGAGCACTGTATATTAAACTATTCACATAAAAATAATTCTTTTGTCCACTCTACCTTAATTGTATTAAAAATGTTTTAACAGAAATGATTCCAATTAGACCATACGGACTTGGTTACATTTAGCCCTTCATGGTTACATAAAAAAGCGGAAACGAATATCACCTTTTTATATCACAGGTCAGTTTTTTCGGTTCATGAATTTTGAGAAAAAAGGTGAAAATCACACAAGTTTAAACTTTATACATAGCAACCGAGAAAGACTACACATAAAACAGCGAATATTTCGAAACTGGTTAAGCTACAAAAGAAGTTATTTGAAATAAATTACATATTTTAAGTAATTTAAACCTTTTTTTTCTGTAGCAAGAAAATAATCTCTCCCTTATGGTTTTCCAGTTATATAGAATTACAAAACGTTCACCGTGTACGAAGATCATTTCGCTGGTTGCGTTTACAATTTTAATCAATACCATTAATGCCCTTTTTTTAGAAAGTATAAAATAACCTATCTTTTACCAATTAAAGAGTTGGAAAGGTAGATCAGACGACAGAAAAATTCAATGCCATAGCTGGGATTTCAGCCGTCTGATTCTACCTTTCAAACCTTGCCCGTAAAACAATGAACTCCATGTAAACAGTTGTTTGGGGTGAGGGGAATTTCACGAAAATTTACGCTTTGCATCCTTGAATTCCAAGTTTGGTATTTATCCGAATGTTCGTTTTTGTTTCCTTTCGCTCTTTCTCGTAGGCATACAATCAAACAATTTTTATACAACTTTTTTAGGGTTACAAGGGACCTCAAAACATGTATTTTCAATAAAATTCCGATATCGAAAATTGGATTGGAAAGCAATACTTTCTCATCTACAATTGGAAAATGGCAGAGAAAGCAATATTGGCATTACAACTGTTATAATTTGTATAGTTTTTATTTTCTGAAACTGAAATCAATAATCATATGCTGTGAATATGTTGTTACTTTTCAGCATTCATAATGTAATGATGTATCGCGAATTTCGCTTTAAAGAAAGAAAACGACAACAGCAACTTAGATCTGTCTTCGAAGATGTGGTTACATTGTTCCGGAAAACCAACAGCGATCTAACCATGTAAAAACCCGTCATTGTAAGAATTATACGTTTTGGGATTCAAATTTGGATCACTTTCTTAAACATATAGATTTTGTGATTGAGGAATAAGGAGAGGAATTTTATGCAAGATAATTAAGTATATGTAAAGAAGGCACCAATTTTGGATAACGAATTACAGCGTAGTTCAAATTTCATTTACTTGTGGGAATTAAATCCTAGGTATTAAAAATTACTTTCAAATTTAAGCACAGTTTTTCTGGTTTTGCTGCAAGTAACCGCGAGTGGGATACAGCCTTTTACGTTTTCTAGTAGTACTCATAAACAGATTTTCAAAAACGTGCAATGCTTTCCCATCTTAGGTTAAAGTAGAGACAGTGGAAACTCAGTTTAATCGTTTACTATTAAAAAAATGAAAGGATTTACGAGACATTACTTTAATGTTTCAATCTGTTCCCCAACAGACCTTTTGTACGCTACAATCAGAATTTAAAGTCTGATCGAATTCAGCCCTCCATCCTCGTAATGGTACCACAAAATAGTTCCAAAGTAGTTCAGACAATTTAAAAAAAGGCAGAAATCCTCCGATGGCAAGGAATGGCATGCTGGTGGGGAGTATGTAAAAGCAGAAAGAAAAGTTTCTTGTGTATTATCCCCGTTTGGAAATCTGTTGGAAACTGTGTAAGAGCTTCAGAAGAATTTGTGGGGAGGTAAAACACATGTTTTCCATTATATGCTTTTTCGGTTGCCAACCGTGACGCTTCGTATAAGCGCTCCTATTATTTCAATACTAACTACTTCAATGTCATAAATGATGCTCGTGTTTGTTTAGCAGCGAAAAGCATAATATGAAGTATCTAATACTGTAAGTAAATAAACTGTTTAATGCCTTTCAGAATACTTTATGTACAATGCCCCTAAGAAAATTAAATTTTAAATTAGTTCGTAATACGCAAACATCGTATATGGATATGCAGCAGTTATTTAATACTTTATTCCTTATAGGGTAAAATGTGAGAAAATCGCCGAATTGATGATAAAATCTCAGAAAATTACTGTGAAAAAGTATTATATACCTACGTGTAGTTTTCACAATGCCAATTGCTAAGGGGAAACTGTGGAAACTTGAATTATAAAATCAATTACCAAATAAGTTTACTGAAATGCATAAAATGTGGCTTTTAATGGAACCCAACTGATCATGTTGGTACTAACAAGTCTAACCCCACCCTCTGCCAGCCTCCTTTGTTTTTCAAACATAATTTCACTGGGATGGTAGGTTACTTCATCTCCCCCAAAATATGGCCGAAACTGCCGAAGGTAACATTACAACTTGTATTTTCATGCTCCTCTACCGCTTCCTAGATGTCGGTTTTCTTATTGCCATTCGATAGCCTTCGTCTTATGTCGCTTATGAAAGCTCTCCGATAAATGTAGCTATATCCAGTTTTACCACATGGCTATGCAAATAATAATTCTTTACCCCTTTCTCTAGAAGACCGAATTATGTTAGAATTGGTTTAGTCTTTCCTTGCATACTAATCGTAATGAAACGTTTCATAAAGGCGGTAGCTGGGTGGAGTCAAAGGTTGGTTATCCGAAGGTATAAACCTTACGGAGGGAAAAACACTATTGCGATCTAGGGGGAATGAGGCCACTTTTATGCACGTCAGTGTACACCGGTGCTGCGATATTCACTTTGTTTACAAAACGAGAAGCAGAAAGCAGAGCGTTCAAATACAGAAGTATCCTGTTTGTTCACGTGCAGTCTGCTGAAAAAAATATTTCATGGCTCAATAAGAGATAAGCATAAAAATAAATATTCTCCAATATTTTTTAATAAAAACAAAAAGTGATTATGATTTATACATTATATTATTTTCTGCAGATTGTATGCATTCAACTACGCTTTTGACTCACTCACGTTTTGTAAACGAACAGTGGATATTTGTAGCCGCACATATGTTCTAATTTCATAGAACCTCGAATAACAGAATTCGAGTGGTCAGAGTTTTGGTTTTTCAAGCCAGAAGTTGTTTCCTGTGCCTCCTGTGTGTAACAAATGCATGTTGTCTAAATGAAATAAAATGTTTGTGCAGATACAACGCTATCAGGTACAAAGGACAGAATATGAATGAATATACCGTACAATCACTTAGCAGTATCTTGCACTCTTGCACGTCATGTTTCCCCTTTTTTCATAAAAAATAGGCATTAACAAATAAGGGTTCCTTTATGTAGTGTTTTTCGAGACACTAAATATGAGAGCTAAAGCTATCTTACAACTGTATAATGCATGAGGTTACTGAGAATTAGATGTTCTTTCTGGTGCCACTGTTTGAAAAGGAAGAACAAGGCTGATGAAGTCAAAGAAACAACTGGAAAAGCAGAAGTTTTTTGAAGTTTGCCTCCAGCCTTCCTTGCCTCAGGTGTTTCTCCTAAAATTAGAGGTAAAGAAAACATTCAGACACTCGCTGGTTATCGATCTTATGGAGTCTTAGTGAGCAAGACTGAGCCTTTGGGACTTTGGAAATTTCAACGAGAAACGTAAACATGTCGGATAGAGGTCAGCTCCCTCAGTAAGGAGTCAGAAATGCTTGGAAAATACTACCTCGTTATGTTAGAATAGGATAAATAAATCATTTACATCGTGTGAAAGAAATGTTCAGTAATAGACAAAATATTCGCAACTTTAAACATTCTGCGGTGTATATGAAGCAAAAAAAAAATTAAATTATGCAGTTCATTTTTAAGGCAAATAATTGGTCCATTAATGAAACTGCACAAAGATATAAAAGCACATATGAAGGGATCAATTGTAAAACTGCCATCGTATTAAGCAGCATTTTCTAAACGCAAAAAAACTTTGTGGAAAAACAAAGATTAAATATTTATCTTTTCTATACTGGTCTGAGGTTACACCTTCCTGTGTTGCCCTTTCAGATGCTTCCTTCACTCCTTTCCATGCTTTCAGCTTTTCAGTAGTTCTTCTCTGCCTTGATCGTCCATTCTTCTTTTTAATTCTGATTACAAGAATTATGGCCACAGTGTGTATGGGATTTTGGAAAAGGAATTACGCGTAGGATTTCAACCATGCTAGTAGAGTGTTTTAAATTGCCGTAGGATTAAATAACATTACAAATGCAAGAAAAATTAGAGTAGTTTAGGCACAAAAATGACAAACTGAAAAAATCTTATGTGTTGCATTCACACTAATTTCTCTACCTGTATCATTTATTAGTGGGTATAAAAATCTACTTACGAAAACTTATTACTTTCTCAATTACATGTAGTAAGTAGAAGTCTTATATTGCACCAAAAATTCTATATAGAGATGTTTTAAGGATGCTCTGAATCCATATAAAAGCATTTTTGGAAACATGTCCGGTGAGAGAGAGAGAGAGAGAGTGTGTGTGTGTGTGTGTGTGTGTGTCAGTCTGTAAACAGCATAACTCAAAAACGAAAAATCGGATAAACACCAAACTTGGTACTTGATATCTTCCAAGAAAATCCCCCTACCCCTTTAACATGGAACTTTAACGAAAATTTTGATTTTCTCAAAAATGGCTCTAACGATTTTGATTAAAATATCACATGTTCAAGGTATTTTCATGGCAAATGAAATATATTTTGAATTTTCTGGAAATGTCCCCAAAAGTCCTCTTCATTCTGAATGACTTTCGCATAACTAGTAAACCATAGAGATAGACAAAATATTTTTACTACAGAAAAAAATGTAGATTTCGTTGAAACACATCATTTGTCATACACCTTTATTTGTGGAGTGAACCATTTTCGAGATATTCCTTGTTATTTGTCTGAATTTACCAATAACTATACCTTTTCTCAAATGAGAATTCGTTATTGGTTTTTTTTATGTCCTGGATATGCAAAGAGAATGGAATGCGCCACATAGCAACCAGCTCTTAAAAGATTTGACTATCGCTTAAAGCCCCTTGCATCTACAAGAAAATTAACATCTCGATATGTCAATTAACATGAAGTAGATGGAGAATAAGCGTTTGTAAAAATAGTTTGTACAAGAGTAGATAAAGGTATATGAGTGCAACACAGATTTTTTTTCAGTCTACATCATTTTAATCGACATAAATCATTGCAGAAATAGCTACATTACGCATTTCGTTATAAATGCAAAGAGAATAGCAATAGTCAAATGTTTCAGAACTGGAGGCTATACACTGGTCTTAAAATTCCACTATCTTTCCGCGCAATCGCGAGAAAGAACTGAATATCGACAGGGCTTTAAAAATGACAAAAGGTGTTGAACAATTCGAACCATTAACAACGGATATCCCAGAAATGGCTTAGGCCACAAAAAAAGTTATTTGAAATAAATTATGTGTTTTAGAGAGCTATATTTTTGTGCAGTGCGTTTTCGTCTATCGCATTACGTTTACCAGCTATATAAGATTACCAAAATTACTTCCGAATAAAGATGACTTCGCAGGCTATTCCCAGAAAATTCAATATGTACATTTCATTTGTCGTGTAAATATCCTTAATATAGGTATTTTAATCAAAATCGTTAGTCGATTTTGAGAACATTTAAAATTTAGAAAAATGTTCCACGTAAAGCGTAGTTGCACGTACGGGAATTTTCTTGAAAATCTTCGTGTCGCATCTCTTCCAGATACTGAACCTAAATATCAAATTTGGTATATATCCTACTTTTCGTTTCTGAGTTATGCCACCCCCCACACACACAGACGGACTTCTAAAAACTTTTTTTTAGTTCAGAGGGCTCAAAACATATATTTCCGGAGCAATCTGACTTCGAATTTTTGGATGGAATACAATACTTTCCCTACTTACTATACGTAATACAGAAAGTAAAAATAGCCAAAATGGCGAAATGTTACCCTATGATCTCTTAAATGGAAGTGCCAAAGTTTTTTTTTGGCTTGTTTTGAATGCCTTGTCCTATGAATTGGAGTTGTGAACGATTGCCTAGGCATTTAAGCATTTCAAATGGTTCGTACGTTCTGTCGAATTACATTATTGCACAACGGGTGCTTTATTAGTGAACAGAGAATAAATGTAATTGGTTAACTACAATCTTATTGTTCTTACTGCAACTCAGAATAACGAACACATTATCTGTTTTTGGCCTTGTCAGAATGCTAAGATACTGTGGAAGTTCATCAAAATTTGAAGTGTGACACGATAAGGTGATTGGCGTTGTGAGTGCTTGTTCTGCAACACCAATAGACCTGCAAGTGCATTTATACTACATTCACATAAGAATAATTCCAATCACTCTGTAAAGGTACAGTATACATTTTCTACTTGCCGCATTTGCCCTGAAAACTTAATGATTATAAATGAACGAACTTGTATCAGAGTACAGCAAACATGGAGAGGTGACTCAAAAATAAATTGTTATCTGCTATTCCTCTCTGGCCGGCCTTTATTTCAGATAAGTGCAAAGCACTTTCGATATTGCGGTGATTCAGGGCATTATTGCGTTTTCGCCATTGCTGAGTACCTATATTTTGTAATATTTAAGAATTTAATCATTCTGGTGGAGATAGGAATTGTATAACAAAACCTTGCAAACACAAATACAACTTGTAGAATATAAAAAACAAAATAAATATGTACCACTACCACTATTCCAGACAGCTCAAGCAAAGCAATGCAATATCACACATCAGATCAAAACAATGCAATGAAATACCACAATGCAGAGACGTTCTGAAAGCACAAAGGCACTGATTAAAAGTAACATATGTTACTGATAAAAAATAACATATGGAATGTTTCAAAATAAAAGCAAAAAAAACAAAAATAGAATAACACAGTTCTAGAGTCTTATGGTGCACAAACTTATCACCTAACCTTGCACATAAGAAACATAACGTATTTTCGAAAATAATTTTGGTTATACCTCTGCATTGCAAATGGTTGCTGAAACATTAGGACCTGAAATTTCATTTGTTAAAACAACCCCCTTCCTTAATCTTAATTTAATTCTGATCAGGCAATCCCTCGCATTAGCACTTACAGACTTACAGATTTGAAACTGTTTACGTAATAAACAGTAGTAGAATAAAAAAATAAACCGATAGCATGTAGAATATAACTCGAAACAACCTTGAACGACGGACTGCTACCACTCTCCATAATACTTCTCGAAACAATCGTGCACTCACGCCTTTGTCGGTTTCGCTGGTCTACCTATTCGTCGAAGCAAACCTCCGTCCCTAGAGTACTTGCTATACGCCACACAGGCACGGAGGAGAAGCTGCCTAAATAAGCGCACTCTGTCGTATGCGCTTGAGAAATATGCTACATTCCAAGTCCACAAAGTACAGAAATTGCCTTACTAAAACGGAAGCTCTACGTAAAATTCGGTTTATTTTTTCTGGCATAATAATATGTTAAAGGAGACAAATGTCTGCTGTAGATACGAGGAATCGACAACTTGACCTACCAAAAGAACTACAGGGAAACTATATTTCTTCCTTTCTTTAGAGAAAGCCACTAAGTACGAAGGCGATACTGAACATTTTTAGAATGCCATGTTTCTAAAAACAAAAGAAATACGTTTATATTTGACAGCCACTTTATAGTTTTGCGATGATTGCGGCGCAGTTTGTTCAATTTTCTCTGTTAATTATCATTTAAAGATTTTGTTTTCACCCAAAAATTAATTTGACGAGAACATTCCCGGGATATGATTTTTTACGATTTTAAATCCTCATTTAACGACTAAACAATGTGAAGATCGGCTTAGAAATGAATTTGGTGAAGAACCCCCATCTAAGCCAACAATTTATAATTGGTACGGCGAATTCAAGAGAGATCGGCTTCTTCTTTATGATGAATTTCGTGAAGGATGCCCAAGAACTGCTCTTACTGATGAAAATATTACTGCTGTTCCAGCAATGCTTGAAGAACTTCGACGGACATCTTATGAATTTATTCCGGCAACATTGGGTATTAGTATGAGTCAAATCCAAAACATTTTACATCAGAGTTAGACGTGAGAAAACCTTGTTGTCGGTGGATTTCACCTACGAGTAAACTGACTACCGGTTAAAACAACAACGCATTGATTGGTGCAGAAAGATCTCTGGAAAAATTCCAAGGTGGTACTTCAAATTTGATTCGGAATATCGTTACTGGTAATGAATCTTTGTTTATTGTTATGATCCTGAAAACAAAATTCAATCGGCTCAATAGGTCTTTCGAACAGCCTACGGAAGTCCAACGAAATCGCAGTGCTGGTAATGTATGCAAGTTTTTTTTCTCTCTCTTAAAATGGGCTATATTGCTACTATAGCATTAGACGTTAGACGTACCACTACTACCGACTGATATACAAATGTCCGTTTACTGCAATTTTCTTGCAAAGTTCGGGAGAAACGCCCAAAAGGAAAAAATTAATGATAGGACGATACCACTATTTCTCGAAACTGATACTGAATTTTGAACACCGATACTCGATAGTCCTATACACTTTAGAAAAAAACTGTAAAGGCGATTACTTGTTCTCTTAAGTATGTTCTTATTCATAGTTTTCTGTGTTTGTATTGTACCTATACCAACTCTGAAGTTCTTCCTCTTTGACATTCTCCAATTGGCAGCAACGTTTTAGCTTGTTAATGTCACAGTTTATATATTTCCTATTTTTAGTCAAGCCTAATAATAATAATAATAACAATAATAATTTATTTGCTTTCCTGTTTATGTAACTATACTTTCTGCTGAAATGCTTCTTTGAAAAGAATTTCTATCCATAGAAATAGAACACTAGCAATTCCTCTTTATTCTACATTCTTTGAAAATGCGTATAAACTAGTATATATTTTACATGAAACTAAACACTAAAAGTAATGTGTGTGTGTGTTACACCATTCTAACGATATTCACAACTACCACATAACGTATGTAATATTTTTTCATCTGGTAATAAGTAATTATCAATGTAACACTCGGAAACATAGTAAGTGTGTGGATTAAGCATCTCTACTGACCCACTCTCATACATTAGCATATACATGTTTTAATACAAAGGTTTGACTCGCACAAACACAAACTAACAGAGAGAAGGAAAGAACAACTATTTCCATGCGCTGTATTATCTCACGTCTTAGTTCTGATCGGTTTCTGCTGGATTCACAGATTTTAGTCACTGGAGTAGATGAATGTAATGGCTGAGAGTGAGTCACCAAGCCATACTATTGAAGGAACTCGGTTTAGTGCGTCAGCTAAATCAGCTTCATTCACAACTCAGTTAACGCTGCATGTTACATGAGTACCTCTACTCCTTCCCTCACTATTTTACATGTTTTCATTTAGACACAAGGGTGTATGGAATATAGCACTGATTCACCCATAGGAAACACAGTCAAGGTTTATCAAGAACTATTGTCCAGCAACAATTTGGGGACACGTGCGAGGCTATAAGTGAAGTCTCAGTTCCTTTCATTCCTTATCTAGCGTAAAGTTAAACTCAACAACTTTCAATAATGCAAAGCTTAAAAATGTAAAAGTATCGAAGTTTATCTCAAACTATTAGTCATACTTCGATACCAACGAGTATCGAGAGTATCGAGGTTCCATCCCAAGGAAAAATAATGTTACATCATGACAACGCATCGTCGCATACAGCAAAACTAGTAACTAAATAGTTGGATGCTCTTAAGGTCAGCACCATGGACCCTCCACCACACAGACCTGACTTAACACCTTGCGATTTCTTTTTGCTTCCAAAAATTAAAGATAAAATGCGTGTAATCACTTTTTGGTCATCGGATGAAGCAGTGGAACATTATAAAAACCTGGTTTCTGAAGTGTCTCAGGAAGAGTGGCATCATTGCTTTAAGGATTGATTTCATTGAATACAGAAATATATTCATGTTATATGATTTTCTAAAAATTTTCAGTGTCGCCGTCGTACTGTTACATAGTAAAATTTGCGAGGAATCCATATGAATCTAATGCAAATATTATGAGCATGCTGCAATTTTATATGTAATATTTTAATATTCGACTTTAATTAAGCTATAATTTAATATCATACCAGACTAAATATTGGAAATAAAGCATTATTAACGTTTCATAAGGGAGGCTTCTGAAATTTGGCAGCAATTTCATTTTGTTGGTACGAATTTATAATGTACATGTTAAATCTTTGTTTGAAACGTAGTATATAACATTAATATATTTGTGAACAAGATCATTTATAACATATACCAGGTTTTACGGCATTAACCTAAGTATAAGCACGCGTTAATTTGGATACAGTACTCTAGGTTAACGGTCAATAATATACCAGAAGCTAACAGTACAATTTAGTTGATAATTTGAAGTTTATCCCTGTCGATTGAAAACAATCAGCACTCATTTAGCACTTAATCGTAGCTAACAAACCACCTGGGGCTTCATCGAAGTGCGTTAACTAGTCACAACTGGTTTATTACACTTCCTCCTCTCTCCTTCGATTACCTACGGAATCGCTTGAAAAAAATAATCTTCACATCTTCAGAGATGTGAAAACATTTTCATTGTGGCTCGGATAATTAATACATAGCAACAGCAATGATTACTACCAAATTACACTTTTCAACGATGCATGCTGCGCAAAACATGTGTCTTAGAACGAACAGAGACGTCAACCGACAGCAGATACGAGGGCGGATTGATAAGTCAGTGACTTTTTAAAGAAAATAACAATTTTTTCCAAAAAATCAATTTTATTTCTCAACATAGCCTCCTTTCAATTCAATACATGTTGTCCAACGTTTCTCCATTTTTTTAACCCTTTCAAAAAATATGATTTTTCGAAGTCTGCAAAATATGAAGTGGTTTCTGCCATTATGTGTTCACTGGACGTGAATTTCTTCCCAGCGAGCCAATTTTTCAGGCTTGCGAAGAGAAAGAAGTCGCTCGGAGCCAAATTTGGAGAATATGGTGGGTGAGGTAGCAGTTCGTAGCCCAATTCTACAAATTTTGCGAGCAATGGCTGACTTGTGTGCGGGTGCATTATCCTGGTGAAAGAGAACCTTTATTCATCACCAAATGAGGTCGTTTCTTTAACAATTCCTTGTGAAACTGATCCAGCATTGCGGCATAATATAAACCTGTGATCGTTTTACTCTTTTCCAGGTAGTAGATGTCTATCACCCCTTGTGAATCCCAAAAGACAGCTGCCATGATTTTTCCTGCCGATGGAATGGTTTTCGCTTGGTTTAGAATGGCTTCGCTTTGGAATTCTTTGTTAACCTGCCATGTGATGGACCAGAGTCCGCATAATACTTGTTCAGATTTTCTTCCGTTTCCTTTATCGTCTTACCACGCAAAAAGTACTGCTTTATCAGAACACGAAATTCACTTTTCACCATTTTCTACAAAGCAATACACATCTGCTTATTTTAGACGCTCTCAACAATGTTCCAAGAAACAAATGAACGACAAATTTCTGCGATTATACCCAGAATAGATGTAAGACTTGGGTGCAAACAAGAAACCTGTGATTAGAACGCTATCTCTCGTCAAAGTCATGGACTTATCAATCCACCCTCATATATGGCAAGCGGGCTAAAGCGCATAGGCAACAATGGGGAAAGGTGATTTATTCAATTTCAATTACTTTGCGGCACATGTCGTTGTATCCATTATTATGATAATAAAGAATTACTGTGAAACATGAATTATAAAGGCATCTGTCCACTGGCAGCCCTGATATAGGCTAGCTGGTTATTAAATATCCGGAACATACAAGCAAGCACTCTTATACTCACACCCAAAATCTGAATACGCTAGGAACCTTATTTATCAAAAATTGTCTCTTACCCAGCTGGGAATCAAACTCGGGACCCTTAAAACAGCAGGCAGGAGGCTGATCAAATTTATTCCAATAGTAATGGTAAGCTAGAGTGAAAGTAATTCTTTTATCATCCTAAACATTCATGCTCAAGGGTTAGGCTCTGAATATTTGTTCCAAGTTCATTAATACCTACCCACAGTTAAGGTGGAACTTGAGTCCACAGTTGAATAATACACAAAGAATGTCTTCGAAGGACATGAAAGTCGCTTACATACAGTTACGCATTTTACAAAAGAGGGGGAAAGCATCCTAGAAAGCTATATGACTCAAACAATATTAGTTCCTTTCTTTGTTAATTTTGTGCAGTACACACAAGGAAAGTCGAAGTTATTTATTATAGCATATTAATGGTATAGTATCCACATTCGTTAACATGTATTATTCGCTAAATTGACATCAACGGGTTTACACTTTAAGGAAATGATGACAAGAGGTCTATTGTGAAACAAAATTATCATCATTATTATTACTATTACACAAAATTACATCATGTTATGTGCTACTATTTCTTTTATGGTACATCTAATTTTAATTATCCCGCGGTTCAGCATTGATGGTCATTTAGTGTTATTTTAACTACATTAAATATTGCAGTAAAATTATAAGCAACAAATACATAATGGGCATTTAGGCCTGTCTTGTCAGTATAAGCTTTCTCTTTGTCTTCGCCACAAATGTAGGTTCAGCGATTAAAAGGTAACATATAAGCATGAAGGTTTTCCAAACTTTCGTTTCAAGCTTGGTCTTTAGTCTGCTTTTC
This sequence comes from Deroplatys truncata, assembly GCA_030765065.1. Lineage (NCBI taxonomy): Eukaryota > Metazoa > Arthropoda > Insecta > Mantodea > Mantidae > Deroplatys > Deroplatys truncata. Next base: position 261,765,027 of record CM060981.1, on the reverse strand, counting down.
GTGGAGTCGGATTAACACCTAACTCCTTTCTTTTTCTTTTTACTTTCTCTACTACGTATAGTAAGTAGGGGAAGTATTGCATTCCACCCAAAAATTCGATATCGAGATTTCACCGGAAATACATGTTTTGAGACCTCCTGAATCCAAAAAAAAGCATTTTTGGAAACATGTCCGTGTGTGTGTCTGTGTGTGTGTGTGTGTGAACAGCATAACTCAAAAACGAACACTCGGATAAACACCAAACTTGGTATTTAGGTTCAGTATCTTCTAAGGATGCGACACGAAGGTTTTCAAGAAAATCCCCCCCACCCCAGACTACCCTTTACATGGAACATTTTTCGAAAATTTTAATTTTCTCAAAAATGGCTCTAACGATTTTGATGAAAATATCATATGTTTAAGATAATGTCATGAGAAATGAAATGTATATCTCGAATTTTCTGGGAATGTCTCCAAAAGTATTGTTCATTGTGAACGACTTTTGCATAACTGGTAAACCATAAGAGATAGACAAAATGTTACTACACAAAAAATGTAGATTGCGTTAAAATACACAACTTATGTCATATACATTTGTTTTGTTGAGTGAACCGTTTTCGAGATATTGCTTGTTATTTCCTTAAATTTTCCAATACTTATACTTTTTCTCAAATTCGTTATTCATTTTTTTTTGTCCTGGACATGCAAAGAGAATGGAATGCGCCACATAGCAACCAGCGTTAAAATATTTAACTATCGCTTAAAAGCTACCATATTCCCCCTTGCATCTACAAGAAAGTTAGCAATAAGATTAACATCTCGATATCTCGATTAACATGAAGCATATGGAGAATAGGCGTTTTTAAAAATAGTTTGTACAAGAGTAGAGAAAGTCATGTGAGTGTAACACATCAGATTTTTTTTAACGAGAATGACAAGAATGTAAATCTGTTTTCTGTGAAGAGAAGTTTATTATTTAGCGTAATAGTAATGTAATTCATTAATATTTATTTGCACAACAAACTCATAATTTTGAAGTACAAACGATGGCGGTGCCACGTTCCTCCGTAACCCTTTTAGCACCAAAGACGTGCGCGCTTCTTAGCTTTTCATTTACAAATGCCGTAAAAGTGTTAGGAAGAAGTAGTTTGTCCTCCAGATAGATATGCGTGAGAGGGTTCAAATCCTCCAGACAGCTAGGGATAGTGAGGAGTCTAATTAGCGCTTTTACAAGGTCTTTGTGTAAATGACACGTACAATTTCATTTGGTTACGAACTGCAGCAGAGAAATATTTTCTTGCTGTTTTAGAAAGCTTATTTCTTCAAATTAGTAAACTTTTTGCGAAAACTGAAGATTGAAGGCAAAGAAAATGTTAATAAATGAAATATCTGTACAATAACAACCTTTCTATCAATTTTTGGGACATAAGATTCGCACGATTTCGTTGGGTTGAGCCACAATGGATGATGCTACAGCCCCCCCCCCATTTATTTGAAAAACTCTTGAATGTATTTGCATTAATCTCTCGAACCATTTTATAAAGATAACAGGCGTAAGAGAAAGAAATCTGATGTTTTACATTCACATTATTTTCTCCATGCTACCGTTTATTTTTATATATAGTCTCTACACACTATTCTTACAGAAGCTTATTTTTCTTTGTTACTTGCATGTTAACCGAGGTAAACATTTGTAGAAGTGGTTCCATTACATATTTCGTTATAGGAGCAAGGGGAATACAGGAAACCGAAGCGACAGTTAAATATTTAAAAGCGGACCATATGCTGGACTAGTATTTCTATACTTTTTACATGGTATCATTAGCAACAACTGAATTCTGACAGTGCCTTAAAAATGACTAAGTATTGAAAAATTCAAACCAATAATGACGGATATTTCAGAAATGGCTGATGCAATAAATAAATAAAGCATTAATATTTTTGGCTGAAAGAGATCTACATATTTTGTGCAGTAAGTTTTTATCCGTCTCTTATGGTTTATGAGTTTATCAAAATTATACAAAATCCCTTGCGAATGAACAAAACTTCACAGGTTATTCTTAGAAAATCCAAGATACCTATACATTTCATTTATGTAAGCATCTCAAATACGTGCTATTTTTACGTTCTCTACCACGTACCTAATAGGTAGAGAAGATATTGTATACCGAGATTTCACCGGAAATATATGTTTTGAGGTCCTCTAAATCTAAAAAAGCGTTATTAGAACAAGTTCCGTTTTTGTGTGTGTGTGTGTGTGTGTGTCTGTTAACAGCATAACTCAAAAACGAAAAGTCCGATAAGTACCAAACTTGGTATTTAAGTTCGGTTTTTTTCAAAGATGCAACAAGAAGATTTTCAAGAAAATCAACTACCATTTCGACCGATTTTGATTAAAATAACATATTTAAAGATATTTAACATTCCAAATCTTGAATTTTCTGGAAATATTCTGTGAAGTCCTCTTCATTCGGAAGGAATTTTGTATAATCTGGTATAAACATTAAGTGATAGGCGAAAATGCACTACAACAAACGCAGAGCACTTTAAAACACACATTTATTTCAAAGAACGTTTTTGTGGCATAAGCCATTTCCGAGATATCCGTTATTAATTGTTCGAATTTTTCATGCCATTCTATTCAAGTCCAGTCGACTGTCACTTGTATCTCGCGTTTGCACGGAAACAGTATGGAATTTTAAGGCCAGCATATAGCGTCCAGTTCTTAACATTTGTCTATCGCCATTCCGTTTGTATCAATGACGAAACGTGTAATGTAGCTATTTCTGCACAGGTTTGTCTGGATTAAAATGAAGTAAATAGAAAAATAAGCTTATTGTACAGTAAGACTATGACAGATTTTTATACCAGCTAATAAACAATAGAGGGTAGAGAAATCATGTTTTTTTTCTGGATTAAGGGGGCTTCAAAACATATATTTGCAGTGAAATCTCAATATCGAATTTTTGGGTATAATGCAATGCTTGTCTACCTGCTAGGTAAGTGATAGAGACAATAATAAATGCAGTAGTAGTAACAGCGCCAAAAAAGCAGAAGGAAATTATTCTCCAGGCAAATTCTCTAAAGATTCGTCCCGAATCTGATCATAAGCAGGACTGAATGACATAACTTCCTCTGACAATGAGTGAGAACTGAAAGGTGGGAAAAAGGATACAAAAATAAGCTCTAAAGCGATATCATATTTCTTTATGGCTAAACTTATGTAACAAGTTTGCAAAGCTTGTGGTTTTGCGAGTCAGATTTCCAAGCGCTCATAAGCAGTCTTTCATGCACACATTTTTTCTCTCTCATAATACAGAGATTAGCTTTAGCATTAAAGCCGAGTGCTTTATCTATTTTGATTTTTTATTTCTCTAGGAGCTCCTTATGATAGCTACAGGAAGTATAGTAGCTGCATTCCACAAAACATTCTATTTAGATATTTCATCGCAAAACATGTTTGGAGTTCCCTGATTAAAAATATTTTTAGAAAAGCTCTATGTGTGTACAGCATAGGTCAAAAACAAAAGTCGGTAAAATACCAAACTTACTATTCAAGTTCAGTGTCTTCCAAGGATGATGTCAAGGAAATTTCTCACCCCAAATTACCCTTTACATGGAAATCTTTTCGTGAAACTTCGATTTTGATTAAAATATCATATCTTTAAGATATTTACATGACTAATAAAATGTATATATTGAATTTTCTGGGCATAACATTTGAAGTACTCTTCATTTAGAAGGAATTTTGTATAACGAGTAAACCATAGGATATTGACAAAACATTACTGCACAATTTATTTCAAATAACTTCTCTGTGGTATCAACCACTTTCGAGATATCTTTTATTATTGGTTTGAATTTCTCAACAGATATTTTAAAGTACCTACTGCCACCATCAGTTGTTACTCGCGATGTCTTTTTTTAAAAATCTGACTGTCGTTTCACTCTCATGTACTCCTCTTGTGCCTACGATGAAATGTGGAATAAACTATTTCCTCAAACGTGTATTTCGATTAGCATGAAGTAGATAAAAAATAAGTTTTTGTTAATATTTGTAGCAGCGTTTGTAGAAAGTACATAAAAATAAACGATAATCAGTAGAGAAAGTTATGCGAATGTAAGACAACTATTTTTGTCAGGATCCTCATAACGTATCAGTGCTTAAAGCGAGGTTTCAAAATCACAATGCATAGTTTAGAAGGAAATAAGGGGATTTTTTAAACAAGAACAAAAGGTGCATCAAAATTAAATAAAACAAAGTAGATATTTGACCTACACATTGAAAAGATTTGTGCAACATGGAAACATCTCCGATATCATTGTTTCCAACATTAGCCTTACTTACCAGCTTCAATAACACCTTTCCAGCCTTAGATAACGGAAGCAAGAAACGTGAATAAGAATTGCGGATTCCTAAACACTGACTAAGCTCAGAGCAAAGAGAGAGTGCGCCTCTAAGCTAATCTGTTGACTCATGGTGAGTGAGCTCACTGCTGTGAAATCTGCCCTTGCAAATACGTAAGCAGAATCCCGTCCATCTATAGCAATTTAAAGTTGTGATAGTTTTACTTTTTCTACCACCTACCTAGTAGGTAAGAGGAAGTATCGTATTCCACCAAGATATTCGATATAGTTTTCACCGGAGATACGTGTTTTAAGATTCCCTAAATAAAAAAATCTGATGTGTTACACTCACATGACTTTCTCTACTCTTGTACAAACTATTTTTACAAACGCTTATTCTCGATATGCTTCATGTTAATCGAGATATCGAGATGTCAATCTTATTGCTAATTTTCTTGTAGATGCAAGGGGAATATGGTAGGTTTTAAGCGATAGTCAAATATTTTAAGAGTTGGTTGCTATGTGGAGTATAGCATTCTCTTTGCATTACCAGGACATAAAAAATGAATAACGAATTTGAGAAAAAGTATATAAGTATTGGAAAATTTAAGGGAATAACAAGCAATATCTCGAAAACCGTTCACTCAACAAAAAAAAATGTATATGACATAAATTGTGTGTTGTAACGCGATCTACATTTTTTGTGTAGTAAAAGTTTGTCTATCTCTTATGGTTTACCAGTTATGCAAAAGTCGATCACAATGAAGAATACTTTTGGAGACATTCCCAGAAAATTCGAGATATACATTTCATTTGTCATGACAATATCTTAAACATATAATATTTTAATAAAAATCGTTAGAGCCATTTTTGAGAAAATTAAAATTTTCGAAAAATATTCCATGTAAAGGGTAGTCTGGGGTGGGGGATTTTGTTGAAAACCTTCGTGTCGCATCTCTGGAAGATACTGAACCTAAATGTCAAGTTTGGTGTTTATCCCATTGTTCGTTTCTGAATTATGCTGTTCACAGACACAGACAGACACACACACGGACATGTTTCCAAAAATGCTTTTTTTAGATTCAGGGGGTCTCAAAACATGTATTTCCGGTGAAATCTGGGTATCGAATTTTTGGGTGGAATGCAATACTTCCCCTACTTACTATACGTAGTAGAGAAAGTAAAAAAATCTGAAAACCTCTACGCAGGTGTGTTGTATGTGAAAGGCATAACCGAAAAATGAAATGTCCGATAAATACCAAACTTGGTATTTAGGTTCAACAGAATGATTTTCAAGAAAATAGCCCAACCCACACTATCCTTTGTATACCAGGTTTTAAAAATTTTCATTTTCTCAAAAATTATTAACGATTTTGATTAAAATTCCACATGTTTAAGATAATTAGATGACAAATGTATAGCTTGAATTTGATGGGAACAGTCTGTGAGGACCTCTTCATTCAGAATGAATTCTATATAATTTGTATAGTTAGTGAACCATAATAGACAAAAACGCACTAAGAAAACATTAAGATTTCTTTACACACAGTTTATTTCAAATAATTTTTTTGTGGCATCAAGCGTTTCCAAGATATTAGTTGTTACCGGTATGATTTTTTCAATACTTTGTCATTTTTAAAGTGCTGTCACTGTTGTTATTTCTGGCGACGTCATAGACTTTCTATGCCAGCATATAGTGACCCAGCATCCGATTATCGATTAGGTTTCCTCATCCCCCTTGTACCTTCAACCTTGTCTCGATTATAATGAAGTAGATAGAAAAATAAGCTTTCTTAGGAATATTTCTAACATTTATTTAAAAATTAGGGTAGAGAAAATCATGTGAATGTAACACATAAGACTTGTATATGTGTTACCCAGGCATGCTTTTTGAGGATGCTCTGAAATTAATACCATAGGAACTTTCATTTGACAGTTTGGTTTAAATAAACAATAATAAAGGGACATTTCCTGAGGGCTTGTATGAGAGTTTTACAAAATGTTTGTTGAAAAAATCTGAATAACATCTTTCTCTGAACAAATCAAAGTATTCTATAGAAAAACTGTCAACTCAAACCACATTTCACGAGTAAAAACTTTTCCGTTTTAAAAAATTAATCCACTCTAAATGACTAAAACTGTACTACTACGTTAACATAAAATGCGGTTTCAAGTTCGTTTGTATTAGTAAGAACAACGGAAATACAGAGCACATTACCTACTGATATAGATGCGTAATTCGATGACATTTCCTTCGTGTGATAACCTCTACCAGGTACCAAAGCAGTGCATCACGCTATGAGGGGCAGTCAAGCGAAAATGTGTCATTGAACATTTGTCACCTGAAAAGTAATCTCCTAGCTGTTAACGAGTTTAAACCACTGAAAGATAAGAGGGTGTGTCCGTTTATTGTACAAGCTTTTAGAATATCATAAAGTGGATTCATAATTTTGCTTGGTCGCTACATCCTTCTCCTATTCAAAATAATATCCACGAATGTTTCTCTTTGTAATAAAATTACACCGAGAACGCTCTGGACTTCAGGAAGGATGTTCTATTTCCTGGCGAAATTCCCTATTGGCTATGGTCATCTCACGGAAAAGCGCAAAACACACAAACTTTTTTTTCGGCGGATAATAATTATCTAGTATTCATGTGCTTCCGTTGATGACGTTGCGCTTGCGAATTTTACACTTTTAGAGGCATGAAAACGGACATTAGGGCACGACAAGGTTGCACTATAACACCACTACTTTTTAACACGCTTATAAACGAAATTACGGGACAAGAGACACAAAACTTAAAACTTTATTTTCATAACTTTAGTAGAAATACCTTTATCATGACACACGTAAGAGATTATTTCCAACTCGAACACAAATACCAAGAAAATAAGTGACGTATTAATAAAACTAAGGTTTGGCTTTCTGTGCACACAAAATATATGATATTAAAGTAATTACAGGAAGCGCCTCCATCGAAATTTAAGTATTTGGCACACACCAGGTCACCCAATAGAAGCACAGATAAAAATCTGGAAAAAGTTAACAATCTAAACTGTGGTCAGCATTCTGACTTCTCAACCAGAGGTCCCGGTTCAATACCTACTGCGGTAGGAAAATTATTCTTTGTGGATTTGACGAGTTTATCACCAGTACATTTTCTAAAAATAAAACCCCCGATATGATCACAGAAGTTAAAATGACGCTATACAAATGAAACAACAAAAATAACACTACAATCAAGACCAGAAAAGACGCCGTATTAAAGTTTTATAGCTTATGCCAATGGCAAAATTGTTATAATATGGAACCAGAATACGGGTATACAAACTGAAAGATAAAGGAAGAATCCAAATAAATGAAATGTGATTTAATGTAAGGACACCCAAAAATAGAACACATAAGTGAAAGAAGAGAATACGGAACGAATAAAAACCATTTAATTCTAAAGATAAAATAAAAAATATGATGTGTTACACTCACATGACTTTCTCTACTCCTGTAAAACTATTTTTACAAACGCTTATTCTCCATCTACTTCATGTTAATCGAGATAAACATTTGCAGACTCTATCTTATTGCTAATTTTCTTGTAGATGTAAGGGGAATATATATTTACAAGGGCAATATAGAAAAGCAGTAGCCTTTAAGCATACACATATCTCTTAATAGCTGGTTGCTAGGTGCAGCACCATTCTCTTTGCCACAGATTAATACTCTTTGCATATCCAAGACAAAAAAATGAATAACGAATTCCCATTTGAGAAAATAACTATTGAAAAATTTAAGGGAATAACAAGCAATATCTTGAAAATGGGTCACTCAACAAACAAAATGTATATGACATAAATTGTGTAATGTAACGCGATCTACATTTTTGTGTAGTAAAATTTTGTCTATCTCTTATGGTTTACCATCTATGCAAAAGTCGTTCACAATGAAGAATGCTTTTGGAGACATTCCCAGAAAATTCAAGATATACATTTTATTTGTCATGAAAATATCTTAAACATATGATATTTTAATCAAAATCGTTAGAGCCATTTTTGAGAAAATTAAAATTTTCGAAAAATGTTCCATGTAAAGGGTAATTTGGGGTGGGGGATTTTCTTGAAAACCTTCGTGTCGCATCTCTGTAAGATACTGAACCTAAATACCAAGTTTGGTGTTTATCCGAATGTTCGTTTCTGAGTTATGCTGTTCACAGACATACACACAGACACACACAGGGACATGTTTCAAAAAATGCTTTTTTTAGATTCAGGGGATCTCAAAAGATGTATTTACGGTGAAATCTCGGTATCGAATTTTTGGGTGGAATACAATACTTCCCCTACTTACTATACGTAGTAGAGAAAGTAAAAACAATAGAAGTAAATCTCCTACAAGAACAGACGATACTAGACTAGCATTACGTATAAACCTTTAAGGAGAAGAAACTTAGGATATGGATGGAAACGAGAAAAGGATCAAGAAATATAAATTCCTACAAGGAATAATTCTGTCTGAGTCGTGAAGATGATGAAAACAGCCATTGTGGACCACCATTTATACGAATCGGATGAGCTCTATACTACAATTCAATAACAATGAATGTATTATTAACATACTGAAAGCTTCTAGAAGGGCAAAACTGACAGTCTTGGGATAAATTCTTTAGCAGTTGTTATAATTAATGTTCAATGGCATTTTTACTTTCTCTATTACGTATAATAAGTAGGGAAAGTATTGCATTCCATCCAAAAATTCGATATCGAGATTTCACCGGAAATACACGTTTTTAGGACCCCCGAATTAAAAAAAATTTAGAAAAAGGTCCGTGAGTGTCTCTGTGAACAGCATAACTCAAAAACGTAAATTTGGACAAATACGAAACTTGGTATTTAGGTTCTGTATCTTTCAAAGATGAAACACGAAGCTTTTCAAGAAAATTCCCAAAACCCCAGACTACCCTTTACATGGAACATTTTTCGAAAATTTTGATTTTCCCAAGAATGGCTAACGATTTTTTTAAAATATCGTATGTTTAAGATACTGTCATGGCAAATAAGTATATATCTTGAATTTTCTGGGGATGTCCCCAAAAGTCGTGTTCATTCTGATTGAATTTTGCATAACTGGTAAACCGCAAGAGATAGACAAAATTGTTCTACACACAGCATGAAGATCTCGTTAAAATACACAATTTATGTCATATACTTTTTTTTTGGTCGAGTGAACCATTTCCGAGATATTCCTTATTCGTTTGAATTTTCCAATACTTATACTTTTTCTCAAATGGGAATTCGTAATGTCCAGGACATGAAAAGGAAAAAAAAAAAATGCTCCACATAGCAATCAGCTCTTAAAAGACTTGACTATGGCTTAAAGCCTACAATATTCTCTTTACACCTACAAGAAAATTAGCAATACGATAGTTTCTGCAAAATTTTACATCGATTAACATGAAGCAGATGGAGAATAACCGTTTGTAAAAATAGTTTGCACAAGAGTAGTAGAGAAAGTCATGTGAGTGTAACACATGAGATTTTTTAACTACAGACCCGTTTTTATTTGGCCGACCCTCATAATTACACATATTAGCAGCAGTAGCCTGCTCTACATTCCGTAGAATATTAGTCAAATTCGCACAAGAAGTGGTTTGAAACACCCGTGTTCACTAAACCTAATTTTACCATCAAAATCTATAAAATAAGCTCGGGCATAGATATATTAATTTCGTAAGAGAACGGAAAAGAATTCTCTCGTATCAATCTAGGTGCACGCTGCATGGCTTTCGTAATGAAAAGACACATAAATAATTTAAATTTAAAAACTAACTTTTAAGTTTTATCGACTGTAACAATTTGTGACATGCTTGTAGCACTATGCTCAGTGTTCTCAAACTACATTGTCACACTTGGCACCTATAAATACTGAGCATTGCTCTAAGTACAGGCTCTATCAGAAGCGCGTTACTGCATATGTCTAGCAATTTTTACTTATGGAAAACATAGCTCTGTTGCATTGTGCAACAGCGTTTTTATTTGCCATTTTAATTAATACATCATTTACTTAGTATTAATTGTTTAATAATTAATATTATTACAATATTAATTAATTCATTACAATAAGAATATTTAAGAAGCAAGTCATGGTTATAGCATTAAATGTTACTACTCGTATAAAGCAAAATGAATACTTTTCAATGTTTGCAAAAAATTAGAACACCTAACGCCTCGAAAGAATGCTGCTATTTAATTTATAAATTTAGTTTTGAGAAGCATTCGGCAGTCATACTATAAGCGGGTATTAACAATCCATCTTGTTTCATACTAAAACCAAATTGTGTCGCACTAGTCAACAACCCTAAAGTAAGAAGGTAGCAAAGTTCCAAATTACATGCGTCGCAGAAGGAATGTTGCGCTGTAAATAACACTTAAGTTTGAAGTGACTTCTGAAACATCTTGTAAAATTAATAAGAAATGTTTTTATTATGAGCCCTCCTTTACGACACGCAGGTTGAATGTTGTAAAGCTCACATCCTATTCGGAATAAGGGACCAAAGTCCTCTGGTGCCGATGTATAATGAAATGGAAAATTAAGATATAAAGGACCGTTAAATCATTACGCCAAATTTAATATCCTGTAAATGTCATGTAAAGTGTGAGTATCGAAAAGCGTAGATATGATTTGCAGTGGTGGAAATGCTATTGATATTCAGTAGTTTCTGATAATAATGAAAGAGAGAGAGAAGCATATGACACTCGTTCTCTCCTTATTCATCATCGATTCACGGGTTAAGCCTTTTAAGGCTTGTTTCAGCCTCAAAGGTTTTAGATTCAGAAGGTTGAATCCATCTCTTCTTAGTTCAAGAACATTCCTTTCACCCTTCGGCTTATAATCCAATATAATTTTTAGTATGGGGTGTTCTTTCATTCTTTGGACATAATCTTTCTACTTATTTCTAAATTGATTTATTTTATACATCAGTTTAAAATATTTAACTTTTTCTAATATATTTATTTTTTCTTCTATCCAAGAGTGTATAGCCAATCACACTTCTTGAAAATCTCATTTGGGCTGTGCCTCTGGGATCTTTTCTTTTCTTCCCTTCTAGTTAAAATCCAAAACTCGCAACCATACAGTAACGCAGGAACTGTGATCACCATGTAAAACTTTAGTATAGTTTCTCTTCTAATGCTTTGACGTGCTCTTAGCTGCAGCATATGTATCGTTAAATTTGTTAAATTTATTAAAAACATTGGTTTTTTTTAAATAGGAGACATCACAACCAATGTAATTAAAACTATTCACTATTTCAGTGGGTTTTGCTTCCAAAATTATTTTGGCTCTTAAGGCATCTAAACCTTTGCTAAACTTCGGTTTTTACTGATATATTAAAATTGTAATTTTTTATAATATTGTTTAATTAATATGGAGTATTCTGTAAACGATCCTCTGAGCTAGATATGAGAACCTGCAAAAAGTAACGACTAAAATGCGAGTTTAAAATTATCTGCCAACTATATATAACATCTCAATATATAAATTAAAAAGGGGCGCGAAAAAGGGCCTAATCGTTAATAATAAGATATTACAACATGAAGTCGTCAAATGTAACAATTTGCCAGATTAATGACACGCATTCTCGGCCAAAGGAGATGCGGGAATGGGAACAATTTGCCTCTTGTCTGCTTGTTATCAGAAGGCGATGTGCTGGAATGTACACCCCTAGATCATTGGGCATGACATCGGATAGGGACGGTCGGGGTACCGCGAATGAAAGGCATCCTGTTTGTGTCCCTCACCCATTTCATCTCTCGCTACAGCCCTGGACTCAACACGAAACGATCTGCGATAACGTGTCACGCTTTAGCAACAAAGATCAACCTAACCTGTACCCTCTTACATCATTGAGTAGCAGCGGTGAATCAATTAGCATTGTTTCCTCTTTCCGGACTAGCATTATCATTGGCGAAGGTCAGAACTTGGCAGACTGAAGAAACGCTAAAGTACAGTTTCTTCTTTTGCTCACTCTCTAAACGGATTATTTCGCAAATTAATAACTTCAAGAATCTTAGAACCTGTAAAACTAATGCTTGTGTGATGGTTTATGAAGCACTAATACTCCATTTCTTCCTGAAAGTGTTTACAAATACAGGTAAACGCTAAGGGATGGCAATTTTTACATTCTCTGCCGTGTAATATTAGGTAGAAGTATTGCGTTCCACCAAATTCTTTTTCAACGAAAATACATATTACAAGATTCCCTGAATTTCCCAAAGACACATTTTTAGAAAAACATCCGACCATGTACTTGTGGAACGGGGGAGGGTGGAAGTCGGATGAATACCAATGACAGAGTTGACTATTTAAGTTAAGCGTCTTCCAAGAAGGCAGGAAGCACCTCAAGACAACGCCCCCACAATTAAAATTTACCCTAAGGCAACGTATTTGAAATTTTACAAGAATTGTGACAATTTTCCATTTTTTTCTTTGTATTGTATACTCATTAATCTACTTTACTTTAATGCTACAAAATTGGTTTTATAATATAAACAATTTTAAAGCCATAAATTAATATTTAATTGGTGCTGAATCATTTAGATAAAGCACTTTGCTGAACTTTAAACTCCATTTTTCTAAAACCATTTCTTTCGGCATTTTTCAGTACTCAAAATCCTCCTTGGATCATAGTTTATAACCTATTAGCTTGAAAGTTTCAGAAGAGCTTCAGGAATTACAGATTTAACCTTTTTATGCACTAGTTAAAAACATTAAATAGTTCAGCTGAAATTCATTATTTTCCACGACTCACATTGAAAAAGTTGAACAATTCAATAACACGTATACAACTTTTTTCCCTTAAACTAATTAAAATTAAGAAATGCCTGCACAAGAATTTCTTTAAGTTTGTATACTAAGCTCAAATTAAAATTTTGGGAGCGATATGATAAACCGTACGGCCCAAAGCATTTTATATTACCATACCCAAACGTGATTATTGATGAATAAAAAATATCTTAACAGCGGTTTGACACAGTTTGTTAAAATTTTGTGTGCACTATATGTTTTATGTTTTGAGTATATGGTAAAAGGCTCAAAGCAATAAGAAGAAACTGGATTTTGGGATTTTCATAGACATATTACCCATGGTAAAGTATTAATTATTCTTTGTTATTTTCTCAAAAATACTGCAACGTTTTTTTTAATAAAATATGTGTACATAGTTTTAAGATATTTGCAAAAATAATAAAACTTATATTCTGAATTTTCTCTGAATATCCTGTGAAGTCCTCTTCATACTGACAGTTTTGTGTAAATGCGCATAACTGGGAAATCATAAAAAACGTATAATATTCTATAATATATAAAGAATATATGTGAATGTGTCATGGTTAGAAAAAGTCGTATGAGTTCGCATCAATTAAACAAATTGCTTTTACACACACACACACACACGCGCGTTTTAAAGATACTTACAACTTGCAAAATAAGACAACCAATCCCATGTTTAGTCTGGATGTAACAATTGCTTTGCTAGTCACATAGGAAAAAAAGCATCTAAAATAACAATTGTTATTTCAATTCTGAATTTTTGAGAAGAATCTACACAAGCAACAATAATAAACTTATACAGAATGCAATCTTAAATCCTTAAAGATTTTTCCGATAACTGATTGTGGACCAATGCTTTAAACTTTGGTCCATATCTGAAATTGCTGCTTTAAGACAGAAACGTTGCATCCTGAATTTTAATAAGGTCCGATTAGTCTCGCATCATTAAGACACGCTCTCTGTGAACTAGTAAACGGCATAAACGTCCCTTATATATAGCAGTTCTAAACCCTGTTTCTTACAATCCTTCCCGCTGACGTGTATTCTTACGCGCACCCTTTCCTTTTCCCTGATTGGCAAACGTACAGTTTTGAATGGCGATGATGTTGGTACAAACAAGCCTTGCGCAATGCAAGGTCAGGGGATAAAAGCGCTCTGTAGTAATAGATGTACTTGCTTTGGTCAATCTGAGAGGCAGGTCTAACAAGAAGGATCCTCCTACCTATTTGTTGATACAAGTTAACTGCATTCCAGATGCATTAACTCTGTTACTTAATATATTTTATTTATATGGCTATGAAAATGTAAATTTGGCAATTCCCTTCGAATGCATAAAATAAATGACCATATTAAATAAGGAACTAGTTTGTATCATATTCCGCGACAGCAGCCAATGTGAAAGATCTGAGAATCACCTCAACCGAGATTCGAACTCGTACCTTCCGAGTTGCTAGGTAGACGCCCACACTATGGAGGTGGGCGCATATTGAAATTGATAGCACTGACGATTTCAACCTCGCTCAACTTTTAGATAATATTATGATAAAAAGCTGATTGCAGAACGTAATGATATTCACCGCTATAACAGCCATTAAGTCGCTTTAGTCAGCGTAGCAGATTAAAAGTTGTGCCGTTGTTCCGCTTTATGGAAAGAAAACTATATTATTTGAAGCAGATCTTCAAATCAGAAGCAGGAACTTCTTGTGATTAGAGAACAATGACACCACTTGTACACATTGTCTTATAGTAAGAGTCTAAACTGCTATCTGCACGATTGTAGCATATGCACTATTATTGTTCACAAACTGACAATGCAGCTATTTGCCAAAAATACTTTTAAAAATCTGATGTGTTACAATCACATGACTTTCTCTACTCTTGTACAAACTATTTACAAACGCTTATTCTGCACATGCTTCATGGTAATCGAGATATCGATATGTTAATCTTATTGCTAATTTTCTTGTAGATGCAAGGGGAATTGCTAGGCTTTAAGCGATAGTCAAATATTTTAGGAGCTGGTTGCTATGTGGAGTATTTCATTCTCTTTGCATTACCAGGACAAAAAAAATGAATAACGAATTGGAGAAAAAGTATAAGTATTGGAAAATTTAAGGGAATAACAAGCAATATCTCGAAAATGCTTCACCCCCCCAAAAATGCGTATGACATAAATTGTGTATTTTAACGCGATCTACATTTTTGTGTAGTAATTTTTTTTCTATCTCTTATGGTTTACCAGTTATGCAAAAGTCGTTCACAATGAAGAATATTTTTAGAAATTCCCAGAAAATTCGAGGTATACATTTCATTTGTCATGAAAATATCTTAAACATACGATATTTTAATCGAAATCGTTAGTCATTTTTGAGAAGATTAAAATTTTCGAAAAATGTTTTATGTAAAGGGTAATCTGGGGTGGGGGGATTTTCTTGAAAACCTTCGTGTCGCATCACTGGAAGATACCGAACCTAAATACCAAGTTTGGTGTTTATCCGACCGTTCGTTTCTGAATTATGCTGTTCACAGACGCACAGACACAAACACGGAGATGTTTCCAAAAATGATTTTTTTGGATTCAGGGGGCCCAAAATATATATTTCCGGTGAAATCTCGGTATCGAATTTTTGGGTGGAATACAATACTTCCCCTACTTACTATACATAGAGAAAGTAAACATGAATAACGAATTCCCATTTGAGAAAAAGTTTTAAGTATTGGATAACTTAAGGGAATAACAAGCAATATCTCGAAAATGGTTCACTCAACAAAAAAAATGTATATGACATAAATTGTGTATTTTAACGCGATCTACATTTTTTGTGTCGTAAACTCTTGTCTATCTGTTATGGTTTACAGTTATGCAAAAGTCGTTCACAATGAATACTTTTGGAGACATTCCCAGAAAATTCAAGATATACATTTTATTTGCCATAAAAATGTGTTGAACATATGATATTTTAATCAAAATCGTTATTATGCTGTTCACAGACACACAGACAGACACACACACACAGACATGTTTCCAAAAATGCTTTTTTTGGATTCAGGGGGTCTCAAAACATGTATTTCCGGTGAAATCTCGGTATCGAATTTTTGGGTGGAATACAATACTTCCCCTACTTACTATTCGTAGTAGAGAAAGTAAAAAACCAACTGCTTACAACACATATTTCACTGGAACAGAACAACTGTGCAAATTATGTACACCCACCCACACACGTATCAATCTTAAGTACTATCACGAGAGTTGAAATCAGACGAAGGGTGTGTAGGTATATGCTGTGTACTGGGTGGCGCTCAGGGGGTGAATGTACGGTAACTAACTTTAACGGTACGTACAGGTGAAACTTAGTTAAAAACTTCACAAAATTAATTTTTCTAGTCTTTATACCTACATATTTTCTACCTTTGTAGTCAGTTACCGTTACTCTTTTCTCCCGTGAGATTTTTAAACGTCGCACAGTGGGAAATTTCAGCAGTCCAGCGGAACTTGTATTATGATTGTAGCTGGTTGGGTTTTACTATACTGCAGCATCAATAAGAAACGTAATGATGCATATCATGTTATTTATTCCTGTCAATAATTCTAAACCTGAAAGTATCAAATGCACTGTGAATTCACACTGCAAAATAAGCATTAACTAAACAGAAACACTCTTGGGGATAGGATAAATTGTAGACTATATTGTTAACAATGATAAAATAGAAAACATACAAATACATTCTCATTGAGGATATTATTTACACACAAGTGACACAAAATACCTACTAGGAATCTATATTACCTTCATTCGTGTTCTCATTAACAAGATGCGGCAGGTAGCTCTTTCAATAAAGCTAACACTTCTGGTATAAAGTCAGGTGTTTTCTTTCAGTCGAAACCCCAATACTAGCTATAAAGGGATACGAGTCAATTAGGAATCAGATAATTAGATCTGTGTTTGTAGTTCCCGAGGTCGCGGATTCAAACCCGGCCGAGGGCGATGGATTTTTTCGGGCGTAAAAATCCTTAGCATGGCTTCCTTAGAAAGGGAAGTAAAGCGGGTGGTCCCGTGTCGTAGATTTACGGCTCGTAAAAGAACCTCAAGCCTGATAAACAGGCCTCCGGTCTTTCACGCCCAATATAGAATGGGACCACATCAGTTAAAGAGCGTCCATGAATAAAACTCAATTTAATTTTTAATTTATCTCTGTGTTTGTGTCTTCCCTGGAAGTTTCTCGGGAAAACAGCTGCAGTTTTGAGCCTCTTCCGACAGATGTCCTATTGGTAGAACACTAGAAGCAACAATATCTCTTCCATGTACAAGAATCTTGTGTGTTGTAACACGCATTAAGTACCACGAATAGTTTTCTAAGTACAAACCAGACGTTTGCCTAGTGTAGTCTCAAAACTTTTTAACGTCCATTGGGAAGCCGCAATTCCGACATTCCAAAATACGCGGAAGCGTTTAATTAAATCAAGGCAAACACCAGTTATGTCAGCTGACTTCTCTGGGTTTCTGAAAAATCTTCTAGCGGTATTCCCGTCATTAGTATTTCCAGTCTATTGTTTTGGCATGTCGACCAACAAACCAAAGTCTTTCCTAAATTTTTCCCTGCACTTTCCTTTTTATGTCTGCTACTTTTTTCTTGTTTCTCTCCACGAGCCTTCCAGGATTTAATCTCTGATATGCAGCATATATGTAATACGCAAATATGCATTCAAACATTCAATCCATTAATGGAGAGGCGATAATCCAAATGTAAAGTACACGTAATCTAAATTCAGTCTTTCAGGGATAACGTATTATCCATGTTATTATTTCCCGTGGTTTTGCTCCACATAAATAACACGTTTGGAATGATGCACAAAATGAGACTGCATTACATACTTTGCGATCAGTCACACAAAAAAAACACTTCTGTCTAATGACAACACGTTTGTCATCAACAAAAACTGTAGGCGAGCATAGTTTAGATATTTGTTCCCTAGCTAATTTAATTCCATTTTGTATAAGATTGGCAGATTCCTTGGCAATCACAAACTTGATTGGACGGCAGCATCTGGTAGAAGAAGCCGCAGGATTCCGTCCTGTTACAGTTCTATTGTCGTTCGTTACAGGGCGATTTGAATTGCGACTATGGACACACTGAAAAGGCTTCCGTCGTAACCATGTTCGTCGTTAAACTTCCGTTTCCACCTTGTTTGTACCACACCATCGCATCCCCATTTCTCTATACACTTCAGCTTCAGTGTATCAATGTTTTCTGAACCTCAAATGACGTCTTCTTGGACATATCCGCGATACAGTGTGGTTAAATTATGACTGCACTGGATGTCAGCAGAGGTTTCTGTAATATTCAAATCGGACGGATAGCACACGATTTTTTAGCTTATCGAGCCTTGCAATAAGGTGAATACATGTTGCATGTCAGTTGTAGCGCATGATTCCGAACGATATTATATTGATTCGTAGAGAGATTAGCATCAAGTAATGATGCTAACGCCTGATCTCGACTCATTTTGGGGGAGGGTGTGTCATACAGTTTCTTGCTTTCTTCATTTGAGTTCCTTTTCAGGAGAAGCAGAACTAAGTTCTTTCATGATAGCAACGGCATCTCGTTTACCAGACTTGTACATACGGACTTCTGCAACTTACAATTCCTCTGAAGTGGCACTCCGTAGTAGGGGCTTTACCTTCCCCTTTTGGACCTTAGTGCTGCAGTCCTTAAAATCCTTTTCGGGTCTGCCGTTACCTTTTGACATGATCGAACTAGGTAGAGCTTCAACAATGACGTCAGCCATGGTTTCAAGCCATGATGCATTGTCGCTTAAAAACTGCAGTCTATATCTATGTGCTTTCATCCATTTTGTTCCAATTTGAAAAACACAATTAGAAATCGTTGATTTTAAACTCCTCAGGGGGTCATGTGCAAGATTCGATTCGCCTAGACTTTCGACAACAAACGCTATTATTGCGCATGATCGAGTTGTTTGCAAATGCTGAACCCAACGCCACAGATCCAGCGGCGAGAAAATTCAGAATATATTCTGTAGAATTTATATATATATATATATATATATATATATATATATATAACATGTCTAAACGCAAGATCTGTTTGTAATTTAACGTTAAACTTCAGTGAAGTCAATGCACTAGATGTGCTTACGAAAGACATCCACCGCTGTACCTTACCTTACATTACCTTAAAAGTCAAGAATATAAACCAACATAACAGATCAACACGCGTCACTGCACTGTTGCTCACTACTGCATGAAGACAACACACTAACTAAAGCGAGCCGCGCAAGTCATTGAACGGTTGTATGTAAGTTGTGCTCTTATTCCACGGTGCAGCGCTCACTCCACTAGCTCTTTACTATCAGTAATACAGTTGTGCTCTATTCCAAATGTGGCGCTCACTCCACTTGCTCTTTACTATCAGTAATACAGTTGTGCTCTATTCCAAATGTGGCGCTCACTCCACTTGCTCTTTACTATCAGTAATACAGTTGTGCTCTATTCCAAATGTGGCGCTCACTCCACTTGCTCTTTACTATCAGCAATACAGTTGTGCTCTATTCCAAATGTGGCGCTCACTCCACTTGCTCTTTACTATCAGTAATACAGTTGTGCTATATTCCAGGTGTGGCGCTCACTCCACTAGCTCTTTACCATCAGTAATACAGTTGTGTTCTATTCCAGATGTGGCGCTCACTCCAAAGGCTCTTTACCGTCAGTAATACAGTTGTGCTCTATGCCACGGTGCAGCGCTCACTCCACTAGCTCTTTACTATCAGTAATACAGTTGTGCTCTATTCCACGGTGCAGCGCTCACTCCACTAGCTCTTTACTATCAGTAATACAGTTGTGCTATATTTCAGGTGTGGCCCTCACTCCACTAGCTCTTTACCATCAGTAATACAATTGTGCTCTATTCCAGATGTGGCGCTCACTCCACTAGCTCTTTACTATCAGTAATACCGTTGTGCTATATTTCAGGTGTGGCCCTCACTCCACTAGCTCTTTACCATCAGTAATACAATTGTGCTCTATTCCAGATGTGGCGCTCACTCCACTAGCTCTTTACTATCAGTAATACAATTGTGCTCTATTCCAGATGTGGCGCTCACTCCACTAGCTCTTTACCATCAGTAATACAATTGTGCTCTATTCCAGATGTGGCGCTCACTCCACTAGCTCTTTACTATCAGTAATACAATTGTGCTCTATTCCAGATGTGGCGCTCACTCCACTAGCTCTTTACTATCAGTAATACAATTGTGCTCTATTCCAGATGTGGCGCTCACTCCACTAGCTCTTTACTATCAGTAATACAATTGTGCTCTATTCCAGATGTGGCGCTCACTCCACTAGCTCTTTACTATCAGTAATACAATTGTGCTCTATTCCAGATGTGGCGCTCACTCCACTAGCTCTTTACCATCAGTAATACAATTGTGCTCTATTCCAGATGTGGCGCTCACTCCACTAGCTCATTACTATCAGTAATACAATTGTGCTCTATTCCAGATGTGGCGCTCACTCCACTAGCTCTTTACTATCAGTAATACAATTGTGCTCTATTCCAGATGTGGCGCTCACTCCACTAGCTCTTTACTATCAGTAATACAGTTGTGTTCTAATCCAAATGTGGCGCTCACTCCACTAGCTCTTTAATATCAGATATACAATTGTGCTCCATTCCAGATGTGGCGCTCACTCCACTAGCTCTTTACTATCAGTAATACAGTTATGTTCTATTCCAGATGTGGCGCTCACTCCAATAGCTCTATACTATCAGTAATACAGTTGTGCTCTATTCCAGATGTGGCGCTCACTCCACTACATCTTTACTATCAGTAATACAGTTGTGCTCTATTCCACGGTGCAGCGCTCACTCCACTAGCTCTTTACTATCAGTAATACAGTTGTGCTATATTCCACTAGCTCACTCCACTAGCTAATAAACTATTAGTATACAATAGCCCAACAAATGTCCGTTTCGGTGTTACGTTATCTGTAACTTTGCACATCGATTGAAGTTCCGCTAAACTACTGAGATTTCGTACTGTGCGCGCCATGTTACCATTGAAATATCTGCGTCCCTAAGATCTGGCGCCCTTTCATTCTTTAATATACCTTTTTCTCGACTTGGATTTTTCTTACTATTTTCTACATTGATGCTGTTTGTAAACAATGCTTTTCAACGAGTAGAATGTCAAGAAAATCAATAAAACTTTTGGCACGTGATATGCAGCTATATTTTATATAATTGCATGACGGTATAAATTTAACCATTAAGATAACTCTGAAAAAAACATTGTATACAGTTTAGTATCGGTTGTCTATACAATAAAGTGTGACAAAAATTCTATATGTGTGGTCAATATTTGTTCATACTTGTAATATCTGGAGTGTATGAAACTTTTGAATAGTTAACAAAATAAAGGTAACACGTTTACTCGAAATTATTTAGATTTCTACATAAAATGTAAATCATGTTACCACTGTGATAGACCAGCACATGAGAAAAGGTTGGAAACATGTTTTTAAAACCTGCATGATTTAGACATTTCACCTTACACAAATGGTAAAACATTATTATAAATCACTATTGAATGCCGTTTAATCGCGTAAATAAACAATATTGCATTGTACGGTAACAGCACATACTTCTTAACTCAAACGTTATAGAACCTGTAATAAAACTGCATCAAATTGTTCCTTACCGTGGGAACTGCGAAATTGAAACTTGGAATTTTCTCTGCAGTTAATAAGAAAAAATCCGCAGATTTGCTTTATTTTAAAGTTTCACGGTTCACGAATAATCTCTCAATTAATGTTTAATGCCATATTTCCAGAAAAAAGCGCTTTCCAACTTGTGAAAATAAGACCTGCTATAAATTTCTTCACAACAAACCGACAAGAAAAGCGATAAATCATATTGTAGTTGCTTTTCTTAATGACTGAGCAGCTACATGTATGATATTTCAAATTCCTTAAAAATGCATAGCTACAGCGTTAAAAGTTGCATTACTTTCTTATTATGTGTTCACAACCAAAACAACCAGGCTGATGGCGTCCTCCGTGGCATGGAAGTACCATGCTAGCCTCTAGTTCTCGCGGTCGCGGGTTCAAACCCGGCGCAGGACGATGGAGTTTTTTCGAGCGTAAAAATCCTTAGCATGACTTCCTTCGGAAGGGAAGTAAAGCTGATGGTCCCGTACCTTAAATTTAGGGTACGTAAAACAACCTCAAGTCTCTGAGCAAAATTTCTCGATTTTTCCCCCTTTTTTTTCTTTCAGGAAAAAAATACACAAATGCTAGTTGTAAACTTTCTAAACCTCGACCACTTTGGTTATATCTAATCTTTCGATTTGTGGTGTTGGGATGGTGGTGACGGTAGCGGCACCACTACTACTTATATTTTATTGGTAAAAATAATAACAATTATTGTCTCTGATTCAATGTGAAGAAGAGTACATTCGGATCAGCATATTCTTGACACTAAACCCTCCTTTTAAAAATGTTGCATATTGCTAAAATCCCATAATATTATTATTTTTCTTCAACTACTTTATTAAAATCTGATTTCCTTTTGTGTTTTGGATAAAGGTACCTTGACAAACGAATGGGCCCCGGAAACCGGGGAAGAGTACCGCACGCAGGCCATCCGGCCCCTTGTTCTTCTACCTGACGCCTGAGAGGGAGGAATGACGGGAGAGACCCGAAGGGCAACCAGAGCCGGATGACGACGGGTGCAAGCATGGACGGGATCCCTAATGTTTCCAGATTGAAAGCATCCAACGCCTCCCAACCCACCCATAGGCCCCAAGCCTCCGGGGGTTCCCGAGGGAGCGCCTGCTCGAAACCACCCACACGCGAATCCTAACCGAACTGCCCCTAGAACGTCAGGAAGAAACCTCACAGAGCGAACAGCCACCGCCCAGCCGCAATCCGCCGAACATCGCCGCCTAGTCCTACAACCCTGAAACAGATGCCAAGGAAGATGATGGGTACAGGAATTGAGGGGCAACAGAGTCGTGGTAGATGAGCTACTCCAACATTTGCCTGCCGACCCGGGGAAACCATGAAAAACCATAGGCCAGAGTGGGCGGTCGCCGGGGATCGAACCCAAGACCTCTGGAACATATTACCCCGGCGCCCCCTCGCTCGGTGTGTTGTGGATAAAGAGTAAACTGCACCAAATTATGAGTGCACTGTCTGTTGCTTAAAGCTACTGTATGTCATTTATGTTAAATTTATCACCTACTTGCAGTAGGTAGAGGAGCTATTGCATTCCTCGCAAAAATTCGATATCGAGATTTCACAGAAAATACATATTTTGAGGCGTCCCTTGTATGTGCGCGCACACAAAGACAGAATAAATGAGCAACAGCCAGAGAGGGAGATTGATTCATCGACGGTGCGTTCATAATGCACGATTTAATATCACCCTGCGTTCATTTCAAAGCCATGCGTTAAGAATGAAGATGCCCTTCAGTTAGATTGTACTTATGTTCATGGTAGCTGAGCAGTGAAACGAAGGTGTCTCGTAATTGGAACAACCTGGGTTCGAATCCTTGGTGTACGTGTTTTTAATATTTAAATTTTAATTTGTTAAATGTATGGCAATGACGTTTGTTTTCCATGCACAAGGTGTTAATTTTAAGACATTCATACATAAAACACAAACAAATTAACTCTTTTCGTTTTCAAAATAAATGTCATATTAGTAAGAATTCTAAAGTGAAAAACTAGACAATACTTAATTGGCTTAATATTGGATGTGCAAACACTGTCGCATTTTTCAATTATGAATGGCGCGCGCCTCACAGCCTTGGAATTCTGCATGATACGTCAGCAGTCATACTGATTTCTGCTACGGTTGAGCGCACACATAAAGAACAAGGAAATCTCTCCTTACGTTAGTGAACGTTGCTGGTATTCTGTCTCAGGTTGCAAGAGCACTTGAAGTCCCTATATCTACGGATACGAGGTGGGTGCAGTTATCCAGAGAAGAGATTGTTCGTCGATTGGTACGGATCGAAAACGTTTGTCCACTCCTCAGCAGGGCACAGCAATTCTAAATGCTAAGAAGCAGAAGATCACAGATTACGTCGCCTCGCATTTGCATAAGAAATAGCAACCATAGCTGGAATACGGTACATTCACAGAAGAGATGGCATTTTATTCTGCAATGGGGGAAAGTATTGTCTACCGCCCCAGAGGGAAGCGTTATGATGCAAAGCACATGACACAAATGAATCATCAAGGTCGTGTATCTCTGTCGGTTGGAGTTGGAAGTCGCGAGATGGTCAGGTGTGTTGTGGCAGCTTGATGGCACATTAAATAGCCACCAGTGTAAAGACATCCTCGAAAACATCATGGTTCCTTCTGTAAGGAACCCGATGTAATGATGGACTTCCAGCAGGATAACCACCCTGTGCACACAAGTCAGCAGAATTCAAACTCGTTCTCGCAAAGGCAAGATATCAGTATGATTGTTTGGCCTTCTTGCTCACCATATGTGAATCCTATTGGAATAAGTGGGCAGCGGTGAAGAAAGCTTTGGAGTTAAATTGGCCTGCAAGAACTTAAGACAAAGGAGGTTTTGTGGGATCAAATATAGGATGCTTGGGAGGAAGTATCCTCTCGTGAAAATTTGACTAGTCATTTGATATCACCCATGCCCCGTAGAATGAGGGCAGTAATAGAAGCAGAGGATTTACACGCCCGATATTAAGTTAACTTCTATTTTTATTTGCGTATTCATTTAGGAATATAATACTTACTTATTTCATATTTAGTTTGGAAACGGAAAGGACAGCGTTTCAGTTTTTGTGTGTGAACATTCATTCATTGTCTGTTTACCCTCCTCTTATGTAGGACTTACACCCCCCAGGACTTACAGGCGGGTGCCTGGGGCCAGAGGCCCGTCGAGGAGCGGACACTCATGGATCAGACAGAGCATCCAGGATGGGTGGTATGGGATGAAGGAAGTAGATGAAACGAAATGTTGGTGAAATGGATGAAAGGAAAGGTGATGATGGAGCAGTTGGTGGAATGAATGGCGGGGGAAACCGGAGAACCCGGAGAAAACCCGCCCAGACGCCGCTTCGTCCACCACAAATCCCACATGCAGGTCCCTGGGATGAACCCGGGCCGCCTAGATGGGAGGCGAGCGGTCTAACCACTCGGCCACGGCGCCGCCGCGTGTGTGAACATAAATGCCTTGAAATCAAAGTCTTAGCAATTGAGCAACTTATATTACAATATGCGTAATAAGCATTGGTTGCACAATGCTCTGCACAGCAAAAATAAAATATGCTCGGGATACGAACCTCGGTAGGCCTCATTACCACGGCACATACCTGCTTATAACCTCTCGGCTGTCAGCTCATTCAGCAACTGGACTCAATATGAAGGGCGACAATAGAACGAAACTAGTCACGCAGCCCAAGACACCATTGTGAACCGGCCGCGGAGACGGTTTGGACTTCGACAAATATACGCTTCGTGAGTGTTCTTTTTTTTTTTTTTTTTTTTTTTTTTGTGTGTGTGTGTGTGTGTCTTAGGGCGCGTGCAATGAAATTTATGTACAATACTTATTTCAAACCTGTTCAGAGTTGTTTAGTCTCCATTGGCTCCTTTAGGCTGAACATTTCATCTATTATGATATATTCTTACGGCGTAAATAGAATTTCTATCGCATTTTAAACTTCACTTCACGAGATTGTTGTTGCATTGTCATTAATAGTTTCAATGAACATCAGAAAATTAGAAATCCTTAGAAACTGCCATTCTATGTGCCAAAGAAATACAATGGAGTAATTTGAACTCGTGAATTTATTTCAAAGTATTACAAAAAATAACTACTTTACGCTTTACTGCTAGTACTTTTATCTTCTGTAAAAGCTTAAGGAAACCGAAAAAGGTGTAATATCTCATTAACCATCTTGTAAATGTTTTTCCCTAATTTGTTTCGTGGCATTACACTACTCAATTCCTAGCTAACATTCTACCCAATCAATTTGCAATGTCATTGATTTACAAGCATAGAAATCATACGCCTACTTTTTGGTTAATGTTTTATTATTATTGGAATTAATTGTTCTTCCACACAAGCCGTGTGTTTGACAAGGTTGTAAAGGTAGAATCAAACGACTAAAAAATTCAATGCCATAGCCGAGATTTGAACGACGTATCTCCTTTATTATTATTATTATTATTATTATTATTATTATTATTATTATTATTATTATTATTATTATTCACAGCTAATACAGCGTTTTATACATGCACAGAATTCGTTTCGATAGAAAAGAACAGAGGAAAGCTTTTTACCGGGAAATCACAGATTACTGTAATGTAGCTATTACACCACCATTATGCAATACCTATTCACTGCAAAGACAAAGGCTTTTGTGTGCTACAAGTTAAATTCAAGCAAGCGGAGAGGACAATGGGATATTGCAAACTTTGCAGTGCTGCAAGAAACCAGGAAATCCTATGGGATTATTGCAATGTATTCTAAGTAATCTGCTTATCATACTATTTCCTTGCCAAGTTCAACGAGTGATGCCATCTTCCCCTCTTGCCAAACGGCATGCATGATAGTTCTAATACATTGCTTCCTTTGGATTATAGATCTACAGAAACGTTCTCCACTACTGTGAGGATGTGCATCGTGTTTAGCCATGGTCTGAGAGAGAGGGTAATTCATCACCATCAGCAGTGAAGCCCAACTTGTTCTCTTAAGTGCTAAGGTTCAAAGCCCGTAGTTAACCTCAGCTACTATATTTGAACAGATTAACAAGCTAAACCAATCAAGTTTCAGTCCTTGGCAGTACGAGTGGAAATGAGTGAGAAGGGAAGCTCCCTTCATCCCCTCTCTCTGTAAGGTTGAGCATCCCTGACCATCAGTATACTTGAATTAGAGTAGGTTCGCGATTAACCGGGCTCCGGATTAACCGAGGGAGTTGGGAAATTAACACACATGTTTTCCTACAAGAGAGGCAGGAGAAAAAACGGCACAAACCAAAAAACTATAAAAGACTTTTTCCAAAAAAATAATCTTCTCATTTAGTATCATAACCTGTTTATCTTTCACGGAAGGTTCAAGTTGAAACATAGCCATTTTGACACTACCTGACCGGTCTAGGAGGGGGGTTCGTTATGACGGCCCGAGTGCGGGGAAACCCTGCCACAGTCACCCTTCATGCCTAGTCTCTCAGTATGAGCTGTAGTGTAGTTGCCATTTGCACTTTTGAAAATATCCTGATGTGAAATATGGAAAATATCCTGATGTCTTCGGCCGTCTTGCTTCGCTGGCTTTCATATTGTTACAAGCGGGTGTTTGTTCTCTTCTAAATGTCACGTTTCAACCTAACCGAGATTTAAAATAGTAAGTTTCAATAGTAAAGGTTGGGCAGTTAAGGATTACCAACTGTCATGTGGAATATAGTGCTACCTTTTTCTACCTTCCATTTTCAACTTAAAGCAAATTCACGTAATTAAACTGTATAAAGTATTCAATGTAAATTTTAAAGAATTATACTGCAAGAACTAATTACTATACAATTATGAGCGTCCTTTTTTTTTGGTCATTTATGACCTATTAACACATTATCGTCGTATTATCCGAGATTTTCCGCATCTGAGGTAGTCCCAAATAGCTCGGATAATCTCGAGTCTACAGTAATGCAATGATATAAATAAAGGAAGATATTTGCTTAGCATCTAACTTTATGTTTGGAGAGTCGAGCACAGACCAATGTTGTTGGGAACATCAATTAAACACGGAATGACGTACAGTGGATGTGTCTTCAAAGTTATTTCAGCTATAAAAGACTTTTTAATTACCACAGTTTGGGGCTACTTCGCCCTATTTTTCCACTTTACAACACTCTGAAAAAAGAAATATGAAACACGCAACTTGCTCTACCCGTTAACAGTGCACAGATATCCATTGTATACTGAATACATTAAAAGCCATTATCTTGTCCACTTTATAACAATGAATATGAGTACTTGCTTATAAATTATCTCAAAGTAGTCAATAATGAGTTGTTTGGTTGCTCGATGCTAAAACTCTATTGTTTAAGTAAAAGCCAGATTTTATCATTGAAGAACTCGTGTAGAATAAAGGAGAAATCGCAATCTCACAGTATACCATTTGGCATAGGTTGTATATTTTAATGCGCTTCTTATTTTTCTACTATAAGCTTGTGGGTTTCGAAGTTAGGTATATAAAATGTACAAGAATGAAAAGGGATTCAGAAGTTATCCACAGAAAATTCAAGAAATGTTTTATTAGTATTCAAACGTAATTTCATTAATAATCGTTAAGGCCCATTTTGAGGAAAGAAAAACTAAAATGTTTCTATACAAAGGGTTATTTGAGGGAGGATTTTTGAAAATCTTCGTCTGATATTCATAAATGGTGTTAGAAATTTGGCACATTTCCAACTTCTCATTCATTACTTAAGATGAGTGGTTTGTGCGCGGCACGAAATACCCGTTGACTCGACGCAAGCATAGGTGGACATATAGGTAAACAAATAAAGGCAGTGCACCCAAAAAAACTTCAACAAGAATTTGCAAATATCCAAGGGCATAACAATAATAGAAGAGGTGACAGAAAAAAACTTAAGAAAGAACCTCCAGGACCTTGCACACAAGAGGATAGAGAATAAATGGCAAAACATTCTACAGAAAAAATAAAGCTATTTAACAATTCGTAACATGAATACAAAATCAAAGGATAGCATAGTATACTTGATACATGCACCGTTAACATTCTGTAACGTTGAAAGAAGCCACTCGCAGTTCAAGAACTGTTTAAGTGATCGACGCCGACGTTTGACACTCGATAATTTAAGAATGTCTATAATAGTGCAACATAGCTTGTGATGGCTCTGAAGCTATGGATGAATCATAGAGGCAAGTTTCTTCTTCTAACTTTATTAATGTATCAACATATTCCTCATATTTGTATACTGTCATCTGCTAGACTTTAACGGAATGTTATGTTTCTCATTTTCAGACTGTACGCTTCGCGTGGTTTGTGTATGTCGCAAGTCAACATAGACACTGAGCATACAGCTGTATAACGTCTATGCACATGCAATCTGACAAGCCCACAAACCCCTCACCTTTATTTATTACGCCATTCACAGGCGCTTTCCACCCCCTCTCTTTTTCTCTTTCTGAATCACTTATCTCACACATACACAATACGCACGCGCGCACGCTGGCATTTTGATTTTAACATACCTTCCTGAAGGGTTCAGAGGATGTGTACTACTGGTGAAATATGGATATCGAGTTTTTGGAAGGAAAATTATACTTCCTCATCCTAGTAAAGATAAGGCGTACAGAAGGTAACAAAAAGATTAAAGAACGCGCCGATAACCGTTAATACATCATTTATGTATGTATCCAGACTTGGGAACACGTGATATTTAACTTTATTGTGTAACTTAATTAGGTCCTTTTCTTTGTTTCTGTTTTTGAGGGGGCTATGCTGTCCAATGATGGGCCACATTCAGTTACTGTTAGAGAAATGTGTGCAGCTTTAAGTTTTGAATTACAAATTCTACGACACGTCCATGCATGAAAACATTTATATTTATTAGTGATAACTGACTCAAATCAAAGTTTTTTTTATATAAAATGCACTTTATAGCAAATCTTAGAGAGAAACACACAAGCAGCCTTACAGGAATGTAATATTAGTATTGCTAACTTAGTTCTTAAGAACACTGCAGGAGTGTAGTATGATGCAGTAATTTGTATCATAAATTATTTAAATGTAAAGAATGATTATAATATGAATATACATTTTTATGTGACATTGATTTGAGATGTTTGTTGATTGTAATTATTGTTGAGAAGTAAGTTTATATTGCCTTACTGAAACTGACAATAATAGCGTGCAATAATGCAGCGAGGGGGTGAGCTGTTTATCATTATTAGATACGAGGAAGTTACGTAATATTGGCGCGTTTTTCTTTAGAATTTGCTGGAACATTTTACCTAGAGCATATGTATTCATAATTTTCATTGCATATAAAAATAGACGCTAATGTTGGTGCGTTTTATTAGCCAATAGCAGCTCAGTTATAATCTTTAGGCATATCGGGGTGTAGGAGTATAAAAAGGGCTAGGTTAGAGGTAAAGTCCTTCTGTCCGTCAGTTCATCGAAAATCTTTGTACACTACACGTCGTCTTCACGTCAGTTCGTCGAAAACATTTGTACGTTACACGTCGCCTTCAGTCCAGCAGAAATATTTGTACATTACACGTCGGCTATCGATTCGCAGGTTACGCGTAGCAGAGTTATGAAATATCTCAAGTGTTGTAAAGTTAATCACACAAAAAGTTGAAGTACGCGAATTAAGAATGATCAGTAATGAAGTTATTATAACAGTTTCAGTTTGGCGAGTGTCAAGATCAAAGTGTAAATGTGATAGTGAATGTGTTCGACAATAAAAAGTGTAAAACAAATTCTTTCATCAGTGTTATCTTTGGATAAATGACTCATTTCCGTTTACACAACCTGTATAAAGAGAAGTGCTCGACCAAAAGGATAATAGCTAGCCGGAGGACAGTGGACCAAAAGTAAATAAAATAATAGTAGCATTCTTTCAAATAAACACTAATACTGTCGCAAATTGATAACACCAGATGGAGCTAACAAACCTAACAAAGAATCACGTCACAAAATGGCTTCACCACGTGGAGTAAACACAAATACACAAACATTATAAGTAATACCGTCGCAAATTGGTCCCAAACGTGGGGCTCAACAAATTAAATATAACAGAAGGAACCACTTCAAGTATTATTATTGCTATTTAAGTTCTTAAGTATGGAAATGGTGTACTAGGAAAACATCATTGTTAAAATTCACAAGTTTTCCTTTCAGATGCACAATTATTTTAGAGACCAAAATAAACTTCTAAAGAAAAAAGTATGAGTGTAAACTTAATATTTATTTTTATTAAAGACTTCCTGATGTAACTGACAGTTTGATTCCTCGAAATAACAACATGAAAGATACAATAGCAAAATTGAAACCTTGCTTGGGCAGGTTAGACGGAGGATGATATTAAAATTCACTGGATAAGGAATGGAAAGCAGAAATTGAGAAGTCCAAACAGTTTTATCAGAGAATCTCAAGTCCCGATCAGGAATAAGAAAATTAACCCAAAAAGGAAATCTGGAGAAAAGCATTAATTTAAAACAATAAATCCGAAGCCACGCATTACTAAATTTCAGAATCCATTAAGGTATCTTTAAGGATATTCGATACTGAATGTACGAAAAAATTTGAAGAAAAAAATCTTGTTTACATTTTTCATACAAAATTCCTCAAACAGCGTAAATTCAAGATCAACAGCTGTTTTGCCTTCCTGGTCATTTAAATGCCTAAAGTGACGTTTAATTGGTTGATTGCAGGTTTGCGAAAATAGCGTCTGAAAATTTAAAATTTGGTTTTCTTACATTTTTGCCTCTTCAAATGCTCCTCGTAATGCAGTTTTTTCCTGTTTGTTCAAAATTTCCAATATACATTCTTTGAAGATATATGAAGAGATCTAAAGAGTGTTTCCTTTGTACCAAACATAGTTTTGGATTCAGGATTTTTATAATTTAGGTAATACATTATCGACTGTTGGAAAATTGAAAATATTAAATACTTTATTATTTATCAGCAAAAGTTGTAATTTTACATAAAATTTAATTCATTGTAATGGTTATGTTCGAGAAACTACATATCAAATTTAAAATCTTTAAAAGCTTGAAATAATTATGCAAAGCATTTTACTCACTTTTCATTTTTTAAATAATTTTCTTGGAAAGTTAGGTACATAGGCCCACAAAAGTACTTTTGATTATAACTATGTTGAACAAATCTGCAATAAACGGTTCAACTTAATTGGTTGAAATTTGTAGAAATCAGGCATTTCAGTAGAGTACCCTTAAGAGATCCCTATATTATACGTAACATAATACACTAATAGAACCGCGATGAAAATACAATGCACCAATAGCAAATAAGTAAATAAGTAAACTGTGGATACGTATTTCTTTACAATATATCAGGCGAATAACATTTACTTTGTAGTTAGTGCACCTCAACTATTAGAACATTAAAGTGTTTTCCTACGCCGACTGAAACCCTAATAAGTTTCTGGGTAAAAGGTCTTCATTTTATACCTACCTATTCTCCCCCATGCCAATTACAGCTTAGGTGATCCTTAAGGGGAGATGTTAGTCAAACAAAGAGGGATACTAACCAAATTTTCTGCTAGATTGCTCGAAATAACAGGATATGCACCCTGCTGCTTTGGTCACCTCTGCACACAACTAATTTTGTGTACGCCAAAAAGACAATAAGGATTACTTTCAAAATATTTACGGTAATTCAAAATCATGAATTCTATTTATCATGACAATTCCATGAATGGCCGTTTAAAGTTGGAATAAATAATGATTATCATATACAGTAGTAAGATATTTATAATACTTTCAACAAAAGCTGAGTTGTTCACAAACAAATCACGTAATTGCATTTTTGTAGAATCTAAAATCTTCCAGCACAATATTAAAATAACAATTATGCAAAAGCTACATTTTCAATCAGAACCGCTTTTCCAATAAGAGTCCTTTTTCCTCTCATCTTGTCACCAGTAATCAAAACTATGGTAATTTTAAAAACCTTCTTAAGGTTCTCTGAGCTGATTAGAGTTTAAACAAAACAAAAAAATCTGATGTGGTACACGCACATGACTTTCTCTACTCTTGTACACACTATTTTTACAAACTCTTATTCTCCATCTATTTCATATTAATCGAGATAAACATTTGCAGAAACGATCTTATTGCTAATTTTCTTGTAGATGTAAGGGGAATATATATTTACAAGGGCAATATAGAAATACAGTAGCCTTTAAGCATACACATATCTCTTAATAGCTGGTTGCTAGGTGCAGCACCATTCTCTTTGCCACAGATTAATACTCTTTGCATATCCAAGACAAAAAAATGAATATCGAAATGCCATTTGAGAAAATTATTGAAAAACTTAAGGGAATAACAAGCAATATCGCGAAAATGGTTCACTCAACAAAAAAATGTATATGACATAAATTGTGTATTTTAACGCGATCTACATTTTTGGTGTAGTAAAATTTTGTCTATCTGTTATGGTTTACCAGTTATGCAAAAGTCGTTCACAATGAAGAATACTTTTGGAGACATTCCCAGGAAATTCAAGATATACATTTAATTTGCCATGAAAATATCTTAAACATATGATATTTTAATAAAAATCGTTAGCCACTTTTGAGAAAATTAAAATTTTCGAAAAATGTTCCATGCAAAGGGTAATCTAGGGTGGGGGTATTTTCTTGAAAACCTTCGTGTCGCATCTCTGGAAGATACTGAACCTAAATACGAAGTTTGGTGTTTATCCAACTGTTCGTTTCTGAGTTATGCTGTTCAGACACACACACACACACACACACACACACACACACACACACACACACACACACGGACATGTTTCCAAAAATGCTTTATATGCATTTAGTGCACCTCAAAACATATATTTCCGGTGAAATCTCGGTATCGAATTTTTGGGTGGAATGCAATATTTCCCTACTTATTATACGTAGTAGAGAAAGTAATAATAAACGATAATACAGTTTATTTGTGATATCATTTACAATAATTTCCTTTTCTGTGTTAAGTTTTATGATTTACACAAATTTTTCAACTTTTATAAGTTATACTTTCAAAACTAATTAATGCAATTATCAGCATTATTTTTTTTATGTAACAGCTGAGAATGTTATCGAGATTTTAAAGAGGAAATTGCGTAAGACGTTACAACTTTATTTCCTCAGTAGTGCAAATGAGACTTTCATGAAATTTTCAAGAATTACATAAAATGTATTCTCCAAAAGTGTGCGAGTTAGGTTCCCCCCCCCCACTTGTAGTACTCAATAGTACCATTCGATTTTGCTGAACATGATTATACAAAATCACATTGAATGTGAATATGGGGTGATACTACCAGAGGTAGTCCCAAGGTTTGGTTGTGCATATTTTACTAGATTCAATAGGTATCTCGCTGTGCAACGTCTTTTGCGTTTTCGGCGATGAGGAGCAGGAGGGATGTAAATACACTAGACTCTGGCTAATCCGACCATTCCTTGCACATATGGGTGCCGGATTATTGAGTGTGTCTGAAATTTAGTTTAAACACTTAGTCTCTATACTTTATTAAATCCAAAGATACACTCATTTTCTAGAAAACATAGTGCTTGGGTGTGTACATATACAGCAATATCACTCACTATGAAACATCTACGAGTTTTTAGTTGCCGCAGTGATGCAGCTTCAGCACCAGAAGTGTAAAAAATCTTCATGCTCTCTCCTCCTATGTCCTCTTCATCACTTTCATCATTATTTTCCTACACACTTTTGATTAGTTCATCTGTTAAAGTTTGGCCTACCACACAGTTTTCCACACTCAGCCACTTATCATCATCTTCATCAATTTCTCCTCCTCCTGGAAGCTTGTGGAACATTCAATGTACAAAGATCAGCAATTGATGATTCCGAATTGACTGGCTCATTGCTATCGCTCAGTACTGGCTCCAACTCTGATCAACAGATGGCTACTATTTCCTCCAGCAGATATCTGTACAGTAACCATCTATGCAGTACCGATGTAATGATTGCACAGCGGTTGGGTGATAAAGCATGCCGCCATTGCATATCATCAAATCAGGAGAGCTCCAGTAGCTGAGATTGCTAAGGCATGGACTCATAAACAGGAGTTCTGTGGTTCAAATCCTGCCAGGACCATCCTTCCAGAATAGGATAGAATAGTTTTGACTACGGAGGGGACACGGCACCGTCCAGAGTGGATATTGTACCTACACCCCACGAGGGGGCGTCCCAAGAGGAAGGATGAGGCGAGAGGAGATCCCGGGCGGCCGGAACTAGGAGCGATGGTGCAGCAATTTCAGGGTCCCTAAGTTTCTGGATACCACCCCGGCAGACGGATAGGCAGATCGGGGACCCTATCCCACACAGAAGGGGTCCAATGCCCCTCAAGGTGGTTCGGACACCGCGGCAGCCAGTCGAAAGCCGAGGGACGGAGAGACGCACGAAGAGCATCGTTTTTCCGTCACGCTGCACCGAAACACCTTTGTTGACACTTCTGACCCTGAAAGAGACCAACGGGATGAAAGATGGATGAAATGAAGAATGGACCGAAATGGAAGGATAGTCTATTTGGAGGATGAAAGAAACCACTCCAGCATCTCCTGATGGCCTAAGAAAACCCTCGAAAAAGCCCATGGGTCAGAGTGAGAGGTCGCCGAGGATCGATCCCAGGACCTCTTGATTGTGGGCCACAAACTTTGTCGCCTGAGCTATCCCGTTCGGTGCCATCCTTCCTGGAGGTTTTCTCCAGGTTTTTCTCAGTCCTTATAACTGGCAAATACCAAAGAGTTACCCTAAAACTTAGACCTGGAACGTTTACTTCCCCAATTATTTCATTTCATGTCTCATCAGTGTCTACCATTTATGGTGGCATATGCAGTAAGAATGGACGTTGAAACAATACTAAAAAATACCACATGATACTTTCCTGATGTTCGGCACTGAACCAGATGTGGGCCGAATTACTAAAAGGCCGGACTACTGAGAGCCGAGTTTAGTGTATGACGTAGCAGTGAATTGTAGTGTTGGATGCTTGTAGCTGGTGTGGAGGAGAGGGAGAACCTCTGGAAGTGCTAGATCGGCATGTATAGTGGTATTGCGAACCTACCACGGTGCTCCAATCACCAGACGTAAATATCTGTTTTGGATTCTCTAAAATACGTTAAAATGGTAAGGCGAGGCAGAACCCCAGATAGAGCAACTGTACTGCTATATGGATCAAATGAGAGATGTGTAAATAAATGTTTGTAGTGCAGAGATATTGGAGACTGTGGTTTACTTGAGGGGCTCTGTACATTAAGCATTTTGAAATCTGGTGCAACTTTTAAAAAATTATTAAACTCGTAAAATGAAAAACATGGAAAGTATGAAGCGCGATAAAACAACGAGATTAGAT
The DNA here is from genome assembly GCA_030765065.1 of Deroplatys truncata. NCBI lineage: Eukaryota > Metazoa > Arthropoda > Insecta > Mantodea > Mantidae > Deroplatys > Deroplatys truncata. The sequence goes on along the minus strand of CM060981.1, from coordinate 261,728,749 downwards.
AATTTCCAGGCCGAAATTTATAAATACGGCGACTACGGTTATCATACCTGTTGAATATATTATGCTGGATTTAAAAAAAGATCCCTAGAGATTGGTAAGAGCCAAGGAGATATCAGGCTTTACGAAAGGACAGACAGATGACTGAAGAAACTACAAGAGTGTATTTCCACTAAATATTCCTTGCAAACGTTAAAAATGAGAGTATTCTCATTAAGATAGCTGCTAGAATGTTTTAAAGTACTGTCCGATTACTTTTTGCTAAGTGATAAAAGTTCTAGCATAACTTCTGTTTGGTTGACTTGCACTTTCCTACACATGCCGGTCACATATGGGTAGAACGAGTACTAATGCTGTTATATCAATACATAAGTCAATTTAGTATATTATATAATTCCTTCCTTTGTACGAGCTGCTGTTTAATTGAAAGTCGAGAAAAGTACCTTCCCTTTGCTCAATAAGTCGAATATGCTGTAAGCGATAGTAAAGGTAACACTGGGCCTCGATATACCCTTCTCAATTTCGCAGCTGGGAAACGGCCGTCGATAGCACAAAAGAAAGTTTTTAGCTACCACTTGTTAGATCCAGTTGGCAACCAGCTCTCCAGATATGTGCTACAGGATGATTAAGGCCCCGTTTTTCTCCACTTTTCTGGAAGAACTAAACCCATCTTTGACAAGCTATTAGATGGCCACAGCAATAAATACTCGGCTGTAGCAATGGAGCTTCGCTAAACAACCAATAGGGAAATACAGCATGTTTAAAGTGGGATGTGGAATGAGAACTATTACACTAATTCATTGAGGGATTTTCGCTTTTATTTTTTCTTTCTTTCTTTTTTATTCATATCGCCAGCATCTATGCAGAGAATAAACGCATTATTCTACGCTTTGGACAACTGAGAGTGATCGTAATTCCTCTATAAGGTCAAAAGCTTACGGTGCGAAAGAAGGGCAATTTATGAAGGAGTTGTTAAAGGTACTCTCCTTTGTGGAAGCACGGCAGATCAATCAGACAGCTGAATTTACCTAAATATGCTTTAAGAATAAGCTATCGTACGTGCAAGTGATTGGAATCGTCTTTTAAGAATGTTTTTGTGCAAATTTTTCTCACAGAAATTTTACGTGCAAACTAAAATCCTAAAAGACGAAACATCTACGAAACACTGTAATTCAGATGCAGCACATTGCGCACAAGTTTAAGACAAGACACTTTCAAATGGTAACACAGCGTATATGTTTATTTTAATCATCGTGGTGGAATAATCAAACACTGAGTCCTGCCACTATATGAGTAAATAGTTTTATTGGTAAATGATTGCACAAACAGCGTTATGTGAAACAAGCTCCATATTTAGTGTAAAGCAAACTGCTTTTATGGAGATAACATTTCAGTTCTGTGTCAAGATTGGAATGCATGCTTTCATGTTACTTGCCTACCTGGAGGAGTGCATGTAAGGCCGCTTTCAGAAAGTTATTGCCGTACGCCTTATTCATATGTATGGTGCTGTGCATCGGAGAGCAAACGAATTTTCGCTGTGAACACCATGGCGCGTTTTGCATCGTACTTTTGCTATTGATCACAAACCAGTTTTGCAGAATGGAAGTCGTGAACGCTTGCTGTATTTACGACGTAAAAAGAGGAGCGACAGCGCTAGGCTGTGGGTTCATCCATTGAATGTTCAAAGACCAATTGTTAGTGCTTTCAACACATACTTTGCGAAGCGATGAAAGCAAGTTTTTGAACTATTTTAGAATGATTCTGAATAATTTGCAAGGACCAATCATGAAAGAAAACAGCAAAATGACAGATGCCATCTCAGCAGCTGAAGGACTTGCTGTTGCTCCGAGGTAAGTACCACTATATTATTCTTAGCACGGAATTTTCATAAATAGAAATCCGGGCAGTAACACCAAGTGTTCCATGTGTTCAAACACTGCAGTAATGCCTTTTAAAAGTTACTTGTTAAAATAGCATATTTTCATACAATTATTTATTTTCTTTGATTTTATCTTGATTACAAAGATATGAAGTATGAAATAGAAAACAAAATATTGAATACTTCCATGCTTTGTATATGTAAGAAACTGGCTATGAACTGTTGGCAAAGTTTGTCACTGAAATCAGAGCGTTCAGATGACAAACTGATTCTGGAGAATCAAAAAGTGTAGGTCTAGTGTTTATATGCTGCTGAGTTGTGTTTGCACATAGTAATGCTGTCCTAGCAATGCATTGGCATCAATCAGCTCGGTTTGGAGGTGGTTGGAATGATTAGTTTGAACACTGTGCTGCAGGTAGGTGTGGTGGCTGTTGTAGCTTTAGCTTGGTAATGGCGGTGCGTTCCATTGTGAATGTTGAATTACAGAGAGCGGTTAATGGCACTCTGATTTATTTATGTCCTATAAAACTTAATACCTCCACCTGAAACCTCGTCATCATTTAAACGTTCCAGAAACGGTATTATTTCTTTAAAAATAATTATATGTCTGTCCTCTGGCTGCTGACTTACCCTTACTTTTATCTCCGTCGATCAGGTTTCTCAAAATCAGGTCTCAGTCGACAGCAAACTTCTCTCCAAACAGTCGGTGCTTAAGTCATTGATTTATAAGCATCTAAACTTTTGTCCCAAAGAACGGATCTTTCTTTCACCAACGCAATTGATAGTTCTTCCTCTTTCTTCAAGGATTAGGTGATATCACCTGTCCCAGTCTCTATCATCAAACCATCCCTTGCAAGGTCTACCCAAACTTCTTTTCCCTACTGGTCGTTAATTCATTACTCATCTGCCATTCTATCGACATGATTTATCAAATTTGTTTTATTTTCAGCAATCTTATCGTTAACTGAGAGAATATTCAAATCTGATCTTATCGTTTCATTTCTTATTCTATCGGCTTTAGGCACCCTGTTACTTATCTCATAAATTTCATTTCTGCAGACTGTATACGTGATCTCTCTGTTATTGTCCGCAATTCGGAACCATTTATTAGCAATTAATAGTTCCACATCGAATTCATTGCCAGTGTCACTTGTTCCATTTTAATTTTCGCAATGAAAACACACAAGTTCGCTGAATTTCTTGTTCAGCAGTCCAAAGAAACACAAACTGATACCTGCGGCTCTGCGCCGGCCTGCCGGACATATCGCCTGGAAAGCGCTCGTATGTCACCTTAGAGATCAACATGCCGTGTCCGTGAATCCGACTTGGAGTCGTGGTCAACTCGCATAAAACGCATAATTAGCAAGCGGTATTCAGTTAAAACTGCGCCATGTCATGCCGTGCCGGACACGGCGCACGACATAATCTGAAAACGGCCTAACCCAGGAGGCAGGTGAGAAATGGTTAATACACCCTATTAAATCCTTAGCATTGCTTCCTTCGGAAGGAAAGTAAAGCCAGTGGTCCCGTGTCGTAGATTTACGGCACGTAAGAGAACCTCAAGCTTGATAAAGAGACCTCTGAGCAAAATTTCCTTTCACGCCCAATATAGTATGGCACGCTAAGAACCATTAGCAGTTAAAGAGCATCCATAAATAAAACTCAATTTAATATTTTTTTCCAAGTGGGAAATCGCTATTCTTTGCTTTTTCTCGTGGCCATGCAAAGAGAACGGAATTTCAAAGCTATCACATAGCGACCCACTTTAAAAGATTCAAATATCGCTCAAGCCCACTGTATTCCCCTAATTCGCTTGTACTTACAAGTAAACATGTAATAAAGCCATTGCAATCGATTAACATGAATTAGGTAGAAGAATAAGTTTCTGTAATAATATTTTGTTAACGAATGAGTAAAGAAAGTCTAGTGAATGTGTCACATCAGAGAACACATGCCTACTAAATATTGCATACAAAACTCATGCTCGAATTATATCTAGCAGATCGAAGACATTAAGTGAAGTAAAGATTAATTAACAAGAAAGTGAATTCAGAATTAATAGGACATGTGTTGACAACACCTTCACAAGACAAATAATAGAGATACGAAAATAATTAAATAGAAGCCTATATGGCTTTCATAGGCCTTAAGAAAGCGTTTCATAAAGTACCTAAACGGACAAGTAATGCGAGTAGCCATTACAATTGAGAATGGTAACTTACAGCTTTACAGTAACTTAAAATAACAATTTAAATAAATAGGAAGCAGACCAACGAAATAAACTGTGCCTAAAGAATGTAGCTATCTCCACTCACTTTCTCTTAACATATATTGTAACATCCTTAAATGGCGGCTATTAATACATAATGGCACTCGAGACGCAATGAGACATTAAATATGTAATGTATATATGTTTATATTTGACAAAGAGAACAGAAAGCAATATACATAGCAACTAAATAAAATATGACAGTACAACATGGACATATCAAGAGCAAATTGCGCGCTTTCTCACTTAGGTTTGAGGTAACGCATGAAAAATATATAAACAAAAAGCTACAAAAGTTTCAAGTAATCTCTGAAATAATTCGATAGATGTTAAAGAATGAAGTTAGAAAAGTCACATTGCTTAGATTTTGTAAAACGTTCGCAAAAACAACAATAACCAATGAAAGGGAAACACAGGCCGTTGGAGGATGCAATCGCCAGAAATGCGAATCTTATACTCCATAAAGGATTGCACTAGAAAGGATCATATTAAAAACGAACAAATAAGAGAAGAACTAGGGGATGAATCGTGTTTCAGCAAATACAAAGATATAGACCATTGCAGCTGCTTCACGTAGCGCGGGTTGCGTTACGTGTTGTCTGCTGGGCTGCTCCGATGATCCTCGACGTCTCTGTTACTCGGGGTGTCGGTCTCGGCTGCTGTCGGTGAATCTGATGATGGGTGTGGGTTTTAGGTTTTGGGTGTTTACTATCGCTGGCATCGGTTATACCCAAGGGTGCACTTATGCTCTTTTTATCAGGGTGTGTACAATCTACAACTCTACTACGGAAACGATAACATCTACCGTAAAATGTTTAACTTTACGTATAATTAATCAAATCTTTAAGGAATTATAAAAAGTGCACACACATAATAGACTTTGCACTCAGTAATGCGATATGTGATACACGCGTTTAACTGAGCAGTATCAGAGTTACTACTTCTATCACAAATTTAATAAGTGGATAATTATAAATTATATATCAGCTTGTTGCTGGAGGTGTACATGTTAATATTTTACTGTATCGCGATCTAACACAAACTTATGTCTTACACGTCTTCATTCTCCAGTAGTACGTAGTGAACTAACTTTACAGACGCTACATTTCTTGGCGTCTTTTATTTACTAACTTTAAAAAATATCTACACTTTAATCTTATTGGTTCTTTCCTGACGTAACATCGGCCTAGTCCTATCCAAACACTAGCTTTTAAAACTGTTTAAAATCTGGCTTATTTAAAATTTGGCTTCCCAACTGTCCCTTTAGCGACTAATCATGCCTTTCTTGCATAAAAATCTTGTTAGATTTATGACTGGTAGCTTTCTCTTGCTCGTTGGAAGTTTAAAGCCAAGATGCTTGTCTAAAAATGTGTAAACTGCTCGCATATACGTTTCTGTTACATATTATTATATCTACATTCATGAGATACCTTGTAACATTACATACATTACCCTGACATAACATACCGTATATCTAATATTACAATAAGTGTACAGTTTTAAATGAAGCACGTGAGAAACAAAATATATGATACTAATTAGAGAGGGGGCTGCAATACCGTCTTATCATCTATACGACATGTCGAAAGAAAGAATTCCGGAAAAAAACCCTTTAAAACTACAAAACCAAGAGGAAACGCTAGGCTGTTACACTGAAGAAACCGCGAAGGGAGAAGAAAAAGAGAAAGAAAATAATTACATCAGCTCCAGGAGGTTCTCCACCTGCTTGCAAAGCTTTCCACAGAACAGGTGCTCATTGAGTAATTCACACCTTAATATTTGTTTTTACTCACAGTTTAAAACGTATCCAAGTTGAGGTGTATAAACAAGCAACAGAGGCAATCAAAAAATCGATTGGTGTATCGCAGAAACATAAAGGAAGTCTTTTTAATATCCCAAGAGAGCTGTTCACTACTTCAGTAGAAAGCAATAATGCTTCAATATATCTGGCGTTTCCTTAAAACATTAACTTTGAAGTAATACAGAAACAGTTTAGCAGCATATTCTGATGTTACTTTGCTATTCCTAAGTCTAGAAGGAGGATTGCGTTTCTTGTTTGCAATGAACCAGATATTAAATTTTAACATGTTCACAGGCATATGAATTCTTAAGCTTTAAGTATTCTACCTCAGACACAAGACATGCGAGTGTCTTTCAACTAACGTAAGGTATGGTTGATGCCTTGTTCACCAATCAGAATCGAACTTAATCGATAGTTTTAAAGGTGCTCAAAAACTAATAACTGGTAGCTTTTTTTCCTAAATTAATTTATTTTAATATCTATATTTGATTAAAAATCTAGGAAGCCTATTCTCACTCATTTTCCTGTTCATTATTAACGGTTGGTACAAACTGTAAAACTGGAGAATTGATCGTTGAATTCAAAATATAAAAAAGCAATACAATATTTAACACAGCATAATACAAAAAGAAATAAAACCGTGATATGAAATAAATTTTCTGAGTTTTGCGCCGAATGCATTCTGTCACCTCTGCTTCGATTTGATTATCTCACCCTCCCAAAATAAGTTCTCATTACATGTACTGTTCAGTTGCATTTTATTTAATTCAGATCTGCAATTTTGTTTGGAATAAAAGCTAAGAAAATTGCTGTATTTTTTCAGCAAGACGAAAGAGGTAAGCCATTTCAGTGGTTATACTAAACGTACAAAAAATGACATCGTTCTCGTATTGAAATCACCTCAATGATTATACTAAAACTTTTAAAAAAATCTGATGTGTTACACTCACATGACTTTCTCTACTCTTGTACAAACTATTTTTACAAACGCTTATTCTCCATATGCTTCATGTTAATCGAGATATCGAGATGTTAATTTTATTGCTAATTTCTTGTAGATGCAAGGGGAATTGGTAGGCTTTAAGCAACAGTCAAATATTTTAAGAGCTGGTTGCTATGTGGAGTATTCTATTCTCTTTGCATTACCTGGACAAAAAAATCTGATGTGTTACACTCACATGACTTACTCTACTCTTTATTTTTACAAACGCTTATTCTCCATATGCTTCATGTTAATCGAGATATCGAGATGTCAATCCTATTGCTAATTTTCTTGTAGATGCAAGGGGAATATGGTAGATTTTAAGCGATAGTCAAATATTTTATCGCTGGTTGCTATGTGGCGCATTTCATTCTCTTTGCATGTCCAGGACATAAAAAAAATGAATAACGAATTTGAGAAAAAGTAAAGTATTGGAAAATTTAAGGAAATAACAAGCAATATCTCGAAAACGGTTCACTCAACAAAAGAAATGTATATGACATAAGTTGTGTAATTTAACACGATCTACATTTTTTGTGTAGTAAAATTTTGTCTATCTCTTATGGTTTACCAGTTATGCAAAAGTCGTTCACAATGAAGAATACTTTTGGAGACATTCCCAGAAAGTTCGAGATATACATTTCATTTCTCATGACATTATCTTAAACATAAGATATTTTCATCAAAATAGTTAGAGCCATTTTTGAGAAAATTAAAATTTTTGAAAAATGTTCCATGTAAAGGGTAGTCTGGGGTGGGGGGATTTTCTTGAAAACCTTCGTGTCGCATCTCTGGAAGATACTGAACCTAAATACCAAGTTTGGTGTTTATCCGACTGTTCGTTTTTGAGTTATGCTGTTCACAGACACACAGACACACACACACACACACACACACACACACACACACACACACACGGACATGTTTCCAAAAATGCTTGTTTTGGATTCAGGAGGTCTCAAAACATGTATTTCCGGTGAAATCTCGGTATCGAATTTTTGGGTGGAATGCAATGCTTCCCCTACTTACTATACGTAGTAGAGAAAGTAAAAAATGAATAACGCATTCCCATTTGAGAAAAAGTATAAGTATTGGAAAATTTAAGGGAATAACAAGCAATATCTCGAAAATGGTTCACTCAACAAAAAAAATGTAAATGTATTTATGTAATACATAAATTGTGTATTTTAACGCGATCTACATTTTTACTTTCTCTACTACGTATAGTAAGTAGGGGAAGTATTGTATTCCACCCAAAAATTCAATACCGAGATTTCACCGGAAATACATGTTTTGAGACCCCCTGAAGCCAAAAAAAGCATTTTTGGAAACATGTTCGTGTGTGTGTGTCTGTGAACAGCATAACTCAGAAACGAACAGTCGGATAAACACCAAACTTGGTATTTGGGTTCAGTATCTTACAAGGATGCGACACGAAGGTTTTCATGAAAATCCCCCCACCCCAGAGTACCCTTTACATGGAAGATTTTTCGAAAATTTTAATTTTCTCAAAAATGGCTCTAACGATTATGATTAAAATATCATATGTTTAAGATATTTTTATGACAAATAAAATGATATCTGGAAGTTCCTGGGAATGTCTCCAAAAGTATTCTTTATTGTGAACGACTTTTGCATAACTGGTAAACCATAAGAGATAGACAAAAGTTTAATACACAAAAAATGTAGATCGCGTTAAAATACACAATTTATGTCATATACATTTTTTTAGTTGAGTAAACCATCTTCGAGATATTGCTTGTTATTTCCTTGAATTTTCCAATACTTATACTTTTTCTCAAATTCGTTATTCAATTTTATATGTCCTGGATATGCAAACAGATTATAATGCGCCACATAGCAACCAGCGCTTAAAATATTTGACTATCGCTTATAACCTACCATGTTCCCCTTGCATCTACAAGAAAATTAGCAATAAGATTGACATCTCGATATCTCGAGTAACATGAAGCATATGGAGAATAAACGTTTGTAAAAATAGTTTGTACAAGAGTAGAGAAAGTCATGTGAGTGTAACCCATCAGATTTTTTGTGTAATAATAAAATTTTGACTGTCTCTTATGGTTTATCAGTTATGCAAAAGTGGTTCACAACGAAAAATACTTTTGGAGACATTCCCAGAAAATTCGAGATATACATTTCATTTCTCATGAAGGTATCTTAAATATATGATATTTTAATCAAAATCGTTAGAGCCGTTTTTGAGAAAATTAAAATTTTCGAAAAATGTTCCATGTAAAGGGTAATCTGGGGTGGGGGGGTTTTCTTGAAAACCTTCGTGTCCATCTCTGGAAGATACTGAACCTAAATACCAAGTTTGGTGTTTTGTTTATCCGACTGTTCGTTTCTGATTATGCTGTTCACAGACAGACACACACACGCACATGTTTCCAAAAATGCTTTTTTTGGATTCAGGGGGCCTCAAAACACATTTCCGTTAAATCTTGTTTGTGTAGTAAACTTTTGTCTATCTCTTATGGTTTACCAGTTATGCAAAAGTCGTTCACAATAAAGAATACTTTTGGAGACATTCCCAGGAAATTCAAGATATACATTTTATTTGTCATAAAAATATCTTAAACATATGATATTTTAATCAAAATCGTTAGAGCCATTTTTGAGAAAATTAAAATTTTCGAAAAATCTTCCATGTAAAGGGTACTCTGGGGTGGCGGGATTTTCATGAAAACCTTCGTGTCGCATCCTTGGAAGATACTGAACCCAAATACCAAGTTAGGTGTTTATCCGACTGTTCGTTTCTGAGTTATGCTGTTCACAGACACACACACAGACACACAGACACACACACGGACATGTTTCCAAAAATGCTTTTTTTGGCTTCAGGGGGTCTCAAAACATGTATTTCCGGTGAAATCTCGGTATCGAATTTTTGGGTGGAATACAATACTTCCCCTACTTACTATACGTAGTAGAGAAAGTAAAAATCTGATGTGTTACACTCACATGACTTTCTCTACTCTTGTGCAAACTATTTTTACAAACGCTTATTCTCCATATGCTTCATGTTAATCGAGATGTTAATCTTATTGCTAATTTTCTTGTAGGTGCAAGGGGAATATGGTAGTATTTAAGCGATAGTCAAATCTTTTTAGAGCTGGTTGCTATGTGGCGCATTCTATTCTCTTTGCGTGTCCAGGACATAAAAAGAATCTGATGTGTTACACTCACATGACTTTCTCTACTCTTGTACAAACTATTTTTACAAACGCTTATTCTCCATCTACTTCATGTTAATCGAGATAAACATTTGCAGACTTTATCTTATTGCTAATTTTCTTGTAGATGTAAGGGGATAATATAATTACAAGGGCAATTTGGAAATACAGTAGCCTTTAAGCACATACATATCTCTTAATAACTGGTTGCTAGGTGCAGCACCATTCCGTTTCCCACAGATTAATACTCTTTGCATACCAAAGAAAAAGATGAATAACGAATTCCCATTTGAGAAAATAAGTATTGAAACATTTAAGGGAATAACAAGCAATATCTCGAAAATGGTTCACTCAACAAAAAAAAAACGTATATGACATAAGTTGTGTATTTTAACGCGATCTACATTTTTTGTGCAGTAAAATTTTGTCTATCTCTTATGGTTTACCAGTTATGGAAAAGTCGTTCACAATGAAGAATACTTTTGGAGACATTCCCAGAAAATTCAAAATATACATTTCATTTGTCATGAAAGTATCACCAAACTTGGTATTTAGGTTCAGTATCTTCCAAGGATGCGGCACGAAGGTTTTCGAGAAGATCCCCCCACCCCAGATTACCCTTTACATGGAAGATTTTTCGAAAATTTTAATTTTCTCTAAATGGCTAACGATTTTGATTAAAATATCATATGTTTAAATAATTTCATGACAAATGAAATGTATATTTTGAATTTTCTGGGAATGTCTCCAAAAGTATTCTTCATTGTGAACGACTTTTGCATAACTAGTAAACCATAAGAGATAGACAAAATTTTACTACACAAAAAATGTAGATCGCGTTAAAATACACAATTTATGTCATATACATTTCTTTTGTAGAGTGAACCGTTCTCGAGATATTGCTTGTTATTCCCTCAAATTTTCCAATACTTGTACTATTTCTCAAATTCGTTATTCATTTTTTTATGTCCTGGACATGCAATGAGAATGGAATGCGCCACATAGCAACCGGCGTTAAAATATTTGACTATCGCTTAAAACCTACCATATTCCCCTTGCATCTACATGAAAACTACCAATAAGATTGACATCTCGATTAACATGAAGCATATGGAGAATAAGCGTTTGTAAAAATAGTTTGTATACAAGAGTAGAGAAAGCCATGTGAGTGTAACACATCAGATTTTTTTTTATTCAGGGGGACTCAAAACATATGTTTCGGGTGAAATCTCGGTATCGAATTTTTGGGTGGAACACAATATTTTCCCTACCTACTATACGTAGTAGAGAAAGTAAAAAGCATCGTTTTTGCAATGTAATTCAGCTTTCAGACTCATGGTTGTTGTCATTACACAACTATTTCTGAACCTTCGATCTTGAAATAACAATCGTGACAACAGGCATTCGTTAACCTCAATTAAATTATCGGAAAACTATCAGCAGTCGTGCTATTACTGAAGATAGTTACTGCAGGCACTAAAATTACAAGTGTGCCAATGCTTAGACGACCTTTCCCTTAACTTTATGCACCATAATTGCTAGCAAGCATCTTGAACACTTGTTTGTAAGGTGGATTGATAAACAGTTGTAATTATTATTCTTCAAGTGCTTAGTACTGCTTCTGTGCTGCGTAAAATGCTGCTTGAGAAATGAATGGCCTGACGTTAACCTCAAGGTTAATGTTTTATTACTATGTCTACTCGATTGCCTTGAATGTGGTGGTTTTACGTGATATGTGTAATATGTATGTGAATGCAAGCGTTAGGAAATGCGTCTTGTAAAGATATGAGAATCTAAATGAATGACAAGCAAAATAGAGAGAAAGGTATTCGCGCTCGAAATATATTAATCTTTAAGAGCAAAATTTAAAAATTCTACTTGTGGAATACAACTTTTCAATTTCGCGACTCGGTTAGGCCGCCTAAATGAAATGTTTTAAGAAATAAAAGAATGCTTGCTTCACATTGAGAAAGCGTTGTACGGAAGCTCTTCATAACAGTATTAGTTTAGTTATAACGGTATTGGGATTTATTTACATAAATCATAAAATTCTAGAACTCGTCTGGATTAAAACAATTACTGGAGTTAATAACTTATTATGGTATCCTTATTATTTTAAAGTTTCTGACGAATTTCAAAATGTTTTTCTGCACAGGAAGCAGTGAATTTGAAAACGTTTCCACCAATGAGAGAGTTGGTTTGATTTCTTCTACAAGAACTCACCTCTTAACTCAATTTTGATTTTAGGGGGCTCATTTTGCTCTCTTCTTGAATTAAAACCACACATGCTAAATGCTGTACCAGTTTGATCCTATTCAGTTCTTTACTGTAGAGTTGTATTCAACTTTTAGTATTAATTTCACTTAAAGGAATCAAAAGGATATTTCGTGGCAGATGTTTTTGTAAAGAAGTTCACCCTAATGATGGTGCAATATTTAATATACAGGATGAATACGTCGTCTTTGATTTACTACGGATATAGAGGCAATTATACTCCGAAATGAATTGGAGTTAAACGTCAAGAAAAAGTCAAATGTGTGACGTGTGTGATTATGTACTGGTCCCTAAGAAGACTCCTACGAACTCCTAGCTTTAGCCATTTGAAACAATGTGGAGCAGGGTGGCGACGATGTGCATGTGCAGTATTCAGCTGTGGTATAAGCAGGTTAAGCATCCGGGATAATTTAACAACCAATATAGGTGCAACCTTACTATAGAGTTCCGTAAACTCAATACTGTTTGATGTAAAGAAAGATGCCACTGAGCTGCCTAATTTGCTACTATAAACAGAACAATAGTGATGATGGAAAATGAAGTAGGACACATATGAGGGCGGATTGATATGTCAGTGACTTTTTAAAGAAAATATTTTTTTCCAAAAAATCAATTTTATTTCTCAACATAGTCTCCTTTCAATTCAATACACATCCAACGTTTTTCCAATTTTTACTTTCTCTACTACGTATAGTAAGTAGGGGAAGTATTGTATTCCACACAAAAATTCGATACCGAGATTTCACCGGAAATATATGTTTTGAGACACCCTGAATCCAAAAAAAGCATTTTTGGAAACATGTCCGTGTGTGTGTCTGTGAACAGCATAACTCAGAAACGAACAGTCGGATAAACACCAAACTTGGTATTTAGGTTCAGTATCTTCCAGAGATGCGACACGAAGGTTTTCAAGAAAATATCCCCACCCCAGATTACCCTTTACATGGAACATTTATCGAAAATTTTAACTTTCTCAAAAATTACTGTTAACGATTTTGATTAAAATATCATATATTTAAGATACTTTCATGACAAATAAAATGTATATCTTGAATTTTCTGGGAATGTCTCCAAAAGTATTCTTCATGTGAACGACTTTTGCATAACTGGTAAACCATAAGAGATAGACAAAATTTTACTACACAAAAAATGTAGATCGCGTTAAAATACACAACTTATGTCATATACATTTCTTTTGTTGAGTGAACCGTTTTCGAGATATTGCTTGTTATTTCCTTAAATTTTCCAATACTTATACTTTTTCTCAAATTCGTTACTCATTTTTTACTTTCTCTACTACGTATAGTAAGTAGGGGAAGTATTGCATTCCACCCAAAAATTCGATACCGAGATTTCACCGGAAATACATGTTTTGAGACCTCCTGAATCCAAAATAAGCATTTTTGGAAACATGTCCGTGTGTGTGTCTGTGTGTGTGTGTGTCTGTGTGTGTGTGTGTGTGTGTCTGTGAACAGCATAACTCAAAAACAAACAGTCGGATAAGCACCAAACTTGGTATTTAGGTTCAGTATCTTCCAGAGATGCGACACGAAGGTTTTCAAGAAAATCCCCCCACCCCAGACTACCCTTTACATGGAAGATTTTTCGAAAATTTTAATTTTCTCAAAAATGGCTCTAACGATTTTGATGAAAATATCATATGTTTAAGATAATGTCATGAGAAATGAAATGTATATCTCGAATTTTCTGGGAATGTCTCCAAAAGTATTCTTCATTGTGAACGACTTTTGCATAACTGGTAAACCATAAGAGATAGACAAAATTTTACTACACAAAAAACGTAGATCGCGTTAAAATACACAACTTATGTCATATACATTTCTTTTGTTGAGTGAACCGTTTTCGAGATATTTCTCGTTATTTCCTTAAATTTTCCAATACTTATACTTTTTCTAAAATTCGTTATTCATTTTTACTTTCTCTACTACGTATAGTAAGTAGGGGAGGTATTGCATTCCACCCAAAAATTCGATACCGAGATTTCACCGGAAATACATGTTTTGAGACCTCCTGAATCCAAAAAAAGCATTTTTGGAAACATGTCCGTGTGTGTGTCTGTGTGTGTGTGTGTCTGTGTGTGTGTCTGTGTGTGTGTGTGTCTGTGTGTGTGTCTGTGAACAGCATAACTCAAAAACGAACAGTCGGATAAGCACCAAACTTGTTTTATGTCCTGGACATGCAAAGAGAATGGAATGCGCCACATAGCAACCAGCGTTAAAATATTTGACTATCGCTTACAAGCTACCATATATTACCAATAAGATTGACATCTCGATATCTCGATTAACATGAAGCATATGGAGAATAAGCGTTTGTAAAATTAGATTGTACAGGAGTAGAGAAAGTCATGTGAGTGTAACACATCAGATTTTTTATGTCCTGGACATGCAAAGAGAATGGAATGCGCCACATAGCAACCAGCGTTAAAATATTTGACTATCGCTTAAAAGCTACCATATTTCCCTTGCATCTACAAGAAAATTACCAATAAGATTGACATCTCGATATCTCGATTAACATGAAGCATATGGAGAAAAGGCGTTTGTAAAATTAGATTGTACAAGAGTAGAGAAAGTCATGTGAGTGTAACACATCAGATTTTTTTGTCTTGGATATACAAAGAGTATTAATCTGTGGCAAAGGGAATGGTGCTGCACCTAGCAACCAGCTATTAAGAGACATGTATGTGCTTAAAGGCTACTGTATTTCTATATTGCCCTTGTAAATATATATTCCCCATGCATCTACAAGAAAATTAGCATTAAGATAGAGTCCGCAAATCTTTATCTCGATTAACATGAAGTAGATGGAGAATAAGCGTTTGTAAAAATAGTCTGTACAAGAGTAGAGAAAGTCATGTGAGTGTAACATATCAAATTTTTTTACCCTTCCAAAAATATGATTTTTCGAAGTCTGCAAAATAAGAGGTTGTTTCTGCCATTATGTGTTCACTGGAAATGAATTTCTTCCCAACGAGCCAATTTTCAAGTTTGCGAAGAGGAAGAAGTCGCTCGGAGCCAAGTCTAGAGAATATGGTGGGTGAGGTAGCAGTTCGTGGCCCAATTCCACAAATTTTGCAATGCCAATGGCAGACGTGTGCGGTGCATTATCCTGATGAAATAGAACCTTTTTCTTCACCAAATGGGGTCCTTTCTTAAACTATTCCTCTTGAAACTGATCCAGCATTGTGGAATAATATGAATCTGTGCTCGTTTTATCCTTTTGCAGGTAGTGGATGTCTATCACTCCTTGTGAATCCCGCTATCTCTCGACAAAGTCATGGACTTATCAATCCACCCTCGTACATCGAAATGAGAGACAGAAGCGTACTGTGCCTCTAGTCGCGAAGCTGATTGTACACGGCCCCACAGGTAAACAAAACCCAATGCGCCACCTCACTCCACCTAATGGATGCATAGTAAACTTCACTTCACTTCACTTCACTCTTAAGTTGTCCTGGATCCTTAGCCTGACTGTAAGCATAAATAGATTGTCTTCGAGTGGTTTACTATTTTTTACGCAGCGACACATTTCAAATGTTGTAAATCGTACTTGCACTACTTCAAACTGTAATATGATGCATATGATGTTTGCATTGCATTAGAAGTCGGCACGGATTCGGACCATGCCCTCAAGCCGGGTTCGAACTTGATTATAAAAAGTGTTTGTTGGGCTCAGGCTTAAATATAAAGACGAAAGACACTCCTTTATCATTTTCAACATAATATACCTACATTTTATTTGTCATGTAAATACCTTAAGCATATGGTATTTGAACCAAAATCATTAGCACCATTTTTGGAAAAATAAAAAATGAAAACTTTTCCATGTAAAGGGAAAATAAAGACGAAAACATTTAATTGATGACATTTTTACTTTCTCTACTACGTAAAGTAGAGGAAGTACTGCATTCCACCCAAAATTTCGATAGCGATATTGCACCGGAAATACATGTTTTGAGGCCTCCTGAATAAAAAAAGTATTTTTGGAAACATGTCCGTGTGTGTGTGTGTGTGTCTGTGAACAGCATAACTCAGAAACGAACAGTCGGATAAACACCAAACTTGGTATTTAGGTTCAGTATCTTCCAGAGATGCGACACGAAGATTTTCAAGAAAATCCCCACACCCAAGATTACCCTTTACATGGAACATTTATCGAAAATTTTAACTTTCTCAAAAATTACTGTTAACGATTTTGATTAAAATATCATATATTTAAGATACTTTCATGACAAATAAAATGCATATCTTGAATTTTCTGGGAATGTCTCCAAAAGTATTCTTCATGTGAACGACTTTAGCATAACTGGTAAACTATAAGAGATAGACAAAATTTTACTACACAAAAAACATAGATCGCGTTAAAATACACAATTTATGTCATATACTTTTTTTTGGGGGTGAACCATTTTCGAGATATTGCTTGTTATTTCCTTAAATTTTCCAATACTTATACTTTTTCTCTAATGGGAATTCGCTATTCATTCTTTTTTGTCCTGGCAATGCAGAGAGAATGGAATACTGCACATAGCAACCACCTCTTAAAATATTTGACTATCGCTTAAAGCCTACCAATTCGCCTTACATCTACAAGAAAATTAGCAATACGATTAACATCTCGATATCTTGAATAACTTGAAGCATATGGAGAATAAGCGTTTGTAAAATAGTTGTACAAGAGTAGAGAAAGTCATGTGAGTGTAACACATCAGATTTTTTGGTACGCGATGTTGAGATGTCCGGAATAGCACAAATATCGCAGCATGCACACATCCATTGCAGTGCTAATAGTGGCTCGCTTCGGCCAATTCGGATGCATACAGCAGCACGGCAGCTGCAGAGTCCTTCTCCTTCCGTCCAGGACATCCTGGGCAGAGTGCAATAATAGGTGCAGCTTCTGGTCAATAAGGCAGTATGCCACTAATATGCCGCTTACTACTGCAGAATATGTCAGGCTGCATGCCAACTGACACCATTTCTGTTTTGCTAACTTTCACAAACTTGTGTGATTCCCAAATGCTTTAGACGCTTTTAATGGCACTTCAACGCTGTTTTAATTATAGAAAACGATACGAGTTAGGCATACCTTGCATCCCGAACGCAATCTCAGAGATGCTAAAAGAAAGGTAGGTATCTAAATCGTGGCAACAAATATACAACATGGCCATTTACGATGCTCAGCCAAGTTGCAGATGCTAGCCACATTTAAGGTAGATTAAAATCACATCTACCCTGATGCGAATCGAAACCTGGTCTTCCAAGTGACAAGCGGGATACAAGAACCTACCACTACTACTACTGTTATAGCACTCCGTAAACGAAGTACAATCCACTGCCGTGGTCCCAACTTTGTATCATGGTTGCGTTCCTCTTTTATAAGAAATAAAAATAAAAATAGTGCATTTATTTCCTCCTGTCTAGTTGCAAGAATTCCTATGCAATATAATAGAATATTCGCAACACGCAAGATTTCAATAATGAAGTAAGAATATCATCTGTAGCAAGACCTGGGCATCTGAGCATGTGCGGCATCCTACAGCATATCCATACTTTGTGGCAGTAATTTGTATCACAATAATGTAAATGCCAGAGTGATTGTAGTGTAAATAAACATTATTGTATGACATTGATTTGAGATGTTTGTTAATTATAAACATTGTTAGGAAATAAGTTTACACGGCCTCACTGAAACTGGCAATAAGAGCGGGTAACAATGAGCGAGGGGGTGAGTTGTTTATCAATTATTAGAGACAAGCAAATGACGTCAGATTGGCGCGTTTTCTGTAGAAATGGAGGGAATATTTTCTCTAGAGCATATGTTTTCGCAATTTTGATTAGATATAAAAATAGACGCTAATGTTGGCGTGTTTTATTAACCAATAGCAGATCGGTTATAATCTTTAGGCATATCGGGGTGTGGGAGTATAAAAAGCTAAAGTCAGAGGCAGATTTCGTCAGTCCAACAAAAGCATTCGCGGGTAATACGTCGCTCAGTCCAGAAGAAGCATTCGCGTGTAATACGTCGATCAGTTCAACATAAGTATTCGTGAGTTACACGTCGCGTAGTTCAACGGAAGCATACTTGAAGTACACGTCGCAATTCTACAGAATCTCTTGCATCTTAAAGTTTGTTATAAATGTGAAACACGCGAATTAATAATGTGCAGCAAATAAGTGATTATAGTGATATTAGAAAATATAACAGTTTCAGTCTGGCGTGTATCAAGAGTCAATATGTGAACTTAATTAATTGTGACGGTAATAAAAGTGTAAAAATAAATTCTTTTATCAGTGTTATCTTTGAGCAACAAATCCTTTCCGTTTACACACCCTGTTCAAGAGATGTGCTCGCCCGAGAAACAATAGCTAGCCGGAGGACAAAGAGCCCAAATTCAAAATAATAAAACAACAACAGGCGCTCAGAAATAGATAACATGAAGTGACCGCGACAAATTGGCTCCCATACGTGGTGCATATAAACATGGAGCATCTTCCTACTACTAATATAATTCGACTTCAACTTGCTTACTAAAGTGCACTGCATACACTACAAGTCGGATTGCCTGAAGTATAAACGACTTTGAAGACTGATTTTCAGTTTAAACTACTCGTGTACAGATAGCGTTACAGCCTTACATGTACATCGGGGCGATCTACCCTAAACGCGAAAGCTATATGTAGCTTCCTAACATTAAAGATGGGCAAACGCAATCCTGAGACTTCTAAAAGGACTCATTCACCTTGAAGCAGTATTTCATTGCTTATAATATAATTTAGATTCTGAGCGAGGCTAACTGCAGATTTCCGTGAATTCGGAACGGGTAAGTCAAGCTTTTGGACACCCTTGGCGAGGTCATCACCCCGTATACAAAAGAGAGGCAAGCCCTGTATAGCGTCTACTGGCTGGTTTGGAGCCTAACTGTAAACCCCATAGCGCGTGGGTAAAAATTTGTATAAATTGGAGAGAAACGTGAAGCTCGTTTTCTAGTATTTTGTTGATTTCGGCGAGTAGACATACATTCATCGATGCTCCCACGAGCACGTGTTCGAGATGTGAGCATAAGTTAAAGATACTAATATTCCGGGAGCATTTAAGTATTTTATATATCGCCGTGATAATTGGGAGCGAGTTTTGCTTTTATTTAGTGAATGGGAAAATAAGTTTACGCCACTATTCCCGTAAAGCTCTCAGTTAGCCTTTGCTCCGAGATCATTCTTGCCTGTAAAATGAATCGTCAATAAACTGTGAATCAACGCAAATCGTAGTCTTCATTCCAACGTGGTAAACCTAGTCACCCTGCAGATAAGAGCTACTCATTGGGAATTTGAGCAGACAGCCTCAACCTTTACAGTCCGTTGAGTGTATACTAACGTGCATAAAAGGTGGCCAATAGTGGAACGCAGCTGTTTATGATGGTACTGACAAATCTAGCTCCACCCTATGCCAGCGTGACCTTCTCTAATCCTGGAATATAATTCCAGTCACTGGATTGGCAGGGTACTTTACTTCTACCAAAGTGTGACCGAAATGCCGAAGGGTAACGTTACAAGCTAGTTGTCCATGTTCTCACTAGCGGAGTATCGTTAAGGCAATGCTTCGTTGAATTTTGGCTTAAAAATATAATATAATACAAACGTTGAAGAAAGAATAAAGGTAAGAACGTTTTGTTTTCTGTTGTTTTAATACGCTTAAACCCTATATTTTCATGTTACCCTGCAGATAAGAGCTACTCATTGGGCATTTGAGCAGACAGCCTCAAATTATTTGGAGCGCCATCGAGGGGCCACGACGCTAGGAACCACTACGGATATGCAAGCACGAGGACCACAGTTCGAAGCAGAGGAAGGCAACCTCCAGGAGCTGGAATGAGCACGTGGTAACCACACCGGAAGGACTACGTTTCCAGACAAGAGGAAGGCGACTCCCGGATCGAATACGAGCACGTGGCGACGAACTGAAGAAAGAAGACAACGTATCTGTGAGTGTAATAGATATGGAGAAGATGTTTTGTAAGTAACTATAATTCGTAATATTTTGCACATCTCATGCTGCTTAGGAGTAGGAAATCAACTAAACTGGAGGCTGATAGGCAAATAGAATTAGTTGAGGACTCATCTGAGGTTGAAACTAGTGTAAATTGTAATAGTAGCATGCCAGATGTGACCTTAAATTTAGTACGAATGTTACGCGAGGAATTCAGGAAAATGGAAGGAAAGTTACAGAAAAGCCATAGTGAATTAGGTGAAAGATTAGAACAAACCCAGAACAAAATTAGTTTAGAATTCAGCAAAAAGGTAGAAGAGAAACTAGAGGAAACACAGCAAAATTTGAGTACAGCATTAGGAAAGTTAGAAAAAGGGCAGGAACTTTTAGAAAAGAAAATAGCTAATATACGAGAAGTGCAGAACAGCCTCAATGAAGAGATAGGTAGCGTGAAGAAGGATGTTGAGCACCTACAGAGTAATGTGCATGCAGAAATAAGTGGATTTAAAAATGATAGTTTTAAGTTTCAAGAGAAGGTGAACGCTGATGTGAATTCAGGGCAGGCACTTATGATGAAAAAGCAGGAGATTTTAGAAGAAAGAATGCAACAGGAGTTATCAGCAATTAAATTAAATGTTGAGAGTGAGAATTCCGCGCAAATGGCGGAAGTTAATTTAATTAAAACTACGATGCAAGCCCTGAATGCAAATCAGCTTGAAACTGGTAAAGAAATTGTTGCATTACAGCAAACAATAACTTGCTTGGTTAAGGGTACAAACTGTACAATTAACAATAACGCTGACACAGCTGAGAGAGTTGAAGAGAGTGTCGTCACAAACACCTCACCCTCTCAAACTTTCAGCGGAACCAGCCCTACGCAAAGCAGGTGCACTATTGTGGCAGCAGGTAGTATCCCTTCCGGTAATTTGTGGCCGACCCATCTTATGAATGAACTGGTATTGCCCACGTTTTTAGAGGAACAGGGGGACAACCCAAAACAATTTGTGCAGGAATTGGAAGATTATTTTAGGATAAAGCAAATCCCGGAAGACATGAAAATGATTTTGGTCAGGAAAAGTTTGAAAGGACGTGCGATGCATTGGCTAAAGTTAACTCTTGAGGGGTGCAGTAATTTTGAAACCTTTAGGCAATTGTTTCTTGCTAGATATTGGGGATCTGGGCAGCAAAACGCAATTAGGTTAGAGCTTTCAAATGGAGCATATGATAGTAGGAAAGAAATAGGTATGGTATACTATTTTTAATGATAGGACGCAAAAGTAAGCTTTTAGACCCGCCAATCTCGGACAGGGAACTGATTTGTTTAGTAGCTAATCACTTCCCGGACCATATCAGGAACCATCTTGTTGTAGCAAAGCCTACTAATTTTGCTGAGGTTATCGATCTCCTGACTGTGTTTGATATACAGAGACCAATTAGCAGGAACTATAGAGAAAATTCGGGCCATGACACAAGAAGTCATTTAAATCGAGAGAACGCGCGAAGCGGTAACTCGAGGCAATTTGGGGCGGGAGCACAGCCTTATCAGAACCAAAGGAGACCACAAGAGCATAGAAATAACCGGACAGTACACGTGAATTGTATAGGAACTGGACCGCGGAGAAATGGGCATAGGCCAAGACCAAGGGGATATTTACCGCATTGGTTGCGCGATAGAGGCTACCCACAAGGTTTTCGGAATTCAGATGTTGTCAGATCATACAATTCACAGTATGCGGTACGTCAAAATGGCGGCGGGCAAATGGAGGACCCAACGAATTCCGGTGGAAGAAACATGAACGAGCGGCGCAACTCGGGGAACTTTGATGCACTAATTAATACAATTGATCAGAGAAACGAGCACATTAATCAATTATTAATACAGCCGGCAGAAAACTCTACT
Source organism: Deroplatys truncata (assembly GCA_030765065.1). Lineage (NCBI taxonomy): Eukaryota > Metazoa > Arthropoda > Insecta > Mantodea > Mantidae > Deroplatys > Deroplatys truncata. The sequence goes on along the minus strand of CM060981.1, from coordinate 261,706,443 downwards.
CCCGGCAATTCGAGGGCCTAAACAGTGCCGGGTATATAGGTGGATATGTCCAAGGGCCCATCAATGTTCCGAGACAGGAAGTAGACGCGCCGACCCATAACAAAGACGCTCGGAAAGATAGCAGAATTGCCGAACCTCCTAGGGTAAACGTGAATATAGCGCGAATAAAAGTAGACGCTTTGGTTGATTCGGGGGCAGCGAATGCTTCTACAAAAGTCCTGAAATAATCTTGAATTCTTGCAAATAAAAAAAAAGGAAGAAAGGAATAGATTGTTAATATATATATATATATATATATATATATATATATATATATATATATATACGGTGAAGGTAGCGAGTAATCTTAAGCTCTAAAGTATACTTCCTTTTATTGAACAAAAAAGGAAATATTTTTTATGAAGATAAATTACAGTTGACTGATGCGTTTGCTTCTTAAAATGTATGGGAAGCACTATCTTCTGGCCAATGGGGCATTTGCTTATTAAACAAAACAAAAAATGTAATAATTACAGTAAATAAAATATCAATGATGTTAATTGGAATAACAGATGTAATGAGAATGTATGTATATATGTATATGTATGGTGTGAGTATGTGTTATTAATTTTTTATGAGCATATACTGTGTAGTGAACAGTGTGACGTCACAGGTCGAGTGATCAGTGAAGTGAATAGTGCTTATGTAAATTATGCACTTAAGCCGCTAGTGTAACAATAAGGAATGGTGAAATAAGGTAAAATCGTTCTCCTACAGTGTCAGTGTAGTACAATTAACAAAAAGAGTTGTGTGTAATGCTTGGCCCGAGAAACTGGAAGAAATCTCAGCGATAAATTGCAAATAATATGCTTCCTTTATTGAGATATTTCAGATCATTTACTTAGTTATATAGTGCTAAAAGAGTATTTCTTTCATACAACAATGGTTTTATCTTTCCCTCATATAATGTATTGGTTGCTAGTGATTTCATTGTAGTGTGATTTGTATGTTCTTTGTATTCCTGTTATTTTGTTTTGGGGCAGTACATTCATAGAATCCCTTTCCAAGTATGAAGAAGTGATTCCATGAATGGAGCATATGAAGCAGTATTTCATTGCTTATAATATAATTTAGATTCTGAGCGAGGCTAACTGCAGATTTCCGTGAATTCGGAAGGGGTAAGTCAAGCTTTTGGACACCCTTGGCGAGGTCATCACCCCGTATACAAAAGAGAGACAAGCCCTGTATAGCGTCTACTGGCTGGGTTGGAGCCTAACTGTAAACCCCGTAGCACGTGGGTAAAAATTTGTATAAATTGGAGAGAAACGTGAAGCTCGTTCTCCACGTTTCTCTCCAATTCCATCAGCTTGCTCCCGATCGTCTCAAAAGTTTTTGAGCGATTGCTCCTCCCCCGCCTTACACCTCTTTTCGAAGATAGGCATCTCCTCCCGGATCATCAGTTCGGTTTTCGTCGGGGACATTCCACGACCCTGCAGCTACTGCGATTGGCAGAGAAGGCTGCCCTGGGCTTCCAGGAAAACTTCAAAACCATGGCAGTGCTGTTAGACGTGGAAAAGGCCTTCTCCACAACGTGGCACCAGGGGCTATTGTACAAGCTCAAGGAAGCAAACATCCCTCCCCCCTACCTCACCCTGATTGGCAGCTTCCTACGGGATCGCACTTTCAGGGTGCGGGTGGAGGGGCGGCTATCCTCAGTCAGACCCATAGCGGCCGGGGTTCCGGAAGGCAGTGTACTGTCGCCGTTACTCTTCGCTGCCTACATGTCTGACTTCCCCATGGAACCCAGCACTGTTACGTGCCAATATGCCGACGAAAAATAAAATTGAGTTTTATTTATGGACGCTCTTTAACTACTATGGTTCTTAGCGTCCCATTCTATATTGGGCGTGAAACACCTGTAATTTTGCTCAGAGGCCTCTTTATCAGGCTTGAGGTTCTTTTACGTGCCGTAAATCTACGACACGGGACCACCGGCTTTACTTCCCTTCCGAAGGAAGCCGTGCTAACGATTTTTACACCCGAAAAAATCCATCGCCCTCCGCCGGGTTTGAACCCGCGACCTTGGGAACTAGAGGCTAGCACGGTACCACCAGTCCACGGAGGACGACAATATGCCGACGATGTCCTCATATTGGCACAGAACAAGAATGTCCGTTACTGCTTCCCTCCACTACAGAGACAGCTCCAGGCCATCGGCAGATGGAGTGAAAAGTGGAGAATGGCCATTAGCCCGCAGAAGAGCTCAGCTCTCCTGCTCGCTAAGGTTCATGGCTGGCGGCCAGAGAGATCCCTGCGGTTGAGGCGGAGAAGGATCCCTTGGGTCCGATCCGCCAAATACCTAGGGGTTCTGCTCGACCGCGGCCTCACATTCACTCCTCATGTCAAGGCTAAGGCCAGCCTAGGTCACGCCGCCCTTCGGCAGTTGTACCCCATCTTCCACTCAACAATGCCTACCCACCTTAAACTGCGTCTGTATCGGGCGATTATTCCGCCACTAATTCTGTACGGCTGCGAGGTCTGGGGCTCGGTGGCTCCGTCCACTATGCGCAGACTCCAGACCGTGCAGAACAGGGCACTAAGGATGATCTACGGCACAGATCGCAGATTCCCGTCACACATCCTTCACTCCCAATCAGGACTCCCCTACATTGTGGATGTTGTACGAGAAAGAGCTCGTACAATTTACACAAAGCTTGCACCTCATCCCAACCGACTGGTTAATGTGCTTGGCCAATATGACCAACGCCAGCCGAGGCGACGAAGAAGCTACCGCCTCCCCAAGGATGCCCTTGGCCCATAACTGCCACTTCATCCTATCTACTACACGCACCCCAAGTTAAGCAGCATTGAGACGGGCCACGGCTGGTTGGGTGACCACTCAGCCGCACCACTCGACTGCTTTCCTTGGTACCCTCACACCAAAATACCCATTCCCATCGGCCCCCGCTAGATGGCACTGCTTAACTGACGGTCCAGCAAGCGGCCGCCAAGTTAAGCAGCATCGAGCTCGGTCACCGTCTGGTCGCTTGTCCGCCCAGGCAGTATCACCGACCCGAGCCAATAGCAACACAAGGGGCCAGCAACCGCCATCATCATGTAGACATCGACAAAAACGCTTGCTATTTGACCAATCTTTATCACCGCACGGGTAAATCCGTAACTAAACGGATAGGTACCGTGGCGATTAACCTTCCGCCCGAGTAAACTCGGGCGACCTGTTCTTGCTCCTGGCTCCTGGCTCGTTCTCTAGTATTTTGTTCACTTCGGCGAGTAGACATACATTCATCGATGCTCCCACGAGCACGTGTTCGAGATGTGAGCATAAGTTAAAGATACTAATATTCCGGGAGCATTTAAGTATTTTATATATCGCCGTGATAATTGGGAGCGAGTTTTGCTTTTATTTAGTGAATGGGAAAATAAGTTTACGCCACTATTCCCGTAAAGCTCTCAGTTAGCCTTTGCTCCGAGATCATTCTTGCCTGTAAAATGAATCGTCAATAAACTGTGAATCAACGCAAATCGTAGTCTTCATTCCAACGTGGTAAACCTAGTCACCCTGCAGATAAGAGCTACTCATTGGGCATTTGAACAGACAGCCTCAACCTTTACAGTCCGTTGAGTGTATACTAACGTGCATAAAAGGTGGCCAATAGTGGAACGCAGCTGTTTATGATGGTACTGACAAATCTAGCTCCACCCTCTGCCAGCGTGACCTTCTCTAATCCTGGAATATAATTCCAGTCACTGGATTGGCAGGGTACTTTACTTCTACCAAAGTGTGACCGAAATGCCGAAGGGTAACGTTACAAGCTAGTTGTCCATGTTCTCACTAGCGGAGTATCGTTAAGGCAATGCTTCGTTGAATTTTGGCTTAAAAATATAATATAATACAAACGTTGAAGAAAGAATAAAGGTAAGAACGTTTTGTTTTCTGTTGTTTTAATACGCTTAAACCCTATATTTTCATGTTACACTGCAACTTATTTAATGTCAGTTTCCTTATTGTCATTCAATGGCGGCAATAACCTTAAGCTTTGTCTCCATGTCGCTGATGAAAGCTGTCATATAAATTTCTTCTCATAAATGCAAATGATTCTTCATTGCGAATTATGTTATACTGGTTCCTTGTGTATCAATCGTAGTGAAACTCCTTCGTAGAGGCGGTATCCGAACCTCCCCTTCATTCCACATCGATAATGACATCGATCACTGGTTCGTTTTTGTATCTCTGAATTGTTTTTCAGGCCAGCCACATAAGAGAATTGCACCGGCTGGGTGGAGTCAACGGTTGGTTACTTAAAGGTGGAAACCTTACGGGGAGAAACACTATTCCGATAGAAGGGAATGGGTCACTTTTTATGCACGTCAGTGTACCTGGTTTTGTCGGCGTTGGATGCTTTTGGCATGTCTAGCCATTAGATGACAAGCACTGTAAGCTCGAATTCGCGCGAAACAAAATTATACCCTACTGCTCTTCTTGCCCATTTTAATCAACTGTGATTAATGTATTGCTTTATAGTATAAACACAGTATGTGAATCGTAATTATACCACTGGTGTTTGTTTTCGGTTTGCTTCACCAAGGAATTGTTGATGCCGGGTACTCTGGCTGAATCGTTTTGCAGTATGCTTCTGTTTAATGAAGGAATGGTTTAATGAATCGCTGAATGTCTCTTCTGCAATCGCCTGAAATTTAAATATGAAATTAATTATAGATCCGTTAACTAAAGAGATATGGCCATTTATAGAATAATTCTCTTGCAATACACGTTAAAGTCTAAGACAAAATCAGAGGAGCTCTTCAGGATGATGGATGAGCAATACTAATGAAGAACGGGATTTGTAATTGAAGTTCTCAAAGTTGGAAAAGAAAATTAACTTCTTAAACTTCTTAAGCGCGGTTAAAGCCTTAACCCTAAGCATTTAAACATGAGTAATGATGTAACAAGTCTGCTATATAGTCTCAGAAGTTGTGAAAGGCTATGGGATAGGGGTTACGCGGTGGTGAACAACTATTTCCACACACGCCATTGGAGTTCTCCTCTAAGTAGGAGAGGGCAGCGTGACATTTGTGGTTCATTTTCCAGTCGTGTGTGCTACGCTGCGCTGAATGTAGTTAAAATAGGCACTAGACTGAATTAGATGATTTAGCAATTGGGCAATTGACTGTCAGGTGAAACAAGAGAAAATCTGCCAGGCTCCGCTTGGTACACCACAAATTCTGCTGAGGGGGCAATGAGCATGGACTCGAGTTACCTTTGTGGAGATCACAATAATTGATAGCTGTTATTTTAAACTAGCCATGTGTAAGTAGTAAGTTCCAGTCATAATTATTATTTTAACCCACCATTATGTGATGCTGTGTATTTTTGTACCTTATTGGCTTATAACAGCAGATGAATAGGCATAGGAATGTTCAAGCATTAAAGCCGGATGAAAGGAAATTAGGTTGAACTGTTACCGAACTTTACGCTGTGATGTTGTACATAACAAACAGGGATGCCCAACCTTACAGAGAGAGGGGATGGCGGGAGCCTTTCTTCTCACTCATTCCACTCGTGCTGCCAAGTATTGATACTTGACTGATTTAGCTTGTCATTCCTTCAAATGGGAAGAACTATGGACTTTAAAACTTAGCTCTTAAGAGAACAGGTTGAGTTTCATCAACCCCCCATCCCTCGTACAGTCTGTTGACGCGGGCAGACCAATCACGAGACCGCGTTTTACCTGCGGTCAGTGACATGGATGCCGTCGTGTACGCTCTATATATTGATGATGGTTTAAGTGTAACTGCTAAACTTGAAACAACTGCTTAAAATTACACTAATTTGAGTTTTATTTTGGACGCTCTTTAACTGCTATGGTCCTTAGCGTCCCATTCTGTATTGGGCGTGAAAGACCAGTAATTTTGCTCAGAAGCCTCTTTATCAGACTTGAGGTGCTTTTACGTGCCGTAAATCTACGACACGGGACCACCAGCTTTACTGCCCATGCTAAGGATTTTTAGGCCCGAAAAAATCCATCGCCCTCCGCCGGGTTTGAACCCGCGACCTTGGGAAATAGAGGTTACCATGGTACCCCTAGGTCACAGAGGGCGACACGGGGAGGTAGTAACTAATGAGGCGCAAAATAAAATAGATTGAAATATCTTTAAGTTTTAAACACTAATAAAATAAAGCTTGTGAGTATAATGCTAATAACAAGTTTTGTTACTGAATCGGATGAATAATTAAGAAGTCATAACTGTTTTTCGCTAGTATTATCCGTGAAAGTAAACCGGTTAGCACTAGAAATACTTTCGACCGCAATGCTAAAGCAAAGACACAAGTTTGTGTACTGTTAAAACTCTTACTTATTTGATTTTTTATTAACACTCCCAAAAAAAGTAATTTTTTAGGTTTTCAAAACCTCATAACATGTAATTTGTACAAGGAGAAAAGAAAAGTGAGGGCGATCGAGGGAGGATGGATAGTGAGAGGAAAGAAAGGTAAACGGAGATGTGTCCAAAAGTGAGAGAGGGAGAAACTGAGAGAGAGAGAGAGTAAGAGTCACAGAGAAGAACGTTTAGCTGGATTTTCTACTAGTCTTGAAATAAAGGAGCTACCATTTTAAATGCTTCTAAATAAAAATAGTCTTAAGTTTTCTAATTGCTTACCTGTATAACATTATAAAAGAGAATATTAGTATGCCGGGGGATCGATTTTGATAATTCTTTCACTATTTAAAATCAATTTTCGTCCCGAACGGACATAGGATATTAAAATAGTTTCTAATTTAATCTTCTAAAACTTTAGAAGCTTTAAATGTTGCATATTATTTCTCATACATTTTCTTTGGAATTAAAGATTACATTTTGTGTGGCGTCAAAACTTTTATTGCAAAATTTATTATGTAATGATTTTAATTTTCCAGCTATCAATCCTGTATTAAATTATTAAAACCTAATCCAAAGCTTATAAGAAAAGGCTCTTTACATCAGTACATCCACCTGCAAAGAACGTATACTAAATTTCACATGCTATTTTCACCCACATATGCGCACGTCTATTTAAAGATCGCATTCGGTCATTTAATTTGTCATAAGGGTAAACGCAATCGGCTCCTGATTCTACAGTGTCTGTCCATACACATTTTTAAAAAGTTTATTCCTCGAAATTTTGTCGAAAATTCAGTACCACCAACACCACCTAGAGAGAGAAGGATTGAGCATTAAAATAAGATGGCCGCTCATGTAGGCTATTGGTTGCAGATTAGTTTAGCCATTAAAAGTTCTTAGGATATATTTAAAAAGAATATGTCTCCAGTGAAGGAAAATGTAATTCACCTACCTAAACGTGCTGGATTATAAAAACAATGTATCACAAACATTCACCTTTAAAATTGGGCATATGTGTTAATAAAATCAGCTACTGCTCACAGCATTGCACTTGAAATGGTAAGATGGAAAAGCAAAACATTGAACTTTTTGGAAAACTTAAACCAATATGCGCATTTTGTTCTCTAAAATCTATGCTGGTTTAAAGAAAAATTATTCCTTAAGGCTAGCTCTATAAGAAATAGTCAGAAAGTTCAGGGAAACTAAAATATATATTCTAAATTTCCCTATCTCTGGACACAAATTTAGATTTACCTCCAAAGAGTAAAGTCTAACAAGTTAATTTCATAGTGGTGGTAGTAGTAGTAGTAGTAGTAGTAGTAGTAGTAGTAGTAGTAGTAGTGGTGGTGGTGGTGGTGGTGGTGGTGGTGGTAGTAGTAGTGGTAGTCCTAGTGGTCGTAGAGGTGGTGGTGGTGGTGGTGGTAGTAGTAGTAGTAGTCGTAGTAGTAGTAGTGGTGGTGGTGGTGGTAGTAGTAGTGGTGGTGGTGGTGGTAGTAGTAGTGGTAGTCCTAGTGGTCGTAGAGGTGGTGGTGGTGGCAGTAGTAGTAGTAGTAGTGGTGGTGGTGGTGGTGGTGGTGGTGGTAGTAGTAGTAGTGGTAGTCCTAGTGGTCGTAGAGGTGGTGGTGGTGGTGGTGGTAGTAGTTGTAGTAGTAGTAGTAGTCGTAGTAGTAGTAGTGGTGGTGGTGGTAGTAGTAGTGGTAGTCCTAGTGGTCGTAGAGGTGGTGGTGATGGTGGTGGTGGTGGTGGTAGTAGTAGTAGTAGTAGTAGTAGTAGTAGTAGTAGTAGTAGTAGTAGTAGTAGTAGTAGTAGTAGTATCATTATTGGTATTGTTAAGTTATATCACACTGATACCCATTAGTCATGTTATCAAGGATATTAGTTTGTCATTACTTTTATTGTCTCACCTCAGAATTAGAAGGGGGACAGCCCCAAAGAAAACTCCCCTCCCTCAAATACAAAATAAAGCACAGTATAAATCTGAAAAGTACGGTTCAAAAATAAAGCCATATACATAACAAAATAAATATATTAATCCTAAAATAAAAATAAAAGATACTTTGGCATATTACAAATAAATGCAGCATGGAAGTTTGTCGCTATGATTTGCACATAAAATGCAGAAGAGCATCGGAGATTGCTATCTTTTTTATTATAGGTATTATTTCACACGAAGCTGTATAATAGTTATTTACGAACATGTGCACAATTCATTAGCTTATAGCACAAGAGAATACTGTGGCGTATTATTAATTTCATTGTCATTATCAGACGCACTGTTGTGCTATTGTTGTTACCAGACGTAGCATCATTGGGTCTATTTAGTTATACTTCGGCTTAACGGTCTTTCCTTTCGGTGCGGACCACGACAAATGGAAAGATCTTTTGAAACTGTCTGGTATGACGTCAACCCTGTCTGGTTTTGACTAGAGACTGTTGGTGGGGGGAAAAGAAGCGTCACTTCAGTGGAAGCGGTCGTTGGAGCCAGACGTGTGTGTGGCCGGTCTACGGTTTAGTGGCATCTCCCCCCACCATATTTCCTTTGTTCATTATGTAGAATCGCTAAACGTTTTGTGAATAAATCCCAGGTATGTGAAGATAATTTGTGTTATGGATTTTGTACAGTAAAAACCCACGCCTTCCTCATAACCTCCACACCACGTAAGTATACCCCCCTCAATGTGCGTGCTGGATACTCAAAATTAATTTAATTTTCATGTGACATTTAGGCCATCTACTCAGCATGTAACAATACTTAGCTAATTTCAGCGAGTGGCGTACGAAATACGGATGAGCACGGGATGCATACAACTTTTTACAGAGTCCTGGTATTATCAACTATAGTAAACTATAATATTAAACTTAATTTTCATATGAGGAAAAGAATGACGTTCTGTTTGCATAGCGACAGTGATAAGCTTTTTCGTTTATTTACAGTGACAAGCTTGTTTTGTTTGTTTACTTTTAAAATTAATATGGAAAAACATTGCTGTAGAATCATTTAAGAAAACTTAAGAAGCTGAAGCGCTATTCCACAAAACATAAGAGATTAAGAACAACTTTAGAAACGAGCAGGTATTACAGCTTTACACAACAGAGCTGATAATTATTTTAACTTTCTGTGTATTAATAATGAATCATGTAATTCTGAAATTTAGATGAAATAGCTCTATTCGTTTTATGCCTTCAACGTTCTACTCTACGTATTCGAAGCTGAAAACAGTGATTAAAGTAAAGGAAAAGCTCGACTTTTTAAAGGAGTTCTAGCGTACCAGACGAAGGATATTCAGCAAATAACAGAGAATTGCATAAGCGAGAACTATAATAACCTATATTAATAGCTGAAATGAGTCTTAATAACTGTGATGTTGGCTGGTTAGCATTCAATGAACATTTCGACTGTCACTTATACATGGCAAACGTTTGGTTCTTTGGGACCTGATGCAACTCTTCCTAAGCAACCTTTATGGCACCCGTGCTATAAAAGGACAATTGTGTCCTGTTTTGACCATAAAAAACCTGTTTTATCATGCTAGGCTGCATAAACATATATCACCATAGGCAAAGTGACTATAAAAGTTAAGGCTACATAAATGAAGTCATAAAGACATGTTAATAGTTTTATTTCACCTTGTACTGTAATCGGAACAACAACGCGGAGATTTTAAAGCATGCGCAAAAAGTGGCATGCATAATTTTACTCCTTGGATGTATTACTTAACAGTTTAGTACATCTTACCTATTATTATTATTATTATTATTATTATTATTATTATTGGAATTAATTGCTGTGTAGAAGGACAGCCGTGTGTTGGACAGGTAGAATCAGATGACTGAAGAATTCAATGTCATAGCCGGGATTTGAACCACGGATCTCCCGATCTCCGTCCGGTTTTATTATTATTATTACCTATTATTTTTATTATTATTGAATATGGAATACAGCAAAAGGAACCCTACTTTACAATGTACATTAGGGCTATAATTTGACATAAATAAGAAACAAAATAGCACATTGAAGGAATTTAGGAAGCAAGTCTACGAAAAATGTGATGAATGAATGTTAGAACTCTTTGTAATATGAATATCTCTTCTACATCCCTTGAATATCTGGCAGAGTGGTTTTGAAGGTTCCAAGTTACAATACTTGAAAGGACAGTTTAAAACATGTATTTTTCTTCCATACAATGGGCATTCAAATAGCAGATGGTCTACAGCAAGGGTGGCGAAAACGACTTCCTTCCGCGAGTCACCAAATATGCAACACGCACGGCGTCACTCAGTAGCATGTGAAAATCAAACGGACGGTTGCAGAGAGGGAACGTGCGCCTGCGTATCAAAATAACTCGCGAGTCACGTTTTCGCCACCTCTGGTCTACAGTATGAGGAGATTCACAAAAGCACAAGTAACCATCTACGACATTAATTTTAAAACACTTGAAGTAAACGAACCTGTTAGGCACAAACGCTTTGCACTGGAGTCGATGGTGGACTCCAGGGGAAAAATATATCTCTCGTGACAGAAATACACCTTATCTAACACAAGTTGTAAATATTTCAGTTGCTCTGCCGCTTTTAGGTGTTTCGTATAATTAACATTTTTGCAGTAACCTTAGAAAAACAAAAGGCATAAGATATGTGTAGATCAGTGCGATAAAGACCGAAGTGATGCATTTTTATTCACAAAACAATTTTAAAAGATTTTCTAAATGACTAAATAATAATGTCTCATGCGCAGGATGAGTAATGGGATCTTCATGCCGAAAGAAAAACCAAGGTATTTGAGGTTCATCACGACATACCTCTTGAAGAATTTCTGTAAAACATGCGTATTGTGTACGAAATATGCATCTAATTCCGAAGCGAGAAATTTGGTAGAAACCTTTTATAAATTGTTTAAAATTATGTCATAATGAACACGTTTTCAAATAATCCAAGAGAGAGTAGCATCTCTCGAAACAATGTGATTGCCCCACCCCACCCACCTTTTTTCTCAAAGGATTTAAAGCGCCATCAGCGGAAGAAGAACTCTAAATTAGTCAGTGACCCGCAAGTGTACTTCTGGCGAAATTTGAGCTTACTTCTTTGATGTGATATTTTATATTAAACTATTTTATAAAGGGTTTGAAGGAAGGTGATTATTTCGATCAAAAGGAAAGGCTGAAGTTATCGAAAAGTTAATTGGATTGCTGTATTTAAAAAAGCCAAATAAATGCCTGTTGAAACGAGCACTGCTGCCAAATAATTCTAACCTATTGCCAACTTACAAAAGTGCATAATATTCCATGTACTATCATTCATTTAACATGCTGATAATTGTGTTATACACAATACTGAACTTAAAGAAACCAAAGTTTGAAATAAAGATTTTTAAAGGGCATACTTAAAAAGCGTATAAAAGGAGAAATACTTTTGGTGCAGCAGTCAATTGCGCAAAGGAGCAACAGGCCAGGGATGGCCGCCTCCCAGAGTTGGCAAGGCTTAGGGCAGTGTCAGACAACTGAATGATCTGTGACGTCGGAGAATGAAACTCTTCTTGCCCCTGACTGTCAGCTAGGAACTCAGTGACATGTGTAGGGTAAATGAGACAGGGGAAAGGTCAGCGGAATAAGAGGAATGTATGCTATGTTTTGTATAGCATAAACAGAGCCTGGCCTTCCCTTTCATTCGTATCCTACGAATCCCCGAAACTGTGTATAACGTCACACTTCTGTAGCACCCAATTCAGGCGTCTCTGATTCTTGATATGAGAGAGAGAGAGGGAGGGAGAGAGAGAAAACTGAATTTTATTCACTCAAAAACTTGAGGGAAAAGTCACACTTCTTGCACTGCGCCTTTAGACAATTTATCTTAAGTGCGTATACTTGGTACATATCAAACTTTTGACAGTCTTTAACACTCTCTGTACTTTACTACTAAATTTAGAACTTCACTCTATTTCATATCACTTACTTTCTGTCAGCTGAAACTATTACGGGGACTCCATACACATCCCATAACAGTCAATCTAATTTTGAAATTTTAAATAAACGAGCATAGAAATCTGGCAAAAATGGACATTTGGAGTGCATGCTCAAAAAATCTTAAGTATATGCTTTAAAAATCCACTTCCGTTTTAATGTTGTGGACGCTTCCGGCTCCACATAATACGTTACGATCCTACAGTTAAAAGGTTTTCACTTTCAAATTTAATACTTAGTAATTTTTTTCCTCGGGCACTTTTGCTCGTTACCTATGTTCCACATGATGGAATTTTTATTCGGTTCCTTTGAGGCTTTTAACACACATTCCAAAATCTCGAACGACATACATTTTATGTGCTGCAAAAGAGTTTCGGTTTATTGTTTTAAAGCCAATGGAAGTTCAAAATAAAGTACCCACACAGTGATAATTTTTAAAAATGTATTTTTATTTAAATTAAAACGTAAAGGTTTCTGTAATGATTTTACAGAAACGCTTAACGATTTTAATCGTAATGATTAATTAACATGGATATTTCGAACACAAGTTATTTTACAAATTTAATTCTGTAGGATATTTAGTATAGTAATAAAACTCTTTTTTGAAACGTAACATGAAAACTAAAACATAAATAAAACTGATCGATTGCATAAGGTAAACTTAAGATTAAATGTCTAACTAAAAGCTTCTGATTATAAGATTTCGCGATATCAGAAGGCCACGCTGTTCCAGACGTTGCTTCACTGGCCACTGCCAATACTACATGTCCTGTGCAGTAAACCATCACAACACGGCAGAAATTGACGTTCCGGCCAGTGGCGATGGTTTTAAGGACGTTTGTCCGAAGGCCAAGACGATCTTATTAACAAGCATTTTTGTGAGCGGGCAATGCACTGGGACAGCTGTACAGACGGAGCAAATGACGGCTTTCCAGCAATTTGCCACGCAAAAAGTTCCACTAGCTCTCCGGGACATACACTTTGTCGTGCATTCCGCTTGAAATACGATTTTCTCTGTACACCGAAAAGGAAAAAAAATAATACGACTATGTGAAGGTTCCAGCTTAATGGAAGCTGCAATGCATACCAGGAATTGTTAACTTTTACGAGCATAACGCACCAGTCAGTAACCACTTCAGGTTTAAAACAGGAAGGGATAAAACATAGATTATCTTCAATAATACGAATGCTAATAGTTTTTCTGTAATTTAAATGGGTTAACGAATGCCTGTTATCATGATAATTATGTCGAGTCCGAAGTTCGAGACAACAAGCATGAGTTTGAAAGCTCAATTAAATTACCTAAGAAAAATTATAAGCATGAAGGGGATTCGGTAAGATAATTACATACGATGCCAGAACGAAGGCATTATTTGTATTTTTAGTATAATCAATGAAGTGATTACAATGCGTGAACGATACCTTCTTTTTTGTACTTCTACTATAATCACTGTAGGGTTACAATACGAAAACGATATCATTATTTTATGCTTTTTGTATAATCACTGAAGCGGCTTACTGTTTCATCTTTTATATTCCAAGCAGAACCGCAGATCCACATTAAACAGATAAAACTATTAAGAACTCTTTTGGAGAAAATTAATTCCATACCACACTTTTCCTTCTTTTTGTATTATGCGGTGTTAAATCTTGTACCGTATCTTTTATATTTTTTATTTCCAGATCACCAAATATCGCCATTTATATAGTTTGTACCAACCGCCACAAAAAGTCAACAGGAAAATGCTGAGAATAGGCTTCCTAGATTCCTGTCGAATCGAAGCAGAGATTACAGAAATAAAAATCTGATGTGTTACACTCACATGACTTTCTCTACTCTTGTACAAACTATTTTTACAAACGCTTATTCTCCATCTACTTCATGTTAATCGAAATAAACATTTGCAGACTCTATCTTATTGCTAAGTTTCTTGTAGATGTTAAGGGGAATGTATATTTACAAGGGCAATTTGGAAATACAGTAGCCTTTAAGCACATACATATCTCTTAATAGCTGGTTGCTAGGTGCAGCACCATTCCCTTTCCCACAGATTAATACTCTTTGCATATCCAAGACAAAAAAATGAATAACGAATTGCCATTTGAGAAAATTATTGAAAAATTTAAGGGAATAACAAGTAATATCTCGAAAATGGTTCACTCAACAAAAAAAATGTATATGACATAAATTGTATATTTTAACGCGATCTACATTTTTTGTGCAGTAAAATTGTGTCTATCTCTTATGGTTTACGAGTTATTCAAAAGTCGTTCACAATAAATAATACTTTTGGAGACATTCCCAGGAAATTCAAGATATACATTTTATTTGTCATAAAAATATCTTAAACATATGATATTTTAATCAAAATCGTTAGAGCCATTTTTGAGAAAATTAAAATTTTCGAAAAATCTCTCATGTAAAGGGTACTCTGGGGTGGGGGGATTTTCTTGAAAACCTTCGTGTCGCATCCTTGGAAGATACTGAACCTAAATACCAAGTTTTGGTGTTTATCCGACTGTTCGTTTCTGAGTTATGCTGTTCACAGACACACACACACACACACACACACACACACACACACACACGGACATGTTTCCAAAAATGCTTTTTACTTTCTCTACTACGTATAGTAAGTAGGGGAAGTATTGTATTCCACCCAAAATTTCGATACCGAGATTTCACCGAAAATACATGTTTTGAGACTCACTGAATCCAAAAAAAGCATTTTTGGAAACATGTCCGTGTGTGTGTCTGTCTGTGTGTCTGTGAACAGCATAACTCAAAAACGAAGAGTCGGATAAACACCAAACTTGGTATTTAGGTTCAGTATCTTTCAGAGATGCGACACGAATGTTTTCAAGAAAATCCCCACACCCCAGACTACTCTTTACATGGAACATTTTTCGAAAATTTTAATTTTCTCAAAAACGGCTATAACGATTTTTATTAAAATATCATATGTTTAAGTTATTGTCATGACAAATAAAATGTATATCTCGAATTTTCTGGGAATGTCTCCAAAAGTATTCTTCGTTATGAACGACTTTTTCATAACTGGTAAACCATAAGAGATAGACAAAATTTTACTACACGAAAAATGTTGATCGCGTTAAAATACACAATTTATGTCATATACATTTCTTTTGTTGAGTGAACCGTTTGCGAGATATTGCTTGTTATTTCCTTAAATTTTCCAATACTTATACTTTTTCTCAAATCCGTTATTCATTTTTTTTATGTCCTGGACATGCAAAGAGAATGGAATGCTCCACATAGCAACCAGCGTTAAAATATTTGACTATCGCTTAAAACCTACCATATTCCCCTTGCATCTACAAGAAAATTATTATTATCAATCTTATTATCAATAAGATTGACATCTCGATATCTCCATTAACATGAAGCATATGGAGAATAAGCGTTTGTAAAAATAGTTTGTACAAGAGTAGAGAAAGTCATGTGAGTGTAACACATCAGATTTTTTTGGATTCAGGGGGTCTCAAAACATGTATTTCCGGTGAAATCTCGGTATAGAATTTTTGGGTGGAATACAAGACTTCCCCTACTTACTATACGTAGTAGAGAAAGTAAAAAATGAATGTAGGAGAAAAAAATCTGTGTTACACTCACATGACTTTCTCTACTCTTGTACAAACTATTTTTACAAACGCTTAATCTCCATCTACTTCATGTTAATCGAGATAAACATTTGCAGACTCTATCTTATTGCTAATTTTCTTGTAGATGTAAGGGGAATATATATTTACAAGGGCAATATAGAAATACAGTAGCCTTTAAGCACATACGTATCTCTTAATAGCTGGTTGCTAGTTGCAGCACCATTCCCTTTGCCACAGATTAATACTCTTTACATATCCAAGACAAGAAAATGAATAACGAATTCCCATTTGAGAAAATAAGTATTGAAAAATTTAAGGGAATAACAAGCAATATCTCGAAAATGGTTCACTAAACAAATAAAATTGTATATGACATAAATTGTGTATTTTAACGCGATCTACATTTTTTGTGTAGTAAAATTTTGTCTAAAGAGTAATCTGGGGTGGGGGGATTTTCTTGAAAACCTTCGTGTCGCATCTCTGAAAGATACTGAATCTAAATACCAATTTTGGTTTTTATCCGACTGTTCGTTTCTGAGTTATGCTGTTCACAGACACACACACGGACATGTTTCCAAAAATGCTCTTTCTGAATTCAGGGGTCTCAAAACATGTATTTCCGGTGAAATCTCGGTATCAAATTTTTGGATGGAATACAAAACTTCCCCTACTTACTATAGGTAGAAGAGAAAATAAAAAGCTATCAGTCATTAGTTTTTAAAAGCCATGCTTTAAAATCATGGATTAAGTTAGTTTCTGATTGATGAATAAGACGTGAATGAGACCGTACATTGGCTGATCGACGCTCGCATCAATTATTAGAGGTAATCACAAGAGGTTTTGAGGTTGTGGTATAAGTCCGCATGTGCTTAAAACCTCGAGTGATGTTTATTATGAGTATTTCACGAATTAGTTTTACTTCCAAATAAAAAGAGCACATTTATACCATTGATGCCAACTGCTGAATTATGAAGCAATGCCTTGCCTCAAATGCAAGGGTAAAATGTCACATTAATAGAATAACAATACAAATTCTCTGAACCGAAGCCTAAAGCTGCTCTTTTTTAAACATTTCCCATGGAAGCAAATGACGGACGATATTCCGAATAAAGATGTGTTTAAATATGAAGAACGCATAATGATCTGATTCGTATCGCTTTCTGGATGCCATAATTAGTCAAGTCGCGATTAGTTTATACCTAAGACTTTTTTAAACTCTATTCCTCCATACCACGCTTACGTAATATGTGTGAAATAATAATTTGGATTATTGCGAATGACTTTATCAACTAAACTTGAACATCAAGAAGTGTGTAGAAGGGCTTGTCGGGAGATCAGCTGAAGAAAATAATGGCAGACTGGATAGCTACAAGCTTCTGAGGTGTCACTCTGACATCAACTATAGTAAGCAAGTAGGTACTTGAGGAACAAAAGAGGTAGTTATTTTATGTTCTTTTGCTCACTTTGGAAAGGCATTTGGTATAATTAGAAGAGATGCACTGGTATATAAAATGAGTAAAGGGTTAAGTGTGCAGGAAATGGGATAACATGGATGGTGGATCAAAAGGTGGGTTTGAGACAAGGTTGAAAACTGAGTCCAGATTTATTTAATTTGTTTATTGATAATAGCGCAGAAATAACTCTTAAGTTAAGTCACGCCCAGTTGTAGCAAAGAAAGAAGTACATACACGCTTATTCGTCGATGATTTAATGGCAGGTCTATTGCAGCAATTGGACTGCGAGCGAGAAACCTGATTTTGTACAGAATGGGGTTTAAGAATAAATGTTAGGAAGTCGAAGATAGTAGTGTTTAAAAATGGGGGTAAATTAAACAGAGGTAAGAGATGATTTTTGAATGGGGAGCCATTGGAAGTGGTTAAAGAATTTGATTATTTGGGACTGAGGTTGTCAAGTAGTAGAGTGTGGGAATCACAAGGAAAGAATTTTGTTATTGGAATTAATTGTTCTTCCACACAAGCCGTGTGTTGGACAAGGTTGGAAAGGTAATATCAGACGACTGAAGCATTCAAATCCCGGCGATGACATTGAATCTGTCAATCTCTGATTCTACCATTGCAATTTTGTTATTGCTAAAGGTAAAGTAGCCATGAGAGCAATTAGAATCACATTATTGAATAAGTCCAAATATCTCAGTAAAGTAGTTAACAGAAATTCTATGAAGCGGCATTGGAATCAATAATGTTATTTGGAGTAGAAAGGGATGGTTGAAAATACATTTAATTCACAGAATGTTTTGTAGAGAGGTGTTGGGATTATCCAAAGCTTCGCCGAAGGGAATGGCATTGACTGAGTTAAGGAGGGTAGGGAAGAAGGGTTTGGTGGTACAGAGTTTTATATTGACACAGGATTTTGAAATTGGCGAATTGAAACGTTTTAAAGGAGGTATGAAGTTCCAAATGGAAGCAGCCAGAGCTAGTAACTGGAATGTGGACTGAGGGAAATTTTATAAGAAATTGAGATTGGGGAGCCGTGGAAATTTGGAGGTCAAAGTAGAGTATAATTTTGGAAGGAAGATAGGCAAAGAATTGAAAATATAGAGAGGCGAGAGATTTTTAAATTGTTAAGTTTTACATTATTAAAAGTTATTGCGTTTGACTTTATACTAGGTAAGGAATTAAAGGAGTCGAGACTTCGGGTTATTACCTCGCACGTGTCCCAAAGAGTTGTTGGACTATAGTTCTTGATAGACCTTGATTGCGATGAATGAAACATTCCATAGACTCTTGTCTAAATGAAAACATGCAAAACAATGGGGGGAAAGAGTAGAGGTAATCATGTAACATGCAGCACTGTGAAAGAGGTTGCGAATGAAGCTGATTTAGCTGGCGCACTAGATCAGTTTTTGAATAGCCTGCCTTGGAGACTCACTCTCAGTCATTAAATTTACCTACTCCGGTGACCAAAATCAGTGAATCCAGTAGAAACAAATCAGAACGTATGGCGCGAGATAATACACGTATGGAAATGTTTGTTCTTTCATGAATGCTCATGTTCTTAAGCAAAAATCTTTATTTCGTTTATATATCTGCATTTTTTATAATACTTCATGTTGTAGTTGTGAATAGAAGTAGAACTGTATATCACACACACACATACACACACACACAGATGATTTTTAATTGTTTGATATTCGTGTAAAATATACCAGGTGAGTTAGCTGTCCCTAGGTATTCGTATCTATGCAACCCGCAGTTTATAGTCTAATGTGAAAACATTGACCCTTTTAGCAAAGAAACTGTTATTGTAGCTCCGCCCTTCTACATATCTGGTACTATACGCAATCCCCATTAATGATTAAATGCCTGAATGAGAACAAAGAGCTGCAAAAGCCTTAAAAAAAGACGGCGTTTCATGGATATAATGCCTGCAAGGAGATAGAGGAACGTTTTCCCGAAGAGCGGGTTCTAGCCGAGTGGTTTAGCTGCCGGAATGTGGTGAAGCAAAGGTTAGCTTCGGAGGTTCGAATCTGATACAATCATAAAATTGCTTTGGTTCGTTCTTTCTCTCTCTCTCTCTCCTTGTGTTTATTTTCTGTATTTTAGAGTACTAATTTATTTATTTTTGTTACTGGCTCTCCTGTGAGCCAAATACATAAGAATTACAATCAGATAATTGTGTATCATGTTTACCATAATAATCTGTACCGTATCTGTTGTTGTAAACTGCGTTACATAGTTAGCTTTCATTCTCTTGGGCGCATGTCGACGATATTAAATATAACAGTTTTTGTTTCATGTTTAAACCTTATGTTTCACTTCTTCTATTGACAAAGGAGTTGTAAATGTGCTAAGTACACGGGTAAACAGAATAATACATTGTTAAAGAGCGTGGATTTCATCACGGAAGTAAATGTTCAAAATGACGACCCCCTACATCAATGCACATTTGTGTACGTTGGCGAAGAGACCTTCTTGCATGCTTTAACATGCACGGTATAATCTGCTTGCATTCTTCACGTATGAGTGTGCCCGTATATGATTTGGGCTTTGCGGTGGAAAACATGACGATTTGTACACAGTTATAATGTTATCAAAAATTTTATTCATAACATAATATCAAATTATAGACCCAAAGAGATAAAACAAAAGGTAATAAAAAGTTTGAACTTAACCCGAAGGATTTGAACCCAAACTGAAGTGGCACAGTGTTAAAGCAAACATTCGGCCAATGCTACCTTGCGAGTTGAGATTCCTATACGAATTAGTAATCGCAGAACTAGACACCACCTCGAATCTTTACGCGTTTTTTGAGCGGAATACAGTGTTTTGAGCTCAGTTTGGTAGTTTTAATTCAAACTAATAAACTGCATCAGTTATTACAATTACTGTATGATCTGAAATACGCAATACTTTGTGAAATAAGAGAAATTATCTACGTAATACTTAGCATTTTTTGACAAGACTGTACATTGACTAACGGCTTAAATCCAACTGGTCGCCCTGCATAGATTTGCCATTGTGTTTTCAAATGTTTATGTCACCGATGCATATGATAGGTTGTTCCTTCAGTGGCATTTTCAAATGGGTGCATGGACGTACTAAAGAATAAAAGTTTGTAAAACTGGCTAAAATTGCTATTGCAGCTCCCAGTGTCAGGGTGGGATGGTTTTTGCTACGACATACATAGCGATTGCATTCTGTCCCATAAAATACTTATCCACTGAGTTATGTATCCCTCCTCTATAAAGTGTTACGTAAATCAGCCATTAGAAGGCATTCAAGAAAGGCGTAAGTCACATATGTCACTTAGCACGTTGCATAAATTCGAAAATAAATAGGCGCAGCTGACTCACCTGGTATATTACTTTATATTTTCAAGGTTGCAGAATAAAGAAGAATTGCTGGTATCTGAAATCCTTTAAAAGAAAGTTTTCAGCATAAAATATAGTTACATAAAAAGGGGAGCAATAAAATAATAATAATGCTATATTATTATTATTATTATTATTATTATTATTATTATACTTGACTACGATTAGGGGAGTTATAACGTGTGGCGTTAGCAAGAAAAAAAACGGCTGCCAAGTGGAGAATATCAAATAGGAACAATTTCGGAATTAGCGTACAATACAAAATTGGTTACATGCGCTTATACACAGAAAACTACTAATAAGAATATAGGCAATTCAATGAACAAGCTATCTATCGCTTTTACAGTCTTTTTATAAAGTGACTATCGAGTATGGAATATCGGTGCTCAAGATCAGTAGCGGTATCGAGTATCGAGAAATAGTGGTATGGCCCCATCACTATTTAAAACTATTGTGACGCAAAAATTAAAATTAAATTGAGTTTTATTTAAGAGCGCTCTTTAATTGCTGTGGTCTTTAGCGTCCCATTCTATATTGGGTGTGCAAATCCGAAAATTGTGCTCAGAGGCTCTTTATTAGGCTTGAGGTTCTTTTACGTGCCGTAAATGTACGACACGGGACCACCGCCTTAACTTCCTTTCCGAAGGAAGCCATGCTAAGGATTTTTAAGCCCGAAAAAATCCATCGCCCTCCGCCGGGTTTGAACCCGCGACCTCGGGAACTAGAGGTTAGTGTGATAACCACTACACCACGGAGGAAGACATTGTGACGCAGCTGCTATGGCCGAAGCATATCGGGAGGTTGTCACCGGGAAGTTGGTGAGATAAAATAGAGATAAACAATCGCGGCAGTACTCTCGGCGTAACACCAGAAGCATTATCGACAGATAATCAGAATCTTCTGGGAGTTTCTCTTCTTCCTGCCTCCAGAACATTCTAGAAAATTCCAGTGGATATATAAGCCAGAGTGTTCGCGAGTGAGGGAATTAGGGGTACGTTTCTGATGCGACAGCAAGTGCGGTTCTACAAGTGAATTTGTGACGACAGTTGTGACGTACAGTGAGTGCTGCTTTCGCAAGAGATTAGAGCCGTCTTGCGTTCGACTCCCTAGCTAGTGAACCATTCGAAGACGAGGCTGCATAGTGCGCATTTCATTACGCCGCTACGTCGCGAAGAAAGTCAAGTGATAGGGGACAGGAAAAATTGAACTAGATCACATTAGTGAACTGGCAGCATGAAATAAATGAACCCACAGTGAAAGCTGAACTAGATAACATTAGTGAATTGACAATAGAAATTGGAGAAAGTCACACTATATAGAATAATTAAAAACAGGTTGGGAGAGAGAAAAATTTGGATTATTGTGATAAACTTGAGAGGGAAGGGTTTACATGGATGTCATCAGGAAGCACTGCTTTTAAAGGGTTTGAGAGCAGGAAATGGGGAAGGGTGCGTTATATGTGGGGAACTTGAAGGAATATTTTATTGTTTATTAGAATGTGATGGGGTAAAGGATTGGAGGGAGAGTACATGAAAAATAAAATGTGACAAATTGCAGAAAGAAATCATAACGCTTAATATAATGATTGATATGAGTAAACAGCAATAAAATGACAGAATATTTGAGAAAATTAGGTGAGAAATTGATTAGAGCAATGAAAAAAAGATAACAGAAATGATATATAATTGATAAAATAATTAAATAGAGGAATGTAAAGAGTGGGGAGGCTTCATTATACAGATAACCCTGAGGTTGTGTATAAGAAAGTTTCATACGGAATGTTGCCTTATTAGATTATAAACTTCGGTTCAGCACTTTAGCTGAATTGTAAAAAAATGTTTATGCCGTTTTGTTTGTACACTCACGAAATTGTATTAAGCGTGTAAATAAATATTCAATTCACCCTACCATCGTCTTCACGAGACTAATCTCCCGAGAAGCCATTCTAAGACTCAACACCCAGAAAGCTGAAGTCATATATCAAGATTTGTATTAACATACGTAAAATTATGCAATGAATAATAATAACTACGACTAAAATTCTTTATTAAAAGAGTATAGGTATATTTTAAATACAGGACGCCTATTACACAGTATTCAGTTTAATTTAAGCAATAATGTACTGTCGAATAAACATTTTGACCAAGAGCAGAATGTTGCTGATGGAAGCCCTGTTCTTCTTTTACCTCTTTTTGGAAAAGTTGCCGAAACTGAGGCACTCATTTTTAAACATGCTATCTTATAGCCATGTCCAAATATGTTGCACACAATTAACAAAGAGGGTTACTTTACAAGATTTCCTATTCTTAGCAAAGTCTTTTCCACTTGGCATTGTTTTTGTGGTTTCTTAGGTCGACATTAAAGCCGTATCATTAGCGAAATCTTTTCTAGTGGAAGAGTTGAATTTCTGTAAAGCCAGTAGTTGCGTTTTTTTAAAAGGAAATCAAACCGCTTTTCATTTCTTTTATAGCATTTCTGTAGAAGTAGTATTGTTTTAAAGACCAATCACTATCGTATCACAGCAGACTAAACCCAAAGAACCTAAAATCCGTAGCGCAGTCATTACGGTACTTGCATACTGGATGAGGGGCACTGTATTCGCTTCCTGGTTGGCCTCGAAAGAGTTTCTCGGTAATATCGGCGCCTGGTGTATAATGTTAAGGGTATACTAATAACCAGTTTGTGTCCATTTAACCAGATTTCAGGATAACCATTCAGCGAATACCCGAGCACATGCGCCGATGCATACGCATGTAACAATTTGGAATCAAGTAAAACAAGTTAAATACAACACCTTTATATGCAATATACCTAGTTATACCTTCTTTTGAATAGGCCTAACAATTAAGTGAGCTGGACAAATATTCTTTATTTTTTTATCATTTTTGGATATTAAGAATCGTCAGACCAATTCTCTGCTTAATCTAGAAGACTTCAGAAATGCGAACGATCTTCACTTAGGTGTATTATGTTGTAATAGTTTATATACGTATTTTTTCTTTGCTACTTTGCTATCCGCCTTTGTGAGCACTTCTCTTCACATTTGGCGTTTGCTTTCAAAGCCAGCCATCCTGACCAAGCTCAACCCAAAGCTAACGACGTCTCTAAGATTTTTACAGCAACAGAAGCCAACTGGATAAAACTGTGACGTCGCCTCGGATCCCAGCCAAGTAATTCTTTTGGCCTTCAAATTCGTTTATTGCGAGATCTCTTTTAAAGCAGATAACATGTATTCAGAGACCGACATAATAAAAAATTCGATGTTACATTCATATTACCTTCTCTATCCACTAACGTTTATTTTTACGCAGCTTCTACAAACTATTCTTACAAAAGCTTATTTTTCTATCTCTTTCAATTGAGATAAAGTTTGCAGAAATAGCTACATTACACATTTCATAGAATAGGGATAGTCAAATGTTTAAGAATGGGACGCTATAGCTAGCCTTAAAATTCCATACTGTTTCTGTGTAATTGCGGGAAACAAATTAGTATCGACAAAACTTAAAAAAAAATGACAAAGTACTGAACAATTAGAACCATTAATAACGAATATCTAGGAAACGGCTTCCGCCACAAAAAGTTGTTTGAAATGAATTGTGTGTTTCAAATATATTTACATTTTTTTGGTAGTACGTTTTCGTGTATCCCTTAACCTTTACTACGCAAAATTCCTTCTGAATGAAGAGATTTCACAGGTTATACTCATAAAATTCAAGATATACATTTTATTTGTAATGTAAATATCTTTCCAATTTTAATCAAACTTTTTTTTTTAGATTTTCTAAAAATCGTCATTCTTATAAAACAAATTATTACAACAAATCTTGATGAAAATCTTCCTTTGAAGATGCTGAACTTAAATACCAAATTGGCGGTTTATCGGACTTTTCGTTTTTGAGTTACGCTGTTCACAGACATAACACAGGGACATTTTTTTAAAAAATGCATCTTTTGGGCTCAGGTTCCCTTAAAACATGTACTTCCGGTGAAATCTCGACACCGAATTTTTGGATGGAATACAATCAATACTTCCTCTACTTAGTAAAAATCTAATCTGAACGCTCATCCCACTTTCTCTAAGCCAAGACAAATCCACATTTATCCGTTCACAAGTCATAGTATTCATTCATATACTTTTGTCAAGGAATGATTTCAAATAAGCAATAAGGCTTAGTTAGATTAAAAATGCAGGAACAGTATTTAAATTGTTAGCCGGGAGTTAAGGGCACGGGTTCTTGCGATGGAAACAATAAACAAGAATCACAAACTTGCAAGCATGTCTGTCAGACAGCTTATTTGGGAAAGCGTGAACATGCAACTTAAATATTTCGAAAATGGCAACGGCGCAAAAAAAAAAAAATCTGATGTGCTACACTCACATGACTTTCTCTACTCTTGTACGAACTATTTTTACAAACGTTTATTCTCCATATGCTTCATGTTAATCGAGATATCAGATGTCAATCTTATTGCTAATTTTCTTGTAGATGCAAGGGGAACATGGTAGATTATAAGCGATAGTAAAATCTTTTAAGCGCTGGTTGCTATGTGGCGCATTCTATTCTGTTTGCATATCCAGGACATAAAAAATTGAATAACGAATTTGAGAAAAAGTATAAGTATTGGAAAATTTAAGGAAATAACAAGCAATATCTCGAAAATGGTTCACTCAACTAAAAAACTGTATATGACATAAATTGTGTATTTTAACGCGATCTACATTTGTTGTGTAGTAAAATTTTGTCTATCTCTTATGGTTTACCAGTTATGCAAAAGTCGTTCACAATAAAGAATACTTTTGGAGACATTCCCAGGAAATTCAAGATATACATTTTATTTGTCATAAAAATATCTTAAACATATGATATTTTAATCAAAATCGTTAGAGCTATTTTTGAGAAAATTAAACTTTTTGAAAAATCTTCCATGTAAAGGGTACTCTGGGGTAGGGGGATTTTCTTGAAAACCTTCGTGTCGCATCCTTGGAAGATGCTGAACCCAAATACCAAGTTTGGTGTTTATCCGACTGTTCGTTTCTGAGTTATGCTGTTCACAGACAGACACACAGACAGACACACAGACACACACACGGACATGTTTCCAAAAATGCTTTTTTTGGATTCAGGGGGTCTCAAAACATGTATTTCCGGTGAAATCACGGTATCGAAATTTTGGGTGGAATACAATACTTCCCCTACTTACTATGCGTAGTAGAGAAAGTAAAAAAATACTTATCACAATTTGCGTTAAAATTAATGAGTCGAAATGATATTAAAAGCCTTCACTTACATCATGATGGTAAAAAATGGACGATCGTTTCCAGATTATCAAACCTCATCATCAGCGGGAGCCTCGAAACGATCGTCCATCTTTTACCATCATGATCTAAGTGAAGGCTTTTAATATCATTTCGACTCATTAATTTTATCAATTGACACTTCACTGTTAATATTGTCCCAATTTTAACATTGTCAATTTGTGTACTTTAATGTGTTCTGTAATTTTCCTTTGCAAACTTTTGCCCATCTCTTCTGATTTCCCATTTATGCAAAATTATACAAAATTCAGCGAGTACGAAGAGGATTTCACAGCTAATTCACAGAAAGTTATATATATATATATATATATATATATATATATATATATATATATATATTCATGCAAATGCATATGCTGAACAAATGCTACTTTAATCAAAATGGGTAGCGCTATCTTTGAGAAAATAAAAAATACTTTTCCAAATAAAGGATAATTCCACAGTGGAATCTTCTTAGCCTCAAAACGTGTATTTACGATGAAATCTAAATATAGATTTTTTCGATGATATACAATACTTCCTCAACCTATCATTGATGTATGACAGGAAAAATAAATTTAAGAAAATAAATTGATCTTAGGAATTGATTTACCTAATTTTGCCTGTTTTCATCTGTAATGTCTATGAAAGCATATTTGCCTGATTTTTAAGTTTTTTTTATCTCTTAGAAAACATGAAATGCACAGGGTTGGCAACCTTACCGATATTCGTATGCTTTTGATAACCATAGGAGGATGGGGACTTTAGTGGTCCCTACAGTTATTAGAAAACATAAGGATGCGAAAAACTTGGGCAATTATAATAAACTGTAAACATTGCTAGTGCATAATTGCACATTTAATTGTATTGCTGAGTAAACAAATGAATGTATTGTTCGTTTACGTGTATTTGAATTTTTCTTTCGTCTTTCATCGCGACAAACACATTAGCAATAAAAAAAATCTGATGTGTTACTCTCACATGACTTTCTCTACTCTTGTACAAACTATTTTACAAACGCTTATTCTCCATATGCTTCATGTTACTCGAGATATTGAGATGTCAATCTTATTGCTAATTTTCTTGTAGATGTAAGCGGAATATGATAGGTTTTAAGCGATAGTCAAATCTTTTAAGCGCAGGTTGCTATGTGGCGCATTCCATTCTATTTACATGTCCTGGACATAAAAAAACTGAATAACGTATTTGAAAAAAGTATAAGTATTGGAAAATTTAAAGGAATAACAAGCAATATCTCGAAAATGGTTCCCTCAACAAAAAAAAATGTATATGACATAAATTGTGTATTTTAACGCGATCTACATTTTTGTGTAGTAAAATTTGGTCTATCTCTTATGGTATACCAGTTATGCAAAAGTCGTTCACAATGAAGAATACTTTTGGGGACATTCCCAGAAAATTCGAGATATACATTTCATTAGTCATAAAAATATCTTAAATATATGTTATTTTAATCAAAATCGTTAGCTATTTTTGGGAAAATTAAAATTTTCGAAAAATGTTGCATGTAAAGGGTAGTTTGGGGTGGGGGGATTTTCTTGAAAACTTTCGTGTCGCATCTCTGGAAGATATTGAACCTAAATACCAAGTTTGGTGTTTATCCGACTGTTCGTTTCTGAGTTATGCTGTTCACAGACACACAAGACACGCACACACACACGGACATGTTTCCAAAAATACTTTTTTTGGATTCAGGGGGTCTCAAAACATGTATTTACGGTGAAATCTCGGTATGGAATTTTTGGGTGGAATGCAATACTTCCCCTACTTACTATACGTAGTAGATAAAGTAATGCACCATGCCTAAAAAACAAATAGCAGCTGGGAACACCTACCTGCCTGCTGTACAAGGGGTCCGGGGTTCTATTCGCGGCTGGTGGGTGGAAATTTTTCTCTAGCCAAGCCTATTCCCTATCCTCCTCAGTCTGGAAGTATGAATGAGAGAGTGAGTATGTGTGTGTGTGTGTGTGTGTGTGTCTGAGAGAGAGAGAGAGAGAGAGAGAGAGAGAGAGAGATCTAATAAATAAAATCCTCAGACAGAAATCCAACGACAAGGGAATACATGTTAATACCATTGCTCATAGGCAATAACATGTTCCAAAGGAAAGGCCGCCGATAAGACCATTACAATTAAAAGCAGGGTATAAATGGAACGTAAAAAAAAGAAAGAAAGAAAAGAAAATAGCAGCTGTAAGAAACAACGCTTTTAAGTCGAATGAAAGCACTAATATAATCAGTTGTAGCAGAAATTGCTACAATCAGTTTTATAATACATAAGAATGTTTTATTCTACCCTACAGAATGTGTCAATACTGTGATTGAAAATTCCCTTGAGGACTTTTGGTAAGAAGTGTAAACATTTAAACATGATTAAAATCACTCGGGTGAAAATTATTTGCCATCACTGAAAAGGTAGACAATATTGCTCATCCTGAGATTCAATCTAGCACAAAAATTTCACTTTAGTCGTTCATGCTTCCAGGCTCTCTTTTGGTTTCCTATTCGTGTATAACGTAATTGCTATGAAAAGTACTTCACTGAATATTTAAAGATAATTTAGAATATGCATTATTGCTTTTTTCTCATAAGAATATATCAAACATGATATTTCACTGAAATTTTTTTTGGAGTTACTTTAGAGAATAAAAAAACGAAGATTTTATTTCTCTCGTTATTAAATTTTTGGATCGAATGCAGTACTCCCGCCATCTTAGAATAACGGTAGATAAATACAATATGGCTTTGAACTTTTTAACTTAATTTCCAAAACACTTTCATTTAAAATCCACATCCCACCATTTTCTACTCGAAGAGAATGTCTCTTTGCAGCTTCTTCAGCTTTTTCTAAGACAGAATTGATAGCACACGAAGAGATGCTGGCCCTTGCGTAGTCTTCAGAGAGTAACAGCTTCTGAGAATGGCGTTATCTGTGGCAGCATCGTGTTGTGCAATCTTCCGCTTCCCTTTTATTGCCGGCATGACAACTTTTCTCACCAAGCTATACACCACCTCAAGCGTCATTTCCTTAATAGAGCAACACTATGCAATAGCTGGTTGCCTGTCTTATAAATTATTAACGTATCGGCAGAAACGGGCAACTCCAGCTATTGGTAGAGAGAGGGGATGGGGAAATTTCAATAAGTCATTAATATCTCGATTGAATTGCAAATGTAGCTTACAAGGTCAGACAATGTTACACTGCCCACATGTGGTATATGCTGCTGAGAAGACCACCAAGGCACAGGTACTATTTTATTGAGAAGCCGTGCTTTTTAACCAGCAATATCCAACATAGAAGCGATTCGATATACCGACCTTGCCCTCAACAGAACGTGTCGGCAGTTCCTCTACATTAAGGGCCTTTGGAACTTCCTTGTACAGCTAATAAAGATAGGTTAATAAGACGTTCCTGCAGATCTTTGCGTAACAAGACAAGAAACGTACATCAAGTTTGTGGATTTCATGTGAGGCAGCATTTTTAACACTTAAATAATATCAGTCTAATTATACAATATAAAATATAATAACAGCCCGCCTTAAAAGCAGTATGTGTATGTAATAATATGTAAAATGTATATAACAGTCATTGTATTATGCTTATATTTTTATGTACACGTATAATAAAGTTATGTGAATGTATTTAGTAATTTAACAATGTAGGAGCTGCGAGAATAGAAGCCGAAAGTTGCTAACAATGAGGTAACCTTGAGGCAATGATGAATTAGAAAGTTTAATAAAGGCTACTAGTAATTCTTGGAACAATAATGTAATATTTAAAACAGTTTATAAATAGCCAATCAACAACTAGAAAAGCCTTAAGTTAAATAAAAGTATTCTATTGGAGAAAAATTAGCCAATCAGAGACTTGAAATAGATTAAATTTGCAAATTCAAGCGGTAGAAGGCAGTCGCTAGAAGATAGCGTACCCAACCGGATGCTTGAAGGCAACGTTCCTGAGCAGTTCGCTCGGTACGTATTCAGTGTGAGACATGTAAAATTCATTACGGCGTGAATAATATAGAGTTTACGTGTTAAAAAGTGCAAGTATTTAATAAATAATCTCACAGCTCTCTATATAAGTGAAGCGTTATTTAAGCGTGAGAAGGATTAATAAAAGGAGTGAAATAAAAATTATAATTTGTGTAGGCCTACATTCTTTAGCCGCATCACCCCCTGCTAAGAGATACCTGTTTCTGCAAATTAATACTGACGCAGCCGAGGCCAACATATATATATATATATATATATAAAATATTTAAATAAACATTCAAATTACAAAGTTGATTTTTAAACGTGGGGGCGAAGGCCACCGGAAACTTTGTATCGTACGTGCGTGGTCTAAACAACTTCAAGTTTTTGGCTCCCCAAATGTGGAACTACAATACTCCTTCTTCACATGAAGTGCCAGTTGTATTCTTTCAGAGGCTATAAATTTGAATATAATTGATAATGTTGATTTCCTTCTCACAGCGATCAATGTGTTCTAGAAATTAACTTTATCTCTGCTTCCAAGCTTTCTTCATCGCGACATGATGCTCCACCAAGTCAGCGTTTCAAGTTTATCCAAGTCTAGAAATGTTCTTGATTCGGGATGTGAACACCCAATGCCTTCAATGTATGGTAAATCTGTGATCTAATTCAAATAAAATTCTCTTTAGAACTAGTGATTATAGAAATCCTATTCAGACAGGATGCTTAACAACGATTTTCCTGTATCATACAATTCTGGTATACAAAAAATACCATAACGTTTCTATTCCGGACATATCAAATGTTTCTAAAATTGATCATACTTCACGGATCGAAAACATATCTTAATTTACTTGTGTCTATATCAGTACCAAATCCGATGCTTATCTGTCGGTTTAAGGCCTAGGGTCTGACCAGAGCCTGTGCGTCAGCGAAACGCAGCGGTAGACATAGTTGAGGTTCTAACATGGCTCATGTGAGGCAGAGGCGAATTCTGGTGGCTAATGAGGCAACTAGCATTGACAACTAAATCCTTAGATATATTTTGTTACACATAAAAATTATGTTAAAAGTTTTGTGGTTTAGTAGCTGCATTATATAACCTCACAAAATGTTATGTATCGTTATTCCATGCTAGCATTCGAAAGAAATAGGATGCGAACATTGCAAAACTGTGCAAACCGCAGGATAGTCTCTCACTTTACCTCAACCCACCCCATACTTCTGTTCATCAAACAGCAGGTTTCGTGGAGTCAATTAGAATATAGTTGAATCAGAAAAGAAACCGAAAAGTAGCCTTACGAAATATTATTTAAATATCTGCATGTTATCTTGGCTCTTGTTAAGGCTATTTTGCATCATAGTGGTAATTTTCGGATTATGTATAATAATTCGAATGCTCATAAATTGCTTGCTATTGGAAACGATAGAATTTTTTCAGCTATGAAGTTAATCATCATTTAGCTGCTATAATCTACAGCATTTCCTGACCCTCGGCAGTAGTTATTTCTTCTGTTGTATTATTTTACGCCACTGATGAGAGTCCGCTGACTTATACTTACTGTAAGGTTTATCAATATACTAGAAAAATGTGGTAGTAGGAGAGATCAGATTCGGTTACACACAAGCACCCACCTCCAAAACTAAAGCTTATTCTTATGTGAAAAATGCATAAAGGCCCAGAAGTTTCATCATTGCATCAATCACCGATTCCACATCATTTTTCTGTACGCACAATAGAATTTTCTTACTTTCAAGCTTTTTCTTTAGATGATAACGAATGAATAGGTGCTTATAAAAATATACTAAATCATTTTATCAACCTTTGCAAATGCCAATAAAACAAATCGCCCATAAATTCTAGCATATATAGGAATAAAATAGCAATACAGTCATCTTATACTTTACACCATCTGCGCGACCTCCTGTCTAAAGTGCCAAGTGAGGCCGTTTCGTTACAAAAAAAAAAAGAAATAAAAAAGCAAGTTTTCAATAAACTGTCAAACTTACAAGCTTCGTAAGTAATTGCAAAGATTTCCTTGAGGTTAGACGAACTCAGAGAGGATATATTGCAATTTCTCCAATAGATCGAAGAATGTAATCATAAAAAAATTTTGATGTGTTACACTCACATGACTTTCTTTACTCTTGTTATTCTCCATCTATTTCATATTAATCGAGATAAACATTTGCAGAAACGATCTTTTGACATGCAAAGAGAATTACATTTTACACATACCGAACAGTTCTAAAAATATTTGACTATCGCTTAAGGCGTACTATGTTCCCCTTGTTTTGTAATTGCAAGGGCAACATAGAAATACAGTAACCTTTAAGCATCGACATATATCTTAATAGCTGGTTGCTAGGTGCAGCACCATTCTCTTTGCCACAAATTAATATTCTTTGCATATCCAAGACAAAAAAATGAATAACGAATTTGAGAAAAAGTATTATTGGAAAATTTAAGGGAATAACAAGCAATATCTCGAAAATGGTTCTCAACAAAAAAAATCTGATGTGTTACACTCACATGACTTTCTCTACTCTTGTACAATCTATTTTTACAAACGCCTATTCTCCATATGCTTTATGTTAATCGAGATATCGAGATGTCAATCTTATTGCTAATTTTCTTGTAGATGCAAGGGGAATATGGTAGCTTTTAAGCGATGGTCAAATATTTTAACGCTGGTTGCTATGTGTCGAATTCCATTCTCTTTGCAAGTCCAGGACAAAAAAATGAATAACGAATTTGAGAAAAAGTATAAGTATTGGAAAATTTAAGGGAATAACAAGCAATATCTCGAAAACGGTTCACTCAACAAAAGAAATGTATATAACATAAGTTGTGTATTTTAACGAGATCAACATTTTTTGTGTAGTAAAATTTTGTCTATCTCTTATGGTTTACCAGTTATGCAAAAGTCGTTCACAATGAAGAATACTTTTGGAGACATTCCCAGAAAATTCGAGATATACATTTCATTTCTCATGGCATTATCTTAAACATATGATATTTTAAACAAAATCGTTAGAGCCATTTTTGAGAAAATTAAAATTTTCGAAAAATGTTCCATGTAAAGGGTAGTCTGGGGTGGGGGGATTTTCTTGAAAACCTTCGTGTCGCATCTCTGGAAGATACTGAACCTAAATACCAAGTTTGGTGTTTATCCGACTGTTCGCTTTTGAGTTATGCTGTTCACACACACACAGACACACACACAGACACACACACACACACACACACAGACACACACACGGACATGTTTCCAAAAATGCTTTTTTTGGATTCAGGAGGTCTCAAAACATGTATTTCCGGTGAAATCTCGGTATCGAATTTTTGGGTGGAATGCAATACTTCCCCTACTTACTATACGTAGTAGAGAAAGTAAAAATGTATATGACATAAATTGTGTATTTTAACGCGATCTACATTTTTTGTGTAGTAAAATTTCGTCTATCTCTTATGGTTTACCAGTTATGCAAAAGTCGTTCACAATGAAGAATACTTTTGGAGACATTCCGAGAAAATTCGAGATATACATTTCATTTGTCATGAAAATATCTTAAACATATGATATTTTAATCGAAATCGTTAGAGCCATTTATGAGAAAATTAAAATTTTCGAAAAATGTTCCATGTAAAGGGTAATCTAGGGTGGGGGGGATTTTCTTGAAAACCTTCGTTTCGCATCTCTGGAAGATACTGAACCTAAATACCAAGTTTGGTGTTTACCCGACTGTTCGTTTCTGAGTTATGCTGTTCACATACACATACACACACACACACATACACACGGATATGTTTCCAAAAATGCTTTTTTTGGATTCAGGAGGTCTCAAAACATATATTTCCGGTGAAATCTCGGTATCGAATTTTTGGGTGGAATACAATACTTCCCCTACTGTACTGTACGTAGTAGAGAAAGTAAAAAAGAAAGGATGGTTAGCCCGTTTTTGCGAGCACCCATTCCAATGAAGTAGGCAATGACAGAGGAAATAATTAACATTTTTACCAGCAGCGCACATCGAAAATGCACAAAATCCTCAAAAATAAGAGAAGGGGCGTATTAACAAATCTAAGGCAAGCCAACGAATTTCGTCATGTTCTGAAACATTAGTGTATACGGTTCTGTTCAGATCGGTGATTTGATCTGTGTGAAGTATAGAGGGAGAGGCAAAGAAAGAATGGGGGGGGGGAGAGGAGAGTTGACAGACGGACATGGCCGGCTGGCTCGGCAATCTACAGACGGTGAAAGAGTACGAAAAAAGTTTGCGCTGTAGTCGATTCGTGTTTTTCAAACTCTGTATGCATAGGTGCCCCCTCACCACCGCCCACGCTCCCCTGCGACCTCTGCCCTCAAGAGAAGTCTGTGCTTCACTAGAAACTGAAGGCGGCGATTTCCCAAGAAGATGTAGAATGAGAATAGAAACCCATTAGGCATTCAAATCGCAGTCCCCGAAGTTGAACTAGTTGAACCTCTGACGCCACTCGTGTCCCAAAACATACATTTTAAAAGACAGTCAAGTACAATTTCAAGCAGAACAATGAATTTATGCAGGAAAACTTCAAGTCTGCAGATTCACATGCACAATATTCTATTACCAGAGTTAAAATATATTCTGAGGGAAAAGCAAATTACACGTTGATGAATTTCTCCCATCATAATCACCGGATCACAGAGGTGGCCGAATATTCTGATTTCAAAACCCTATCACTTGAAACTCAACATAACAAATATTTTCAACATAAATATGCTAATGGTAGAGCGGAATTGTTTGCTGAAAGCTGCGTTCAGAGATAGCACACTGCTATATTAGATAAAAGCCAGATAATAACTAAAGAGGATAAAGTCAAAATTAAGTCATCAGAATTGATACCTCTGTGGTCTGTTGGTTAGCATGCCAGCTTCCAAATCCAAAGTCTCGGGTTCGATTCCCGACTGGAGGATGGGAAATTTTATACAGCCAGAATTATTCCTCGTCCTCCCTAAGATCTGGAGGTATGAATGAGAAAGCAGATGTGTAAGTGAATTTAATAGAAATTTGGCATCCTGATTCTAATTGGTCCTTTCATGAAAAAAAAAGCAAACAAACAGTTATCCGAAATATCAATGCTGAAATATTCTGAATCTCTATTATTATAGGTAATTGATGGTAACCAGAGCTATAAGTAGCATCAGGAATTGCTACAAGTTGAAATGTACTCATTACCTAATTTGTACAATGACTACAGTTGAAAAAAGCCTTTACTTCATACATTGTCACTGAAAACCTAATTATTTCTAGTGGAGTGGATCACGCTGCATTTCAAATAGCGTCAGTATAATCACAGTGGATTTCAAATAGAATAGAGGACTGGACAAGAGGTGCTGAATTTCGAATATCTGCTGGCGATTTCTGTTTAGGAGCTTTTGCTATTTCGGAGTATCTATTAGAACTGTCTGCATTGACCGTCCGTCTATCTATACGCATGATAAAATTCATGCGCACATGGAACTGGAGTTTCGTATATAAAAGGTTGAACAATTTTAACATATTTTAAATGTGGTTGAAATTAGTATAAATTTGAGTACTTTATTTTAAAAACCTCCCGAAAGTTCATTATTTCAGGCGAATTATTCCAAGCTACACGAAGTTTCATGCAGAAGCAGTTTAAAAAAATGTGTCGATGCATTTCAAACGTTGAAATTGGTGCAAAATTAATGTTAGTTACATTACAGCATCCTAAAAACTTACGATTTTAGGACGATTTCCAAAAAAAAAAAAGTTAATCAATGTTATTACCACCATAAAGATGAGTGCATCATGAATTTAACGCTGAGTGCGCATTTACGATGATATTTACTTTTGACTATTGTGGGCAGGGAATTTGAAATTCCCACACAATTCCTATGGACAACACTTCAGAATATTTCGAGCACGGCGAGAAACATATATGTTACTTCATAAGCTTTTAGTTAGATTTTTATTGAATCAGTGAAGCCCAACCTGTTTTTCAGTCCACTAGCTATCAGCATCTTGTGCCACATAAAATGTTTATCGGCTTGCATTTCTACCAGTAATGTTATTATTTAGATTAAAACTTAAAAATTCAATTTACTATGGAGATAAACAGTTCTCAGCAAGTCTAAACAAATAGACCTGCCAAGTCTTCTCCGTGATATTCTAAATCTACCCAAAAAAAATCTTAAGAGACAAAATCAATATTTAATAAAAGTAAAATTCTGATGTGTTACATCCCAATGATTTCCCTAGCCACTATCGTTCATTTTATACAGTTCTGCAAACTATTTCTACAAAAGCTTACTTTTAAGCGTTGTGGGTACAAAGTGATACATCAGGCTGCCGCGATAGTCAAATCTTTAAAGTGGTCACTATATGCTGGCATTGAAATTCCATACTCTTTCCACGACATAGCAGAAACAACTGAATGGTGACAGAACTTTAAAATAAATGTGTTACATTCATTTGCCATATAAACATCTTTTATATATGGTATTTTAATCCAAATCGTCAGAGCCATTTTTAAAAAGCAAAAATTTTCAAAAAATGTTCCATGTAAAGGGTTGGGGAAGGGACGAGTTTCTTGAAAATCTTTATGTCATATCCTTGAAAGATACTAAACTCAAATACCAAGTTTGGTATTTATCCGACTTTTCGTTTTTGAAGTTATGCTGTTCACACACACACACACGGACATGTTTTCAAAAATGCCTTATTTGGATTCAGAGCATCTCAAAACATGTATTTTCGGTGAAAACTTGGTATCAAATTTTTGGTGGAATGCAATGCTTTCCATACTTACTATACCTAGTAGAGAAAGTAAAAATAGCGACTTAGCACTCGAATAAAAAAAATGACAATTCAAACCAACAACAAAGAATATCACAGAATTGGTTATTTAAACCTTATTTGGTATAAGTTGCATTATTTAAACGCGATGTATATGTTTGTGCAGTAAGATTTTGTCTCTCTTGTTTATCAGTTATACAAGATTTATTCAGAATGAAGAAATTCGCACAAAATCAAGATATATATACACGATTTGTCATGCAAATGGCTTAGTACGGCATTTTAATCAAAATCGTTAGAGGCATTTTAACAATAAAAATAGCGAAATACTGTCCATATAAAAGGTAGTTTGAAATGGGGAGATCACCTTAATAATCTTTGTGTATCATCATTCGAAGATTCTGAATTTAATTACCAACTTTTTACTTTCTCTACTACGTTAGTAAGTAGGGGAAGTATTGTATTCCACCCAAAAATTCGATACCGAGATTTCACCGGAAATACATGTTTTGGGATCCCCTGAATCCAAAAAAAGCATTTTTGGAAACATGTCCGCGTGTGTGTCTGTGAACAGCATTAACTCAGAAACGAACAGTCGGATAAACACCAAACTAGGTATTTAGGTTCAGTATCTTCCAGAGATGCGACACGAAGGTTTTCAAAAAAATCCCCCCACCCCAGAGTACCCTTTACATGGAACATTTTTCGAAAATTTTAATTTTCTCAAAAATGGCTATAACGATTTTGATTAACATATCATATGTTTAAGATATTTTCATGACAAATAAAATGTATATCTTGAATTTTCTGGGAATGTCTCCAAAAGTATTCTCCATTGTGAACGACTTTTGCATAACTGGTAAACTATAAGAGATAGACAAAATTTTACTACACAAAAAATGTAGATCGCGTTAAAATACACAATTTATGTCATATACATTTTTTTTTTGTTGAGTGAACCATTTTCGAGATATTACTTGTTATTGCCTTAAATTTTTCAATACTTATTTTCTAAAATGGGAATTCGTTATTCATTTTTTTGTCTTGGATATGCAAAGAGTTATAATCTGTGGCAAAGAGAATGGTGCTGCACCTAGCAACCAGCTACAAGGAGATATGTATGTGCTTAAAGGCCACTGTTTTTCTACATTGCCCTTGTAAATATACTTTGCCCTTACATCTGCAAGAAGCTTAGCAATAAGATAGACTCGACAAATGTTTATCTCGATTAACATGAAGTAGATGGAGAATAAGCGTCTGTAAAAATAGTTTGTACAAGAGTAGAGAAAGTCATGTGAGTGTAACACATCAGATTATTTTTTTTATGTCCTGGACATGCAAAGAGAATGGAATGCGCCACAAAGCAACCAGCGTTAAAATATTTGACTATCGCTTAAAACCTACCATATTCCCCTTGCATCTACAAGAAAATTACCAATAAGATTTGACATCTTGATATCTCGATTAACATGAAGCATATGGAGAATAAGCGTTTGTAAAAATAGTTTGTACAAGAGTAGAGAAAGTCAGCTGAGTGTAACACATCAGATTTTTTATTTATGCATTTAGTTTTTGAGTTATACTGCTCACTCACACACACACACACACACACACACACACACACACACACACACACACACACACACAACATATGCTCTCGCGGATTTTTTTCCAAAAATTGTTGTTATTAATCAGGAGGCCACAAAATGTGTATTTTCAGTGAAATCTGAATATCGTCAGTAAGTAAAGAAAGTAAATGACAAAATATGAAAATTGAAACTAATAACAAATATCACAGAAATGGCTCTTACCACAAAAAAGCATTTGAAATACATTGCGTTTTGAAGAGATGTACATTTTTGTGTAGTAAGCTTTTTTCTCGTGATTTACCAGTTAACTATACAAAATTGCAAAAAGTTAATTCTGAATTCAGAGGTGGCCACGGCTATCCCCAGAAAATTTAAGGTATACCTAATAGATACATTTGAATGGTTATATAGATGTGTGTGTATATATATATATATATTAAATACATGGTATGTTAAATCATTAGGGCCATTTTCTTAAAAAAAAATAAAGCATTTTTTCGTGTAAAGGCTAGTCTGGAGTGGAGAATTTTCTCGAAAACCTTCGTATCGCATCTCTGAAAGATCTGAAATTATATACAAGTTTTACTATTTATCCGACTATTCATTTCTGAGCTATGCTGTTCACAGAGAGAGAGGGAGAGAGAGAGAGAGAGCCTTTTTGTAAACATATTTTTACTTAGGGATATCAAAACATGTATTTCCGCTGGAATCTCCGTATCGAATTTTTGGATGGAATGCAATACTACCAACTATGGCTAAGTAGGTGTTTGAGAAAGTAAACATTAATATAACGTTAAAAACTTGTACATTTATTTAAATTAGTATCCTTTACGGAATGTATGTGTGCGAACTGCATGACAGAATCTCCGAAATAGAAAACAAACTCGAAATTCTCTTTTCTTCCTCTTTTACTCGACTCTTACTTCGAACTTCTCATACTTATACCGTAATACAGTATTTCGTTAACTAGCACAAGCCACTTCTGCTTTTCTGGATAGCTAATACTCCTTCATGCATGCGTAGTAGTCATGTCCTTAGACCATAGGTCTTGCCGTTTGATCATTATAGCCTTCCATTCTACTTCTCTGAATAGTTCATAATGCTGCCGAATGGGCGATATCAGGCCTTGTCCTTTATGAGAAGAGTATTGACCTATTTTTAAAGCAATGCCACTTTCGCATTACAGTCTATCTTGTGTAGAATTTTATGACTAAAGCCACAATTCTTAGAACACTTGCCGTGTGCATGGGGATGGTCCGTTCAATGTTTACTACTTGATTCTGACTCCGGAGAGTACACCCACAACGTAACTGAGACCCCTAAACACGATTTGGTGGTAAGAATTGTGGCTTTATTTATGACAGAAAAATTAAAACTTGAGTTGAGTTTTATTTATAAACGCTCTTTAACAATATGGTTCTTAGCGTCCCATTCTATATTGGACATAAAAGACCGGAAATGTTGCTCAGAGGCTTGTTTATCAGGCCTGAGGTTCTTTTACGTACCATAAATCCACGACATGGGCCACCGCCTTTACTTCCTTTCCGAAGGAAGCCATAGTATGGATTTTTGCGCCCGAAAAAAAAATCCATTGCCCTCCGCCGGATTTGAACCCGCGATCTCGAGGAATAGAGAATAGCATAGTATATCTAGACCACGGATGACATTTTACGACATATGATGTTTTTATGCTTTGCTTACTAATTTCAGCTAATGTGAAAATTTAACATTAAACGTTAAATTTATCATGTTCACATAGTTGACTCATTACATGCCAATACGAGTGTACAGGGAAGGTGGACAAATTTGTAAACTGTGTATCTATACTTTACTGTTTCATAAGAAGGAACATTCTTCGAAAAACACATGATTTTTCAATCAAAAGCTGTGGTCGATAAAATGAAACTGTAGAGTTAAAGATTTTGCATAGATGTATTGCAGTGAACAAGAATGGAAAATTGTTGACAGGTTTTCGTTGCACATGATAGAATTTCGCAATCCCTAATTTTACTATTACAAAAATAGCGTTTAATTAAAATGTTATTAGACTACCATCGTCAAATAGTTACATCTATACTATACTATAAAGAGAGAAGATAACTCAACCAATTTTAACTATTCTTTCACCACTGAAGTGTCCCGTTCTTCCTGATGGATATACGCAATAGGACAGCTTCTATAAATCACCAAAAGAGTTATGAAAAATTAACAAGACCTTGAATGTGAACATGTCCAAGTCACAGTTGAAAATGCTTATTAGATTGATTGACTTTACAAGTTATTGTTACTCCTCAAAACATGGGTGTAAAAACAAACGCTGATTATGTTTTCTTCCAAGCGATACACATAGATAGCCACGATGTAACTTAAGTCATTGGAGCATGTTCGGCATACACAAGACAGGGCAAACAAAAACAATCGGATCCTGATTTTAACGGTAGAATATTTACACAAACCAATAATATTAGCAGACAGAAAAATATGCAAGAGCAATTGGATTCCAGTTTTAACCTTCTCTTTAATTTTGTAGTTGCATTTTACAGCTTCACAGAGGTACACAAAACAAAATTAAGCCATATTTTGGAAATTTTAACTATAACAATTCTTTTTTAAATTATCATTTTGCACCTTAATTTCCAGTATCAAATACTGGAGGTAAGTGCAATGAAGCATTACGGAAACCTCTGAGCATCTCTTAATCCAAGACTAGTCTGCAGAAGAGTGTATTAAATTCCTAAATGCCAAAACCTTCTGATCACCCTTGTATAAGTAAGTTTTGGTGTATTTCCTGAGAATGTTGTAAATAATATGCCAAGTCCTAAATGTTTAAATTGCTGATTTATGCTATGGCAGATTCTTCATATGCGGTAATTTCACTCCTATTTCGTTGAACATTGATACCAGTGGACTGTGCTTCCTTTAATATGAAAACTGTGTAGTCTGTATGCAATTAAACAATTACGGGTCCAAAGAAAAGGTAACAAAGTTTAAAATGGTAGGTAACTGTGCTTATCTAAAAATAATTAGGGACTAGTTGGAAAATTCTTTCACTTACAGGTTATGTAACACTTCCAAAATTTGAAAGATCTCGAATGAGGTAAAGGAAGCGAGGAACACAACATTCACTAATATCTCACTGCCATTTCCGTCAATACCAGGGGATTTTGGTAAACTATTAGGAATATCTTGTGGTTTACTAAATTCTAAGGCGTAAAGGGGAGGAGTCAGCATAAAAGGTCTTCTAGATCATAACAGCTTCATAAAGAGTAAGGAGTTCAAGCGAAATTTATCAAATCGTCATTCGAGATTTAAAAACACGCCCGTGCACAGCCGTACACATTAGAAGCAAGATTGTAAAAAAATAATGAAATATTTGGATACTTGGGATGGGATTTACAACTGTATTAGATGAAATAGATGCAGACAAACTCCATAAATTTAACCTCGTGCTTGGCACAATAAGGAGAGTACTAAGACAGGCAACGAAGGAGACGCAGATAGAATTTTATAAAACAATGGCAGTTCCTGTACTTCTATATCCAAGTAAAATGTGAGCCCTAAATAGAAAGCAGAAAAGGAAAATTAAATCGACAGAAATGAAATGTTTAAGATCTGTTGCTGGATACTCTGTTGGATCGCAAATACAGTCTCAGGAAATAAGGAATGAAATTGAACATATTTAAACTCATAGAAGAAAGGAATACTGAAGACACCATGTTCAAAGAATGAATGAGGGAAGGTTACCCAAATATTAAGAGAATACAAATCATTAGACAAATGTAGTAGAGGAAGAACAAGGCGTGTATGGAGAGACGAGTTTGATTAATGGGGACGGAACGGATCTTGAACAAGGTCCAAACCTTGAAGATGATGATGTTGACCCGTGCACAGCCATGCAGTTAGGCTTACATGATAAAGGAATCAAAACAAAAAATTGAGTTTTATTTATGGACGCTCTTTAACTGCTATGGTTCTTAGGGTCCTATTCTATATTGGGCCTGAAAGACCGTGAATTTTGGTCAGGCTTGAGGTTCTTTACATGCCATAAATCTATGACACGGGACCACAGCATTACTTCCCTTCCGAAGGAAGACATGCTAAGGATTTTTACGCCAAAAAAAATCCATCGCCCTCAGCCGGGTTTGAACCCGCGACCTCGGGAACCAGAGGCTAGCGTGGTACCACTAGACCACGGAAGACGAAAATAAAGGAATCAGGTTAATGTTTCATGAATCTGAAAAGCAAAATAATAATTGCAACGATAATCCGAAACATACGGTTTTATATAACATCTGTTTCCGCGGTTTTAACATTTATTACTCTGGAGCCAATGTTTTCGACGCTTGTATGTTACACGACACAGCACTATATTAGAAAAACTATTTTTATTACCAGTTTGCGAAAAGTACGGTGCAATTTCTGAAACATAACAAGCAATTCAAGATCTAACTGCGATACTTGATATGTGAATGAGTAATTAAACAATTGAGAGAAGCACAAAACGAATATCTTGAAAATCATTGACGCTCACCAGCAGAAGACAAAGTTTCGATTGTGATAGAGCACTCATGCAGTATCCGCTCTAGCGCGTGGTTAGCAAGACTGATTAGTTTCCGGTTGTCTCTTGTACTCATGATGCCTTTATTTTTAGTTCAAACAAGCGGAGCGCCAGTTGGGAAGTTGTGAATTGCTACTACGTCGTACTTCAAAGGCCTTTCTCACGAGCTCTTAAGATGCTCTTAAACACGCTTCCACGTCCTACCTAAAAGTGCTCCACGGGAGCGTTTGCATATTAAATAAACAAAAACGAGGCATGAAGGCAAAGTAGACACCGCTTGCTTCTTCAGTTGCGTTCCACTTATGGTTAACTTATAAAATATGACAATTTTTCTGCGGCGAAATACATAAACTTAGGAATTACTTAAGGATAATGAATCAAAAGACTTATAAGCTTCTACGCACAAATTCGTCAATTTTCTGTATTATTACACTAACTGTAACAGCGATAAGAAGAATTTTAAAAATGTATATTTTACTATATCTGATATAATCTACTCGGGCGGCGCCGTGGCCGAGCCGTTGACCGCTCGCCTCCCACCGAGGCGGCCCGGGTTCAATCCCAGGGACCTGCATGTGGGATTTGTGGTGGACGAAGCGGCGTCTGGGCGGGTTTTCTCCGAGTTCTCCGGTTTCCCCCGCCATTCATTCCACCAACTGCTCCATCACCTTTCCTTTCATCCATTTCACCAACATTTCGTTTCATCTACTTCCTTCATCCCATACCAGGCATCGGGCTGATCACCCATCCTGGACGGGCCTCTGACCCCAGGCACCCGCTTGTAAGTCCTGGGGGGGGGGGTGTAAGTCCTACATAAGAGGAGGGTAAACAGATAATGAATGAATGTATCAACCATGAATCAGTTCACAAAGCATTAATAATCCGTAATCCAATCTAAGATAGATTTTTATGTTGCTTATTTTATTTGCGCAAAGAGATTCACAGTCCTTTTCAAGCAACACCCCGTTAGGGGTTTGGAATGGTTAAGCATGACGAAACTGCGTATTTTAAGGTGATTTTTAGGATGTAAAAAGATAATTTCAAAATAATCATTATGGCTAACATTTCCAAAACATGACACATTGTGTTTTGAATACTTATATGAAAGTGCAACTAGTCGTCTGCAAAATTAGAGAGAGAGAGAGAGAGAGAGAGAGAGAGAGTTAAAAATGGACTCCAATTGCTCCGTCTGCTAATATTATTCGTTTGTGTAAATATTGGCCAATTTACAGGCCGCTCAGAAAATGACTGTTTTAAACACAAAAATCTTCAGAAATGTCATGGTCTGTACAAAATAGTATATATTATATACAATATAAACATTATACAGAATTTGTGAAACCGGAGAAAGCAAAATTAATCGTACAAATAGAATCTGCAGATGCGGAATGTTTACCCAAATATTTTTCATATAGTTAAAATTTGAAAAGAAAGGCAAAAAATTCCGATGTGTTACATTCACATGACTTTCTCTACTCTCTATCGCTTATTAGAGGGTATAAAAGCTATTCTTACTAAAGCTTATTTTTCTATCCACTTCATTTTAATCCAAATACCTAAACCTTTGCAGAAATAGCTGCATTGCACCTTTCGTTACAGATACAAATGGAACAGCGATAGACAAATGCTTAAAAACTGGATGGTATACTCTGCCTTAAAATTACATACTCTTTTCATGCAATCGCAAGAAACTCAATGCTGAAAGGAGTTTAGAGAATGATCAAATAATGAACAATTCGAACCCCGTAGCTCAGTCGGTAGAGCACCGCCTGTTGTGCTAGGGGTCCCGGGTTCGATTCCCGGCTGGGGGATT
Organism: Deroplatys truncata; assembly: GCA_030765065.1. Lineage (NCBI taxonomy): Eukaryota > Metazoa > Arthropoda > Insecta > Mantodea > Mantidae > Deroplatys > Deroplatys truncata. The sequence continues at coordinate 261,661,606 of CM060981.1, read as the reverse complement.
TTTCTCTAGCCAAGATTATTCCTTATCCTTCCCAGAGTCTGGAAATATGAATGAGAGTGTGAATGTGTGTATGCTCCAATGATAAAAAACCAAAGTGCAAGAGTTACACGTGTTAACACCATCAAGTTCCAAAGGAAAGGCCGCCGATAAGACCAATGTAATTTAGGTACGTTTTCGTCTATCACATGGTTTACTAGTTATACAACATTATACAAAATCCCTTCCGAATGAAGAGCACTTCAAAAGCTATTTTCAGAAAATTCAAGATATACATTTTATTTGTCATGTATATCGTGAATATATGGTATTTTAGAGCCATACTTTAGGAAATAAAAACTTTCGAAAAATCTTCCATGTAAAGGGTAGTTTGGGATGGGAAGGTAATCTTGAAAATCTTCGTGTTACAGGTTTAGAAGGTACTGAACCCAAATATCAAGTTTGGTGTTTATTCGACTTTTAGTTTTTGAGTTATGCTGTTCACAAACACAAACACAAACACACACACACACACACACACACGCATACACACAGACCTTTTTAAAGCACTTTTTTAATTCAGGGTGCCTCAAAACATGTATTTCCGGTGAAATATCGGTATCGAATTTTTGGATAGAATACAATAACTCTCTACCATGTACGTACTAGAGAAAGTAAAACACACAGTATGGATATTAAAGTTCCCCATACAAAGATAAACAATGTTGAAATTTCCAGTGCAATATTCTCACCATATCTGCTTTATTCATATCTACAATGTGCAGAAATGCCCTTATCCATAATTAAATGATAATTTGCTACCGTATTATTTCATATACGGTATTGATCCTTGCGGGAAGACAAGGAAACCCACACAGCTCAGGTTGCACTGTTTTCTGGAAGGGAAAACAGGAGATCTATAACAATCTTCGCCCGGACAAAACGAGTTTTGCATTTTATAATCCATGGTTTGCAGCAAATATACATCTTGTCTTCTAGTAGACTTCGTTTTCGTACACTGATATTTTATTTTGCTTGGGTTTTAGTAAACTAAATCATTCAAATTTGACTTATATCATAAATATTGCCCCGTACATTCTAAAACACGCACACCGGCCCAAAAGGTAATCATTGTAACACCATAGATAACAGCACACTGATGAAATGTTAAAATATCATACTAGTTACCACAGAAATGTCCTCCACGATTCATTTTAAATGTGCATCAAACAGTAAAAGATCTGAATAACAAGGTCGAGAAAACTGTGGTTTGATTATAGCACACTCGCCTTCAAATCCAGAGGTGCCGGATTCGATTTCCGGTTAATGTTTATTCGTGGTAAGCAACTCTCGCAAAGTAAAGAAAGAAAACAAATTTAAAAAAATTACAATTGCGTACTTTAAAAAGTCTACATTTCCCCATCTCTTATGTTTCCTAGTTATACAACAACCCATTCAAATAAAGGGGACTTCATAAGCTATTCCCAGAAAATTCAAGGTGCGCGTTTTGTCATGTAATTACCTTAAACATATCACACTTTAATCAAAGCCGTTACAACCATTTTGAGAAAATAACAAATAATGTTTTTACTTTCTCTACTACGTATAGTAAGTAGGGGAAGTATTGTATTCCACCCAAAAATTCCATACCGAGATTTCACAGGAAATGCATGTTTTCAGACACCCTGAATCCAAAAAAAGCATTTTTGGAAACATGTCCGTGTGTGTCTATCTGTGAACAGCATAACTCAGAAACGAACAGTCGGATAAACACCAAACTTGGTATTTAGGTTCAGTATCTTCCAGAGATGCAACACGAAGGTTTTCAAGAAAATCCCCCCACCCCAGAATACCCTTTACAAGGAACATTTTTCGAAAATTTTAATTTTCTCAAAAATGGCTAACGATTTTGATTAAAGTATCATATGTTTAAGATATTTTCATGACAAATAAAATGTATATCTTGAATTTTCTGGGAATGTTTCCAAAAATATTCTTCATTGTGAACGACTTTTGCATAACTGGTAAATCATAAGAGATAGACAAAATTTTACTGCACAAAAAATGTAGATCGCGTTAAAATACACAATTCATGTCATACACATTTTTTGTTGTTGAGTGAACCATTTTCGAGATTTACTTGTTATTCCCTTAAATTTTTCAATACTTATTTTCTCAAATGGGAATTTGTTATTCATTTTTTTGTCTTGGATATGCAAAGAGTATTAATCTGTGGCAAAGGGAATGGTGCTGCACCTAGCAACCAGCTATTAAGAGATATGTATGTGCTTAAAGGCTACTGTAATTCTATATTGCCCTTGTAAATATATATATTCCCCTTACATCTACAAGAAAATTAGCAATAAGATAGAGTCTGCAAATGTTTATCTCGATTACCATGAAGTAGATGGAGAATAAGGGTTTGTAAAAATAGTTTGTACAAGAGTAGAGAAAGTCATGTGAGTGTAACACATCAGATCTTTTCATTTAGATGGTCCTTGAGGGGGGGTATTCTTGAAAATTCTCAAGTAGTATCCTTAGAAGATGCTGAAGTTAAACACTACATTTGACATTTATCCAACTTTTCGTTTCTGAATTATACTATTAATACGCACGCACACAGACCTTTTTTAAAATATATTTTTTATTCAGGGGACTTCGTATCTCAGGTGAAATATTTACATTGAATTTTTTAGTGGAATGCGACTGGCAATTCCTCTAGCTATTATAAGTAGGTGCTACAGGAAGAAAAACGTGTTGCACTCACATGACTTCCTCTACTCGCTTTACTACAAACTATTCTTACAAAAGCTCATTCATCTATCTACTTCTTGTTAATACAGACAAATCTTCATTATTCACTTACTCATTTCATTGTAAGTATAAGAAGAATACGTTAAGCTAAAGCGGCAGACAAAGTTTACAAAGCCAGTCGCTATGTGATGGCTTTGAAATTCTGTTCCTTGCATGAACACGACAAAGAAAGAAAGAAAGAAAGAAAAGAAAAGAAAAAATGGTGATTTGCAGTTGAGAAATGTATAACGTATCCAAAAATTCAAACCAATAACAAAGAATATCTCGAATGGTTAATGCCACAAAACATCTATTTTATAACTGGATATCTACATTTTTTGTGCAGTAAGATTTTGTCTATTTCTTACGGTTTACCAATTACACAAAAGTGGCTCAGAATAAAGAGGACTTCAAAGGTTATTCCCAGAAAATTCAAGATATACATTTTGTCATGAAAATAGCTTAAATGTATGGTATATTAATAAGAATTGTTAGAGCCGTTTTTGAGAAAACAAAAATTTTCGAAAAATTCTCCATGTAAAGCGTAGTTGGGGTAGAAGATTTTCTTAAAACTCTTTGCGTTGCATTTTTGGAAGGTCCTGAACTTAAAATACCAAATGTGGTATTTAACCGACACTTTGTTTTTGAATATGCTGTTCAAAGACACACACAAACGAGCATATTTTAAGATATGCTTAATCTGGGCTTCAGGAGATCTAAAAAAACGTATTTTCAGTGAAATATCGACATTGAATTTTTGGGTGGAATATAATACTTCCTTTACTTTAAGTACCTAGTAGAGAAAGTAAAAGGGAAGCAAAAGAATCATAAGAAACCTAGTGTTTGCGTACAAAATAGAATGATTTTTGAGGAATGAGCAATTGTTGCTAAGTCAAAACCGCCGATAACAACTAAGATGTTAAAAATAGTATATAAATGGAACAAAGCGTACAAAAAGAATTCACCCAATATGGCATTTTTTCCCATGAAAAACAACTTCAGATTCCTTATAGAATAGACAATAGTGTATGCACCACGTCCATAAGAACTTAGCAGACCCGTCCTATATCTGCAAAGCCAAATAAACGCAGTTTTATCTTCTTAATTATTTTAAATTAAAGTAACGAAGCACATTGTTTCCTTCAATAATGCTTATATTTTCTCCGCATTAATTGCGTTTAGTTACTCCATTAAAGTGGGTTACAGGTACGGTAAATTTGAAAGGAAAATAAAAAGTATCCCGATCTGTGAAGCCTGTCCGAGATCTGTCTTAACACCCGCTATAACATGTGTACAACCCATTTTCCTCTAAGGACTACATTCAAGGATTATTTGCTGGACATCATCACGTCATAAATTTGAACTAAGGAAAACACCCCAGTACTTAGCCATGTTTATGCAATTCTTAGAAACAAAGAAAATGTTATTCATCCCCTCTCCCGTAGCAGCTCAACATTCTGAAACAATCATTTTTCTCGTCCTTGAAACGGTTGCTGCAGTTTGCTCAATCTAGAATCGGAAAATTTTCTTTTTCCTTCGTAACCGGACAAAAGTGAGGATCTAGTTTCTATTCCGCAGGAAGCGGTGGTTTGTGACGTTATCCTGTTTTCCTCCATAATCATTATGCTCGGGAAACACTTCTATTTGCCACCAGAAAAGCAGCTTAAACCGAGAGCTGGATGCGTAAATCCGAGTTTGCTATTCAGCCAGCAGATTCTTATGTTTTTCCCGTCTAATTTACCTTGCAAATCCATTGAAAAAAACCACCTGTTTAAAGTCGTTTTCTGTCGAATTAGAAATATATTTATAAAAGTGTAGTTTTGGTTGTAACGTATGTTTAAAATCCTTTCTTCTTTAGTTAGGGAAATGACTCCTTGATGAACATATGGACACAATACAGATGAATTATGCACCAAAAATCTGGGAAAGGAAAATGCCAGGAAATTAAATACTTTGTAAGCTACAAAATATTAATGTCACAGTGGTGATGTACAAACTATGGAGAGAATTATAAACTGCCAACAGAATTTGTTGCTCTGCTCACGTTATTAAATCAAATGCAGAGTTTCTGTCCGCCTACCTCCCCCCCCCTTCTCTCCATACACCTCCCTCTCTCTCTCACTCCGCTCACTGTCTCGCTTTACACTATCTCCCTTCTATCACACGTATCCATCTGTCCTCTCTATGCAACTTACATGTCATGCGACGTTTTGAAAACTGCTTTCTCTGGAGTTATTAGTAAAAACTAAAACATATGTAAAAGGTTTAACTGTACTCAAGTTGCTTATGCTTGCATTACGATCCTAGGTATAGTGTTTCTTGTGATAACCGATTTATGTACACTTGTAATAGAAAAACAATTGTTGTAACACCTAAAATGTAAATGACAAAATGTGTTAGAAATATTATGCTTACAAACGTTTATGCTGCATTTTTTAGAAGAAAATAATAAGCAAGAATTATTGCTAATTTTTTATCCCATGCTCCGTTAAAAACTCCCCTTCCAACTTTCGTCAAAGTACTTAAAATAACATATAGTTTATCCTCTAAATAGAACCTAACGGTTAGAATACTCTTCGTGAAAAGGCAAAACATACAGACAAAAACTAAACAAATTATTCCTGGCTTAAGGGTAGCCTATTATATACGTTAGTGTCAATCATTCAAAATAGAAAAGTATAGAAATTGAATTTAACGTTTTATTACATGTATAGATAGATTTCCTATAAAAGAAGCATGTTTTACAGTGTATTTGTAATCTTACACACTCCAAACGTTCGTCTCTACTGGATTACACACATCTCTGGAAGGAGAATGGCGAGAAACTTTTTGATATTTCGCGTCGAAACTCAAATATGAATAGAAGGTGCATACTCATTTAATTGTATAACATGCTGCATCCCAAGGTCAACCGTAGTTTCAGAAATAAAACAGAAACCAAACTCAGCGGTGAGCTTTAGAAGGCGGCTGTAATTGTTTTACGGGAGTATTATTCCTTTTGCTACTGGAATTTATCTTCCAAGGCAGTTCTTTTCTTGCATTTGCAGCGAATTTTTAATTTTAATGAAAACAGCGGAAACGCTTGCTTTAACTTTAATGAAAGAATGGAAACAACAGGAATGCTATTAACTTATATATTTATTTATTCGCATTTAAAGTAAAAATAAAAGAGGCACATTATTTTTTTTAATTCAAGATGAAGAAAAGAAAAACGTAAAGTTTCACGGGGTTACTCAAGTATTCAACGAAAACAAATAAAACAAAATTAGTATTTTAATTTCACAATTTATAGAACTAATATCGGAATATATATTTGGCTAAGCATTTAAGAGAAGACTATAAATGTACATTTTATCTTGTACAATAAATGACAACGATGCAACGTCCATAGCTCGCTATACCACAATAGTCCGAACCATATTCTAGGACATGCAATACAACTTCAATGCCTAGCCTCTTAACTCTACTGAAAATTGTGATTTATACAACATAAAAATATAAATTATAGCAATATTGCAACCCTGAGAAAGCTAAAGAAAATAAAATCCGCTGCTGTTTGTTCACATACTTGAACAAAGTTTTTATTTATTTATTTTTGGAGTGCAGTTCAAATTAGTACTCAAAGACCTAAAAGTGTATTTTTATTTACTCTAATACTTACCTCTAATAAATAGAAGCAGTATTATATTCGAACCAAAACTTCGATACCGGGATATCACCGAAACAGTTTGAGGGTCACTGAATCAAAAAACAAAAAACAAAAAAAAACGAATTTTTAGAAATAAGTTCATGTTGTGTAGTTTGTGTGTATGCATCTAAACTCAAAAACAAAAAGTCGGTTAAATACCAAACTTAGTATTTACGTTCCGTGCCTTCATCTTCCAAGGATGCGACACGAAAAATTTCAAGAAAATCCCTTAATCCCAAACTACCTTTACATGGAAAAAAATCCATATTTTTTATTTTCTTAAAATGGTTCTAGCGATTTTAATTAAAATACCACATATTTAAGATATCTCCATGGTAAATCTTAAATTTTCTGAGAATAGTCTGTGAAGGAATTTTTCATTCTGAATGAATTTTGTATAACTTGTACACCCTATGATATAGACAAAAACATGTACTACACAAAACATGTAGATCTCGTTAAAAGAAACAATTTATATAAAAAGTGTTGCATTACCCATTTCCGAGATGTTCTTTATTATTGTTCTGAATTGCCAAATACTCATATTTTTCAACTACTAAGTCACTACTTTTTTACTTTCTCTACTACGTACAGTAACTAGGGGAAGTATTGTATTCCACCCAAAATTTCGATACCGAGATTTCACCGGAAATACATGTTTTGAGACCCCCTGAATCCAAAAAACGCATTTTTGGAAACATGTCTGTGTGTGTGTGAACAGCATAACTCAGAAACGAACAGTCGGATAAACACCAAACTTGGTATTTGGGTTCAGTATCTTCCAAGGATGCGACACGAAGGTTTTCAAGAAAATCCCCCCACCCCAGAGTACACTTTACATGGAAGATTTTTCGAAAATTTTAATTTTCTCAAAAATGGCTCTAGCGATTTTGATTAAAATATTATATGTTTAAGATATTTTTATGACAAATAAAATGTATATCTTGAATTTCCTGGGAATGTCTCCAAAAGTATTCTTTATTGTGAACGACTTTTGCATAACAGGTAAACCATAAGAGATAGACAAAATTTTACTACACAAAAAATGTAGATCGCGTTAAAATACACAATTTATATCATATACATTTTTTTTTGTTGAGTGAACCATTTTCGAGATATTAATTGTTATTCCCTTAAATTTTTCAATACTTTTCTCAAATGGGAATTCGTTATTCTTTTTTTGTCTTCGATATGCAAAGAATATTAATCTGTGGCAAAGCGAATGGTGCTGCACCTAGCAACCAGCTAATAAGAGATATGTATGTGCTTAAAGGCTACTGTATTTGTATATTGCCCTTGTAAATATATGGTCCTCTTACATCTACAAGAAAATTAGCAATAAGATAGTGTCTGCAAATGTTTATCTCGATTAACATGAAGCATATGGAGAATAAGCGTTTGTATAAATAGTTTGTACAAGAGTAGAGAAAGTCATGTGAGTGTAACACATCAGATTTTTTTTCTGATCATGCAAAGAGAACGGAATTTCATGCACCACATAGCGAACTACTTTTAAAAGATATGACTATCGCTGAATCCCACTGCAGTTCTCTTAAACCTGCAGCGAAATCTGTAGGTAATAAAACTATATCTGTAAATGTTTATCTCAATCATCTTGAAGCAAATAGAAGACTAAGCTTTTTAAAACTAGTTTGTAGATGAATGGGTAGAGAAAGGCATGTTAATCAATCACATTCTATTTTTATTTTGCCTAATGCGTACATAGTAAAGTAGACAAGATATTGCGTTCCACCCGCAAACTCGATACCGAGATTTCACCGGAAATACATGTTTTGAGGCACATTAAATCCAAAAACCCATTTTTAGGACAACGTCCGCGCGTGTGTGGCTGTGAACAGCATAACTCAAAATTGGATAAATACCAAACTTGGTACTTTAGTTCAGTACCTTCCAAAGGTGCGACACAAAGATTTTGAAGAAAATCCCCACACCTAAAACTACCCTTTACATGGAAAAATTGTTAACATTTTTAATTTTTTAAAAAAATGGCTCTAGAGATTTTGATTAAATGGCATACACGATGGCGACACTAAAAACTTTTAGAAACTCTAACAAGGATTAGTTTTAAAAATTTAAAGGATTTTATTGTTTCTCAAAATATTCCCTATTTTTGCATTCAATGAAACCAGTCCTTAAAGCAGGATACCACAGCCTCTTCCTAGGCACTTCAGGAAACAGGATTTTATAATGTGCCACTGCTTCCATCTGATGACCTAAAAGTGATTCCACGTATTTTATCTTTAATTTTTGGAGAAAAAAAATCACAAGGTGCTAGGTCAGGAATGTATGGTTGAGGGTCCTTGTTGTTGACCTTTAGGCATCCAGATGCTGAGTTGTTAGTTTTGCTGTATGCAACGATGTGTTGCCATGATGGAACATTATTTTTCCTTTTGGGCGTTTTTCACGAACTTCTAATGCTATATTAGCAATATGGCCCGTTTTAGAAAAAAGCTAGCAACCATCTTTCCAGCACTGCGAATTCGTAGGACTTTTGTAGGCTTAGGTTCTGTTCGAAAGACCGATTGAACCGATCGACTTTTATCAGGATAATAACATTAAATCCAAGATTCATCAACAGTAACGATACTCCGAAAATCTGAAGTGCCGCCTTGGAATTGTTCCAGAGCTTTTCTGCACCAATCAATGTGATGTTGTCTTTGATCGGGAGTCAATAAAGTTTTCTCACGTCTAACTGTTGATGTAAATCGTTTTGGATTTGTCTCCTACCAACGCCCAATGTCACCCGAATAAATTCATGAGATGTCTGTTGATCTTCAAGCATTAATCTCGAACAGCGGTAATATTTTCAGCAGTAACGGCAGTTCTTGGGCGTCCTTCACGAAACTCATCACTAAGAGAAAACCGATCTCTTTTGAATTAGCTGTACCAATTATAAATTGTTGCCTTAGATACAGCTTCTTCGCCAAGCGCGTTTCTAAACCGATCTTCACATTCTTTAGGCGTTAATCACGATTTAAAATAATAATAAATCATAGCTTGGAAATGTTCTCTCGCCAAATTCATCCTTGAGGAACACAAAATATTTAAATGATAATTAACAAACTATTAGGGAAAATCGAGCAAACTACACAATTAACTCGCAAAACATTAGAAAATAGCTATCAAATATAAACAACTTTATAACTGCGATAGATGAAAACGCACTACATATAAAATGAAGATCTCTTCAAAACGCTCAATTTATTTCAAATAACTTTTTTGTGGCATCAGATTTTCTATATGTACATCATTAATGATTCTAACTGTTCAATACTTAGGCTTTCTTTTGAAGTCCTGTCGATTTTCAGTTGTTTCTCGCGATATCATAGAGTATGGAATATTTTAAGGCCAGCATATAGCGTCCAGTTCTAAAATATGTACCTATCGTTATTCCTTTGTACTGTACCGAAATGTGTAATGCAGCTATTTATCTCGATTAAAATGAAGTAGATAGGAAAATAAATTTCTGTAAGAACAATTTGTATATCCACTTATAAGCGATGGAGGGTAGGGAAAGTCATGTGAATGTAACATAAGATTTTTTTCATGTCTCTGTAGACAGGCTTCGTATAAGTGGATGACATCTCATCTGACCCGGTATTTGTTCCCGATGTTACACATTGGACTAATTATACAGTAATTTATTTATTTTGGGGAATACTAGAACAAACGAAAACTCATAACGTCCATAATTAAATCTGGTTGTGATCTGTGCACCTCTAAGTGTCGTCCTCCGTGGTGTAGTGGTTACCATGCTAGCCTCTAGTTCCCGAGGGCGGAGGGCGATGGATTTTTTCGGGCGTAAAAATCCTTAGCATGGCTTCCTTCGGAAGAGAAGTAAAGCAGGTGGTCCCGTGTCGTAGATTTACGGCACGTAAAAGAACCTCAAGCCTGATAAAGAGGCCTCTGAGCAAAATTACCGGTCTTTCACGCCCAATATAGAATAGGACGCTAAGGACCATAGCAGTTAAAGAGCGTCCATAAATAAAACTAAATTTAAAAAATTAAATTTAATTGCACCTCTCAGAATCCGTTTATCCATGATGCTAGTTTCACTTTGCACCATTCGTAGTTTGCCAAACAGTGTGGCCACATCAAAGTGCTGGTTTCGTCAGAAATCTCAGATATTTGTCTTGAACCTTTTCTATATTTAACGGCATCACAGAATAACTGCAAAATGACTTGCAATATACTTCTTGGCTCAAATGAAATTGTGCCTTAGCTTAGCGTTGTCAAGGCGAGGGCATTTCTATGATCTTAAGGATGAGAGAGCTCTCAGCGGCAGGGTAAAATAAGTGTAAACATAACAAACTGCGAAAGATGCGGAGAGTGACATTTACGGCGCGAAAAAAAACCCTGATCCATGTTTAATGAATCCCAGTCGAGTAAAGAGGTTATATTTGCAGAAGAAAGATTTGTTAGTTACGGTTCTTTCACGCTGAGCCATATGTAGGCTAAGCTTGGAAAGTTAATGGAGAAAAGTTCGAAAAATTCAATCAAGGTTCTCAAAGTACGGGTCATCGGCTACGAAAGGATACCTCACAGTGATTAAGATAGCCTTGGAGGTTTAACATTATGAATCAGATAGGGAAGCTTAAGGCACGTTCGAGCATCTCGCCATGGTAATACAGCGGTAGAGCGTCAGCATGGATAGCCGAAGATCCGTGGTCCGAGTCCCGGCCGTGGTATGATATTTTTGAAATTCTACCTGTTGTTAAACGGATTTGCTTTCCTCACTGCAGCCAGCATGGTCCTGTTTTAACGTTTTATATGTGGCACAATAACAGTATTTTCAACTGAGGGTATACATGCAACAGTAGGTAAGTTACAAAGGTATGTTTCTAGCAATCCCGAGGACCAAGTTCGAAGCTTCAAAGGAGTGATTTGCCTGAACAAGGTTATTTCAGGGGGTGTCTATTATACTACGAAGACAACCATCCGGCCACTAACAGCTTTTTGAACCGTGGATTCATCCGAGCAACACTCAATCATTAGCCATTGAAATCTCATTCAACTTGTTACAGATATGAAGGAACGCTAAACCACATGAAAAGTTCATACAAATATACTGACGTGTTGGTACATGATTTAAATGCTTAACTATATAAAGTACTTTAAAAAACTAAATGCAAACTATTTTTCAAAGTAGTTAATTCAAATATGTTATCAAGCTACCCCACATAATTTAAATGCTTAGTATTATAAACCAATTTAAAAACTAACTCAAAATATTTTTCATAATAGCTATAGCTAAGCTATGATAACGAATGCTTTTAGCAAAAAATAAATAAATAAATAAAATGTGCTTCAGGACTAAAAGGTTGCATTTGACAATTTAATTTCTTGTGTATGTATATCGTTACTCAAATTTCGTTTTACGACGTCCTGTTGAATTCATCACTCAATCTTTGTGTGTTAAAAATGGCGTGGACTGCTTTTGGATTTAACTTGAATGAATCAACCACTTCCATCTCAATCAATAGCGACTCCATCATCTTGATTGCGACGTGAAAGTTTTCAGCTAACTGTTTCGGGAGTGAATGTAGCCATAAATGAGCGCAATTAGGGGAGGACAGTTTCGGAGGCCGTTAGCAGCACGGCCAAGGTCCTAATGAGCCAAGCAGCCTGCAGGTGTGAGCCAGTCCAGCTTTGCAGCGAGGCAAATGACCTCCTCGGCGAGTCACGCCCGTGAACCCCGACCACCACATGGTCATTTCAGACGTCGCAGGAGTTGAATTTCCTCCATCCCATGGTAATTCCATTCGGGGAATAATTAATGACTAACTTGAAAAGAAGGTTTCACGTTGGATCACGGTCATTATATGTCTATTCCTGCGATATATCGCTTATTTTATTCCTCAGTACCTTCTCTTGTCATCTATTCTTCATATAAACATTCTGTAAAAATCCGAATTAATTTATTATCAACCTGAAGACATACGACTTCGATTCAGAACAAGGAAGTCATCCCAGAAAATCTAGTGATGAATTGTCAAGTCAGTATTGTTGCGATTATGTTTAAAATAATAAACGGTGGTGACAGTATTCTATCAGATTTGGAAACGGAAATATTACAGTGTGGTACTGCTTCTCGTTGAGAGGTATCGCCACAGCAGATGTTTACAAAGGCATTTTAAACGCTTACTTGCTGACAGCTATGGAAGACTATGTAAGTAAATATATCAACAAGAGAGTGTATCCATTTATAACCCATGGATTCTTGAAGGAAGATTTTACGACAGTGTCCCGGTAATGGCCTGGCCTGATTTGAACACAGCAAAATATTTATGGAATATTTTGGAAAATAAACTTCGCCCCGAACAACAAAGATTCCTGCTGTTGTTATTTATACTCATTACAGCTCTCCGCTAAGGACTGACTGTCATTTCACAGGAATCTCTTGGTATCCTGACCGCTTAAAGTACGCCTGCGAGTATGGAGATTGCTGTGGACAACGATGACTGATGTTACGACACGTAGCAAATTTCATCTGACATTTCGGGTGGGTATCTGGATATATTTGATTATACGTAATCAAGCTATACCCTTATCTGTTTTGAAGCTAATTATTTCCTTATTATTAAGGAACCATTAAGTATCAGTGTATGATACAAAAAGAATACAGAGCCCTCACATTATGGGTACTAAGAATCTTTTCTAGATGATTGGAAATCTATCACAGCAAGCAAAAACGAGATTATTCAAGAGATACAATTTCAATTGACCTGATCTACAAAACTTCAATACTTAGTTACATGTTACATTCTGACACGAGATAGCGTTGCGTTCCGGACACATCTTGCATATTAACCTACAGTCTGGGATCTGGGAACAAATTTATTAAAAACAAAATCTGAATGTCCTACATTTTGAGATACGTTCATTAAGTTTAAAATACTTAGAGATTCGCAAACACTGAAATATTTTGTGATTCAGCTTATGATGCTATCGGGTGTTTTCACTGATATAACGCACTTACCGAAGGACCGGATTATCAAACATCTCCTAGTTTCCGAGATGGCGGGTTCAATCCTCGCGGAGGGCGATGGAATTTTTCGGGCATAAAAATCCTTAGCGTGGCTTCCTTCGGAAGGGAAGTAAAGCCAGTGGTCCCGTGTCGTAGATTTACGGCACATAAAAGAACCTCAATCCTAATAAAGAGGTCTCTGAGCAAAGTTTCCGGTCTATCACGCCCAATATAAAATTAAATTAAATTGAGTTTTATTTATGGACTGCAGTGGTCCTTAGCGTCCTATTTTATACAATATGGTAACCAACAAACCACAGACGACGCGCCCAAAATAGAATGGGACACTAAGAACCATAGTAGTTAAACAGCGTCCATAAATAAAAATTGAATTACATTAGTGAGTGCTTCAATTAGTGAGCTTCAATTATGTAAAATGTATTATCACATTCCTAAAAAAAATCTGATGCGTTACATTGACATGATTTTCTCTAGTCGTTCTCCTACAAACTATTCTTACAAAAGCTACCTCTTATTAATCCAGAAAAAAAATCCTTTCGATTCGCGATTCACATTTACACATTTCGTTGTACGATACAATAGTAAAGCGAAGGTCAGATTTTTTAAAGAGTGTGTCCCTGTGTGATGGCTTTGAAATTCTATTCTCTTTGCATGACCAGGAGAAGAAAAAAAACTAACAACGACTTTCCATTTGAGGAGAGTAAAAGATTTGAAAATTCAAACCAATAACAACGAATATCTCGGAAATGGTTAACTATACACACACGCGCACGCGCGCGCGCACACACACACACACACACACACACACCAAGAATATTTTTGACAAATTCTGAGCTTTAACGAGATCTACATTCTTTGTGTGGTAAGATTCTGTGTATTACGGTTTATCTTATGCAAAAGTCATTCAGAATGAAGAGAACTTCAGAAGCTCGTACCAGAAAATTCAAGATATACATTATGTAAACAGCTTAAATATGCCTACATATTTTAATCAAAATAGTTAGCCGTTTTTGAAAAAATAAAGATTTTCGAAAACTTTTCTATGTAAAGGGTAGTCTGGGGTGGGATAATTCTCTTGAAAATCTTCGTGTCACATCCTTAGAAGATGCTTAACTTAGATACCAAGTTGAGTATTTAAACGACTTTCCGTCTTTGAGTTATGCTATTCACACACACACACACACACACACACACACACACACGGACCATTTTCAAAAATGTCTTTTTTTTATTCAGGGGATCTCAAACAGTGTATTTACGATGAAATTGCATATCGAATTTTTGGATGGAATAAAATACTTCCTCTATTTACTATAGCTAAGTAGTAGAGAAAGAGAAAAAAAAACATCTAAAATTCTGCGCAATTAGGTGGATTACAAATCCTTGCTAATAACTCTGTCATTCGAAAGCACTATTTCAATTTTCCCCATTGAACTGTCTTCTGTGTGTATGTTGTAGCACACTCTTATTGAAAATGATGAAATCACACTCCTTGTTGGTTAATTCTTTCCACAGTAAAATAAGAAACGTCTAGTTGTTGTGGTGAGACATCGAGTAACTGAGACACATGTCTCACTGTAGTGAAACATGGAACGAGAACAGATGTCCACTTTAATAGAAAACACCGCAAGTTGAATCATAGGGTAGTTTATTGGGACTCCTATGCCTATTTTAGTTGCATTTGGTTTCGATGTAAAGTTTTCCTACATTAATCTACGTATTTCAATTTGGATAATCTCTTATGGCTCACTTAAATACTCTTAAGAGTTAACCATTTTACGAAAGTAGGGATGTCTCAATGAAGTGAAATGTTTTCATTTACCAAAATGTCGGGGAATGGTGGCTACGCTAAATCGATGTTAACCATTCAAAAATTTCAAGTCATTGTTAAGAATATATGTCAACGTATCATAGTTGCAAAACTCTTTATAAAAATCTGATATGTTGTTATTCACATGACGTTCTCTATTCTTATAGAAACTATTTTTACAAACGCTTATTCTCCATCTACTTATACTAATCGAGATAAACATTTGAAATTAAGAAACATTAAGAAAAAGTACAGCATTGGAAAATTTAAAAAAATAACAAAGAATATCTCGGAAATGGTTCACTGGACCCCAAAAAAAGTGTATGACATAAATTGTGTATTTTGACGAGGTCTACATTTTTTTGTGTAGTAACAATTTTGTCTATCTTTTACGGTTTACCAGTTATGCGAAAGTTATTCAGAATGAGAAGGACTTTTGGGGACATTCCCAAAAAAATCAATATAAACATTCCATTTTCCATGAAAATATCTTAAACGTATGATACTTTAATCAAAATTGTTAGCCATTTTTGAGAAATTCAAAATTTTCGAAAAATGTTCCATGTAAAGGGTAGTTTGAGGTGGGGGAATTTTCTTGAAAATCTTCGTGCCGCATCCTTGAAAAATACTAAGCTCAAATACCAAGTTTGGTATTTATCCGACTTTTGTTTTTGAGTTATGCTGTTCACAGACACACACACACACAGACATGTTTCCAAAAATGCTTTATTTATATTCAAGACGCCTCAAAACATGTATTTCCGGTGAAATCTCGGTATTGAATTTTTGGGTGGAATACAATACTTCCCCTACTTACTATACGTAGTAGAGAAAGTAAAAAGATAAACATTAGAACTCAGCAAGCATAGAGACTGTAAGAGCGGCTGTTGCTCAGAGTCCTGAACGGCCATTGGAATTACTTTCAGCAGTAATGAACTTATCCCATGCACGTGAGCACAGAACGGGTACGAACTTGTGCTTTCATCCATGTGAGTTCCAGATCTTTCGCGAATTAAAATCCAAAGATAAAATCGACTTCAATGACTATTTTTCATGAAGATAATTTTCTAAGTAAACTATGGATGTGTTAGGAAGGTCAATTTCACCGAGTGATTTTATCAATAAATGAGATTTTCGCTTATTGGCCACAGAAAATAAATTCTCAACAACTAAACCAGCGACCGTTAACACAGAAAAATGCAGTGGTGTACAGTTTCTGCATAATGACTATTGGCAGCCTTTTTAACTTTCTCTTCTACATGCTTATAGTAGGTAGAAATGTATTGCATTCCACCCAAAAGCTCGATATCGACATTTCATCGGAAATACATGCTTTAAAATCCCTTGAATTTAAAACATCCTTTTTGGAAAAGCTCCGTAAGTGTGTATCTCTCTCTCTCTCCCTGTGCGTGTGTGTGTGTGTGTGTGTGTGTGTGTGTGTGTGTAAACTCAGAAACGAAAAGTCGTATAGTAGCAAATTCAACATCTTCCGAATGAGACACTAAGGTTTTCGAGACCTCCCATGACGAATTATCCTTTATATGGAAGTATTTGCGTTATTTTGTATTTACTTATAACTGGGTGTAACGATTTTGATTAAAATATGTGTTTAAGATATTTGTAGGACCGACAAAAAGCGTAACTTGGATTTTCTGTGAAAAGCCTTTGAAGCCCCGTCTTTATGAATCAATGTTGTATAAATGTTAAACAATAAAAGATAAGCAAAAGATGCACGAAGTGTAGATCTCCTTAAAACACACAACTTACGTCATATATTTAATGTTTTGTGACATTAACCATTCCCACATTTTAGTTGCCCTTAATTTGAATCGTGGTTAGCATTCTTTTATTTCTTCGTTGTGCTGCAAACAATATGGAATTTCAAAGCCAGCATATGGCGACTCGCTTTTTCAGCATCTATCTATCGCTTTTGACCCTGCATTTCCCTTGATGCAGCGACATGTATAATAAAACAATCTCTGTAAACGTTTATCTCGATTAATATGAAGTAGATAGAAAAATAAACTTTTGCAAGAATAGTTTGAATATAAGGTACAAAGATAAATAATGAGTAGAGAAAGACACGTGAATGTCATAAATCAGATGTTTTTAGTATAATTGGCAAGTTCAATTCTTGAGACTTTTCTCACCAAAGAATTGCAACATTTACATTTGATGCGCCAACATTTATTTCATCAAGATGGTGCCATAACACACACCACTACTACTTCTTGGCATCTGTGCGTTATATCTAAATATGCAGATATTGCTTCAATTCCAGAAGCCCAGATGTGTGCGAGAGTACTTTCTCTGGGAACATCTGAAGAGCAGATTTATTCAAATTGTCTCGAAAAGCTGTTAGACAAGAAACAAAGGAAATTATTGAGCTGGAAAGGTAGAATCAACGACTGAAAAATTCAAGCCATCGCCAGGATTTGAACCACGGATCTTCCGGTTTCCGTCCGGTTGCTCTAACCACTGAGCCACCTGGTAACATGCCGGTACGATATTAACTTCCGCAACTGATTCGCATTTTTCCCGGTAAACCATAAGGAGATCTCAAATTGTATTGAGATGACATACCCCAATGGCGACAGTTTTTAAGCACGGGCTTCATAGTTTCGACCACTATTAGGTCAATTAATGGAATTAATTCGTCTGGTTCTATCTTTCCAACCTTGTGCAACACATGGCTTGTGTGGAAGAACAACTAATTCCATTAATCATTGAGCTATTACAGCTGAAATGGTACAGCATTAAGTTGGTGGAATGTCATCGTAGAAAATTGGCGAGACAGTTTTCAAAACATAAATTAAGTTACTTTTAGAACCTCAAATGGTATACGACTGACATTTATTTATCTACATTAAATCAATTTGCTATTTCAAATACAAATATTAACTTAATTTCATTGAGTTGCTCTCTATTTGTAACCATGACGCAACTTAGTCGTTTAAATTATAATAGCAATACTATTAGTAGTTATATCACTATGATAAACCCATTAGAGCTAGATCAATGCTCAACATGTTTGCTTGGTTTTCAATCACTATGCTTACCGAAGCTTTGTTTATGCTAAATTTCCCGTAGAGGCTAGAATTGCTAAGTCGATTCCATTCCTGAATTTGGTAACTAGCCATTTCGCAAGTCTGTAGTTGCTTAAAATTTAAACAAAAACCTCTAGTTGGGCCATTAAGTGTCTGCAAATAATAGAAACCACCTGCACACAACCGACTGAACTCTTCTCTTTATCTCCACCAAACTGAGGTTCATCTCAACATGCGAGGAGTAGAAGAAATTCCGCGTTTTTGCTCCCCCGGTCTACGAGGACCAACCGCCATCGCAGACCACTTCTTGGATCAACGACTCCAATTTCATAGCTTAGTGTTTCCTGCATCCAGCAGCACCTGTTTTTTCTGAAACCACGCGCGTCTGCACCGCCCACGTATTACAAAACTCGCACTAAATTACTCTGGGAATTAACTATAAGCCACAGCCTTGTAAAACAAACAAATATGACCCAGAACTCAGTGGGCGCTATTCAAACGCAACTTTATTGAATCGTAATAAATGGGCATCAACCCCAATTTTTCCAAAATTAAGATGACATTTAACTTCATATTTATAAGGTTCATCACATCTTTCCATAAGGAAAAGAAATTCTGGAATGCTGTTTTTTTTTAACGAAATTATGATTGGAACTGGTAGATTTTCCAAAGTAAGGGATCAATAAGAAGATAAAAGTTGATATGATGCAACATCTGCCTGCTGAATATAAGCAGCATTTGAAGCTTGCTTCTTGGTTCACTATGACTATCACACTCTTACTAGTCATACTACTTTTGACAGATAAGACGCTACGAAACATGTTTCAACCTATCATGGCTGCTTATCCCACATTTTTATCACATTCCTAACATTTGTGGGTTTTTTAAATTTTTTTATTCTATTTTTGTATTCCATTTATTTCCCTCCTTTAACTACAGTGGTCTTATTGGCGGTCTGTCCTTTGGAACATATTATTGCGTATAGGCTATCGCGTTAACTCGTATTCGCTTGTCGTTGGATTTCGGTAAACTTTGGGTTTTATTCATTAGATCTCACACACACACACACACATTCACACATTCACACACTCATTCATAGTTCCAGACTCTGGGGAGGATAGGGAATAACCTTGTCGGTTTTTATCATCTTTCCAGCATCTGTTAATTTGTTTGCGATCGTCATTTGTTTTCTGCATAGATTTTTTCAAAGTTATAGAGCATACAATACACGAGAGGTTACTAAAGTGCAATTTTGACAATTTTCAACCATTGTGGGATTATTAGAGTCTGGTGATATTCGGGTTGTTAGGTTCCAGCTCCTCCGCAAATACACACGTTACCTCTATTGTAAAAGTTAGTTATATTGTATCTGTTACGTTGGCGCCTTGTTTTCATATTCGCAGGTGATCAAACTTTGCGCGCCGACTATTTAGTCACCAACTGACGCACTAACTGTAATATTAATTGTATTACATTAATTATATTATATTAATTATATCACTATTTACATTAGATTAATTATATTAATCAGGCCAATTGCCCGAGAAATTAATTATTAGGTCTTTCCTTTGCAGTTAACTAGAAATTTGTATCTCTCTTTTCTTTGTTGCAACTTTTGGTGTAAGCGTTGCCTATTGTGTGGGGTTTTATTTTTAGAGGAAGAAGAACTAGGTAGAAAAAAAAACAATAAATGTAATTGTTTGATTCACGTAAGCACGCCGAAATCATTAAAATATAACTATAAGTTATTCTTCATGCTATTACAGTACAGTAATTTACACGGTTTAATAACATATTCATGTTATATAAATTAAGTACATAACATGGTTCAGTGTTAAGGTGCATCCAGGTTATAGGTAATCAGCGATTATGGCAGAGAAGGAAGGTGATGACCAAACCTTTGCACAGAAGAAAAGAATATTATAAAGCAGTATACATGATATGACAACAGTCAACACTAATACTAGCAGAAGAACGGGAAAAAAAAGTTGGCTGGTGATTTCTCTGCTTATATATCTAGTGATTCAAGTTAGAACGTCGACTACCCTGAGATGCGGCATCAGTTACTGTTTTCTAGTAACCCGAGTTATGCTGCGTCCCCTAGAGTTTCACCAAAACAGCACGACACCAAGCAATACAAAGAAAACCAGAAAAAGTATAGGGAAGCAGCTCAATCAATTAATTTAGTAACTTAATTATAGTTTTATTGTATTTCTTTCTTGTAATCTTTATATACTTTCTTTTAATGTGAGATGGTCAATTAAATCCAACTCGAGTTTTGATTTTCTCTAGAAAAATCAAAACCTCTAGTGAGATACTTTTATCGCTGATAAAATATTTACACACGTAACGACATTTGGACAGTAATCCACATATCTCCGTACATC
Organism: Deroplatys truncata; assembly: GCA_030765065.1. Lineage (NCBI taxonomy): Eukaryota > Metazoa > Arthropoda > Insecta > Mantodea > Mantidae > Deroplatys > Deroplatys truncata. Next base: position 261,640,896 of record CM060981.1, on the reverse strand, counting down.
GCACACTTAGACTGCTTCGTTAGTCGAGTGGTCAGGATGCTGGCGCCTCTAAACAGAGGTTCCGGTTTCAATTTCCGCTTGGGGAAGGGGAAATATTCCTAAAACAGAGTCATCCCCTATTTTTCACAGAGTCTGGGAGGGGGCGAGTGCAAGAGTGAATGTATGTGCTTCAAAGCGGAACGCTAACCTAAATTTGGTTTTAAGGCTAATTAAAAAAAAGGACTTAAAAGCCATTGTTTCTAAAATAAAAGAGCAACCAAATGATCATAGTAGTTAATAGTGGTTATTTAAGTTAAAAAGTACTTTAAGCTAGATAAATGGGAAAATGAACCATAATAGATGTTCATTGATGTTTAAATACTGGACTCACCTGAGAGTAAAACAAGGAGTAAAAACGAGCTTGGTCCGATTTTTTTTGAGAGGGGGTCTTTATTTTTTTTTTTTTTTTTAAGTTTACCTTTTAAGATCGAACAGATTGCATAATACGATAAAATGAACGCGGAAACGGGCTCGGAGGTACGAGAGGTCAGTATTCTCTGCGATAGATGGCGAGGTGTTCTGTTAATAGTAGTTTGACACATTCATGCGATTCATATTTTCGTGAATTGTATGGAAAACATGCAATGAAAATGTTCAAAATGTATTTGCTACACAATGTAGCCACAATTCGAGTAGGTTTCCGTTTTTTGTTTCCTTTTACTAAAACAGTGTACTCTTTGTAGATGAGGCCAAGTAAATTATGAGATATTTTAACGACTTATATCTACTTTTAATTGATTTTTAAACGTGAAATGGCAAACCAAAATTTAATCATCTAAAAGACAAACGATTTCGAGTAAAACGAGCATTATCTAAGAGTATATTTTTTTAATTGTAACATTTTTTAGAATCCTCGTTTAAAATACAGCAAGATGGAATTTGCGTTTTAAATATAATATGTTCAATAAACGAGAGAACAAAGAGAACAAAGAAAAACAAAATAGAAGAAAAATAAGAAAAGGAAATTGTAGTGATACAAATAATGCCTTTTCTCTTGAAGAAGTGACGTTATGATTTCCAAACCTTGCACAAAGCAGCATTTAGGCCTCACGCCCGATGATAGGTATTAGAAGTCACATAAATCGCCTAAGCCGATAGTTTACTGCGAACACTAACGAGCTAAATGAAAAGAACCGTAATACCAGCACCACTAAATTGTTTCCTTTTGATATTACACAAAGGGGTCGATTACAGGCACCGATATCAATCCGTGTAGGAAGAAAAGTGGAAATGTTATTTATAGCTGCCTTATCAAGCCATGGAACTTCGGATCTTTCTGAAAATTAATTATATAGATTCACGATAAATATGAGCCATATGTTCTGTAAGAAAACATGCTACCTCTGATGATTTTGTTTTCGTTGTTCAAGGGGAGTTAAAAGCTCCAGGCCGACACCGATAAAACTACCAAATTCATGACTATTTAACACGACACACCAAAATATTTACAGAAAGTTGATGCATATCTTGGCAATTCAGTGATCTACTTTTATCCAATAAGTTTGTTTATTGAAGAAAGGGTTATTTCTCAATTACACCATCTTTTAATTAAAATGTATCAGCACTTTTTTTTTCTTTTTTTTAAATAATCAACCATCGTAACACCAAAGTAGATCCAACACAGCACTTAGAGATAGTTGGTATCATTCTAAAATTTAATTTAGCTGTCTTCAATAAATTCTGAGAAAATGTCATTTATGCCAGAAAGTGCAATTCACAGAAAAAGCTGTTCAAAGAAAAAATGAAGAAAATAAACTCGCATCTATTTGGAAAAAAAAAAACAAACAAAACAAATGGAAAAAAAGAAGAAAGAAAGAAACCACATAGCTTGAGCACATAAAACCTGGCATGCTTCACAATGGTACCAACTGTAGGACAAAACTTCCCCCATAAGATGGGGGAAAGTTTACCTCTCTCCTCCAAAGTGTTTAGGAATTCTGAATTTTTCTGTAAAGAGGCGCAGAATTCACACTAGAAAATGACAGATAGAGTGCCGTTATTAAATATATAGTTAAAATGTAAGTATTGTGTCTACAATGACAAAATGTATAACAAATTAAAGAGAAAATTCAAATTAATAAGACTCCACAAAAAGCTAAAAAGCTTTTGGCAATTTTCACCGTTTAATCTCCCCTTAAGCACTATTACTTTCACACGTATAGTAAGTAGAGAAAGTATTGCATTCTGCCCAAAAAGTTCGTTACCGAGATTTCACATACATGTTTTGACACTCCCTAAATAAATAAAAAAAAACTTTTTGGAAAAAGGTACGCACATGTGCGTGTGTGTGTGTGTGTGTGTGTGTGTGTGTGTGTGTGTGTGTGTGTGTGTGTCTCTGTCTTGGAGCAGGCATAACAAGAAAAAAAAGCGAAAAGTCAGTTAAATACCAAACTTGGTATTTAAGTTCAGTATCTTCTAAATATGGGGCACTAAGATTTTCAAGAAAATTCCCCCGCCACAAACTACCCTTACATAAACATTTTTCGAATTTCTCAAAAATGGCTCTAAAGATTGATTAAAGTAGATTGTGAAGTCATCTTCATTCAGATAGTTTTTATATAATATTGTATAACTGGTAAACGTTAAACGATAGAGGAAAACTTACTACTAAAAATCTGATGTGTTACACTCACATGACTTTCTCTACTCTTGTACAAACTATTTTTACAAACGCTAATTCTCCATATGCTTCGTGTTAATCCAGATATCGAGATGTTAATCTTATTGCTAATTTTCTTGTACATGCAAGAGGAATTGTTAGGCTTTAAGCGATAGTCAAATATTTTAAGAGCCGGTTCCTATGTGGAGTATTCCATTTTCTTTGCATTACCAGGACAAAACAAATTTGAGAAAAAGTATAAGTATTGGAAAATTTAAGGGAATAACAAGCAATATCTCGAAAATGGTTCACCCAACAAAAAAAATGTATATGACATAAATTGTGTATTTTAACGCGATCTACATTTTTTGTGTAGTAAAATTTTGTCTATCTCTTATGGTTTACCAGTTATGCAAAAGTCGTTCACAATGAAGAATACTTTTGGAGACATTCCCAGAAAATTCGAGATATACATTTCATTTGTCATGAAAATATCTTAAACATATGATATTTTAATCAAAATCGTTAGAGCCATTTTTGAGAAAATTCAAATTTTCGAAAAATGTTCCATGTAAAGGGTAATCTGGGTTGGGGGATTTTCTTTAAAACCTTCGTGTCGCATCTTTGGAAGATATTGAACCTAAATACCAAGCTTGGTGTTTATCCGACTGTTCGTTTCTGAGTTATAGTGTTCACAGACACACACACACACGGACATGTTTCCAAAAATGCTTTTTTTGGATTTAGGGGGTCTCAAAACATGTATTTCCGGTGAAATCTTGGTATCGAATTTTTGGGTGTTACACAATACTTCCCCTACTTACTCTACGTAGTAGAGAAAGTAAAAATGTAGATCTCTTTAAAACACAATTTATGTCAAATAACTTTTGTTGTAGCATCACGATTTTCAAGATATCCGTTACTGATACTTCGAATTGTCATTCTTTTCAAGTACTTTCGATATTGCATGCAAAGGTCGTAGGTTCAACCCGGCGGAGGGCAATTAATTTTTTCGGGTGTAAAAATCCTTAGCATGGCTTCCTTCGGAAGGAAAGTAAAGCCGGTGGTCCCGTGTTCTAGATTTATGGCACGTAAAAGAGCCTCAAGCCTGATAAAGAGGGCTCTGAGCAAAATTTCCGGCCTTTCACTCCCAATACAGAATGGGGGGGCTAAGGACCATAGTAGTTAAAGAATGTCCATAAATAAAGCTCAATTTAGTTTCCTCAATCAATATAAAAGTTATTTCAAGTGCAGGCTTACAAATATTTAATTTTCTACTTGTACAAAGCTACAAGTTCGCTTTCTATCCTTACTATGGTTTCATGTGACGTAGCGGAAAGAAACGTAGGCTACTGATATGTTATTCGAAATTAGCATTACACTTTCGCAAACTAATGTAAGGAATAGAAATGCTTCACAGAGAACAAAAGAATAACTGAAGTTTCGGCAGCAGTATGAAATGGAGTACAATTTATTTAAAGAATGTAGTAGAGTAAACAGTATGACTACAGATTCAAGTTTGCAAAGAATTGTGAACTTCAGTTCCATGTAATCAAACTGTTTTATTTTCAAAATAGGTATAAGTGACTTGTCCTCTTTTACGCTGAAGCCGCGCAGCAGCACCTAGTAAATTTTCTTCCACATTTTTATCTCGTGTTTGTCGTAGAATACGATTAGGTGGAGCTAATGTTCCAAATCGTGAGCACCGTGTTGTTAGAGTGAAGCGTTAACTGAATAAGACGAAGGGTATGTACACGTCACGAACCAAATTATTTTAACGTGAATAATAACACATGTTAAGCTATTTCTTTAAATAGGTCCAGAAGCCACGAAGAAGTTATTGCTGAGGAACTGCACTTGTTGAAGGCTGAATACAACCAGGCTGTAAAGAAAATGCGAGGGGATGGGGAGGGATGATTTCTATCCGAGCTCTTTCTCCAGTCTCGTTCCTTATTTTTTTTTCTCCGTTCTCCCTTTGTCCTATATTACGCATATATTGACTAGCTACCAGACGACGATTTCTGGCAGCAGCTGATTTTTTTCTCCATTCTATCGAGTTCGGTACCGATCTCAGCCTTCTGTCCAAAGGAATACCAGTAGTCTAGCAATCATGGTTTATATATTCTGACTACGACGGTTGAAAATAGCATTGTATGCATAAAGTATGCAGACAGGGAAATTAAATACCTAACTAAAGTGAAGCTGAAAATGACGTAAAGGTATTATTGCGTATCAGCTTATCTAGAATGGTAGGTATTTTACGGCTTCCCACACCCCTTCTTTACACATTTTTTATTGCCAAACGTCGCTTAACTTCCTGGTCATATTGCGACGGCTAATGTAGGCTCCTTGGTTCACCTGAATCATTGTGTGCTAGACAGCTGATCTTAGTTGCGTAGTCGCTTCCTGTACCACCTCTTTTGCTATTCCGTTTTAGCGAAATATGGATTTTGGTACTATGGAATACTGGCTATTCTTTTAGTATACATACTGGATAGATGGCCTTGGCTCTGTAGTCGATTTCCTGTACAATATATTTTATATTTCTTTTTGCTCTGCTATGGAACTTTGAATATCCAATACTGTATCTGCCTGGTGACTGAGGGAAACCATGAAAAACTCCAGTTAGATATAGGCAAGGGACGGGATTTGAATCCGGGACCTCCCGAATGCTAGTCTAAGACGCTACCGCCTGAGCTATCTCGCTCGGTTTTATGCGTCATTGTTTTTTGCCGAGTAGGAAATTTGAATGTTATCAACTTATCACCCTTAAGGCAGCGATCGCAAAATTCAGAATCTTACAGTTGTGTCTATAAACACGAACCAATAGATAGAAGAAACTTGGCAAGGATGGATGAGATTGGGTATTAGGAACGTTTAAAAAAGCACACAAAAAATATGTGATACATTTACATGACTTTCTCTACCTTTTTCTATCATTTATTAGTGGGTATGCAAAATATTCTTACTAAAGTTTATTTTTCTGTCTACTACATTTTAATCCAAATAAACCTTTGCAGAAATAGCTGCATTACAATTTTGTTATAGATACAAAGAAAACACTCAGTCGGTAGAGCACCTGCCGTGCGAGGGGTCCCGGGTTCGATTCCCGGCTGGGGGTGGGAATTTTTCTCTAGCCAAGATTATTCCTATCCTCCCCAGAGTCTGGAAGTATGGATGAGAGAGAGAGAGAGAGAGAGTGCGTGCGTGCGTGCGTGTGTGTGTGTGTGGGGGGGGGGGTCTAATGATTAAATCCCAAAGTGCAAGTAACCCAACAAGCGAATGCGAGTTAACACCATTGCCAATAGGCAATAAGTTCCAAAGGAAAGGCCGCTAATAAGACCAATGAAATTAAAGGCAGGATATAAATGGAACTAGGGAAAAGAGAGAGAAAGAGAGAGAGAGAGAGAGAGAGAGAGAGAGAGAGAGAGAACAGCGATAGTCAAATGTTTAAGAACTGGACGCTATATGCTGGCATAAAATTCTATACTGTTTCCATGCATTCGCACTGCATGTTGACAGAACTTTGAGAATGACCAAGAAATGAACATTTCGAACCTCGAATAACAGATAGGTATCTCAGAAATGTCTTATACCACAAAAAATGTATTCGAAATAAATTGAGTGTTTTAAAGAGAACTACATTTTTTGTGCAGTATGTTTTCGTCTCTCGCTTAACGTTTATCGATTATACAAAATTCCTTCTGAATGAAGAGGACTTCGTATGCTATTCCCAGAAAATTCAAGATATTTTATTTGCCATGCAAGTATCCTTCACATATGGTATTTTAATCAAAATCATCAGAGCCATTTTTCAGAAAATAAAAATTTTTCGAAAAATGTTCCATGTAAAAGGTAGTTGAGGTGGAAAGATTTTCTTGAAAATCTTCGTGTCATATATTTGAAAGATACTCAACTTAAATACCAAGTTAGGTATGTATCCGACTTTTCACTTTTGAGTATGCTGTTCACAGACAGACACACACACACGGACTTTTTCTAAAAGTCTTTTTTTCTATTGAGGATATCAAAACATGTATTTTCGGTGAAATCTCGATATCGAATTTTTAGGTGGAATGCAATACCTTCTCTACCTACTATGTACGTGGTAGAGAAAGTAAAAATGCATGTTAAAACCTGGAGAGGTATAACAAGTTTCTTAAATGGCAGAGGCTAACAGAATAAGGCTATGCTTGATAACTCTGGCCAAGAAGTACGTATCGGCAGCAAAATCATTTCCCAAAAGCCCTAAGGATGCATTTAATTTGAATCACAGAACAAGGACTTACTTGTGGCCTCTGCGAATACTTGATAATCTGTAACACTCAGAAACAAACATCGGTAATAGAAGCAATGTGAGGCAGTATTTTTAACACTTAAATGATATCGCCTAATTATATAATATAAAATTTAATAACAACCCACCTAAAAACAATATGCGTATGTAATAATATATAAAGTGCATATTACAGTCATTGTATTATGTTTATTTTATTATGTACATGTACAATAATGTTATGTAAATGTATTACGTAGTTTTAACAATGTAGGAGCTGTGAGAATAGAAGCAAGCTGCTTTCCGTAGCAAACAGAATTACAAAGTAAAAGCCGAAAGTTGCTAACAATGAGGCAACCTTGATACAACAATAAATTAAAAAGTTTAATAATGCTACTAATAATTCTTGGAACAATAATGTAATATTTAAAGCAGTTTTAAATAGCCAATCAAAAACTAGTAAAAGCTTAAGCTAAAAAAAGTATTCTATTAGAGTAGGCTTAGCCAATCAGAGACTTGAAATAGAGGAATTATCAAATTCAGGCGGTAGACGCTATAAGATAGCGTACCCAAGCAGTCAGATTTTGTAAGGTTCAGTGTGAGACATGAAATTTTATTGCGGTGAGAATAATATAAAGTTTACGTGTCAAAAAGTGCAAATAAGAATAATCTCACAGCTCCATAGTAGGATACATCAGTGAAGTGTTATTTAATCGTGTGAAGGATTAATAAACAAAGTATAATACAATTATAATTTGTGTAAGCCTTCATTCTTTAGCCGTACCTGCCTTGCTATGAGTTACGTGTTCTGAAAATTACTACTGACGCAGCCGAGGCATGCATATACATAATATTTAAATACACATTAAAATACAAAGTTGATTTTTAAACGTGGGGAGCGAAGGCCACCGGAAACTTTGTACCGTACGTGGGGGCGAACACTCCAAAAACAATCTCACGTAAATTGGCATCCATTACGTGTGTAGTCTACAACAACTTCAAGTTTGGCTCCCATACGTGGTGTAGCAGCAACCCTCTCAAATGGAAGTAAAATGTCTATGCGGAAAAAGTAATATCGTCCACCAATTATTTCCGTATTTTTCGAGACTCTCTTCGGCGTTTCCTCCAATACTTCCAATCAGGAAATCCGCCCCTCTTTCAGAAATTCCTCCAAACGTCTGAATAAAAAAGGATTACCAATTTATTTAATTGTACATTTTCGTTATCGCTGTGCATGTGTTTTAATGTCAACATTAAAACTTGGATTTAAGTTGGGAGTCTAATATACGGAGAAGGGGGAACCTGATGGACAATATTACATAGCTCTTCTCTACATATATATCACGCCCAATTTAAGAGTCATTTATACACAAACTTATTGCAGTAAAAAATTAGTGCCAGCTGCCATATTACGCTTTGCAAGAGCTAATGATAAACAAAAGAAAGACCACTTGACAATGTAATACTTCAAAGTGTATTGCCGAAAATAGAGAAAGTTCAAATGAAGCGCAGCGAATATTTGGGAAAACCCTAATGCCACAGAGCACTTGGACATGAAGTAAATCTTAATGAGATCTACATTTCACCCCCCTTCTTTTTGTCTATCTATTAATGCTTAGAATTTACATAAAATTAAGTGAGAATAACGAAGGTTTCGAAAGCCATTTATACACAGATTTTACTCGTCATTCCGATGTGCTAATCAAAATCGTTAGCTATTTTTTAGAAAAAAAGGCTTATTTTCTATCTACTTTTATTATTGAGATTTGCAGAAATTGCAGAATTAGTTTCATTACTCATCTCCTTCTAAACACAAAAGTGATGCAGGAAGCCGAAGCAATTGTAAAATCTCTAAAAGCGGGTCGGTCTTTCCATAATATCGAGAGAAACTGCTGAATTGCGACAGTACTTAAAACATCACAAGTATTGAAAAATTCAAGCCAATAACAACGAATATCCCGAAAATGGCTGATGCCGGAGTAAACGTTATTTGAGATAATTGTATACTTTAGAAATCTGCATCTTTTGTGTAATATGTTTTTGTCTATCTCTTATGGTTTACCCGTTATTTTACAAAATTCTTTCAGAATGAAGAGGACTTCACGGGCTATTCCCAGAAAATTGAACATATACAGTTTATCTGCTATGTAAATATCAGAAAAATATGATATTTTAATCAAATTCGTAGGAGATTTTTTGGAAAAGTAAAAAATATTGAACACTTTCCCATGTAAAGAGTAGCTTGGTGGGGATGGATTTTTGTTGAAAATCTTTGTGTCGCATATTTGGAAGATACTGAATTTAAATATCCAGTTTGGTATTTATTCTATATTTTGTTTTTGGGTTATTGTTCACAGACCCAGGCGCAAACACGCGCGCGCGGACATTTTTTTCAAAATGCTTTTTTGGATTCAAGGTACCTGAAAACATTTTCAATAAAATCTTGGTATCGAATTTTTGAGTGGAATACAATTCCTTCTCTGTCTACTATGTACGAGGTAGAGAAATTAAAAATGTTAGAATTAGATAAAACAAAAACCTGTTTGACTTCCCAGAATTTTAGGGCCAATCCAATGTGATGTGTGTAATATTGACAAACTGAGGTATGTAATCGGCAACACAGCACTCTTTATTTTGGATATACTATATTAACAACACGGGAGAGGCAGAAATAGAATGAATGAACACGATGTCTATATAGGCGACCGCAGGAATTCAATGGGAAGAGGTTACTACACAACACGTTTCCCGAGGCCCACACATGGTAGTGCGTGCTGCCAGGAAGTGGGCGTTTTTCTACGTCATACTACATAGCACGATAACTGCATTCACTGGATTGATAATTTGTCTAACACAGGTGAATGGAACGTGAGCAAATGTACTCATTGCGAATACAAACTCAAAGGAATCAGAAAATTAATAATTGCTTTAATATCCCCCAAGTGACACATAGGTGGGTGAATAAGTGCGATTTTGTGCACGATTTTCTGCTTTATTTTTCAACAGTACTGTTTTAAAACGAATGACTGGATGGTGAACTATAATAAACCATTTCAAACAGCCTCTTTGCTGAAACAAACTGAAGCAGACTGTCTCTGCGGTCGAGTAGTCGGCGCTCTGACTTCTCAAACCTGTGAGTCGGGTTTTCATTTCCTGGCTGGGGCCAAGAATTATTTCTTTAACCAGAATAATTTACTATTCCAACAGAGTTTTGAAGTGCGAATGTGTTTAATAGTTAAAAATCTGATGTGTTACACTCACATGACTTTCTCTACTCTTGTACAAACTATTTTTACAAACGCTTATTCTCCATCTACTTCATGTTATTCCAGATAAACATTTGCAGACTCTATCTTATTGCTAATTTTCTTGTAGATGTAAGGGGAATATATATTTACAAGGGCAATATAGAAATACTGTAGCCTTTAAGCACATACATATCTCTTAATAGCTGGCTGCTAGGTGCAGCACCATTCCCTTTGCCACAGATTAATACTCTTTGTATATCCAAGACAAAAAATTCTGATGTGTTACACTCACATGACTTTCTCTACTCTTGTACAATCTATTTTTACAAACGCCTATTCTCCATATGCTTCATGTTAATCGAGATATCGAGATGTCAATCTTATTGGTAATTTTCTTGTAGATGCAAGGGGAATATGGTAGGTTATAAGCGATAGTCAAATATTTTAACGCTGGTTGCTATGTGGCGCATTTCATTCTCTTTGCATGTCCAGGACATAAAAAAATGAATAACGAATTTGAGAAAAAGTATAAGTATTGGAAAATTTAAGGAAATAACAAGCAATATCTCGAAAACGGTTCACTCAACAAAAGAAATGTATATGACATAAATTGTGTATTTTAACGCGATCTACATTTTTTGTGTAGTAAAAGTTTGTCTATCTCTTATGGTTTACCAGTTATGCAAAAGTCGTTCACAATAAAGAATACTTTTGGAGACATTCCCAGGAAATTCAAGATATACATTTTATTTGTCATAAAAATATCTTAAACATATGATATTTTAATCAAAATCGTTAAAGCCATTTTTGAGAAAATTAAAATTTTCGAAAAATCTTCCATGTAAAGGGTACTCTGGGGTGGGGGGATTTTCTTGAAAACCTTCGTGTCGCATCCTTGGAAGATACTGAACCCAAATACCAAGTTTGGTGTATATCCGACTGTTCGTATCTGAGTTATGCTGTTCACAGACACACACACACAGACAGACACACAGACAGACACACACACGGACATGTTTCCGAAAATGCTTTTTTTGGATTTAGGGAGTCTCAAAACATGTATTTCCGGTGAAATCTCGGTATCGAAATTTTGGGTGGAATACAATACTTCCCCTACTTACTATACGTAGTAGAGAAAGTAAAAAGAATAACGAATTCCCATTTGAGAAAATAAGTATTGAAAAATTTAAGGGAATAACAAGCAATATCTCGAAAATGGTTTACTGAACAAAAAAATGTATATGACATAAATCGTGTATTTTAGCGCGATCTACATTTTTTGTGTAGTAAAATTTTGTCTATCTCTTATGGTTTACCAGTTATGCAAAAGTCGTTCTCAATGAAGAATACTTTTGGAGACATTCCCAGAAAATTCAAGATATGCATTTTATTTGTCATGAAAATATCTTAAACATATGATATTTTAATCAAAATCGTTAGAGCCATTTTGAGAAAATTAAAATTTTCGAAAAATGTTCCATGTAAAGGGTAATCTGGGGTGGGGGATTTTCTTGAAAACCTTCGTGTTGCATCTCTGGAAGATACTGAACCTAAATACCAAGTTTGGTGTTTATCCGACAGTTCGTTTCTGAGTTATGCTGTTCACAGACACACACACACACACACGGACATGTTTCCAAAAATGCTTTTTTTTGGATTCAGGGGGTCTCAAAACATGTATTTCCGGTGAAATCTCGGTATCGAATTTTTGGGTGGAATACAATACTTCCCCTGCTTACTATACGTAGTAGAGAAAGTAAAAACTGATAAAACCAACGTAAGGAAACCCTACTGTTGATGTAAAACATTTTGGATTTGACTCATACAAATGCCCAATGTCCCCGAATAAACGCATAAATGTCCGTGAATCTTCTTCAAGCATTGCTCGAACAGCGGCAACGTATGCATCAGTAATAGCAGTTCTTGGACGTCCTTCACGAAATTCATCACTAAGAAAAGACCGATCTCTCTTGAATTCGCTGTATCGATTATAAATTATTGCCACAGATGGAGCATCTTCGCCAAATGCATTTCTAAGCCGATCTACACATTGTTTAGGTGTTAATGACGATTTAAAATCGTAAAAAAAAAAATCATATCCCGGAAATGTTCTCTAGTCAAATTAATTTTTGGGTGAACACAAAATCTTTAAATGATGATAATTAACAAACTGTTAGAACAAATCGAACAAACCAAACAGCAATCAACCCACTAAATATTAGAAAACACCTTTTCAATTAAAAACAAATTTCAAACAATAGCAAATTATAAATTACCAGTAACATGACATATTTTAAACTTTCAAATCAGTTTTTTTTAATTCTGTTCAGCGAAAGCAGCATTCATGTAAACTGCTGGCCTGCAGTTGCCTGGCCCCTTCCCCAAGAAGGAAAGATCCAGTAAATTCTGTTGTGAAAATAGGTTGAGTGTTACATTCGCATGATTTTCTCTACTTACTATCGTTTATTTTTATAAAGCTTCTACAAACTATTCTTGGAAAAGCTTATTCCCATATCTACTTAAGTTAATTGAAATAAAAGTTTGCACAAATAGTTGCATTACATATTTTATTACAGGCAGAACATTGTTTTAGGGACTGGTTGTCCTTACTGAATTGAAGTTAAAGAGGAATATTTTGAAAAACATTAAAATCATTTCAATTTTTTAAAACTGATACTTGTTTGATTTTCTAAAACTTTTCAGCGTCGCCCCCTTATTACATAATGAAGGGAACAGAAACAAGGCAGTATAATGAACTTTTAAGGTCACAGTTATATGCGTAATTATTAAAGGTTGCACGCACAACAGGATACTGTAATATTAGTTCTCGTTTAACCTTCTGATTACCTTACATACCCTGAACATGAAAAGCAAGCAAATACTAACACTCAGTGTTAAACTTTTTCAGGTGTTACATAATGTTAGACGAATGGCTAAACATGAGTGCAAAATATGTTCTCGAGTATACAAAAAAGAATTACTATTTGAAATGTATTCAGCAATTTGCGATGTTCGTGTATAATTTAGGCCTGAAAGCTGGTAAGCTTGAAATATGCGTATCGCCTTAAAGGTAGTCTAAGGTTAATATATTTAATTCTGCTCTCAATACAAGCAAGTATTCCATGCAATTAAGTATGAAAAGACATAATGTCACGGTGCATTGCGACTGCAGCTTATATATAACTGTTGGCTGTAAAATCTAATGAAAGAATTGTATTGGAGGAAAGATTATCTGAGCTCTATGACATAACCTCCCTTGGAATCAAAGTATTGACCTATGTTAACCTAACGCAACAAATAACAGAAATTACTGGCTTGCAACGGATCTTTGGACCAGTTCTTAATGTCTATATTACTAAGTTACCTCATATCTTGAATCGTTCGATTAAGTTTCTTGATACAGGAAAGATAATGTGAATAAGGCCTCATTCACAATGAAATGCATGCGTTAACGTAATGTAGCATAAGTGCAGGCGTGAGGGAACACAATTCACAGTGCAGCCGTAGGCGTAACGCAAGAAATTCGCACGGGCTTCTAGATCCTTAAACTAGCTGCGGAAATGTTACGAGTGCACTGTAAGTTTCATTGAATAATATAGCCAACAATACCAAATAAGAAAGTTCACTCAATATTTTATAAATAAGTAGGTCAAAAAAAAAGCATACGTCCAACAGCCGCCCGTAGGGTATGACATCACGACTGTGTGGCAGTAATTTGTATCACAATAATGTAAATGACAGAGTGATTGTAGTGTAAATAAGCATTATTGTATGACATTGATTTGAGATGTTTGTTAATTATAAGCATTGTTAGAAAATAAGTTTACACGGCCTCACTGAAACTGACAATAAGAGCGGGTAACAATGAGCGAGGGGGTGAGTTGTTTATCAATTATTAGAGACAAGCAAATGACGTCAGATTGGCGCACTTTTCTTAGAAATGGCGGGAATTTCTTCCCTAGAGCATATGTTTTCGTAATTTTTGATTGGATATAAAAATAGACGCTAATGTTGGCGCGCTTTATTAACCAATAGCAGCTCTGTTATAATCTTTAGGCATATCGGGTGTGGGAGTATAAAAAGCTAAAGCCAGAGGCAAGTATTGCCCAGTTCAACAAAATCATCCACGCGTTACACGTCGCTGAGTCCAACAGAATCATTCAGAAGTTAAACGTCGCTTAGTTCATCAGAATCGTTCGCGAGTTACACGTCGCAATTCTACAGAATCTCTCGCGTCGTATAAAGCTAGTTATAAATGTGAAATACGCGAACTAATAATGTGCAGCAAATAAGTGATTATAGTGATATTAGAAAATATAACAGTTTCAGTCTGGCGTGTATCAAGAGTCAGTATGTGAAATTAACTAATTGTGACGGTAATAAAAGTGTGAAAACAAATTCTTTTATCAGTGTTATCTTTCAGTAAAAACTTCTTTCCGTTTACACACCCTGTTCAAGAGATGTGCTAGACCGAGAAACAATAGCTAGCCGGAGGACAACGAACCCAACATTCAAAGTAGTAAAACAATAACAGGCGCTCAGAAATAAGATAACACGAAGTGACCGCGACAAACTGGCTCCCATACGTGGTGCAGATAAACATGAAGCATCTTCCAACTACCAACAAATATTCCACTTCAACTGTTTGCTCAAAACATTGAAAGTAATTGTGCAAATACTATGGAAGCGGGGCCATTATTCAGTATGTGGGTAGTGAGCACTTTCGCTATCAATATGTAACACACGCACTTGCATCATGTTAGCGTTGCTATCGTTGGCATTCTGCTGCCAAAATTGTAACATCATGGGCCCTAAGCCGCTAGGGCCGCAGCTACGGAGCGACGACAGGGCGTAGCCGTAGGCGCAGAACACCGTAGGATCTGCGCGTCTAAACTCGAATAATCCACTTTAGCTACATTTTCCTTGCTTCGCGACATTCCGTTAGTCATATTTTTTTTTTTTCATCACGTTCGCGATATCTTCTGACAAGATTTCCGCAAAAGCTAAACGTTCGCCAAGAAGGGCCCAATTTTTTCGATAAAGCAACAACTCCTACACAATTTAAGAACCCAGGATACTACACAATCAACTCTGCGTATTAAAAAAAACCCGATTCCGTAAGTTTCTTAAAATTTCATACCTCCTTCCCGCGTACGAAATAATGTCCGGAAACTGCAGCAAGTTATACATGTAATGATACAGCTGCACAAATTATATTAATGCAATGTTCATTATCTCTTTGCGCTTGAGCCAAGAAATCTAGGCACAGATGCCGGGTTCATCCACTAAATGAAAAAGGATTCAGTAAGGACACTACCATAACCTCTTGAGAGAAATGAGAGATGGTGACCCACAATTTATGTGGCACGGCCTAATGGAAGAGTGCACGCATGTACATTAGACGGCTAAAGTCTCGCATCGCGATCGTCTGCTGTTGAACAGCAGGTAATGCAAAGAAAAAGAAATGCAGAATTTTCCCTCTATGTACGCAACGCAAGCATAAAGTTTGGAGTTTGCAAACTCTTGCGTGACTATGTGAATGCTTCCATTAAATAACATGAATGCACAGTCTTGTGCTTATGCTACGTCTGCGCTTACATTTCATTGTGAACGGGCCCTAAGACAAGCAATGGTAACAGAAAATACATTAAGATGTTCAGCGTGAGCATTTTACAGCGTCTACTCTATGCTGGTCTTATATGCATCTGTGTTTAAAAATATGGCGCTGTGCCTATTGTTCTGTAGATGAATTACCAAATATAGGATATCTGTTGAGGTACCACTGCTGAATATACGTAACTTCATTTAATATATGTTAAATATGCGTAAGTAGCGAAACTTTCAAACTGGAGGGGATGTGGGGCGAGAATAGGGAAAGCAAGGGGAAGCGACGTGAATGGGAGGAAAGAACTTTAAATATACTATTATTTTCGCATAGACATAAGGTCAGTCATGTTGTACTTCACAAAGAAGCTACCTGTAATATCGTGTACATTACTTACTACCACTATTTTCGTAGCACTGGATACTGTGGCTTTATTCGCTAGTACACTTAAACATTCCTCATTGTGTTAAAATTAAGCTTTTACAACCGCTGAAATAATACAAGTCGAAGTGATGTAAACTGATGTAATAAATATATTGTCTCAATGAAACAAAGTTGTGAAAAGTGTAGAAGTCATCTATGACAGGCTCAGAATTTCTTGTTTTACTTGATCTCTTCACTGCAATAATAAAATTGCCGTAACTATCATCTGCTTATTCAATAGGAACGTTTTAATCCGCTGTAAAACAGAAATGGTTCCTTCATATATTAACCACTTGATGCAGGAATGATTACAACTATTGTAACCGTTTTGAACAATTTTGAAATGTCATAAAAGAGGGGGGAGAAACTCCTTGAGAAATGTAGTAAAGCACGACATATTTTTCAACTTTGCTCTTCCTCATATGTTGTCACTGCTCTTGTAAATATTATATTTCTATAGGATTGAATCCTAAATACACAGAAAAAAGAGATATGAATATATATAATGAAATATAGTTTTTATTTTGAAAATGCAATTTTTAAAAATGCATAATAATAAAGTTACTTTTCATTCCGGGGTAGTGCTGCAGAATTAGTTGAAACTTAGTTTAAATGGACTCCGACCCGCTCAGTGATGCTGCCCTTGTGTATTGATAAATAAATACATACTATTGACACTGTAAAATACGAACGTGGTTCTTCTAGATGCATAACAAGTTGTCTATAACATAAATTTCTGGAAGGTCCAGAACATTGGTCTACATTACATTCAAGCAGGAGAAGTTCATTTAACGCGCTTCTCATTCTCACTTAAAAGATATAATGAAAACCGACCTTCTATTAATCCTTGAAAAGGCCGTTACTTTAGTGTGAATCATTTGAGCCCGATCAATCGATTTAATTTATTTCCGTTGGAACCTTTGTAGTTCTCTTTTTCTTTCTCTACCGAACCTTCCACATTCCAAGTCGACTGCATGCATCTGAACGAAATGAACTGGTGTAAATGGTGTAGGCATACCTCGGTGCCTTTAAAAGACGAGCAACCTCCCTTTTTATCTCTAAAAACGTTATTGCTCCAATGGTTTTCACTTAAGAGTTTTGGAGCGTTTGAACGGCCATTAAAAGCAGCAGGGGAGTGATGTGCCGGCATACTACCACGGTAGTTCAGTTGGTTAGAGCAGCAACATGGCAAACCGAAGATCCGTGGCTCAAATCCCGGCTATGGCATTGAGTTTTTCAGTCTGATTCCATCTTTCCAACTTTAGCCTACATTTGACATATGCGAAAGTACATTTACATTAAAAGCAATTGTAGTCGTAGCTTGGTTCTACTAATGTTCGAATAATGGAGTCGTATTCATTCCAAGAAGTATTTATACGAGACTTCTACTCCAAATGTAAAAGCGACTAATCTCAAAGCCTATTTTAAATTGCAAACGCGCCAGCCTTTGCCGATGTGATCGCGATCAGAAATAAGCATCAGCAATGAAGGAAGCCTGTGTTTGTATCTGCGTCATCCAAAATGAAATTTATCACTTCCGACTGATGTGACATTTCCTCATTAAGGGTTTCGCTACAGAACTTGAAGAAATGTCCAATGAACGCTATTTCAGAATTAGCTGCAGGCTAGAATACGAGACTGTAATTGGACTACAGTTAAATTAAAACACGAAGTAAATCATTTCAGCCCTCTGCAGATCGTGACTGAGCCCTATAGGTTTGTTAAATGAAACAATTCAAAACATTGGTTTAGTACACACTTATTAGAACATTTTTATTTTTATGCTTTTCTTAAGTACTAATATCTAACGTCAAAAGTTGTTCACTTCCATTCATATGACAATATGTGCTTTCTAGAACAGCCTCTAGTGGTACCGTGCTAGCCTCTAGTTCCCAAGGTCGCGGGTTCAAACCCGACGGAGGGCGATGGATTTTTTCGGGCGTAAAAATCGTTAGCACGGCTTCCTTCGGAAGGGAAGTAAAGCCGGTGGTCCCGTGTCGTAGATTTACGGCACGTAAAAGAACCTCAAGCCTGATAAAGAGGCCTCTGAGCTAAATTACCGGTGTTTCACGCCCAATATAGAATGGGACGCTAAGAACCATAGTAGTTAAAGAGCGTCCATAAATAAAACTCAATTTCTTTTTAGAACAGCCTCTCTGTCAACATAATACATTTCCTCAGCAGAGTTTAATAGGAATTTTAGTAAAGCATTGTTAGTTATTAAAAAATATGTATGCTTACGACAAAAGGCACCAAGAAGCGCATTTTTAGCTGGACTAGATTGGCAGTCTTAATTAGCGAAAATAAAAACAGATCGCCAATACCCCCCCCCCCGGCCTTCCTATATATTAATAATTTTTCATGCAGTGTTCCAGGGTCCTTCTTTCTGTACAGCATAATGGAGATGAATGAAAAATTGCTTCTTTTGTTTATGTTTTGCATATTTTGTATTATATACAATGGTACATTCGGCTGCCAATAGTTTATATAAGAATGGATTTAGAACAAATTTCAACTTGACGGTAATTTGTCATTTTTAAATTCCAATATGAACTACAATTGACAAAACTTAAAAAATAATTGAATTAATTAATGCCAATTATGCATTTTGCTCCTTAGCTCCTGCTTTTAAGTATTTTCTCATAAGGCGCAATGCAAAACTTATGCTTTCCGTCAACAATTTCATACCTAGTTATTTAATAGTTTTCCAGCTGAAATAGTACAATATGCTCATTTTAAATTTTTTAACCGGCTAAGGTACACGTTGCACGCGCAGATGGAAGTTGGCAAAAGGATCAAACCACATGCATGAATCCCACGCACGTCCTGTCAGAACCATGTGTCCTTGGTACACTCCAAAAATAAAATAACGAAGAACATATAAATCACTACATGCTGGAATTTCACGCGGACAGAAAAAGTCTGTATTTAAGTAACTTACCCTTTGTTGTTCAGCAATTCATTCATGTTACCTGACTTAACACACTTTTCTTAAAATTATTTGCGGCCGTTGGTATCTTGACAACACTTGACATGCCACTACGGACGCAATCACTAATGTTTACACTTAATACTCCCAACACAAACAATTTCTACGCAAAATTTCAATGGATCATAAATGTTCACCTTATAAGCTTACCATTGACACACGATAATACTATGTATTTATTTAAAAACACCACAAGGCTTGTATAATTCTTTCTCACCTGCTCTTGCTCCGGGGTTAGAGCAGCAGCCATCTTGGTTGTTTTACTCTCGAACTCATACGCAAGTCGGCTTTCTTTTGTTGCTCGCCGGATACACTTCCGGTACAGAGCAAGCAGCCGACAGGTTACGAAGATAAGACAGTCATACAACGAAGTCAAACCCACTTGTAGCATGAGTAAAGCATTTGAACTACATAAGCAGTTACTATAGATCCTCTTATGAACTTGCTTTTCATAAAAACGTACTTTGTTCTAGATAAATAAGGTTATAATATCACTATCAGGGAAACCACACCCAATTTGAATGATAAACTTTAAAAACATTTACATGTCATACAGTTTATTGTGTTGTTTTGCACAACTTTAAATACAGAAGCTTGCTAATGAAATACTAAAAATTTATTAAGCTGGTAGGGAAAATTGCTCCACTTTTTTCTTTTCCAGCTATAATAATAATTATTATGACAGGAATTCCAATCACTGAATAGTACGTAACTGTTTACTTACACTACACATATGTGAATGCAACCAATATAATCTAACTAATAACATTTCTCATCTGCTTTGAATTATTCAAATGCCAATAGTAGGAATAGATGTTGATACATGAGCCTATTTTACAGGAGCAACCATAATTACTGCTGTTCCAAGTGGTATTAAAATGTTTAATTGACTCGCACAAAAATAATTTACAAGAAGGGGAACTTGTAAAGCATTAAATGGAATAATTCCTAAAGGTGGTCAAGAAGATGTACAGTTAATAATGAATATGTAGTTGTCAGATCAAAGCAAATATCCATACCTTATACTATTTATTATAAGTGTGGTCAGCAGATAGAAACAAGAGAATAAGCACATAGAAAATATTTACACATAAAAACAACTAGAAATTGGCAACACAGTCTTAGAGGAACAAGAAAATCCAACAATGGAAGTATCTGGATATTAAATTGTGAAGGAAAATACAAAGAAAACATGAGTGGCCCAAACCATTGCACAGGCTCTCAGGGTATAAATGGTAGGTATTAAATACACCTACAGGTATGGATTTGAAGCTTTAATAATCTCTAATCCAACAAGCCTATTAGGAATACAGACCCCAGCTCTGAGAATGATTAAGGAACAGTAAAATATACCAGTTCCATCAATGCAAATGTTAATTAAGAATGATCAAATTAACCAGATATTAAAAGTTTGATTATACCTAATACATCATGAGAAACTCTTGGGCAAGTCAATTTAATGAACAGAATTTCTTTAAACCAAATATTTAACAAAAACTGTAAGAACATAGAGAAGTCCAGATTATACATTAAATATAAAGCAAATAGCACATTGGAGCACTTGAACAAAAATTAGTCAAACCTTTTACACTTGCTATTTTACTTCACCTGCTGTTTATTACCAAGTGCACCTTTCCAGAGCTATTGCTCCTATCCTCAGCTGTGAGAAGACTGCTGATGCCAGGTTGGACCTTATTCCTACTTGATGGCATATGCGATTTTTCTGCTGGCTTTTATGTGAACTTAAAAGTTAACAACATTAACAATTGACTTCCAGAAAGTCAGGCATATACAAAATACAATGTGGACAAAACAAAGAGAAATGTTAGTACCATCTTAAATATATGTGGAAATGTTAAATATATGCAAGAAGACTATTTTGAGTTGCAATCCATTTCTGGAACAAAAGCTATGAAATTAAAGAAGTCCATTTACAGCACAAAGTGTCAAAATAAGCTATAATACTGTCTATTTCCGAAAAAGAGTTCAGTTCCTGTGAAAATCAAATAAAATATGTATAATTTTTCCTGAGTAATATTAAACCACTCAATGAAGAAACAGAAGGCAGGTACAATTACTTAAAATGGAAATTTTAAAATCAGTATAGTTGCACATTTGTTTTGAGATGTGCTGTATTTCAAAGGAAACTACAAATCTAGATAATTAAGATATTAACAAGTTTGTAAACCTGATAGGCGACCTCTGTCAAGGATGACAGCAAGGGGCTGTTGTTAATTTTACTATCCTGTTGAATATAAAAAACAATTGGCTCTAATCATGTTTTCCTTTCAGTATGCTACTTGTAATGCTATTCTTGCTGTTCATTTTGTAATAAATTATGCGGCATCAACATGTGAAATGTTAATTAAATGATAAATTGAAAAATATTGAATTAAAGCAAAAAATGGAATGCATTGTGAAAGAACTAATATTCAAGTATGGTAAAATCAAAGTCTATGTAGCTTGAAAAAAAATAAAGAATGCATTATGAGGTAAAATGGTGACATTTAAAGGAAACGGAAATAGGGTATGAAAAAAATCAATGGACTGCTATGGTAATAGCTCCATAATGGCCAATAGAGTATATATTTCAGTCCTATATTTCAGATCCAAGCACTTGAAGTAACAGAATATATAAAAGTAACCTGAATTAATAGAATTCAAGACTACAAATGAATAGTTAACAAGCATACGAAATAGGTACAAAGTATTACACAAAATAAGAATCAGATTTGCAGGGAAGCAAATAACAACAGCTCTGTTGTTTCTGAATAACACAAAATGTTTGCTGAATACCAATCAAATGATGTGCATTATGGGGAAGAAGACCCATTTGTTTCTCAAATTCTCCTCTTTGTGTGGGGGGGTATTCTGATGTGTTACATTCACATGACTTTCTCCCACCATCTTTCCCTTGTTAGTTCATATACAAATTATTCTTACAAAAGTCTATTTTCCTATCTACTTCATTACATATACAATTGTTTTAGAATTGGATACTATATGCTGGCCTTAAAATGCTATACTCTTCCCATGACAGTACAGAAACAATTGAAAATTGAGAGGACTTTAAAGGAATGGCTATGTATTGAATAATTCAAACCATTAATAACAGATATCGCAGAAATGGATGATGCCACAAAAAAGTTATTTGAAATAAATTGTGTGTTTCAAAGATATCTACATTTTTTTGTGTAGTACATTTTTGTCCATCGCTTAATGTTTACCAGTTATACGAGATAATATGAAATTCCTTATGAGTGAAGAGCATTTCACAGGCTATTCCCAGAAAATTCAGGGTATATATTTTACTTGACATGCAAATATGCTTAATATATGGTATTTTAATAAAAATTGTTAAGGCCATTTTTTAGAAAATTAAAAATTTCAAGAAATGTTCCAACTAAAGGGTAATTTGGGGTGCAGGAATTTCTAAAATCTTCTTATTGCATTTTTGGATTATACTAAACCTAAATTCTAAGTTTGGTATTTTTGGTATTTATGGTACTTTTTGTTTTTGAGTTATGCTGTTCACAGACACACAGGGATTCAGGGGGCCTCAAAACATATATTTGTGGTGAAATATTGACACTGAATTTTTGGGTGGAATACAATACTTCCCCTACTTAAGCAGTAGAGAAAGTAAGATGTGTGGGTGACAAAATATCCACAGAAGGATTGATGGTTTTCTTTGCTCTGGCTAGTGAACTTGAAAACCACTTGTGGTAGGCTAATCACCTCGATTCTGTTAGTTCACACACCTGGAGACCATAAATTGCCAATAATCTGAAATAATAAAAACAACTGGATTATTGCTCCATTATTCAAGAAATGACAATAATTTCAACTCCAGGAAGTCATCTAAGATGACGCTGGCTAGTGTAACCCAACTTATGAATTGTTCTGCTCATTCAAAAGATGATTTATTATGCAGGCAATAATTCTCAAGATGGAAAGTGCAAGCAGTTGAAATCAATCGGTGACAAAAAAAAACTCTGTGTGTGTGTGCGTGTGCGTGCGTGTGTGAGAGAGAGAGATAGGATACCAGCAAAATTGCAAAAATAAATTTCTGTGCAGATGTTTTGAACTGGACTCACATACAGAAAAAATAAATCCTGAGACCCACACTAATGCCAGACAGCAAATTATCTTCCAACTTTAAAAGGGAAGAACTGGAAGAAACAAAAACTAGCCTGGAAGGTTTGTGTTTGATGGGAAACTGAAATGATTGCTAAACATCCTTAAAAACAATAACTTTAATGTAACCTCTCCAACTGCTGCTGATTCCACTGCAAGCAAAAATTGGAAACAAACATGATGAAAACGTTTACAAAAATATAAAGTGGAGGAAACAACTGATGTTCCAGCAATATCCATTTTTTGAAGCTCTTAGCAGTGAAAACAACAACCATTCTTCTCATCCAGAGATGAGTGTCATTCAGTGCATTACAAATCAGAGAAAGATGACTGGCTATGGATCTCCAAGAAAAATTAAATATGAAAGGACAGTGAGACTCAAATATGTCAGATTTCTATTTTATCTTATAAATTATTTTTATCACCAGCCATAGGAATTCCTAAGCAGTTGGCTCCAAGTTATCTACATTCAAACTATTATCACTATAAAGAATACAAAACAGAAGCCAAGGGCACTGACAGCAGGTAAAAACTGATCAGAGTGCTACCTGCAAATGCCAAAACACTGCACAAGGAATGGGGTGTGGAGTTTTTTACCTGCAATGTCCCTCTCTACAGTCCAGTAACAGTTTAACCTAATTTACTTCCATCCTAGCTTTAACGCTTAGAAATTCCTATGGCTGACAAAGTAATAGGAAAGTAGTTGGGAAAGCTTAAACGCCTGCTATGACACTGGAAACAGTATAATTACCTTATGACATCAATTTAAACAAATTTTCAGGGCTATCATTGAAAAGTCACTAATTTTGTTGCATCTTCTCAGTAAATAGCTGTAAAGTTATACAGCTGCAAAGTGTGAAAATTCATCACTCCTTTAAATTACATCAGATTGAATGGCATTTTCTACTTAGTACCATAATAAATACAGGAAAAAGCATCTTGATTTTTTTAAAATACAATAATTATTTCAACCCCGTCACATAGGGGTGAAAATATGACTAAATATATGTAGTAAAGCAAAACATTTTTTTCTCACTTCAGAATCTCATTTAGTACATAATTTTTCATTACATTGTCTTAAGAAACCCTGTAAACAGGAATGGTATTATTTTCCCCAATGAATATACTCTTACATAAAAAAATATATGTATTCATAATCAAAAATACCAATTCATTAACTAACCTCTTCCAAGGGAAACATTTTAAATTCTGAAATTTTGGACTCAGTGCAACAAAAATATTAAGTAATGTGTGAGATGCTACAGTAAATTGCAACATGCCATTATCATTAACACGTATAACTAATTTCTTATTTCTTAAATTAAAAACAGTTAATTTTTCAGATTCAAAATTATGTCGTGAATTATTTATTATTATTATTATTATTATTATTATTATTATTATTATTATTATTATTATTATTATTATTATTATTATGGGTTGTAAAGAAAATATTTTGTACAGTTTAATTTTGCTGCAGCCCCTCCTAAAAGTAGAAATAAAATCGAGACATACATTTATAAATGTGCATTAATAGGAAAATGAAGCTTGGGAAAACTATTTTCTGTTCATAAAGTAGAACAGTAATTTTAAAAAATACATTATATTGGTACCTCAATCATTATATGGAGATGCTTCAGAGTATTCTTTATCAATATCGGCAGCATCCCTTTTGCCCTGTAACTGGCAAAGTCAATTGCATTGCAAATGAGAACTCCTCAAGACAGCAGCTTTGTGTTAATTCCTCTACTTTCCTCTGTTTACCTTTACTACTGCTTTCAAGTTTTCTGGAACAATCTCTGTTACTGTTGAGACACTGAGAGTATGGCACAGAATGGTAAACTTCCTCAGAAAATTTAATTTCACAATCTAGCCATTCTGAATATCTCTCCGGATATCTATTTGAATGTATATTGCATTTTGACCAGTCTGTTGAAATTGGATAAAAATAGTTTTAAGACTTCTTATTTTTACTTCTATGCCAGGTGAATAATTTTGAAGGCTTAAAACAGTTATACAGCGACTAAATATTTCCTCCTTCCATGACTTTTTACTGCACTTAGAGCCATACACTGAAGAGTTGCCATTTGGGTTTATATGCCCTGCCAATTAAAAAAAATTCCTCTGTGCTCTAGGGGTACAATGCTAGGTCTGGTTCCCGAGGTCGTGGGTTTATACCCGGCAGAGAGTGATGGATTTTTTTGGGGGGCTAAAAATCCTTAGTACGGCTTCCTTTGGAAGGGAAGTAAAGCTGGTAGTCCTGTGTCATATATTTACAGCACATAAAAGAACAAGCCTAATAGAGGCCTCTGAGCAAAATTTCCAGTCTTTCACGCTCATATAGAATGCAACACTAAGGACCGTAGTAGTTAAAGAGTGTCCATAAATAAAACTCAATTTAATTTAATTTAATCATGAGCAACTTTTAAACCTACATTTGAACAAACTAAATTATGTTTTATTAGATAAACAAGTTATTGAGATTCAAAGTCATTTGTTATGTTAAAAGACATGTTACATTTCCAGAAGATGTCTATTTATTTGGAACAATAAACCTGTATTGTATTAGTGAAAAAAATATTGTAAATTTAAATTACTAAGAACATACTGTCTGAATGATGCATACCACAAGTTAAAAAAAAATAACAAATGCAGTTTCTTTCACACAAGGGGGCCCTTTAACAAATGAAACATAGCAGGAAGCATGAGTAATAAATAACACATTTATTTACTTGAAAATTATCTTACTGCTGAGAATTTGATAAAAAGTCCCACTGAACATAGGCCACCATATTAAGAACCAGGAAATATGTATTCACTTTGTTCAGCTAAATGAGTCTAAATTTGATTTTTGTCCAGCTAGATTGGGAAAATTAAAAACTGTGGAAATATCATTGTAATATAAGCAGACTTTGAATAATTCTGCCTTTTTATACAAATGCTTATATTAAGTAAGCTTCTGTACATCATAATGCAGTAAACACCGCAATTGAATAACATTTCCTTCCAGTGTTCACATAAATATTAATTTAGGTTTTAATGGTATATGTGAAAATTGAAAATCATTAAGTCAGATTAAACTTATTATACCAGAGCATTTGCATATATTAATTGTATTTCCTAAGTTATTGATATTAATCTAACTACTAACTACACAGAGAGCCAAAAAAATACAAACCAGCTGCGCAGTGTTTTTCCTGTCCGCATCCTCAGCGCTCGTTGCCGTCTGCCGCTGTCAGAAAGGCACGGATGAAACGATACAACATTTTTAAAACTACTTTTAAAGGCTTTACTTACCAACTTTATAAAGGGGATGCTGAAACTCGCCACCATCGTTGTCCATACATTTTTGGCACCTCTTTAGGAAACTATCCATCACTCGCCGTATTTCACGTTGAGAAATGTTGGCAATTTTCTGGCGAATATTTTGTTTTAATTCTTCCAGGGTGTGTAGGTTTGTTTTGTATACTTTGTTTTAAGTTACCCCAGAGATAGAAATCGCAGGCAGTTAGGTTGAGGGACCGAGGGGGCCACAAATCTCTACTAATAATTCTGTCCTCAAATACACTTTCATAAAGTTTTAAGTAAAGGCTTTAAAAGTAGTTTTAAAAATGTATGGTTTCATCCACGCCTTTCTATGATAGCGGCAGACGGCAACGTGCATCAAGAACGAGGACAGGAAAAATGCTGCGCAGCTGGTTGATAGTCTTTTGGCTCTCTCTGTACTTGTCATCTAAATATCTTAAACATATGGTATTATAATCAAAACCATTAGCGCCATATATGAGAAAATTAAAAAAAATAAACTTTTGTATGTAAAGGAAAATAAAGAAAAAGAAAATTAATCATAACATTTTTCAGTCTGCGATGTTGAGATACCCGAAATAGCACCATTATTGCAGCATGAATATGCCATTGTAGTAGTAATAATAAATACAGTTTGTCAATTGCACATAATACTACAACAGCTTGACAGCTGCAAACTCCACCTCCTTCCGATCACCCATATCCAAGACATCTTGGGCAGAGTGCAGCAATAGGGATGGCATGTGGTCTGTGCCATCAACATGCTCCGTATTGCATGCAAATTCTGACATGCGGATCTCAGCCACCACTATTTCTGTAAAGTGGCTCCTCAATTTCTTCCAAGGACCTGAGTGCATCTCTTACCAGGCCCTCAGCAGGGGAAATCGAAATCAAGTCTGCTTGCATCGCAGGCAGAAGTGCTTTGTGGACTAACAACAAAAACAATAATTATAATACTACTGTTTCAAAATAGTTTTAAAACAAAATTAGGCCCATTGGTACAAATATAACCTATTCTGGACTCAGTTCAGATTGAGCCTAGAATTTTGTCCCATGCAGACCTTTACTAGCTTCACTTAAGTACATGGCAGTCAGAATGCAAATAAATGGTGTTCGAAATATCAATGGAAAGTGAAGCATGAGTGTTAAATGTCAATTCATCCCCTTTATTAACATTGACATAGGACAGCTTTTGTTCAAAATTAAATATAAATGAAAATAAACAGTTTAATATTGTTTAAGAATTACTATATTGTCTATATAAGATGTACAACTACAAAAAAAAAATCTGCTAACAATAGCAATGAAGAAGGAAATGATGAATAACACCATAGAAGAATGCACAGTAGTTAACTTTCTCTACCACACATATAATTATATCGAGATTTCACCAGAAATACATGTTTTTGAGGCCCCATTGAATAAAAAAAGCATTTTTAGAAAAACGTCTGTGTGCGTGTGCATGTCTATGAGCAGCATAACTCAAAAACAAGAAGTCCAATAAATACCAAATTGCTATTAAGTGCAGTATCTTCCAAAGATGCAACACAAAGGTTTTGAAGAGAATCCCACCTAACCACAAAATGCCCCTAACATGAAACATTTTTCGAAATTTTTGATTTTCTGAAAAATGCCTCTTAAATGATTTTGATTAAAATACCATATTTTTAAGATATTCACATGAAAAAATGTCTACCTTGAATTTTCTAAGAATAGACTGTGAAGTCCTCTGCATTCCGAAGGATGTAGATCTCTCTAAAACGTTTTTGTGGCAGCCACAATTTCTGAGATATCATTATTAAGGGTTTGAATTGTCCAATATTTTGGCATTGTTTTAAAGTCCTGTTGACATTCAGTTGTTTCTCATTATTGCATGGAAAGAGTATGGCATTTTAAGGCCAGCATATAGCATCCAGCTGTTTAAAATTTGACTATCACTACTCCCTTTGTATCTGTTATGAAACAAGTAATGTAGCTATTTCTGCAAGTTCTTCTTGATTAAACTAAAGTAGATAGAAAAACAAGCTCTCGTAAGAATACTTTTTATATTCATTAATAAACGATAGAGGATGGAAAAAGTAATGTGAATGTAATGCATCAGATTTTTCAATGTTATATCAGCACTGCTAGTTCAATTCCACCAAGGAGCTAGAGAGAAATTCAGAATGTTAATTAGCAACAGAAATTCAACTCTAGATTATGTAAAAAAAGAAAAAAATTCATAACATTTTCTATGGAACTTTTAAAAGCACTTTAAGCATACTGGTGTATGGTTTTGGAAACATAAGCAAATTTTTTTCATCTTCTTAATTGCAAGAATGTAGATGAGCATTACATTAAGTGCTTATAAACACCAGACTTGGATTTCAATTCCTTTAAAGTAAAATAAATTGTCAATATTTTATAGGAATAAACAGGAAAAAATGTTGGTCTTGAAACATTTAAACAATAAAGCAACAGAAAGAATTTGCTGCAGTTTTTAATTTTGTAATTAATTGCAACGGTTTAAAATTACAACTTAAAAGGTAATATGTTCACTATGTTCAGGCTTCTTCTAGTTATCAGTTTAACTCAGAGGAGACAAAAACACAATGGCTATGAAACAAATATATTTATTTTATCTATAAGCAAAATACATATAACATGAACAATCGATAACAATGGAATGATTATTCACAAAATTGTGAGCACTGAAATACAACTCTTGGATCATTTTCAAAATATGTTTTAGAACACTCTTGGTACAATCATTTTTTTAAATAGTCATGATTACTTATTACATCTCATGCTATAAACAATGAAATCCAAAAATTTCTTATGGTTCTTTTTAGGCTTCCTGTCAACAGATATAATTATTATATATAGCTACATAACCAACAATCACCATTTTGCACAGAATTAATTGAATTTTTATGGTAATTAAAACTTTAATTACTTTTCATTAGATCACATTTATTATACAATGGGAAGCACTGAAAAAGTTCCAAACTTCTAACAGCTATATTTGTACCGATTAAAAGCTAACATTTTAGACATAGCACAGAGAACAAAGAGAGAAACATGAATGATCATAACATTTAAAGACTTGTAAATTAACTTTGGCTTTGAGATTTTCATTTTGCAATTTAAGTGTTATCTTAAAGATTACATCTCAGATGTAATACACACTTTAATCTGAATGAAAATATATAAAGTGGCATTCTTGACACAGGAAAGAAGTACTAGATGAATGCTATATAAAGAATGAGGGAAACAAACATGACCAACTTACAACAAAAACTTGAGAAACAGCTTATGGTAGCAACAAATTATATTTGAGATTGTAAGTTTTAAGAAATAATTTCAAGTATTAATGATGAAAGGCATTAACTACATGATAAGAATTAAGAGTATATTCAGTATAAAACTTAAAGATAAAAAGCAGAGACTCATTAATCATAACAGTAACCCATGTGTTTTCATTTACAAATGTCTCATTTTTATTGAAAAAGTGCTCCTAGTCTCCATTGTTGCACTAAAATGTTAGTAGCAGGTACCCTGACCAAGAGCAAGGCTGGCTTTTGCATCATTCAGCAGGTTGTAATCACTGTCACTACATAACAACCGATATACAGAAATGCAATCAGCAACTGATATTTGTGATGCTTTGTGTTTATTTATTATATAAAGAATAAAA
This sequence comes from Deroplatys truncata, assembly GCA_030765065.1. Lineage (NCBI taxonomy): Eukaryota > Metazoa > Arthropoda > Insecta > Mantodea > Mantidae > Deroplatys > Deroplatys truncata. Next base: position 261,610,598 of record CM060981.1, on the reverse strand, counting down.
CTTAACTCATCATCAGTCTGAAATTTTTTTGCTTCATTACTTTTTTGTGTTAATACTCTCAAACTTCACTTTGGACTAACCATATTTTTAGGTTAATGAGACTCATTAGGTTAATGAATTAGTCATAAAAATATTGACTACAAAACCTGTCAGGTTTTACTTATAAAAGCTTTGTAATGGAATGGGAGCTTACAGTGAGATAAAATTAGCATTTAGTTTATTAACATATTCAAGATAGCTGACAAATTTTGCATTTTCTAGTTTCAAGTGCAGAAGACAGATGGCCCAATTTTGTTCTAATTTTACTTTCAAAGATTGTAGATTCCTTTTGTATTCAGATGTGATTTCATTCATCAATAGTTTTCAAATATTAGTATCTTGTATTTTAAACTCAGTTTTTGATAGATACCAGTTTTGCAACCTGACTTTACACATGACAACACAAACACATTATTCCCTCCAACAAAACAAATCTCTAGTGAAAAATTTTGAACCAGAACTACAAAGTAATTTATAAAGTTCTTTATCTCGGTACCTACTATCACTTGTGGGTTTTCTAAACGTAAATGTATCTTAAGATCAAAGTATGATAGTTCTATGTCCTCTTGAAATGAAAAAGAATGATCTCTTAAGCACCCATCCAGCTACAAGAAATGCCACAGTATTTCTGCTTCTTCATATACTGGGTACTGCAGCTTTATTCCCATTTGGATGTATATTTTGAAACCTTATCATCATTATTATCATGGCATATTAAAACAACCAGGTACTTAGTCCATCAAAAGTTAAATAATTCAATAATTAGTAAACAGTGTGCTAGTGTATGTACTCAAGAGTACTGGAACTTTTAATTTGCCATACTGCAAAACTGAGACTTTACATAGTAGGTACTTAAGAAACAATATAGTTTGTGCGTATTTTCCACTGTAAATATTTTAGTTATAAGAAATTGTTGAATGAAAATGTACAACTGGAATGTAAAGGGGTGTCACTAAATGACTTCCTTAATATGTCTTATTTAACACAAACACAAAACAGGGAAAGAGAAAGAAAAGTAACAAAGCAAGACAGAGATGTAGGTAACATAATGGTTTTACCAGACCAGTCAAGAATCTCTTGAAGTAAGGTGCGGAGCTGAAGTATTTTTCCACAGATACTCTTTGACTTGAGCCAATGAAAAATTTGAAAACATGAATGTACAAATGAGATTTACTTGCCCACGAAAAATAGCATCTGTAAGCATCATAACTAGTGTTGTATATAAGGGAAAGCAGGAGTTTAACACTGGTACTTCTTGCTTTGTACTCAGTCATTCCAAGAGGAAGTGTTAAAGAGATGCCTAAGAATGAGGCATGTTGAGGGGTTGAGGAGCACATACAATAATCATGGGAATAAAGTCAAGTGTTAACAATCAGTGTTTATTTATCCACCTGCACCACACCTGAGTTAAGACTAAATAGCCAGGGCAATGATAGAAGAAACACGGTAATGGAGATCTTGGCAGCAAATATTAATGCACACGCACGCACACACACACAAAACCACCTATCCACAATCACATTTCCGCTACAAAATTTAAGAAATACTAATTACAATAGTATTACTATAAACCATTGATATATATATATAAAATATAAAAGTAAAAAAAAAAAAAAAAAATGAAATGACTAGTCTGAAAGAAACTTATTTTTCTGTCATTCCTAGTTAAGAGCTGGCTGCCCAAGTACTACAATATACACATGAAAACTGAAGCTATAACTAGGGACCCCAGATTGTCGGTAAATAAAATAATGTAATATTGGTGTAAAAATATTATAGCGGTGTTTTGGGCAGTAAATAAAACTGCTTAACAGTGTTATCTCGTGCAAAAAAAAAGGAAAAAAACAAAAACACAGTTTAGACTATTTTACTGTGGAACAAAGGGCACCTTACATGTAACTTAAAAAAGAGGAACATGAAAATATTTACATAGTATACATTTCGACTGATTTACTTTGTTAGAGACAAAGCCACCATAAGTTCGGTGTTCTCTGGCTTAAGATTTGTTCTTAAGTTTGTCATGATGTTCCCATATGGAGAGAAAAGTCTTTCACTGTCCACATTGGACATGGGTACCCACAATAGTTTCATACACTTCTCACTGAAACACAAGTGATCACATTGAAGTCCAGAAAGTAAATCCAGTATGTTCACTTCAGGAGCATCATCTAATTTCTCACACACTATGTTCTTCAGAGCAGCATATCCCTCCTCGAATGACTTCTCTGGCAAGTCTCGCAGAAAAGGTAACATTCTTCTTGCTTTTTCTATAGTTATATCAGTAGATGCCTCATTTGATACTATTTTTCGTACATCAAACAATTTACCTGCAGAATGAATATCATCATCAGCTGGATCAGCTGACATTAAGGAATTCAGCTTGGTAACTGACTTTATGCCCAATTGCTTCAACTGACTGATAACATAAGAGTTCTTGAGGGTTGGCAGTCTCTGAAGAAGACTTGAAGTTTTCTCTCCAAACGAGCCCTCAGCTACTATTGTGCAGCCATTTGATATATCTTTAAGTTTGCTATATAGTTTATGAACAAATGGATATTTAGATCCCTCAAGCACTTCAATAAGGCAAATGGTGTCTTTGCAGTGTTCAAGAAGGAAAGATGCCTGGCAGTTTATTATATTTTGAGACCGCATTGAAATACTACTGTGGAATCGGTTTGAATTCCCGCGTGCCGCAAAACTAAACTGACCTGGCAACGTCTTGCACATGCTGTCTGTACGGTGCGCGAACAGCATGTTGCCAACTCCACCGTCAGCTGAATTGTGCATGCGCTAGCTTAATTTGAAACGTGGCTCCATCAGCATAATTCCTTTTCTTTTTCAGAGCAGAAGGTAAACAGACTCCTTGCGCTAAATTGTATCATAATTTAAAGAATATAACTTGACTCCAAACGAATCTTTCAGTATAGCGGACACAAAATATACCTAGACATGCATTCACATTATGGCAACGTCGCGAGACAGCAACAATTTTTGTGCGAGGGGTACAGGAAATGGAGACAGTGATTGGTAGAAAGGCTGTCTACTGTCAGAATTGACTTGAACCAGACTTAGAAATTCATGCATTATTTAACAATACTTTTGCGACAGTCTTTTCCAGCCGGCATGAAATGGGGCAATGCAAGCACGAATTGTTAAAATACAGCATTAGAGAAGAATTGCAGGTAGTATTGTCATTTAAATCCAAAGAATAATTTGAGTGAAATGAGAAATCCGTCACTGATGCGGTGTTGCCGAGTTCCGATAAACATGGCATTCCTTTTGTTGTGCATGCGATAGGTGAAGAGTGAAGGGGACAGGGTAGTCGAAGCAGTACCGATGTTTGCCGAAGCTGTGGTTAAATCACAGTGCAGTTTGGTGTTCTGTGCCGTGCAGCATGGCCGTAGTGAATGACAATACACGTATGCGTAAATGATTGATAAGCCAAATATCTGATTGTTTATGTGAAAAGGAGAGACAAACGCCAAAAGAAAGGAGAGAGAGAGAGAGAGAGAGAGAGAGAGAAAAATTTCGGGTTATTTTGCACATTTTTTTTTCAAAACGGTGTTATTTCAAATTTTCGCGATATAGAACTAATGTCGCGTTATTTCGCGACTCAGAATGGATATATATGTGGAATTTAAAAATAACTGATTAAAGATTTTCCTTATTGTTAATTTTCGGCCAATTTCGCAAATTAACTACTTGCGAAAAGTCGGGGTCCCTAGCTATAACCATAAAGCAAGGTTCTCGCTATATATGCTACTATTGATTCATTCTAGGAATAAGCAGCTACTAAATGAGTTTGAAGGGGGCTGAAAAATGGTACAGTATTTATTTGTGACTAGCAAGTAAATTATTTCAGCAATCCTTCCATTGTGAACCTTAAACATTTACTAACTTAAGTCCCTAATGTATCTAGATAGTAGAGCTTATCTCACTTATGGTACTGACTGTGTTAAAAAATTCTCTGAGTCAACTCAGAATTGAGGATGGGAGAAATTAGTTTCCAAAACATGTTTTCCATTATTAAAAATAAGTGACACAAGTGTTAGAAAACTTGACAGAAATTACCAAATTATCATAAAAATTGCTCTTGTTTCTTAAAGATATCTACACCATAAGATTACAAGCTTCTCACTTGATGTTAGGGATGTAATATTAATTTGAAATAACTAAAAGTATATTTCTCAGTTAAGAAATTCTATATAACCATGTTATTTGGTACCCAGAGGTGAAAAACCTTATTTTATGAATGTTGAATATTTGAGCTTGTTACAAACAGTAACAATATTGGCATACATAGAGAATAAAATTACCGGCAAACAGAGCATTCTGATCAGTTTAAGTACATAATTTATAGTCACTTTTCTTATTTGGCAAATGTGATATTATATAGCACTGCCAAAAATTATCAAACCAATACCTTTCCTTTGATTCTATTGGAAGCATAATACATGTCTTTGTTTTCTTTCTGCTAATTATGTAACAAATATTTTTAAAATATAATAAATAAGAGGCCAGAAATTGAAGAAAACCAATTCTTAAATAACAGATTTTTATGAAGCACGCATACAAGATCTATTGCCAATCAATTTAATAAAACATCTAGTTAATTAGTGCTAGGAACTTGTTTACAAGAAAAGACATAACATTTTAGAGAACACTATAATTTTAACATGACTTTTGAGAAAATGTTTGCACTGGGAAGAATATTAAAATGCTGTTCACATAGATTTTTAAATACAACTAGCAAATATTATTTATGCAATGGTTTTGCCCGGCAAAATACATTTTGTACTATTTAAAACAAAACAAAAAACTTTTCTAACCTTGAGCTACACATGGCAAATGTGAAAGAACAATCATTAGGAAACTAATGATGTTTAAAAGTAAAGGCTGCTTCACAATAATCCAAGAACAGAAATGAGAATGGGAAGAAAAAATTGCATACAACATTTTGCTCCTTAATACCCTGGTAATGAGAATGGGAATGCATATTGATTATCTTATTGATAGTAAAATGGAAAGTTAATTTTGTGCATTAGGACATAATTTGTTTACAACTGACTAATGGTATGTTATCACGTGCTTCCAATTCAGCCAACATAATGCAGGTTAGGCAACATCAAAATTTGACAGAGTAAACATTTTCTAAATGCAGATGCATTACTATTTCCAATTCCTCTAGACCTGCCAATGCACATTAAAGTTGTTTATGGTTCTTTGTTAATTTCTATCGGTTTTTGCTGTTCTTTTAGTTTTTGCTATTGTTTTTAAGGCAATAGCCAGTTTTAAGTTGCATATAAACAAACCACAGATGCCACTTCCGCTGGAAGAACCAATGCTCATTGGATCTGAGGGAGTCAGGAGGCATATTTGCTTGCTGGAATTTCTTCCTGTTTCATTTTCCCAGCTTACAACTAGAGGGAGTTCAAGCCACTGTTTCATGTCACAGCCACCTTGAATAATTTCTATAGTGACGAGTCTAATATGCACAATATGGATCTAATAAGCCATGCCCAGGAACGAAATGTTAAAGCTCATCTTCTTTCCTCTTCCTGAAACCTGAGAAAGCTTCCATTAATTGTGAATGCTCCCATTATAATACATGTATTTTAACTTTGTCATTCTCATTCTGGTTAATGTTATGGGTTATTGTGAACCAGGCTTTAGAGACCAGTCATCTGCATAGTAAAAACTATTCATCCAATCGAAGCACCACAAACACTTAGATTATCTAAATGTATTTTAAAATCAAAATAACACTTACATTAATTGTTTAGCAAAAGTCAATGCCTGCCTTCTTATTCCTGTTAGTTATGCATAATAAAATCTTTTTAGGGAAGACTTTGCCTTAGTTAAAATTGTTCTGGTACTCATTTTATAATAAAATCCTAAAAATTATTTCATTTAGCATTAGCTGCCTTAGATTCTCACTTAATTTTACAGTTTGATGCAAATGGGTATTCGAAGTATCTGATTACCTTTTTACTAACCGAACATTCTTTTTTTCTGTAACTTTTTGTGATATGTTTAATTATTATGCAAGTAACCTCCCCCAAGTCACAGTTTTCTCTGAAACCTTTTTTCCTTGACTACAAGAGAAAGTTTTGTAAAAATTTTGGTTCCATTCTGCTTTAAAGCTATAGTCAACAAGCAAAATGGCATCTTAAATTATGATACTTTAATCGAAACAGCTTAAGATGGCTAATTTATCAAATCTAAAGTTAAGCCAAGATGGGGCACACAATTGCGCAATGTCCTGTCCATTCTTCTCTATGAAGACATCAGATACAGTGATACCATTGCTGCCGTTCAAATACTGCGGGTGGCGGTTTCTAGATTTTTCATCATCATCTGTAATCATGAATGAAACTATTAACAGTGAAGCAAACACAAATGTATATACAAAACAATAATTATTTGTAACAATCTTTGCTTATCTAGGTAAAACATAAATTAAATTCAATAGCAGGACATGTTTTTCGTCTCGTTAATAAACAAGTCAACAAATGAAGCTGATAATATTATTCAATGGAACGCAAAAAATCTCCTGCTATTGAATTTAATTTATGATTTACCAAGATAAGTGACACACACGCACGCACCCACCCACACTTTATTTTAATTACATGAAATAAAATATCTTTCTAAAAACAGTTATTAATATTTTTTCTTTTATTTTTGGAACACTCATAGTGAAGCAAAACATTAAAGTTTTGGTGAGTCACATTAACATATAACTATTTCACTTTTTTATTTTAGGACATGTTTTACAAACCCTCATTCACATCTTCACCTCTGTTGCAAATGATGTCAGATCCAGATATTTGATGGTTGGACATCTTATTTCCATCTGCTGGATGTTTGATGAACTTGAATGTTGAGATTTCTCTTAGAGGACTTCAAAGTTCATTAACTGCATTTTTTGTTGTGTAATGTAGATTTTTTCCAAGTATCCAATTCTCTTAGACTGTGAATTCTGGATCTGATGTCTGTCACAACAGAGTTTGAAGACACAAATGAAGATTCGCAAAACATGTATTAATAAAGTATAAAAAAGAAGTAAAGTCATTGAGAAAGTGTACATCAAAACTTAACTTTTAAAATCATGTCTGTCTTAAAGACAGAGTACAGACAGTTACCTCCAGCAGAGAGTGTAACTGCTCTTAATGGAAATTACATTCTCTTAGATATTAAGTAGTATGTTACATATTTCTATGTTATTACACCTGGCCTTTGAAGTAGGATGGATGAAATAAGGCATGGTCACTGTTTAATGGTACATGCTGTCTGACATCTTGTGTATCTCTCTGACATATTACCAACATAAAGCAACACATTTTCTACTACCTTCATTTGTTACACCAGGTGTTACCAAGCTGTAGTGACTACAATATTGCAAATTAGGTTTAATTAATGGGAATTGTGCCATAGCCAGTGAACCAAATGTTTGTCATCATCTGGAACAATTATTATATGTGATTTTTAGGAAAATAAGGAATAGGTGTTGTTTAGGATATACACAGCATATTAAAAATAACAGAAGATTCTGAATCAACAGCACTAGGACTCGAAAATGCATTCCAAAGGTAAATTTGATTGTTGGACCTCCATTTTACATTTATGTATGTATGCAGCCCTGCTAACAACAAACTGCTATTAAACCTTGTTTTATTTTAATACTAAGTAATAAGTCATTAGCTGTTATTGGTCTGAGTACAGTTTCACAAAATTTAATAATTTCAATTTTGGTTGCATTAATAATTCATGTATATTAATTGAAATATGAAATTTAAACTAACAGCTTCATTTTATAGCCCACAAATTGTTAGTTTACATGTGCGGCATGCAATGTAAATTTATTTTGAACATTGTGTTGATCTTTAATATTGATCATGTCAAATATAAAGTATGTTCCTTGAAAGAGCTGACTGCAAAATTAGAAATTAAGGTGATATTTTGCACTAAAAAGAAAAAAATGTGAAAACTTACGAAAAACAATTTATTCGCAAAATGTTGTCGAATTTGTCTGCTGTAAATCACTTAATTGCAAATATGCAAATACTGCAGACATTAAAAAGATAGCTTTTTCATAATTTTTTATAAATTGGGAAAAAAATGAATTCATGACATTTCTGGGTCCTGCAAGGCACGCTTTTGTTTCAGTAAACTCGAAACTTAATTGCTATGTATAACCAAGTTCAGATCCATAGTGGTTATACTAAACATGATCTATGTATATATCGCATTCCCAAACATATAGTGCCATCTGAATGGACTTACAGCACTTCTAGACGAAGGATTAATCTCTTAAGCCTGGGAGTTAATATGCTTTAGTGCTGTTAATTTATTTAAGAAATTAAGTCAGTTCAAACATTTTATACACCTTTTCCTTTTAGGAGATTATGGACAATGGTGTAATTTAATACTTGGGGAAGAATTTGAGTCAATTAGTGACCTTTATACATCACTTACACTAATAACTAGGAACACGTTTCAAAGATAAAAAAAAATGCAAAATAGTCTGCCATATATAAAATTGAATGCAACAACTGTAAACAGTTCTACATAAGAAAAACAAAGAGGAATTTGGAAATTAGTGCTAAACAGCAATCCAGGCAATTAAAATACAATACAATTACAAAATTCAGCAGTGTCCACTCACTTCTGGTCATTATTTAAATCCAACTCCTACACAATTAACAAAGCAACAGAAACTGACCATTTGGGAGTAAATTTAATTTGGAAAGACACAGACAAGGTTTTCAATTTTGAAATTCCACCAAAATATTTTTTTCAACAAGTTGCTGGAACCAGCACAATTGGGATCCAAATCACCTAGATGAACATCAACAAGAATCAGCATACATGCCAGGTTGAAAATGGAGACGATCTCCAAAACATGTTCCTAGTTATTAGTGTAAGTGGTTTATAAAGATCACTAGCTTATTCAAATTCTTCCCCAGATTTTATACACTTTAATAAAAGAATTTTTAAGATAGCGCTTTCTAATGTTCAAGCATGTTAGAACAGTGAACCGTATGAAATATTTTAAGTGAATGAAAAGAATGAATCACTGTTCCAAAAGCTTTTAACAAAGTTATTGTAAAGAGCTCATGACTATAAATTTGCTAAGATGTTATGTATGTATTATACCATTTACCTAATCATTGCTGGAACTTTTACATTCTATTTCCTTTTCTCAATTTTCTTCACTGTTCTGTAATTTACTACTACAGCTCTTACAGGGTAGAAGCTACTTAAAACCAGATAGCATACTCAGAGATTGTGCCTCGTGAGAAGAAAGAGTAGTTGCACTAGAATGAAGCTGCATAATGGTTTTAGTGAAGAAATAAAATCTATAACTGCAACTCTATGATTTGTAATCGTATGTTTAACAGTTACACACTTATTTTCAATCATCTGCTTCATAACTGTATTGTGTACATTATCCCACAATTTTCTGCAGTCACATAGTTCAGTCAAATGTGAACATCAAACATAGTGAAAATAAGTCATGGTGGTAAGAATGTTGGCAGCCAGGTGGTGACTGTTATTTTTAAAAGTACTTACTTGCAAAAAGCTGTCTTTTGAAACTGGGTTTGTAGGTACGGCTAGTATCTTGGCGACGAATGTTTCGAGGTGGAGAAGTATTTGATGTCTTTGCTTGTCTTAATGCTTGAAGTTCTTGAATATCAGTCTAAAATTATATAAAATTATGATAAAGTGGTACTAGCTTAATCACAGTGAAATCATTACATAAAAGTTTTAGGTATGGTTGAACATATACACATTTCTCTGAATGAAGTGTTTACCGCAGAACTAGTTTTGGGGATGTCTTCCTCATTGGCAGCTAACTGCGATTGGATGGCTTGCTCCTGATGATCACGGCTTACTACTTGTCTCTCTATCAGATGTTCTATGAATTTTATAACGAGATTTTTGGCCATTGGTATCTCAAAGTTCATTAACTTTGGTTGATGTTTTCATAAAAGTAATTTTACCCAAATATTCAACGCAATGGATTTTTGTGCACGCTTAATTATTGTCACTGAGTTAACAACTTCATGCCATTTTGTCAAAAAATACGCCGCTGCTGCTGATTTTTTCCTCTTCCTTGGATTTGATGTACCTAAAGTGTTCCTTAAGCTCATTTCGCTTAACCTATATAAATTTGTTCACAGTCCTTGCAATCTATCCTGTCAATCGCAGTGTTTTATGAGGGGGTATTTTTTCTTTTTGCTTAGCTTTTATGATAAATTTTATATTGAATTTGTTTTCAGGGATAAGTCTTATTTGCTTTCTTTGAAAAATTTTCTGAAATTTACCATGTGCCCATGGGTGGAATGTGACTTTATTGAACACTGAATTTTGCTTTTGTGGTTTTAGAGTTGTGTTTTCTCTTATCATTTTTTGTTGCCAGAATTTTTTTGATCCATCTATTCACCAATTCATTTTTGAAGCTTTTTAATATTCCAAAGTGGATAAAGGAAATAAACTGGTAATTTTGAATAAAGAAGATTACAAACCAAAGGAGGGAAGAGCATCTAAAATCTTCACAATACACCCAAATAAACAAACATCCTGTAAACAAAGTCATCACAATAAAAGCCTAGCAGTTGTTCATACACTCTTTGTGACAAAGATAAAAAAAAGATTAAAAGCACATAACCCTACAACTCCTAAAATGTATGACTTGCCAAAAATCCACAAACCTGGAAAAGAAATAAGACCAATTATGTATCAGAGCCCCAACCTATAACCTGGCAAAATGGTTAACCGACAAATTTCAAGAACTGCCATAATTTAAATTCATAAGCATTAAGAGTTCCTTTGAATTAGTAAAAATGATAAGGAAAATGCAACTTAAAGAATGAAGACACTTTAGTTTGTTTTGATGTAGTTTCCCTATTCCCAAGTGTGCCTAAAGATAACAGTTTTAGCAGCATTAAAAAGCTGGTTAACTCCATCACAAGAGTGAAATACAACAGCTCATTAACTTATAAAATTGTGCACTGAACAACCATTTTTCACTTTTGGAGTAAAATACTTTGAGCTAAATACGGGTCCAGCCATGGGAGATCCATTGTTACCCTTCTTGGGCAATTTATTTACGCGTGCTCTAGAGATATGACTAGATAATGCTTTCCCATGGATGTTTAAAACCTGGGTGAGATATGTTGATGATGTCTTCACGATAGTTAAGAAGAAACATTTAAAAGATGCTCTGAAATGATTGAACCTGCTAGACAGCAACATAAAATTCACTATGGAAATAAAGTCTGACAACCAGTTGCCCTACCTAGATATAAAAATTATGAACAACAATAGGAGGCTTTCGGAATATATAGAAAGAATACTTACATAGAAAACAATAGTTATAACCCCATCACACAAAGTTGGAAATCTTAAGAACAGCTTGGAAAAATGGCTTCAAATAAAAATTGGTGGATTGGTGGTTAGATTGATAAAGAAATTTTGGCAAAAAGAAATGATAAAAACACTCTAAAATCACAAAAAGAAAATTTGGTGTTCAAAAAAGTCACATTCCACTCATAGGCACATAGTAAAATTCAGAGCATTTTTAAAGAAAGCAACATAAGACTCATACCTGAAAATAAATTCAATATGAAATTTATCATAAAAGCTAACCAAAAAGAAAAATATGCTCCCTCATAAAAACATATGGGGTTTACAGGATACACTGCAAGGAATGTGAAAGAATTTGTATAGGTCAAACAAACTAGACTCCCATCACATGAGGGGAGAAAAAAAATCAGCAGTAGCAGCACATTTTTGGACAAAAGGGCATGAAATTGTTAACTTAGTGGCACTAATCAAGCATGCACAAAACTCCACTGAATTGAATTTTTGGGAAAAATTATTTTTATGGAAATATCCATCAAAGTTAATGAACTTCAAGACCCCAGTGGACCAAAATCTCATCACAAAATTCGTAAAAATCACCAACTTAGGGACAAGTAGCAAGCTGTGATCATCAAGGGCAAGCCATCCTGTCGCAGTCAGCTAACAATGTGGAAAATATTCCATAAAACTAGTTCTGAGGTAAATACTTGACTCAGTGAAATTTGTGCAACCACATCTAAAACTTTTAGGTCCTAGCTTATTTTGCTGTAAGAGTATTTAAAAATTATGTGCATTTAATAGTGTAGGGTGATTATATACTTCTGTTATTTTAATCAGTTACAATTTCCAAGTAAATGGCAGAAAACTTGTGAAATCATTTTAAAATCATTCGGTAACTCTGGAAACCATATTCATTTAAGAGCAAGTGCACTTGCCTTAATGCTTTTCTAGTTTCTCTACTACTTACAAGTCATAGTATATAGGGGAAGTATTGTATTACACCCAACATTTTGATTTGGAGATTTATACACATTCTGAGGTTCCCTGAATCCACAAGGAATATATTATAAGATGTCTGTGAACAGCATAACTCAAAAATGAAAAGCCTGTTAAATATTAAACTTGGTATTCAAGTTCCCATTTTCCAAGGATGCGAGACAAAGATTTTCAAGAAAATACTTCCACCTCAAACTACCCTTTATATGGAAAGTTTTTCATTATTTTTTTTATTTTCTAAAAAATGGCTCTAATAATTTTGGTTAAATATCATCTGTTTTAAGATATTTGCATAACAATTTGAATTTTCTGCAAATGGCTTGTAAGGACCTCTTGTATAATAGATAAACCATAAGAGACAGACGGGAAATTACTACACAAAAACTGGAGAACTTGTTAAAACAGATGTCACATTTTTTGTGACATTAACCATTCCCAAAATATTTTTTGTTCTGATTTGTATTTTCCAATACTTTATAGTGTTTTTCAAGTGCTAAGTCGATTTTCAGTTTTGTCTCGTAGTCATGCAAGATACACAGAATTTCAAAGCCATCACATTGCAATACAATTAAATGATCTGACTAATAAAAATACTTCTGCAAACATTTAACATGAAAAGGATAGAATAATAAGCTTTTTAAAATTAATTTTAGAGGAAGGGGTAGAGAGTTATGTAAATGCAACACATCAAATTTTTTACTGTACAAACCTAACAACTTTGTTTTTATTTCTAATGCTTTTGTGCAGTGGTGAAGCTGACCTTTCACTAGGATCTTACTTTTTAAATATGTATGCAGGATGGAAGGTAACATATGATCATCCTTTTAAACTATGAAAACACATGTTGTTTTGAGTGTTTATCCTTAATAAATTTTTTTCCATAAAGCTTTCTGTTTTTGAGTAATTACTATTTTATTTTGCACAATATTGCAACACAGCAAATTCAACAGGTTCACTTTACATCCAACAGGCTAAATTTTAATTCTTCAACTTCTACTGCTATGGCAAGGAACAAATAAAACTTCAAATAAAATTTCCAATATACAAATAAACAGAAAACTACACATGATTGTAACGTAACCTAAATATCATACAAAATATGGAACTGAGGAAGTGTTTACAATATTATACAAATTATTAATAGGAACACTGATTTATAAAGGTATAATAAAGCTTGAGAAATCCAAGTTACAAGTTTATACTTCCTTTCTTTGTAAATTATAAAACTGAATAGTTGAAAGCAACACAAGAACAGAAAATCAATGGGAACTTTTTTATAATGTTTAGGGAAATCATTCAAAATATGCACCCCTCGCCAACACACATGCTTTACACAGTTTTCTCCAATTCTGTTGCATTCTACGAAGTATGTCTGAGTTTATTTTTATTTCATCCACCGCTCGAAAAATTCTTTCTTGCAACATTTCCAATCAGGCAGTTCTGTTATGTATATGTGAGTTTTCATATCACCCCAAAGAAAAAAATTGATTGGAATTAGATCCGGCGATCTTGCTGGCCATCTTTTTTTTCCATTCTCAATATCTATGTAGGTGTTGCATAAATGGCCACACACAGCTCTACTTATGTGTGGAGGTGCACTGTCATGTAATTGTAATTTGATTTCTTGCTGCCAGGTAAACATCCTCAAACAGAACTGATAATATTTCTTGAAGAAACTGGAGATAGGTGGCACCTATCAAAACCCGAGGAAGAATCCACTGACCGATTGTGTGTTCCTTTGATTCCTGCCCAAATGTTTACAGAAATCTGTACTGAAAGCTGTTCCATCTTATTGTGTGTTGATTGTCATAAACCCAGGTGAGTGCATAATGGTAATTAGTTACTCCATTTCTGGTAAACATTGCTTCATCCACTGCAAGAATTTTAAGGGAAAAGTCCCCACCTTGTTGAAGAAACAATTTGGAAAATGCTACCCTTAGTGCATAATCTGCTTCAGAGAGATACTGGATGTGCTGAGTATAAGGGCATAGCAATCTTCTTTTAATGTACTCAAAACAGTCCAATGGGGTATGCCAATAGTGCAAGTTATACCACGGCTGCTGCTTCCAGAATCTTCTTCCAACAAGTGAAGGATTTCTTCATCTTGTGAAACATTTCTTTGACCAATTTCAACATGAGATACGCTTCCTGCATCTAGTACTCTGAAATATTTCAGAAATATATTCAGTATTTGACAGCTGAAATAAAATGTCCCATCATGTAGTGCTCATCTACTTGGAAATCTTTCTGGATAAATTCTTGCTGCAGCTGCTGCATTATGATGTATTTTACCGCAAATGAATAGCATTTCAAGATACTTGGTATTAGTAAAGTGAGCCATTTTGTAACTGATAATCCGCATAAGCACAATAAACAACAGCTGGAATGCATTTCTTTCGATCTTGCAATGTTATCGTATTGTGTAGCATTGTGGCTAACAATGTAGATTCAAGTGAGACAAATTTCGAAAGCTTATAATAATACGAGAATTGGGGCAAAAGACATGGCAACTATTTATTTTCTTGAAGATACCAGTCTGGTTGGAAAATGTGACATATACAGACGAAAGGACAAGATGTTAGCTACATGTGTGGATAACGAATAGCACTGAAATATTGTAACACACTACTTTATTATGGTAGTAACAGGGCAATATGGCCTTCATAGTGCAAAAGAATGACAACACAGTACACATACAGTTGACACGACAAACCTGGGCCTAAAGACCCTCAAAGTAGTCCCCTGCTACTGTCACCATATGCTGCCAACAATGTGGGAGGTGCTGAATACCATCTGCCTCAGCATTTGTGAATCGGGTCACCTGTTCGAGCACAGCATTAGCAATGTCCTCTCGTGTTGCAAAGCACCTACCACATAGTGGTTCCTTAATCTTTTGAATAAGATCAAAGTCACAGGGCAAAATGTTGGGAGAGTACGTGGGTGCTCCAATTCTTCCCATCCCCAACGTCGCAGTACTGCCCTACACACTCTGCTTTATGTAGTTTTGCATTGTCGTGCAGGATTATTGCACTGTCCACAAGATCTGGACGTTTCTCCCAAATGCCACGTCGTACCTGTTGCACCAGAAAGTCCCTGTAGTACTGTGCAGTCACTGTTCTGCCATGTGGAACAAAGTGGCAAACAATGACACCCCTGACATCATATGCGACAATAACCATCAATTTGACTGGGGAAGGATTCTGATGGAACTACTGCCTCCTTGGTGATACAGCATGTCGCCACTGCACGGACTGGCATTTCAGTTCTAGTTCGTATGCCCTGACCCAAAATTCATCGATGGCTATTATTCATGACAAAAATTGATCGCCGACCTGTTGCCAGCATGCAAGATGGTCAGAGCATATTGCATAGCGCACCCACCTTTGAACTTCCGTCAGTGCATGCAGTACCCACCGCAATGCAATTTTGCGTAGTTGCAGCTCATTATGCAATATCCTGTGGACGGTGCATTTCTCGATGCCACTTGCCATCTCTAACTCAAGTAGCGTCCATCGTCTGTCTTCATCCAGGAGCTGCTCGATGATGGCACATGCCACATCGGTCCACACACTGACAAGTCGTCCCGAACGTTGCTCATCACTGGTTGACACACGTCCTTGCTGAAACTTTCCTACCCACCATGCTACTGTATGGTATGGTAGGGCATTATTCCCTACATTCCCTAATTCACTGTGACATACCATCGCATTTCTCCCTCGGAGAACGGCTATTTTAATGTAAGCGCGCTGCTCAACATGGGTTTCTTCCATCTCATACGACACTCACCAACTGACTGATTTCACAGCCCTCGCTGTCCTATTACCAGCTATCACAGAGTCATCTGTTGTTCTGCATACACATTATGCCTGCAGAACTTCCACACGACACATATACGTTTTTGATCTGTTCACATATCTACAAGTAAAAAAATAGTTGCCATGACTTTTGCCCCAACCCTCATAGTAAGAGTGGAAATTGTTTTAATTCAAAATGTATTTAAACATCCAGAAAATATTTATGTTTGAATTTCCTCTAAGAAACATTTGAAAGAGTATCTTAAGCTTCTTAAAATATTCATTTAAAATAGAGTTAATACTAAGCTATTTTCACTTTTTTCTCAAAAACTACTTTAATAACAGCAAAGCTGCATTAAGATTTTTTATTCTATTCATTACAAAGGGCCATCCCATTTAAGGATGAGCATAGGTCACTTCAATCCTGTATTGTTTGAATGAAACTTAGTATTACTAGGTGTTCAAAGCCTCATTACTTTACAAGAATTCTTTATGAAGTAGGCTCAACAGGGGTGTGGATGTTACTTTTAAGGTACTACAGTGGATATTATAATTCAATATCTCCAATTTTAGGATTGTAGCAGTGCACAAGCTCCAAATCAAAAGTCTTGGTATACATAATGTAAGCATTTGCTTCATTTTTACTTTCTCTATCACATACATAGTAGGTAGAGAAAGTAGTGCATTACACTCAAAAATTTGATATCAATATTTTGCCAGAAATACATGTTTTGAGGGTCTCTGAACCCAAGAACGGCAGTTTTAGGAGGTCTGTACACATGTTTTGTGTCTCTGTGTATGTCTGTGAATAGCATAACTCAAGGACAAATAATTAGATAAATACCTTGATATTCAAGTTCAGAATCTTCCGACGATGCAACACTAAGATTTTCAAGAAAATTTCCCCACTCAAAACTAGCCCTTAAATGATACATTTTTTGAAGTTTTTAATTTTCTAAAATAAAGCTCTAGAGATTTTTATTAAAATATCATAGATTTAAGACACTTATACACAAATAAAATGTATATCTTGAATTTTCTGAGTATAGCCTGTGATGTTCACTTCATTTGGGAGGAATTTTGTTTCTTTTTTATAGCTAGTAAACGTTAAGTAAGACAAAAATGTACCACACCAAAAATTTAGATCTCCTTAAAACAAACAATTTATTTCAAACAACTTTTTTTTTGTGGCATAAGGCATTTCCACCAAATTTGTTATTAATGGTTTGAATTGTTTAAATACTTTGTCATTCTTTTAAAGTCCTGTCGATATTCAGCTATTTCCCGTGATTGCATGGAAACAGTATGGTCTTTTAAGGTCAGTATACAGCTTCCAGTTCTTAAACATTTTACTATCTTGGGAGCTTTCGTCTCTCTAATAGTTTACCAGTTATACAAAATTCATTCAGAATGAAGAGGGCTTTACAGTCTATTCATTGAATATTTAAAATATATATTTATTAGATATGCAAATATCTTATACATACGTATTTTAATAAAAATTGTTAGAGTCACATTACTTGTCACATCCTATACCCCCGCCGCTATAACGTTGCACTTGACAGCTAGCGTTTAAGTTGGTACACTCGCGAAAAAACAGATGAAAAGCTTCAACCGTTTGACTTCCTAAGCCAATCACAAGGCAGCATTCCGGATGGTCGATGACAAAGCGGAACCGGATCTAGAATCGGCTCTGTTGCCGGATGTAACTATTCCCAACCACGTGCTTCAGTTTGTGAATCTCTAGCAGAGCGTCGAGTTGTTCTTTGCAAGCTATATATTGTTCATTGTTATTTAGATTTGTGGTTATTGTTTGAGTTTTGTTATTGTTCGTTTATACATTTATTTATTTATATTTATCTATTTTATATATATTTCATTCATATTATTTATTTAAACAAAACTCAAGTGCGACAATGTCGGAAAAACGACGCCGATCGCCGAGTGATGATTCACGAAGTGAAAATCCTTTGCGCCGAGGGGTGCCACTTAATAGTCAGGAGAACTATTAAGGAGAACCCGGGAGTTCTTTGAACAGAAAAGGAGTACTTGAAGCTTCACGGAAATCCCTCTATTCCTGCTGATAAAGCCGTACAACGAACTGCAGCAGCTCTTGGTTTAAACACGAGAACTGTTGTTCACAAAGGAGTGAAACTACAAGAGAAAGAGGACAAAATTCCTGAACCATCTGGAACACAACAGGTATTTCTATCAACTCCAGGGAAGAAAAAAAAGAAGCCTCGTCCAGTCACAAATATTGATGCTTTCCAATTAGACGCCATACGTAGACACATTTATGCCTATTATCATAGAAAGGAGTATCCGACCATACCAAAGCTGCTTATATCGCTTATTTTCAATTAACAATAATAATACGAAATAGTTATTATTCAGTGACGTTCGCTACTTACATACACTTTTTGTATGCGGCTTAGACACTATAGAAATGAGAACAATCAGCTGTTGTTGTTTACTAGCCACTCTGGCAACGTCGCAATCACGATGTAGCCAACCTTACGCGAAGCCACACGAACTGTCAAGTGCAACGTTATAGCGGCGGGGGTATAGTAAGTTTTCAGTCTGGAACAAATATGCAGGCATGCATATTAACGGATTATTAAATTGTCCAATCCTTCATAACAAGTATATGCCAAGAGCAAAAGGTCAAGGAGAGGGCTCTTCTTGGCATTGTGGATTGAAAGATGTTTAGAATATTGTAGAGGGTTCCTTGGGGTCGTTTCGAAAAGTAACTTATGGGGACGAAGTCATCTCATTAAAGTTTCTGTATATGGTACCTTCTACCCGCAAATAATTTCCTCTACTTTGCCCTGGCTAGCTTGAATAAGACAAGGCATAACAGAATAGTGGCATAAAGGGAAATGTGAGAAGGCACTGATGATAACTTAAAAATCTGCACATCTTTTAAATTGATTATATTTTCACTGAACATAAACAAATATAATTCACTGTTCTTTGTGAGGTCATGTATCATGTCTGATGTCTGTTGCACACTGATGCTAAATGAGTCTGGAATGGCTTGGTCAGCACACCATAACATTTCTAAAGTTGGTTGTGATTGGCTTTATTTAATCTGTTATGATGTGGTCGCACATGAATTCATTAGTTTTATACAAATTAATAAACCATTATAGACATTATGCATACAAATTAAGAAAAGTTGCAAATAAATATTGTTAATGGTGAAGAAAATCAAAGTAGGTTATGATTGTTAGTTACTGCATTTGTATAACCTGTTATTTGGCATAAAACAAAAGAAATATATTCTCCATGAATTTGCTATAGAATATCACACTAAAATTTTCCTTCAAAGTCAATTGCAAGAGCTCTGCTATTTAATTTGAAAGTAGCACAAGTTAATTGGTGGAATCTACTAATGTACAGGTAAATACATCCCCACATAATAAGTGGAGAATATTCCATATTCAACATCAGGATGGTAGGATGGGATAGATCTAAAAGTTCAACTTTGCCAGAAAGCAATAAGCTGTAACTAAGAATTGTTTTCTCTGCAATTTACATGATATATGATAAAAATGTAGATAACTTTGATACTTTTTCTTAGGAAAAGGAAGGGAAATTTATGCCTTTTTAACGTTGTTAATATAGAACAATGTGGATTAGCTGTATTCAGGAATAGGATATATACAAACTATAAAATTAACACTGAATAGGGACACTATTAGCAAAGAAAAATGTGATATTGGCCTACCTGCAGTCCTTGCATAAATTGCTGCCTTTTATTTTTAGGAAGGCTCAGTTCAACATCACCCATTGACTTGTGCCTATGCCGTCTTGTACTTTGTGCTCCTTTCTGCTGCTTCTCTAATATCCATCTCTTCAGTCGCCTGCAAAAACAATCAGCATATTAAATGGACATAAATGTAAATAGGAGTGTGACTGAATAGGGTACTTATAATAACTCAACAAAGGGACCATTGCCATTGCTCATCATTTGTTTGTCAGAAGTTGTAATGCAGCACAGCATACAGTCACCTAAAATGATCATTAAGGTATGTTTTTCCCCCCATTTTCACAGGTTTCCATCTTACGAAGGGTTATATTTTAGTAAAACAAAGTACAAAAATTGTGATTGCATAGAACCTGCAATGAAGGAATAATTTAAAATAAAAGACTAAATAAAAATACGTTCAAATGTATGGTTTGCTGTATTTTCAATTTACACATATAATTTCAGTTTCTCTGTCCCCACATAACTTGTGCCTAGTTAACTCTCACACACATGGTTCTTAAAACTTTGATGCAAGTACAGTTGTGCTCAAAATTAATGGCTATCACTTTAAAAATTTAACACGTAGCTGTGCATTATGCATATAATAATCTCTTAACCTTATTTACTCAAATGGTTCCAGTAAATTATTCCTTTTCTGCGTTAGGCAGTTTTCCAGTTTAAAGTATTATTTAACATAGGAAATAGCTCCATTCCAAGATTTATTTTCCATTTGTCCAGGTATATAGGGGGTACAGTTTAGGCAGGTTTCACTGTATTATGATGCAAACGTGACGGCTCCCTTGGAAGTGAGTGCACTTCGACTAAAACACTCTTCTTGGAAGTGTGAGGGAGTAGTAAATTCCTAGTGCTACGCATACAGCATGTACATAAAGTCTGGTAACACTTTTCATAATTATTACAATAAATGTTATAACTTTTCTAGACATCGAGAAACTCAAATAGCTTTGTTCTATTTACATTTTGTTTGCCTTTGTTTTCATTGTTTGTGCATTTGTAAAAATGCAGAGTATGCGTTTTGTGTACTGCAATATGACAAAAATAAGAGAGCTACAGATGTGCAAAGGAAATTTCACCTGAAATACAGCAAGGCAGCGCCAAGCAGGAAGAACTTTTATGCCTGATGTCACAAATTCACAAACATCGGTTGCTTGTGCCCCACATAAAAGAAGTCATCCTAGCATGAATGGAGAAAACATTGACACAATCAGACAAACATTCATAACGAGCCCTAAAACATAATTTTGTAGAGCATCACAAGAGCTGCAAATGCTAGTTATGACCATATGAATGACAATGCATAAGAGAATTTGTAAGCAGCCATATAAACTGCAGCTAGACACTGCATCGGTTGAAATCAACTGAAAACGTTTCCAGTTTTGTTCACAGAAGAAGTGGGTAGAAGAAAATGAAAGCCTTGTGAGTTGCATAGTTTTCAGCGACAAAGGAATATTCCATACAAATGGAAGAGTAAAAGGGTATAATTACTGTATTTGGAGTATATAGAACCATCATTCAATTATCGAGTACAAGCAAGATTTACCTAAGGTAAATGTTTTTTGCGCATTGTCACAGCGTAATCTTTATGGGATATTAATCTTCACCGAGAAGACTATTAATAGATATTCATACCTAGATATGTTGGAGAAATGGTTAGTAACAATGATGCAAAAAGATTCTAATAATTTCATTTTCTAGCAGGATGTAGCTCCGCCTCATTTTCATAAAGACATTGGAATTATCTGAACATCACCTTGCCTCAGCACTGGATTGGATGTTCTAGAGAAGCTTTTGCTATATAGCCTCCAAGGTTACCGGATCTGATTCCGTGCAGTTTTTTCTTTTAGGGTTTAATAAAGGATGTGCCATTTTTGCTACAAAATGTAGCAGAACTCAAGTTATAGGATTCAAGAAGCAGCCACGACTGTAATGGAAAATATGCTGAGAAATATATGGGAAGATCATCATATAGTTATTTGCAAGCTACACATGGTTTACATAGGCGAGTGTAGCACCACTGCCGCTGCTGCCACCACCACTATCGTGCCATTTTTATATGGTTACCTCCAAGTCAGTACCCTAACTATTACCCGAGGTGGCGGTTAGTTCATCACTAAGAATAATTCCTGGTTAGCTGTTAACCGAAGGTCATAATACAAAAATTTGCCTGACTCCCAGTTAATATCTAACCAGAATATTAGCTGAAAATCATAATACAGGCCCTTAATGGTAGAGGCACTATTATAGAACACAAGTACATACCTAATGAAACTAAGCCAAACATGGTTTGCATTCAAATCACGCATAGAAACTCACAGCAAGCAGGGTGCAGGTGCTGTCAGTAGGATTTTACTTCTATTTCAATCGTCTGCTGAACTGCTTGCAGTGCAGGCAGCATTATAAAAAATGATTAATTTAATTTTAAATAATGGAAAATTAATGACAAATATGATATGATATAACGATTTGCTGTTAACTTTTACACTGCAAGTGATTGGTACCTTATTTCTCACTTCTCAGTATAGCACACTTTGTCATAGGTGTACTATAAAGCTGGTACTTATAATTCTCATGTGCTGCCAAGATAAGCCACGACAGCTACTAATTGGCACGAATATGGGCTATCCTCTTGCCCCTCCAATCCCCACTAGAGTTTAGACTGAAAGCCACAGTGCTATGAATCTGTGCTAGAACAGAAGTGGCATGGATCCATAAAATAATAATAATAAGGTTGCAAACTCGCAATTTGCAGTCGCTTCCTTCAGCTTCTATGATTTTCTATTGTCAGACAAGCTATTTCATTACGCCTTTAAGAATAATAAGCTTGACTGTATTCTTGATGTATACGTGAAGTATACAAATCATTTCAAATATGTATTTTCATTTTATTAAGATAGTGCTATGGCATGGAGGCATTCACTAACTCCTGAGCCGCTCCTGGTTTACATATAGAACATTTTTAACTTCAAAGGATTTCCCTTCACAACATCATGTATAAGAAGGCTGTAACATTTATAGGTTTTCTGTAATAAATTATGCAAAGTGTTATTGACTTTATGTATGCACTGTACTTTGATGCATTTGATCAGCTTGTCAAGAGCTTGAATAATAAATATTGGATTCATACATTCTTTCAACAAAGACTACCATAAATTTTGTTCAATACTGCCAGTAGTAATGCTTTACAGTGCTCAACTACATATATGTTTTCAGTGCCCTTCCTGGTACACATAATAAGTCCCAAATAAGAGTTTAAGTTTGATACTTCAAAAAGCAGAAAATTGGGAGAAAATATTTTTCAAAATATCCAAAAGCTTATTCTTCTCTCTACTTCTTGTTAATTGAAAGAGATATTTGAAGAAATGATTTTACTGTACACTTTGTTTTTAGTACTGTTTTTTTTTTTTTTTATAAAACTTGTACAAGTGTTTTATAGTTACAAGGTTTCAGGAGGCTGAAGTGATAGCCAAATCTTTAAAAAGTGAGTCACTACGCAATGGCTTCGAAATTCCTCTCTTTATGACCATGAGAAACAATTAAATGGCTACTGACCACTTCAAAAACAGTATAACCTATTTGGAAATTCAAACAAATAATAAAGAATGTCTTAGAAATGATAAATTCCAGAAAAATTATTTTACATGAACTGTGTATTTTAACTCATTTTTTGTGTAGCAAGTTTTGTCTATCTCTTACCGTTTACAAGTTATACAACATTATACTACAGTTCTTCAAACAATGAGGACTTCACAGGCTATTCATGGAAAACTCCAAGATGTATGAACATTTTATTTGCTATGCAAATATGTTAAATATATATGAGATGTTAAACAAAGTTGAATAACATCAAAATGTGCACCCCTTGTAGAATAAAAGATGCCCAGGCAATATTTAGCTTTGTTCTGCGTGTTTTCTAGCATCCCTAAAGAGCATAACAGAAGCAGCTATGAGAATATGATGCAGATGCTGCAAATTCATCATTGTAGCCCTGCAGGCAACGTCCTTTTTCCAAACCCATACATGCTGCACCAATCCAGCATCATTACTGATCTTTGACAACATTAAAAGTTTAGAGCATCCTCTGTCATTTGTTCTACATACAAATTACAAAACTTTCTAATTGGTGATCTTGTTCCTAGTATTCTACAGAGCGGTCCCTCAGCGCTCTGGCCGGGAATTGCATGGCAGTCTTGTGCGACACATCTGAATGAACTCAAGGCCACGGGCTCTTCCACTTATCGGAAATGTGGCATCGGGCTTCAGTCAGCTGTTATTGCTTCTTGTGTATAGACGCATGTGTATTTGTGTGCGATTGAATTATCAGATTATTACAACCCAGAAATGGTACTCAAATTTTTGTTTGAACAAAGACTTTTTATGTATGACATGTATGTGAAAACCGACTCCTGTAGATAGATGTGTACGCAATTTCACGATAAATTTCCTGGTGTTCCAGTTCCGAGTAGAGAAACAGTTAGATATCTAGTGAATAAAGTGAAGAGAACGGGATCATTTAATGTTGTAAGTTGTAAAAAGAAATGAAGGGTTTTAACAGAAGAAAAACTTGATGAAATTGGTGAAGCATTTGAACAGTCTCCGAATAAATCTTTACGACGTGTAGCACAAGTCAGTGTTTCAAAAACCTCAGTACATAGGTCTACAAAACTGTTGAAATTAAAACCATACAGAGTGACTATTATCCATCAATTACGACTGCATGATGATGAAGCCCGCGTAAAGTTCTGTAACTGGATGTTACAAAATATTGCTGGCGGTACTGTTGACCCACATCTAATAATTTTTTCAGATGAGGCACAGTTTCATTTGACTGGCCATATTTCTTCACAAAACAATAGGTATTGGTGTACTGAAAATCCACATTTAATTCACGAGGTTCCTTTACATGACGAAAAAATTGGTGTATGGTGTGCTGTAACAGCAGAACGGATAATAGGTCCCATATTTTACAACGATACCGCAAATTCCGATAGGTACCGCAGAAATATTCTCACGCCATTTTTTGCAATGTTGACAGATAATGACAGGGAATATGGCTATTTTCAACAAAATTCTGCCACAGCCCATACTGCGGAGGCTTCCTTGGAAGACATCAAAAATGTTTTTGATGACAGAATAATCTCTAAAGGGTTATGGCCAGCTTGATCGTCGGATCTTACTGTATGTGACTTTTATCTGTGGGGAACTCTTAAAAATGGAGTCTATAGGAATAGTCCTCGCACCATAGACGATCTTAAAAACAATATAAGAACATAAATTATGGAAATTACGCAACAAGAACTTATGTGTGTGAAGGTGCCAAGAATGTTTATCTGCCGAAGGACACCACTTTCAACACCAACTGTGAAAAAGGTTAGTACTGATAAAATAAAACATACTTATGTTTGTTCAATAGGTAATCAATATATTGTAATAATCAACATAAAATCAGTAATAATATGGTATCAGTATCAATAATGAGAATAATAAACAGATACACTGAATATAGCGCGCAGAACACGCATCGCGACCACCAGCCAGATAGCTGAGGGATCGTGTGCTGAACACTCATTGTGACTACCGGCCAGATGGCTGAGGGAACACACTGTATATTATCAGGCCTGCATCATGGCACAGTGGGCTGGAGCAAGGTGCTCTTGTTCCCAGCCACAGAATATTCTCAGGTTCAATCCCACCTCTGAGGATGCAGATTTTACATCCCGGGTATAGGACCGGTGCCCACTCAGCATCGTGAGGAAGTGAGGAGCTGCGATAGGCAATGGTCCTGGCCTCGTGAGCCAACTTTCTGCTGGCCACATCACCTCCCCACATCAGTTAGATGATTGCCCACCTTTCCATGCATATGTGGACGTGAGGCCGGCACTCAGTTTGGTAGGCCCAGACCCTTCGCGGGCTGTAGCACCACAAGATTTATTTATTTTTTCTATATTATCATCTTGAAAATATGTTTATTTCTTATGGAAAAAAATCTATGCAATATACATTAAAACACCTCATGTATGGAAGGTGCACGCATGTTGGATAGAAATAAATTAAATTACCTCAAATAAGATGTACTAAATCACAAATCCTTAGTGCAGATGTAACATTTCAAACACATGCAAGGAAATTACAGTGCTTTGTTTTGTTCAAGCCAACATTTTCTTTGCAATCCTCCAAGACTGGTGTTGTCTTCTAAATTTGATGTATAAATAGCTTCTTTAAAGGATGTTTTACAAATTAGTAACTATTTTACCAAGCAATAAATATCACAAGAAGAGAAAAATAGTCAAACCTTTACTTACTTCATAAATGGAACCACCATGAAGAAAGCATTGGGTCCAACACCAATTTTAACTTTCGGTGTCATATCCTTTTTATTTGAAGGGAGATCTGCTATGGTGAACCACTCTACACTTTTTATTTCATTCCGAGTTTTAGGTTGAAACTTGGTATCCCTCTGGATTCCTGATATTATGTACAGTCTCACAAGCTGATCATTTATTGTTGATTCAATATATTCATTCTTATCAATAATTTTACTTATATCAAAGCCAGTTTCCTCTAACACCTGAAAAGTAAAATTGCAATGCTGAAAAAGTTACAACACAGCATTTGGATAAAACATTCTATACAGCTATAGTTTATTATAGGTGGTGGTAGTGGGTTCTTTTTTTTTGTTTTTTTTTTTTTATTTTTATTTTTATTTTTTAATTTATGGACACTCTTTAACTACTATGGTTCTTAGTGTCCCATTCTATATTGGGCGTGAAAGACCGGAAATTTTGCTCAGAGGCCTCTTTATCAGGTTTGAGGTTCTTTTACATGACGTAAATTTATGACACGGGACCACCGGCTTTACTTCCCTTCCGAAGGAAGACATGCTAAGGATTTTTACGCCCGAAAAAAATCCATCGCCCTCCGCCAGGTTTGAACCTGTGACCTTGGGAACTAGAGGCTAGCACGGTACCACTAGTCCATGGAGAACGACAAGTGGCGGTGGCGGTATGTCTGTATTCATACTGTATTATACCAGATTTCTAAACCATAGGTTTTGCTGAAAATGTGGCTGATTCTTGAATTTCTCATACTAAAGCACAGAAAATATTTGACTAGGTCCAAAATGCCAATATACTATTAATAACAAACAAATAATCAAACAGTGCTTGAATAAATTAGGAAGAAGTTGTATTTGTATTTAATTTTCAAAAGGTTAATATGCATGCATGATTCCCTTGAGGAATTAGTTTGGGCGAGATTTAACAAAGTTTAAAACTGTTCTAAAATTGAAAGTATTATGCTATTTAGACTTATTCATGTACTTTACATATAACCAAGCATGGAAATTTCCAAGCATTAAAGCCAAGACAAAAGGAAAGCACGCACGCACACACACACACACACACATATATACAAGCTCATAAACTTGTGGCTGGGAATCCCTCATAAAATGTTTTAGCTGATTAAGATGATTGTGCAAACATAAAAAGACCCAGCCACAAATGCTCAGTTGATGATGTAAGTTTATCTCATCTCCAGATGCTTGCGCATATGCCTGCACTTCAACCACGAAGGATTAAAGTTTATGCTTGCATTCTAATCATGTTAAAGGTTTATTTGACTAAATTATGGCAAGTACTGGCCAGAAAAGCAAGATGATGCTCAACATGACAATCCTAGGAAAGGAATTGCTATTGGATTTCGTAACAGTGAACATAAATGTTATAGAAAAGAAAATGGATGGGGTAACAGCACAAAAAACAAAAGGTGGGAAAAGATTTCAGCTACATTTAATGCCCAAGGACATGAATCTGCAAGGGATGTGGTGAACTTGAAAACAACTTGGGATAATATTAAAAGGGCATCAAAAATATCAACTGCTGAGATGAAAATGGAACTCATTAAGACAGGTGGGTGCACTAACAAGGTAGGAAAACCTAATGTTAACTTGAAAGAGCAACAGAGTTCATTCATCCCTCAATAAGAGGAATACAGTTTTGACAGTGTTGTGAATCTCTGGAGATTACAGTTATTGACAATAATGACCAACTTCTGTTGGCAGAGGGATCTAAGAATCTGTACAACTTTGAGATGTATCCCTCAGAGTAGACCCCACTCTTCACAGATACCTCTGTGCTAAGACGGTGCTCTCATGGAAGACCATTGCTCTGCAGATTAGAAGAGGCTTCAGCCAAAGTCCAAAGGATGAAGGCTGAGGCAAGAGCAAAGAAGCAACAGAGAAATAATTGTGGAAGTTTTCTATCTCAATAGTTCAATGCAGTATTACCTATTTCCTACTTAAGTTTTGTGCCCTTTTAGTGAGACTTTCTACAGACAAATGCAGATGGGGGGGTTTAAAGTTAGAAGTTGTCAAGGAGTTTGATTATTTGGGGGTGAGAATGAGCAGTAATGGTGAATGGGTGACACATAGCAGGAAGGTTATGGCTGAAGGAAAGGCAGGAATGACAGGAGTAAGGATGTGCAAATACAAATTAGAAATGCCGACTAAATGGATAGAAAGAATGTATGAGGCATTGGTAGAAGCAAGAATGCTATATGCAGTTGAAATTTGGGGGGGGGGGGGGTATCTGAATTAAGCAGAAAAATAGACCAGAGCTATAGAACGTTCTGTAAAGAGCTATTGGGGTTACCAAGACCAGCACTAGGGGAAGTATCATTAGTGGAATTAGGAAGAACAAGAAGAAAGGGAGTGATACTGGAAAGGATATTGAAAAAAGATGAAGGGAAAATTTTAAAAGATATGTATGGAACAACAAAAGAGTACGAAAAATAAAAATAGCTAGTGGAAAGGGGTAGAAAAAATTATGGAGAAGATGGGAATGGGCGATATTTGGAGAGCAGGAGAAAGAAATAGCAACGGCTTCTGGATAACAGAAAGAAACAGAGTGGAGGACATAGAAAGACAGATTTGGGGAAGCTTAGAGAATAAAAAATCACTAGGGTTCCATAGATTAGTAAAAAGGAAATGGGGAAGAGAAGAGTATGTGTATTTATTGTAATAGAGCTAAAAAAGAAGTGTTTGCATGTATCAATGTACCTGAGAGGGCTAAGAGGCAGAAAAAGCGGAGTTTGTGAACTAT
This sequence comes from Deroplatys truncata, assembly GCA_030765065.1. Lineage (NCBI taxonomy): Eukaryota > Metazoa > Arthropoda > Insecta > Mantodea > Mantidae > Deroplatys > Deroplatys truncata. Next base: position 261,581,532 of record CM060981.1, on the reverse strand, counting down.
GCGGAGGTACTGAAAGCACAGAGCATTATATGACAGAATGCAAAGAATTAGCAGAATGGAGACAAAAAGTATGGGAGGAAAAATGGAAAAAAATGGATGGAAAAATAGTAGCAATTAAAATGTTAACAAGAAAAGAAAAATAAGAATATGGGGAAGTTCTTAAAGAAAATAAAGGAGAAATGGATTAGAAAAGTAAGAGAGATAAGAAAGGCAGAAGCGCAAACTGAGGAGGGAGAGGATGGATCATAGGTGATTAAGGGTAGCAAGGGCTCCTCAGCTAAACCATAAGGCCAGGGTGCCAGGCAAAATGAGCAGTATATGTAGAACATAGCTGGCAAGAAAATTTGTACATAGGTTAAGTTAGTTTACAAGTGGAATATTGTAAAAAGGATTGTGTATAAAAAATGTACAAATAAAGTTTATTCATTCATTCATACATACAGACAAATATGTTATGTGATAAATGAGGCATCAATCATGAAAGGGTACACTGTGTTTAATGAGTGTGATGAATATGCATGATGAATATTTTAGCTACCTCTTGTCAATGAAGAACTCAAGAAAGCTGAAAATACAATTCAGGAAAACAAACATTTCAACTTTGATGCCTTATACGATTAAAGGATTTCTTTCCTAGAATTTCAAGAGTGGTTGAAGAACTTGGCAGTATTAGTCTAGTGAAGGAACCCCCCCCCCAAAAAGACTGTATGTATCACATTATGACAAATGTCAAATTTGAATGCATACTAGGTAGAAAAGTAGCCCAGGGCTACTGTAAATTTCATATAAAAATTGCTCAATTTACTCTTTTCTATTATACCAAAATGTTCTTTACATCTTGATCCTAATAAATAGTGCCCTCACACTATTTCTCATAATTTTTCATTACATTGAACTGCAAAACAATAACACTTTCCTGTGTGGGCAAAATCACTTTCTATTCCATATCAAAAGTTAGCTTGCTTTGTGAGTTAATCACATTCAATGCAAACTAAACTATCCTTATTATCTCTTTATGATGAAATGTGCTAATGTAACCAACTATGAAAGCTTAAAATTCAAAAAGGATGTCGGAATTCCAAATTCTCAGATTTTTACCACTGACTAATCTTCTCAATGTGTAACAAATCTTAATAAATTTTATTCACAAACCTCTCTGACTGCACAATGCCATGGATCTTCTTCCTCGTTTACTTTGCCTTTAGGAAAACCCCATGATGATTTTGCCCAGTAGCTCTGTACAAGAAGAACTTGGCTCAAATCCTCATTCAGCAAAATTGCTCCATATGTAGGTACTGCTTGTTTATATTCACGCCATTGTTCCAGTACTGAATCTAGGTTCTTTGAGTGTGGCTTCAAGAATGGAATGTGCTGGAATTAAGAAAGCACAGTAACTTAAATTACAGGCTTTAGTAAACTCATAAAAAATATTATCTTTTTTGATTATTAAAGGGGAGGGTATAGACTAGGTATACCCCCTCCAAACTACTAATGCTAGAAATGTACTTTTTTACTGTTATATCAGTACAGTTTCATATTTGCATCTGTTAGGGTTTGGCAGATAGGCGATCTGAGCTTTTTACATTATTTTATTAATTTGCTTTCAAATCTTCAGCTCCTTTAATTATAAATACATTGGATAAAAATCATGCTTGTAACTTAAAATTTGTTGAATCTGTAGCTCTTCCTGTGATGCAAAATATAAAAACATTACCCAAGAAAAAGAACTCTGAAGTTGGAAATAACATATCCAAATACTAATAAACCACATTATAGCCAAAATAAAAAATATTTATTTTTCACTACATTTGTCATTTTTGGAATATATACCAAACATTAATTTATAAACATGATCATCTTATTTTTCACAAACAGCATTGTTTCATGGAAAGAAAACCCAAAAAAATCATAAATTCTGTGCTAGAAGAACTCTAAAATGAATATGCATGGCCCTAGGCCACTTTGAGAGGGGAATCAGCATATTCTTAGGCCTCTGAAATTTCAATATGTCATATTATAAAGTTTAATTACAGAAACTAGCATTGTATGTGCAAGCACTGCCTAAACTTGTTTAAATATTACCTGTAAATTAAAGAGGAAATAGTTGAAATTCAATATCTGGACAAAATAACTAATTTTCCATGATATAAAACCTATAGTTTTTATTAGTTTCTCTACTACATATTAAGAAAGGAAAGCATTGCATTCCTCCCAAAAATGCAATACCAAGATTTTACCGGAAATATGTTATTTCCAAATAAAGCATTTTTGGAAACATGTTCGCATGTGTGTCTGTCTGTGAACGGCATAACTCAAAAACGAAAACTCAGATAAATACCAAACTTGGTATTTGAGTTTAGTATCTTCCAAGGATGCGACAAGAAGGTTTTCAAGAAAATCCTCCCACCTAAGACTACCTTTTACATGGAACATTTTTAAAAAAATTTTATTCTGTCAAAAATGGCTGTAACAATTTTGATTAAAACATATGCTTAAGATATTTTAATGGCAAATGAAATGTATGTCTTGAATTTTCTGGGAATGTCCTCAAAAGTCGTCCTCATTCTGAATGGCTTTCACATAACTGTTAAACCATAAGAGATAGACAAAATTTTACCACACAAAAAATGTGGACCCTTGTTAAAACACACAATTTATGTCATATACAGTTTTTTCATTCCAGTGAAACTTTTTTTTTTGTCCATGAATAATTTCTGAGATATTCTTTGTTATTTGTTTGAATTTTCCAATATTCAATACTTTTTCTCAAATGGCAATTCGTTATTCATTTTTTTTAAGTCCTGGACATGCAAAGAGAATGGAATGCTGCACATAGCAACCAGCGCTTAAAAGATTTGACTATCACTTAAAGCCTATGATATTCCCCTTGCACCTATGTTAGCAATAAGATTTCTGCAAATGTTATCTCGATTAACTGAAGTAGATGGAGAATAAGCTTTTGCAAAAATAGTTTGCACAAGAGTAGAGAAAGTCATGTGAGTGCAGCACATCAGATTTTTTTACATCAATGATTTGTCCTATAAATAGATAAAGCAAACAACAAAGATTTGTTAAAGGGGAAAACTTAAATAGCAATAGATTCTGTATATGTCATGCTGTGGCATTTGGCATGTTTTTAAGAGATTATTTTAGTATATTTGGGGGCAGCTGTATATTCAGGGGTTGGCAACATTGGCCAGATATGATGTAGGGATTAGGTGTGGGGTTAAAAGGTAGAAGCCGCCTCTTTGTCTCCTTTAGTGTGGGATCTTCAGAAAGGCAACTTTATGGGAAACACATCCCCTCTTTACAATTAAGCTGTATAATAAATGTGCCTGTTTTTTTGAAGAGGGTTAATTTCTTGAGATTATATTTCCTTCCAATATAAGAAAGACTATAGTCACCCAAATAATTGATAATGAAATAAGGTGTGTCCCCATGTAAGGTTCTATTGTAAATTAACTCTTAAAATGTGAGATCCCAAACAGCTCTACTATCTAAATTTAGCCTTTGAATTGTGTCATTTGGTGGAGTGCAAGGCATCGATCCCAGTATCTCTCACACCACCAAATGTCACAACTTAAAGGACATTTTAACAATTAATTTGCAACAGGTCCTGACATAGGGGACAACCTTATTTATTATCAATTATTTAGGTGACTATAGTCTTCCTTATATTGGAAGGAAATACAGTATCTTCAAAAAAAAAAAAAAAAAAAAAAAAAAAAAAAAAAAAAAAAAAGGCACATTTATTATACAACCTTTACATGATTATCTTAGTTGTGAAGAGGATATGTGTTTTCCACAAAGTTGCCTCTCTGAAGATCCCACACTAAAAGATTCAGAGAGGCGGCCTCATGCCGATATCTAGCTTTTAAACCCACCCCTAATCCTTAAGTCATATTTGTCCAATGCTGCCAATCCCTGAATAACACAACATCCCCAAATATACTAAAATAATCCTCTAAAAATCTGCTAAATGCCACAATGCAATGAAAAACATATTTGGTTAAAGATAAATGACTCATAATTAATATATTACATGCTCACCATGTGCAAAATAAGAGCATAAAACCAAAACTTAAGTTGGGTAATTAAGTATGATAATGAAAAATGTTAATGGTTAAATATAAAATAACATATGACACATATATTATTACAAAAAACTGATGTGATACATTCACATGATTTTCTCTACCCTCTATCACTTATTAGTGGGTATACAGACTATTCTTACTTAACCTTATTTTTCTATCTACTACATTTTAATCCTTTCAAAAGACAGCAGAGACTTGATGAAGAAGATAAATTAAAAGATAAAGGTTATACGAATATTAATGATAGAGTTGATATACAAAAAATGCCAAGGAAAACTGCAGTGGCCTTATTTAGGATGGTAACTGGCCATGATTGCCTCGCAGAACACCTCTACAAGATACGATGCCTACCTATACCCAAGTACACTCTCTGTGAAGAAGATGTCATCCTGAACAAACAGCATCTCGCCAAATGCAAAGGCCTTAAAAGTGATAACTTACAGACTTTATAATGGGAAGCCAGAGGTAAAATGATGCAGATCAATTAATCCTCAGTGCCATTGGTGAACAACAACATTTTAATCATAATAAACCTTTGCAGAAATAGCTACATTATAAATTTCATTATAGATACAAAGAGAACAGTGACAGTCAAATGTTTAAGAACTGGGCGCTATGCACTGGCCTTAAAATTCCATACTGTTTCCATGCAACTGCAACAAACAATTGAATGTTGCGAGAATGACCAAATAATGAACAATTAAAACCTTTAATAACAGATATCTCAGATATGGCACAAAAAAACTTATTTGAAATAAATTATATGTTTTAAAGAGATCTATCCCTTAACGTTTACCACTTATGCACGATTACACAAAAGAAGAAATTTCGTAGGCTATTCCCAGAAAATTGAATATATACATTTTGTCATTTAAATATCTTTAATACATCGTATTTTAATAAAATTGTTAGCTATCTTTTACAAAATCAAACATTTCAAAAAGTGTTCCATGTAAAGGTTAGTTTGTGGTGGGGGATTTTCTTGAAAATCTTCATGTCACATCTTTGGATGGTACTGAACCCAAATACCAAGTTTGGTATTTATCCAACTTTTCATTTTTGAGTTAAGCTGTTTACAGACACATACACAGTCATTTTTCTAAAAATGCTTTTTATTTTATTTTGAGGGACCTCAAAACATGTATTTCCGGTGAAATCTCGATATCAATTTTTTTGGGTGGAATGCAATACCTTCTCTACCTACTAGGTACATAACAGAGAAAGTAAAAATTAGGTAAGTCATTATAGCTTAGTTTAAGTTTGCTTATTTTCATTCTAATTCTTTACACGGAAATCAGCCAAACAGTATGATAGTATTTTAATTGCCATTACTTGATGTATAAAGGCTGCAGGCAAACAAATATACAGCTTTTTTTCAAACACCCAAATGTTATCACTACCATGCTTGCATACATAAAATAAAAATAAATAAATACATAATTTGAAGTTTATTTATATAAAAATGGGCACAATCTAAGTATAAAGATCCCCTCATAGTGCAGTTCATTGTTGGTAAAAGGTTTTATTTTTTTACAATTTTAAAATTTTACCTAATAAAAGACAGAAAATGAATCGGCAGTTTTAAACATATGTTTAAATGGTTCTTAATGAATCACTGTTTTCATATCAAATAAACCAGAGTTCTGAAGTTGTATATCATTAGTATCCATGGAGGCAACTGAACATCCAGATTTTTGGATTTGTACTTATTTCTAAAGAGTTTTGAAAACGGTCAAAAATTAAAATTACCCATAAAGCTCCTTTAATACTCTTTAATTTAACATAGGACAGGGCCCTGTTTAAATAAAGCTGAACTGTGGTATCATAAACTTCCAAATTCCAAAAACATCTGTGTATGTGTGTGGCAGGGGCATGTGTTACATGCACATGACTTTCTCTACCTTCTGTTCTTTAATAGTGGGTATACAAACTATTCTTACGAAAGCTTATCTTTCTATCCACTTCATTTTAATCAAGAAAAATCTTTGCAGAAATACCTCATTACACTTTTGTATTATAGATACAATTGGAATAGTGAAAACCAAATGTTTAAAAACTGGACCGTATATATTGGCCTTAAAATTCAATATTCTTTCCATGCAATCACAAGAAACAAATCTACTGAAAGGATTTTAAAAGAATGACAAAGTATTGAACAATTCAAACCATTAATAATGGATATCTCAGAAATGCCTCATGCCCCCCCCCCAAAAAAATAGAAATAAATTACAGAGATCTAATTGTGTGGTTCTTTAAGTCTATTGCTTAACATTTACCAGTTTAGATTATACAAAATTCCTTCCGAATGAAGATGCTTTCACAGGCAATTTTCAGAAAATTTAAGGTATACATTTTATTTTTCATGTAAATATCTTTAATATATGGTATTTTAATCAAAATCATTAGCCATTTTTGAGAAAATTGTTGAAAACTTTGAAAAATCTTCCACCTAAAGGGTAGTTGGGGATAGGAGGATTTTCTTGAAAATCTTCATGTCACATCTTTGGAAGGTACTGAACTTAAATACCAAGTCTTATATTTAAGTGACTTATCGTTTTTGAGTTATGCTGGCACACACACACTCAGGCAGACCTTTTTCTAAAAATGCTTCTTTTTTATTATTCAGAGTCTTAGAAATCGTACTTCTGGTGAAATCTTGGTATCAAATTTATGGGTGGAATGCAATACTTCCTCTACTTACTCTATGTAAGCAGTAGGGAAAGTAAAACTTGATCTATAAGCTTAAGCTTGTAATTCACAGTCATTGCTTATATGGAAAGGAGATGTTTAGGCAATAATTATACTGACATGGTTTATAAAGTTTCATAAACCGCTCCTATGCATGATGCAGGAAGTTGTTAGTTTTAGAACAGAAAGATATGGCAACATACCGAGATCCATGACATGACTTTCTTGCTAACATCCTATTGGTTATTCAGCATGGATGGATGTCCGACAGTGGGGGCACACTTTTGTTCGCATCTGCAGCATTTTTTACATTTTCTAATGTCAATACCAAAAGGCAAGAGCAGTGGTTTTGAAAGGGAGTACCTACAAAATCTTGTGCTTCACTACAAAATAGTGGAAAATAAAGTCAGTATTTCTCTGCAGAGAAAGAAAGCACCAGGGGACAAGAACCCAGAACTCAAAGCCAATGGAGAAACTAACCAGAAAGTTTTCTTTGGATCTTACAATTTACCACTTCCATACAACAATTCAATTATTTTATCAAACCAGAACAAAAATCGAAGTAACTTTATTTCCAAACTCAAGTAATGTCTCATACAGAAGTGAAAACTGAAAAGAGATGTGACATGTGCCATTAACTTTTACCTCTGTGAAAAGTTGGGTTATATTATGTTTTGCTTAAACTTCTTTATAAAATATTTAACAGCATAACAGATTCAATTAGTTCATCCAGCAGATATGCTGCTTTTAAATACTAAAGGACCAGCCTGGGAATCACGCACATGCACACATACACAAAATTAATGGAATTTGCATCATCTCCCTAAAACTTTGTAGAATTGGGTAAGCCTTAAACAGATAACCTGAAATAATAAGAATTGATGCATTTAATTTAAAAAGTGAATTTAAATTAAGTAAATTTACTAATAAAAATAAAGATTAAAAAATGAAAAAAAAAAAATGGAACAAAATAACAACAAATAATTACAAACAAGGATTTACATTATTACTTTTCTAAGAATTCTATTTATCAGTTTCCTGAGTATTCGTGGAAATGGTTAAGTGAAGAATTGGTTTATATTCTATCTCAATTGAGTGCAATAAAACTTATGATATAATCAAAATAATTAATAATAGTTTAGAACTGCTAATATATGATAGTACAAATCCAAACTGAAAATTTTTAACACATCCTTACCGAGTGTATCATGTTGCATTTCCAATGTTTATTATAGAGTATGAATTCTTTTTGTCATTTCAGAAGAATGTTGAACAGCTTAAAAACACTATGGCAAAATGTAAAAAGAAGGTTGAACTGGCAGCAGAAAAAAGAAGCTTGTTACAGTATGGTGATGGTCCTCCTCTTGCAACTATAACCATGATGAAGCTTGAGTTGGATGTATGCAGCAATGTTAACAGAGAATTGCAGGACACGATTGACAGTGACACACTGCTGCTTCAACCATAGTCATATGTCATCGTAGATGAGGATGTTACACAGCAAAGTTTAGTTTGGAAATAAAGTGTATAAGTATATGTAGCTACAATTTTGTGGTTGCATATTTCTTAAATAACTAATGGAATTACAGCAATTCTAAACTGTGTTCCCAATTCAGGCTTCTCTGATGCTGCACTAATGTGCAGTGTGCATATGTAGGTGTTAGGATGATAGAAGCTTGGGATCACTCCAATGAACACAAATAGATGACCCTCTATTGAAAACATGTTAGAAAAGCAATTGCCCAGCATGTCCAAAGCATATAAACTGTAAATGCATGTTGAATTATTTGCCATTATTGTAAAGCGGAAACATTCATGTTACCTTAAACATGAAACAAGTCATTTATTTCTGTAGGTATTTCATTAGCAATTTCATAATATCCACACAGTTTTAAAGAACTTTATTCTGCATACTTATTAACGCTGCTGCAGTTACTTGTCACCAATCAATGGTTCAAGTATTAAAAAAATCTAATGTGTTACACTCACATGACTTTCTCTACTCTTGTACAAACTATTTTTACAAACGCTTATTCTCCATCTACTTCATGCTAATCGAGATAAACATTTGCAGACTCTATCTTATTGCTAATTTTCTTGTAAATGTAAGGGGAATATATATTTACAAGGGCAATATAGAAATACAGTAGCCTTTTAAGCATAGACATATCTCTTAATAGCTGGTTGCTAGGTGCAGCACCATTCTCTTTGCCACAGATTAATACTCTTTGCATATCCAAGACAAAAAAATGAATAACGAATTCTCATTTGAGAAAATAAGTATTGAAAAATTTAAGGGAATAACAAGCAATATCTCGAAAATGGTTCACTCAACAACAAAAATGTATATGACATAAATTGTGTATTTTAACGCAATCTACATTTTTTGTGTAGTAAAATTTTGTCTATCTCTTATGGTTTACTAATTATGCAAAAGTCGTTCACAATGAAGAATACTTTTGGAGACATTCCCAGAAAATTTGAGATATACATTTCATTTGTCATGAAAATATCTTAAACATATGGTATTTTAATCAAAATCGTTAGAGGCATTTTTGAGAAAATTAAAATTTCGAGAAATGTTCCATGTAAAGCGTAATCTGGGCTGGGGGGATTTTCTTGAAAACCTTGTGTCACATGTCTGGAAGATACTGAACCTAAATATCAAGTTTGGTCTTTATCCGACTGTTCGTTTCCGAGTTATGCTGTTTACAGACAGACACACACACACAGACATGTTTCCAAAAATGCTTTTTTTTGGATTCAGGGAGTCTGAAAACATGTATTTCTGGTGAAATCTCGGTATCAAATTTTTGGGTGGAATACAATACTTTCCCTACTTACTATACGTAGTAGAGAAAGTAAAAACATATCGGTTTTCTGTTCGAAGAATGTATCTAAATAACAATGTGCTGCACAATTTCATGAAGTTTGAGTAATCATTTCAAATACTGAAATAACATTTATATGGGAAGTAATGCAGGTAATTGTTTACAGACTATATTTTCATGAAACTTGAGATTGACATACTATTGAAATAAACTATATGCTAACTCAAACACTCAAAACTGCCTTTTAATTATTGAAGTACAGTTAACAAGAATGCCTACAATTGTTTACATAGAACATTGATTCTTTATACATTCATTTGCAACAGCAGCAATTCCTTTCCGAGCACATGAGCAGTGATGAAAAAGCAATTGTAAAAGTACTACAAACAGAAACTTTTAAATCATCAGCATTTGCTTTATCAGTGGCAAATTGTGTTTCAAGAGCATGTACAACAGCCTCCTAAAGGTAAACTGCTCAGGACACTCTTACTCATAGTAGAACATTTGTATCACACAAAGTATCCATTGCAACAATCATAGCATACTGAACACTTTGCAAAGTTGTTAAGATAACTTGTCTCATTTCATCCTCACAAATTTAATTATGCACAAGTCATCATCATCATCTACCAGACAAGTGTTAGGCCATATGGTCTGTTACGATTCCATAAAACAGGAATTTTCTTTCCACCTCTACTTGGGACATTGCAGAGATCTCTTCACATGGGGCTGGTAATGGAGCATAGCTTTAGGGATTCTATGGGATTTCATTCATCTTAAATGACTCATCCAGTTGCTCTTCTGACAGGTGTGTATAAAATGAAGAATAGACTCCAAATGAAGTTCTGCCTTTATAACTTCATTTCATATATGGTCCATCTTATATTGTCGTGACCTCTAAACAAATACTCAATGGGAGGTAGGGCCACTCGCTACTGAGGTACCAGAAAGTTAATAATTCATATAAGGCGAGGCCACGACAAGGGACGCAGCTAAATGAAAAGTGAAAAATATTATAGAATATCTAATAAAAGGATTCCTACATGGTTCAGATGGGAGAAAGGATCTATCTACTATGATAAATTACACTGGGAGGACATGGATGGCAAGATGATTATATTGATAAAAGTGGGTACAATACCTCCTTGACTTCATGTCCGTCGGTGAGGACGCCATACATCTTCGTATGAGTAGCACGTACACACAACCTGCCTGCTAGCTGCGACTCTACTGACTGACTGAAAAGCATGCCACGCTAACTGGCGTGAGACGCTATCTACAAGTTTGTTTACCCCACCACTCTCTTACGTAATACCCGATCCAGGCGGCCAGGGTCATGTACGCAACAATTCTTACATACGTCACATCTCCCCTGGCCACCCAGATCGACGCCCTCGTCGACACAAGGAGGATTTTGTTTGTGGACAAAGAATTACAATACAGAAGAATATATGACAATGAAATGAAATCATTCATACTGACCATGGCCCAAATTATACACAACACTCACTGAAATAACTAACCAAAACTACTGTGTGCATTACTACAGACTTCAAAAATAAATCCACAGTACATACGTCAAACTACACCTCGTTACATATTTTCAACTACAATACTCATGCTTTACTGTCAAGTATATAGTCTCCTCTACATTACTATCTTATCCATCTTATTATGATCATCATCATCATCATTAGTATTTCAATCATCATCATCATCTTAGCTTTCAACTTTCTCATATACAGTAATTACTGAGAAAATAAAACATCTTCACTGACGTGTCTCATTCAACATGCTGCAAAGTCAAAAATACCTAACATAGGCATAAACTTAAAGAAATCACATTAACATTTCAGGAATGACACAAATAACATGGCATCATACTGTTGCATCCACATCCTCCGAATCAAAATTAAGCTGGAAAATAGATGGTATTAAAACTCGCTATATAAGATGGTAATAAACTTGTTGCATAAACACACACAAAAAAAAAAATATTCTCATTGCATTTACTCTCTCGTGTGAATTCATCACACACGCTATACTGGGCACGTTACAGCAACACCAATTAGCAAAATATTTCTCAAATCATCACATCAAATCGAATTTCCAGGTACATGTAGCCCTCCTGAAAGCCCTCCTGAAAAATCAAAACATTTACACTTCAACTATCGGGGTTACACTTTGGCACTTCCACCGAAGCTGACATCAACTCATCTCATCTCTCACATTACCACCGTCGGGGTTACTCTTAGGCACTTCCACCGAGGCAAATATTAACTCATATACTACCACATAACCTCACAAACATACATACACACACTATTCATGCAACAATTTTCTGCAAAGAAAAGATCACAGCATCATAATGAAACCCAAAATCAAATCAAACGAATGCAACAGAACAAAGCACATCATTACCAAAACAATACTGTCACATAACATTCCTGAAAATCAAAGCTTAATTAAGCACACAGTACACATCAAACACATTCACTGCAGCATAACATGACAACCAAATAATTTGCAATGCCCAAAACAGAATTCAAAATTTAAGTTACACAAAATGATATTAAACTTTCAATTTAGCAGACATACATAGCACACATTATTCCTGAAAAGCAAAGCTTAATTAAGCATCAGTCAGTGAAACAATAAAAATTTAGCATACCTGTGAGTTGTGAAACTGTTTCATTCGTCCAAACTTTAGCACACACAATGTTCACATACTTACAGGTTTCTTTTTCTTTTTCTTTTGTTTTTACCACAAAATTCCGGTGCAACTTTCCAAAATCTGGTAACACACATATAGCTGATCCATCAACATCCACGTCCTACTGGTCCATATTGGAGGCACATTAAACCTAATTAGTTGAAGATACTGGCAAGGTTGGTAGTAGCTGAAACTTTTACTTAAATTAGTCATTTTGAAATCTTTTTCCCCCCAAAATATTCATTGCGTAACTAGATAAACCAAACATGGCAACGGTGAAGCAAAATTATCATCATTATTATTACCACTATTCGTACCGCGAGCGTACAATGCACAAATATGAAATTTCAATATATATCTCTTCTTCTTTCGTTTTATTATTTTAAATATTTCAAACAGATGCACCACACTGTTTATACACATGCAACACGCGAACTTTAAAATATTTGCTTCACTTTCGAGTCGTTAACAACTTACAAGATGACGCAACCAATAATGCAATGTTACGTAGACCAGCTAACACACGCAATATATTATCAAAGTTACAAATATCGCCCAATTTTTCACAATTCACAAAAATATGTACTCTAAAATGACCAGTACAATGATTTATCACAGTAACAGAATTTAGTAGAAGTGAAGCCGAGGTATGGGGAAAAATGGAGCCAAAAGTTTTAACGCCACGCCACCGACAGATAATGGAAAAAAATTAAAAATGAACTTAAAATTAAAATATAAACACAGGACTTTCAGGAAACAATACAACAGGAATTTAGAATAAAGAAACCACAAATTATACAACCAAAACCCTTACCCTTAAGCCAAGAAAAAAAAATTACATTTTCTAACACGTGGAGGACCAAAAACGCTGCATTTTACAGGAAAAAAAATTTTGCACTTAAAAATCTCAAAATACTCGGCGCCTCACACCAGGATGTCGTGACCTCTAAACAAATACTCAATGGGAGGTAGGGCCACTCGCTACTGAGGTACCAGAAAGTTAATAATTCATATAAGGCGAGGCCACGACAAGGGACGCAGCTAAATGAAAAGTGAAAAATATTATAGGATATCTAATAAAAGGATTCCTACATGGTTCAGATGGGAGAAAGGATCTATCTACTGGGAAGACGTGGATGGCAATATGATTATATTGATAAAAAGTGGGTATAATACCTCGACTTCATGTCCGTCGGTGAGGACGCCATACATCTTCATATGAGTAGCACGTACACACAACCTGCCTGCTAGCTGCGACTCTACTGACTGACTGAAAGGCACGCCACGCTAACTGGCGTGAGGCGCTATCTACAAGTTTGTTTACCCCCACCACTCTCTTACGTAATACCCGATCCAGGCAGCCAAGGTCACGTACGCAACAATTCTTACATACGTCACAATATACCATGCTGTAGCTCGCATAAAATGCATTTCATTTGCTGTTCTGCTTTCTTCCATTCATCTTAATGTGCATGCTTCACTATCATAATGCAGTACTGGCCTTGCTAATGTTTTATTTAGGCGTAATTTTGTACTTTTCTGGACTAGGGAAGGTTTCATTAGTTTGTTAATATTTAAATATTTTGGAATACTTTACAATTTTATTTCTTACATCTACATCACCTTCAAATGTTATATTATGAGGCACTCACTTTCTATAAAATCTTGTTTTATCAGAGACAGAGTATTTCCAATAAAAGGCCATAAGTTTTGTTTTCGCTATATTTATTTCCATGTTATATTTTTCCCCGATATTTAGATTATGAACATACGAGGGTCATCCAGAAACTAAGTCCCAATCGCGTCCAGAGATGGCACCACCAGTTGGATAGAAATGCGCATGCACAGGAGTAGAGAGGATGTATGTGGGAATAATGCAGTACAGTTTCAGTCTTGTGACGGCAGTGGTTATCGCGCAGTGGTTGTCACACAGTGCTTGGAGAAAATGGCTGTTCCAATATTGTCTCCAGCCAACTGAAAGGTTCGTGCAGTCATCCGATTTTTGCACGCTCAAAAGCAATCTCCAGCAGAAATCCATCGCCAATTGTGGCGCGTATGGACACGAAATTATGTGTGACAGTATGGTAAGAGGATGGTGCAGGCAATTCGCTGAAGGACGAACCAATATTTACGACGAAGACCGTAGTGACCAGCCGGGACTGATGGGAAGTGTGCGGCAAGCAATTATGCAGAACCGGCACTTCACAATTTCAGAACTCTCTTGTCAATTTACCCAGATGTCTCACTCGCTTTTGCAAGAAATTGTCTCCCGGTGGCTTGGTTTTCATAAAGTGTGTGCAAGATGGGTGCCAAGGGGACTGACTGATGAACACAAAACGAAACATCTGGCCGCAGCATTGACATTCCTACAGCGATACGCAGAGAAAGAGGATGAGTTTCTCGACAATATTATCACTGGGGATGAAACATGGGTGTCGCATGCCACAACAGAGACAAAGCAACAATCAATGCATTGGTGGCATAGTGGTTCATCTGTGAAGACCAAATTCAAGCAGACGATCTCTGTCAAAAAAATCATGTGCCCTGTTTTCTGGGATCGATGTGGTGTCCTCCTGTGCGAATTTTTACCGTGAGGGGAGACCTTAAATGCTGAGCGGTATTGTCAGACATTGCATAAACTGAGGAGGGCAATCCAGAACAAGAGACGTGGGATGTTGACAAGAGGTATTACGTTACTGCATGACAATGCAAGACCCATACAGCCAACGCCACACGAAATAAGTTGAATAAGTTTGGATGGGAGATCTTCGACCACCCTACAGCCCCGACCTCCCCCCAAGAGATTTTCATCTCTTCCGTTTCAGAAGCATTTTCTGGCAGGAAAACGTTTCCACAATGACGCTGAGGTGCAAAATGAAGTGACTTCGTGGCTCCAGACATTGGCGGTAAACTCCTATGACTTGGGCATACAATCGATGGTGCACCATTACGATAAATGCCTCAACAATAGTGTTGACTATGTTAAAAAGTAGCCAGTGAATTTATGTAATTATTCCAATAAATATCCCTTACTTAGTGATCATTTTCTTCTCTTTATAGCTCATCGGAACTTTCTGGACGACCCTTGTAGTATAAGGAATCATTGTAATACTAAATATCTGCAAATGCCAATAAATCTATTTTAAATATCTAATGATTTACAAATAGCCATGCTGCTTTTGTTTCCATTCTTGAATAATTTTATTCATATGTATATTATGAACAGAAGGTACCACAACTTTGCCTTACTCCTTTATTATGCACAAGTACAATAAATTATAGTATACTTTGAAACATGGCACGCATAGATATTTCTGGTGATCATGTTTGACAACTTATGTTACAAGCTTACCTTTGGAGCGCTCACCCACATTGCTCATTGAAGTTTCCAATGTGCATCTCTCATTGTGTTTCCGGTCCTCTGCTTACAGTTGTCTCCGCAGTCTGTCCTTTGACTAGCTAAAAGATTGTGGGTAAAGCTATGGACTTTTCCTTTCAATAGGAAGGGATGTTGATCATAGGTAATAGTAGCCGACCAAAGAAAAATTAACCCCATGAAACACTTGTTTCTTTTCCTCTCACTTACACCATGACAATTACACAATACTTGAAACTAAGAACTGTCATCACCCAGGAACAATTAATTTTCTTAGTGAAGTAATTAATCTGTCCACTCCGACATGCATGCCTTTATGCAAATTCCTTATGCCCTTTATGATGCAGCAAATTTATTTACACATACTTTTACTACTTCTCGCAAACTTGCATCTCTTGAGCACTAATTATTACTTGTATCGAAGTTTACGTACACATCCACCAAAAAAATAAAAAATGTTTCTGCACTTCGCAATCTTTTCTTTTAGATGGCAAATCATAATATTTCCCATAACATGTTCACCCATTGAAAGTTGAGGCAGTATTTTATATCACAACATTGTAAATGCCAGAGTGATTGTAGCGTAAATTAGCATTATTAAATGACAAAGATTTGAGATGTTTGTTAATTATAAGCATTGTTAGGAAATAAGTTTACACGGCCTCACTGAAACTGACAATAGGAGCGGGTAACAATGAGCGAGGGAGTGAGTTGTTTATCAATTAGAAGAGACAAACAAATGACGTCAGAGTAGCGCGCTTTTCTTTAGAAATGGAGGGAATATCTTCCCTAGAGCATATGTGTTCGTAATTTTGATTGGATAAAAATAGACGCTAATGTTGGCGCACTTTATTAACCAATAGCAGTTCTGTTATAATGTTTAGGCATATCGGGGTGAGGGAGTATAAATTATGAAGCCAGAGACGGGTAACGCGCAGTTCTACAGAATCATTCAGAAGTTACACGTCACCCAGTTCAACAGAATCATTCGCGGGTTACACGTCACACAGTTCAACAGAATCATTCACGGGTTACACGTCGCGCAGTTGTACAGAATCATTCACAAGTTACACGTCACACAGTTCAACAGAATCATTCAAGGGTTACACGTCGCGCAGTTCTATAGAATAATTCACAAGGCAAACGTTGCGCAGTTCAACAGAATCATCCATGGGTTACACGTCGCGCAGTTCTACAGAATCTCTCGCGTCGTAAAGTTAGTTAAAAGATGTGAAATACGCAAATTAATAATGTGCGGCAAATAAGTGATAATAGTTACATTCAAAAATACAACAGTTTCAGTCTGGCGTGTATCAAGAGTAATTATGTGAAATGAATAAAGTGTAAAAACAAATTCTTTTATCAGTGTTATCTTTTAGTAACAACTCCTTTCCGTTTACACACCCTGTTTAAGAGATTTGCTCAACTGAGTAATAATAGCTAGCTGGAGGACAAAGAACTCAAAATTCAAAATAGTAAAACAATAATAGGCGCTCAGCAAATAAGATAACACGAAGTTACCGCGACAAAGTCCTAGAGCTACTCTCTATATTTACTCAAAAGCATTGCATTTTATAGTTACCACCCTCTGGGTCTGAACGTTTTCTCATTGGATGCTAATTTCGCATTCTCAGAAATATCTTATGCTTACATATCTTCATTCCCTCACACCACTGACTGATTTTCATCCCCACAATTCTAACTGAAA
The DNA here is from genome assembly GCA_030765065.1 of Deroplatys truncata. NCBI lineage: Eukaryota > Metazoa > Arthropoda > Insecta > Mantodea > Mantidae > Deroplatys > Deroplatys truncata. The sequence goes on along the minus strand of CM060981.1, from coordinate 261,564,119 downwards.
GATGGACACGGGGCTTCACCTGAATCTCTTGTCTTAATTATTCTATATCTTTCTTTTTGTTGCAGCAAATTTATTAATAAAAGTACAAAGCCTTTGCACACTTCGCATTTTTTACAAAGAAACTGAGACTGCTTGCATGTCGTAAAACTCAACTATAAGCCTGTGACAAAATTTTTTTAGCTTCTAAAATCTGGCTTTGGACAGTTCTTGTACATTGGGTTATAAAAGCTATCTCTAGAATACTCTCTCACATTATTATGTGCACTTAATCTTAACATAGTTACATTACTCTTTCTAAGCTGTTTAAACTGATATGAAAATTAGGTATATACATCTGTTATTTCCTTTGGGCAGTTGTTAATTAATGCTAATAATGATGGTTTCTTAATTCATCAATAATTACGGTATATTGGCCTAACGTTCTAGCCTTATGTTCTATTATAAATAATCAGATGATGGTTTTGCTAATAAGATCCATGGATATCTTTTGACAATGAGTCCATGTCCTGAGAGCAACACTGGAGTTGTACCTGACAGAAAAGCATTTTTTTAATGAATATTGCAATGAAATTCCTGTTTAATTTTACATCTTTAAATATTAAAGTGTTATTAAAACATAAAGTCTTAACATGTGACTGGAAACTCTGATGTGTCAATTTGGTAATGCATTTACATAAAGAATTGTATGCTTTCTTCACTCCCATATTAGTTGCTGCAAAAATATTAGCTGAAGTGCTTAATATTATACATTCCACAGTAATTGCAAGAACTGGTTTACAATTACAACAAAATTTCAAAATACTCTGTCAAAATGTTTGAATATGAAAAGCACATAACAACTGAAAATGACTCCAGATTGGGCAAGTATGGCTTTGAGCCTGGAATAGTAAGCAGTGTAAATGGCTGTTACACTAATGAATTCTACTGTTCTTCCTAACTTGCACACATGCCTCTCTATTTTATGGGGGGGAGGGGGAAGGGGGAAGAAGTAATATAAGTAGCATTAATTGCGTAAGTATGGCTGTATGCTCAATTATTTCTGTTTTATCTCCCTTTCCAAAGCAACTGCTATCAATCAATACAGGAGGAGGGACGGGAAGATACTGAAGGAAGTAGAGGTGAGAGTTATCAAGTAAACAGACATAAACATTTGAATCTATTTTTTATTTTTTTAACTGCTATTTCTATCTGATTTTAGTTACAGAAGGTGCTATGGCTAAGAGTCAAGCCACTAACATTGGCTGCAAACCATAAAATATTGCTGAGGGTATGTTAAATTACATAATGCAAATTATTAAACGTATTGCAAGATTATTAACATAAAATGTATTTCTACCTTATTAACTGTAATTTCTATCCTATTACATGTTACAAGCTGCAATTAGTGACAGTCAGCCTATACACTGACAGTATGTTTTAAAACTGAAGGACTAGCCATGAAACACTGCAAAATCCCATCCATTAATTTTTCAAGAGATAAATTACATGCATGAATATGTATTTTGTTTAATCTTTGCATTATCTTTCTAATCTGTAATGCTTTTGCTTGTTTTTGTTCTTATTAGAAGTATTAGCTTAGAACTTATAACAAAACTATTTCAGTACATGTCCTATTAATAGCAAATAGAACCTTTTTGATAGGAGCGTAACTGAATTCTCTATCTTGATGTACATGCCACACATACTGACATTCTGCAGGTTTGTATAGCTATTGGTTTTCCATGAATAACTTTTATTTAGTGAAAGTGGATTATACAAAATTTCTGTGCGAGCTCTTCAATTATATTGTGCCAATTTTATAACAGATTAATCCAATATTCAAAAATATTACAGTTCACAAACCATTAAATTTATCACAGAAGAACTTATTTAGAATGGTTAACATTGCCTTATCTCTTTCTCTCTCACACACACACAATCAAGAAACGCTGTCTGTGAAGAGCTACGTGAAATGCCATTTACATTTTATATGATAAAACACATATGAGGAGCATCGGAACAAAACACGTTCATCCACAGACAAAATGCTTTTTGATGCAGATTTCCCCTATTGCAATAGCGCTGAATCAATTTACACAATTCATTTGCTTCAAATAGCACTCCTTCCTATTGTAAAATGGCGTCAAAGTACAGTATCTGGTTCAGAAAGTGCTTAGTTCACTAGATAAACAGAACAAAATGCTTCATTTTACAGAAGTGAAGAATTTTTTATGCAACACTGTGCACATACATGCTTTGACCACTGTGTTTGCATTCTGTGGAACTAGAAATGCATGTGTTGCTACCAAACAGCATCAGATATCCTTTCCTTGGTCTTATTAGCAATATTACATCATGCTAAATGAATGAACAAACGAAGAAAACAAATATACTTACTTGAAGGTCATAGATAGGGAGGTGTGTCATGAAAGCACTAATAGTAGATTTGTTAAAGTATTAAGCATGGAAAAGGAAATAAATGTTGTAGGCACAGTAGAGCTGCCAGAAAGAAAATGAAAATCTAGGAAGTGAAGAGAAAAATAAATTAAATTGAGTTTTATTTATGGACACTCTTTAACTACTATGGTCCTTAGCATCCCATTCTATACTGGGCGTGAAAGACCGGTAATTTTGCTCAGATGCCTCTTTATCAGGCTTCAGGTTCTTTTGCGTGCTGTACATCTGCAACAAGGGATCACCAGCCATGCTGAGGATTTTGACACCCGAAAAAATCCATCGCCCTCTGCCGGGTTTGAATCTGCGACTTCAGGTAGTAGAGGCTAGCATGGTAAGCATTACACCACGGAGGACAATGACGACAAGCAGGTGTGTACATCTGCTCAGATAGTATGGCAGCCTTGAAAGCCCTTAGGGTGGTTAAAACCACATCCAGATTGATGTGGCAATGCCAGAGGATGTTGTATAGATTACGTACCAGCTACCTGGTTACACTTCTGTGGGTTCCTGGGCATGCTGGTATTACAGGAAATGAGACAGCAGACACTCCTGCAAAGAGGGGATCGGGTTTGATTTTATTAAGCCTGAGCCCTTCTGCAGAGTGTTGGCTAGTAATGTCAAGTATGAGATAACTCAGCTCACAGCGAGAGCTCATCTTGAGATCTGGAGTGAGCAAACCACTGCCAGGCAGGCCCATGATCTAAAATCAGGGCCTGACCGAAAGTGGGTGAGTTTCTCCCGACTTTGACAGAATTAAGTTCAGACAGGTTGTGGACTATCTTTCAGGCCACAATACACTGTGCAAACATTTATACATAATGGGTCTTACACAAGACCCTATATGTTGGAAATGTGTGAGGGGCTTTAAGACCTCACAGCATATACTATGCAAATGCGAAGGTTTCGCTTGGCATAGGTATGCAACCTTAGAGTTCTTTTTGGAACCTGAGATAAGAAGGGCAGGAGACGTGGTCCATTTTATACAGACCATCAAACTTGAGTAATGCCTAAAATATGAGGCACAATGGGTTCCAGAGCCTGAGTGCCTCTTTAAGAGTCCACTCAGTTACCACCATTATCATTGATATTGAGTGTTAATCACTATATTATATTTTAATAACATTTATTAATAATGTTTTAAATACTTTGAAAATAGTGAATGAATAATCCCTTTGTTTATGTGATATGGGAGTATACAACACATTGAATTAAATTTGTACTTCTGCCTACTATAATTAAAGTTATATTAGCTACTGCTAGGTTATACATTTTATTTTAGTGGGCCCAGAATTATATTTTTGCAGGCAGGCCTGTATCATATTCATTACGCCCCTGGCTAGAATATGCACACATACATCTAGTATTATATTACAAATTAATTGCAGAGGCTTTAATAAGTTCTAGTAATTACTGATTAGCTGAAGGGGACAATTATAATTTAATACTGCATTCAGGAGTAAAACATGCATTTTTTTAATTAAAAATTTTAAATGTGCATTTTCTTCTGGAATGTGCATTTATATGCATTATCAAATACTGCTCAAATTATCTGGGAAAGTCTGACTTACAAAGTATATCATTTCTGCATATATATATTTACTGTTTTATTTGTTTTTTTACTGTGTTTATTACAGCTGCCATACCCGCTGTTGAACGGGTGACTCTTCAAATTTCAAATGATTATTTAATGAAATTTACTCTCTGTACTCTTTATGAAATTATTGTACAATGATCTAGAATATTTTTTATGCTGATTTCTCCCCATTACCTCTTAGAGAGTAATTCAATAAAACTCCCAAGCTAGTTATAATAACGGACCAAACATTCACTAATATTCACAGAAATGGGAATGAAATATCAGCAGATTTTGTGTTTATCTTAGCCTTCCCTACACTCTAACCTTCAACAATCTTAAAAATTCTGAAAATTTTGTATAGCTTGTAAAAAATGTTAGGGATGAAAAATTATCCAAATGTTTAAGTCGTTTTTAAACAAGATGAAAAATTATGAAACAGTAGACATCATGCAATACAATAGCACTCAAAAAATATTTATTTGTTTAACAATATCTTTCAAGAACCAATCACCCGAAAATTTAATCTGAAATAAATAAATGCTATGTGGATATTTCATCCAATTTTTCCAGTATGTAATCACTAATTCCTGTATATCCAGTATGTAAAAAAAAATCAAGTACATTTCCAGTATCAGTAGACACCCTGTTGCAGCAAGCCACAAAAAATCTTCAGAACTGTTCAACAAACTATTGATTTCATGACCTCATTTAATTACCCTTTTCGAAAACCAATTAACATACAACTGCATTACCATATTGGCTAGTAAGGCAATGTTGAAAGATATTACATTGCACTCTGTTGTATGTAAAAAACAAAATTAACTCATTTCAGGTATTTTTATGTCACTTTCTGTTTACTCTGTAGGATGTTTAGGCTATTTGATGTCTTTTGGTAAATTCTCTAAGTAATGGACATCCAATATCTATTACTACTATTTATTTCAAATAAAAATACATCACTTTTATATGTTATTTTGGGTAAACCAAATTTTAACTATTAAAAAAATTCACAATTTGATAAAAGGCAAGTCTACTGAAATTGATTCATGAATAGCATGATTCTGAACACATAGCTGCATTATTTATTCTTTGGACACCTCATAGAAAAATATGACTTACTGCTTGTGCATTTTTTTATTGAAACGTCAAATTGCTAAAATGTTTCATTTTACTGTTCTCACCTGAAACATATGGGTGGTAAATTCCTTCATTCCGCATGGTTTGAGTTTATACTCAAGTTGCTTTTCATCAGAGCAATAAAAGTCCAGATAAAACCAATGTGCAAGCTCTATTTGGAAGCAAATTCTCACCAGATCCTTTCTTTCTTCCTCAGGAACATTTATTATGAAGCGGCTGAAATTCCAGAAAATGACAGATCACTCACTTGAAGGGAACCAGTAACTTAAAAACTGTGAACTTCATGATCTCTAATTATAACAGCCAAAAACAAAAGTTATAGATTTTTGCTTAAAACTGGATACAACCATCTGCATGAGATACAAAAGTTGGGATAAACCATCTGTGAGATACAAAAGCTGAAACATTTTCGATCACTGAGATTATAAAACTTCCAAATCTTATTAACATTTGGCAATGTAACTTGATTTGGTAAACTTAGTGCATATCTGACACATTAATCATTTTAAGTGTTCTCTGTGTTATGCTGAAGCTCAGCTGAGTGGTTGATAATGGAGAAACCATTCAAAAGCTTCAAAATTTATACTTGTTGCACTGCTTTGCTTTTAATTTCCATTGTGATAAACACTGTGTTATGGCTGTTAATGAAAGTAAAAGAAAGTACACTGAGCAGCTAAATAAACATTCTTTTCTTGAGTAAGAAAATTGTTTCTTTTTTCTTTCTTTTCTATGCCAATTAACTTCATGGTACCTTTGATGTCATTATTTTTGCTAATTCTAGATTGTCATATTCTATGCATATGATTCAAAACATGTGCAAGACTGTTAAATGAGTGACATATTATGAAAAGGGTGTTGTGAATGACAGATATTATTACAAACCTATGTAAGGATATATTGGTATTTGGAGCAAGCCAGGTTCCAGCAAGTGAGAGCAAAAGCTATTGCAAAGCTGTACATGTTATGAAGAACAACTTGTGGGTAAACTATTCTGTGCCAATATCATGCTTGATATACATAGGATTGTAGAGCAACTGTTAGCATTTAATTCCTACGTTTCTATTTGCTCATGCAAAACATTAGTAATATCATAGTTAACATAATTATGTTGGCTTGCTTTCTGAAGTCTCGACAGACAAATGGTATTTGGAACCATTTCTTATGAATATTTATGGTGTATACCAGAAAATAGATAGAAAAATTAAAATAATATTTCGTATGATTATCTTCTACACTAGCTATGAACGAAATCTAAACAAAGTCGTGCGACTATTACCTATACATCAGATTTCCATGAAAAATTACTAAAAACTGCTTTTAAATATATTTTATGCCGCGTTTTACTATGTACCGTTCGTGTAATTTCCCCCTCCCAAAGCGGGTCCCAAGTTATGTCCCTGTTAGTCATACTCTCTGCCTAGGACTCCAAAAGTGTGTTCAGGTATATGCGCAGAGGAATACTGGGCAATACATGAGAAACACTATAGGAGTATATAGGCGAAATGGTTATTAAATAACCCGCTACGCTCAATCGTGAACACATTTGATTCGAGGCATAATCGAGGAACAATCTCTTCAAGACTTTTAATTTCGCTACTAAGCTTCAAGATTCACTTACCTGCCCAAGTCATCAAGGATTTCTAGTGGTATTGCGTGTTCCATTGTAATTTCCATTATGATTATCTAATATTCCCGTTTCGAAACGCAAAGGAACTTTGAATTACATGGAAACTCTAAAACTAACCTGATGTTCACTCCCAAACAATCACATATGAAAAAGAAATGAAGAAAAGCACAATAATCACTTATGATGCTAACTATTATTAACAAAACAATTCGTGTGCATCTCTTACTAAAACGATGTTTGTTGTTTATGTAAACGGAATGTTACCATTTATAATTCCCATTCTGAAAACAATGTTCATAAAAACAAACATAACCTAACCACCATAGAATAACAAATTACAACACACAGAGTATATATTCAGAGGCAAAATGTCGGACCTAAATGCCAACATCGTTATGTAACAAAGTGGCATCGCAGTCGGTTGGCTCGTAAATAAATGTGCATAACATATAGCACTGCTTTTCCTGACATTTTGAGGCATTTGTGCAAAGTAAACTAAGTGTAAACCACAGAACACCAAACATGTAAACACTTTATGTATTAAGTATGTGTCGTTCTTGTTGTGTACCTGGATGTAAATTCAACAATGGTGCTAAAACACTTCAGCATTTAGGTTTCCTAAGGACAACGTTTTGACAAAAAATGGACAACACTTATCTATTGTGACAATTTTGTAGTGACAGAAAATTCTATGGGTGCATCAAAAACTTTGAGAAATTAAATTGAATTTTAATTATGGACGGACTTTAACCGCTGTGGTCCTTAGCGTCCCATTCTATAATGGGCATGAAAGACCGGTAATTTTGCTCATAGGCCTTTCTATCAGCTTGAGGTTCCTTCACGTGCCGAAAATCTACGACACGGGACCACCGGCTTTACTGCCCTTCCGAAGGAAGCCATTATAAGGATTTTTACACCCGAAAAAATCCATCGCCCTCTGCCGGGGTTGAACCCGTGACCTCGGGAACTAGAAGCTAGCATGGTAATCACTACACCACGAAGAGCGACAAACGAAACACTTTGAGGATAAGACACTATCGTAAGACATTTAACTGAATACTGCAATCGTTATTACTGGCGCAGAACTGCTGGGGTTATGGCCTTGAATACTAACCCAGCTAATGAAACCGAGAGTTCTTTATTGTTTAGCTGTTTTGGTATTAGCGATACGATACTTTTGCTGATTCACAGCTCGCGCTCGTAACCCTGTGTAGTCTTCATCGAAAGTGTTCCGTGTCTTCCTGTATATTCAAAGAGAACAGTAATAGTGCTTATAATAAAAAGAAAAAAAAAATGCATTTTTAGAAAGTACAGCAGTATGCATATGAACGAAACTAATCAAACATCAATGTATTTTATTTCATTTACATTTCTATGGATCAGGCATCTTTTACTAGAACTTTTAAAAAGCAAGCAAACAAAAAAAAAAAAAAAAAAAAAAAGCTTAATCTCAAAACAGTATTTTTGGAGATATCATTGTTCATTTTGGGAACAGTTTTAGAGTATATTTTGGCAATAAGCGCCACTAGCGGTCATTGTTTTAACAAGCGGCAAAAGCTGTAAACGGTAAATACTATTGAGAAGACTTTCCCTTCTTTGGAGGCTAAGGCCTAACATCCTTAGATCTGCCATCTAAATACATCCGTTGGCCAATCAAAATAAATTGCGTATTTTATGTAGGCAAATAGGAAGATTTTACTTTTAAAACTTTTTCTTTGGAAAGTTATGCGGGGAAATTCAGATTTCTCTGTTTGGTGGCATTGGCTGTCAGTTCGACTCTGACACTTGGAGCATGGTATAATGTTATGCTTACTGACATGGCAGTTTAAGTTATTTGTAATTTGCATTTCGGTATTCGGAAACGTAATCTCATGACAAGATTAATATATTAGTTTAACTGCTGATTAAATATGCAAAGCCCCAAATGTATTTTGCTGTTCAGTGGAAAGAGAAAATGTGGAAAAGATTTCGTAACAGATGTACTTAAAGAAAGGTAAAACAGAAAGGATTTCGAAGCATTTATTTACTCATTGTTATTTGACTAAAATTAAACCAGATTTGATAAACTCAACTTTCATATTTTGAAACATATTTGAGTTGATTTTCGGAGAAAGGCTCGACTGATAAACGCATCACGATACAACTTTGAGGGTGCGTAAAATTTTCTGAATTCGTTTACTTTTTTTTTTATTTATTTATGGACGCGCTTTAACTGCTGTGGTTCTTAGCGTCCCATTCTATATTGGGCGTGAAAGACTGGTAATTTTTCTCAGAGACCTCACCAATTCGTTTATGCAGTTTATACCAATCTTTGGATGTATTTGGGTATTGGATGAAATTTGGCGCAGAGGTAGCCACTGTTTGTTCTAAGAGAGATACAATGTGCTTCATTAAAACACTTCAACCCATTTTGAAAATACAGCCGTACAAATATAAATTTAAAAAAATAGAATTTCTAATTAAGCTATAAGATTACAGTTGTAACTTTTCTGCATTTTGTATATGGTTTCCTATGGTATGTAGCACTAGGATTGTTATGATTCTGTTTTTCAAATTTTCAACTGAAGATTTTAATTTTGAAAAACAGTGCATCTGAAACATTTGTAAAAAAGCTGGTACCTGTAATTGAGTTAAATTATTCATATAATTTAAAAATGGGTTCATATGTAAAACAATTTAATAAGAAATCTTGCATCAAAATTTGGTCATAGTCCTTAGGACTGGCTTTAGCAAACTACGATATCATTAAAGCCATTGCTGTTCAATTTGAATGGCACTACTATTTTTTTTAATATATACACACACACACACATGTAATTAATTGAAATTATACTTTTTAGAGACCTTGGCCTGTCTTGGCAAGTTTTTAATATAGAGTCAACTGAAAAAAAAAAGGCACTACTTTTGTTTACATCTTTTAAGTTTCTTGGTATAGTTTTCTATTCTGAAAATACAGTAAAAGTTTTTATAGTTACAATTATAAATGGTGTTCTAATCTTCCACAGTAGTGCATGTTCATATTATTTTCTAGTGTGACAGTTTTGTCATTTCCTATAGTTGTGTTGTTTGAAGATTCCCTAATTCACATACCTTCCAACAGCATTCTATAAATTCCAGAGGATCTTCAAACAGCACAGGCTCCCAAAAACAGTTACTTCTTCAAGAACACATTAAATTCAAATTAAAAGGGCATCTCACGAAGAACAAACCAGGAATATAGTAGATCATCTGTAATGACTGCGAAAAAGTCTACATTGGGAAAACTAAAACAAATTAAAAAAAAAAAAAAGAGCAGGCATCAGGAACCTAAAGCAAAAGCACAAAGACAAATCAGCAGTAGCCTGGCACTTCTGGAGAGACTAACACACCATAAACAGAAATCCAAAAATACTAAAAAACATTTCAGGAAAAATGGAACTTACAGTTTGGGAAAACATTTACATTTGGAAGAATAGAATCGTGTTTTCAATTTTGAAATACTGCCAGAGATTTATCCAGCCACCACGAGGGGTGGTAATGGGAACAGTTAGCTCCAGAAATATGTTTTCTATTTCAAAATATAGTAAGTGATGTATTGTCGCAAATTGATTCAATAATTAATCCAACTTAAAGTTGCATATTTTAAAAATATCTACATTTTTTGTGTATTATGTGTCTATCACTTATGGTTTACATGTTATACAAAATTCCTTCTGTATGAAGAGGATTTCACAGCTATTCCCAGAATATTTGAGATATAAATTTTGTCATGCAAAATATCTTAACCTTCTAATACATGAATTATTTTGCTACATATGACACTCTTCTTCTAATTCCTAACTCAATTTATATATCCTTGTCACATGCACCTTAATGGAAGCAATTCAAATAGCCATGTTCATTAACGTGAGATGAAATGGACTGGCCATTTATTCAAAGCAGATCATCACGAGTTCGATTCCCAGCAACTGTAGTCAAATGTGCCTGTGGTAAAGAATGGGGAGGGGCCACATAAAATAACTGGTATGATGATGGCATGTGTGGATGATTGTTGAGGTTATATTTGAGTGCAGTTGCATGGGTTTTGTTTTTGTTCAAAAAGAAAAACCACTACAATAGTGCTGAAATTAATATCTTTATGATATAAAACAGCTAAAAATACTATCTTTTGTTGTTAAAAGCCAGTATAATATGAAAAAAGAAAGAAATTATAATAATCTAAAACTTTGACTGTTGCCAAATGGCAACACTATGCAAGGGTTGTTGTCATTAAGCTTTTAAATTCATAGACCCTGAGCCTACAGCTCATTAAATCAGCTTTGTGGGAATAGCTTTTTCTTTAAGTTTAACATCTTTTAATAAGTAATCACATCTCATGATGAATGAAGGCAATGAATTGATATTCATCTTAAGGGACTGAGGATAATCTAAAATAAAAGCCTTGGCTTAACAGCTTCTGCAGATTATTTGAGGCTGGAGTATAAGTACTGATGATCCAATTACTAAAATATGAGACAAGAGAGTGACTTAATCTTTGCAGGAAAGATTGCTGTTTTGAAATGAAGACTTTATTGATAACAGTAAAATGGAGATTCAACACCAAATAACTAAGAAATGGTTAATCCAAGTTTACTAATTTCAATCAATTAAGGCAAAGGATCCCTACTCAATGATACAACCGATATTCTTGTAGCTAGGGAAGGAAGTTACCCTCCCTGCTTCCAGGAAAATTTTCAGCATCAACAAATTCCTACATTGCATTTGGACATTACATTTGATGAACCATGGCTGGCCAAATTTATCATGAGTAGAAAAATCCCTCTCTTCTTAGGCAGGAGATGGGTGTCTAAAAAATCACTTCAAATCCTGCCAAGATCATCCTCCCAGACTGAGGTTTCCTCCAGGTTTTCTTTAGTTCTCATAACTGAAAAGGGGTTTTGTTAAGTAAACCATGAAGTTAGGAATGCATTGAGAATTGGTGGCTAGGGAAGACAAAAGTGAATGCAACCTTGCAGTGTTATCTGTAAACAAATACAACACTTGAAGGTACTACACTAGTTAGATCAGGATTACGAAGTATTGGAAGAAAACAATATAGTTTAGCTATTGGTAGTTGCAATAAAGTTACTTCATTATTTAATCAAGGTATTAACGTACAGAAATCTGAGTTACATTGCAATTTTTACAATATACAAAATGTATTTTTGAAATACATGGAACATAAATTGCATGCAATTGGCACTTTTAAACACTACGTTCCACATCACCCAAGGTAGTAGGGGCAAATAAAAAATGAAATATCAGGCTTGCTTGAGATTTCCTGTCTCAGTAATGCATCCGTTTTACACATGCTGTGTATCCTGAATTCTTTTCTACAACACTTTTAAGTTTCTTTGTCCCCCTTTCTTTAACAGTTCCAGCTTTATACCATACTCAGTGTTTCTGAAACCTGTTCTATTGCCCCAAGAGCTTCTGTTACTTTTAGTGTATATGCTTGCAAATACACTTGTTATTGTAGTTGCAATATTACTGAAATTATTCTGAATATATGAAAGATTTAAAAACAAAGGTGGTGAAATTATATGCTTGCAAATACACTTGTTATTATAGTTGCAATATTAATGAAATTATTCTGAATATATGAAAGATCTAAAAACAAAGCTGGTGAAATTATTTCTGCACGTATAGCAGCATTTCTCTCTCATCAAAGGCATTACTTAGATTAACAACTTTGTCGTAATAATGATCGTAGTATACTGTAGCTGTAGCGATGTCTCCCACTGAGTTACAATTGGTTGTGAGCCAAGGGAAATCCATTTTCGGTCCCCTTAAATATTTTGATTTCAGATAGTTTCGCAATTTGTGCTGAAGTTTTCCCTGCCATATTCCGCCACAAATGATGCTAATTGTGATGATGGTTTTGGAGTGTGATTCTTCTTTTCTTTAGGCATATTACTGCACTGGTAATTACTCCACTGGTTTGTATGTAGCAAATGAATGGAACAGTCACAGCAAAACCGGCTGTTGTGAATGGAAGGGGAGGAAAGTTCCATTACAGTATCTGACATCACCCATACCCTGTGCAGTAACACAATTGCTCTGTTTACTTACTAAAACCCCTCTGCCTGCTTATAACAAATGCCAGGGAGGTATCCTAAACTTAGGCCTGAAATGTTTCCTTCCTGGATTGTCATTTCATTTCACATATCAGCAGTGTCCACTGACTGTGGTGGTGCCATATGTAGTAAAAACAGACATTAAACACTACTAAAGAGTCTAACCAATGAGTTAAATTCCACTCTTTCTCATTCTTGTACCGCCTATGTGGAGTGATTTCTTCAAGATAATACTTCAGTGTCTTGCAAAGTTTTGCTGGAAGTGGTTTTCTTAACCTTAAATGTTCCGGCCTTGCCATCAAGTACAAAAAATGCATATTATCCATGGACACAGCAGTATTTTCAAAACCTGTTAAAGGAACATCAAGAACACATCAGCACCTATTAATGATTTCAACCTAAAATTCAGACTAAAAGACCGTACAACAGCCAAATAGGAAATCTAACAAATACAAGATAAAATGCAAAACCTGTTACAAAATTTATACAAGGACAAACCAAAAGGAACATAGGCATTAGCACCAAAGTGCATTCCGAAGTATTAAAAATAAACAAACCAAAAGTCAGTAAAATTGCACATTTTTGAAACACAAATCATGAAAGAGCAAAATCATAGACCTTACCTAGTGGGAAAGATATTAATTCAGGAAAACAAATAGCAATTTTGAAATCTCAACAGAAGATAATCTGATTAACAAAAACATTCATCAACAACCAAAAGATAAACCATGAAATTGAAATGAATTGAGTTTTATTTATGGACGCTCTTTAACTGCTGTCGTCCTTAGCGTCCCATTCCATATTGGACGTGAAAGACCGATAATTTTGCTCAGATACCTCTTTATCAGGCTTGAGGTTCTTTTACATGACATAAATCTATGGACACAGGACCACCAGCTTTACTTCCCTTCTGAAGGAAGCCATGCTAAGCATTTTTAAGCCCAAAAAAGTCCATTGTCCTCCGCCGGTTTTGACCCTGCAACCTGACTTATCAGTTGAAATGGAAGCAGCAGCTCTCGAAACACTTTCTAAAGTACAATAACCTAGAAAGTTGAAGTGTATTATGTGTGCAAACTTTTTCAGTTTATAATGTTGATTATTTCACTGAACTGTTTTCAAGTATATTTAATTATAAGTAACTACTTGCTGAAAGGATGTCTTAAATTTATTATTCCTAGTGATATTTATTATAAAATGTAGATATATTCAGACTTTTTAAATATACTATAGTATAATATATAGAAATGGTTGCAAATATACAATTTCACTAAAATAGAACTAGTTTCGAGGAATCACTTCGTCAGCTGATTGCATACTATAGTATGTTTAATACCCAAAGGGGATTGGTTCTTATTCATGTTTTCATTTAAGTATGGGAACTTTAATTGCGGTTTCATTTCTTAAATTTTAGTTAGTTTCTAAATTTAGTTATGGTTTTATTTTTTCCCAGTTATTGTGGGATAATCTCATAAAAGCATTTTAAATGGCAAAATTTTATACCAGGCATGCAGAACTGGAACACAATAGGGTGCCTACTTTAGAAGTGAAATGCTTAATTCATCCTCTCTGAGAATTATATGGTAAAAAGCTGTGTCATTCATGGTATATATAATTCGCTTCTTGTTTACTAAGATGATTTCATAACTCTGCTAAAGTTGTGGAGGGAGAATCCATGCTTTTCTTTATCTTTTTCCAGTTTTGAACCCTTGCTTTATACAATGGAGATGCAAAACTGAAGAATATGTTTATATTCTGAATATACATTGGTTTCAACTTCCATATCTTTTTGATCCAATGCAGGTTATTCCTTAAAAAAAAAATTCTATAAAGAAACTGATTTTTTTTTCTTATTTACTTATAATTCCCTGTTTCTGATCTCTCCCACTAAGTATTAATGTTTCTTATATTGTTTATCATCATCCTACATCATTGTACGTCATCATGGTTGATTTTTGTTGCAGTTATTTTCATAATTGTTAGATTTAGCCAGAGTTATCTCTTGTCAAATAACACTCTGCAGACATTACTACAAAATGTAGAAACATATTTTCATTCTCCTTGTAGCAGGTTTGAAAGACTGAGTAATTATCTATGAATTTTAAGAATTTTATTTTGTTTTTCAGAATAGGAGAAAAATCAGTAGTGGTCATACGAATTTCAGCTCCAATTAAAACTCACTGGGCAAAAACACTCAGCCTTGACTTAGAGGAGTTAATGGGGAACAGCGAATATAAAGAGAAATACAGACAAGATATGGTGCTGTGGGGTGAAAACATCCGGAAAAATGACTATGGTTATTTTTGTCGTGCAGCCATAGAAATGTACGATGGTGAGGCATGTGCTCAAAAGTACTTCAATTCAGTAGTATGAATGGTGAATTTGGTCTTACGGGAAGCTTCTTTCCATTGTCCCATGTATTTTGTTATGCCTCTTTGTGCTGGGTGGACACCAGAAGAGATGAGGCAGCTAGAGAAGAGTAACTTTGTCAGAGACCATTTAACAATGAAGTTAATTTATTTAAAGGTGAGTCGAAATTGTTACACTAACATCAATAGTGTAACAATTTCGACTCACCTTTAAATAAATTCAATACACATCACTGTTTCTAGCTTCTTTTCATTACAATACATACGTAATGAAGTTAATATTGTTATGGCCAGGTTCACACAGTCTGAGAGGCAGATAGCCTCTGGTTGTCAGAGTCTTTAAGGGGCAAAATTGAGAAGGTGCCTCACTGAAACTAGAGATGGTTTGCTTAGTCATCCTCCTGTTTTTTTTTTGCTTCAGCCTAGTGGAGGGAGATTTTGTTTGCTTCCTTTGTACACCTATGCAAAGAGCACAAAGATGGAATTATATTCCAATAAATTTTTATTGGATATCTATTATTCCTAAAAGGAAGCAAAAAATGTTGTACATCCATGTAAAAATGAATTTACCATCTAATAGATTCTCCAAAAGCAAGATAAGATTTGTTCTGAATTAATAGGATGTTGAAGCTTGCAAACTGGCTTTTCTTTTCAAACAGCAGATAGCTTTACAACATAACCAAGTTTTCTTAAGATACCATAATGATCCAGTATAAAGGAAAATCAAGAATAAAACCTAAATTGCATCACTTTATGAACGAAGATCCCCATTATTTTTGTCTGGAAATGTTTTCTCTTCTGACAGCTTCATCTCTTCCAAAATGTGTCCAGTCTGTTTGAAATACTTAAGCATTCTAAGGATAGCCCAGAAAATTGAGATTTCCAAAGACCAGGTTCACCAATTCAATTAACCCAACTATAAAACCTTAACCATAAAGATATTAATAGTTTTGAGAAGCATAGCAATAAAACTTGAGTAAATGCATGCAAATATGCACAAAAAGTCCAAGAAATGGTAAACTTGCATTATCAAAGGTACTACAAAAATGAAAATATCAACATAAATAGACAAATTGCTGCTTATTTAATTATGATTGAATCAAACATTGTGAGATGATTCTGTTTTCAGGATCTAAGCTGTTTCCCTTGCTGTAATACTTGCACACATATCCAGTACAATATTTACTTTAGATATTAAGTCCATTTGATTAGTGAAATGTCTTCTATAATGTTATTATATAGTCTTTACATTTAGTAGTTTTTAGAACTAACAATTTCAAAACGTTGAAATAATATTTCTTGATTTTTGTAAAGATCATCTGATGAAAATAACCTTTCAGGGAACAAAACTTAAGTGGTAAATCACTACAATTTCACATTCACATTATTTATCTCAAATGATGAATTAATTTTCCTGTTTCTTCAGATTTCCACCAATTTTGTATTTATGCCATCACATTCATGATTGCCTGCTGGATTCAGTGATAGCCCATTGGCATTAATGTGAACTCTAAGATACCTGAACTTCCCAAAAATAAGATCTTTAACCATATAATATGTTACCTGTCCAGAAAACAGGAAAAACTGCATAAACTTTAAAATATGCATCAGAAGCCATTTGTAAGTAATTCTTATCAAATCATGACACTTAAGATATACCTCTTCAACACTGTCTGTTTTCTGAACTGTAATTATAACAGAATATGCAAGGTAAGTTATTTATGTAGTTTATGTATGTTGCAGCTTTCCAGAAACCACTGTGGATAGTGAGTGATGTTAGACGCAAAACTGATCTGCAGTGGTTCAAGGAAAGATATGGGAATGCTGTTGCAACAGTTCGAGTAATAGCAGATGATGAAACACGCAAAAAAAGAGGATGGATGTTTATACCAGGTATCAAATTTTAAATATTACTAGAATATTACAGTGTAGAAATAACTATAAATGCCCTTTTTCATAGAAGTGCATATTTTATGTTATTCTCTGAGGCAGAAGTCAACGCTTTCTGATACCTAGATAGTGGATGTTTTATACACATTTGATTGAACTAAGCATAGCAGATCTGTAATATTTCTTCCACTTTAAGATGACATCTGGAGTGTGATGCATAACATATAATAAGACTGATTCTAAATGTTATAATATGCTACATTTATAAGATCATTCATTTGTCATTCATGAAAACATAAGTTTATTAACATTAGGCATCAAATGGCAACAAAATAAAACCACAAATGTGGCAAGATTCTGGAACCACTCCAGAGAGCAACATATATAAGAATAAGCAATTTTTTTTTAGTGTGGGGTAGGATTTCTCAATTTGGTACTATTGGGACGGATGTTGGCTGAAGAAGAAGGTTTGTCTTTAATGACATGATTGGCAGTCTGTTGCTCCCATGGCATTGCTATGTGAAACTGTTTATGTAGTAACACTGGGCGAGCTGGGTGTCTCCTAGATAATGCTGTGTGTTCATTATGAATGAGTTATGCTTACTTTATCCCCCTCTATCTATGCAAGCTTGGCACCCATTGAGCACTCAAATTTAAAAATATTAGAAAATATACACATCAGATAATACTGCATTCTGATTCGTTGAACATATGGGGATTTATTACATAAACTTTATCTTTAAGCATTCCCCTTAGATTTTCACATGGATTCATATCTGGAGAGTGAGCAGGCCAGTCAGTTATTGTATCATCAAAAACATGTAATATGAAGCACAGCTTTTCTTGGACTGTCTTCTTTCCAACACAGCCTCTATCTCATCTAAATTTAATCCTGGTTAGAACTGTGGCTGTCTGTTTTTCTTTTTGTTTAACACAGATGTAGTCTGCTTTAACAACCTATAAATTGTGGATTTGTTAGGAAAGGTGATACCAGGGAACTTCTGTGTAATTCAAGCTGAGAATCCACAAGTGACTCCATTCGAGCAAAACTAAACATAATATATACATGTTGTTCTGTAACTACACACAGTGAACACAATCAACAGCTTCTTATAATAAATTCCCACTATACATCATGCCAAACAACATTAAACTGAATTGCAAATGCTGTTACCCTCAGTGGTGCATGAGCTAGTCTATCGCATAGCGAGACCATTCAGCCCAATACCTCTTTTGGGCCAATTCCAGTGGCTGCCATTCATGTCATTCAGGATAAATTCAATAAATCCGGTAGCTCTCTCTTTAAGTTCAAAAAAGTACATTTCTCAAACATGATGCAACACAGCAATCTATTTTAAATTATGCTGTATTCAGGAATAAAATACAAAAATTGTGTTTATTTTGCTGGCTCAATCTTTTTCTTCAAAACTTCTGCAACCATTCTCTGAGACTTCAGATGCTACTTCAGGCAGTATCTCCAAGCTGCTTGGTAATTATTTATGTTTCAACTTATATTCACTGATCTTTAGTACGTATGTATATAAATTGTTTTGGGAAAACAACCTTAGTCACTATTTTTTTTAAATTGATCCTACGCTTCTGTTTGCAAACCAATATCCAATATGGAGTCTTTCATAACTTGAAGATTTATGGAAAGTAGTTTTATTTTGTGAACATGGAACTGGAAACATGAAGTTTTTATGCATATTTGCTTATTACTTTATTATTACTATTTTAAAAATATAATGCCCGAATGCTATTGAAAAAAATCAATAAACTGCACATGTATCAGTAATCCAAATGAAGTAGAGCAATTCTAAAAACACATTAGGGTTCAATCCATGGATGCTTATACTACAAAACACACAAGCAATGTGTAATAAAACAGCAAACCAAGAATCCTTTTTTAGAAATTTGACTTTGACTAAAGAAAATTATTATATTTGACTTGAGAGCAGAAGGCTTGTATAAATGTACGGCAAATTTGCTGTACTTGCTCCGATGTATATTCGGTATAAGGAAGTGAGAAGTACTGAAATGAATTACCTTATGAGGGAATGTAGAAGTAGATGCAAACGGTTGTACATCAGGCACCCGCCAGAATGCAATTTTTTTCGGCCTTACTGAAATGGGGGAATTGGGAAAGTAACTAGAGAAAAGTGACCATCTTCACGGTAATACTGACGCTCATTCGGAAGTGCCAACTGAAGTAAGAATCTGGGAATCCGCTAAGTTTAGGTGTTTTATTTATATAGGCAAATCGCGTCAGGAACATAACAAATGTAGCCATTTTACCGATAAATCACATGCAAAGTGGGTACTGTCAACCTAAATAAAAAGTGAAATACACTAAATATGCGATGTGCTGTTGTTTCTGCGAACGCGAATCATTCGAGTTTTAGACGCATAGATCCCTCGGCTATGCCCTGTCGTCACTTTGCAACTTGCTACACTCCTCTCCTTCTAAAAAAACATCCCTCAGCTATGCTTTGAGGCTGAGGGCCCTCAATCTGTCGGCTACGCCTTGAGGCTGAGTATCTTACTGGCTTCAGCAGCATTACTCATATGTTATAAGAAAAAACCCAAACCAAGAAATTTGGGGATATATCTCTGCCTTTGGCGGCACTACTCATTCATATGTTGCCAGCATTGCGTTAAAGCCAGAGAATGAGATGCAGTGCCATCTGTTGGACATCACTTCAGTTGCTAATGTCGGAGCAAGTAAGGCAATTTACCCAAATGTACAATTCTCTTGTATATAATAAGAATCATAAAAGTTGGATAAAACAGAATAGACATCAACTACAAATATATGGTAGGGGGAAGTTTGGGCTGGAAGAAACAATTAACAAAAGGGGATTTTGGCAGAAGATGTGGATAGACAAACCATGTGTACATAAATGAAAGACCAAAGCTCTCTTAAAATTTATGCAGCTATTAAGATTGATTCTAAAATTGAATGGTATATAGACAATTGTACTATTAGGGTAAGAGAAGGGATTGCATGGCTGAGACAGGGGTGGTTCCAGAAAGAAGGTCAATCAGAGCCTTTGTCAGGTTTGTAGGAAGGAAGAGGATGCAAAGCATATTTTATTTGACTGTTCTGAAACAGAACAATAGGGATGGAACTTACTCAAGTCAAAATGGTATAAAGAATAAAGAAATAACATGATAAATTGATAAGCACTTACAAACTATATATCATATTTATAATTGTTCTTTAGTTAAGGCTTGGTTCCAAGCCATAACCTAGATTGTAGTTTGGTCCAAATAAATAAAAATATGTACAAACACAAAGCTTTTAAGTAACTTATTTTACACTTAAGACACACACCTTGGCTTAGTGGATGAATTTAATATCTTGTGTTAACATTTGTTTAAATGACATTCAGGTTTATAAATGAACAATGATACTGCAAAGCATCTAGTAATAT
The DNA here is from genome assembly GCA_030765065.1 of Deroplatys truncata. Classification (NCBI taxonomy): domain Eukaryota; kingdom Metazoa; phylum Arthropoda; class Insecta; order Mantodea; family Mantidae; genus Deroplatys; species Deroplatys truncata. The sequence continues at coordinate 261,543,558 of CM060981.1, read as the reverse complement.
AAGTGGTATTCTTAGGCAGTCTAATAAGTAAAATTTGGTAACTATTTTACAATGTTTGGAACTTTTCTCTTTTATGGCAATTTACTAAATTTGCTTTATAGGATCACTAAGTAAATTCATGGGAGCTGTAAGTAATTGAATGGGTATTTAAATAGGTCGACCTACAGCTGATAATGAAACCAAAAGCTTCTGAAACATGTTCTGTATAAATTATAGAATAAGTGAAGCAAACGTGTCCCAAATTCGACTACTAACGCTTAAATACTAAATTTTGCCTTCAGTATTACAAAACTAATTGAATGGGTGCTTGCAAAATTGGGCTAATCATAATTTTATCAGAACAAAGAAAAGTCAACCTTTGCAAATGCCAATCAAACAAATTGCCCATAGATTCTAGCTATATTATACAGTTACCCATCTGCTTGGCCTGCTGTCTAAAATACCAAGTGAGTCCCTAATTTTGTTAATGTTTTAAATAAACTGTCATAAAATTACAAGCTTCGTATCTCATCACACAGATTTCCTTAAGGTTAGCTAAACTCAGAGAGGATGTACAGTTTCTGCAGTAGATCAAAGCTTTTTTCTTTTTAAATGAATGCTTACCCTGTTTTATGTGAGTGCTCATTCAATTAAACTTTAGCATTTAGTCTTCAGATACATGAAAACAAAATGCTGCAGACATTCTTCAATTTTGGAACCTCCAGTTTTGTTACTAATTTTATAACAGAAATTACAAGCTCTAGTGATTTAAGGGTATAACCTTAAAGCTGTTGCTAAATTTAATGCAATTTTCATTTGCAGGAGTGGATGATGCAGAGACGGAATGTGACCTTGATGAGGTAAAAGATTGGGACTGGACAATACAGAATAATGGTACTTTGGCAGAAATAGAACAGGATCTAAGAAGTATAGTACAACATGTAAATGCTATCCTTGTATAATGCCCCCCCCCCCAAAAAAAAAAACTTAAAGTGAAGGTAGTATTAACTGCCAGCTATTTGTCATTTATACAATTTATTTTTATAAAAAATATAAAGCTTCTCTTGCATAGTGAAACTTGGAAAGCAAACTGTACTTGGGTTTTAAAATATAAGCCCATTTAGAGGGTTTTCTAAAAAAATTTATTTACAAAACAAGATGATAAACAATTATGAATTAAGTCCATTATTTTGAGCAGCCTAAATAACACTGATATTTATAGAATATTGAATCAGTCTCAGAAGCCTATGTTCTTTAGGAATCCACTGCTGCTAACTTGCATGTGCTGAGGGAAAACATATGTTGTAAACATCGTTATAATTAGTAACAAAATGAACTTCCAAGCCCTGCGTGATATAAGGAGGGAGATCATTATAATCCTTCTTATTTTCTTCAGGAAGAATTATACATTTCACACCAGCACGTTTTGCCTGTAAGAAAATAAAAAAAAGTATTAAAAATGCAATAACATGCCCATCAATCTTATCTGATTACATTATCTACCAGCCATATGAACTTATCCTGCAAGCTTTCAAAATATGAAATAAGATGGTAGCCCTTAATACCTGGCATCTCAAATTTGCATCACACTAGTTTATTGTATTTTGGAAGCTTACGCATGTTCTGCATAAACACACAGGGATTTAGGTTATCTATTGTTGAATGCCTCTTATAGGCATGAAAAGCAAGCTGTAGACTCTAGGAATAAAATGATATTGAAGCTCTAAACTAAAATCTGCAGCCCCAAAAATGTTCTTTTGTAAACAAAACAAGTTTTAGTTTGTTCAAGTGAAACTTAATTCAGGCACTAAGGGTTTAATACTTCCAATATGTTATGGAAGGTAGAGTATTTATGAACGAATATTAAATGAATTTAACTCATTTTGTGGGATTATATAAGAATTAAATTCAATGTTAATAAAGTCTGAATATAAATATTGTTAAAACAGAAATTACTAATACAAATTTTAACAATAAGTCTGGAAAAACTTCACAAAATCGAATTAATAAATATACTCCACTTCAAAAGAAATTGCCATTGTTAATTTACAAAGATAACAAAAACACTAGAAATGGATTACTTTTGAGAGGAACAAGTCATATACTGGCAGAAATAGCAAAAGTTTTCTGTTTATTCTATAAAAAGTGTTTTATGAATTAAACCTTCAAAGTTCATTTGCATTATAGAAATAACATATGGTAATTTTAAAAGACACACGCAGTTAATTTATAATTTACATTATTGTACTTAAGTTGCTCTATTATTTTGGAACCTATAGATATATTTTCACTTTGTTGTTGGTTGTAATTATTACATACATACACAGTGTAAATGCTTACGGCTGTTGGTAATTCAAAGAGGTACATAAAAGCCACATTTATTATTATTTTCAGCAGTGCTAAATGCCAGAATGTTGGCTTTCATAATATACCACTAAAATTTTGGTGCCCATTGGGAAGTGTGTCAGGTTTTATTCACAGAAAACTTTTTTTTATGGATCAAGTTGCCTTATGTATCTCATAAATGAATTCTATGCAAATAAGAGGTAAATATTCCTGTATCACTATATGAATGATAACATTTTATGTTGTGGAACCTGATCATTGACTCATTTGATTGTTAAGTTTAATGAGATCCTCAAAATAAGGATTTTAAAGACAGGAATGCAAGCAAAGATTAAGGACTTGGACCTTAGAATCTATGAATTATACTTATGGTTACCGAAAGTTTTAGGAATACCCTTATGGGAAAATTTACGGTCAAATTTCCTTACGCTACTCAGCAAGAAAATGAGCACCAAAACAATGAAACTGAAAAAGGAAACTAAACAACCTTATATTCAAACAAAAAAACTCTCTGGAATACCGGAAAAAATCCCCTAGACATACCAAAAATGGAAAGCAACATATAAACATAACCTAAACAATGAACCTACAACAGGCCAATATGTAGTTAACCTCTCAAAAGAACCATTACCAGCACTGAGCTATCTGTCTTGAACAATGGCCTAAAAACCTGTTTCAACTGCACATAAAATACAGAAAACTTTGTTGCTGATATCGAAATAGCCTCCAACCATCTTACAGATAAGGATAAAAGTTTAATAAAATCACAGTGTGAACCAATATTGGACTAGATACAAGTCCAAAAACCCACTACATACCACATCAAAAAATTATCAAATCTCTAAAGTCAAAGCCTGTAGTATACACCAAAGCAGACAAAGGAAACACATTAGTGATATTAGACCAAGAAGATTATGAATCTAGAGTTATGCAATTACTACATAGCCCAGAGTACATAGAAATCAGCAAAAATCCATTAAAAGAATGCACCAAGTCACTCCAGAAAACACATTGATAGAAACCAAAACATTAACAAAAGCTGAAAAATCCAGAATTAAACAGATTTTCCCACCATACCTAGGTTATATGCACTACAATGACACACATCCCCCAGACGATGGGAACAAGCCGTCTCCCGAAACGCGTTCAAGTAAGAATATTATAGTGATGTAGTGTAACAACCCTCAAATGTCTTTATTTTAAAAGATTCTTTGTCAGAAATTGCTTCTGTTCTGAAAGCTAAAGCCGAGGTGGTAGAAATCAAGAAAAGACCCATAACCTAAAATCCCAGTACAACAGGGAATTTATATCATTACTGAGAATACTGTTTATGTGTATTATATAGATGTGTCAAACATAAATACCCTTCAGTTGTTTTTGTATGAAACATTCTGTGCGAAACAAAATGTCATACACAATTACGCAAAAAGCTTGCATTGTGAACCTACTGTATTTTAATCCTTCATAATCAAAACATGTTAAGGGTAACTCTAAATTTTCTCCGGCTTCTGCTGTTATTTTATGTTAAAGATGTTTTGAATATACATATCTATTCAAGATCAAAAATTCATGCGAAACCTAGTCAACATTGGCTCTCATTCTCTGGATTTGGATGTAAATTCTAACTAAGCTGTCTGGCAATGTTTTTCAAAAAATGCTCCTACTTGTATTTTAGCACAGTTTTCATATCTGCACAAGTACTACTAAGCCCTCATTAATAGACAGAACTTTGGAAAGACAAAGCAATCTCCTGTGATCAGATCTTGTTCAATGCAACTTTGACTAAAAATTTGATGTGATACATACACACAGCTTTCTACCCTCTATCGTTCATTACTGGATATACAAACTATTCTTACTATAGCTTATTTTTCTGTTTACTACATTTTAATCCAAATAAGCCTTTGCAGAAATAGCCACATTACGCATTTCATTATAATACAAAGAGAACAGCAACAGTCAAATGTTTAAGAACTGGATGCGGGCTTTAAAATACCATACTGTTTCCATGCAATCGCAAGAAACAACTGAATGTTTGAGGTTTTTGTTGACAGCTTTAGGAGAATGAACAATTCAAACCTTTAATAATGATACCTCAGAAATGGTTTATGCCACAAAAAACTTATTTGAAATAAATTGTGTGCTTTAAAGAGATCTACATTTTTTGTGTAGTATGTCTTTGCCTATCGCTTAAAGTTTACCACTCATATAAGATTTTATAAAATATTTCTTCCAAATGATGTGGACTTACAGGCTATTCTAAAAAAATTAGAGATACACATTTTATTTGTAATATCTTTAATATAAATCGTTACAGCCATTTTTTAGAAAATCAAAAATTTTGAAAAATCTTCATGTCACACCCTTGAAAGGTACTAAACCTAAGTTTGGTATTTATTCAATTTTTGGTTTTTAAAGTTATACTGTACACACACCTTTTTCTAAAAATGCTTTTTATTTCAGGGGCCTCGAAACATGTATTTCTGGTGAAATACCAATATCAAATTTTTGGGTGAAATACAATACTTCCCCTACTTACTCTATGTAGTAGAGAAAGTAAAAATTGTGAGTGGTTTTGTTAACCATTTCTGAGAAAATGGGGTTTGAAGTGCATAAACAAATATTAAAAAACATTATGTCCTAGATATTTAAAAAATCCGATGAGTTACATTTACATACTTCCACTACTATTCATTTTTATATAATGTCTATAAAATATTCTTGCAAAACCTTACTTTTCTATCTAATTTCTGTTAATCTAGATAAACAATAGTAGAAAAAAGTTTTATTATAGATGTAAAGATCAAGAAACAAACAACTGAAGGTTGGCAGTACTTCAAAAAAATATTGAAACATTCAAACCAATAACATTGGACATTTCAAAAATGGCAGAAGTCGCCCAAAAAAAAAAAAAATGAAATATTGTATTAACTACATTTTGTTTGTAGTATTTCTTTATCTCTTATGGTTGCACACTAAACAAAATTCCTTCCAAATGAAGAGGACTTCATAGGCTACTCCCAGAAAATTAAAGCTATACATTTTATCATGTAAATATCTTAAATATATGGTATTAATCAAAATACCATACGAGAAAAATTAAACATTTTTGTTGTAATGGGTAATTTGGGATGGGGGATTCTCTCAAAAATCTTTGTTGCATCTTTGGAAGATACTTAAAATACCAAGTTTAGAATGCATCTGACAGTTCATTTTTACTTTCTCTACCACATACATTGCAGGTATTGCATTCCATCAAAACATTTGACACCGAGATTTCACCTGAAATACATGTTTTGAGGCGCCCTGAAACCAAATAAAGCATTTTTGGAAACATGTCCTTGTGTGTGTATGAAAAGTCAGATAAATATTTGAGTTGAGTATGTTCAAAGGATGTGACATGATTTTCTAAAAAATGACTAACGATTTTGATTAAATTGATTACCATATATGAAAGATATTTACATGAGTAAAATGTTTATCTTGAATTTTCTGGAAATAGCCTAGGGAGTCCTCTTCATTCAGAAGGAATTTTGTACAATCTTTAATAACTGGTAGACACTATGAAATAGATGTAAACATGCTACACAAAGAATGTAGAGCTCTTTAAAACACAGAATTATTAAAATAAAGTTTTTTGTAGCATAAGGCATTTCCGAGATGTGTTATTAAAGGTTTGAATTGTTCAATATTTGTCACTCTTTTTAAGTCACATCGATTTTCAGTTGTTTTTTGCAATTGCATGGAATCTTAAAGGCAGCATATAGGATGCAGCTAAAGGTTTATTTGGATTAAAATATAGTAGGTAGAAAAATAAGCTTTAGTAAGAATAGTTTGTATACCTACTAATAAAGATAGAGGGTAGAAAAAGTCATGCGAATGTGCCACATCACACTTTTTTATTTATGCTGTTCTCTCCCACTAACACAGCTCTTTTTTAGAAATGCTTTTATTTGTTCAGGGACATCAAAACATGTATTTCTGGTGAAATCTCGATGTGGAATGTAATGCTTCCTGTACTACTAGGTATGTGACAGAAAAAGTTAAAAAATGTGTCTTTTCCAACTGCTCTCATATTATTTCACTTTTCTTGTATTCATGAAGGAATGAGATATGACAAGATTGTGAGAAAAAGTGTTATTAGCAAGCCAAAAATGTCATGTGTACATTCCACAACCAATGTTTGATTGGTTGTTCAATACTCAGCAATAAAGCCATTAATAGTTGAACCCACTGCTATTTTGAAACTATACAGCTTTCTGAAGATACAGCAGGATAGGATCATAGACAATCATTTATTTTATCTTCACTGTCACGCAAGACAGAACTATAGGTCCTCCTGCATTTCATTTTATGACTTACAACTGGAAGTTTGAGGAGTGATTCCTATAGGGTCATCAGATATGTGGGATTGGTACTCTAGAATGCTTTGTTACACCAGCCTTTCTGCATTTAATGTTACCGGTTTAGAACCACTCAAGAGACATGTGGCTTAGAAAGACAGTGAATAAAAATACTTTTGCTTTAAACAAGCATTATTAAAAATTGTAGAAAGTAACCACAAATGGAAGATTTATATAAAAATTCCAAAATCCCAGTTCATTACTCTAGATTGTAGCCATGGCTGCATACAGCTCTTTCAAGCCCTGCTGAGTTCACAACATTTTGCGTCTATAAAGATGAAAACAACGTAACTAAAATAAAAAGTTTTTAAATTCTAAGAATACTTTAAAATTAGTGTTAAAAACCATGCTGCAAACAAATTTTTGTCATTTATGATAGGATTTAAGGCATGAGAACACACCCCTGGGTTGGAAATTGCTGTAGTGTAGAAATTACTCATTCTTGCATATCACTGTTGTGATGGTTAGCGCACTTCAAAATTAGAAGCGTATGACATGCTAATGCCCTAAGTAAAGTTATGGACATTGAAAGAGAGGATTTTGGATGATTTTTTAAAAGTAACTTGAATGTCTATGTGAGGCTTTTAGAAATCTTTCTCCTTCACATGCAAGTTTCTTGTCAGTTTAGCAAATTTAAGAATAAGCAATATATTAAGACAAACTGGCAAGCAACAGTAACAATGGAAGAAAACATCTTGCACTTGTGGATTTAGTATCAAGAGAGCTTTCCCAGAGATTTCTATCATTCCTCTTCAAAACCTAACATTGAAAACAATTTTTTCTAATTGGATGCCTCACAGCTTAACTGATACAGAAACTCTGCAGAATAATAGAGTGAAGAAATGTTTATTTAGAAAATGCTACAGAATTGATATAAATTGCTAATTCAATGGTAAACTTATATATTTCTAGTTTCTAAATAGCTTGCAAGAGAATTTCAAAATGCACTGTTGGACAGCTAAATCTCTTTACAATATTTTATTGCAGAATGCTTCCTGAGCTCTAGGGAAAGAACTTTAGCCTGATTTGATTAATAACTGCAATGACGTACACGAAAAGGTCACAATATAATAGATCCTATGATATACCCCAGGAGGTAAAGAAAGTAATTCAATATCTAGTAATTTTCCTGTAGATGTGTGGTATTAAACAATCATTTCCTAAGTGTAGCTATCATGTTTAATAGTAAGCAAACTGAATTAGATGTGGATAAAATGCTTTTCAAGTTAAGAGCAACACCTGTTTTTCAATTGGAAAGCAGATTGTTTAAACTCCTCTTGGTCTAAACCCTTCAGTTTTACTGAAGAGTTGAATTGCTAGTGTTTTAGACCCTTGGCAGAATCATTGCAAAACCTTCAAAAAAGTAATATTAAACAGAATAATGAATAAATTTAACCAATATAAGCTAATTCCTAAACAACAAAATGGTTGCATTTGAATAGATTAAAATAAGGCTACAGTGGACCTTGTAGAGAGTTAGCTTCAATTCAAGCAAATTTGCTGCAGGTGTTTTACTCCACCTCATTTAAAGATCATCTCCCATTAAAAAACGTTGTTTAGTTTATTGCTGTAACTGCACGCTCAGCATTATTACAGCCCATTAACTCTTTTACAAAATAAGCACAGGTTGTTGAGTGAATGAATGAGTTTACTATTCAGGATGTCTGGAATAAAACCTTAGGTAGTAAGCCCATAAAGTCTAGCACAGAAGGAATATTTTGTTCAATGAAAAGTATCAGAACCACAGAAATTTCATGGTGTAACTGTGGAGTACACAGAGGAAGAATGTTATAATGAAAATCAAATAATGATTTATAACAGAATGATGAACGTATTACATTTCAAGATTCCTTTTTCACTATGGCATTAAACTTGACATGCTTAATACTGCAACACACTTAATGCTGGCTAGACCTATATGAAACATGGATAATAGATATATGTTGTGTGGCACACAGGCAATTGTATATTGGACCAATTCTTGGGAACCCTTTTAAAAAAAGTAAAACAAAAGTAATTCTATTGTGTGTTGTAAACAACATTAAAGCAATAATCTGAAAATAATGACATTGATGTAACCTTTCAGTTTTAAGAAGACAGAGATTACTTTTAAAATAAATAAATAAATAAATAAAAAGGAGGTTAGTTCAAAATGTTCTCTGACACAGAGACTGTGCTGGTTCTATGTGTGATCCTTTATATGCCACAACATACAATTGGATACACGCTTTCATTTGTTTTGAGGTTACAGTGCTGCAAAATAAAATTGAGGTTTCTTCTAAAAATAGACTGTTATGTGGTGATAAATACCTTTTATTAAAAGGTTTAAAGCCAACCAATATATAAAAGGAATTGGATTCCATTTTGCAAGATTCTTAACTATCACTTTCTTTAGTGAAGAAATGGACTGCAGAGTTTGATGTAGCCATTCTTTGATTTTTGGTGACAAATATCCAGTATGTCCAGACATTCTGTATAACTGAAGAAAACGCTGCAAAAAATCTACAATGCTGTGTTAAGAAACAGATGAATGATCTTTGCTGACTTGCAAAGATCTCATTAGATTATGTGTGAAGCACATAAACACATTTGCACATGAAAAACCTCACAGTATAATGGGTGCCATGTTTTTTAACAGCAGATCAGATATACATCTGAATGGACATCACACAGGAGTGCTTACGCATGTCCAGACCCAACTTGACTATTCTTTTGCAACATTACATCACTGTTGATGGAATGCATGTTTACTACTACACACCAGAGATGAAACAGAAGTCCAAACAATGGATGCAAAAAGGTGAAAGTGCTCCAAAGTTGGCCAAGTGTGTTCCTTCAGCAGGAAAGCTGATGACCTCTTGTTTTCTGGAATACCCAGAGTATGATGTTCATTGACTAGCTGGAAATGGACAAAACCATCGCTGCAGTAGTTGAAAGATGCTATGAAGGCCAAACATCCACATTTGTTAAAGAAAGTCATCTTCCGTGGACTAGGGGTACCTGGTGGAGGGCAACGGAATTTTTGGGTGTAAAAATCCTTAGCATGGCTTTCTTTGGAAGGGAGGTAAAGCCGTGTATCATAGATTTATGGTAAGTAAAAGAACCTGAAGCCTGGTAAAGAGGTTACTGAGCAATATTTCTGGTCTTCCAAGCTCAATATAAAATGGGATGATAAAAATCATAGTAGTTATAGTGTCCATAAATAAACAAACCTCAATTTAATTTTGTTAAAGAAGAAACTTCTTTCCATCAAGACATTGCTATGGCACACACCTTCAATTGCAAAGCTGTACAATTTGCACTGCTACCACTTGTGCCATATTCACCAGATTTGGCTCCCAAAGACCTATACTCTTCTCAAACTTGAAGAAATGGCTTGCTGGATGTAGATTTACTTTAGATATGGAGATCATAAGTCACATAAACTCTTATTCTGCAGAGTTGGACAAATCATTTTACCCTGAAGGTGTAAAGAAGTTAAGGATATTGCTGGCCCAAGTGTATGGAGTAAAAAATGTTCTTTCTTGGGCAGAGAAGTTTCTGAACAACTTTCATGCCTCATATTATGCCTTCCAGAGCTCTTGAAATCTAAGTACTGCAAATGGTTGGTCTCAAGGGGTGACTCAGGTTGAAGCACAAGTGCAATGCATTTAGCAATATCAGGAACAATACACTCATCCTCATGCAGATGTAGTGAAATTTCCTGGTTTTTGGTAGACTTAGATTATTTCAGTTTTGTTTTGTTTTTTTATCTTTGACTTCCTTTCCTATAATTTGAGAAGATTATTGTTTCACGTATGGAAAAGCCGATTTGAAGTAGGAGTTGTATTGTATTTCAACTGTTGGGAAGCCGAACTTGAAGTTTGTTTGCAACCGCACGTATGGTACCCAGTTTCCGGTAGCCTTTGCCCCAAGTTTAAAAAAAAATATTAACTTTGTAATTTGACTGTTTCTTTAAATATTATATATTTATGTTTGCCTCGGCTGCATCAGTATTATTGTTAGAGACATGGATGTCTAGGCAGGGCGTGATGCGACTTAAGAATGTAGGCTTACACAGATTATAATTTTACTTCACTCCTTTTATTAATGCTTGATACGATTTAAATAACACTTAACTGATATAGAGAGCTGAGAGATTCTTTTATATTAATTAATTACACTTTTTAACACGTAAACTTATTTTTCGTCTCACATGAATACGTATTAAATCTCTTGAGGACGTGTCTTGCATCCGGTTAGGAACACTGTTTGCAGGCAACTGAACTGATTTCAACTGCCCTAAACTTGTAAATTTCTGTATTTCAAGTTTCTGATTGGCTAATCCTACTCCATTAGAATACCTTCATTTAACTAAAGCTTTTTCTGGTTGTTGATTGGCTATTTTTAAACTGTCTCAAAATTTACATTATTGTTGCTCCAATAATGACTAGTAGCATTTAAACTTTTAAATTCATTATTGCCTCAAGGTTACCTCATTGTTAGCAACTTTTAACCTATTATTCTCACAGCTCCTACATTATTAAATTACGTAATATATTCACATAACATTATTATACATGGATACAATAATACAAACATATACAATGACTGTTACATACATTTTTTATATATTGCTACATACATATATTGCTTTAAGGTGGGCTTTTATTGACTTTGTATACTATATAATTAGACTGAAATCATATTACTGTTAAAAATACTGCCTCAATTTTCACTGTATTCCATAATTACCTGCATAGGTCTATCATAGGAGAAATGGTTTTTATTTCAGAGCTACATTATGAAAAGAATCCAAACTCTGTGTGTGGCGATGATGTTAATGTGTCTCATATCTGCCAAGAAGTTTATATAATTCAATGATTCTAGTATATGGTAGTCACGTGAATGCATTTTTATTTCTCTTCTGCTATCCCCTAGCAATTACACTTAAGGATTATTTTTTTACGTCCAACTATGAATGTTGCACGTAAGGTAGAGAATGGATTTGAATTTCTCTATTAGTGCAACTATCTATCCACTGCAGCTTTGGGATGACCACTAGAAGTAGTTTAGAATGTTAACTTTCCATTTTTAATAACTGATTTGTTTTCAATTTCTTTGATTTTCTTTTGTAGCAACTTTGATAAATGCCGAGGGGTATTTGTGTGTTATGTTAAAAATTTTAGTTGTATAATTTTTCATGCCTGTCTGACAGGCATATTCAATAGATGCAGCACTAATAGAATGTGACAATGTCTTGCAGACAGCACCTTTTCTATACCATTCCTTTCTGCACCATTATGAAGTGTACATTTTTTGTTATTTACATTTACTGCCATGTAAGTAAATTAGGACTATCATACTGACCATTGCCTGCTAATCATACCCTGTTTTCAGGAGCATTTGCAGATATTCTATATAATATATATTTCTCAGATCTCCAGGTTTATGACCATTTATACCTTGAATATCCCTTGTTTTGCAGCAGCTCTTAGAGTTGGTCTCACTACAGCTTTCCACGTTTGAGAAAAAATGAAAATAAGTGAGTAAATAGTTCCATAGAACAATTAAAATACTCTTCAAGTTGAGTCTACATATAAGTGCAATAAAATACTCTTTTTATTTCTCCTCCAACTAATAATTCTGTTTCATCAGAATCATTGGATGAATCTAAAGAAGAAACTTTCATCTTTTTCTGTATGTCCTCCTTTGACGCACAAACTTGCTTATCTACCTTGAGCCTCCAGTATAGTTTCATCTATTAGTTCCTTTCTGGCAGATGTACCACTGCTTCATTGACTGTTGAAAATCTGGAGTTTCTTTCATATATACAGTACAGCAGTACGTTTAAAAATACATTTTTTCTTATTTATGTAAAATGCGTATTTCTATATCAAGAAAAATGTACCTGACAATAATTCATGGTCATCATGGCAACTGATTCAGTATGGCTTTATATAGACATATTGGACCATATTTTATAAGTTCCACATTTAATATGCCTGTTCTTATTCTTAAAGCCTTCCAATGATTGTTTTCTGTTACTGGATCAATATTGGGATCATATTCATTAAAGAGAAAGGTTCCTGATTTTGCCTTGTCCATAAGTCTTTACAGAACATTTCCCATTCTTTTATTTCTATAGTATTAATTTGACCTTGATCCTTTTCTTCCTTATTTAGATATGTTACAGTTTATCTTGTCTTCCATGCACATCATCTTCTAAAAATGATACATATTTATCCAATTTTGCCTAATTATTTTTGTTTCTTTTTTTAGCTAATGAAGTCTATTGTACTCAATTCTGTTATCTACTATTTAGTGTTCAGGAAGCATAAATATGCCTTCTTTTTATTCTTCAAGAGTTTCTTTAACTCATCATTCCAACTATTAAGGCCCTTTTTCCAATAATTAATTTTCCATTTGCCCAAGCTGCTGTTGCTGCAGCTGCTTTAATAATGATTTTTTATGTAATTTCATTTCACATTGATGCTACAATTTGGTGAGATTATACTCGTATATTGTTTATACTTTTTTGATATAGATTATTTTGTTTTCTTCTCTCAACAAATGCACTTTGAATCTTTCACCCTCAGTTTTTGCTTTCTTTGATAATATTTTCCATCTTTTATACTTCAAAAAGTGATCTGAACCTGCATCACTGCCCCTAAAAATCCCAAGATCTTGTGATATTCTAGCCGCTTTTGTATTGCATATTATGAAATAAATTATTGGATGATATGAATATAAGTTTGGAGTATAAACTTAATTGAGAGTACAAACTTAACTGGAGTATATACTCGAGAGGGAATATAAACTCAGAACATTATATGAATAAAAGAGAGTATGTACTTTTGGTGGTGAGTTTATACTTCTCTTAGGTTGAGCTTGGTTAGTGGCAGACACAACCTCACGTTGTTCACGAGTGTAAGAAAAATATATTCAGTGTTGCAATGGAAATGACTGTGATAAAAGAGTTTGTACAGATTTGAAAGAGAGAATGTTAGGTGGTTGACAGAACATTTTTTGGGTGAAAGCTGGAATAAGTGCATGATTCTCAAATTTGGAGGAATTGAAATGCATATAAAGTGACTAAAGAGAATCAAACATGTGCTTTTCTTCTAGATGATCAAGGTGATTAGCTCTATCGCTAATGACATCTTTTAGAAATCCTACTATTCCACAGCAACACTGCAAACAATGTCATGTTTTCAAGTTGTTAATTTTTGTGATTATCTGATTTTCTGCCATATCTTTTCCATACTGCATCATCAATTGATGTAGAATTTTTCTAAGTGCAGTTTTCTTTTCCTCCCTTGTGGCTGGGGTTTGTATTTGGAAAATACCACAGGATATTTTTTTAAGCATGCTCATGAAAACTTCATCTGTTAAATTAAGTTCACTGATGTCCTTAATACTCAATGTATCTGACATGTTAACACTACTGTTCATTTACACATATATCTAATGCAACTGTGGTAAATTAGTATTGCAACCAGAATAAAGATGCAGCAATAACAAGGATGTGCAACAATGTATTTTCTAGTCAACAATGTGAGTTCTACCTATGTTAATCAATTTATTAAGAAGTATAACCTCGAGCATGAATTTATACTCAGTTAACTTTTATTCATACGTTTCCGAGTTTAAGCTTAAATAATATGCTTAGAGTCATAGCTTATACTCCCTAGTATGAACTAATTTTTATTCATACCACCCATTGACTGTGATTTTCTTTCACTCCAAGTACATTTATGTATTTCTTTATGTTAGTAGATGTATTATAAGAAGCAAATCTATTAAAAGGTTACCATTTGATTTTTATCTCTCTATTTGTTCTCATTACATTCTAAATCATGTATTGCCTACTCTTCTATTAACCCTTTTGCTGCTAATAATGTGTATGTCAATTAGTGATTTTAAGTCACCCTGTGCTATAACGGTATGCACGTTATGCATGTTGCTGTAAGAATCGAAAGTAAAACTCCTAGGCAAAGATTTCTGAAGGAGGTTTTAACACTTTGTTAGCTATTGGGGTGAGAATGAAATGTTTCAACATTATAGCCATCTTGTACTGCTCTCTTGAAAAGAATATTACAAAGTCTGCATGATGCAACTGTAGTTGTGCCATGCGTGATGCAAGCTTCGTAATACGTGTCATGGGGAATTATGGGATTTCAAGGGTGCATAAAATGGCTTCCTCAAGCAGAGCGGGATGTGCTTTGGATGATGATGAAATATTAGAGACCTTTAATGCACTACCATCAGATTTTTTGGATTTGGGTGACAGAAAATGAACAGGATTATGTGAAGCAGCTTGTGAAAGTGATCTCATTTGGCAAGGCATACCGCAAACAAAGAGACGATGCACTGACCCTTTGTTCCAGTGGGCGTGGTGAACTTCAGCCCATATTTGCACCAATTCAGGGTATTTTGGCAAACTTAAATGATTGCACTCTATTGGATGTTTTTCAATCATTTTTTCCATTTAACATCATGCAGCATATAGTAGATGAAACCAATAAATATACATATTCTTGTCAGAAACTACAACATCCCAAAGGAATTGTATATATATTTTTGGAATCACTATGCTCATGACCAGTGGCCGTGGTGAACTTCAGCCCATATTTGCACCAATTCAGGGTATTTTGGCAAACTTAAATGATTGCACCCTATTGGATGTTTTTCAATTATTTTTTCCATTTAACATCATGCACCATATAGTAGATGAAACCAATAAATATACATATTCTTGTCAGAAACTACAACATCCCAAAGGAATTGTATATATTTTTTTGGAATCACTATGCTCATGACCAGAGTAAAAAAGAATGCACTAAATGAGTACTGGTCCAAAGATACTCTTATTTCCACATAACAATTCTCTGTCTATATTTCCAGGGATAGACACCTTTTCCTTTTGAGGCTATTACATTTCAATGACAATGAGACACAAGTACAGGGGGAAAGGCTGCATAAATTGAAACTGATAATTGACCATCTAAGGAAAACCTTCAGAGAAGTATTTTATCATTTTCAAGACCACTGTATAGATGAAAGTCTTATGCTTTTCAAGGGCCTACTGCAGTTTTTACAATATATCCCATCCAAGAGACACAGCTTTGGTGTATAGGTGTTTTTTCACTCCCTCACTTGGTCCCTTCTCTAAAAATGCTTTTTTTGGATTCGTCAAAGCATGTATTCAAATTTTTGGGTGAAATGCAATACCTTCTCTACCTGCTATGTACATGGTAGAGAAAGTAAAAAGAGAGAAATAGACTCTAAACACACACAAAACATTTTAGTACTTAGATGGAGGGACAGATGAGAGGTCTGTATGTTGACAACCCTCCACACAGATGCAATAAAAGAATCAGGGAAAATTGATAGAACACAAACACAGATAATGAAGCCCAACTGTGTCACGGGTTATAACAAAAATATGAGGAGTTGGGATTAGTTACATTAACATCACTTAAGTTTGCTCACTTAACATGTTTTGAGAAACAGCTTGTTCCCATTCTCAGAAGGTGTGTGACTGGTCTGTGTTGATTGTCTATTGTGGTGGTGACATGTACTTCCAGAAGAGATTGGGTGGTGGCAAATCAAAATTCATTAGCTGTGGGCTGTTTTCAAAATGAAACACAGACAAGCGGACACCTTCTGAGGATGGAACAAACTGTTTCCCGAAACATGTTAAGAGAGTAAACTTAAGTGATGTTAGTGTAACTAATTCCAACTCACCTTAAGTAAACTGTTTCTAGCTTCTTTTTCATATATTAAAAAATTATGGGTGCTATAGATATGCCAGACATGATTAACTGCCTCGAATGTGTCAGAAAGGCTTTGAAATGATATAGCAAGTATCTCTTTCATTCTTAGATATGACTCTGCTACATTCTCAATATACAAAATGAAAAGTGGTACGAATATTACTCTAGCTGATTTTCAGCTCTCCCTTATTCGAGAAATCTTTGAGCAGTACTGCACTCTCAAAGCAACCAAAGTAGGACAACCAACATCTGATGACCAGCCCCTTAGATTTATTGAAAAAATACTTCCCTTCACCTGTTTCATCAACTGCAAAAGAAGCAGCAGCAAAGCCTGCTAGGATGTATTTTGTCTGTACAATGGAAATTTTGGACCCCAAAAAATGCAAGGTACCAGGTTTGTGTGTGCTAAATGTAACGTAAGCTTGTGTGTATATCTCTGCTTTGAAAAATATCACTCCACCAATAAAAAAAAAAAAATAAAAAAAAAATGGAGGATGTGGTTTCATATGTGTATGTAATATTTATAGTGAAACAGAACTGGTTCCCAATAAAATAAATTTTAGTCACCCGTCTTGTAAATAGAAAGAAAAATACAAATATATTTTGTTCAATACATCATCCTAAAGTTGCTAATATTTTTAAAACATTAACAACGTGCATTAATGGCCACTGGACAAATCTTGGTCATGTGTGTTGCAGGCAGTATTTTTCATGATTTTTTTTAAATTTAAAAATCTTAACATGTGGTCATCATAATTATCTACAAAAATTTCAGGGTGTGTTCTAGAACAATACTTTAATCTTAGCATTGTAATATACATATAAGAGAATTTAATATTGCAGGAATAACTTAGCATGGAGGGGTTAGCAAGTTGAAAACAATCTAGCAGTGAAAGGGTTAAAATCGTTTTGTTACCACAGCAGTAGCTATGAATTCTATTCTTCCATTTATTATGAACATATAAAACCACCCTCCCTGATGCTCCCTCATGTTGTTCCAAAATAAATTGAGTTTTATTTATGGACGCTCTTAACTGCTATGGTTCCTAACATTCAATTCTATATTGGGCGTGAAATACCGGGAAGTTTGCTCAAGTGCCTCTTTATCAGGCTTGAGGTTCTTTTACATGCCGTAAATCTATGACATGGGACCACCAGCTTTACTTCCCTTCCAAAGGAAGTGATGCTAAGGATTTTTATGCCCAAAAATATCCATTGCCCTCTGCTGAGTTTGAACCCATGAACTCGTGTACTAGAGCTAGCATGGTACCCCTGGACCACGGAGGATGATGATATCTTGTTCCACATTGCTGTAATACATAATATAATCCAGTCAGCTGTTTTGAACCCTGAAGTTTTCTCTTAGTCTCTGATATTGCTGTTATATCCGTTTTCTTTCTTTTAATTCTTTTTCTGATATGTTTTCTTTGTGGTATAACCCTCTTTTGTTCCACAGAGCCAAATTAAATCTTTCTGGATTCCCTACCAATTCATCCTGTTCCTTTGCTGCGACCATTCAATAATTGGAAAGGTAAAATCAGGCAACTGAAAAATTCAATGCCATAGCCAGGATTTGAACCACAGATCTCCCGGTCTCCTTCTGGTTGCTCTAACCACTGAGCTACCATGGCAACATGCCGGCACGACACTAAATTCTCCAGCTGATTCGCGTTTTTCCTGGTAAACCACAAGGAGATCTCAAATTGTATTGAGATGACATACTCCAATGGCGACTTACAATATTGTAAGTACTTTAAGTCCCAGACTTCATACTTTCAACCACTATTAGGTCAATTAATGAAATTAATTGTTCTTCCACACAAGCCATGTGTTGGACAGGTAGAATCAGGCAACTGAAAAATTCAATGCCATAGCCGGGATTTGAACCACAGATCTCCCGGTCTACGTCCTGTTGCTCTAACCACTGAGCTACCATGGCAACATGTCGGCATGACACTAAATTCAGGTGTCATCAAAAGAGTGGGGCATTTCAAGGCTAGCATACAGTGATCTTTTAAAAGATTTGACAATAGCTTCAGGCTCCAAACTGAGTTTTATTTATGGACGCTCTTTAACTGCTGTGGTCCTTAGCTTCCCATTCTATATTGGGCATGAAAGACCGGAAATTTTGTTCAGAGGCCTCTTTATCAGGCTTGAAGTTCTTTTACGTGCTGTAAATCTATGATACAGGACCACCGGCTTTACTTCACTTCTGAAGGAAGCCATGCTAAGGATTTTTACGGCCAAAAAAATCTATCGCCCTTCGCCAGGTTTGAACCCGCGACCTTGGGAACTAGAGGCTAGCATGGTAACCATTACACCATGGAGGATGACCTTCAGGCTCCTGTATCTCTCTTATACCTATAATGAAATGTGCAACAAAATGATTTCTGCACACATTTATCTCCATTATCATGAAGTAGATAGAAAAATAAGCTTTTGTAAGATTAGTAAGTATAAAAGATATAAAAATAAATTATAATGGGTAGAGAAAGTCATGTGAGTAGCATATCAGATTTTTGTTAAATCATTGTTTTTGTTAATAGTGAAAAATTCTTAATTCAAATTTAAATTTGTCTAAACTAAAATATGAGCTGAATCTTTCCTGATAGCATGACAACTGTAGATTTTTTCAGGTTTCCAGCCAGCCATATGGTTGGTTTGAAACAGAGTTTCAAAGGTGTTCATCACCTTTGTCTTCAGGATGAACTGATCATATTTATCCTGAAGAAGAAAATGAAGAACTTTGAAATGATGGTTTCAAACGAAGCATATACCTGGCTGGAACCTGAGAAAATCTACAGGTGTCTAAACTACTCTGATTATTCAACTGTATTGTATTACACACTATTTTGCTTTTTTCAACTTTGACATGATTCAATTATGAAATGAAAATGAATTTTGAAGTGATAAAAACTGATGTGTCAACCTTAAAATTGAGTTTTTTATTTATGAACGCTCTTCAACTATTGTGGTTCTTAGCATTCTATTCTATACTGGGCATGAAAGACCGGAAATTTTGCTCAGAAGCTTCTTTATCAGGCTTGAGGTTCTTTTACATTCTGTAAATCTATGAAATGGGACTACTGGCTTTATCTCCCTTCCGAAAGAAACCATGGTAAGAATTTTTATGCCCGAAGAAATTCACTGACCTCCGCAGGGTTTGAGGTTGTGATCTTGGAAATAGAGGCTAGCATAGAACCCCTAGACCATGGATGACATCAACCTTGAGTGATGTTAGCTACCTTGGTAGGTTATTTATATATATATTTATATTTTAATTTTACAAGTATATAATCTGTATGCATTAATGACAATTAAATTTCACTTCTATTTTTTAAGATAATTAAAAAGAAACATGTTTATCGATCACTTTCTCAGCAACAAAGAACCAAGGAAATGAGAATGGGATTGATGAACCACAAAACTGGTTTCATTTTAATCATCTTGAAAGAAATAAATAAAGCTTAATAAAATTGACACTAGTGCATAAGGATTATATGCTTGTATAATTGAATGTTATTTGATTAGCTATTTACACTTAATTATATTTTACTTAAGGTGTATTATGTCACCATCCAATTACATTAGTACCATGGGCCAAATTCACAGTTGTTGCTTATATGAAAAGGAGATGCTTAAGCAATAAATATCTTCTTTTGATAAGGAAATGCTCACTACCATTTGGTATTCATATATGGTACTCATATGATCAAAGCTAAGTGCTTTCTTATTCCCGAAGTACATGTGGCAACATGGTTCAGCTGTTTCACAGCCATTCGGATGCATGAAGGAATGTGTAAAAGAGCATGCAGGTGATCACATAGCCTCCACCATTTCCATATTTGTTGTTTTGTTTACAACAGCTGCTGAGCATGTGATAAAAGTTTGCAAGTTTTGAGTAGTTCATTTATTAATAAGTCTAATTTAGTTTAAAATCAAGCAGATTGTAAACTTAGACTTACAGTTTGTAGTTATACAGTTATAATAGTTGGGTTGAAAACATGTCAAAAGCATAACATTTCAGCAGAAAGGAAAGAAACCAACTGAGGGAGTTGGTACTGAGATACAGACATCATAGAATGCAGACAAGATGCTGTGTCTTCACAGAGGAAAGGGGGACATGGCAGAAGATTGTTGAGGAATTTAATGCTACATCTGAGAATATTCCCATAGCTACTGAACTACTTTTATCATCATTTATGATGCTGCAGAATGTTAAGGTTAGGTTAGGTTATCCTCTTTGAGTACTTCATATGTGTATCACACATTTGTGTGTGTAATATCCATTAAATTTATTCTTTATTAGCTTACAAGCTAATTCTTGCTCTTATGCGTTTTATGGCTTATTTGTTTTCTATAGGGGAAGGCTGTTGCTGACAGACAAAATAGTATTCATCAATAGGAATTCTTAATTTGTTTTGGTTACAAACTATGTAGAAGACAGTAGCTTATGATAAATGTTGTGTTCAAGACTACTGCAATGCAAAAGCAGTTATGTGAATGATCAAGTTTCATCTAAAGCAGACATCTGTGCAACATTCTCACTTTATAGCAAGGCTGCTGGAAAAGGAATTAAATTGAGGGCAAGCATAAAAGGGAGCTGTAACAATAAAGTAAACAGCAAAATGAAATTGAGGCTTTTATATTTTTTATTAATGCAATCTGCATAACAACATTGCTGCTTGTAGGTTAGTTCACACTCTAAGAACTAATAGTATTCTCACTATAAAACTGCACAGTTCTAAGGTGAAATAAGGCTTTACTATTTTAGATTGAAATATGTAGTGAAATATGGAATAACAATAGTACATGCATGGTCAAATTTGAAGTTTCACAAGCTTCCATGCATTAAAACCTAACCTCTCAGAGCCACAAGCAACTGCAAGTGCGCATCCAGTACTGTGCACTTAGTGAAGTGAAATCACCATTTAAACTGATGATTACTCATTTCTAGGGGATTAGAAACTTCCTTAGTGTACCTTTCGGTACCCAGAGAACATTTGAGGGTAGAATTCCACATATTCTGCAATATCATCTGCCATGTTGATATGACAAGCTGTTTACAATAAAAGTCATTGCTTAAGCCCGCAGCTATGTAGTCTTAAGTAGAGGCATTTAAAATGAAAAGAGTTGACTATGAAATGAAAATCCATAAAAAAAATCTGATGTTACACTCACATGACTTTCTCTACTCTTGTACAATCTATTTTTACAAACGCTTATTCTCCATATGCTTCATGTTAATCGAGATATCGAGATGGCGATCTTATTGGTAATTTTCTTGTAGATGCAAGGGGAATATGGTAGCTTTTAAGCAATAGTCAAATATTTTATCGCCGGTTGCTATGTGGAGCATTCCATTCTCTTTGCATGTCTAGGACACAAAAAAATGAATAACGAATTTGAGAAAAAGTATAAGTATTGGAAAATTTAAGGAAATAACAAGCAATATTTCGAAAACGGTTCACTCAACAAAAGAAATGTATATGATATAAGTTGTGTATTTTAACGCGATCTACATTTTTTGTGCAGTAAAATTTTGTCTATCTCTTATGGTTTACCAGTTATGCAAAAGGCGTTCACAATGAAGAATACTTTTGGAGACATTCCCAGAAATTTCGAGATATACATTTCATTTCTCATGAGATTATCTTAAACATATGATATTTTCATCAAAATCGTCAGAGCCATTTTTGAAAAAATTAAAATTTTCGAAAAATGTTCCATGTAAAGGGTAGTCTGGGGTGGGGGGATTTTCTTGAAAATCTTCGTGTCGCATCTCTGGAAGATACTGAACGTAAATACCAAGTTTGGTGTTTATCCGACTGTTAGTTTTTGAGTTATGCTGTTCACAGACACACACACACAGACACACACACGGATATGTTTCCAAAAATGCTTTTTTTGGATTTAGGAGGTCTCAAAACATGTATTTCCGGTGAAATCTCGGTATCGAATTTTTGGGTGGAATGCAATACTTCTCCTACTTACTATACGTAGTAGAGAAAGTAAAAATGCTTAAGAATATGCTCAAAATAAGCAGTGACCCGTGATGGCTGCTGCAGAGGAACATGTGAACACCGTAACTTTCGACACCTTGTGGATTTTTTCTTTTGAATGCTGTTTAATGTAATGTATATGCAGTACTTTAAAATTTACGGCATTTAAATGTACCATGCTACTCCTCTAAACTCGAGACATGGCAACACAGTGGCTAGCACATCCTGATTTGTGCACATTTTAAGGAGATTTGTGCACATTTTAAGGAGCTTCTGCACATGCACAACTAGTATGACACAATTGGCTAATGATGTCAAATACATACGGATTGTGCACTAGCATGCTAAGCTTTTCCTTCACTCTGCCTTCATACAATTTTAAATCAATGCCACTATATGGAGCACACTATGGCAGAAGCTAGAGTAACTAGCAGAAGTAGGAAATGTGCACAAGCGCAAAAACTCTTCTCCTGGTTTCTCCATATCATCCATAATCTCAATTACAATTTGATTTACCCATTACTTTGTTCTTGCTCCAAGATGGTGTACTTAAATATGCACACAACAACAAACATAAGAAAAACTTTCTTTCACCAGACAAGTTATGCATTACTATTATTATTATTATCAGGGTTAGAATTTTTAGGTACAAATTTCAGATGAAAAAAGGAAGGGAAAAGGTGCTCAAATAAGGCGAAAAAAAGGTGCTGGTTTATTTAAGGGGATGCACAACAAAAAATTACTATTTTCTAAACTATCCATTAAACTGGACTGAAATTTTAACCACATGTCAGTCTTCTTTAGATATAATTGTTTTGTGAATTTCAATCCAAAATCTAAATTAGTTTTCAAGTTATTAATTTTCAAAATATAAAATTATGGGTATATGCAAAATGCAACACATGAATGCATTTTTCCAACAAAAAAAAAATCTTATGTTGTTTCCATGTCAAGCAACTACAAATCTGTCATATAATTTTTTTTCTACCATTCTTAGTTTAAGAGAAAAAAAAGTTTCGCAGTTTTGTATTTGCACTTATTTTTTGGTTTTTTTTTGTATACACTGTTATCTTCAAAACTTAGTAGCACAAAAACTATTCATCAACAGAAAAATTATATGACAGTTTTATTTATTTGGGTTTTTGAAATAAACATAAAAAATGTCAACATGAATGGATGAAAACTACATCGTGTGGAACATTTTGAATATGCAGAAATGCTGAAAATAAGAAAACGCCTTAAAATCAAGTTTTAAAAATATAAACATCTAGCAACCAAATACGCAAGGGTATTTAAAAAGTCTCGTAATGATCCTGAAGTTTTTTTTTTTTTTAAATGGACGCTCTTTAACTGCTGTGGTTCTTAGCGTCCCATTCTATATTGGGCGTGAAAGACCGGTAATTTTGCTCAGAGGCCTCTAGATCCTGAAGCGTTCACTAGGTCAAAAATGAAAGTGGATTCTAAAACTACAAGCAATGGAGAATTTTTTGGGAACTTAACTTTTTTTTTTTTTTTTTTTTTTTTTTTAGATTTTTTGAGACTTTGGGTTAATTTCAGTTGTGCATTCCCTTAGCTAATTCAACGATTTCTCTTTCCTATATTCTAATTTATTGAACTACAAAGAAGTACATCAAATTATCATTCATCAAAAGAAGGAAAAAACATGAAGCTGTTGTACTTCAAGACATTAAGCATCTCCACATTTTTAAAAGCAAGTCTGTTTCTATTAGGAGACAGAATGTCTTTGTAGATGCTAAAGCTTCTTTCAACATCCACAGAAACCAGTGGGGCAAAACCTTGTATTCACTTGGAATGGCAACTCTACAGATGGGGCGAATTCCTCAATGTCTGGATTCTTCTGAAGATTACATTCAAGTTTGTCTTTGGCAAAGCCATCTAACTGCTCCCTCACGGAAGTAAAAATATCTCATTGTTTTTCCTTTTCCAGACCTTGTTCTTCCAATCGTTTAATAGCTGCAGGCAGGTACTTGTAACTATGGACACAATATAGTTCTGTCTGCAAATTATGTATTTTCTCCGGTAACAGAAGTTGCTGTGCCTTGGAAATTGCACCTGAATCGGATGGATCCAAAAAAAGCAAAAACTCTTTAATTTTGTCAAAATTCTCACACAACATAGCAGCACACTCAATCCAAGATCCCCAGCAAGTAATGACCTGGAAATTTGGAAGGGGCAGGCCAGTGATTTCGCTGTAGTAAACAACACAGCTCGGAGCTTTCAGTAGAATGTTCTTTAGGGCAGAGATGAATTGATTTGCGATGTCATATTCGTTCCTTATGGATTCACAAACCCTGTGAAGGGCATGAGCCAAGCATGTCACATGCTTCAAGTTAGGAAATAAAGGTTTCAATTGGTTAACAGCTGAAACCATGTATGGAGTCTGGTCCGTAATCACAAGAAGTAGTTTTTCAAACTCGATACCAGTAGGCAAGAGTTTTTGGCAGAAGTCCATAATGGATTACATTACTGTACTGGCATTGGCTTTCTGCAGCTCATACATTTTTAACAACATGGGCTTAACTTTCTCCTCTGCTAAGGGAGAAACTAAAATGTTCAAAACATATTGTTCCATTGAGTCTATGGTTTCATCCACAATGATTCCCACATCGCAATCAGACATAGGTAGGCTCTATGTAGTTTTTTCTTAAAGTACTCTCATCAGGCATTGACATCTTTGTGTATTTTTCAAGACATCCCTTGAAGACTGGATAGTTCACCTTATTGAGTGGAATTCCTGCTTGTGTAAGAGCTGCACACAAATCAATGTTCAATTCCTTCAAATTTTGGCTTTTTGAAGAACTCTGTTGAAATGCATTTCGTAATAGAGCTTGCTGTGGTTTGTTTGTTTGTTTGTTTGTTTGTTTGAAGAGTCTTGTTCATTTGATGCTTAGAGCTGGAAATGTGTTGTTTGATACGATCTTGCTGGTGTTTCTCATCTAACAAAATTCCTGAATCACAAATAGTACATCACATAACAGTTCCATCAGTGTCTATGAAATCTTGTTTGAATTCCTCAGCCAGAACAATAAATTGCGCACTGGACACCTTTGGCATGGTAAAATCTAGTACTACTACGCTCGTTTGGTAATGTAACATAGAGCTAATACTAGTTCACTTGCTACCACAGTGCAACTGTCACACAACTCACTCTTGCGCCTATTCGCTGTCCACATTCTCAACACCGCAACAATTAACAGAATGTTCTCATTCATGTGGGAACTATAGTCTCATGATTTCTAGTAGTTTCGAGCAGAAACCTGTCTTAATAATTCTCGGAACTGCGCGGGTGAGGTTACTGCCATCTCTGCGTGCCCAGCCTTCGCCACCACGCAAACAGATGATGCCTCTCACAGTAACAAACTCACATTCATGAACAGCAGGCTACTGATTCTGGTGGAATAGAATCACTCATTGTCAATTGCATTATTGTGGGCTACTTTATAGCGGTAAAGCGAGAGAAAGAGGTTTTTGTCGAACACGCAATTATTTTCCATTGTTGCGGGTGTGCTTTCAATTCCCGCACAGCGTTTACGAAGGAGATAGGTTTACAATTTGCACGTACACAACAAGCTGAGGAGATGTTAATTGAAAGTTAAAGAATAAATTGGAATGAAACTTAAAAGAAAAAAGGTGGGGGAAAGGGGATTATGGGCATGGTTGGGGGAAAATTGGATAAAGGTGCCAAAAAGGGAAAAAGGTGCAAGAAAAAATGCCTCTTCGCAACTAGAAACAAAATTTCACACTTTGATATTTTCCACACAGCTTTAACTTACCCTAAGAAAAAAGGTGCGCACTTAAAAATTCTAACCATTATTATTATTATTATTATTATTATTATTATTATTATTATGATGATGATGATGAGTGATTGCAGTTGTATCCATTTGTTCATAATCATAACCAGAGACCAGAACTTTGACGGAATATCTTTTTAAACGTGTTAAATCTATCTTCAATTTGAAAGTGAATCTGTACAATTTATGTCTTTGTGATTGAAATGCCGCAATTTTATGTTGCCTTTTCCCCCCTTTTTTGTATAAATGCTTAATTGCCAAAATAAATGCCTTTTTGATTATTTATTTCTGTAACCGCTACAATGAATGTGACTGCACCAAAACTATGATATTTATTGCCTTCCAGTCAGTTTATATTCTCTTTACAAGTAACAATGTCGCCGTAAAAAGAAATAAGAGTAAGTAAGCCTTTTAATTATCGCTTGGTTTACTTGGCTTCCTATTGGATCATACCTATTCCAAAAGCAGCAATGAGTGTCGGAGCTAAAACGTGGCTTCATTATTGTTCTAAATTTCCCTTTCTTTCAGTTTTCATTGCAACATTGTTGTGCAAGGTAGCTACTAACTTGTTGAAGTTTGGTGTTCCTTTATGCAGTAAACTGCATAGTTACATTATTACGTTTGATCCGACTTATTTTCTACTGATGGTAAAATACTTGTGTGCAAAATCCGTGAGCAGTCAGTGAACTACGAAAAAAAATATTTCATTTCTGAACATATCAGAACAAACAAACACAAAAATGCACTTTCCATCCAAGGCTACTTGGAAGAAAATTTCTTTGCTTCCAATGGCAATTGCAACGAGTCAAAAATTGCAATTTGTATTCAACTTATATTAAATGTTTGTTGATGCCGGAATCCCTTTATGTAAACTAAAGATTCGAGAGGGTTTTTGGAGAATTATGAGGATGATTCTGTGCCCAGTGAGTCAAGTTTGTGAAGATGTTACTTAAGTGAATTTACAATGATGTAATGAAAATTATTAAAGATGAAGTAAACAATAAAAAGATCTGGATTTCAATCGAGTGAACTATCCTACGGGTGTTTTAGTGCTAATGTCATGGTTTGGACCTTAGATCCTTCAAAACGTGAATCAATAAAAAGCATTCCTGCTTACAACAGTGTGTCTGGAAAAAGTTAACAATTCAATTATCACACAGTTATTTACCAATTCATTACAGTTATGTGGCTTGAAGAAATTCAATATCACAATGTATTATTTTTCATCTCAATCGCTGCACCATACATGAAAAAAGCTGGGACAATTTTAAAAGTGCTATTTCCAAACATTCTTCATGTGACCTGTGCAGCACATGTTTCTGGATGTCGATAAATTGATTTTCAGTATTAAGATCATTATGAAAGCCCTGGCAAGGTTTCAGACATTTAAAGACATTGCACCACATATACTCCTGCCCCTGAACCTATCATAACAAGATGGGGGACATGGGTTTCAGCAGCAGTTTGCTACACTTCAATTTTCCTGAGTATAACTAAGGTGGTCGACCCTCTGGAGGATGAAGCCTCTTCAATTATAGCAGCAAAGAAACTTCTCGGATTTCATAAGTGAGAAACGACTTAACTTTTATTGCGGCTGAGTTCAATTTCCTGCCACAAGTGATCTGCCAGCTTCATGAAAGAGGGCAGCCCTTGATGAAGTCAGGGAAAATTGTGGATGATGCAGTGCAAAGATTGGAGAAATGGGGTTCATTAGTTAAGGAAAAGTGTAAAATGGTGTTTTCAAAAAATCCTGATCTTGACAAACTTTAAAACATTCTACAAGGTGATAATTCTATTGCAGTAGAAATGGATCCTATAATAGTTCAACATTTTAGATTTGCTCCAATTACCTCTATAGATGTTGAGAGGTCATTTTCTCAGATGAAAAATGTATTATCTCTGACTGAAGACTCAATATGACTGCAGAAAATTTAAAAAAAAAAGCATTTGGTTGTCATGTGCAACCAATAAGCCGATAAGACATTGTAATGCATAAGCCTTCAAGAAATATTTTCATTTTTCTGTCTAGTACAATTAGTATTTTGTTTAGAACTTTAAACTTACTTTAACAATAAGTTAGAAGAACTATTGCATTACACCCCAATATTTGACAGATTTCATGATGCTTTACGGTTCCCTGCATGCTACCCCCTCCCCCCCCAAAAAGAAAGAAAAACAAAAAAGCATTATAAGGGAAAGGTTTTTATGCTTCTGTGACAGCATAATCCGAAAATGAATAATCAATTAAATTCAAATTCTGTATTGTGTTTAAAAACTGAAATGTTAAAATCTTGAAAATTAAAGCTCATTGAACAGAAATTGATTCTAGATTCACTTACCAAAATTAGTACTACAGACTACCCTTGTAAGCAGATAATTTTGCATGTAAAGACAGGTGAAAACATTTTAACACCATTTTTGTCTTTGAGAGTTTTAAAATCTCATGAGTCAAATATGGAGCTATTACAGCAAGATATACTGTAGAACATCATAAAATCTATCCAGATTGCTTCATTCTCTTCACTTGATTTTATTAACTATGCCTTAGAAAATTTAAAAATTTTGACTGAATCAATGACCTCTCCAATCTCAGTGTGTAAGATGAAGGAGATGGAGACAAGAATACACATAGTAACTAAAATGGCACTTACTGCAATTGTTTTCTCCTTAATACCACCTACAGGAAGAATTTTTCCAAGGAGTGATATCTCTCCAGTCATTGCCAAATCTTTACGAACAGGTGCACGTTTTGCCAGTGATAACAGAGCTGTGACAATTGTGCAACCTGCACTTGGGCCATCTTTTGGAGTTGCTCCCTAAAAGCAAATACTTTCATTAGAAATATATTTACATTTATGGACATTGTTTAAAATGTATGATTTTAAAATGTTTATAATTGCATTCAAAAGGCAGAAACAAATGTTAACAAATAAGTATTTCCTAACCTCTGGAACATGTAGATGTATATGATTAACGTTGAGGAAATGGTTTTTTGGTTCCTTTTTTTCTATGAAGTTACGAGCAACTGTTAGTGCAATCTTAGCAGATTCTTTCATTACTTCCCCAAGATGACCTGTAAGCTCTAAAGTGCCTTCACCCTCAGTTTCTGGAGTCCTTCTAGTAGTAGTTTCAATGAAGAGTGTAGACCCTCCTGCAACAGTGATTTTATAATAAAGCATTTAATAATTGTCCATAATTAAGTGCAAACCAAACAGACAACATTCTGAAAATACTCACACTATTCACTTGTATTCTATTTAGACAGTGTTGATCTAACAAACTTCTAGTGCTCCAAGAAATGAATCAGAAAAGCATAGCAATATTGACTGATAGTGCTGGCATGAAACTCATTTAGGAAGTGTGTTTAATGCATTTCTCTGCCCAAATATGTTTTTCTGCAGTAGCAGAAATATTTATTGACATACTTGACTTACTTGTGTATTATTCACACATATTTGCTGTTATCATTATGATTATTATATTTATTTGATTGATTATGCATGTACTCTTTATTAGTGCATATGTATATCCATATTCTAAAATCATTTATTCTATAACAGTAATTTGAAGTATATCATGACCAACTTTAACTTAATTTGTAAATAGAGAAAATAATATAAATTCTTACACATAACAATGGAATAAACAAAGTTGCTACTTCTACAGAGAAAACTAATCAAAACAAATAAGATATTGTCCAGGAGAAATAGAGAATGCCAAGCTACTGCTGATTTTTTTGGGGAGACAAACACCCATAGACAGAAACCCAAAAATACTAAAAAACATCTCGGGAAAAGGAGAACTTACAACTTGGGAGAACATTTTATTTGGAAAAACAGAAACTGCACTTATAATTTTGAAACCCCACCAGGAGACTTACTTCTGAAGAAGTTCTTCCAACCGCCACCAGAAATCAAGCTAACAACCAAGACGAGGGATGCGGGCAGTCGACAGGGAACTGAGGATGGGAGCAATTAGCTCCTGAAACATGTATTCGTTATAATAACAAGTGATGTAGTGTTACAATCGACTCAATAATTACTAATTATAGACACATCACTGTCACAAAGTCCACCAAAGCAATTTTATTGTGAATAAAATTCATGACTTTGTTTGAAATATTTTCCCACACTATTAATTACCAGTGATTCTCAGCTGATTTTAAAGACTTATTTCTTTGCTAATGTTATTATTACATGAACCAAAAGCGATAAGCTATCATTGATTTATGTATTTGTTTGAATTTAATATTTCCCTGGTGTTCCTTCAATCTTGTTTCCAAATTCCTTTTTGTTTTTCCAATATATACCTTTTTTGCAATCTTCACAATTGACACAATATATCAATAATTCATTGCTAAGCGTAGTATTTTTTAACCGATTAAGCAAGATTCCCACACTATTTGTTCTGTATTACAATTTAATATTGTAATCCTTAAACACTGCAAATTCATGTATCATCCAAAAATGTTGAATAAATTCAACAAGATTCATAAGGATTACAATATTAAATTGGCTTCCCAGAACAAATACAGCGAGAGAAACCTGCTTAATCATCTGTTAAAAAATACAACTCCTAGCAATAAATTATCAGGAAAATATAGCGTCAGTTGTGAAGATTGATAAAAAATATATTTTGGAAACAAGATTGAAGGCACAGCTGAGAAATATTAAACAAAAACAGACAAGTCATCCATAATATATCATTTTTGTCATGTAAACTTTAACATCAGCAAAGAAATAAAACTTTTAAAACCAGTCAAGAATCAATGATAACAGATAATGTGGAAAAATATTTATATTATCAAGAATTCGAATGTCGTGAATTTTGAAATACTGTTATCACATGACATTGAATGTCAGGAGACCAAACAACAAGGGAAGGGGGAAGCAGATATCTTACGAGAACCAGTCAACCGATCAAGCTGAAGATGATGTCTCGTTGAAGTCTGTGCTGTTGGTGTTGACAAGTGCAGAAAAAGTATTTTTAATAGTTTGACAAAGTTTTTAACATTTTATTATTATGCTCCACTGTTTTAATTACTTCTTTTTCACTATTAATTTTATATAAATACATATATCTTTATTTCCTCTTTACAACATTAGATAGATAACTTGCTACTGTATATATATATATATATATTACAAAATATAATCTAAACTACGCTAATCTTATTTAGTCTCAATACATCCAGGATGACCATCATGATTTTATACTATTCTCATTGTACTTATCTAGCCTATTACTCTTCTAAGTTTATCTCATCATCTACCTTCCCCTTGATAATTTTTATCCATTTCTCTCTAACTATGCCCAAATAGTCAATTCGTCGCTCATCTGATGAAGTGGCGTAAGTGCCAAAATTGAAAAAATTTAGATATTTTGCCTGTACACTCCATTTGGCCATACCTATATTCTGACAAACTGGCGTACCTCCATCTCTAATGGTTACTTGGCAGTAAACATCGTGTTATCATCGTAAACGCCATTGCTCACTCATTCTTTTTCAGACGAGCAGGCGTATGGGACTCGCAAGTCACTTATGTCTCTTCGTTAGATACTACCATTATTAAAATTGGTCGATATGTCTATGTGCGCAGTGTAATGCTAGCCACTCTAAATATACAGCAGAAATTGATTCCCTATTTAAGCGCCATCTTAACCATTCAGTTTTTAAAGGAACTTCTAAGACAATACAAAATGAGTTACTTCAGGGCATTCTTGAGGTTTGTAAAGAAAACATCTTAAAAGAAATTGAAGCAGCAGACTGTGTGTCTATTATGGCCGAACTACAGATATTGACATATTCCAGCTTGTAATAGTCTTAAGGTATTGTAATACCTTAGGTAGTCCTGTTGAATGATTTTGGGGATTTTTTATTCCGAATGGGCAAAATTCCCATGCAATTGCAGAAGTTGTAATTTCTTAGCTTGGCAATATATTAAAAGATAAGAAGAAAAAGCTCATAGGCCAAAGTTTAGATGGTGCAGCGGTAATGAGCAGGGCTATCAATGGAGTGCAAGTTTAAGTTAGAGATGTGTACCCTAATGCGTGTCGTCCTCTGTGGACTAGTGGTACCATGCTAGCCTCTAGTTCCCAAGGTCGCAGGTTCAAACCCAGTGGAGAGCAATGGATTTTTTTGGGCATACAAATCCTTAGAACCTCAAGCCTGATAAAGAGGCCACTGAGCAAAATTACTGGTCTTTCACGCCCAATATAGAATGGGACGCTAAGGACTATAGTAGTTAAAGAGCATACATAAATATATATAAAAAAATAATAATAATAAAAAAAACCTAATGCCTACTTTGTACATTGCTTAGCACATCAATTAAATCTGATAATGGAGAGAGCTGCCAGGAAAAATGCAAAAGCTAGGATTTTCTTTTCAAATCTTTCTGCTATACCCGCCTTCTTTTCCCGCTCTCCACACAGATCATCAGTATTAGATGCATGTGTTAAGAAGAGAATACCCAATGGTGGATCGAGGTGGAACTACAAATCCAAGACTATAAATATTGTTTACGAAAAGAAGGAGGCATTGAAAGAAAGTTTTCAAATTTTGTCAGAATCACAGACTTCAAGCAGTATGACTTTAAATGAGGCATCTACTATATTGAGGTATCTTGAAAATAATGAGTTTTGTTTCTGGCTTAATTTTTTCCATTTAATTATGCCTCATGTAGAAATACTGTACAATCAACTACAGAATCGCCACATAGATGCTGCCAAGGTCCCAGTGTACATATCTACTTTCATTGCTGAAATTATAAAAGTAAGAAACACAGTGGACTCCTGTGATTTGGCAGCAGAAAACCCACACAAAAGAGATATTGTTTCAAACACACAGACCAGAGCAGCATCAGCCAAGGAAGTATGTGATGTTAAACTGTCTCAATTGAATCTCCACTTCCAGTTTAGAGAACATCTTTCTGTGTCTTTCCTGCTACAAGAATCACAGTTTGAGCAATTTAATTCAATATTTCCATAACAGAACTTTCAGTCATCTATTCTAGAGAAGAATTCAGGAATATTGGTGGTGCTATAAAATTGCTTCAATAACTTAAGAGCTAATAATCTTTCTTCCACTTTTTCTGAAGTGTTAAAACTTTTGAAAATAGCCATTACTCGCCTTTAACAACAAGTGAATCTGAACGCTGTTCCTCTACAATGAAAAGAGTTAAAACATTCCTTAGGAACACTATTGGAGAAGATAGACTAACTGCACTAGAAAAGGAAATGATAGAAAACATCCCGAAGTTCAACGAGAGAGTGGTTAATAAGTTTGCTACAAAGGAAGATCACCGTATGCAATTCATCTTCAAATAACTAAGATACGCTAAAATTCCAATAATCAGTGCAGGCCCCCCTAGGTATAGGCAACATGAGCCACCACTGCAAGCTAATATAAACATTAACAGTGCATAAATGAAGTAAATTCTTTGGTCTTCAAGATTTATACAGATGTTTTTGAATGTGGTATTTAAAGTAAAATGTTATTAATTTTGGGAGGAATGATTGACAGTTGAGGTATACATATCACTGTTTTGTTTGCAGCAATTACTATTAACATTTTATAAAGCATTCAGTTACAAAATTTCAATCATATTGCAGCGTTTGTAAGACAGTGGGCCAAATTATAACACTATGTGAAATAAAAATAACCATGTAATTTACCGCTCTCAAGGAGGAGCTTTATCAGTAAGAGGATCGTACAATGTGTATAATTTTATATTAATTGGCACAGGTTATCAGAAAAAAAACAACAACAACACACTATACGTTACATGGGACTTAATCGCCACCACTGTTGATCAGCAGTAACATGTTTTAACAAGTTCAGCTATTCTATGCACAGAATTAACATGTTGGTGATTAAGCATACATTTGTAAGCAAAGCGTTCAACACTGGAATCCTTTTTACTTCTCGTCCACTACTTAATCAAAACACAATAACTACATACTTTCTACATGTGTACTGGAGTTGAATTTGCAATGTTTGCCCGTTAGTTTACAATGATTGCTAAATATTACTTTTCAAAACTGTGAGGTGAGCTGATGACTGCCACCTTGCACAGCAAGGGAAGTAAAAATCAAATTTCATTCTCTTACCATCTATGCAAGTACGCCTTCGCGCAGGTTACATTGGAGTTAACCATTTCCTTTCATGAAAGATAGTATCTGCTTTAATACATAAATTTCACTGTTTAATTTATGGCTGACTTTGTTGATGTGTGCGTGCCAATTTAGATTCCTATAAATAGTAATTCCTAGAAAATTGGTACATTCAACCTCTGGAATTTCAGTCCGTAGTACATTTAACTTTTATGTTATTCATAATTGTATCCTTTAATTGAAACAGTATCCATTCTGTTTTGTTTAAATTTAGAACCATATTGAGGCTGCTAAAACATTTACAAACTTCTTCCATTATTTTATTCACCTTATGACTAATTTCATCCACTGTTGTGGCTTTTACAATCACTGTTCTGTCATCTGCATAACCTATAACTTTGCCACCATGCTTTTGGACTAATTTTGATATATCATTTATATATAATAAGAAGAGAAAAGGCACCAACATAGATCCTTGTGGCACACCATGTTTAATTTTTTGAAATGTTGATCTTATATTTGTGACTGATTTGTTCTCATGTTTATTTTTATTTCAATGCATTGTTCCCTATTTGTCAAGATGATCTTAACCACTTTTCTGATATTCCTCTTACTCCATACATGTCAAGTTTTTCTAACAAAAATATCTGGAATAATGCAATTCATTGCTTTAGAGAGATCCAGAAAAACTGCTATTACAATTTCCTTTTTATCCATTGCATTTATTACAAGTTGATGCAGTAATTTGTATCACAAATTACTTAAATGTAAATAATGATTGTAATATGAATATGCATTTTTATGTGACATTCATTTGAGATGTTTCTTTACTGTAATTATTGTTGATAAGTAAGTTTATACTGCCTTACTGAAACTGTCAATAATAGCGCGCAATAATGCAGCGAGGGGGTGAGCTGTTTATCATTATTGGAAACGAGGAAGTTACGTAATGTTGGTGCGTTTTTCGGTAGAAACTTCTGGAATATTTTCTCCCTAAAGCATATGTATTCATAATTTTCATTGGATATAAAAATAGACGCTAATGTTGGCGCGTTTTATTAGCCAATAGTAATTCAGTTATAATCTTTAGGCATATCGGGGAGTGGGTGTATAAAAAGCCAAGTCAGAGGTAGATCGCGGACAGTTCATCGAAAATCTCAATACACAACACATCGCCTTCAGTCGGTCAGTTCATCAAAAATCTGTGTACACTACACGTCGTCTTCAGTCAGTCAGTTCGTCGAAAGTATTTGTACGGCAAACGTCGGGTATCGATTCACAAGTTACGTGCAGCAGAATTATGAATAATCTAAAGTGTTGTAAGGTTAATTATACAAAAAGTTGAAGTACGCAAATTAAGAGTGATCAGTAAGAAGTTATTATAACAGTTTCAGTTTGGCAAGTGTTAAGGTCCATGTATAAATGTGATAGTTAACGTGTTCGACAATAAATGTGTAAAACAAATTTCTTCATCAGTGTTATATTTGGATAAAAGATTCCTTTCCGTTTACACACCTTGATCAAGAGACATGTTCGACCGAGAAATAATAGCTAGCCGGAGGACAGTAAACAAAAATTAAATCAAATAACAGTCGCATTCTTTCGAACACTAACACTGCTAAAAATTGCTAACACTAGATGGAGCTACAAACCGAACAAATGAATGACGTCACAAGATGGCTTCACATGAAGTAAACACACATACACAAACATCACAAGTAATAACATTATAAGTAATACCGTTACAAATTGGCTACCACAACGTGGGGCTACAATAAAAAAATAAATACAACATCAAGAATACCGTTACAAATTGGCTACCACAACGTGGGGCTACAATAATGTTAAATAAATATAACATTAAACTACTACAAATTGGCACCCAGAACGTGGGGCAAAGTGACCAGGAAAGGGGCAAAGTAACCAGGAAAGTAGCAGAATTAACCAGGATGTGGAATGAATGGAGCAATGAATTGATCTACAAGACGCAGATTCCAGAAACAACAACAGGGACGACAGACTACGCGGATGATTGGACATCGTAATTCCGAGATTACAAGGCAACAGGGGAATACAACTACAAAAACATCGAGAAGACGCAGATTCCAGAAACAACTATAGGAACGACAGACTACGCGGATGAGTGGACACAAAAACATCAAAACGACGTAGATTCATCATAATACAACGCAGAAGCAACATATAACCTAGGAGAGAGGGGCAGGAAGCTGGACATCAAAGTAACAGCAACAGACAACATCACAAAAGGTCAGAGTATAGTAATTTTTTTTTTGAAAATAAAATTATAACATTCAAATGTACTTGAGGAGTGGTAGGATAAAGAAAACAATGGCTACTAATAATATTGAAGAAACAATGATGGAAGGGGATAATGTAACAGTTAGCTGTAATTCAATACAGGTTACAGAAAATAGCTCAAACACTGTAGAATTTGAGGGAGGAAATGTTAGTGCAGAAAGTGAGAATAGAATAGCAGGAAATGTTAATTTTGATGCTAGTATGATGATGGATATGCTGAGAAATATGAATGAGAATATGGAAAAGAATATTGAGAAATTAGAACAAAAATTAACTCAGAAGATTGATAAATTAGGGCAAAAATCAGATCAAAAATGGGAAGATATGCAAAAGAATAATAGGGAATTGAGAGAAAATATTGATAGGAGTTTAGAACAAAAACTAACTCAAAATAATGAGAAATTGAGGGAAGATATTGGTAAGAGCTTAGAACAGAACAGGGAAGAGATTGAAAAGAAATTCATGGAGCTAGATAGTAGTATGATTAGAATGAAAAATGAAAATCAAGAAATGATAGCAAATGAAATAGGTGAAGTTTCAAAGAAAATGTTGGACATGAGCAGGGAAATAGGTAACAAAGAGAGTGAGGTTAATACTAAACGTGAACATGTTGATGTAGAATGTACAGAGTTAGGTAGTAGAATGAGTATCATTTCAAGTGAGCTAAGAGAGATGAAAGAGGTTATGAATGTAGATGTGAATCAGGCGCAAGTTAATTTCAGAGGGGAGATATCAGAAATACAGAAGGAGTCAGTAATGCAGAGAAATAAATTGTACGAAGAAGTTAAAGTTTTGCCTGTAAATAATCAAAAGCTAATTTCTGAAGTTAACAAGTACCAAGTTGTTCAAAATGAAAACTCCAATCCAGTACAATTTAGTACAGATTTGTCAGAGTACTCTCAAATTAAAAAGATAGTAGAAGAATTGAAAATGACAGTTGTTAAAAGATGTTTGGACCAGGAAACTTTAGATTGTTTTCAAATGTTATCAGGGGACGAAATGTCATATGAATACAAGAGATTATTCATGAACAAAAATTTGAAGGTTAGGATACAGCTACGAGTAATGTTTAGCCACACACAATTTGATCCAGGAGGGTAAATAGCAATGAGATGTAAAGTACATGCTGGATAGTTAAAGATGACTTGCAGAGAAATCTATTGGAACGTAAGAGGGTTAAATAAATATGTATGTCATGTGAAAGGAGAAATAAAATTTTGGACATAATTAAATTTTTTTTTAAAAAGGAAAATAAACATTTTTTTTGTAACTGTAACAGTATTTGAAATTAAGAATGTAAAGATTGAAACTTAATATGATATTAAAATAAAAAAAAAAAAAAAGGACATAAATACAATTCCAAGAGTATTGTTAAAATAAAGTACAAAATAACAAAAATGGGTAAAAATAATTAAAAACAAATACTGATGTAGCAAACAGAAAATGTGAAACAGTACTTAGATTTAAGAGATGTAAATATATTTATGTAGAGGGTGAATATTTTTGGTAAATATGTTTAATAATTACAAAAATTCTTAAATGTATTAATTTTTGTCAACAACTTAAAAAAGTTGTACTAATAACTAAATAATTCAGGGTACAGTATTTGCTCTAAAAATTTTTTGTAATGTCAGATTAATGTCAAAACACATTAAACCAGAGCCAGTAAGTAATGGCGAGATAAAAAAAAAAAAAAAAAAAAAAAAAAAAAAAAAAAAAAAAAAAAAAAGCATATGTCGTGTGTTAAATACGTGTGAAGTGTTAAGTGAAAGTGATAGTGTGTGTTCCAAGATTTAGGAGACTAAAAACCCAATTATAAAATTTCCAAACAAGTTGTAAATATTCATAATTATGTTTCTAGTGGGGCATATGATGCAGTAATTTGTATCACAAATTACTTAAATGTAAATAATGATTGTAATATGAATATGCATTTTTATGTGACTTTGATTTGAGATGTTTCTTGACTGTAATTATTGTTGATAAGTAAGTTTATACTGCCTTACTGAAACTGTCAATAATAGCGCGCAATAATGCAGCGAGGGGGTGAGCTGTTTATCATTATTGGAAACGAGGAAGTTACGTAATGTTGGCACGTTTTTCGGTAGAAACTTCTGGAATATTTTCTCCCTAAAGCATATGTATTCATAATTTTCATTGGATATAAAAATAGACGCTAATGTTGGCGCGTTTTATTAGCCAATAGTAATTCAGTTATAATCTTTAGGCATATCGGGGAGTGGGTGTATAAAAAGCCAAGTCAGAGGTAGATCGCGGACAGTTCATCGAAAATCTCAATACACAACACGTCGCCTTCAGTCGGTCAGTTCATCAAAAATCTGTGTACACTACACGTCGTCTTCAGTCAGTCAGTTCGTCGAAAGTATTTGTACGGCAAACGTCGGGTATCGATTCACAAGTTACGCGCAGCAGAATTATGAATAATCTAAAGTGTTGTAAGGTTAATTATACAAAAAGTTGAAGTACGCAAATTAAGAGTGATCAGTAAGAAGTTATTATAACAGTTTCAGTTTGGCAAGTGTTAAGGTCCATGTATAAATGTGATAGTTAACGTGTTCGACAATAAATGTGTAAAACAAATTTCTTCATCAGTGTTATATTTGGATAAAAGATTCCTTTCCGTTTACACACCTTGATCAAGAGACATGTTCGACCGAGAAATAATAGCTAGCCGGAGGACAGTAAACAAAAATTAAATCAAATAACAGTCGCATTCTTTCGAACACTAACACTGCTGCAAATTGCTAACACTAGATGGAGCTACAAACCGAACAAATGAATGACGTCACAAGATGGCTTCCCCGCGTGAAGTAAACACAAATACACAAACATTATAAGTAATACCGCATCAAAGTACATATTTATATTTTCAATGGCATCTATGGTAGCTTTATTTCTTTGGAAGCCATATTGTGAATCAGATATTATATTAAATTTATAGCAGAAATTATGTAGTCATTTTAAAAATATACCTTCTATTACTTTAGAAAATACAGAGCACAGTGAGATTGGTCTGCAAGTCTCTTCATTTAGCCTGGATCCTTTTGTTTATCATGGGTCTAACAATTACTTTCTATAACAAATTTGGAAATGTTACAGTCACAAAACTTTGATTTATAATATCTGTTAATGGTTCCGAAATTTCATTTTTGCAAAATTTTATTACTTGTTTATAAAAGTTGTCTAGACCTGTTGATGTTTTATATTTTAGTTCATTTATTTCCCTAGTTACCTCATCTACAGTCGTTTCTATTAGTACCATTGAATTGCAGATTTGTTTTTCATAATCTATCTTTGTTAACGTATGATTTGCTTTTATATTCAAAGACTCGGCAACATTTACAAAGTGCACATTAAAAAGCATCAACAATTATTTCAGGCTTTTCTAATTTTATGTTATTGTTTTCTAAAATAACATTTTCCATCATGTTTCCAGTTGTTTATGTACTGAATTTATGATTCGCCAAGTGGTTTTAATTTTATTTTTAGAACTATTTATCTTGTGCCTATTGTTCAACTTCTTTGCTGACTCAATTGCATTTTTAAAATGGTTTTCATAGTTTTTTATATACTGTAATGATTCTTTCCCTAATTCAAACCTCCTCAGCTCATTTAAAAATGCCATTCTTTGTTTAGATATTTGTATTGCTTTTGTGACCCATGATTTCTTCTTACTTTTTGAATCATTTCCTAAATAAACAGCTAGTTTAGGAATAGCACCTTCAAGTAGTATTTGTAATTTGAATGAATGGATTTATTGTACAATTTGTTCTACAGTTTGGTTTACAATACATACAATGTATATTTGCATGTCATTATACCCCTACATCTATTGTACAATTTGTCTGGTGCTTGTTTTTTATTGGGCCACTCAGATTGCTTGGCTCCCTGGCCTTTTTGCTCACTGAGTGGCCCTTGATTCTCTTACTTTTCTATACCTTTATTTTTCTTTACCCTCCTTAATATTCTCCCATATCCTTGATTTTGTTTCTTAGAACCTTTTATTGAGTCAGTCATAACTTTAAGATTTCACCTTCCTTCATTTTCACACATTTAACCAAAATTTTTAAAACTTCTTTCTACTATTACCTTTTTCTCCTCATTCTTCCTAGTTCTACTAATGCAACCTCTCCTGGTGCTGCTCTTATTAGTCCATTAATTCTTTATAAACCATTCTATACTTTTGGTCAATTTTCCTACTTTATCTCTAATTTCCCCACTATTTCTCAACCTTACTCCTAAATAATTCTTTGAATACCTCCAGTTCTTGACCACCTAGTTACCATTTTTCTTCTTTCCTCCATTTATCACTTAGCACTTATTTATATTTACCTTAATTCCCCATTTTTCACACATTCTTGAATTTCATTCATTGCTTTTATAACCCTATTATCGATATGGTACCTCCATAAAATCGTCTGTGTATAATGAACCTGAACCTGGAATCTCCTTACCTTTTATTACTGGACAATGCTAATTTCTTATTTTTACTCCTCCTAATATATCATCTATGAATAGGTTAATAATATTAACTCAGTTTACATCCCTGTCTTAAACCTATATTTTTTTATTGCGTGTCAATTTACTCCCTTTCCCTATTTGTTCTTTGTTTTATCCTGATACGTAAATATCTCCATTGATTTTCTAAGTCTAGTGCGTCTGGATACCGGGTTGACACTTTCCTCCCCTTGTACCATTACCCTCCCTTCTCTCAAGTCTATTATTTTATACCCTCCCTCAACCCTCCTTGCAATTTCTTCTGCTTCACTAACCGTTCTCACTCTTATCACTCCCGCCTCTGCATTCCATTTCTTGCTGCACTGTTAATCATCTGTTCTCTCGGCTTCTCCCCACTTCTTCTTTGCATCTCTTCTCGCCCCACCTCTGAAACCAATGTTAGCTCCTCCTCCTCCCCCTCCCTAGCTGCTGCTTCCTATTCTCTCAGCTTCTTCCCACTTCTCCTTTTTTGTATCTCTTCCCGCCCCGCCGCTGCAACCAATGTTAGCTCCTCTTCCCCCTCCATGGCTGCTGGTTCTTCCTCATTTTTTTTCTGTTCTCTTTTCATGACTGTTTCTCGCGTCTGTTGAGTTTGTGATTTGATCAGCTGTTTTCTGCTCCTTTCTCCAAGCTACCAACTCAGCTATTCTCTCGGTTCTTTGACTTGTATGTGTCCTGGGCCATTGCTTCTGCTGACGTTCGCATATTTTTTTCTCGTTCATTACTCCGTATACTCATACTCCATTCCTCTCCTTCCATGAATAATTTTAAACCTTTCAAAGATGCCTTTTTCCCAGCTGCTCTTGCTTCTTTCATCCTGGCAATTAGTTCTTTTTTCAAAATTTGTTCCTCTCTCGTATAGTCCTGCTCTATAAACATTTTTGAGCCTCTTAACCTCCTGGTGTTCCTTAAAATTTCCCTCTTTTTTTCCATTGTCGTTATTCTTATAACAATGGGTAGATTTTCTTCCTCTTTTTCCCAACCAAACGTTTTTATACCTAGTCCTTCTTCCTTGATCCTGTACACTACTTCTTCTAGGCTTCTGTACACTTCTGTCACTCTTTCTTCTCTGTCCTGCTTCAAATCTTTTCTCTATATTTTCAATTTTTTCCTTGCAATCTATTATCTGCTGTACCATCTCTTCTGTGCTTCTTCATAGCCTCGAGTCGTCTTGAATTTTCCTCAGATTCCATTAGCTGGTTCATTTCTGCCAATCCGGTTTTCACCTCTACACCGCCAATTATTCAGCTCTCGCTCCGCACAACTTTCTCCTTCCGCTGTCAGCACCAGACTCCATTTGTAATTTAGTGGTAATAATTTATATTTATCATTTAGGTTGTCAGTTTGATATAAATTTACCCAATCCATTTGCTCAAGTTGTGTTTGCAAATTCTTTAAGTTCTTATTACTTACTTTTTGTTTACACTCTACTACCCTCTCTTGTGTTTTAATACTTTTGAACTGCAGTTTCAAAAGCTGACCATAGTGGTTACTTATATTAGTTTATATTACTGATACCATAATTTTTTTTTTCATATTTACTAACACAAATATTATCTATACAAGTTTTGGAATTCTTCGTTACTCTGGTTGGCATGTTTATTCTTGCCATTATGTTATGCCCTATCTAACAATTGTACTAACATACATTTATAATTTCCATTTTCCAGGAAGTTTATATTAAAATCTTCTGCAATTACCATTTCCTTATTCTTTGGCATTTTGTTCAATACATATTCGAAACTTTCTAAAAAAAAAAAAAAAATGTTTTTTTCCCCCCTGTTGGTGACCAGTATATACAAAGAATTACAATATTTTCCTTTTTTAGACTTTATTTCCACAGCAGCCAATTCACAGTGCATTTCTTTGCAGAATTCTGTACATTTTATTTCCAAATATTTTAAATGATATTTTATATACACAGCTATCCCCCCACTAATATGAGACTCTCTACAAAAAATCTGATGTGTTACACTCACATGACTTTCTCTACTCTTGAACAAACCATTTTTACAAACGCTTATTCTCCATCTACTTCATGTTAATCGAGATAAACATTTGCAGACTCTATCTTATTGCTAAGTTTCTTGTAGATGTAAGGGGAATACAGTAGAATCTCGTTAGTACGTTTTTGCAGGGACCTAAGTATTTGGACGTCATAGGCGGGAAAACGTGTTAACGAAAATGCAAAATCTGCAATTTAAGAACATAGGTAATAAAAATCTAATAATTACTACATCTCCATGGGCAATTTAAATCGATTTTGAGTACAATTTCATACTGAATACGATCCGCGTTTCCATGTTAAATTGAATATGTTTAAATGGATTTGGATACACAAAGCCTGAGAATAAATAATTTAAGCTTTTATTTTGGTCAACTTGGATTTTTTAGGTTATGAATGTTTTTGAGAAAATAAATTGCGAATTGTGGAAGCGGCAATAGTGGTTTTGCTGTGTGTTTTATTACACACGTGATAACAATTTCTGCTAAAAAAGAAAAAATTATGAGCGTGCATCGTGTTACGAGTACAATAGACGATATTATCTTTGGTGTATACAAGACGATTTGAATACGGAGGTGTTTCCATGCAACAAATTTCGTTCCGGTCCTCTTCTGATCCTATTTTCCAAGAGAAAAGTTTTGTTTTAGTATTTTTCCCTTCTTTAAAAGCAGTTTCAATCAATTTAGGTTTGCTAACAATCGTGTTTAAGGTTGATGGAACTTCCGCACTATATCGACATGTTTTATATTTGGATTGTGATTACATCAAGGATTTTCAGCTTTTCACTGTTGGTTATTTACCTACTACACTTTCTTTTTTTCATTGTAAATGAAAAGTTAAAATACAATCTACGGTTGTTTGGTCATCACTCAACATTAGAAACTATCGTTAGCGTTTACCGCGTTTACCACGCCAAGGTAAAGCATTCTCTATCCCGCCCACAGAAATCGTGTCACACAAGTATTTAAATGCATGCATGTGATTGGCTGCCGATATCCACCCCGTGACCAAGGATTGACCAAAGTAGCAAATGAGGACGTCAAACTATGAACGTGTTATAATAAACGCCTACTCCCACTGTACCGATCAAGGATTGGCCAAAACAGCGAATGAGGACGTCAAAATTCAAACGTAGTAGGCGGGACCGGGAAAACGCACTAAGCAAACATTATTTATTATATTTGGTGATTTGGTACCGGGACTTTTATAATTCAACGTAATACACGGGAAAACGTGTTAATGAGGAACGTGCTAACGAGATTCCACTGTATATATTTACAAGGGCAATATAGAAATACAGTAGCCTTTAAGCACATACATATCTCTTAATAGCTGGTTGCTAGGTGCAGCACCATTCCCTTTGCCACAGATTAATACTCTTTGCATATCAAAGACAAAAAAATGAATAACGAATTCCCATTTAAGAAAATAAGTATTGAAAAATTTAAGAGAATAACAAGCAATATCTTGAAA
Organism: Deroplatys truncata; assembly: GCA_030765065.1. Classification (NCBI taxonomy): domain Eukaryota; kingdom Metazoa; phylum Arthropoda; class Insecta; order Mantodea; family Mantidae; genus Deroplatys; species Deroplatys truncata. Next base: position 261,498,825 of record CM060981.1, on the reverse strand, counting down.
ATGGTTCACTCAACAAAAAAAATGTATATGACATAAATTGTGTATTTTAACGCGATCTACATTTTTTGTGCAGTAAAATTTTGTCTATCTCTTATGGTTTACCAGTTATGCAAAAGTCGTTCACAATGAAGAATACTTTTGGAGACATTCCCAGAAAATTCAAGATATACATTTTATTTGTCATGAAAGTATCTTAAACATATGATATTTTAATCAAAATCGTTAGAGCCATTTTTGAGAAGATTAAAATTTTCGAAAAATGTTCCATGTAAAGGGTAGTCTGGGGTGGAGGGATTTTCTTGAAAACCTTTGTATCGCATCCTTGGAAGATACTGAACCTAAATACCAAGTTTGGTGTTTATCCGACTGTTCGTTTCTGAGTTATGCTGTTCACAGACACACAGACAGACGTTTCCAAAAATGCTTTTTTTGGATTCAGGGGGTCTCAAAACATATATTTCCGGTGAAATCTCGGTATCGAATTTTTGGGTGGAATACAATACTTCCCCTACTTACTATACGTAGTAGAGAAAGTAAAAAAATGATGTTAATCTATACTCATAGTTATTTACAATAATATCATTTTCCTTAAGACCACGTTTGTTAAATACAAGAATATCTGGTTCCAGGTCTTTTAAAACTAGTTCCATTCCCACTCATTTATTACTAGATATTGGACATTTTGGTGATACATACTGATTTGGCTGTTGTTCATACACCTTTGATTTCTTTTTGTTGTGTCACATACCATGTCCACGTTTACATCCCCATTTAAACTTACTTGAGTCTTTTCTATGTTTGTTTCAATGGTTTTCCTGTAGCATGTCCACTATCTTACCTACCATTCTGCTGAGTACAAATGAACCTTTCCTATTAACATATAACCCAACTCTACCTCGAGAGGTTCTGTCAAAAAACTTATTTGGATTTACATATATCACCGTTTGTTCATTACACACAGCATTTATGGCAGTGTTCACTTCTGTCAAAAAACTTATTTGGATTTACATATATGTAATAGTAATAGTAATAGTAATATTTATTTTCATCATTATTACAATAATACAAATAAAGCTTACATCTAAAACTTATGTCTAGTGCACCAGTTTTCTAGCTCCCCCATATTTAGCCCCTAGGCTGTATATATGGGATAAAGCTACTATACCATCTCTCCACTTTACAAACTATGCTCGTTCAGCTGTACCTTTCTTAAGCTCCTTATCCACTTATCCCTTGTGTTGCCTAAAAATGTCCCCATCATTTTAATTATTTCTACTTTTGTGCTTCCCAACATTCTTAATGCTACTACTTCTTTGTTTAACTTGTCCCATTTTTTATTCCATATAACCTCTCTCCACCTTTTAACCTTATCACATTCTATTAGACAATGAAAAGTACTACCCAATTCATTACACATAATACATCTCCCCGAACCATTATATCCATTCCTTTTTAAAAATATTACTCCTGTGCGCATCCACGCAAGACCTAATCTACCAAATTGATTACATATATCTACATACTTCTCCCTTCCCCAATCTCTTTTAACTGATTTATACAAGATCAATGACCTTTTATCCTCAAAACTAGCCCATATCTCTTGTTTCTCGATATCTTCCACCCTCAATCTCACTTCTTTCCAAAACCCACTATTATTATATTTATCTAATAGGAAAATATTCCTCATGCCAATTTCTTTTAGGACATTTCCCATCTCCCCTAACCAGCACTCTTCTCCTAAGACAGCTTTTTGAAACTGTATACATTCTTTTAATATATTATTATCTTCTAAGTTTAAACATCTATACCAATACTTCAATATTCTTTCCACTATTATACCTTTTCTCCCTACCCTTCCTAGCTCTGCCAGTGCCACGCCCCTTGGTGAACTCTTGGGTAAACCCAAAACTTCTTTACAAAACATTCTATGGACTATATCAATCTTAATCCATCCCTTTGCCACCCCCCATATTTCTATTCCATATAACATTTTTGACTCTACTACAGCTTCATATAGCCTTTCCAACCAGTTCATTGTTAGCGTGGGTGTTTTACACAAGCAAACTCTAACAGCTTTCATCGCTAGCTTTCCTTTCAATTGTGCATATTTAGCTTGTGCTTCCCACTTCCCGTTGCTTGAGAATCTAATGCCCAAGTAATCAAATTCTTTTACCACCTCTATTTGCTCTCCATTTATATACCATCTTTCCTCTCTTTTCAATTTTGATCCTTTCTTGAACACTATTATCTTGGACTTTTTTGTATTCACCTTTAGCCCCCATTCCATACTAAATTTTGCAATTTCATTAATAGCATGTTGCAACCCTATCACTGTTACTGCCCCAGCTACTAGATCATCTGCAAATAGTAACCCTGGTATTTCCTTTTTCCCTATGACTGGGCAGTGTTTATTACTTTTCATTATTCTATCTAAAATATCATCTATAAATAAGTTAAATAATATTGGACTAAGTTTACAACCTTGCCTCAGACCTAAATTTTGCTGTATATAATCAGTAGTACTATTTCTTCCACATTTTACACAAAATTTAATTCCTTCATACAATTTTTGTACCCCCTCGATGAATGCAGTGCTGACTCCTTTATTCCTCAATTTATATGCCAAAGCCTCTCTGTTTATAGTATCAAAAGCCTTCTCGAAGTCTGCAAAAAATATGTATACCCTACCCCTTTTATTTCTTAAATATTTGTTTACTATAGTTTGAATTATCATTATGTTATCTATTGTTCTTTTTCCTCTCCTAAAACCTGTTTGGTATTCTGATAACTTATCTTCCCTCTCTACCCACTCGTATAATCTTCTAGCTAATATACCAGTGTATATCTTGCCTAATATAGATAATAAACTAATTCCTCTGTAGTTGCTTGGATTATTTGTATCTCCCTTTCCTTTATACAATGGTGCAATAATGCTCACTTTCCAGCTTTCCGGTATCACTTTCTTCTCTTTGATTCTGTTAAATAGCTGTGTCAACAACTTTGTACCCTCACCTAACTCCCCAAAATACATATATGTATCACTGTTTGTTCATCACACACAGCATTTATGGCAGTGTTCACTCTATAACTTTCGCTTTAGGGAACTATGTTTTTACGATTCTTTTAAGGTTTTCAGTGTCATTTTGAAGTACTTCTGGTATAACATCATGCACCAAGTTTGTCCCCACGTGTAACATTACCACTCTTATAGTTTATTTAATTTTCTTGTTTTGCAGTCTCAAATTTCCTTCTGGCAGGGATGTTAGTCAGTTCTTATACCTCTTCTAACGTATGTTCTAGTTCTTGGTTCTTTTATATTCTTTATTATGGATTCTCTTATGTAGAAGCTTCCTTTACGCATTCCTTTTTTCGTGTTCTTCACTCTGCCACTGATATCAGTCACATGCTGGTGTAGAGCTATCCTCAACATTGTTAATTTCTTGGATGTTTTGGTTTACTATATTGAGCACTTAACCTAGGGCGTTAAATCTATTTTCAGTATGAATATCACTGCAGTTATTTTGTCTCTCTAGATGTTTTTCTGCCAAAGTTTACTGGGCCTATCCTTTACCACTTCTGTTAGGTCAGTTCTTCGATCCCATATTTCGAGTATACTTTCAGTTAACTTCATGTATTCCTCTCTTAGATGACTAATTTCATTTTTTGCCTTATTTAAGTCCTTATTAAGTAATTCTATTACCTTGTATAAAGAGGATATGCTTTGTTTACTTTTTTCTTGTTGGACGTCCTTTGTAGCATCAGCATCATGTCGATTTCCCATTCTTTTTTCACCTACTTCCATACTTATCTGTATGCTTTTTCCATTCCTCAATTCCTTGTTTAGTGTTGAAAATTCTGACTATGCGGTCTTATTTATGTTTTTTTCACTTTATTAGTAGACTTGTTAGGTTTATTGTGTAGCATCATGTTACTGGAAATGCACTTTAATTTAAAATTTAATTTAGTTTGAATTAAATTACAGTGAGATGGAAAGAAAAAAAAGCTCCCCCCCTTAGATTCACTGGAGAATTCATAATTCACAAATTATGATGAGCTACATCCACGACTTTATCTACCCATTCTTCAACAAACTATTCTTACAAAAGCTTATTCTTCTTTCTACTTCATGTTAATCGAGATAAGCATTTGTAGAAATGGTTTTATTACATATTCCCTTTAGTCTTAGCGATGCCTGAACACTATGAGTTGTCAGTGTTTTTTGTATTGTAAAAAAAATCTGATGTGATACATTCACATGACTTTCTCTACCCTCTATCTTTATTAGTGGGTATACAAAGGATTCTTACTAAAGCTTATTTTTCTATCTACTACATTTTAGTCCAATAAACCTTTGTAGAAATAGCTACATTACACATTTTGTTATAGATACAAAGAGAAAGCGATAGTCAAATGTTTAAGAAATAGACGCTTGCGCTGGCCTTACAACTGGATACTGTTTCTATGCCATAGTGACAAACAGCTGAACATTGAAAGGACTTTAAGTGAATGACCAAGAAATGAATAATTCAAACCTTTAATAACACATATCTCAGAAACGGCCTTTGCCACAAAAAAAAAAAAAAAAAAAAAAAAACAAAAAAAAAAAATTGAAATAAATGTGCATTTTAAAGAGATCTACATTTTTTATGCAATATGTTTTCTCGTCTATTGCTTAATGTTTATCAGTTATACAAGATTATACAAAATTCCTTCCAAATGAAGACGACTTCATAGGCTATTCCCTGAAAATTCAAGATATATATTTTGTCATGTAAATATCGTTCATATGCAGTATTTTAATCAAAATCGTTAGAGCCATTTTTTTAGAAAATGAAAGATTTTGAAAAATGTTCCATGTAAAGGGTAGTTTGAGGTGGGGGAATTTTATTGAAAATCTTTGTGTCACTTCTTTGGAAGACATATGAACCTAAATACCAAGTCTGGTATTTATCAAAATTTTCATTTTTGACTTATTGTGTTCACACACACCCATGCACACACACACATACATTTCCAAAAAGGCTTTATTTGGATTCAGGGGGCCTCAAAACATGTATTTCTGGGGAAATCTTGGTATCAAATTTTTCAGTGGAATGCAATACTTCCCCTACTTACTATAAGTAGCAGAGAAAGTAATAAAATGCATAGTGAGTAGTGCTATATAAAGTAATGATTTTCTTACCCATTGCTGTCCATGCTAGGCCCATTACCACACCAGGAGGAGTATCATCGTACATTCGTTCCTGTGTGAAGAGTGGCTTGCCAACAAATTCATGGAGGTTTTGTGCTGCGACAGTAACCTTGCTATTCACTGTCTCTTTTTTCACAAGCTTGAATGCTACTTTTCTCACCACCTGTTATAAAGAAGTTAATATCAATTTTAGCTTTATAATTTAGCATACTACAATGCATTTCAAACCTTACGTGCACAGCCTGTTATGGCTGCAAATCATAGGTGTATAATGCTGCTTGACTGGTAATATTATTAAAACACTGGTGCCTCAGATGTTGCTTATCTTCCCATATCTACAGCCTTATTGCCAGTGTACTGTTTCATCTGCTATTAGTGCAAGGAAACAGATTAGACTACTAAGAAAACAAGAAATGTTGCAACAGTGACTATGTAAAGAATTTAATTTTAAGAAAATTATTTGGAGCAACTTGATTTTTTTTATAAAACAGCCAGGCTATCCACTTGCTAACTTACTGATAAGCCCATGATCTAGGAATTAAGCTTTAATAGTTCTGATCCCCATGCGGGTTCAAACCCTGCCTAAACTGATGACTTCTAAATGTGCTTAAAAGTGACAGCCCCATGCCAGTAGATTTACTACACGTAAAAGAACTCCTGCAGGATGAAATTCTGGCACACCAGCAGCGCTGATATGATCTTGGCAACTGACAGTGCCATTAACAAACAGTATATTTATTTATTTAAGCTTTATTGGACTAATAGCCGATACATGAGCCTGAGAATTCAGGGTCAACCTGCACTTGTGGTTAATAATAACAAGCATGCTCAAATGAACGTCTGGTTGATACATTAACTGCACAGCACTGTTCTACTAATTGCTATAAGAGGACTAAAGAAATAGATCTACTTTATGTCTAGCAGTGTCATAGGTTAGTTAAGTATTGTAAAAACAAATTTGTAACAAGAGTATCTCAGAAATGGTTAATGCCACCAGAAACAAATTTGACAAATTGTGTTTTAACAAACTACATTTTTGCCAAACAAGTTTTCATCTATCCCTTATGGTTTACTACAGGGAGACCCAATGAACTATGAACTGGCTGCATGGTATCTTTCTGGTTTGCAATGGCGGTGTGCATTGCCATCTGTGCTTATCATAGAGTGGCAGTAATGCAATCATAAAACAATTTCTTTAACTATGTTTAAAGGTTTTACTTACCAACATTATGAAAGGAGGCGCTGAAATGCCACTGTCATTGCTCATTCATTTTTGACACCTCTTAAAGAAACTATTACTCACCGTAGTTCATGTTGTGAAATGCTGGCAATTTCCTGGCGGATATTTTGTTTTAATTCTTCAAGGGTGTGTGAGTCTGTCTCTGCCTGTCTGTATGTATGCATGCATGTATATTTTAATTTATACCAGAGGTAAAAGTCACAGGGGGTTAAGTCGGGGGAACGAGGGGCCACAAATTTCTTCTAATAATGCTGTCTTCCTCAAACACTTTCGATTGTTCTCATCGAAATTTTGGCCGTATGTGCTGTGGCAGTCTTGTTGAAAAAAGGCATGCTCCCTGTCTGTTAATTCTCTAAAAAAAATGGGGGGAAAATTGTATTCATCATATATGTAGGGGCATTAAATGTTGGCTTGAAAAAATGGACACTATAATTCATTCTCTGCTCATGGCAAGAGAACCACCAATTTTTTCATCATAGAGGGGTATTAATATTAGGCTTGTCAGAGCTTTAATAACGTTTATTTTGTGTACACACATATCCATGAAGGTGGAACCAGGTCTTGTACGAGAAAAATATTAAATGTGTGTTTAATTCAACATTGTGTCTGCATACAAGATCACTTGGCTGAAGAGCATGTACCACAGTTATTTTATATGTTTTTAGCTTAATTTAGTAGCTCTTTGCACACAGCCATACAAATGCCTGTCTGTTGTGAAAGATGCCTGAGCTATTTCTGGAGGGAATTCTCCAAACGATGACCGATGTCCTCTGATGTTTCTTTGGCAGGAACCCTACACTGTCTGTTAGGTTTCTTAGACAGAACACTACCTGTGGCCTGAAATTTATTATAGAGATTATGGAGTGTTGTACAGCCTGGAATCTTTGCACCCGGGAATTTTTCTGCAAATCATATTTGGACTTGACTATCTGACTGCGTTAACATATATGGATCATACATAAACACACACTGTGCAATAGTAAATATATGCTGAGCCATAATTAAGACTAAATACGGGACACAATAATAAATAATTCGTAACAACTGCACTACACCAACACACATTGAACTACACAATCAATGCAATACTGCAGAGCAGAACAAAACTAGCATTATTTGCGTGACCTTGATTACAGCAGTGGCAGGAAACGTGTGTTCACATGCCCAGTGGAAAATGATGCAGTAATTTGTATCACAAATTATGTAAATGTCAAGAGTGATTGTAGTGTGAATATGCATTATTGTGTGACATTGATTTGAGATGTTTGTTGATTGTAAGCATTGTCGAGAAGTGGTTTTATACGGCCTTACTGAAACTGACAATAATAGCGTGCAATAATGTAGCGAGGGGGTGAGCTGTTTATTATTATTAGAGACGAGCAAATGGCGTAATATTGGCGCGTTTTTCTTAGAATTTGCTGGAACATTTTTCCCTAGAGCATATGTGTTCATACTTTTCATTGTATATAAAAATAGACACTAATGTTGGCGCGTTTTATTAACCAATAGCAGCTCGGTTATAATCTTTAGACATATCAGGGTGTAGGAGTATAAAAAGAGTAAGTTAGAGGTAGATTCCTCCCAGTTCATCGGAAACATTTGTACATTACACGTCGGCTCCCAGTTCATCGGAAACATTTGTACATTACACGTCGCTCCCAGTCCTTCGGAAATATTTGTACATTACACGTCGCTGAGTTCAACGAAAGCAGAGCATAGTTTATCGATTCGCAGGTTACGCGTAGCAAACTTATAAAAAATTTCAAGTGTTGTAAAGTTAATTACACAAAAAGTTGAAGTACGCGAATTAAGAATGAGCAATAAATAAGTTATTATAACAGTTTCAGTTTGGCGAGTGTCAAGATTAATATGTGAAAGTGCATAACGTGTTAGACAATAAAAAGTGTAAAACAAATTCTTCATCAGTGTTATCTTTGGATAAAAGATTCCTTTCCATTTACACACCTGTATAAGATAAGTGCTCGACCAAAAAGATCATAGCTAGCCGGAGGACAGTGAACCCAAAATATTAAATACAATGCGCTCAATAAAAGATAACACAAAGTGACCATGACAAATTGTCTTTTATACGTGCGGCAAATAAACAGTAGCATTCTTTCAAACTTAACACATAATACCGACACTATTTGGCTTCACAACGCGGGGGAAAACACAAGTATACACAAATACAAGAATAACGCCGCATATTTGGCGCCCAACATGGGGCTAACAAAAATCATGAAGAACAAACAAACAATAATGTTACTTCATATTTGGCACCCAGAACATGGGGCAGAATAACCAGGAAGGAGCAGAATTAACCAGGAAGGAGTGAAATAACCAGGAAGGGGCGAAGGAACCAGGACGTGGAGCGAATGGAGCAGTGAACTGAACTACAAGACGCAGATTCCAGAAACAACTACAGGAACGCGACAGACGACGCGGATGAGTGGACACAAAAACATCGAGACGACGCAGATTCATCATAATACGACGCAGAAGCGATATATAATCTAGAAGAGAGGGGCAGGAAGCTGGACATCAAAGCAACATCAGCAGATAGCATCAGAAAGGTTAGAAAAGTGTGATTTTTTTTTATTCTAAAAAAAAAAAAAAAAAAGGTAAAAATTTAAATGTATTTGAGGAGTGGTAGAATTAAGAGAACAATGGCTACTAATAATACTGAAGAAACAATGATGGAAGGGGATAGTGTAACAGTTAGCTGTAATTCAATATAGCTTACAGAAAATAGCTCAAACAATGTAGGATTTGAGGGAGAAAATGTTAGTGCAGAAAGTGAGAATAGAACAGCAGGAAATGTTAATTTTGATGCTAGTATGATGATGGAAATGCTGAGAAATTTTATAGATCAAAACAGGGAAGACATGGAAAAGAATAATAAGAGTTTAGAACAAAAACTAGATCAGAATAAGAAAGAATTGAGGGAAGATATTAGTAAGAGTATTACAGATCAATTAAGGGAAGAAATTGGTAAGAGTAATGAGAAATTAGAAAGGAAAATAGATCAAAACAGGGAAGATATGCAAAAGAGTCATAGGGAATTAAGGGAAGATATTGGTAAGAGCTTAGAACAAAACAGGGAAGAAATTGAAAAGAAATTTATGGAGCTAGATAGTAGTATGATGAGAATGAGAAATGAAAATCAGGAAATGATAGCAAATGAGATAGGTGAAGTTTCAAAGAGAATGTTAGACATGAGCAGGGAAATATCTAACTAAAAAAGTGAAGTTAATAATAAAATAGAACATGTTGATGTAAAATGTACAGAATTAGGTAGCCGAATGAGTAGCATTTCAAGTGAGGTAAGAGAGATGAATGATGTTACAAATGCAGATTTAAATCAGGTGCAAGTTAATTTCAGAGGGGAGATATCAGAAATACAGAAGGAGTCAGTAACACAAAGAAATAAATTGTCTGAAGAAGTTAAAATTTTGCCTATAAATAATCAAAAGCTAACTTCTGAAATTAACAAGTACCAAGCTGTTCAAATTGAAAACTCCAATCCAGTACAATTTATTACAGACTCGATAGAGTACTCTCACATTAAAAAGATACCAGAAGAATTGAAAATGATAGTTGTCAAAAGATGTGTTGTTCAGAAAACTTTAGATTGTTTTCAAATGTTATCATGGGACGAAATTTCATATGAATACAAGAGGTTATTCATGAACAAATTTTGGAAGGTTAGGATACGGCTACGAGTAATGTTTAGCCACAGACAATTTGATCCAGGAGGGTGAATAGCAATGAGATGTAAAGTAAATCCAGGATAGGAAAGGTAGAATCAGATGACTGAAAAATTCAATGCCATAGCCGGGATTTGAACCATGGATCTCCCGGTCTCCGGGAGATCCGTGGTTCAAATCCCGGCTATGGCATTGAATTTTTCAGTCATCTGATTCTACCTTTCCAACCCTGTCCAACACACGGCTTGTGTGAAAGAACAATTAAAAATCCAAATCCAGGATAGTTAAAGTTGAACTGCAGAGCAATGTATTGGAATGTAAGAGGGTTAATTATGTATGTATGTTATAAGAAAGGAGAAATAAATTCTGGACATAACTAAATGTTTAAATGGAAAATTAACATTTTCTTAGTAACTGTAACAGCATTTGAAATGAAGCATGTAATAATGAAAACTTAATGTTATATTAAAGTAAAAGTACGTAGATATAATTCCAAGAGTATTGTGAATATAAAGTACAAAATAACAAAAATGGGGTAAAAATAATTAAAACAAATACTTATGTAGCAAACAGATAATGTGAAACAGTGTCTAGATTTAAGAGATGTAAATATATTTGTGTAGAGGGTGAATATTTTTTGGTAAATATGTTTAATAATTACAAAAATCTTAAATGTATAAATTTTTGTCAACAATCTAAGAAAGTAAACAATTTTGCAACAGTAATTAAATAATTCAAGGTACAGTATTTGCTATAAAAAAAAATTGTAATGTCAGATTAATGTCTAAACACATTAAACCAGATCCAGTAAATAGTGGCGAAATAAAGGCAAAACATATGTCGTGTGTTAAATATGTGTGCAGTGTTAAGTGAAAGTGATAAATAGCGTGTGTTCCAAGATTCAGGAGACTAAAAACCCAATTATAAAATTTCCAAACAAGTTGTAAATATTTATAATTATGTTTCTAGTGGGGCATATGATGCAGTAATTTGTATCACAAATTATGTAAATGTCAAGAGTGATTGTAGTGTGAATATGCATTATTGTGTGACATTGATTTGAGATGTTTGTTGATTGTAAGCATTGTCGAGAAGTGGGTTTATACGGCCTTACTGAAACTGACAATAATAGCATGCAATAATGTAGCGAGGGGGTGAGCTGTTTATTATTATTAGAGACGAGCAAATGACGTAATATTGGCGCGTTTTTCTTAGAATTTGCTGGAACATTTTTCCCTAGAGCATATGTGTTCATACTTTTCATTGGATATAAAAATAGACGCTAATGTTGGCGCGTTTTATTAACCAATAGCAGCTCGGTTATAATCTTTACACATATCGGGGTGTAGGAGTATAAAAAGAGTAAGTTAGAGGTAGATTCCTCCCAGTTCATCGGAAACATTTGTACATTACACGTCGGCTCCCAGTTCAGCGGAAACATTTGTACATTACACGTCGCTCCCAGTCCTTCGGAAATATTTGTACATTACACGTCGCTGAGTTCAACGAAAGCAGAGCATAGTTTATCGATTCGCAGGTTACGCGTAGCAAACTTATAAAAAATTTCAAGTGTTGTAAAGTTAATTACACAAAAAGTTGAAGTACGCGAATTAAGAATGAGCAATAAATAAGTTATTATAACAGTTTCAGTTTGGCGAGTGTCAAGATTAATATGTGAAAGTGCATAACGTGTTAGACAATAAAAAGTGTAAAACAAATTCTTCATCAGTGTTATCTTTGGATAAAAGATTCCTTTCCATTTACACACCTGTATAAGATAAGTGCTCGACCAAAAAGATCATAGCTAGCCGGAGGACAGTGAACCCAAAATATTAAATACAATGCGCTCAATAAAAGATAACACAAAGTGACCATGACAAATTGTCTTTTATACGTGCGGCAAATAAACAGTAGCATTCTTTCAAACTTAACACATAATACCGTCACTATTTGGCTTCACAACGCGGGGGAAAACACAAGTATACACAAATACAAGAATAACGCCGCAAAAAACACTATGCAGCTGGTTCATAATTCATTAGGTCTTTCGGTAGTTATACAAAATTCATTCAGATGAAGAGGAGTTCCAGGCTATTTCCAGAAAATTTGAGTTATGCATTTTATCTTAAATATATGGCATTTTAATCAAAATTATTTTTGAGTATAAAACAAAAGATAGTTTGAGATGGAGGAATGTTTTTGAAAACCTTCTTGTTGAATCATTGGAGGATGAAAGATGAAGTGAAATACAAAGTTTGGTATTCATCTGACTTTTCATTTTTTAGTCTCTCTCTCTCTCTCTCTCTCTCTCTCTCTCTCTCCCTCCCTCTCTCATGCACATTATCTTTTTTTAAAAGTGATTTTTTGTGGTTCATGGGCATTCCACACCTTTAGTATTCATTGATTTTTTCCTTACATTCTAGTGTTTAAATGAAACCTAGGCCCAAAACAATATCTGGAAACTAAAATTGTGTACATATGGTCATAAAACTTTTCTTTGCATGTGGAGATGCAATTTCTACCATTGAAACTAACACACTCAAAATAACAAATGTTTCTTTAATATAAAAAAAAAATTGTAATACGAAAGTAAAATATTACTGAGCCCACACTTTAATTCCACTTAGTATTATGAAAATTCAACAATGTATAACACTCTATTACATATTGTGAGCCAATGAAATGGGCGATTTTACAACTTTAATAATTATTTCACTTCGTAGTAATATTTGGTTGACTTTTCTAATTCACATCACTTCGGCTCTGATGTTGTTGGCCACTGGAGCCGAAGTGATGTGAATTAGAAAAGTTGACCAAGTATTACTACAGTAAACTAGACATCACTTTTGGAAAGTCTTTTTATGATTATTTATTTAATTATTGCACTGATTACTTTGAAACAAAACTTTCACTTTACATTTAAAGTATATACACTAGCATTTACCTGTACCTCAAGAAATTCTAGTTTCTAAACACTATATCCTGAAGGTGGGACCATTTTGTGGGAACATTCTTCAAGACCAAGTTGTATGTTTCCCGTTACATGATGTAACATGTTCACAGGAATTTCAACTACTTCATAGCAAATTGTTCGAGTTCTTCCATATTCTGTGGAGGTGGATTTTCGAACCCCTCTCTTCAAGTATCCCCATAAGAAAAAAATCATACACACTGACAAATCTGGAGATATCGCAGGCCATGAAATGTCTTCATATCTGGAGACAATGTGGTTTGGAAATAAATGTCTGACTGCATCCTTGGCATCTAGTTGTCGACGCCATCCTGTTGAAACCACATGTCTTGATTGATGAGAGCATTATTGACAATTTGTGGAGACAAAAATTCTTCAATCATTTGGATACATCACTGTGATGTTACAGTAACAGATGTCCTCAAAGATGCAAGGACCAATGATTCCAAAGATGCTGTGACTTTGACACTGTACTATGGCTTCTCATACATTTAATAAAGATTAGTTTGTGACCAGTATTGAAAGTTTGGTTTGTTGACGTATCCAGATATATGAAAATGAGCTTATCACTCATCAGCATATTGTGGACAAGTCTTTGTTGACATTTATGATATTCCAGAGTCATTGGCAAAAGGTAATGCGGTTTATTTTATCAGCAATACTTGAAATTTGTATGGATATGCATGTCCTTATGAACAATTCTTCGTATACTAGTGTTTGACAAGCAAAATGAAAGTGCATGACGAGGGCAGAATGTCTAGGACTATGAGTCATAGGAACTCTTATGGCATTGATGTTTTTCGAAGTATGTACAGATCTTTGCTTACCTGGATAATCTTTAATGCAGGATCATTTAATTCAAATTTCTGCATCTACATTTTTGTTGCATTGGCTGATTGTACCGGATAATTGCAATGGATTGTGTAATGACGTCGAAATAGCCATTGTGCAGCAACGAGACTATCATTATTCTCGTAACATGCCTTAGTAGCAAAAGCTGTTGTTCACCTGCTCAACGATCCACTATAAACAAATGCTAAGAAATGAAGAATAGATTTTTACAAGTAACAATTAAAATTCCCGACAAGCCAAAGAGACACAAATCTGAAAACTGCCTGTTTCATTGGCTCACCCTGTATATAAATGTGAAGAAATTGTAACTAAATGTAAAACTTTTGTCACTATATACTTGACCAATTAGTTTAAGAATTGTAAATATGATTTCTGGTATATTAATCAGAATTTGATGATACCTTTTACTATATTTCTGAGGGAATAAACACTGGAGGAAATAGCGTGTAAAAGTAACAATTTGGTCACAAATACCTTTTCTATATGCTTCTGTAGATTTCGCACTCCACTTTCTCTGCAGTAGGACTTCATCAATTGATTTAGTGCAGCATCATTAATCTGAATCTAGAGGAAGGGAAAAAAATGAGTCACTGCGTTCATTCATAAAGACTTACATTTTCATGCCATTTAACCTTACACTTAATGCAGAATACATAGGTATTGAAGTGACATAATGCATGAATTCAAAAAGAGATGCAACATCATTGATTGCTTTTGCAGAGATGCTCATACAATATGATGAACACATTTTAGTAATGACCTAAAAGTACATGAGACAAACTTCCCAAAGAATATTAATGCACATCCATTATAATTTACCTCCATTATCTTATTCTGTAAACAGCTGGAAAATAAATTTAATTTATACAATACTCTTTAAATGCATATTAATGCTATGATGAACATTGACACTTAAACATACAAACACTACAGATTTTTCGCCAAAGCAATGTGAATGCTGAATTGTTAGTTTCTGCAGTTAATGAATAAGCGCAGAGTAATGTGCATGAATGCGCCTAGAATTTGCTTTTTCCTTTTCAACTTTCCCTTATTTGGGATTATATTTAAGCACATGCACAAATCAGTAACAAATTATTTCAATAAATATTACCATGTTTTTTCTTTCTTTCCTTCTAAGATTAATAACTTCTTGTGCTAGGCACTGATAAGTCCACAAATCACACTGTAGAGTCAGGCAATGTTTAGTAGTAAACAGTGTCTAAACCATGGCATTCCTGAATACACTTTGGAGATGGTTTAGACACTCTTTAACTTTAAAACATACAAGAAGAGGCCTGAGGACAACGTAACTTCATTGAACTTTATCTTACATCCAAAAGGAGGTTTAAAATATACAGGAGTAACTAATAATTAATGTATCTGAGCTTGAACACTCAGTGTCGAATAAAAATGAATTTATACAAACCGGTCAATGTGAAAATAGGGTGCGAGTCATTGCTATACAAAAATCTGCCACTTTTTGACGCACCATCCCTACCGTTTTTCAATATCTTGAAGGGAAGAAAGTAAACTAAGACAACATAAAAGGCACATGTTTAAATAAACATATATTTTTAGAAACATAATATTGAATCAACTAGTGAAAGTAATGATTGTCACATTGTTTATGAACCAGTTTAGTAATTAAGTCACCATTATTATGTCAGTGAGATGGTTGACACTGTTTTGCCTTGATTAGACCACATAGTGTGATTTTAAATCTAACAATGCTCATTGGATATTACTCGTAATATCAAGCCGATAATAATGTTTTGATTTAACTACAAAGTTGAGAATGCTTATTCTCATGAAAATGGTGCAGTAACAGTCATTGCAACTCTGGCCATTTGAGGATTAAGTGCAAGATGATTTATCCAAAACTCTACAGACCTGAAGTTTTGACATACTCTTTTGCTTTTGAATCACACATCAGTTCCATGACTTCTTGCAAACTTTCTGGCAGTACATCAATGTCAACAACAAAGAAAATTTCTTATTAACATCCAGGACCAGTCATCAGATAAAATATCAGGGAAGTAAAGGTTGAATTCTTCTGCTAAAGAATCCAAATGTGACAGAATTTTTGCCTTAAGTTCATTCCAATAACATTCCTTGTCAGGCAGAATTTCATTAAGGTGATGAAAGGATGAAAAGCTGTTGGATTCATCTAGTCGTTTTCATAACTGCAGTTTTTCCAGGAAGGTTCTGATGACATCATAAGCCAACGTAATATTGGTGAATTTGCTTTGAAGTTTTAAGTTCAAACTATTCAAAACTTTTAAAAAAAATGAAAAAAATAAGCCAAAGTTTCATCATACAGTTTGTTTTTCGTTGAGAATTGAGAAATTCTTCTACTTCAGACTTCAACTCATACAACCAAGCTAATATGTTCCCTTTTGATAACCAAAGGATCTCTGGACAAGGTTGTTACAGAGGGTTTCAAATTATCTTATGTTCAGAGCTGATCTTATGTAATTCACAATTCTTCATTACACTGACAAGATCTTGAGGCAATGTTTTGGCTGCCAAGAACTGTTAGTGAATTACGTAGTGAGTTCCAATGTTTGGATTTTTATTTTTGGTCAATTTGATAAATCCAGAATGAGCACTGGAGCATTATCCATTAGTTACTACATAATAATGATTATCATAGCAATAGCTTATTTTTATTAGTGAAACAGACACCTTTCATTAATTTTTATCCCTAGCAGAGTAGGATACGAACTACAATAAAATCACACAAAAATGCTTTCTGGCTTACTTTTTTGATAAATTTTTGAATAATGAACAGCATGTGCTCTCACATGGTCACAAATGTCTGGTGCAGCAGAAAATCTAAATGTAAAAGCATAGGTGCTACGAGGGAGATCATGTGCTAACTATGGCATGGTAACAATGTGATTCTGAGGAGTAAGAATACATGGAAAAACAAACACCACACTCTGGAACATGACATAAGAAGTCACATTACATTCCATGCCATGCTGTGGGGATACTTAAAGAGTGTGAGAGCAATTCTACTTTGAGTGTCTTGAAACAGCTATCCTGGTTTGTACTATAGATATTTAGGACATCTAGTGATGAGATAGGTCCTATGCCGTGGCACAGTGGGCTGAAGCACGGTGTTCTGCTTCCAGGTTCGTTCCCAACCATGGGGATGCAAATTTTACGTTCTAGGATAGGACCAGTGACCACTCAGCATTGTGAAGAAAGTGAGGAGCTGCAATAGGCAGTGATCCTGGCCTGGGGATCCTCCCACTTCCCTGCATTTACATATATGCAGTTATTCTGCTTATAGTCAAGAACATTAATGCTTCTGATTCACTATTCATAACTAATAATATGGTGCATGAACACAATACTAGGGAAAATACACAAATACATGTGACCAGCTGCAACACCTCGCTCTACCAAAAAAGTATCTTATTCTCTGGCATTAAACTTTATAATAATTTACCAAGTAATATTAAGGCAATTAAAAATGTAAACCAGCTGAAATCCAGTCTCAAGGCACATCTAGTTAACCACTCCTTTTATTCTATTAATGATTTCCTTGAACACAAATGTATATCATGAACCATAGTATTTAGCATGTAAATACCTATTGTATAATGTAAAAACATATTGTATATATTGCAAAAACCTATTATTGTTTATGTTTATAGCTTGACGTGTCCAATAGTGAATGTACATTGTACCAAACCACTTTAACGGATGAATAAACTAACTAACTAACTAACTAGCTTTCCAGCTTGGGGATGCTTGATATATGCACATAACATTCGCATATTGGTTGGATGATGGCCCACCTCTGCCGTGCATACCTCGCTGTGAGGTTAGCAGGCCTATGCCCTTCGCAGGCTGTAGCGCCGCAGGATTTATTTTTAGTGATGAGATAGTAGATAAGTTTTATGGAGTTGCTAGCCCTATATGAAGAATACAGTGCAGGCATTCATGCAATAACAAGATTAAATTTTTGTGTTCTTAATGCTTGAAAAATTACACCATTGTGTTTAATATCCTAAAAAGAAGAAGTATTGAACACAGGCATTCAATTCTAAATTAAAGCTGCTTGTCCTTTAATATTATTGTTGGTTTTCTAGTTTTCAAATATGTATGTGTCCAATGCTCACAGCTTGACAATGAAGTCATTAGCCTTCTTGTTTCTCAATATTTGGACATGGAGTTCTTTAATGATGATAGTGCTTCATTTCTTCCTCATTAAGTTGGCAGTTTGGTGACTCCAATACACCAATTCTGTACAAGTGTTTGCCCAAAAGGTCATGGCCTGTAACCAGTCTGAATGTTGTCACAGAATATTTGCGAAGAAAGTCTGGTTTTAAATGAGCTTATCATAACCATTCTTAAATAGGTACAGTGGAATCTCGTTAGCACGTTCCTCATTAACACGTTTTCCCGTGTATTGCGTTGAATTATAAAAGTCCCGGCACAAAATGCATCAAATGCATTAATAACGTTCGTTTAGTACGTTTTCTCGCTCCCGCTTACTACGTTCGAAGTTTGATGCTCTCATTCGCTATAAAAGTAACGGTCCAGCGGGAGTAGATTTACTACATTCAAAGTTAGACGTTCTCATTCGCTACTTTGGTCAAACCAGGCGGGGTGGAACCGGCAGCCAATACCATGCATGTACGTATTTGTGGGACGCGTTTTGTGTGTGTGGGGGGGGATGCTTTAGTGACGCTCTTTGGTGTTCTGCGGTGACGCTTTAGTTTAACAGTGGCTTGGTGTGGTTAGTTTATGCTGTTGAGTGTTGACGAAACGTAAAAGTATTTTAACTTTTTGTTCGCAATGGAGAAAAAGAAAGTGCGGCAAATAACCAACAGTGAAAAATTGAAAATCCTTGAGGAAGTAGATCGCAATCCAAATATGAAATGTGTGGATATAGCGCGGAAGTTAAACATTCCTCCATCAACCTTAAACACAATTGTTAGCAAACGTAAACTAATTGAAACTGCTTTTGAAGAAGGAAAAAATGCTAAAAGAAAACGTAATCGCCCTGGCCAGTTTCCAGAATTAGAAGATGTTCTGCTAAAGTGGTTTACACAAGCTAGAGCTTCAAATGTGCCAATAGACGGTACTGTGGCATAATTCGGTGCATGAAACATGCGTATCGTAAGAGGCTGGTACAGAGAAGGTTGGCTGCACTGAAATCGACGACAAGAAAAATCACCGTCTTAGATGCCATGCATTTTATTAGAACTGGTTGGGATTGTGTGACGCAAGATACCATTAGGAACTGCTTTAATAAAGCCGGTTTTTGCCGAGTTCTTGGTGATGAAATTACGCAGGAAGACGAGTTTTCCGAGAGTGAAGAATGGCGCCAAATAGCAGACGATGCCGGCGTGTCTTTCGAAAACTATGTAAACATTGACAATGAAATTCCAGTGTGTGAAACAGCGACGATAGATGAAATACTTGAACAAGTGAAAGATGAACCAGATCCTGAGCCAGTACCTACAGTGTCAGAAGCCATGCAGGCAATGGACATAGTGAAGCTATATGTGTGCAGTTTCGAAGTTGATGATGATGTAATGACTTTACTAAACAAGATGGACAGTAAAATTTTGGCATTAAAACCAACAAAGCAATCAACTATCGATATGTATTTCAAACCAATGTAAATAGTGTCTATATTTCACATCCGTTTTTGAGGTAAGATGTATTATTAGATTTTATTACATAAATATGTTCTTAAGTTGCAGATTATATATTTTCGTTAACACGTTTTCCCGTCTATGACGTCCAAATCCTTGGGTCCCCGCAAAAACGTACTAACGAGATTTTACTGTATCATATTTTAATGTTGGAGCAGTTCTATTTGATTTGCAGCTGCTGGCAGTATACTTTAACTTAGGGTACTCACCCACCTTGAAGTTCTCGATATACTTCTGCAATGTATCACTCTCGATGTGCATCTACCATTTCTGTGTCGAATTTTGAGCTGCGTGATGGATTCTGAAATGCCTGAGCTATGAGATCTCTAGTATTTTACCTTGGGTTGTGGCACGGGAAAGGAAATTTTAAGTAAGGGTGCGTGCTCCAAAAACTTTCTGAATTTATTCTTATTTTTTGGAATAACACAAGAATAGTAACTTTTTCCACATTAATAACACATTTTGTGGTATTTCACCAAGTTTTACAATGTTTTTCATTGCCGATGATACTCCTACACTTGTATGCATACATCATGATCCATGGTCATGAATTGAACTCACGCAGAGATGTGACGTGTAGCAAAGAGACACCAACAGTAGTGTCTCCCCTATCCGTGCAGCCCTATATATATATATAGTCTTTCTGGCATTGTCAAGTTAACTCATTCAATAAGTATTGTGAAGGGTAGGGTCTCTCTAGGTGGATTTTTAAGAATAAAGGTTTTCCATAACTACAGTTTATATTAATGCTGGCTATGGATTCCACAAATGCTTAACATTTTTCTTTAATTTTCTTTCTGAATTAGCATTTTAACATTCATTCATTCATTCATTATCTGTTTACCCTCCTCTTATATAGGACTTACACCCCCCAGGACTTACAGGCGGGTGCCTGGGGTCAGAGGCCCGTCGAGGAGCAGACACTCATGGATCAGACAGAACATCCAGGATGGGTGATCAGCCCGATGCCTGGTATGGGATGAAGGAAGTGGATGAAGCGAAATGTTCGCGAAATGGATGAAAGGAAAGGTGATGATGGAGCAGTTGGTGGAATGAATGGCGGGGGAAACCGGAGAACCCGGAGAAAACCCGCCCAGACGCCGCTTCGTCCACCACAAATCCCACATGCAGGTCTCTGGGATTGAACCCGGTCCGCCTCGGTGGGAGGCGAGCGGTCTAACCACCTCATTTTAACATAAATTATAAAATTATTAATAATCTTCATCTACTTCACAACAATCACTCCATCTTGAAATATTTCCTTTCCATCTTTACTTTACAAACAATTTTCTTTGGTTTTAAATTATTTAACCCCTTAATATCTGTCTCAAAGTGTTGCCAGTTATATCACCAGTCACAACTGCAGACTGTCTGGAGAACCTCATCTGCCATTGGTTAGGTTACTTTCACCTAGCCGGGAGGATTCTCAGACAACTCCAACGACCATATCCTCTCCTCATCACTTAGAGGATGCTTTTGCATACTATACCAGGTCAGCATGCAGGGTATGGCATTTCAAATACAGAATGCTCTAATGGTACATTTGATAATGGGTTGATTCTAAGTCTTGTCTGTATTGGTTTTAAAAGAAATTTCATAACTGCTAAAAATTTGAATGTCATAACTTATAACCTAACATTATCCCAATTCACATATAGCAATATCATGTTATATGTTCTTACATTTTCATTTGTGAGACCTGCATCTCTCATTGCCTGTGGAACCAGATACTGCTTTGCAATAGCTAATTTTTCCTCAGCTACATAACCAGACATATCAATCATCTCCATGCGATCACGAAGAGGCTCTGGAATGGTGTCTACAATATTTGCAGTGCAGATGAAGAGTACCTAAAAATAACAGCAAAATGTATCAAACAACTCAGCCATTTTATTTGAAAGTGGGCCTGAGATCAAATTTTAAAAGTTTAGTAAAACATGCTTAAAATCAATGAGCAAGAGGTGTCCTTTGCACAGTTTTACCCTATTGTAGGTCAATTTCCTGAATCTCTACTTATTCAGTTTGGAAGAATTTGCAGTGAATTCACAAAAAAAGCTAAACACACAACACTAATATTACAATAATACAAGCTATACATTACTCCTAATAAATAAATATATGGTTCATATTTTAAGCCAAACCATAAGTTGTTCTGTTATAGATGTTTTAGTTCACAATCCTTCAGTACCAACTGTCTCATCCACTACATCCTGTCTGTTCCCTTCACTTAAGTAACAGAGAGTAATAACTTCTGAAAATACTGGCTATTTTAACCTAAAGCTTTAGATATGGTTAAATACAAGACTAAATAACAGATTTTTCAAGTACTTTAACTCCAAGTAAAATTCCAGTAATTTTATATTAATAAGTGCAGTTACAAGCTGGGGGTTTAAAATGTATTACACCCATTATGTAAATAAAACAAATGGATACAGCACGCTTTATGATACATATTACTTCCAATTTTGAGGGACTGAGGAAATGTTTATAAACCTGAAGTACATATTACAAAACTGTTACTTTTTGAGAATCTATGTTACGTTCATATCACTTTCTCTATCGCTTATTAGTTGGTATACAAATTATTCTTATTAAAGCTTACTTTTCTACCTACCTTATTTTAATCTAAATAAACCTTTGCAGAAATAGCTACATTACACATTTTGTTATATATACAAAGGGGACAGCAATAGTCAAATGTTTAAGAACTGGATGCTATACGCTGCCTTAAAATTCCATTTTTTCCATGCAATCACAAGAAACCACTGAATGTTGAAAGGACTTTAAAGAATGACCAAGTAATGAACAATCTGAATCATAAATAACGGAGATCTTGGAAATGGCTTATGCCACAAAAGCTTTGTTTTAAAGAGATCTCATTTCTTGTGTAGTATGTTTTCATTTATCACTTAACGTTTATTAGTTATACAAAATTCTTTTGGAATGAAGAGGACTTCAAAGGCTATTCCCAGAAAATTCAACATATATATTTTGTTTGTCATGTAAATATAATTAATATATGGTATTTTAATCAAAATTGTTTTTTTAGAAAATAAAAAATTTCGAAAAATCTTCCATGTCAAGGGTAGTTTGGGGAGGGTGGATTTTCTTGAAAATCTTCATGTCACATCCTTAGAAGGTACTGAATCTAAATAACAAGTTTGGTATTTATCCAACTTTTTGTTTTTAAGTTATGCCTTTTAAGTACACGCCTTTTCTAAAAATACCTTTTTTTTCCCTTCTTTCTTTCTTTTTTTATTTATTCAGGGGGCCTCAAAAACATTTATTTCTGTTGAAATGCAATACCTTCTCTACCTACTATGTACACGCTAGAGAAAGTAAAAATTACAGTGATACAGTGATGCAAATGGAACTGCTCTTGTTCTTAGTTATCATTTAAAGAACCATGGGAGAAATCCTGGTTGGTCAAGCTTTTTCCAAAATAGAGTTATTGATATCATGCAATTCATGATAAAGAAAGATCTCTATTAGAAATTGGCTACTCAGGAATTACTTGCACTCAAAGTTTTGGTAGGTGCTGGGAAAAAGTCAACTAAAATAGGGAGATAACTGATAAGTAAATTTTCCATTGATAACAATAGTCAGTTTACTGATATAACATGAATATTTGTTGCTGTCGTCTGTCATTTGGTTGTTCTATGGTTATCCATATTTTAGGCCTTGTGTCCTGTGTGTTGTGACCTGCATTGGAAGGTCAGAGTTCAGAAGAGGATATAAGACACAATGGAGAACCAAAGAAAAGGAAAAGTTAAAGTTGGGTATCTTGAGATCAGTAAGAAAACAAAACTGGGAATTCTCTGCAATTTGTAAATGATTCAGTTGCTTAAGTATGATGTGTGAAAGATTGATTTGAAATATTGTACAATTTCAGTGATCTTGAGCTCTTCTCATGGCAAAGGGACCAGGCATATTAACCTTGATCGTCAGAGCACTGCATTACTTGGTATCTGTTTACTAGAACGAAAGACTAGCAAGTCAGCATACAGAAAGCAACAGAACACAAATGGAGCACTCTGGAATTGGGTGTATCTTGATATGAAAGTTTATGTGATTAATCATTTATATGTAACTGTAATTACACAAGTACATAATAGGAAAAAATAACCTTAATGATGGTAAATGCATTACATATTTAGGTAATTATTTATTGCAATAAACTAAACAATATCTTCTGCAATTTTACATAAGGAAAAAAGAAAGAAAAGAAACTAAATTAGTCAATACACTTCTCTTATTAAGTAACAGCTCCTTAAATACAGGTACCTATAACCCCGCCGCTGTATCTTTGCACTTGACAGTTCGTGTGGCTTCACGTAAGGTTGGCTACATTGCGGTTGCGACGTTGCCAGAGTGGCTAGTAAACAACAACAGCTGATTTTTCTCCTTTCTATCGTGTCTAAGCCGCATACAAAAAGTGTACGCAAGTAGCGAACGTCAATGAATAATAACTATTTCGTATTATTATTGTTAATTGAAAATAAGCGATATAAGCAGCTTTGGTATGGTCGGATACTCCTTTCTATAATAGGCATAAATGTGTCTACGTATGACGTCTAATTGGAAAGCATCAAGATTTGTGACTGGAACGAGGCTGCTTTCTTTTCTTCCCTGGAGTTGATAGAAATACCTGTTGCGTTCCAGATGGTTCAGGAATTTTGTCCTCTTTCTCTTGGAGTTTCACTCCCTTGTGTATAGGTAACAGTTCTCGTGCTTACCCAAGAGCTGCTGCAGTTCATTGTACGGCTTTATCAGCAGGAATAGAGGGATTGCCATGAAGTTTTACGTACTCCTTTTCCTGTTCAAAGAATTCCCGGGTTCTGCTTAAAAAGTTCCAATGCCTGACTATTAAGTGGCACACCTCGGCGCAAAGGATTTTCACTTCGTGAATCACTCGGCGATCGGCGTCGTTTTTCAGATATTGTCGCACTTAATTTTTGTTTAAATAAATAATATGAATGAAATATATATAAAATAGATAAATATATATGTATAAACGAACAATAAGAAAACTATTAAACAATAACCACAAATATAAATAACAATGAATATGTAGCTTGCAAAGAACAACTCGACGCTCGTGCTAGAGATTCACAAACTGAAGCACGTGGTTGGGAATAGTTACATCCGGCAACAGAGCCGATTCTAGTTCCAGTTCTGCTTTGTCATCGGCCATCCGGAATGCTGCCTTGTGATTGGCTTAGGAAGTCAAACGGTTGAAGCTTTTCATCTGTTTTTTTGCGAGTGTACCAACCTAAACGCTAGCTGTCAAGTGCAACGTTACAGCGGCGGGGGTATAGTGCATGATAATATAATTTTCTGGAGTGCAATCAATCTGTACAGCTGGAATAATTTCGAAGGTGGTGATTTACTCAAAGAGCAAAACCATAATATTAAACATTTCTTGTTATATAAATATCTTAAAACATATCTTGGTGCACATCTTTGGAAGGTACTGAGCTTAAACACCAAGTTTGTATTTATCGAATATTTAGGTTTACAGTTATGCATAACTCACGGATCTATTTCTAAAAATGCTTTTTATTGATTCAAGAAGCCTCAAAACATTCCCAGTGAAATCCTTACATCACATTTTGTGTGGAATACAAAACTTTTTCTTACCTAATATAAGTATGTGGCAGAGAAATAAACAGCAAAAATTCAAACCAATATCAGAGAATATCTCGGAAGTGGTTAAAACACCACACAAAACATTATTTGACAAATTGTTGCTGCCTCAGTTTCCACTGTGTTAGCATATTCACATATTGGTTTTACAAGCATCAGCGAAAAAATGCATACCTTATAGTTCTTAATCCAAATACTTAAAAGTAATGAAGTTCTAAAAATTCTTTAACATAAGTTTATATGTACTACACACAATTTTTATTTCTATTAACTACTAAGGATTATTGCCTTGGCATCTATAGTACACGCCCTATAAATGTTGTAACATGTACCCCTTTGCATTTACACGTCCAGTATGTAACTGGATATGGCCTGCAATAGGTTTAATTTAATTTTGCACATTTTACTAAGCAGCACGACTTTGGCATCTATGACACTTGAACAAATGTGCTGTCAATGAAATATGCCAAACTGTAATTCTATTACTGCATTTTCTTTATAGTTATTATCCAATGCATACAATTATCTTCTTTCCACATCCTTGTCCTCCTTAAAATGTCTGTATGCCTTTACGCAAATTATACTATGGAGAATCACAAGAACATTAATTATTTTCCCAATAGTTTCAGACTGAACAATCTTTCATTGTTCTTGACTCAATGTAAATATACTTATAGCCTTCATGTGTACATTCTTTGCAGTGACATTTCCAATATCTAATTGAATGTAACTGGCAACAGAATGAATTTAATTTCGCACATTTTACTAAGTAACACGACTTTCATGTCAGTGACACTTGAACAAATGTGCTATATAATTGAAACTCGCATAGCTGCATTTCTAATGATGAACATACATTGAACTGTCATGAAAGATGTATCACTAACTATTGCTATAGAAATTATCAACCTCCCAAATTCTTGTTCCAATAATCATCCTCATTTGCAAAACTCTTATGACGTTACATATCTTCTCTTGCACCTGGCGATGAATAACACTTTGTCTTCATTATGACATGATTGCAGTGAATGTACTGCAACTGACAAGATCTTCCTCGACGTGTGAATGACGTAAACACCCTTATTTTCTGATACACCTGCTTACTTTGTTGAGTAGTATAAATAGCAAATTGATTTCGGCAATTAGAAATTGCTGTAAAATAGAGAAGACTTTGACAAGAAGAAATAGGTAAATTCTGCAATGCAAGGTTTGCATATGAAGTTTGGATGGGTGACTATACTAAAAGCTTTTGACAAAGCCTTTTGCACTATTTATGGTATTACAAAACACAAACTTGGTTTGCAAAAGAACCTAAAACTAATTGGCAGTGCACCAATTGATAAAAGGGGTCTTTACATATGAAACTTGACATAGCAAGGAAATCTTTTGATACATAGCCATACAAAAAGTT
This sequence comes from Deroplatys truncata, assembly GCA_030765065.1. Classification (NCBI taxonomy): domain Eukaryota; kingdom Metazoa; phylum Arthropoda; class Insecta; order Mantodea; family Mantidae; genus Deroplatys; species Deroplatys truncata. Next base: position 261,472,129 of record CM060981.1, on the reverse strand, counting down.
TTAGAGATTACCAAATCCAATAGTATTAAGAATTCAAAGAAGATATATTTACCCCAGAGCTTAATTAAAGGAAATGTTGCAGCTTTTCAAAGAATTACATCTTTCCAAAACCTCGGCCAGGTTATTCTGGACATGATGCGCTGGGATTTCCATGTTAGTATGTTTGATATGGGATTCTTCTCTGACCACAAGGCACAAATTTTGGAAATGTTTGGTTTGCTAACCACTAAACAAACAAGGAATGCTTGACACAAAATTAGGAGGAAAACAAATGAGGATATAAATCATTTAAATTGTTTCTTAGAAAAAGAAAAATGGGAAAATGTCTTAAGCTGCAGCTTGGTGAACGACGCATTCTCAAAATTCTCAGGTACTTTTAATCACTATTTAGACATCACAACACCAAGGAAAACAGTCAAAGCAGGTGATGAATAAAAAAATATTTGGATCTCAATGAGCATACAAGTCTCTGTAGGAGACTTAGATCGTTAAGCAATGAATTAAAACAAAGTACTGCTTCAGAGGGCTTTAAAAATTACATCAAACATTATAAATAAATCTATTACAAAACAATTTGAGCAGCAAAGATTGAACAATGATAATTATATAAATAAAGCAGAGAATAAATCAAAGGCTTTGTGGCAACTCATTAGAAGCGAACTTGGAAAAGTGAACAAACTAGATGATGACTTCAAAATAAATCTAAATGGCAAAATGATAACAGGTGCCAGTAGTATTGCTAATATATTTAATAGTTACTATGCAGGGTTAGCTGAGAACTTGCTTCATAACAGTAAACTCAGACCAAAAACAAATCCACTATAATGAAGTAAAATAGCCAACACAATGTTTTTATAATATACATCACCAGATGAAGTAAAACAAATTATTAAAAAGCTTAGGGATAAACGATCCTCAGGCTATAATGAAATCTCGGACACACTCCTGCAGCCACTGTGTCACATTATCAATCTCTCATTTAGCACTGCCTAATTTCCAGGGGAACTGAAATTAGCAAAAAAAAGATCCAAGGAAGATATTAAGAACTACAGATCGGTATCACTGATTTCATTTTTTTAAAAAAAATAATAGAGAAAGTAATGCATGAAAGATTATATAACTTCTTTAAAAGGTATGACTTAATATATAAGCAACATGGATTTCAGTAGGGGAGGTCATCTATAATAGCAATAACTGACTTTCTAAAGGAGGTTTATGAGGCAGTAGATAATAAAAAAAAATAGGCATGGGGTTTATTTATGGACTTATCCAAAGCATTTGACCTAACTGACCACCAAATCCTGCTGCAAAAATTACAAATGATAGGAATAAGGGGTACTGCTTTAAAGTGGTTTGAATCCTATCTAAGCAACTGAAGACAAATAGTGCAAATCTCTTATAAATATCACACCACAGGGTTAATAAGTGCTAAGTTTTCCAAAGAAGAGGCCATCAGATTTGGCATGCCCCAAAGCTCAATCTTTTCTCTGCATATATTCAAGATGTAGTTGATTATGTACCCAATGCCAATATAATCCTATATGCTGACGACACAAGTTTATTTCTCAAAGACAGCAGCATTAACCTACAAACAAACCTTACAAATTCAATCAGCAAGTTGCTGGAATGGTTTAGAATAATAGACTGGTAGTTAATGAACATAAAACAGTATTAGTACTATTTCACCATTCAAATAATAAGGCCAAGTACTAAAACTCAGGGATAAGCCAATAACGTGTACAAAATCAACAACATTTCTGGGGGTATACATAAATGAAGATTTGAAATGGCTAAAGCACACAAATTTTCTAGCACAAAAACTAAGCAAGTGCTGCTTTGCAATCAGAACTGTAACATACATTTTAAGTGAAAGTGCTTGAGAATGCTTTACTACTAATACTTTCATTACCTTCTCTTATATGGCAACATTTTCTGGGGTAATTCATCACACAGTAAAGAAATATTTAAAATTCAGAAAAGAGTGGTAAGAGTTATAGGGAAAAAATAACCAACTAGTAGTTGTAGGCCGCTATTTTAGAAAATGGGAATCGTGCTCTTACCAATCATTGGACTTATACGATGTATTACTCCACGTTAAGACAATTTCAAACCAACGTACTTGTATACTCATACCACACCTGGAATATGGACAAACTGTCAATTATCTCTCACCTCACCAGTTTATACGAGGAAAGCTTCAAGTATAACAGAATAATGCTGTACAACAAACTGCCAGAAGCAATTCAACAAGCTACACCTTTGAAATCTTTTAAGAGAAATTAAATAAATACATCCAATGAACACTGTTTCTATAGCTTACAGGAATACCTGGGAATCTGATAATTGTTTGTTAACTTTTGTTTATAATTAAACATATTTAAAACTCATCCCATATATATGATTACACTAGTCTGCATGATATTGGATGACTGAAAACTAATAATTGATTTTGACTCACTTTTTACTTTCTCTACTACGTATAGTAAGTAGGGGAAGTATTGCATTCCACCCAAAAATTCGATACCGAGATTTCACCGGAAATACATGTTTTGAGACCTCCTGAATCCAAAAAAAGCATTTTTGGAAACATGTCCGTGTGTGTGTCTGTGTGTGTGTCTGTGTGTGTGTGTGTGTCTGTGTGTCTGTGAACAGCATAACTCAAAAACGAACATTCGGATAAACACCAAACTTGGTATTTAGGTTCAGTATCTTCCAGAGATGCGACACGAAGGTTTTCAAGAAAATCCCCCCACCCCAGACTACCCTTTACATGGAACATTTTTCGACAATTTTGATTTTCTCAAAAATGGCTCTAACGATTTTGATTAAAATATCATATGTTTAATATATTTTTACGACAAATGAAATGTATATCTCGAATTTTCTGGGAATGTCTCCAAAAGTATTCTTCATTGTGAACGACTTTTGCATAACTGGTAAACCATAAGAGATAGACAAAATTTTACAACACACAAAATGTAGATCGCGTTAAAATACACAACTTATGTCATATACATTTCTTTTGTTGAGTGAACCGTTTTCGAGATATTGCTTGTTATTTTCTTAAATTTTCCAATACTTTTACTTTTTCTCAAATGCGTTATTCATTTTTTTATGTCCTGGACATGCAAAGAGAATGGAATGCGCCACATAGCAACCAGCGTTAAAATATTTGACTATCGCTTAAAACCTAGCATATTCCCTTTGCATCTACATGAAAATTACCAATAAGATTGACATCTCGATATCTCGATTAACATGAAGCATATGGAGAATAAGCATTTGTAAAAATAGTTTGTACAAGAGTAGAGAAAGTCATGTGAGTGTAACACATCAGATTTTTTATGCTGATTTCAGAACTGCTTTTAGTTTTTTTCTATCATGTACAGTTTTTCTCACAATTTCACTTCAAAAATATAGAGTTGAGCCAGTAGATGAGTATTGTTGAAGGGAAATTTATCACTTCTTGGAGGGAAATTTCTCAATACAGACTTGTAAGTCTTTAGGTTGTTACACCTGTAGATGCTGGTTGTATTTGTAATTTAAGCATTGTTGTTAATATCAGAGACTTGCATTACCAGTGCTATATCGTGATGAAAGTTATAAATACATTATGTCTACACGCAAGTGTGTGAACAATCCAAATGTTTTCTGCTACATTTGTGGAAATTATACAGTGCTTCAGCAGAGAAATGATATAACAGACTTTGTGAAAAAATCTGATGTGTTACACTCACATGACTTTCTCTACTCTTGTACAATCTAATTTTACAAACGCCTATTCTCCATATGCTTCATATTAATCGAGATATCGAGATGTCAATCTTATTGGTAATTTTCTTGTAGATGCAAGGGAAATATGGTAGCTTTTAAGCGATAGTCAAATATTTTAACGCTGGTTGCTATGTGGCGCATTCCATTCTCTTTAAATGTCCAGGACATAAAAAAACTGAATAACGCATTTGAGAAAAAGTATAAGTATTGGAAAATTTAAGGAAATAACAAGCAATATCTCGAAAACGGTTCACTCAACAAAAGAAATGTATATGACATAAGTTGTGTATTTTAACGCGATCTACATTTTTTGTGTAGTAAAATTTTGTCTATCTCTTATGGTTTACCAGTTATGCAAAAGTCGTTCACAATGAAGAATACTTTTGGAGACATTCCCAGAAAATTCGAGATATACATTTCATTTCCCATGACATTAACTTAAACATATGATATTTTCATCAAAATCGTTAGAGCCATTTTTGAGAAAATTAAAATTTTCGAAAAATCTTCCATGTAAAGGGTAGTCTGGGGTGGGGGGATTTTCTTGAAAACCTTCGTGTCGCATCTCTGGAAGATACTGAACCTAAATACCAAGTTTGGTGCTTATCCGACTGTTCGTTTTTGAGTTATGCTGTTCACAGACACACAGACACACACACACACAGACACACACACACACACACACAGACATGTTTCCAAAAATGCTTTTTTTGGATTCAGGAGGTCTCAAAACATGTATTTCCGGCGAAATCTCGGTATCGAATTTTTGGGTGGAATGCAAGACTTCCCCTACTTACTATACGTAGTAGAGAAAGTAAAAAGTGTACCATGTTTATTTTAAAATGAACTTGGTGACCAAGACAAGGCCTGGGCTCCAAAGACAGTTTGCTGCTATTGTGTTGAGAGGTTAAGATTGCGGATAAAAGGAAAGAAATCATGCATGCCATTTGCAATTCCTATGGTGTGGAAGGAGCCTAAAGACCACCTTAAAGACTGTTATTTCTGTTTAGTTAATGTTCAGGGGTGCAATTTGAAAAATAAGAAACACATTGTGTATCCAAGTATTCCTTCAGCCATCAGGCCGGTTCCACACGGAGAAGATCTGCCTGCTCCTCTTCCTCCAGCTGATTTAGAACTTGGAAGAAGATGGTGTTGAAAGTGAATCTCATGCAATCACCGAAGATGATTCTGATGATGTCTACCACCCTGAATACGTGACTCCACAACTGTTCTCTCAGAGTGAACTAAATGATCTAGTACATGATTTGAATTTGTCTAAGGAATCTGCAGAGTTACTAGTCTCCTGTCTTAAAAATAAGAATCTTCTGGAATCAGGAACATATTACTTGTGGTACAGACACAGAGAACAAGAGCTAGTTCCTTTTTTCTCACAGATCGAGTCCTTGGTTTACTGCAATAACATAAATGAGTTAATGCACTTTTATGACATTGAACATGATCCTGCTCAGTGGAGACTTTTTATAGATTCATCAAAGAGGAGCCTGAAAGGCATGTTACTGCATAATGGGAATGTGTATGGATCCATTCCTGTCACACATTCAGTTCAAATGAAAGAGACAGTTGAAAACATGAAGATACTTTTAACAAGTATCCAATACGAGGAACATAAATGACATATCTGCGGTGATTTCAAAGTTATTGGAATACTATCAGGACAACAAGCTGGGTTCACAAAAATGCCTTGTTTTCTGTGCGAATGGGACAGTTGGGCAAAGCAAAGACATTGGAGTGTGAAAGTATGGACACAGCAGAGAAACTTGTTGCCTGGAACTAACAACATCATGCACGAACCGTTTGTAGAGAGACAAAAACATATTGCTTCCGCCATTACGCATAAAATTCGGCTTGATGAGCAATTTGTAAGGGCTCTACCGCAGGATGGAACCTGCTTCAAGTACCTTTCCAAGAAATTTCCCTGCATTACACAAGACAAATTAATGGTGGAATTTTCCTCAAATAAAGAAATTGATGAAGGATGAAGATTTTGAGAAGACAATGAATGAGAGAGAAATAGAAGCATGGACCACCTTCCGATCAGTTACTGAAAACTTCTTAGGCAATAACAAACATCATAATTACAAGGCCATTGTCAAAACAATGTTGAAAAATTTCAAGAAGATGGATTGTAAAATGAGTGTAAAGGTGCATTTTGTGCATTCACACATCGACTACTTTCCAGGAAATCTGGGACATTATAGTGAAGAGCAGGGTGAACGTTTTCACCAAGATATTAAGGAAATGGAGAGGAGGTACCAGGGGAGAGAAACTATGATGGCCAACTACTGTTGGATGTTGAGGAGGAACAGTCATCTTCAAGGATCTGCAAGGAAGTCAAAGAAGAGAAAGTTTGAAAAAAATTAAATGAAACACTTTGGCTTCTTGTTTTGTTAAAATGTAATCATGAAATAAATTAGGGAGTTCTTGCGAGTATTGTTAAAATGTTTCTTGAATAAAAACTTACCTTGTGTGAAATGGTATTTGAATACTTTTCTATACTCATTAGTAAAATTGTCAAAACATTACTTCTTATTTTGTGTAAAAACCTGCCGTGATAGAAAAAAATGGAAGTTATTTCTGGAATCAGCATAAAACCTTTATTCAAGAACACCTACTTTTAAGAAATCATCTGACAAAAAGTTTAAAAATGCAGACTAGTGTTATTATCATGTATATGTTGGATGGAATTGAAATTGTTGTTATGCAAAATTGTATGTGTGTTGGGGGGGAGGGAGGAGGAGAGGTGTGTGTGTGTGTGTGTGTGTGAATATTTGTGTACTAAAAATTTGACATGTCCTATATCAATGTAATTTGATTCAAAGGATGAATGAATGAATGAATGAATGAATAAACTAAATTGAATACAGTAGAATCTTGTTAGTACATTTTTGCAGGGACCCAAGGAATTGGGCATCATGGACCGGAAAATGTGTTAACGAAAAGATAAAATCTAAATTTAAGAACTTTATAACTCTGTAATAAGAATCTAATAATACATTCTACTTAGTAAGGTGTTAACTATGGCAATTTTCACAAATGCAAGCAGATTAGCTTGCATTCAGAATATAACATACAACTTCTTACATACCTTAGAGAGATCAACAGGTACATCTAGATAGTGGTCTAAGAAGTTTGCATTTTGCTCAGGATCTAACATCTCAAGAAGGGCAGATGATGGATCACCTTGAAAACCCCTTAAACAATTAAAAAAGTTAGCTTTTTAAAAAGGGTTCCTGTTAAAAGACATTCAAATTTGAAATTTTAGCAGTTCCATAAACATTTGTTATTATATATGTTACAGCTGGAAAGCAAAATACTCAAAACCCAAAGTTAGTATGAAATTCTAGTTCCAACAAAGCTCTTTAGGAACTTCATTAATGTAATTACAGGGGGTAGAAAAAATAATGGAAACACCTCTGTTAAACTGAACAAACACGGTATTGGGCCACCCTTTGCTTTCAAAACAGTTTCAATCCTTGTAATTGATCCACAAAATGTATGAATTCTTTCTAGAGGTATTGTATACCACTCATCATGAAATGTTTCAAGCTCCTTAAGGAATGAAGGAGGAGCAAATCTTGCTCTCACTCTCTTTTCAAACTAATCTCACAAGGGCTCAATGATGTTTAAATCTAGAGATTGAGCTGGCCATGGAAGATATTTAACTTCTTCATGCTCTTCAAATCACATCCAGCAGTATGAACAGGGGCATTATCACCTTGAAATACTGCACTGCCTGAAAGAAACAATGTTTGCACCATAGAGTCAACATGGTCACCAAGATATTGCAGCCCAAACCATGCTTAACAGTAGGCATTAAGCAGTCAGGATCATAAGCTTCTTTACGTGTTCTCCAAACATATGCTGTGCCAGTGGTAGGGAAAAGTGTAATAGATGATTCATCAGTCCATATCACATTTTTCCAGTCACCAGCTGTCCAAGTCTTATGTTCATGACACCATTGTTTTCTCTTTATTGCAATAGTCTGCGAGATTAGTGGTTTGGCAATTGCTGTTCTACCAATGTATTCCTAACTTGTGAAGTTCTCTCCTCACAGTTCTGGTAGAAACAGGTTGCCTGATAACATGTGTTCAGCTCTGCAGTCACTTTGGCTTCTGTTTGTGAGCACCGTTTCTTTTTGCAGAAAATTATTACCTTCTGACAAATATGCTGACATAATCTTAGAAACTGTACTTCTTGAAATCTTTAATAAATTGGCAGTTTCAGTTACTGTAGCTCCTGCTAGCTGACACCCATAATTTGACCCCTTTGAAAGTCTGAAAGTCTTTCATTGTCCTGTTGTTCACACTTTAGGCACAACTAAAGAACTAATAATGCTGGCAGACACTTCTGTGCATACTTTGTAATAAACAAACAAAAGAATGCAGTTCTCATTACCACCTCAGGAGAGGCAACCCCATCTACAAATATGTCTGAAACAGTGGTGTTTCCATAATTTGGCTACCCCCTAGAAATATATAGGGCTCTTTAGGAAAATTCCAGTTTTGGCTGATATAATTACATTAGATCTAAGGGCTAATTGACTGTGGTTAGTAACTTCCCGTTGTAATGATTTCAAGTGTTTAAAAGCTTGATGCATAACCGTTAAAGTCATTGATCATTCAGCTTGCTCGCTTCAGCAGTAGAAGTACTCACTAGTGAATCTGTTGCGTTCATTCACAATGAGCGATGAAATGCATTGTGAGGACTCAACGAGGCGAAGCTGGAGTGTGTTTGCTCGTGAGGTTACTAACTTTAGAAAGAAACAAAAACCACGTATCGTGAAAAGAAATGAGTATGACAAACTTTTAGCCAAAGCTGAAGAAACTTAAGTTGCTCTAAAGAATTTGATTTTAACAGCTGAACCTTGAAATATTATTTACCTGCCAAGGAAAAGCACACATGTAACTACAAGACATGGAGATAGAGATAGGCTGAAAATGGAAACATCAAGGAAACATGACAATTAAAATGGTTAACCTTTTTCTACTGACATGCAAAACCTGCCCCCCCCCCCCAAAAAAAATTGTTTCTAAGCACATTTTGCACTCTAGAATGAACTGCCATTGCCAGGTAGATCTAACTGACTTCCAGTCTCAAGCTGACCAGAAGTTTAAGTTCATCAGGACCATCTTACCAAATTCGTGTTACTGCACTGCTTCGCAGCAAGAGAGATGAACATATCAGCTAACTGATATTTTCTTGACATTTGAAGGACCCTGTATCTTACACTCATAAAATGCAAGACAGTTCGTAAATCCTGTTATAAGCGAGTTATTTATATACTGGCCAGAGTTAAAAATTGTTCATGGGAAACCACATCATATCCAGAGTAAGGGTCCAAATGAGGACGTAGAATATGTGCTAGCTTAATGGATGAAAGACAATGGTACCACCAATTAGTCGCTTTGTGCAATTTATGAAAAATAGAGCCCTTCATTCAAGAATCAAACACTCGCCAAACAAAGCCATGTTTGGAGTTGAACCAAGAGTTTGGCTGAACCACATCACTTTGCAATCTGATGTTATTAAAAATGTCCATGAAGAGGATGAGCTTGAAATAATAATTGGGCAGGTGACTGTACAGCAGGTAGAAGAAGAAGAATAAGGAGGGGGAGGGGGAGGAGGAGGAGATGAAGTGATGCTAGCAAGACCATCGTCAAACACCTTCCTAGCCAGAAAGGAAGGCAAAGAAAATTTAAAAACCAGGCGAAAAGAATGAATCTGGTTTCCAATGCAATGCATCCTTCAGTTTTTATAGGAGTTAACATCATAATACACATTCTGGATGTTGACAGAAAGAAGGTTGACTTGTGAAACCTCATTCGAGTTAAGTGGGAGAGAAAAGACAATGATAGTGCAGAATTGAAACAAAGGATAAAATTTTGAATAAATTATATTGCAGGCAGGTTCACTGAACTTTAAAAACTGATACTTTAGTTAATTATATCAACACCCCATACATAATACTTTCTTTCTTGCTTACCAAATTGGAGCTGTACTAGCACTTGGTGTAGAGGTCTCTCTCTCTCTTTTTTTATCAAGTGTAATTTAGTTATGTTTATTTTCCTATATAGTGCACAGAGTGCCATGTGGTAAGCTTATTGCCTACAATTATTATATTTTTCAGATCCAAATTCAATTATGTTCTCAAATTTTCTTGACATGTGAAGAGGTTGCAGACGCAGAAATTTCCCTGAGTACTGCAGCAAAGAAAGAAGCCGTAGGAAGTGGACAAGGGTTTGTCGGCAGTGCTTGCAAAAAAATAAAATTGTGTTTTGAAGTGGTGCTTGTCTGTGAAAAAGAGAATTCTCTGCAGCTTTAAATGCCACAATAGCATTGCTTGTAAGGTAAAAAATAGTAATGCTGAGTTCTATAAATAATAGTAAGTTTAAGCATCCCATAATAAAATTATAATATGCCCTTTCTGTGAACTCAAAGAAGATATGGAGAAAAACCACCTACTCCACTGCCCAGCTTCCATCAACATACCAATCTCTCATCAAAATACTGGAGTGGAAGAGAGCGAATGGCTTCATTGTCAACATTAGATACCAACCAACCACAGTATAATTGTGTATAAAGAAAATATTTTGTATTTCAACAACATTAAAACAACAATAGTAATAATAATGTTCATGTGCAATTTCCAGAGAAACAAAAACAAAGTTTCATGTAATTTCCAAAACTTCTTGTTAATAACAAGTTATTTCTAGATGTAAGTGAATTATGTTTGTGAAAACTAGATTTTCCTGGAAAGCTTCATCAGAACTAGAATTTTCTAGTAACTTCAGATTTTAACTGATTTCACATTGTAACTGTAACATATATAAACAGCATATATTTAATAAAAGAACAATTAATTGTACATATAAAAATAGTAAGAAGGATGCAGCATGTGGTATAAATTTGAATCTCTTTATTGGAGTATGCAAGCATGTTTAATGCCTTTGTTTGTTTGTTTGTTTTTTCATTTTATTTGGTTAAGAATGAAGGCGATGTACTTACTTGCCTATTTTGTCAACTTCATCTATGAGTATTAGTGGATTTTCAGTCTTTGTTTTCTTCAGGCACTGAATTACTTTGCCTGGCATGGCACCAACATAAGTTCTACGATGGCCTTTTATTTCTGCTACATCAGTCATTCCACCAACGCTAAATCTGAAATACTGAAAATTCATTTGAATACAATTACTGCATGGAGGTTATAGAATAACTGGGTAATAAGACTAAAAGAACTAATGAGAAAGTTTCTTACTTTACTATATTTGTTGTAGTTACGTGATTGAATGATGTTCTTTAAGTTTAATGTACTTTAACTGGACAAGTCATAGGATGAAATCAAGTTCTTTTTGCAGCCATTTGTCTTCTGCTTATTCATATTTTGGGAGTCAGATTACTATACCCTTTCTTCACTACACAAAACTTGTTGCAGAGAATTCTAAACCCCATTTGGCAGTGTAAGGCTGTGTGTTTACAGAATGTATCTATGCAGCATACTTACATCTACCAAATTCGTAAACTTTACATGGATCTGAACTATTTCCTAAATTAAGCCTCATTAAAGCTGGATTAAGACAGTCTAAAATTAGGGTATTTGATTTTTATATTTTTCAATATAGGGCTTTGGGATAGCAAGTGGTTTCATTTCTGGCTCTGTTACTGAGGGTCTGGAGTGGCACTTTTAAGTTGGCCCTATCCATGCCTTCACCTCAGACTTGCTCATGTGAAGTATCCCCAAGGCCCAATGTGGTTCGGAGTCCATGGTAAAAGCTGTACGTCCTTACATTCCACCGCCATCCTCATCATCGGAGGCCACGGATTCTGCCCACTGAGTGCCTCCACTTCAAAAATGGCTCCAGTCATTGCTTGATGGAATAAGATCATAGGCCATATGGGGGGTGTTAGAAACGACAACATTTTTCAGTATGAATTTATGCAAACTGCAAAAGTCTAGTACTGTAACAAAATTTTATTTTACATGATTACAGTAAACAATCATGTTATGTTAGTTACTTAAATGTAGCATTGGTAGAATTTGTGTGTTATACTGACTGGAAGGAGTATAGATATTATCCTCTTAGATAGTGATTCTTTGAGCAGAGACGAATGAAAATTATAATACCATTTTACTCTTTCGAGCTCTTATTTCAGCACAAAGAGGTAAGTTTTGCACATTTTTTTTGTGGCAATCTAATTCAAATAGGGAGAGATTAAGGTAAGTCTTATTCAAGCATCTGACAGAACAGCAATTGATTTGCATTTTTTAATTATCTTAAATTCTTCCTTAAATGCCTAATTTCACCACAATTTATCATTCTTGTTTTGTACCAATCATAATTTTATGAAAACTAATATGTTGCAACTATACACAGAACACTTGTGCTGTCATGAACTTGCACTCAATTCAATATCACTCTTGCATAAGTTGTGTTATTTTGCTTTAACTGTAGGTGCAAAAGTAATTAAAGAACTGAATGAATTGGATTATTTAAGCCTTACATTTTCCATTAAATAAGCGATTTTAAGTACTAACTGACTCCTAATTTAGATAATACATCTCTGTCCACATTCCTCCAATCAAGAAAGCGAAAAGCAAAACATTTTCGTTTTTAGTTTCTACTAAACATTTAAATAAAACAATAATTTTCATTCATTGTAAATAAATAAATGCAAAATAAACACTCATTTTGCTTTTATTTATTTTCGCTGAATGCTTAGGCAAGCACGTGAATTTGCATTTTGGTCTGTTGCATGCCTAAGCCAGTTGGAAGCAGCGTTCGCATCTCAATGGCACTGAAAGTGAGTTGGGCCCGAGAGTTATGAATGACCAGCTATGTCAGATGAGCCAAGATGGCTCTGTTGCTTAGAGATGGCAGTATATTAACTCTTGTGTAATGTCAGGGAAGTGTCTGAGCTAACACATTAATATATGAAGTATAAATGTTCCTTTGCACTTGAAGAGAAGTGTAAATATGACAGAAATTCAGTGACTGAATCCACACCTTGGAGGCATTCCTTAACAAATCTAATGAACTTGGGAGTTCATTGGCTTGGAAGTTGAAGACCTACAAATTGCCTAAAAAGACCTTTAAAGAGGCCAAAAATATCCTAAAATGGGCCCTAAAGACAGGAAAAAAGGACATAAAAAGACTATGCAAATTAATTCATAATTTCAGTTTCAATTATATATTTAATGGATATAAAGTTTCAAAAATACAAAATTATACACAGTGTGAAAAACAAAACTACATGAAAGACGATCCAAATGGATTCATAATTTCAGTTTCAACTATATATTTAACGAGTAAATGTTTCAAAAATACAAAACTATATATACAGTAACTACATGAAAGAAATGTTTCTTCTGAATTCAGTGAACCTGTAATGGACATCTCGCACTGACTGACATGACACACTCTACTGTTGCTACTCAACTCACTCCCATGAGAGCACTCACTTGTATAGCCAGTGGAATCTTTCCATGAAGTTCTTGAATGTTCTAAAACTATTTCGACATACTTTCTTGAAGAGGGGGGAGGAAAAGCTTCCAAAAAGTTCTAGTTATCTGCTGGTAATGCATCTGGAGTTTACGCTGGTGAGTGCAGTTATCATTGTTTACACTGACCACCCAGTATTGACCTCCTGATAAACCTTGCGCCATAGCCATTGCATCACACAGTTTCCTCCTCAGAACTGTTTGTCCCAGGCAGGTCCGATCTGCAGCAGGGCGATTACAACGAACCACCACCAGGTCCCCACCCCATAAGGGTCAATGGGCTCCCAGGACCTGTAGCATGGATGTCACCACCTCTCTACATCACTTTGAAGGTGCAACCAACAGAATTGGCGATGTAGCTTCATCAAGGTGTTGTTTGTACCCAGGTACCTCCCGGTAGTGCTGGCATGGGTTTCCTCGAGGAATTCCTTCACAGTTTTCTTCAGGAATGCCAGCTGTTCCACCCTAGTCTTTCTGGCTACAAACTCGCACTCTCTCTTTGATACACCGTTCCTGACTACCAGGGAGTCCCACTGCATCCAACAGCTCTCATATCTTGGGCCTCTTGGAGAAATATAGGTCATATGCCAGATTTTTTATCCTTCATGATCGGCCTCCCTCCTAAAGGCCTCCTTGTCCAACCAACTGCAGGTTGCCGGATGACTGGGCATAGGGCTGCAGCACTCTGGTCCAGACGTTCATCCATTGCGGTATCTAACATCCTCTTGTTTTCTTCTGTCTGCCCATCTAGCCATTTTCCTTGGTGATCTAGATGCTCCCAAACCACAGTGTCACCTTCCATATCAGATTTAATTTCCTTTAAATCCTTTGCAAAGGCGTCGAGGGCTTTCACCATTGCCTTTATCTTAGATCTTAAAAAGTTGATGTCACTAACGAGATTTCTCCAGTTCACTTCTGTTCCCATCTTGTCCATTCTGGATTCAATTTTTGTCTCCATTTTGAAAATAATTCTCTTCTCCATTCCAGCCAATAAATTTTTGAGCATCTTCTCCATCTTGGCTTTTTAATCCCACTCCTAATACCGGAGTGATTTTGTCAAGTTTTTCAACTGTCACCTCTCTCAGTTCTCATGCCACTGTGGTAAATTCTTACCTAGTTCAACTTTACTGGGAGTTCACTTCATTCACACTATTAATCACTTCACTAAGGTGAAGTAGTTCAATTCTGTCACTTCACTTCCTTTATAGTAGTAGTAGTGGGGTTTTAGAGCGCACGACTGCTGCGGTCATTAGCGCCCAGGCAAAGTTAAAATAAGATGCATGAACGCATGTAGGACCCCCGCGGTTTAAAACGAAACAAGTAAAGCTTCACAAAATAGTGCCAGCAACTGTGAAATGGAGAGCGAATAGGTAAACGAATAAAAGACAAAAATGCAGTAGCGGTAAAACGTACGATTAAAACATAAATATAAAACTAGGTTATCAAACCCGGGTGCCCATACCGCTATGACGAATAAAACTTAATACACGATCCGCAGCACTGGGAGCGTCCGCCAGCACCTCAGAGAGGGTTGATGGCAAGCCCAAGGACGCACGTATCGGAGCTAAAAAAGGGCATCGGAGCAAAACATGTCGAACCGACAGCGGCTCAGAACAATGAGCACAGTCCGGGGCAGGGTCTGAGGACAAAAGATGAGCATGACTAAAACGACAGTGCCCGATGCGCAGTCTGGCTAAAATGACTTCCTCGCGACGCGAGGCACGCGAGGAAGTACTCCAGGTGTCAGGAACGGGCTTTACCTCCCGAAGTTTGTTGCCCTGAAGACCAGCCCAGGCAACCCTCCAGCGTGAAATTATGGAACCATGTAAAAATGAGCTAAAATCAGCAGAAGGTACACAAGAGCTAAAACAACTGGGAGATAAAAGGGCGGCCTTTGCAGCAGCATCGGCAGCTTCATTGCCTGGTAGGCCCACGTGACCAGGAACCCATAAAAAGGACAAAGTAACTCCAACACTGGCGAGCGAGTGGAGGCAAACCTGGACACGCTGTACAAGAGGGTGGTAACTGTACAGCGATCTGATGCTCTGGAGGGCGCTCAGCGAATCCGAGCAAAGAACCCACTCCCGCAAAGGATTCCGCTGGAGGTATAAAAGAGCCTGGTAAATGCCAAACAGCTCAGCTGTAAAAATAGAGCACTGCGGTGAAAGCCGAAAGGTAAAACTGTGGCGGCCATGAATAAAAGCGCATCCTACTCCCCTAGCATCCTTGGAGCCATCAGTGTAGATAAAACCACAACCCCCATACTGCTCCTTAATAACCAAAAAGGCCGAGCAAAGAACAGACGCTGGCGTCATCGACTTCGGCAGGGAGAGCAAATCAAGATTAACGGTGGCCTCGGGTTGGAGCCATGGGGGAAAAACTGTTTCCCCCATGGGAAACGTTGCCGGTAAGGTGACGTCCAACTGTCGAAGGAGCAAGCGGAAACGAACACCAGGAGGACGTAAGGCCAAGGAGTGCGACGAGTACTGACGGTCCAAGGAATCATTAAAAAACTGAGTAAAAGACGGATGTCCCCGCAGACTAGAGAGACTACAACCGTAACGACTGAGAAGAACATCGCGGCGATAAGATAGTGGGGGCTCAGCAGCTTCCGCACACAGGCTGATGACAGGGCTCGTTGGAAAAGCACCAATACTCAACCGGATACCACGGTGATGGGTAGTATTGAGGCGATTCAGAGGAGTAGACAATGCAGCCGTAATCAAGTTTTGAACGGACCAGAGAGCGATACAGTCTGAGAAGAACAGTACGATCAGCTCCCCAGGAAGTGCCACTTAAAACGCGTAAAACATTACGAGAGCGTTCACACCTTGCCTTTAAATAGGAGATATGGGAAGACCAGCTAAGCTTCCGGTCAAAAATCAACCCCAAAAATTTCGTCTCATCAACGAAAGGAAGAACATCTGGACCGAGACGGAGAGAAGGCGAAAGAAACGCTGTACGGCGCCAGAAGTTAATGCAGACTGTTTTCTCGGCAGAGAACTTAAAGCCGGTTTCGACACTCCAAGTGTAGAGGCGGTCAAGACACAGTTGGAGGCGGCGTTCTAAGAGACAAGTGCGCCGAGAACTGCAGTAAATAGCGAAATCATCCACGAACAATGAAGACGAAACACCAGGGGGAACACAATTGACAATGGGATTGATTGCAATGGCAAAGAGTGTGACGCTGAGGATGGAGCCCTGCGGTACTCCGTTCTCCTGAGTAAAAACACGGGATAAAACCGAACCCGCGCGTACGCGAAAGACTCTTTCCTTCATGAACTCCCGAATAAAATGGGGCAGACGACCACGAATGCCCCAATTATGGAGGGTACGAAGAATACCGTACCTCCAGCAAGTGTCATACGCCTTCTCGAGGTCAAAGAAGACAGCGACCGTTTGACTTTTCTGCAGAAAAGCATTCATGATGTGAGTAGACAACGAAACCAGGTGGTCGACTGTTGAGCGGAAGCGACGAAATCCACACTGAACGTTAGTCAGCAGACCTTGAGATTCAAGCCACCACGTCAAGCGCCTGTGGATCATGCGCTCCATCACCTTGCAGACGCAACTGGTGAGAGAGATCGGACGATAACTGGAAGGTAGATGGCGATCCTTGCCAGGTTTTAAAATTGGGACGATGGTGGCCTCATGCCAAGCTGACGGGAACGTGGCGGTTGTCCAGATATGGTTATAGATCTGCAAAAGAAAACGTTTTCCAGCGGCAGAAAGATGCTGTAGCATTAAAAGGTGGACACCATCCGGCCCAGGAGCTGAAGGCCTGGAGGAGCCCATGGCCCGCTCTAGCTCCGGCATAGTGAACAGGGCGTTATAACACTCACGTTAAATAGAGGAAAAGGAGAGTACATGGGATTCAACCCGGTTCTTAAGAGACAAAAAGTCCGGGTGGTAATGAGATGAGCTGGAATTTCCCGCAAAAGCAGCGCCCAACGTGTCAGCAACAGCACTAGGGGAAACGATGGTGGCATTATTAATTCTGAGCCCAGGAATGGTAAGCGGTGATACTTTGCCTGTCACACGACGAAGCTTGTCCCAGACGACAGATGACGGTGTGAAGTGATTAAAGGAATCCACAAAATGGATCCAGGATGTCCTCTTACTGGTCCGTATAATTCGGCGAGCTCTGGCGCGCAGTTGCTTGAAAGTTATCAAATTAGCAAGCGTAGGGTGGCGCCGAAACACCCGAAGGGCCGCCCTCCGCGCACGGATCGCCGAGCGACAGTCGTCGGTCCACCAAGGGACAGGCAAACGCTTCGGGTGGGAAGACGAACGAGGGATAGCACGTTCCGCAGCGGAACGAACGACCGAAGTAAAATGAGCTACTATCCCGTCAACCTCGGAGAAAGGGCGGTCGTCGAAAACAGCTAAACTGGAATAAAGTAACCAGTTCGCCCTGTGAATTTGCCAAGTAGACACACGTGGCGATGGGAAAGTGTGTGAAAGTAAGCTGATAAGGCAAGGAAAATGATCGCTAGAAAAGGTATCAGAAACTACACTCCACTGAAAACGATGTACAAGCTGTGCTGAACAAACAGATAAGTCCAAATGAGAAAAAGCGCCCGTAGAATCGGAAATAAAAGTAGGTTCACCTGTGTTGAGAAGAGAAAGGTTGGTGGTAAGGAAAAACCCAGCAAGATGGTTCCCCCTTGCGCAAGCCCGAGGTGAACCCCGAAGAGGGTGGTGCGCATTGAAGTCTCCCAGCAGGAGGTAAGGCGCTGGGAGCTGGGATACGAGATGAGCGAATTCCGCAACAGCGAAGGGAGAACAAGGCGGTATATATATGGAACAAAGGGTAAAAGAAAAGCCAGGTAAAATCAAAGTAACAGCAACAGCTTGCAGGGTAGTGGTAAGTACCAGAGGCTGGTAAAAAAGGTCATCTCGAAGGAGGAGCATGACACCCCCATGCGCAGGGGTACCAGCTTCCGGTGGTAGGTCAAAGCGCACTGGAAGAAAACCAGAAAATGAAAAACTGTCTTGCAGCCGAAGTTTAGTCTCCTGTAAACACAAAACGCTGGGAGAAAACAAGTGGGTTAGCAACTGTAGCTCGGCCCTATGAGCGCGTATGCCACGTGTATTCCACTGAAGAATGGACATCCGGAAGGAAATGCGATAGGTGGATTAGAAAGATCACTTCACTGCAGGTGGTCGCCTCAACTTGCCCTTCTGGTTGCGCGTGGGACTAGGGCTTTGAGAAGTATTGGACTCTTGGGAAGGAAGCGACTCAGTTTCACCTGAGGCAGAGGATAGTGCTGCAAAACGATTGACAGCGGGCACAGGAGGAGGAACCCGCTGAGCCCGACTACGCCCTCTAGCATCCTGAGAGCGTGACCGCCTAGGAGGCGAGGGAGAACTGGCTTTCAATGCAGAGCGGTCACTGATAGAGGCTGGAGGGTCCTTAAGGAAATCACTACGCTTCGGCTGCGTTTTGAATTTCCGGGTTGCCGTACTAACAGGAATGGTTGCGGAGCTGGTAGATTTGGAAGAGGGTACTGTAATGCTAGAAGACGCGACCGCTGTGGAGGCTACAGGTAACGTTTGGGTACCCATATCCCGCTTTGGTACCTGGCGTGAAACCACGGAGCTAAACGTACCAAACTTCAGGACGGAAGGCTGTCGGGCAAGATGACGTTTGCGAGCTTCAGCGAAAGATAAACGCTCTTTCACTCGCAGCTCCTGAATTGCCTTCTCGTCCAAGAAGCTAGGACAATCGCAGGAAGACGCCGGATGAGCACCACGGCAGTTTACACAGCAAGGGGCAGATGGACAAGCTCCATCGTGGGCTTCCTTACTACAGGTGACACAAACTGGAACGGAGAGCTTACAAGCAAATTTAGTGTGGCCATAGCGGTGACACTGAAAACAACGCATAGGGCGTGGAATATAGGGCCGAACGGGAATTACTTCATAGCCCGGCTTAATTTTCTGAGGGAGATCGAGCAGATCAAACGTGAGGAAGAGCGTACGCGTAGGCACCTCCAGTCCTTCACGTTTAGCTCGCACACGATACACAGAGGTGACACCCTGGTCCGAAAGATAACCCAGGATCTCTTCCTCCGGCATTCCATCCAACAAGTGGGTGGTAATAACACCCTTTGAGGAGTTCAGGGTGCGGTGCTTCTCCACTCGCACAGGATATCCGTGGAGGAGTTTGGCCTTCAACAACTTTTCAAACTGCGCGGATGTGTAAGTCTCAACAAGGAGAGAACCGGTTCTAAGGCGCGTACAGGACTTAACAGGACCGGCTATGTTGTCAAGACCAGACTGAATCACAAACGGGTTAACCTTCAGAAAGGACTGAGCCTCTTCCAACCGGGTAATTAATAGGTAACGCGCAGATGACACCGCAGTTACCTCTTTATCTTCTTGAACGTGTCGTCTTCGTTTCGGATTGAGATTTGCCATGAAAAGATAAGTTATGTTTCATCCCCCAGTGCTCCCCACCCACCACGGAGCCCAACAAGGGGTCATCCCACTGGGATGACAGGGCTACACAGGGGATATAGCGGGCGCGCCGTCCCACTCACCCTGGAGTTCGGTTAAATACCTAGTCCTGGCCGATTGGCTAGGGGTGGGTTAGTCCCTAGCCGCCCGTTTAAGTGAAGCAGAAACCGAAGCGGCGTATTGGAAATGCGTATCTTCCCTGAAAAATGTAAAAAGAACAAACCAGGCTCCGACACGCATCCCTCAACCAACCAGGATAATCCTTTCCACCGACACGGGTCTCCACGCACGGCCGACACGTGGGTGGGCGTTTTGGCTGACTCCCTCACCACTGGGAGGAGCCCACATCGAGGAAGTCAGGGTGGCTCGGGACCCCGGGTGCGCCAAAAACCCGTACCTGCAAAGCAGGCCCCTGGGGGGCACTTCCTTTATGACATACCCTCTTCACACCAGATGGTTCACTTCACTCAGGAGTCGAAAACAAGAACTCCACAACCCATTGCTCCACAGTAGCACTTGCTGCACATCACAACAGCTGTTCCTAACTCACTCGAAGAATTGCTCTTGATGTCACTCCACAGACGCACTTGCTAACTTGCTTGCTCACTGACTGAATGACTTAACAACTCTGTTCACCTTGCACTGACTCACTCCCATGCAAGCACTCGCTTATATAGCCGGTAAAAATCTTTCCACAAGGTTCTCAGAGCATTCAGAAGGTTCTAGTTATCTGCTGATAATGTGCCTGGTGTTTACAGTGGCAAGCGCAGTTATTGTAGTTTACACCCACCGCCTGGCACCATCCTCCTGATAACCTTGGGTCATAGCCACTGCATCACAGTATACTCAGCTTAAAACGGACATGGTGAATGCTGCTCCTAAAAGAACCGCAACGTGAATGGCCAAATCTTGAAGTTACCATTACGACGCCACACACATTACAATGCAGCCATAACAAGCCCGGTGGTAATTAAGCAGCAAATGAAACTAGCAAAGTCAACAGGTAGAAGCAATTTATGATCTTGGCACCTTGCTTTGAGACATACATGATGATAAAAGGGGAATTTTCATTACCATTATGGCTAACAGTTCAAAATTAGTTACTTTATAAGTACTTTCATTACCAAATGGGTAAATTCATTACTTTTATACTAATTTTGTTACTGATAGACACACTGCGCTTCATAACATAGACTATATACAAAAATTGTTAAAACTTATATCCTGCAGCCATAGAACATTAATAAGATAAACAATTTATGTGAGGGAACTGATTTATAATTCATGTTGTCCAGTACTGCATGTTCACACTCAAATACTACTCAATGATTACTGCTGGTTATCATAAATTGAAGTTTGCATGCTATGTAGCCCAGTGAAGGGGGATATGATCTGATAAAGGATAGCTGTACAAACAATCTGGCCTAATATAGCATTTTATACCAATTAGTGTCATACATTTGGGCTTTTATCTTAGTTTAGTGAGAAGTCTTAATATTATCATCACAAACATCAACAAATTACAATATGAGGCAATAGAATTTAATGCTTTGTCATATACGTGGTGAAAATCTGTAACACTTTGAATCTGCCCACAAAGCCATCAAAATGCCGTAAAGTTGTAAAAGGGCCTGCATTGCCATGCATTTTGCAGGCAAAGTAAAAGTTGGCAAGTATGGGGATATGATGAATGATATATTTGGTTGGTTTCTCAAGTAGTACTACCAGCTTTTATCAGTTTATTGGGCCATGGATCTTATTGCGCTTTCAGCAAATGGCTTCACTGGTGGAGCGTTGTTAATGTTATATTGCAAATTATTTATTTATTTACAAATAAATGCCTGGAGGAAAACTAAAGGTTGTTTATTTTTTGTTCATTTTGATGAGTTCTCTCAGCAGTTGAAAGGTGGACATTTGCACCTCTTTATTTCACTGTATAAACAGTACTTACCTGTCTGTTAAGTGCTCTAGCAATGGAACGGGCTATACTAGTCTTGCCAACTCCTGGTGGTCCATAGAAACATAAGATTTTTCCCTGTGTAGTTCCCTTTAATTGACTAACAGCAATAAATTCTGAAAAGAGAATTAATATTTTCCTTAAATTATTGCTAAATAAACAACTAGCTCTTGAAGACAAATACCATGCTATCAGTGAAATGCTTCTAAATAGGATGGGACGATACCACTATTTCTCGATACTCAATACTGATACTGATGTTTGAGCACCGATACTTACTTTACAAAAAATTATAAAGGTGATAGCTTGTTCACTGAATTATGCTCTTATTAGTAGTTTTCTGTATATAGACGCATGTAACCAATTTTGTATTGTATGCTAATTCCGAAATTGTTCATATCTGTCATTCTCCAATGGAAGCAATTTTTAATAATGCCACATACTGAGCCCCTCAGTAACATTTATGGTCCGCATTCAGGAGATTCGCAGGTTTGAACTCCTGGGGCCAATTAATCTGACTGAAGGTTTTTTTGTAGTCTTCCTTGGCCGCTAGGGGAATGCTATGTTGGATAATTTGATTTGCAATCCCTTTCATCACTGCATTTAATTTCCTTCTTCTTCATCACCATACCAAGCATTGGGCTGATCACCCATCCTGGATATGCTATGATCTAGAGTTTGCTTACTCCTCGACAGGCTACTGACTCAAGGCATTGGCTTGTAAGTCCTTGGGAGTGCAAGTCCTACAAATAGGAGGGTAATCAGTTAAAGAAGAAGATAATGCCATAGTTATATTAGCCCCCTATTGTTAGTCAAGACTAATAATAATTTCTTTACTTCCTTTTTTATGTAACTATATTTTGTGATGAAAACTTTCTTTTAAAGGATTTTATATCCATATTATGGAAATTAGTTGTACAGCATACCTGTAAGCTATGCTTGTGATCCAGGTTTGACTTGCATGGAAGGAAAGAACAAATATTTAAATGTGCTGTACTATCACACGTCTATAGTTCTGAATTGTTTCTGCTGGATTCAAGATTTTGGTCACCGGAGTAAGTAAATGTAATGGCTGAGAGTGCCATATTGCAGAAACATGATTTAGTGCATCAGCTAAATCAGCTTCATTTGCAACTGCTGCATGTTGAGCGAGTACCTCTAATGTTTTCCCATTGTTTCACATGTTTTCATTGCGAGGCAATAATGTGAAGTCTCGACTCCTTTCATTCCTTATTGAGCATAAAGTTAAATGCAACAACTTTAAATAATGCAAAACTTAAAAATTTAAAAGTATCAAAGGTTTATTTCAAAGTATTAGACATACTTCAGTACCATCGAGGTATCGAGGTTCCATTCCTACTTCTAAATTTAACATTCTTAATGTTTAACATTAGCTGTAAATTTATCACCTACTAATTTGACCTAATGCTACTTAAACAAAGAAATACACAGCTACTTAGTTTGTTAAATGCTGTTATTTTCCACCAAAAACAGCATTATGTTTCGTATTGGCAGCATGGAACTGCTATTACATCTATGTTGTTCAGAAATTCAACAAATCCTTGGAGCATGAAACTGTAGTAAACAGATAAATTACTCAATTCCTTAACATTGCCAAGGTATTCAACAGTATATTGATGGATAAATGGGAGAGATAATAGGTACAAACAGAATGAATTCCACCCAAGATACATTGTTGTACTCCTGTATTTATTATTTTATTTAGGTTATATTAAACTGAAAAAAATGTTAGCTTTCAATTAAATTGCTATTGTGACTAAATTTATATAATTTTTCTTGTAACAATGAGTTGCACATTAAGAAAGCCAAAAGAAACTGCAAGGAATTTGTGTAAGGTCAAATACTTCTGCAATAAATGAAGCTGGGAGTGCAATAAAAATTATGTCCATACAGATTTTGTGTAGAATTTAATACACTACAAAATTTCCACAGTTTGCTATATTTTGTACTAAAAAAATTCTTTAAATATCCCTTTTTAATCTATTTGTTTAAACAATGCAATCTTTCTTTTTATGGTTATTTACAACTGAAAGTCACTTATCCTTATTAGTGAAGCTAGTTGTTTTAAATACTGGCCCTACTGTGCATGTAATGTAATGACTTCAAGATATTTTTCATAATTATGCGACTTATAATCAAAACTCAGTAGATAAAAAATGTTTGTTTGTGATGCATGTATCTTCATTCTGAATTACGAAGAGATGGAAAGAAACAACTGCCTACTTCAATGAACAGGCTATATGTCTGCTAGCCTGATATTTGAAATACTTTTTTCTTCTTTTTCTTTCTTTTCTGAATTTAATGTATTACAAACCTAGTATTCTCTTCTTCACGTCATCCATTCCATAATGGTCCTCATCTAAAATCTCCATTGCACGCTGCAGGCTCAGATTTTCTTCACTTGTGACTCCCCAAGGAAGAGTGGTCAACCAATCCAGATAATTCCTTGTAACACTGCAAAAACATGAAATATAACATGTGAGATTAACTTGAAAACAGTTTCCACCTATGCAGCACCAGATTTCCAATAGTAACATTATGCCAAAGGTCACTGCAAAGAGACATTTTATACAGTACTTAAGAAATATATGTCCTGAGCACATAATATAATAGGAGTACTGAGTAAGCAACAGAAGGAGAAGGTTTAATTATGTGAGAGCACCTGTTCTGTAGAATAAGAAGGGATGTCACAATGGAAGTAGATCTGAACACACATAGAGCAAAAATTGGGTAGTTTATATTGAGGATCGGGCTGAAAATGGTAAGAGCAGAAGTTCAGGTATTCAAGAATATGTTAATCACTGGAATGTCAGTTCTGTTAATTATTGATGGTGCTGAACCAAATTATAGCACCATGTATGCAGGTGATGTGCTGGAAAAGATACTTTGCAGAATGGATGACTAACAAGAGTGCCTACGAAATAAGATGAATGGAACTACTCAGGATATTAAGCAAGAGATAAGGGAAGCATTTCAAGCACTTAAAATAGAATTGGAGGAAGTTAAAAGGGAGAATAGAAAAACTGGAGGATAAGAATTGCAAGTTTAACCTACACTTTGCCAGGTTAGAAGAAAGGAGAGGGGTATGAGCCCATCAAGAGAGGTAAGATATTCTGGAGCAGAGACTGGGAATGTAGCTTGGAGGATGGAAAATAGTGTAGGCTTTCTGGTTGGGAAGGTAATTAGATAGGAGAATGATAATAGCAAAATTCAATACCACGAATACTGTCTATAAAATTTTACACAGAGCTAAGAAACTTAAAGGAACAAATATTTTTATCAACAAAGACTTGTCGATCAAAGAGAGGAAATCAAGAGGAAGCTTGTACAATAAATGAAAAAAGCAAGGCAAATGGAAAGATAGCTTATATTTGGAATATGCAGCTTTGGATCGACGGGAGGCCTGTAACTAGACAAAAAGGAACTAAATTACCTTAGTAGAAATCTATCAACAATTTGCTGAAACACAAATGGAAAATGGAAGTCTAATGGTTGAAGCATGTGCATGGAGTAGAGAACTCCAGAACTTCAAGGTCAACATGGAGGTAAGTTGGTGACATTACCGCATGAAGTATGTGCACGGAGGAGCGAGCGAGAGAAGCTGGGAGGTGTGGCAGTGACACCTGAAAATAAGATCACTTCTCCAGATACTGTCACATGAAATCCGACTGGCATGATGGTGGGACAAATAGGGAAGAAGTGGCTTCAGGATCTAGCATAATTTCAACCCTCATGGGAGTATCTTAGAACTTGATCCTGTACATCTACATATGGGAACATACTCATATTTCAATTGATGGCAACAGGTTGCAGTAAACAGGATCAAGCTTAGAAGCAAGAGAAAACTACAGATGTTTAGAGTGGGTTCAGAATAGGGCAAGGAGGAGGAAACTGGGATCCTCACATGTCAAAACTGCTGGACTTGAATTCACTGGGAAAATGTTTGAGAAGGAACTTTAAGGAAAGAGCTTTTGGAGATTTGGTTCTGTTATTCAGACGCGAATGGAAGGTAAAATTAAAGAAAGGAAGTCAAGGATGGATGGTGTTGTGTATGTAATACTGACAAAGTTAACATTGTGCATAGGGGTAATTTACAACCCATGACCAAGATGAAAAAGGGGAAGTGCAGTGAAGAAAACTTTTTGTTGACCAAACACAAATCAAGAACCTTGGGGAGTATCTGTATAAAGTCAGGGACAAATGGCTATGGTCAGTAAGGAGAGGTGATAAATAAATTTAGGTTTTGATTTGGTTTATATAACTTTGTATTGCTTTTAAATACATGGTAACTTTAAAAAGGAATGTTCTATTTGTGTCATGTTTGAATGAACTAGCCATCTATAGACAGGAACTGACACAAAAGAGTAACCGATTTAATTTCAATGATTTCTTTTTGATAAATGTTTAATATTTTATGGTAAGTTGGGAATATTCTGATATTATGGCTTGGAAAAAGCTAGGGCTACCACCAAGCCATTTCTCATGTAATTTAGTTATACAAATAAATTACATAATATAATTTTGTTTTCCTTCCTGTTAACTCTAAGAGAACTTTGTGAATAGGGTATAGTAGAGTATTGCATTCCAGTCCCTCAATCAACACACTTCACAGCAGACTACATGCTTAATTCTATAGGTTTTTGGATGATTATTAACAAGTTTGCTTTCTCCTTGAAATCATGGTTTGCTTTCTAAAATTGAAGGGTTTCTATAGACTTTTCAATATGCTGATGCTTAATATGCCTCATGTGTTCTTTGAATCTTGTCTCCAGGTTTCTTTCTTTTTTCCATGTCAATCATCTGGGAGAAATTGCTCATTGTGAACAACTAAGAGTCAGTCAAATTTTGATACACCCACCAAATGGTTATATACCCAGTATCCACCAAATGGGTACTGGATCTCGCCAACAAATATATGAAATTCAGGAAGCAAACTATACAGAATGTAGATGATTCAGCAGTTAATCATAGCTGAGGATGAAGACAAGCTGCTTTTGAAACATGTCTTGAAAATGTTTCTTGCATAAGCTGATTAAATTAAGTGTTCAACCACTATAAATTCACTTTACATGCTTTCCCAAACCTGACTTAGAGAAAAGAAGTCATACTGAATGTAATACTCTTTAAACTTTAAACAATACTTATGTACTGCAATCTCACCTGTAAACATTTTTTAGTTTTTAGCTTGTGCAATTTTGTGAAAGATTTTCTTGAAATCAACTAATTTTTACTTTCTCTACTACATATAGTAAGTAGGGGAAGTAGTGTACTCCAGCCAAAAATTCGATACTGAGATTTCACCGGAAATACATGTTTTGAGACCCCTTGAATAAAAAAAAAAAGCATGTTTAGAAACATGTCCGTCTGTGTGTCTGTGAACAGCATAACTCAGAAATGAACAGTCGGTATTTAGGTTCAGTATCTTCCAGAGATGCGACGCGAAGGTTTTCAAGAAAATCCCCCCACCCCAGATTACCGTTTACATGGAACATTTTTCGAAAATTTTAATTTTCTCAAAGATGGCTCTAACGATTTTGATTAAAACATCATATATGTAAGATATTTTCATGACAAATGAAATATATCTCAAATTTTCTGGAAATGTCTCCAAAAGTATTCTTCATTGTGAACAACTTTTGCATAACTGGTAAACCATAAGAGATAGACAAAATTTTACTACACAAAAAATGTAGATCGCATTAAAATACACAATTTATGTCATATACATTTTTTTTGTTGAGTGAACGGTTTTCAAGATATTGCTTGTTATTCCCTTAAATTTTCCAATACTTATACTTTTTCTCAAATTCGTTTTTTTTATGTCCTGGACATGCAAAGAGAATGGAATGCGCCACATAGCAACCAGCGCTTAAAAGATTTGACTATCACTTAAAGCCTACCATATTCCCCTTGCATCTACAAGAAAATTAGCAATAAGGTTGACATCTCAATATCTCGATTAACATGAAGCATATGGAGAATAAACGTTTGTAAAAATAGTTTGTACAAGAGTAGAGAAAGTCATGTGAGTGTAACACATCAGATTTTTTTGTATATTAGTCTCTTGTATGTTTGCTGCCTCCACACCTTAGTGTGCTTGTATGTTCTTTTTTTTCCCACTGTTTTGTAATTTCTTGACACTGAAACTAAAATCAATACTTCACTTGCCACTAAGTACTTGCACAACTCAACCTACTCAGTTTATTTACCTGTTGCATGTCAAAGCATTTATCTCCAATACTACTGTGCTAATTGATAGAGAAGGTTTTGCTTGGGCCAACAGGACTGAGTGGAGTAATAACATATAACAGGGAAAAATTTCCAATGTGTAAGATCAATAATGTGAGTGGCATTGTATTTCAGAATGCAAAGAAACTAAAAAGAAATATAAGAGTAATGAGGAATCTTTTAGGGAAGGTGTAATAAAAACGGCTAAGGAAATTGAATAATTCTGAAGGCATGAGGATTCATCAAGATGATTAATTAACAGAAGATAAGACAAGAGAAGACTGCATTGTATATGTAATAACCACAGTGTTAAAATATAATGGGATCTAGTTAGGTAAATGTAACTCTAAGGAATAATCTAAATGTTAATGATCTTACCTGTGTGGATTAATATGCAGGGATTGTAGATAGTTTTGTAAATAATTACTGGTTGAAATATTTCATATCATATACATATCATACTACAATACTATGCCCCTCTGTGATAATCTGACCATCTCATAACAACTGATTATAATTTATTATTGTAAGTATCCCTTCCCTCTTAATAATGCAATCACTTCACCATAACATATTCTTTTTACAATGGTGGTATCACTAGTACCATCATCAAATGCAAGATACGCTTTGACATAATGAGCAATTACTTTCTTTATAGACTGAAGAGAAATCTAATGGTTCTGCAAGGTGTGTTGGAAGAATGCCACATAACTTTCTATCATGGATAGCAGAATTTAGGTGGAATAAAATCAATCTGATGAATGTCTTTCCGGAAAGAAAGTGACAATCTTACATTATCAGACATTCAAATCTGAATGAAATTAAACTATCTAAGATTGACATATAATTGCAAATGGTGTAACTATAGATTAGAAAAATTAAAAGGTGTAATAAAATATTTTGGTAAAAGAAATATCTCTGTAATTTGTTAGAACAACTTGAAGGCGATATTTTATGCAAACAAATACTTCAAAATTTCTCTTAAGAGAGAAAAAAATTACGTGTTTGTTTATTACATTCATATATAAGTTGCTCTTCCTTTAAAAGAATTCATGAGCTTTTTTAAACACCACAAATATGGTTAATTTATGCAAAATTCACATTGTATCTCTCGAAGATTAATTTGATGCAGACAATGATTATTACAATACATGACATCTTCTTACTTGAATTCGGAAGAATGGATTTCAAGTAAGCTAAGTTTGTTCAGCTCCTCTTCTATTACCTCCATTACACCTTTGGGAACAATCTTTTCCTAAAAAAAAAGCACAAGTTAATTAGTTTAATGCAGAAAATAAAATAAAATTATAAAAATATACAAGGGCAAGTCAAAATTATCCACACTTTCACCATAACATAAGGTTTTCATTCTGCCTTACGTGAATATGCTTAGGGTTGGTACAACTGTGGCCAAGGGTGCACAATTTGATCTTGCTTGTGCTATTTGCCTTCCTGCTATTACAGTGTTAACTTGGCAACTGTGCTAGAAGTTTGCATCAAGGAGGAACAAAGATCAGTGATCTTATTTCTCTGGGCAGAGAGTATGTACAGGGCTGAGATTCACTGATTTGTATCACAATATGAGGACAGTGCTTTATCATGTAAAAATGTTTAAAAGTGGCCGGACGAGTGTGATGCACAAAGAGGGAGCAGGATTCCTATCAACCTCCACATGCACAACAAGATTCAGCAAGTTCGAGAGATGGTTCAGGCAGATAGTCATGTTACCATCAACAAGGTAACATCTTCTTTAAGCATCAGTTAAAATGGTTCTGCCATCAAATCATCCACAACGAGCTCAGCTTCCGTAAAGTCTGTGCTTGATGGTTTATGCAAAACACAAGCTCAAATGTGTTGACATCTGGCAACACTACTGCTTGATCACTTCAAAAAGGAAGAGGGCACATTTTTGAGCAGAATAGTCACTGCTGATGAAACATCCAGGATCTATTAAAGAAAAAATTCAAGACTGAACATTCAGCAGGAAAGGTTATACTGTGACATTTGTAATATAGTTGGCATTATTGCGTATGTGACCTGGCGGCCCAGATCGGATATGTTGTGCAAGAGTAGTGGGGATGGAAACCGGTTCCTAGTGCTGACGCCGAGTTAGCGTGGGTTTAGGAGTCAAGTCGAGGTTCTGCTTGCAGCAGGGTCAGTATGTGTGCAGCTTGTCCGTGCGTACAGCATGGCGTCCCCACCGACAGGCAAGGAGGTATTGTAATTCCTTTTTATCATAAAATACAGTTGTCATCCAAGTAATCTTGGTATGAATTTCTATAGTAGATAGATCCTTCCCTTATCCACATAATGAATTAGGAATATTGTTAGGGATCTTTAGGTATATTTTTAGAATTTCATGGAGCTTGCCCCATCGTACCTCGTATAATTTATGATAGAATGTTCGATCCCGGCTATGGTACCCATTGAGCTAGAATAAGTAAAGAGGTTACGACAATAATACTAACCACTTTTTGGAATCCAAAAGGGATGATTACATGGAAAAGGGGACTACCATGAGCTACTGTGAATTGTTGGACAAGCAATTTGCAACCATCACCAGTACATTTTCACAGTGGGTGGTGGTGTTGCATGAAAACAGCTGCCTTCACACAGCTCACCATGCCATTCTAACAATTAAAAAGTTGGGTTTTGAAGTATTGGAACATCCTACCTACTGCCCAGATTTTGCTCCCTCCAACTTTCATCTGTTTGGGCTGCTTAAGGATGCTTTGTGTGGTCTTCAAATTTCCAGAAACTAGTACAAGTAGTAGCACAAAGGTGGCTTTGCAACCAGCCGAAAACCTTTTTGGAAGGAATATGCAAACTTGTGGACCAAGTGCAATGAAAAGAAAGGAAACTATGTATAAAAATGATGTGCACATTGAACCCCTACCTTTGTGTACATAAAATATAGAATGAAAAGTGTAGATAATGTTTTACTTGCCTTCAAATAGTTATTGATCTTCCATGAAAGAAAAGATACAGTGTTTGGAGGAGAATATGAACAACAAAAGCATTTTGCCTCCACTGTATATGCATAAAACCCAATTACAACAAACAATTTGTGAAGATTTTAACAAAGGTAGTACATGCTTTGTAAACATGGTGTATGAATTATCCAGAAGCAACATAGGAATTTTTGACAGTTCATATATTAGACAGCTCATTAATTTCTTAGATTCAATTAATAAAATAGAATCTGACACCTGCACTTGTGAAAAGGTTTTTTGGCAACAATAAGGTCAATCAATTAGCAGAGGAGTTTTTTTTTAAAAGTCACTATTTGAATTACGTAAAATCTCTTATGAGAGAATGTTAGTACCTTGTAAATAAACAATAAGGTTAATCAAGGAACAAAAGTAATGTACAGTGAATAACTAAGGAGAATACGATGCACAAATTATGGTACTCTATGCAAGGTTGTTCTGCCAATTCCCTCTCTTGGATATCTTATACAAGGAGTTGTTTCTGTGTCAAATAACTGGGAGGTTTGTATTATAATCTGTGCATTTTGTTTAAAGTAAGTTTATGTATTGTATTACACTTTATTTTTTGTTTGTGCTTCCATCATTTTGCAAGATTAGTTAAAACATTAATTAAATACAGTATAACCAGTTATACATCTTCAAATGGAGATTGCTAAAATACTACATAAATGAGGAAATGTATATTAAAAAAAAATCACAACTACTTATGTATTATTTAATATAAGAAAGCCATAAATGAAACACACAAATAACAACCATAATACATTATTTAAAGTACCCACTCACATGCATATATGTATTCACAATTACAAAAACAAAAACTTTATACTGATTTAAAAAAGTCATCAACTTTTCTTTGATCTATCCTACAATCATACGTTAATTTGTTATATGCAATTATCACAGAAATACTCCATAATTTGGATTTTGTGATCATAGAAGTTGTGTAATATCTAGAGCCTCGTGCACACTGGGAACAGTTTCATTATTTAGCCTACTTCTTATCAATCATCATCAGCATCATCATCAGATGCAACCTGAGGAAGAATGACCTTGCCTGACCATATTGTTAATACATGCGCAACAATTACGGTGGTATTACTTGTAATGTTTGTTTGTGTATCTGTGTTTACTTCACATGAAGCCATCTTGTGACGTCATTCATTTGTTAGGTTTGTTAGCTCCATCTGGTGTTAGCAATTTGCGGTAGTATTAGTGTTTGTTTGAAAGAATGCGACTGTTATCTTAATTAATTTTGGTTTACTGTCCTGCGGCTAGCTATTATTTCTTGGTCGAACATATCTCTTGATCAGGGTGTGTAAACGGAAAGGAATCTTTTATCCAAAGATAACACTGATGAAGAAATTTATTATACACTTTTATTGTCGAAACACAGTCACTATCACATTTACATATTGATCTTGACACTCGCCAAACTGAAACTGTTATAATAACTTCATTACTGATAATTCTTAATTCGCGTACTTCAACTTTTTGTATAATTAACTTTATAACACTTGAGATTTCATAACTCTGTTACGCGTAACCTGCAAATTGATATCTGAAGTGTGCCGACGAACTGACTGACTGAAGACGACGTGTAGTGTACACAGATTTTTGATGAACTGATAGACTTTACCTCAAACCTACTGCTTTTATACCCATACACTCCGATATGCCAAAAGATTATAACTGAACTGCAATTGGCTAATAAAACGCGCCAACATTAGCGTCTATTTTTATATCCAATGAAAATTATGAATACATATGCTCTAAGTAAACGTTCCAGAAGATTCTCAAGGAAAAAACGCGCCAACATTACGTAACTTCCTCGTTTCCAATAATGATAAACAGCTCACCCCCTCGCTGCATTATTGCACGCTATTATTGACAGTTTCAGTAAGGCAGTATAAACTTACTTCCCAACAATAATTACAATAAACAAATATCTCAAATCAATGTCACATAAAAATGCATATTCATATTACAATCATTATTTACATTTAAGTAATTTGTGATACAAATTACTGCATCATATGCCCCACTAGAAACATAATTATAAATATTTACAACTTGTTTGGAAATTTTATAATTGGGTTTTTAGTCTCCTAAATCTTGGAACACATGCTATCACTTTCACTTAACACATCACACGCATTTAACACACGACATGTTTTTTTTTTTTTTTTTTTTTATCTCGCCACTACTTACTGGCTCTTGTTTAATGTGTTTAGACATTAATCTAACATTACAATTTTTATAGCAAATACTGTACCCTGAAGTATTTAATTACTGTTACAAAATTATTTACTTTCTTATATTGTCGACAACAATTTGTGCATTTAAGAATTTTTGTAATTACTATACATATTTACTAAAATATTCACCCTTTACATAAATATATTTACATCTCTTAAATCTAAGTACTGTTTCACATTTTCTGTTTGCTACATAAGTATTTGTTTTAATTATTTTTTAACCCATTTTTGTTATTTTGTACTGTACATTCACAATACTCTTGGAATTATATCTATGTACTTTACTTTAATATCATATTAAGTTTCAATCTTTACATTCTTAATTTCAAATACTGTTACAGTTACTAAAAAAAATGTTATTTTCTTTTTTTTTTTAAAAAAAATTTAATTATGTCCAAAATTTTATTTCTCCTTTCACATGACATATATAAATAGTTAACCCTCTTACGTTCCAATACATTGCTCTGCATTTCGTCTTTAACTATCCAGCATTTACTTTACATCTTATTGCTATTTACCCTCCTGGATCAAATTGTGTGTGGCTAAACATTACTCGTAGCCGTATCCTAACCTTCAAATTTTTGTTCATGGATAACCTCTTAAAGTATTCATATGAAATTTCATCCCATGATACCATTTGAAAACAATCTAAAGTTTCCTGAACTACACATCTTTTAACAACTGTCATTTTCAATTCTTCTACTATCTCTTTAATCTCAGAGTACTCTAACAAATCTGTACTAAACTGTACTGGACTGGAGTTTTCATTCTGAACAGCTTGGTACTTATTAATTTCAGAAGTTAGCTTTTGATTATTTACAGGCAAAACTTTAACTTCTTCGTACAATTTATTTCTTTGCATTTCTGATTCCTTCTGTATTTCTGATATCTCCCCTCTGAAATTAACTTGCGCCTGATTCACATCTACATTCATAACCTCTTTCATCTCTCTTATCTCACTTGAAATGTTACTCATTCTATTACCTAACTCTGTACATTCTACATCAACATGTTCACTTTTAGTATTAACCTCACCTTTTTTGTTACCTATTTCCCTGCTCATTTCTGACATTTTCTTTGAAACTTCACCTATCTCATTTGCTATTATTTCCTGATTTTCATTTCTCATTCTCATCATACTACTATCTAGCTCCATGAATTTCTTTTCAATTTCTTCCCTGTTTTGTTCTAAGCTCTTACCAATATCTTCCCTCAATTCCCTATTATTCTTTTGCATATCTTCCCTGTTTTGATGTATTTTCTTTTCTAATTTCTCATTATTCTTACAAATTTCTTCCCTTAATTCTCTATTATTTTGACTTAGGTCTTCTAATTTCTGATTAGTCTTACCAATATCTTCCCTCATACTCTTAACAATATCTTTCAGCATTTCCATCATCATACTAGCATCAAAATTAACATTTCCTGCTATTCTATTCTCAGTTTCTGCACTAACATTTCCTCCCTCAAATTCTACATTGTTTGAGCTATTTTCTGTAACCTGTATTGAATTACAGCTAACTGTTACATTATCCCCTTCCATCATTGTTTCTTCAATATTATTAGTAGCCATTGTTTTCTTTATCCTACCACTCCTCAAGTACATTTGAATGTTATAATTTTGTTTTCAAAAAAAAATTACTATACTCTGACCTTTGTGATGCTGTCTGTTGCTGTTACTTTGATGTCCAGCTTCCTGCCCCTCTCTCCTAGGTTATATGTTGCTTCTGCGTTGTATTATGATGAATCTACGTTGTTTTGGTGTTCTGTTGTTGAATTTCCCTGTTGCCTTGTAATCTCGGAATTACGATGTCCAATCATCCGCGTAGTCTGTCGTCCCTTTTGTTGTTTCTGGAATCTGCGTCTTGTAGTTCAATTCACTTCTCCATTCGTTCCACATCCTGGTTAATTCTGCTACTTTCCTGGTTAATTCTGCTACTTTCCTGGTTAATTCTGCTACTTTCCTGGTCACTCTGCCCCTTTCCTGGTCACTTTGCCCCACGTTCTGGGTGCCAATTTGAAGTAAGATTTAAGTGCTTACGTAATATGTTTTTACGTAAATTATTAGAACTTGAAGATCTTATATTGTGCTGCTTTTGTTTTGTTTGGTTACATAATTTTAACTGCCCCACGTATGGGAGCCAATTTACGGTGGTATTACTTGTATTTAACATTTTTGTAGCCCCATGTTGGGTGCCAATTTACGGTGGTATTACTTGTAATGTTTGTTTGTGTATCTGTGTTTACTTCACATGAAGCCATCTTGTGACGTCATTCATTTGTTAGGTTTGTTAGCTCCATCTGGTGTTAGCAATTTGCGGTAGTATTAGTGTTTGTTTGAAAGAATGCGACTGTTATCTTAATTAATTTTGGTTTACTGTCCTCCGGCTAGCTATTATTTCTCGGTCGAACATATCTCTTGATCAGGGTGTGTAAACGGAAAGGAATCTTTTATCCAAAGATAACACTGATGAAGAAATTTATTATACACTTTTATTGTCGAAACACAGTCACTATCACATTTACATATTGATCTTGACACTCGCCAAACTGAAACTGTTATAATAACTTCATTACTGATAATTCTTAATTCGCGTACTTCAACTTTTTGTATAATTAACTTTATAACACTTGAGATTTCATAACTCTGTTACGCGTAACCTGCAAATTGATATCCGAAGTGTGCCGACGAACTGACTGACTGAAGACGACGTGTAGTGTACACAGATTTTTGATGAACTGATAGACTTTACCTCAAACCTACTGCTTTTATACCCATACACTCCGATATGCCAAAAGATTATAACTGAACTGCAATTGGCTAATAAAACGCGCCAACATTAGCGTCTATTTTTATATCCAATGAAAATTATGAATACATATGCTCTAAGTAAACGTTCCAGAAGATTCTCAAGGAAAAAACGCGCCAACATTACGTAACTTCCTCGTTTCCAATAATGATAAACAGCTCACCCCCTCGCTGCATTATTGCACGCTATTATTGACAGTTTCAGTAAGGCAGTATAAACTTACTTCCCAACAATAATTACAATAAACAAATATCTCAAATCAATGTCACATAAAAGTGCATATTCATATTACAATCATTATTTACATTTAAGTAATTTGTGATACAAATTACTGCATCACAATAATGCATTCCGAAAATACTTATGCCTATGCCCACATGCCTTACTGTTTTGAACTGTAACAGCAAGAATACAGTATACAGAAACCGTATATAATATATCTTAATTTAGCATAAACATAAAGTATAAATGAGTAAGTAAATTAATATACTTTATACACGAGGACCAGAAAAATGTAACATATAAATGAGAAAATGTGTAATTGAAAAACTTATAATTAAGCTAAGTATTAATGAATAAAGTTCAATGCCCAAAAAATTTAGCGTATATCTGCAGAAAGCGTAGAAGTGAATAATGCATAAGTGAGGTTCAACTGTATTCTGAGTTTTAATATGCAATCAAACTGAAAAGCTGTATGCAATATTCATGCTGTTTCTTGAAGAGCTGACAGGGAACAAGCTCTAATGTATAACCTAAAACAGGTCTAACATCTGTAGCATCAAAAAGATTTATCAACTGGTGTTATTAGCACAAGTAAAAATATGTTAAAGCAAACCTTTATTCTATCTCGGAATTTCTCTTCAATAGCATCTTTATCATCTTTTTCAAGACCCAATTCCTTCTTTATTGCTTTGAGTTGTTCATGAAGAATGTATTTCCTGTGCTGCTGCTTTACCTTCTCTTCTACCTCACGTCCTATCTTTTGTTGCAACTTGCTTAATTCATATTCTTTTTTCAAAAGAGACAGAGATAGTAACAATCGCTTTGGTATCTGAAACAAAGAAGACCTTATAAATACACTTCAATGTAATAGCTTAAATGTTTTTATCTCGACTCAGATTTCAAAGTTTAATAATAATCATTATTAAATATTTTGTAAATTGTGCATGTATGTGAAACCCAGTAAACCTTTGTTCTCTTTAAAAAAGTTGACTAGCAGAAACAAGAGGGGGTGAAGGAAAGTAAGAGCTGGACCATAAAACTGCATAAGTATAAAAATGTCTTATATATCAGTGATATGTGCTTCAATTATGTTTTCTAATTAAATTCTGCACGCATATATCACTGATTATAAGACATTCAGAAACTTGCGTATTTGGCTATTACTGGTTAAGTATCTACTTAAAACTGCATATAAATACTGATCATTTGAATTCTGTTGCAAAGCATCCTGGAATCTTGAGTAGCTTTAAATTCAGTGTTTACATGAACACTTTGTAGGATTCCCAATACAAGCATTTAAAACGCACTAATTAGTATAACATGCCAGTAAATACATGAATAATAAATATGGCACAAATGTGTATGAAATGCATTAATAATTAATAAAGAATATCTCTAAAAATATGTGCAGGTAAAGATATTCCTATTTGGATCTTCTAGGGTAGGATTTCCACTTGTCCTGTTTTTCCAAGGTCATTTCCATTTTTACTTTCTCTACTACATATAATAAGTAGAGGGAAGTATTGAATTCTACCCAAAAAATTGATACTGAGATTTCACCAGAAATACATGCTTTGAGGCGCCCTGAATCCAAATAAAGCATTTTTTGAAACATGTCCATCTGTGTGTCTGTGAACAGCATAACTCAAAAACGAAAAGTCAGATAAATACCAAACTTGGTATTTGAGTTTAGTATCTTCCAAGGATGCGACACAAAGATTTTCAAGAAAATCCTCCAACCCCAACTACCCTTTACATGGAACATTTTTTGAAAATTTTGATTGTCTAAAAATGGCTTTAACGATTTTGATTAAGATACCATATAAGAAAGACATTTACATGAAAAATAAAATGTATATTTTGAATTTTCTGGGAATAGCCTATTAAGTCTTCATTTGGAAGGAATTTTGTATAATCTTGTATAACTTGTAAACGTTAAGTGATAGACTAAAACATACCACACAAAAAATGTAGACTTCTTTAAAACACACAATTTACTTAAATTAAGTTTTTTGTGGCATAAGCCATTTCTGAGATATCGGTTATTAAATGTTCGATTTGTTCAATGTTTTTGAAAACTTTTTTGAATTTGTTGAGTGCTGTGGGGAGGTATAGGTATTATTATTATTATTATTATTATTATTATTATTATTATTATTATTATTATTGTCATCTTACTTTTATTTTCTTCTGTGATTGAGAGGGTGCTGGTGTCTATGATTTGCTTATTTATTTTTTTGTGGACTGGTAGACTGTTGAAGCCATTTGTTTCTGCAATCTCTATGATTGAGTTTAGCTCTTTGTTGTATTCTATGCTTAAAGGTATGTTTTCTAATCTGAGTGCAAATCTGTTACTGCATGTTGATGTGGTAATGGGTTATAACTGATGTTTTTTATATAATTATTGGTGAGTTGGTTTTCTGTGTATTCCAAATAGTAGTTTGTTTTTGTCCTCTTTGATGATTTTTAAGTCCATAAAAGGTAACTGTTCATAGTGTTCTCTCTCTAATGCAAATCTAATGGTCTTCTCCTATAGCTTTAAAAGTTTTAATGCATCCTTTGTGTGTCTGTCTGGAACTATAGGGAACATGTCAACATACCGGTACAACACTTTAAAGATCCACAGAAAAACTTCGGTAATCCTAGTTTTAAGTTCACTCACAGAAAGGTTTGCCAAGAATGATAGATTTCTCATTGCTACGTCTGTTTTTTTTTTTTTTTTTTATTTGTAGAATTTTCCATTGAAACTGAAAAAGTTCTGTTGCATGCATAAATCAGTTAATTTGATGTATTCCTCTATGTTAACTGGTTCTTCATCTGTGGATATAATCCATTTCCTGATGAGATTTTGTGAATTGGAGTACTTAAAAGAATGCTACTACAATGAACGTTATTAGTGTGTCAGTTTTTCTTAATTTCTACAATTTTTATTTTGTGCACTAGGACAAATATCAAATTATATCAGAGTTATAACAGAGTTTTTCAACTTTGGGAATAGAGCACATCTGTTTACTAACCATTTAGCTAGTGTATAGGTTAGAGCGATGTTATTCGGATAGGGAAATTTTGCCACGAAGATGTACTCATCATTTTTCAGCAAATTGTCCTTCCTCTCTAAATTGTCCAAAATTACTGTAGCCTCGGCCTTAGTGTGAATACAGGTTTGCTGTTAAATGCTTTTATGAAATGTGTGTTGGAATTAAGTTCCTTTTTTGTTTTGTATTTGCTTCCATCTCATCTAGGTTATTTGTGGCTATTCATAGGTCTACTACATCCTTTTACATTTTTTTTAAAAAACCTATTCATATCTTTAGGCCTTTGTTTTGGAATACTGCTTTCTGGCTTGCTGAACTTTTCTTGGAAAGATTTATTACATTGTCTGATTTTTCTTTTTCATTTACTGGAGTTTTTGTGTTGTCTTTTTTCTTGAGTGGTTCCTTCTTTTCTTGTTTCATGAATAAGTTATCTAGTTACTTCTTTAGCTTAAGCATTTTTTTTCTCATTTTTTAATTTAGGCTGCCTAAAAGATTGCTTTTACTTCTCTAACCATTTCCACTAAAACTGCATCTTTAAAGATTGACAATATCCCTTTTCTTTCCATTACTGACCCTACTTTGGAGTGTTTAGCCTTAGATTCCTGGTATATCCTTTAAACTCAATTCTTGTTTCAGAAGGGATTTGAGAAATCATCAAAATTGCATGATGGTTCCAGGTTCATGCTGACATTAAGTTTTCAAAAATATGTTGCCAGCTATTTCACTTATTTCTCATTCATATATTTATACCTGTAGCAGGCATTTCCTATTAATTTTAGCACTTCCATGGCACAACTATCTGCTACAAATACCTAATTGAGTCATTCATTGTGTTTATTGATTATGGCATTACATTAATGACAATGCACAAGAACAAGATCTTTGATACAGCTTGGCACCAAAATGTTCTGTACACAATGAGATCTGATTGCATAGAACTCAAACACAGCTCTTGGAACATGTATACAGGTATGGCATAAACAGATTTGTTGCTAGGGATGAAATTTGCTGCATCTGTCTTAATGAACCAGAAGATTCTAAAACCAAAACTGTATTTCAAACCTGTTTTAAGAATTGAATGAGTGCTATCTGAAACAAAAACATTGCAGATATTGATTCATTGTTATCGAGATAGGTATTTTCTTCCATGGCTGGTGTGAGTGCATTTTTTTGTTCAATCTCCTCAAACAGTTCATTCTTCTATACATTAAAATTTAATATGCTATGCATCTTTTATTTAAAATAAAGAGAGTTGAAGGTTTTTGCACTACATCACTAAAATGTTCTTACTTGAACATGTTTCGGGAGACAGTTTGCTCCCATCGTCAACATCTTTTCAACTGATTTTGCCGGTTATTGTCTGGGGAATGTGTGTGGCTAGTGGTGTTCTCTGATGCTGGGCTGATGAACCTCCAAAGGCTGCTGGGTGGCGGTAGTTCGAAATTCATTAGGTGATTCCTGTGTTTGACGATATGTATTTTTTCCCCAATGTCTAATTCATTGCTGCTGTTGATTGGTTTTAAGAGTTTTATGTTTGGAGTGATTTCATGGTTTGAAGACCAGAAACGATGTGCTACTGCTGATTTATCTGTCTGTTTTTGGTAAATGCATCTTATATGCTCTTTAAGTCTTATTAAGTCTTTAAGATTTCTTTTGGTTCTTCCTATGTATACCAGGTTACAGTCATTACACACTATTTGATATATACCACTGATTTATCATTGGGGATAGGGTCTTTTGTTCTGTTGCATAGTAGTTTCTGTATATTGTGGTTATTCTGTGGAGACAGGGTGATGTTGTATTTCTTGAAAATACTTTGAAATTTATGATGTGTCCAAGGGTGGTAAGTGAACTTCCTATATGCTTGTGGTTTTTGTTGTTTGAGTAAAGTAGTCGTTTGTTGGATGTATTTTTGTCTTTCAAACTTTTTTATCTTATCTATTTTTTTTTCTGCTATGCATCTGCCTTGAAATGGTTTAAAATTTGGCAAGGACACTAAGTCACAATTCCACAGTTGGTTACAGCCAAAGGGCAAATGTGCCCAGCCAATTAGGAATAAAGTGTGTCTAAAAGAAAAAAATATTGGGGTATTTCATTTTAAATTTCAGTCTGTTGTTAAGTGCTAACACAATTTTTAAGACATAGCAAAAAGGCAAACTGCCACTGTTAATATGGTAATTATGACCAACATTTGGCTCACATGTTTTGGGGAAAGTCTAGTATGAAAAACAATACCTTCGTCTGTACATTAAATGCTGGTTCTGGCCTTATTCCAATAACCTACAAAAGTATGTGCTACATGACATTTCAGAGTAAAAATGGAATTACAGCAATACATCAATGTGCTACTTGTTGTATGTTGCACATTGATGCTCACAAAAAATACATTGCCAGGTATGAATGCCACATGCCAAATGGTTGTCAAAGAGAAAGAAACAAAATTGAAATGGGAGTTCTTACTAAGTGAGTATGTCAGTTATCACTGCATTAGGTACACA
Source organism: Deroplatys truncata (assembly GCA_030765065.1). Taxonomy (NCBI): domain Eukaryota; kingdom Metazoa; phylum Arthropoda; class Insecta; order Mantodea; family Mantidae; genus Deroplatys; species Deroplatys truncata. Next base: position 261,430,357 of record CM060981.1, on the reverse strand, counting down.
AGAGCAACAAGGCTATGTTGGCAAAGGAGGTGATGGAGAAGGCAAATATGTTCTTGGGTGCTCTTTGTGTTGTTTTGTTCATGGCAACTGGTAGGTCGGCCAAGGGCACTCCAGGTGCATGTGTCTCAAGCTTTGCACATAAACTGTGACCTGTTTATCATTTCAATTTGACAGTAGCTCCTGTCAAGTTTGTATGGATGAATATTATGATGCTTGTAAAGTTCTAATTGTGTTAGTGGTTATAAGCATAATTAATTCTGTTTCAATTCAGTTTTAGTTTGGCATGAGCTCACAGAAAAGAGGGAGAAAATCATGTAGTTTCACACGTTTGTATATGATAACTAATCTAGCCTTCAGTCTGGAAAAACTTAAAAATAAAACAATACTTCAAAATTGGCTTATGCTAAAAAACTGTTACACATAAATTGTGAATTTCAATAAGCATTTGCCTCTCTTATGGTTCTCCATGTAAAAACATTTATATAAAATTCAACCAGAGTAAAGAGGACTTCACAGGCTGTTCAAGAAGATTCAAAATACACAAAATAGGAAATTTTAAACTAAATCATTACAGCCGCATTTCCATGTAAAGGTTTGTCTAGGAGTCAGAGAAACTTCAGAAAATCTGTGTGTTACATCCTTGGAAGATTCTAGATTTAAATATGAAATTTGGTACTTCTCCAATGGTTTGTATTTCAGTTAAGCTGTCTACCCTTCCTCCACAAACAAAAGTTTTTTTTTTTACCCACATTACAGCAAATGGGGAAGTACCTTAGGCTGTTGCATTAAATTGACTGTTACTTTGATGAAAAGGAAATATTACTTACATCCATCTCCTCAAGAACTTGTTGAAGTTCAGCAGGTTCTGCACCTGTAAGGGCAGCACCCAGATCTGAAAGGTATACAGGATTATCCACCACACGTTGTCCTGAGTGAAGCATTTGCTGTAGTGATTCTCGGTAAATGGGATTCATACTAATGATATCCCGTATAGTCTTGATTACTTCTTGGGTCAGTGCCTAAGAGAAACAAACCAATGAGGAACTAAGTGAAAATACAGAAAACACTAAGTGTATAAAATTAAAATAAAATGGGGGTGAAGGGGAGACAATGGCTGAAATTTAAACTAGAAATTAGTCACATGAAAGCTTTCATGGAAGGGGAGAGGGAAAAAATTATAAAAAATAGGGTATTAAATTTAATAATGCAAATGCTATCAACATAAAATTATATACCTAAACCAGAGCATATGTGAGCAGTGAAACATCCTTTCTGTAAAAATTGGTGAAATGATTTTTCTTCATAGAAATAACTTCTTTTAAACACCGCACACTTTTTATGTCAGTCTTCAGTATCAGTAATATTTTTTTTTGTCTTTTCCACAGCATCTCTAGCTATATTCTTTTCCTTTTTTAGTTTTTTAATTCACTATTTCAAAATAATTTAATATTTTAGCTTTACCATACTTCTTTGCCGTTTGTAAAATTATGTTACAATCTTATTTTCTTAGTTCTTTGTTCTTCAGGGAATTAATTTAATTTCTAACACACCTTTATTTTCCAGTTAGACATTTTAAACTTTCAGCATAGTCTGGGGTAAGCATGGTTGCAGTTAGAACTGTCTAACTGTAAAATAACAATTACTGCTCTATGTCCAGAGTCTGGATTCTCTATAACTTTCTAAGCAATTTTGTTGGTAATACCTGATGAACCTAACACGTGAGATACCTTCTTACAGAAAGCTGAATAATGAAAAGTTGACAGGTCTTATTTACTATATATTAGTTCATAAGTAGTTACGTTTATAGAATGTTCTATAACTTTCCCAGTAGAATCTACATTTCCATAATCCCATCAGTTGTAATGACCACTTAAGTCCCAATATTACGTGTAATATCAATAATCTAAAAATGTATATTGTAATTACAGAATGTAATTTATGCTTCCATATTTCTAATTTTATTATCTAATTCCACTTACTTTACAATTCTAAACCAAGATTTATAAAGTTCTTAACATAACCAATACTGCACTGTTCATTTGTTGTCTTTGCTTTTTGTGCATCCCCTCCCCTCCCATAATAAAAGTGTATAAACCTCTGAATATGAAGTGTTTTGGTTAATCAGCTGACAAATTTGCCTCCTGGATTAAAAATATCTCAATCTTATTTTCTGCAAAAATAAGGAAGTTCTGTCATTATAGGTTAAATAAGGCTGCCATGCCATTATTGATGTCATCTTGCTTTAAGTCAGGATGAGTAGTCACCCAGATATCTGAATAGGGGACTATTTTATCACCAGAATATTTTACTCATCTTGACATCATGCATTATTTTTAACAATTGGAGAGAGATTGAAGCATTGTATACAATTGTTTTGATGTAGGCAACAGATAAGTCATATAAAGAAGTAACATCACTTCCTCACACCTCTGAACTGTCTAGGGGGCCACAGCTGCCATTGGCTAGTAGGTCCGTTGAACCTAGCTGGGAGGATTGTCAAACAAGTCCATTGACATATCCTACCTTTATCACTTAGGATGCTAATAATTGCCATGCAGGTCAACTATATTTTAGATGAAACAATCATACCATTAAAAAGGTATCACAATGAATTTCAGAAAACTATTATTTTAATAAAATGTACACGTTTCTACCCAAAAAAATGTTTGGAAGACCAACTGGGTGTCTTTTATCAAATCAAAGTTGAAAATTGTAACAACCCAATACTTAAAGTTGACAGGATTAAATGTAGCCTCTTCTTCTCTTTCCAATGTTTTGTTCTAGCTGTAACACATAACTTAAGTGGGGTAAACACACACAGAGATGAACTCTGATTGACATGGGACCTATTAATGACAGTTCAATACGAAAAAGTGATAGCAACTTTAACTTTGATATCGCCATGAATAAACCATTTTCAGCTCAGTTACAGTTTGAAACATGAAGGAGTGATAAGCTGAAGCTAGTGGACATTAATACACAGTGTTTGAAGAATAAGCTACGATAGTTAGAAGTAATAGGCGAAAGTGAAAAACCACAGGTATTACATGTATGTATATCAGAATACATAACACTTAATGCATATTGCTGCATGCACACTTGTGAGGAAACATGTTAGTTTTAATTCTGTAAATATTAAGGCTGTTTCTAAAGATTAATCTTGTGAAGCTTGTGCAATTGCCTTACCTGGCTTCAATGTTATAGTTTAGCACTCTATTGCTTACAGAATGGAAATGTAACATTTATTTTTTGAGAAGTGTAATTTATATTAGCTATTATCAGTAAACATAACACTAAAATCAAACAACTAATCTGAAATTTGACCTTACTAAACCTACTAAAGAAGCAGTATTTTTCTAAATTTGTTACGATCCAACAATCTTTACTCAATTAATTTTCAAACTACAGAAATGAAACTTTTCTAGATTACTTTTTGTTTTTACATACATTTCACAAACAATTATGCAGTTATCACCATATTATTTCCGTATTTCTCACAATTTTTGTTTAATAATGTACACTGAAATTATAAAATCTACTTTTAACAATAAGAACAGATAAACTTATATATAACCTTGGATATAATGACATGGCAAATTTCTATAATCACAATACCAATAGATTGGTTTTATTTAAATACAGAAACTAATGTCAACATAACTTTTCAAAACCTTTTAGATCTTTTTAGTATGTTTTGAGAATAGCTTTCCTGTGAAATACTTATTGTGACAAAAATACTTATCTCAACAATGTACTTGAAGTCAGGTTCTGGCTCATTACAGAATGTACTGTTCAAAAACAGAAAAAACTAAAGAGAATATACCTTCTCTTAACAAGAAAACGCAAAAAAATAAATTAAATAAATCATAAAGGGCTATTTGACAATCTCATCTATCAAATGTAAAACAAATCAGTTTGGAATCTGATTGAGGAAGTGACACACATAAATAAGTGTAAATGCTGTTAACAATTAACGTATTTAATCAGTAGGAGATATTCCTGCTAATTTTAGCACCATTCTAAAGCAGAAAGATTTTGTATAAATGCTCCTTTTCTTGAATCAGATTTTGAAAGGCAAAATTTAACTAAAGAACAAGTGTTTATATGCAGTGTCTGAACTCTTTTCTTCACATAGTAAAGATATTGTGACTTTGTCACTGTCAACTGTCACTGTTTTAACTCCTTATCTAATTCAACTTCACTGGGAGTTCACTTGGTCACACTATCACTTCGCTAAGGTGAACTAGTTCAATTCTCCGTCCTTTCACTTCCTTTATGACGTAGCCTTTTCATGCTGGATGGTTCACTTCACTAGGAGTTGAACACAAGACCTCCACAACCCGTTGCTCTGCAATAGCACTCGCTGCATGTCACAACAGTTATCACCAACTTGCTCGGAGAATTGCACTTGATGTTGCATGAGAGACCTACTCGCTCGCTCACTGTCTGGCTCAACAAATCTGTCTCATGAGAACATTTGCTTATATAGTCAGTGGAATCTTTCTACAAGGCTCTCGAATGTTCTAGAACTGTTTCTGGAGGAGGGGCAGGGGAGAAAAAGTTTCCAGAAACTTCTAGTTACCTGCTGATTAAGCGCGCGGTGTATACGCTAGCGAGCGGCCATTATTGTTGTTTTCTCTGACTGCCTGGCACTGACCTCCCAATAACCTTGGGCCATAGCTGCTGCATCACAATATTTTTAGTCTCTACGTTTTTTTTTTTTTTTCTCAAAAATTATAAGAACAATTGTGATATGCTGACTTTTTGAATTAACAAATGTATTTTGGATGTTATATTTGCATCTAGTGGATAATCCTAGTAATATAAATACCAGTGAATGTTTAGCACATGAGCGTAAGTGAACATACTAAGTTTCACAGGTCCTCACAATGAAGAAATTATGCACATATTACATATGTTTTTGCAACTTAGCATTAAAATATGTAAAAACTATTAGAAATTGCTAAATTTAATATTATGACAGAGTAAATGAGTATTGGATATGACACAACACACTACATGGTTGCTTAGTAACCATTTGTAAGACTGTTATTTTGTTGTAACATTTGTGGCCATGTGCACCATTCTCGATCAAGATTTTACCATAGTAAAATAGGGACTCTACCACGCTGGTAAACGTTTATAGAGGATTTTAATTTGGTTAAATCTGACCAGCCATGAATGGCCAGTTTTCGTCAATTATTTCCAACTTGTGCGAAAATGTTAAAAATGGCAGAATAGTTTAGTTTAGAATTCCCAACTAATACACACAATCCATTTTCGCAAGTGAATACACCCTGATAAAGTAACTTTAAGTACTTTGTAATTTTTAATGCTTTAATGCCTTCTTATGTGACAGGTGCCTTAAATATCCTTACCCAAAACGTAATGAAAGCCACACAATCATGGCATTGCACATCATAATTATATAGTCGAAGCATACTTCCAAGAACGAGGCAGAAATAAGGGGAGTATAGGAATCCGGTAACCTGAAGAGACAGTGCCAAAGTCTGAAATCTGAAGTCATCATTGCGGTGTCGGGATAGCATGTGCGCCTCCTATTCAAGAGATCTGGGTTGAAATCTTGTTTGGGAATAATAATTTTCTTTTTTTTTTCTACCTGGCTTTCAGTAGGTGAATACTGACTAAGCCAACTGAAATTTAGCTAGTGCGGAAAGAAACAAAAAAGTCTGTAATAGTCCAGCATATTTTTCTAATCAATTGTAAGGCCAGCTTTTCCCACGTATATATCTTACAGTTATTGCTTCTATCTCTGTATTTTCCATCTTTTCTTAAGAATTGCATGTTATATAACATAATAGAGAAACTTTGGTCTGCTTTTGCTTTCCTCCATTGCACGCTGAACTACATACATGCACTTCAGCAAAGAGGAGAACAAGTGAAAAAGAGATGACATGATGTACATCCGGGTGCACTCAGTGGAGTTATCTGCAATTACCAAGATGAGCATCTACCAGGTAACCAAGGTCACCTAAACTGCGGTGAACATTAGTATACCGCTGTGTGTTGATTAACCCGGTCAAATTCTTACCGCAGTAAGCTGAAGGTTTCTGAAGGGTTTGTTTAACGAGGATGGTGCACACGGCTATAGATTTTTACTTGATTATTTTTTTTCAGTCAAATATTTATATACCTTTGATGCTGTATTGTGTATTTGAAAGTTAAACTGCATGATGAAAGTGAAAGAGAATACTGACGTTTCAACTTTTGGTAGGGTTTTGATTTCTTGAAGAAATTTTTAGTGGGATATAAGCTCCCCTCAAAACAATCAAATATGTTTTCCAGATATGAAATTAAAAATAATAATAATAATAATAATAATAATAATAATAATAATAATAATAATAATTAAGAACACCCTTTAACCGCAATGGTACTTAGCGTCCCATTCTATATTGGGACATGAAAGACCGGAAATCTTGCTCAGAGACCTCTTTATCAGGCTTGAGGTTCTTTTACGTGCTGCAAATCTACGACACAGGACTACCAGCTTTACTTCCCTTCCCTTAGCCATGCTAAGGCTTTTTACTCCTGAAAATATCCATCACCCTTGGTTGGGTTTGAACCTACAACCTTGGGAACTAGAAGCTAATATGGTACCCCTAGACCATGGAGGACAACAGATCTGAAATTTATAAGTATTACTGAAGTAAGAGGTTGGGAGGATGGAAGTCTGTATCAGTTGCTAAAAATTATATAGAAGAATGATTTGAAAATAAAATAGAGGATGCAAACATTAATGCAATAGTGGCTCACGGGTAACATTTTCTAATATGGCTAATTAATGCATTATTGTTGCATTAATTTTTTATTCACATGTTTGTTGGTATGATTGTCATGGCAAATATGTTTGCTTTTTCACTTTTCCTACTGCTTACCTTGAGCAAGTATTGTATTTCACCCAAAAATCTGATACTAGGATTACATCAGAATACATATTTTGAAACTCCATGAATGAATGAATAAATAAATAAATAATAAAAAAAAAAAACATGTTTAGAAAATGGTCTGACTGTGTGTGTCTGTAAACTGCATAACTCAAAAATGAAAAGCCGATTAAATACCAAATTAGATATTTAAGTTCAGCATCTTCCAAGATGCGACAAAGATTTTCAAAAATACTCAACCACCCCAAACTCAAACTATTCTTTACATGGTAAATTTTCAAATTTTGATTTTCTCACAAATGGCTCTAATGATCTTAATCAGAATACCATATGTTGATATTTTTATGACAAATAAAATGTATGTCTTGAATTTTCTGGGAATAGCCTTTGAAATCCTATTTATTCTGAATGACTTTTGTATAATTGGCAAACCATAACAGAAAAACAAAAAGACGAAATCTTACTAAAGAAATGTAGATCTTGTTAAAGCAAACAACTTATGTCTTTTTTTCTTTTTTTGAGTTAACTGTTTCAGAGATATTCCTTGTTATTGGTTTGAATTTTCAAACTGGGAAGTCTATATTCGTTTTTTTCCATGCTAAGAGCATGAAATTTCAAAGCCATCACAGTGACACACTCTTTAAAAATGTGGCTATCACTTTAGCTATCCTATCCTACAATGAAATGTTTAAATGTGAATTGAAACTTTATCTGGATTAACAAGTAGATAGACAGAAGAACATATTTGTGTAAGAGTAGTTTGTGGAGGAGTGAGCAGAGAACGTCACATGATTGTAACATCAGATTTCTTTTCTTCCAGGCAAGTTGTATAAAATTGTATTGTGAAGGTAGTGATGACATGGAATGACTAGTTAGCAAACCTTTCTGGCATCAATGACAGAATTAGGTCAATTCTGCACGATTTATAACATCACAAGTCTGTTTTAACAGTATAATTGCACAGAGTACTTCCTGAATGCTTAAAACTATCTAAAGTTATGCCTATTTACAAATGAAGGGATAAAAATGCCATAGACAGCTATATATCTATTAGTCTAGTCAACATATTTTTTAAATTATTGAGTTGCTAAGGTGGCTAAATCAACATTCCATTATTACAACTAAGTAATTTGATTGCTGGAAAAATGAATCACAATACTGGCAATAGAAAATAATAATTATGAAATAAAAGTAATAATAACTGCATTGGAAAAAGAAGAAAACCTATTTGTATGTTATGTGATCTTACCAAAGCTTTTGACTGCATATTACTTGAACTTTTATCCATATTGGAACATTATGGTATTAGGGAGGGAAAGCTCAAATCTTACTTATTTTATTTAAAAAAAGACAATTGGATGCTATGTATAGATACATGCTCTAATTTGTTGAATATTAACAATCCCACAAGATCTTGTAATATATGCTTACAATCCTAACTTACTGAAATCACATTTTCATTATAATGATTAAAACCTTTGGAACTACATAATTTTACAACTGCAAAAGACTGGTTTACTGCAAATAAATTAATGTTATATGAGCAGAAATTTCAGCATACATATGTGATATAACATAAATAAATTATCTTTAATTAACCTCTTGGAACTTTGCCTTGACTCAAAACTTCAATGGATGAAGCACACGGAAAAAATAAGCACTAAATTATCTGGAGTACTCTTTCTTTTTGGGGAACTAAAGTAGCTTGCTTCATTAGTAGTCTCAAACAAGTACATTATGCGCTACTTGAAACACACAATTATGGAACACATTTATTGGCACGTTCAACTGATGTCCATTAGATACTACTCTACACTATTCTACTTCTGTTACAAAAATACTGCGCTTAGAATATTTTAAATAAGTACATCAAAGAATCATGTAAACAACTGTTTACCAAATTAAAGATTATGACAGTGCACAACATACTTATATACAAATTGCTAATCTATACTGAAACTAAGATGAAGCAATATTTTCAAAGGACTGAATTTCATAAGTTTAACGGAAGAAAGTCTTAAATTAGATTATCCGAGATGTCATTAACTCTTAGTTCAAACATTGGTTTTACAATGGTATTAATATATTCAACAAACGTTAGATGCAGCTAGAGATGTTCCAATTAACAAAGTATGTATTTGCAACTGGTTAGTTAAATAGAGAATTTTATCAGTTGAGGAATTCATGGATAGCAAATGAAACAACATGCTGTAACATAACATGCATCTGTAACCTCTTTGACAATGTTATTTCCAGATGTATAACCACCACCGCCACGACGTCATAGGTACCGTGTCATAGATTTACGCACGTAAAAGAACCTCAAGCCTGATAAAGGAGCCTCAGAACAAAATTTCCAATGTTTCATGCCCAATATAGAATGGGGCGCTAAGAACTATAGTAGTTAAAGAGTGTTCATAAATAAAGCTAACAAAACAGAACTAGCATAGGGAGCTCTTGCAGTTTATGTTATGTTCCTGATTGGTGCACAGGCTGGGTGTGTTAACCTAGGACTCAGACTTCATTTATAAATTCCAGAAGTTAGGAGATAGATTTTGCTCATTTTGCATGACACCAGGCACTACAGGTTTTTTGTATGCTTAATACAGGTTTATTACACCGTTATGGAATAAGGTATCAGTTTTTGGGTTCCTCCTTCCCTGTTGAAGTTATTTTGGTTTCATAAATCTCTATAGTTTCAGTGTAGTCTTCCATCCCTGGAAGATTGAAGTCATTGGGTGGAATGCATAAAGTCAAGCATAAGCTTTACCTTGCTAATTTTCAAGTGTAATCTTGGCTTTTAATGCATAAAACAGCTTCGACTTGACTTAAGTCTGGCATTTGCTTTGGAGCCAGCTAGTTGCCTAGCTTTAGCTTGAATTTTCCAGCAATGACTTGACTTTAAGTGCAAATCCGATACATAAAACAAGCGAAAGCTTCACTTCCTCTAGATTAATCTTGACTTTTTTCAAGCTACCTCAGTAGGTGACTTGATTCATACAAGAGAAGTCTTAAGAGTTGTTTTATCACACAAAATGGCACAGTTCATGAATATCCGTCAAAGAAAAGTGTAAAAAGTTAAATTAACTGTAACTTTAGTATGTATTTGAAAGTACCAAATTAAAAAATGTCATGTTAGAAGCTCCCTATAACGGAAGAAGCAATAATGCATACTACTCAACAGCGCTATTAAAATGTTTGCCTCTAGTTTTCACCTATTGTTGTGGTATGTAAACATCACACGTTTCAGAAATGCTGCGTGCCACTGACCACCTCTTTGGACTATAGCTAGAAAATGATAACTGAAGGCGGCGAACGTTTTAATTACTTTATTATTGTGGCGGACGGTTTAATTAAAGTTTATTATTGTAAGGTATTGCGCAAGATTTCATAATCTAATTATTTAATAGTTTCGTTATTCGAACGGTCTCCCTTCGTTTTAAAAATACTTTTATATTCATAAATCTACTCTTATTTGCTTAAATAACCGAATTAGGCACTTTTAGGTTCTATCACGAAAAATAGGTTTTATCAGGTCCTAACGTAAAATTAGGTCAAATTAGGCTCTATAAAATTGAAGTATATTACTAGTTGGTAACTAAAACATTAATATAAACCGAAGTTTGGAGTGTATGAGGTCAGGAATAAAATAAGTCAGAACCTAAGAATCCGGGGCTTAGTTATTAATAATGTAACCTTCATTAGGTTATTCAGAGGTGATCCTAAAAGTGAAATTTCTTCAGTAGCAGAGGGATACAGATGATGTCAATTGTCATTGTTCTTTCAATAATTAACATCTTACGTATAAATGCTGAGATTACTTTTGCTCATAATAACTTCAAATCTCAATGAAAATGAGAAATTTCTTAAGAGAAATTAGTTACAAGCTGGTAAAACTAGCTCCATCAAACAAGAGCTATAGACAGTTACATTTTGGAACTCTTAGAACTAGAGGAGCCACAATAGAAAAGAAAGATTTTCCAATAAAACTTATATAAATGGTAAACTTAACAACGTCCAGTTGTTAACCAGAAATAAAGGCAACTAAAATAAGCAATTTTAGTGTTGTTTACAGGAAAGATATGTGTAAACCCGTTTGAAAACTGTCTTGAAGAACCTGATAAAATTCGTAATGAAGCAAAAAAAGAATTTGAAACTGTCCTTTTTTGCCAAAGTAGTATCATATTGTTACGTACTTTATCATTTGCTGTAATTTTCCGATATATTTATATTTTATAGCAGTTACGTATAACATGTATCACATTACAGAATACGTTTTAAATTGTATTTGATACTACAAACCAAAGCAAAAAAAATTACACAGAAACTTCTAAATAATTGGCTCCTGAGATCGACTTGCATTCTTACCTGGAATCCTACCAATGGTTGGGTTGCTTTCGCCATCAAGCAGCTGCAGAAATTCTTCTTCCCACCTTTTTAACCTTATTTTCTGATTTCCCGTGGCCTTAAGGTCAGTGTTTCTTTTTAATTCAGTCTTCATATTCTGAATCTTTTTCTGCACCTGCTGTGGAGTGAATTTTCTGCCTAAAATTTCTTCCAGTTTGATGCAGGTGGTTTGCAAAGCATTCACTTTCTCTTCTTTGATGCTCGGGATTTGCGATTTATTCAACAGTATTGGAAACTGCTTAAGAATTGCTAGAAAGGTATTCTGAATATTCACTTCATCTGCCATTATGCATATAACTTCGATATAGGTTAGGTATCGTATTCGCAAAACACTTCTGTACTCGCCACATGAGACAACAGTTATGAGCCGCATTTGGCAGGCGACAGCTGCGCGCGCAACGTATTTCAAGCGTTTGCTGGAAAAACATCTAGCGAAAGCTTGCTAGATTAAGATTCTTTTTATGCATGAGTTGAACAAGCCAAAGCTTAATCTTGTAGATTAATCTTAAAGTTTTCGCTTTAACTTAAAGACTAATCTTCAAGACAAAGCTTGGATTTTATGCATTCCACCCATTATCTCTGCACTGTGCAAAATTCTTGACCTCAGCAAATATAACATATTTAGCGGCTGTACCTAAATAACTTCAACTGGAAATCAGAGGCTCAGAAACTGAGCAAAACCTGCATCTTGTTCTACAACAATGCCATAGAAAACCAATACTTAAAAATACCTAAGAACATGTAGACTCTCATGCATCATATGAAATAAATTGTCTTTAAACAAAGTCTCTGCTATGGGTCAATTCTTTGCACCAATACAATACACCACAAACCACATAGTCAATGAGAAGCAAGACCGTCAGAGGGTATAAACTCTACATCACCAACAGGTCCCATGTCAATCATCACTAAGCTTAAAAAGCTGATACTTATGCTTTATTGAAAATGTTTATTGCCATAAAATGTATGGAAAAAGAAATAGGGGGAACAAAACAAAAAACCTGAAAACTGGTGATTCTGGCCATGAAATTCTTTACATTTTTAAAACAATTTTTTACACCTCACTGCTAAAATCTACTTGTTACCTTGACTTCCTCAGTCTGCATGAATTTTTCATGCATAAGATTCTCCACTTCCACCATAAGGACTGGCTGAGCTACTGGTTCATCAGGTTCCTGAGAGGTATATTCTTGTTTGTCTGTTTCCTCAGCAGTTTGTGCATTTCCTGCAGCATCAGGAGAAGCAGCTCTTTTTTTCTTCCGTTTCCTCCTCCTTCCCACTTCTGTATCTTCTACAGACACATTAATGGATGTTTTAAATACTGGAAACTTGAGAGTGAGTTCTGAAGCAAAAACAATATGGTAAAACACTTTGACATTATTCAAAATCAAACATTTTAAACTGCTGCATATATTGTAACATCCAGTCCTTCAAGATCTTCATTCTGAAAGTTAAATATATGGTTATTTAAATGAACACCAGTTTGTTTACTCCATACCTCACTTACTTGTTAATTATGGACACATGTTTTGGAATCTTCATTCCCATCTTCAGCTATCAACTGACTAGTTGCTGCAGTTGTGTCATCACCTGTTCTTGTGATAGTGGGGATCTCTGGTGGTGGTGATATGAACTTTCTGAGCTGGTCTGATAGTGGGAGATTGAAGTTCATAACCTGGTCCTTGTTTTTTAAAATATGTATGTTTTCCCATACTGAAGTTCAGTCAGGTATTTTGCCGCTCTAAGGAGGTAGGCTTCCGGGATGATTTCATGGTTGGTGTTCGAAAGTGTTGTTTATGTATATCGGATCACAGTCTGCACAGTTGATGTGATATATAGTAAAACCTGGATTATCCAATACTAGGTTAACCATTTGGTTCATTAACAGTCATTACTTTTTTCCCCTTTCTTTCTTTCTTTCTTTTTTTTTTTTTTGTGTTCTCAATGAAAATTCCCTGTAGGTGGTAAACATTAACTTGTTTTCGAAAGAAATGAATGATCATCATAATGCATTGTTGTCACCTCGAAATGTACTTACCTACAAAATTGATGAAAATTGGATGCAAGTCAGTTAACATGCACACTTGTATCAATTTTATGGAACAAAAGTTTGTTACCTCTTACCTTGCAGCCCTGCCCTGCAGACAACAATCATAACACAGGACTCATGTGTTTAGTGAGTGTTTGCGTAATTGCTTATTAAATAAGATGGATTGTCTGTCATTTTTGGTTAATGGTCAACCCCATCCCCCACATTATAACATCGGGGTTCTACTGTATCTTTCATTGTGGAGGATTCTGTCTTTTAAAGATGTATAAAAAAGTTTTATATGCTGTATTTCTTTTGAGATGCCAGATTTAAAGGACTACATCAAGCTAACAAAACTTTTTCAGCTTCAGCAATGGATTCTTCCAACATACCAATGGAATAACAATGAGTTACTCACTTTCACCTTTCCTGGCTGACTTGTGCACGTGTTACTTAAAAAAGCATGTCACGAGAGCCTTCCCATTAATTTTCAAAGCTTGACGCAGGTATGTAGATGACATTTTCATAATAATACTTAAGAAATCACTGAACGATGCACTGAAGTTGCTCAATATTCAAGATAGCTCAATACATTTCACAACAGAGATTGAAAACGATGGTTATCTACCTTTTTTGGATCTTAAGGTCATTAGACAGAAGCATGAACACATCTTTGGAACTTATAGGAAACCCTCACAGACAGACAACTACATAAAGAATAACAGGTTTAACCCAAAATACCACCAACTTGCAGTCTTCAATAGTTTAATATACAAATTATACTCCTCTCTGCAAAGAGGAATATAACAAGGGATACCTATCTACATACACTCCATAGAGCTTTCAATGGTTTCAGTCCCTAGATATACAATGCAAGATCGACAAATACAAAAACTCTAAACCTCAGATAGACTACCACATTAAAACCCCAAAAAGAAATTCTCCAATACAGAAAATTCACATACCACTCTTGGGTTTAAGAAAATATTCAAGGATGCATCTCAAAACAAATAAAGCATACGAAACTTGCTTTGTGCATCTTTAAAAGACAGAATCCTCCATACTCGTAATGAAAGATCAGGAATGCACCAAATCAACTGTGCAGACTGTGATCAGCTAAACATAGGCAAGACAAAGAGATACTTCACAGCCAGACTAAAAGAACACCTCCACTGTATAAAATATAAACAAATTGAAAAATCAGCCATAGCAATACACTTTTGGAATGCCAAACAGGAAATCATTCTGGAAGCCAACCTCCTTAGAGCAGCAACATACGCGACTGAACTTTCAGTATGGGGAAAACAAATATTTAAAAAAAATAATCTGATGTGTTACACTCACATGACTTTCTCTACTCTTGTACAAACTATTTTTACAAACGCTTATTCTCAATATGCTTCATGTTAATTGAGATATTGAGATGTTAATCTTATTGCTAATTTTCTTGTAGATGCAAGGGGAATATGGTAGGTTATAAGCGACAGTCAAATATTTTAAGCGCTGGTTGCTATGTGGCACATTCCATTCTCTTTGCATATCCAGGACATAAAAAAAATGAATAACGAATTTGAGAAAAAGTATAAGTATTGGAAAATTTAAGAGAATAACAAGCAATATCTCCAAATTGGTTCACTCAACAAAAAAAATGTATATCACATAAATTGTGTATTTTAACGCGATCTACATTTTTTGTGTAGTAAAATTTTGTCTATCTCTTATGGTTTACCAGTTATGAAAAAGTCGTTCACAATGAAGAATACTTTTGGAGACATTCCCAGAAAATTCGAGATATACATTTTATTTGTGATGACAATATCTTAAACATATGCTATTTTAATTAAAATCGTTAGCCATTTTTGAGAAAATTAAAATTTTCGAAAAATGTTCCATGTAAAGGCTAATCTGGGGTGTGGGGATTTTCTTTAAAACCTTCGTGTCGCATCTCTGGAAGATATTGAACCTAAATACCAAGTTTGGTGCTTATCCGACTGTTCATTTCTGAGTTATGCTGTTCAGACACACACACGGACATGTTTCCAAAAATGCTTTTTTTTTTATTTAGGGGGTCTCAAAACATGTATTTCTGGTGAAATCTCGGTATCGAATTTTTGGGTGGAATACAATACTTCCCCTACTTACTATACATAGTAGAGAAAGTAATAAGGACCAGGTTATGAACTTCAATTTCCCACCATTGGAACAGCTCAGCAATTTCATATCACTACCACTATCAAGAGAACACGTGACAGATACTGCAACAACTAGTCAGTTGACGCCTGAAGATGGGAATGAAGATTCCTGAAACATGAGTGAGGTATAGTGTAAACAAACTGAGACTCATGAGTTCACCAAACTTCCAGTTGTTACTGAACATG
Source organism: Deroplatys truncata (assembly GCA_030765065.1). NCBI lineage: Eukaryota > Metazoa > Arthropoda > Insecta > Mantodea > Mantidae > Deroplatys > Deroplatys truncata. The sequence goes on along the minus strand of CM060981.1, from coordinate 261,414,635 downwards.
GTTATTTGCTCAATTAGGCTCGTTTTAAAACAGCAGATGTAGCCATTTCCTTGATATTTTTCAACTTCAGATTATCTAGCATACTGTATAAGTTGAAGCTTTGATAGCGATAACTACTGACCAATGCTTCACATCAGTTCAATGAAGGTCAAGTTTTCTAACATTGCAGCTCCAAGGCCTTCTAAGGAATTGATGAGGTGGAGAGAATTGCAGCATATTTATACCACCAGAGCAGAGTGGAGCTAACTAACTGACACAAAGTCAGAGTAACATGAATGATCTATGCAACTTTACTGGTGATAGGGGCTGCCAGGGCTCAGTTGGGGGTCTGGATTAGTGCCTACCTCTACTGTTGGTGTTTAGCTGGTATTGGTTACTTCCTCAATATCTGTTTTATCTCCTGCGAGGGGGATGAAGGATTTCTGAACACAGAAGCACAGAAGGCTTTCATACCTTTCTATAACATTCTTTCCAGTAAAATGTTGTGCTTTCTGGTGAAGTATAGACAATGTTTTCATTAACCTCCCAGAAACAAAATGGAAAACTTTGTTCATAAAGGCAGGGATAGGCAACCATTTTGGTTAACTTCTAAATTTAAGCTTTGAAAAAGATATTGCACAAATTAATTCTGAGCACAGGTGATAGATAAACAAGGAAAATTTAAATAACCTTTCATGCAACAGAATGAGGTTTTTAAACTCAATAAAACAGTCAAACTGAGTGAAAAATCATTAAATTATATTGAAAATTATAATAAAATACTAAATGTAGTAATTACAAAGGCTAAAATGAACCACAACACAGAAAAATTGAAAAAGCAGAAAATAAAGCTAAAGCAGTATGGAAAATTGTAAATAACACATAAAAATAGCAATAGTATACAAATACAAAATATTGAAATAAATCATAAAAATAATGAGATAAAAGATCTGAAACAAATATGTAACCTATTTAATGTCTATTACATCAATGTAAGCAAGACAGCTAGTCTAGAAGCAAACAGCAATAAGGTTGAATTAAAAATTAATAAAATTAATAATGGCATTAATTCTATGGCAGTTTTCAAAGTAACCGAAGAGGAATTTTTTAGAGAAATAAGTAAACTAAAATCAAAGAAATCTGCAAGTTTGGAGAAATATCAAATGAAATGTTAAAACACATAAAATATGAAATAATAGAGATCATAACTCGTATAATAAATGCTTCACTAATAAATGGAATATTTTCAGATAAATTAAAAAAAGTTATTGTTAGACAAAAATACAAACAAAAAGGAAGCAAATTCAATGTAAAAAATTATAGACCAATCACACTATGCTTGGTGGTATCAAAAATGATGGAGTGTATATGAAGCAACAACAGAAATACTTTAAAAAAAAAAAATATATTATCGGAGTTGCAATATGGTTTTCAGAAAAACAAATCCACAACAGATGCAATAAATATAACAAATGATATAATTATTAATGCTCTCTATAATTGTGAAATTGTGGTAGCCATATTTTTAGACTTGTCGAAGGCATCTGACAATGTAAATATAAATATCCTTCTGAACACATTAGAAAAAAATCTGATGTGTTACACTCACATGACTTTCTCTACTCTTGTACAAACTATTTTTACAAATGCTTATTATCCATATGCTTCATGTTAATCGAGATGTTAATCTTATTGCTAATTTTCTTGTAGGTGCAAGGGGAATATGGTAGTATTTAAGCGATAGTCAAATCTTTTAAGAGCTGGTTGCCATGTGGCTCATTCCATTCTCTTTGTATGTACAGGACATAAAATAAATGAATAACGAATTCCCATTTGAGAAAAAATGTAATATTGGTAAGGTACTTATACAAAATATAATAAAGCCTCATTCATTTTACATTAATATTGTACACAGTTTTTATATAAATCATGAAAGTGATACAGCTATTTGTCCCTTGGGCATGAGCTAATGTTTCACAGCTAGAAGTAAGAACTTTGTTGTGGAGAGTGTATTAATATAAAATATAATAAAACTTCACTTCATATTAATATATGTATACTTTTTAATAGTAAGCAATGCTATTTCTCCCTTTATATTAACACTTAATCTCTCAGCCACAAGCAACTGCACTTTTATTTTAACAGTTTGAATATAAACAAAGCCTCCACTTCACTTTGTTGTCAAGTGTGTACTTTACCATTAGTTACCTTTTATGCATGCCCTCAATTTAAATTGCTTTTCCAGTAGCCTTGCTAAAAAGTGAGAATATTGCATGTGTTTTAGTTGGCCATTCACACAACTTCTCTTTGAGAAGTGCAAGCAGCAAGTTGCATTGCTAGTTTTGAACACAAAATTTATTATAAACTACTGTGTCCTACATAGTTCCTAATTAAAACAAATTAAAAATTCTGTTTTGTTTTTTTTGGTCTGTAAGCAACTGCCTTCCTCATATTGCTCCTCCTTTAGGCATATGTCTCAAAAAAGCAAAAACACAAACTCTATCCAATGAGAGAACAAAGTAGACTTAAACAAAACCACGCGACTCTTGATGCAGCACTTTTTGGTTGTGTGATGCTTGCACTCTCTAAATAGTGCCTTGCAAAATACCACAACTGGGCTCTGAAAGCTCACTTTGTTTTTGCTAAAACACAAAATATTTAGTACCAAACATAGATAAATTATAAAAACATGCAGTTTATTGAATTCCTAACAAAACTAATTCATACAGCCACGCAACTGGGTTGCTAAGAGGGAATGGCTCAAAAACAAATAGTTTGAAAGTTAATATGGCTGAACAAGTTAATGTTACAAAGCATAAGTGTGGAAAATCATTAGGAAGTGGCAATAATACTGAATGAATTTAACAAATTTTGTGAAAAGTATCCAGAACTTGCTATAAATGAAGTGGTGAAATTAACATCTGAGTGTGTCAGCTACAAGCATTTACAGTATGCGTAAAGCGGTCCATCGCTGGTAAGGTTAAAAACTCTGGCAAGAAGAGACTACATTCCAGGCAAGTGTTGGATGTTGTGCAACAATTTTATGAGGTCAGCAATTCGCTATAAGGTTTACCAGTTCTTTGCTAATAATGAACCCCCACCTTATAAGTGCTGTTGGCACTCCAATCCTAACCTTCTAGATTTAAAACGATCTTCCCTCCACAAACTGCTTTTGGAAATTGGTTTTGAGTATGTGAGCAGAAAAACAATATTATTGTGGACAGAGATGACATTCTTTTATGGTGGAGATTTTCTCTGTAAAAATAAAAGAACTTAAAAACATGGAAGGTGTACTATTTGAACGAAACCTGGATTCATGAGGGACACACGGCAGGCAAAGTGTGAACTGATACCCCATATGTATAATCAAAGATGCAAGTATTTTAGTTGTTTAAGTGCAGGGCTTTAAAATCCTACATGGGGTAAGCGCCTGATAGTGCTGCACATAGGAATTGAAGATGGTTTTGTTGAGGGTGGCAAACTTGGGTTTGTTTCCAAAACAACAAGTGATTATCACAATAGATATGAGTGGCAATGTTCTCAAATCCTGGTTTGAAAAGGTTCTCCCTAAATAGCATCTTGTGATGGACAATGGAGACATCATAGCATGGCCACAGAGTAAAATAATTGTTTTCGATGAGGGGCTGATGAAGGTAGAATTGCTGGCATTGGTCAAGTCTCATGCTTAAGAGCATGAAAAATATTTAATTGATGAAAAGGCTAAGCTTGCAGGTCATGCTGTACTGCCTTATCACTGCTACTTAAACCCAATAGAGATGTTATGAAGTCAGATTAAGGGTTACACTGCCAGGAATAATATGACCTTCAAACTCCAAAGACATGCATGTGCTGCTTGATGCAGCATTCCACATTGTAACACCTGAAAAGTAGAGTGCTCAACATGTGAAGAACAACAAATCTGGGTCTTTTGATGGTATTATCGATGTTGTGGCAAAAAAATGCATGATAAACCTGGGTGATGATGAATCAGTAACAGAGATGTCCAATCTGGAGGCTGCTGCATCGATGTCCAGCTCAGATTAATGGAATGTGATAACGTAAGTAGCAATTAATTTCCATGTGTGTGTGCTACATGCTATTTAGAGATATGATGAAATAAATGTGCCTTGTGGTGAAAACGCATATTGCATGTTACATAGCGAAATTCAGTGTTCTGTCCGCGTGGATGCTCGGTCATTGTGATAGCATATGGGTGCGGAGCGATGCACATTGGTGACATGTTTATGTCTATTTCATTCTCCTACTGGACAGAGTTTACACAAGAAAATACGAGGGCAGTCTCAGAAGTACCCGACCTGATGTATATATAGCGGTTGTTGTTTCAAACAAATGACTATGGTAGAAAGTAGCAACCTTATAAAGCTTAAGTTTGAAGATGCTACGTTGTTTAGTAATTGTTTGGCAACCATTACTAGTGAACTCTCTCAGCGAATTTGTAAACATGGATAAAACTGGCCATCATTATGTGATACAATAGTTTCATTTGAAAGGTCTTAGTCCAATTAATATTAAAGCTGAGTTAGATTCTACTCTGGGGGAGTCTGCTCCTTCGTTTACAACAGTAAAATATTGGGTGGTAGAGTTTAAGCGAGGCTGTATGAGCTGCAATGATGAATATCGCAGTGATCAACCAAATGAGGTGACCACGCCAGAAATTGTGAAGAAAATCCACAAAATGGTATTGGATGACCCTCGACTGACAGTGCATGAGCTAGCAGATATTGTAGGCATTTCAAAAAGTGCTGTACACCACATACTAACTGAAAATTTAGACATGAGAAAGCTGTGCGCAAGATGGATGCCACGTTTACTCACAATGGAACAAAAACAGCATTGTGAGAATGTTTCAGTCGAGTGTTTGGCGAAGTTTCGCTGCAATAAAGCCAAGTTTTTGTGTTGATTCATAACCATGGATGAAACATGGGTCCATCAGTTCGCACCTGAGATGAAGGAGCAGTCAAAACAGTGGATTGAAAGGGGAGAATTGGCTCCAAAGCAGGCAAAGACAGTTCCATCCGCAGTCAAGATCATGGCGTCAATTTTTTGGAATGCGCATGGGATACTTTTTATTGATTATCTTCAAGAAGAAAAAGCAATCAATGGCGAGTATTATGAAAACTTACTGCATCATTTAAATGATGAAATCAAGCAAAAATGACTGCATTTAGCGAAAAAGAAAGTTCTGTTTCATCAAGACAATACAGCAGTTCACACATCCATTAATCGCCATGGCCAAAATCAATGAGTTAAACTTTGAATTGTTTCCTCATGCAACCTATTTGCCAGAATTGGCCCCCCTCTGATTATTTTCTGTCTCCAAAGTTGAAGAAATGGTTTGGTGGTAAAAGATTTGCCAACAATGCAGAGGTGAAGTTTGTAGTTGATGGCTACTTTGCAGAACTCCACGATTCTCACTATAAACAGGGTATCAAAGCTATTGAACATCACTGGGAAAAGTGTATCGAGCTGAAAGGAGACTATGTAGAGAATTAAAGAGTTTTTTCCCAACATTTTTGTGTTTTCTTTGTTAGGCCGGGTACTTCTGGGACAGCCCTTGTATATTCCTAAGCGAGTTGTTGAATCTCGTAGGAGTATTTCAATACCATGTGCATAATCATCCCCTGCTTCTATCATTGCACCAATATTCACATAACACAGTGGAAAGTTTAATACAGCATCACAGATCAAGTATTCATTTCTTCTCACTTAATGCATTAATGCTTTTTTCCTGGGAGAATTTCCTATAGGTAGGAAGAAAGTGCAGAAATCAAAAAAGTACAGAAAGAAAAACTGGGGGGAAAAAAATAAGCATACTTAAAAAGATTTTTTTTTAGTGGTGACAGTGCAGATAAACAGGTAGAGTGCCAGTCGCACTTAGCCAGGCAAAAGAAAGTTCATAAATTCCAATTAATGAAAAAATCATCATTCTTAACTCTTTTACTGCAAAGTTGGTGAATAAGAAGGAATGAAAATGAATTTGGTGTTACCAATTATTTAGTAAGATATGTAAAAGAGAAAGCTATTGCATCCCAATCCAAAGGCAGGTAAAACCCTGTAGAAGACAGATTGTCAGGAGCTTTTATTTCAGTGATGAGGATAGAAGTCAAATACCAGGGAAGAAAGATTACTAGAATAATTACCAATTATTTAGTAAGATATGTAAAAGAGAAAGCTATTGCATCCCAATCCAAAGGCAGGTAAAAGCCTGTAGAAGACAGATTGTCAGGGGCTTTTATTTCAGTGATGAGAATAGCAGTCAAATGCCAGGGAAGAAAGATTACTAGAATAATTACCAATTATTTAGTAAGATATGTAAAAGAGAAAGCTATTGCATCCCAATCCAAATGCAGGTAAAAGCCTGTAGAAGACAGATTGTCAGGGGCTTTTATTTCAGTGATGAGGATAGCAGTCAAATGCCAGGGAAGAAAGATTACTAGAATAATTACCAATTATTTAGTAAGATATGTAAAAGAGAAAGCTATTGCATCCCAATCCAAAGGCAGGTAAAAGCCTGTAGAAGACAGATTGTCAGGGGCTTTTATTTCAGTGATGAGGATAGCAGTCAAATGCCAGGGAAGAAAGATTACTAGAATAATTACCAATTATTTTGTAAGAGTAGTAAAAGAGAAAGCTATTGCATCCCAATCCAAATGCAGGTAAAAGCCTGTAAAGACAGATTGTCAGGGGCTTTTATTTCAGTGATGAGGATAGCAGTCAAATACCAGGGAAGAAAGATTACTAGAATAATTACCAATTATTTACCAATTATTTTGTAAGAATAGTAAAAGAGAAAGCTATTGCATCCCAATCCAAATGCAGGTAAAAGCCTGTAGAAGATAGATTGTCAGGGGCTTTTATTTCAGTGATGAGGATAGCAGTCAAATGCCAGGGAAGAAAGATTATGATGTATCAGTCAAAAAGCAAGAACAAAAATGATTGGTTCTTGCAAATCTGATAGCAATTTATTAACTCTTCAAGACAATTTTCAAATCAAAAGATAGGTTTCTCCAAATTTACTGAGTTGCATTTAAAGACTATGTAATTGCAGGGGGAGGTGGAATACATTTGGGCACATTCACCATGTTGGATTAAATTACTTTTGAAGTAACATTTACTAAGGAAGTCCATAATATGGAAGTAAGTTACTATGGTAGTAATTGACTCCAGAAGTAACATTGGAGATCGCAAAACAATTTACTTGTTTAGTTACTACTATGGAAGTACAGTTCATTACTTGCACAGTATTGTTTTGTTTGCATGATTTGCTTGAAGCGATCATAGATAAGGTTATGCGCAATGGAAAATGGGGGAAAATGTCAGCAAGAGAGATAAATATTTGTGAGTAGAGATAATGAAAATCCATGGAAACAACACAATGTAAAGATACTGGATAAGAAGAGAAATACCTGTAAAGTCATGATGGACAAGTTTAATGCTTCAAGCGAGAGAAAACATAGTGATAAACAGCTGAAAATTGTTTGGAAAGACTGAAAGCAAAAGCTAAAAAGCAGAAAGCTAGGGAAACATACAAAATTTAAAATCAGTAGTGGTTCAATGACATTTCATGTGGATGGAATTTAATTTAATTGAGTTTTATTTATGGACGCTCTAGTTACTATGGTTCTTAGCATCCCGTTCTATATTGGGCGTGAAAGACCACAAAATTTGCTCAGAGGCCTCTTTATCAGACTTGAGGTTCTTTTACATGATGCAAGTCTAGGACACAGAACCACTGGCTTTACTTCCCTTCCGAAGGAAGCCACGCTAAGGATTTTTACAGTTGAAAAAATCCATCGCCCTCTGCTGGATTTGAACCCATGACGTGGGGAACCAGAGGCTAGAATGGTATCCCTAGACCATGGAGGATGACATGTGGATGAAGAAATACCCTTTCCAATTTTGAAAAAGTTCACCATCTTCACCAGATGGGCACAAAATAAAACAAATATGTGCAGTCAATTGCACATCCACAATGTGTGAGAAACTTGCAAAAGTAAAGAATTGCCTTTTATTTTCTAGACATTCATAATTTTTGTGGACATATTTATTTACCTTGCTCTTAAGCACAAAAGCACCCTTAAAATGCAATGAAAGATAAAACTAGCACTTGTACAGTGAACGTTTATAAGATTGCCTTCAACTATCTAAAATGTTCCACTTACAGCGTGCATAACAATTTAATTTGGGTGATACAGCTGGATTTCTGTTTGAGTTTTATTGTAAATGGTCTCCAAATAGGTTCAAAAGAAATGTAAAGGATTCTTTCGTAACACCAAAATGCTTGTTGAATTCACTCTTTCTCTTTATAAGTACACTATGGATCTCGCCTTTACTGTACTATATATACTATCGCATTCCCATTGTTTTCTTCATTGAGATCACCAATGCAATCTCAGTAATCCATGAACAAATGTCAAATATCTTCCTCTAATACAATATGATGTTGCAGTTCTATTGACAAGTGAATTAATTCAACCAAGTCATAAGAGTAAATAAATAAACATATAGCTGTGTTCTATTTACTTCCATAGTAACATATTACATGATAGTGCTCTTTGATATTTACTTCTGTAGTAATTTACTCCAGGAGTAAAATATTTTGCAAGTAATTTACTTCATATGAAAGTTGCCAAGCATTGACTTAAATAGTAGTTTACTATAAAAGTCGAGCTTAATTTAAGTTGGTGTATGCCATCCATACGTTTTGTATATATGCATACACCAAAATATGAAGCTTATAATAGCAGGAACAAATGCTGAGAAAAAATCTTTAAGTGGTGATGAACATTTGCCATTGTTTCAATTATCAACACACGCCTTTCAAGATTATGTGGAGTACTCCTGAAATAAAATGTTGGCTAGATGAATGTAATTTATGTCCATGTAAGTGATTTTGCAGCTACCTTACTTGAGACTTATTAGCATTTTTTTCCTGAGGAAAAAAAAAAAAAAAAAGAAGATTGGTTATAATAAGCCTGTAATAGTATGCAATTTTTCAGAAAATTATTCTTTTGTTGTCCAGGATAAAGCAAATCTTTTCACTGGAGCAAATCATTGGCAACAGTATACGCACATGGTTTTATTATAAGCAAAATGCACTCAGATAGAAGGGATTTATTTTCATTTCTGAGTGCTTGAAACATGATTCTGTATTGGCGCATGCTCTTCAGAGTTCTTTGTTTGCTTATATGCTGGCCTTAAAATTCCATACTGTTTCCATGCAATCGCAAGAAACAGTTGAACGTGACAGGACCTTTAAGAGAATGATCAAGTAATCAACAATTCAAACCATTAATAATGGATATCTCAGAAATGGCTTGTGTCACAAAAAAACTTAGTTGAAATAAATTGTGCGTTTTAAAGACATCTACACTATATTCACTCTTAGGTTGATCCGCGGCAAAACGAACCCACGTGGTCAGTGCAACACGGTAGCAATGCGCCCAGGAAAGTAGTCCCATGCTAATCTCTGAATTTTAGAATGAATTTATCCTTAAATAGTATAATATTCTATACAAATATCTAAGGTTTTATTTAATGCTGATTTATACCGTAAAACAGAGCTACAAGTCCCATGACGCAATTTGTATCACCTGACGTCCGGGTAGGCGCAGAATATTGTTTACAGGCAGAAACTAGCAGTTGTGTTTAGTATCATGGCGGACGGTGAATTTGCTCTTGTGTTTTCGTCGAATTACATAAAGCATTAGCCACGCAAACAATTGACTGGTGGTGAAAAAGCAATAGTGTTGAATCTTTATTATAAGTTATGTGAGAAATATCCAACATTTTCCGCGAAAGAAATGGTGAAATTAATTTCTGAGTTCACCGGTTTTCGAGTACAAGTATAAACAGTGCTTGTGCAGAAAAATCTGAAACGAGTAAAGTGTTTACAACCGGAAAAAAAAAGCAAGCATATGAAATATGCGACGCAAGAATGTAGTGATTTAAGAAGAATGCAATTCGCCTAACAGTACACAATTTCTTTTTTAAAATGAGCCGCCAACAGTTAGTAAAGCGCCGCTTCCAGAGAGCGAATAAATTAGTTTATCGTATACCTGTTACTTTATTTTTTGCTCATTTATTTCAGAATTAACTATTATTATATGTTGAAGTAGTATTAGTGTGTATTTGCGTATTTGTGTCCCCACGTGGTGGATAATGTTTCTCACGTAATGTTGTTTACCTCACTAGTGCAGCCATCTCGTGTGACGTCATTCGTTGGTCTGGCTCGTAGTTCCCTCTGACGTAGCAATCTATATGAATTAGTTTTAAGGTTATGTATATTGTCTTCCGGCCAGCTATTTAGGTAGGCATTTAATTCTTGCAGGGTGTGAAGCGGAAAAGGAATCTTTTATCCAAAAAATTACTAGTGAAGAAATGTGTTTTATAATGTTTTATTGTCGAACACGTGCACTAACACTTTCACAGATTTGTCTAGATAATCGCCATACTGAAACTGTTTATCATAACTTCTCACTTTTAACTCACGTACTTCAATTTTTGTATATAAGTGACTTTGTAATATTTTAGATCTTTAATGATTTTCACTGCGTGTAATTTAACGAACTGAAGGACCGATAGGCGACATGTAGTCACGTATTGTACACGAATCTTTGATGAGCTGAGCGGGAGACGATGTGTAATGCTTCGTGAATCTTGACGAACTAGGGTACGCTTGACTTCGAGCATGGCTATTTATAGGCTTGCCCCAAGATACACCTAAAGATTATAAATGAATTACCATTGGCTAATAAAACGCGCCAACATTAGCGTCTATTTTACTATCCAATGAAAACCACTAATACATATTATTTTTAGAGAATGTTCTAGAAGCTTTTTTACCGAAAAGGCGCGAAACATTACGTAACTTCCTGGTTCCCGGTAACGATAAACAACTCAAACCCTTCATTGCAGTATTGTTATTGTTAACAGTTTCAGTAGAGCCGAAAATTATTATTTACCATTAATAATTACAATTATTAAACCTCTGAAATAAATGTTACATAAAAATACATATTCATAATAAAATAATTATTTATATTAACGTAATTTGTGATACAAATTACCGTCTCATATGCCCCACTAGAAATATAATTATAAATATTTATAACCTGTTTAGAAATTTTATAATTTTGTTTTTAGTCTCCTAAATCTTGTAACACACGCTATTCACTTTCACTTAACACTTCACACGTATTTAACACACGACATATGTTTTATCTCGCCACTACTTACTGGCTCTGATTTAATTAATTTAGATATTAATCTGATATCACAAAATTTTTTTTTTTTTTTATAGCAAATACTATACCCTAAACTATTTATTTACTACTACCAAATTGTTTACTTTAAGCTGTTGACAAAAATTTATACATTTAAGATTTTTTTGTAATTATTATACATATGTACCAAAATATTCACCCTCAACACAAATATTTACATCTCTTAAATCTAGACAATGTTTCCCATGTTCTATTTACTACATAAGTATTTGTTTCAATTATTTTTAATTATATTTACCAATTTTTTTTTTTTTTTTTTTTTTTTTTGTTATTTTGTACTTTGCAAATATATTTACATCTCTTAAATCTTGACAATGTTTTACCTTTTCTGTTTGCTGCATAAGTATTTGTTTTGAATTATTTTTTTACCAATTTTTGTTATTCTGAATTTTATTTTAACAATACTCTTGTAATTGTATTTATGTATTTTACTTTAATATAACATCATGCTTTATTTCACATGTTCTCTTACTAGAAAAATGTTATTTTCCTCTCAAACATTTAATCATGTCCAAAATTTATTTCTCCTTTCCTATGACGTACATATTTATTTAACCCTCTTACGTTCCAATACATTGCTCTGCATTTCGTCTTTAACTACTCAGCCTTTATTATTTATCATCTTTGTCTTTTGTTTCACCATGATCCTCATGGTTATATGGTTTAAGCATCTCAATATGGAACTTTCCTATGCTTTTTCGATTTGTTGGATTACATAACTCATATGTATTAGTTCCATATACTTTAACAACTTCATATGGTCCATGGTATTTGAGAAACATTCGCCAATAAAGTTTATTTTCTTTGTCGGACAATTTCTTGGTTTTAACCAAAACGAAATCTCCTATTTTGATCCTCCATTCCTTTCTCTTCTTTTCTTCATGTTTCATTTTTCTTTTTATGGCCTTTTTCTTCATCCTCTCAAATGCTTTTCGGAACATTTCTTCTTCTGTTGGTGGTATCGAATGCGCCTCTGGAATGGCTTCTGGAATTTTTTTACACATTGTATTGATCTTCTTTCCCAACTTAAGTTCACATGGTTTATATCCTGTCACATTGTTTATGGTTTCATTTAGTAGGTTCTGAACAAAGTTCACGTATCCATACCATTGGGTGTGTTTTCGATGACATAACACCCTTAAGTAATTTGAAATTTCCTTAATTTCCCTCTCCACTGGGTTAGAGTTCGGTCTGTATCTTGACGAAAAATATTGTTTAATGCCATTTTCTTTCAGTCCATCCATAAATTTTTTTCCTGTGAAGTACGAAGCATTGTCGCTCAATACAGATTGAATAGGTCCTTCTTCTATCACATATGACTTAAGTAGTCTATTCAAACATGCTAAACCTGTAGGTTTTCTCAAAGGGTAGATTCTTACATATTTGCTGAATATATCATAACAGACAAATATATATTTATTTCCAAATTGACTTGGAGGCATCGGACCATGAATATCAATACTAATTACACATCTCGGCTTATCCCTTATAACCGAATTAGTTTCAAATGCATATGCTGCATTTATTTGCTTTGCCTTCTGACACAGGTTGCAGCACGATATAAATTTGCGAACTTTTTGACGCAATTTGGATATGTATAAATTCTCTAAAATCATAGAAGTTGTTCGGTCCGTCCCTGAGTGTGCTAACCCTTCATGAAAATTCTTAATTAGTTCCTTTTCCATGCTTTTCGGAACCATTACCTTCCAACTCGGCATTTCTTTTCCATGCTTTTTGTATAATGTCCCATCTCGAATTGCTATAATTTCTTTCTTTGCCTCCTCAATCAATGGTGCATTTTCTTTAAGTTCAAATAATTTTGCATCCTCATTTTGAATTTCCCCCATATTTTTCAATTTTCTAATCATTTCTTTGCTTAAAGGAATTTCAATTGTCAATATTTTGACTTCATTTCTAGGCCTTTCAATATTTTCAGGAATTTGTGGATTGTAGTTCAATCTTGACAGCAAATCACTGAAGGTATTATTTTTGCCAGGAATGTGGATAATCTCGATATCGAATGCAGATATTGCATGAATATATCTAGCAAGTTTTCCACTATATAATCTACACCGTTGTATGAAAGTTAAGCTTATGTGGTCTGAATACACCTTCACCTTTTTCTGATAAATATAGGTTTTAAAACGAATTAATGAGAAATATAGTGCTCCAATTTCTAACTGAGTCACTGAAGAATTCCTCTCAATATTTGTAAGTCCTCTTGAAGCTGTACTAATGACGTGAAAGTCATTATTGATGTCTCGCTGTCCTAAAATTCCGGCGTATCCTTGCATTGATGCGTCGACATAAATTTCATAGTCCAAATCTTCTCTGGGCCTCTCGAGTAATATGGACTTAGCAAAGAGTTCCTTTACTTTATCAAAACATTTTTGATGATCCTCTGTCCATCTCCACTTATTGTTCTTTCGGAGTAGCTGCCGCAGTGGTTCTATTTCCGCCGAATATCTTGGTACGAACTTACTCTGAAAGTTCAATACCCCTAAGAGACGTCTAATTTGTTTTACGTTCTTGGGTGGCGGAATTCTCATTATTGCTTCTATTCTTTTCTGATCAGGTCTTATACCTCGTTCATCCACTACATAACCCAGAAAATTTATTTCCTTGACACAAAATTTTGATTTTAGTATGTTCACAGTCATACCATGTTGTTGTAGTTTATTTAACACATAATGGACATTATTCATGTGTTCTTCAAATGTTTGACTAATGATTAAGAAGTCGTCAATATACTTTATTAAAAAATCATCTGCAGAATTTCCAAAGATACTGTGAATGGCTCTCAAAAATCCACTTCCTGAGTTTTTTAAACCAAAAGGATTTACACAAAAGCGATACTGGATCCCTGAGTACTGAAATGAAGTGTAATCACGCACTTGCGGATCTAATTCCACTTGCCAATAGGATGCAGTGAGGTCGATGGATGTCAAAAATCTTCCTCTTGAAAGTTTTGTAATTAGTTGTTCAATTCCCTCACTTTGAAAATGATCTGGTTTCATATATTTGTTGACATATCTACCGTCTAAAGTTAATCTCAAACTACCATCTCGTTTAATACTCCAGCAGATTGAATTTATGTATTGAGAATTACTTTGCTCAATAATCCCATTTTCTAACATGCTATTTATTAATTGTCTAGCTTTGTCTCGAAGACTTATAGGTAAATTGTCATACTTGTGCCTATATGGTGGTACGTCTTCTACTTGAAATGTATGCTGATATACATTACATCTGCCTGGGATATTACTAAATACTGAACTATTGTTCATCAAAACGTCATGAAGGATTTGTTTTTGCATTATCGTAAGATTATAAGCTTCTTCACACTTGTGTATTATTTCCTCATTTCTCTTCTCCTTCCTGCTGTTGTTTGTCTCGCTCACATGGTCGTCTTTTGTTTGGATTGTAAATTCCTCTACATCTTCTGGCATTTCTGCTAACTGTTGAAAATATGGCGTGATATTCCCTTCATATTCTGTGACTACCTGCTTTATATGACTATTTCTATCAGTTTCTGTTATTTGCACAAAAAACTCTTGGTCACAAATATTTTTCTCATCCTTTGTCATCTCGATTACAGAAACTTTTTCTTTTATAAATGGTACCCTTATTTCTCTATCTTCTTTTGTTATTTTTAACTCTTCATGTTTAAAATCTATACATGCTTCATATTCATGTAGGAAGTCACATCCTATAATTATGTCACAAATCAGATGGTTTACAATTAGAAACATAACCTCAAAATTCTCTCCGCCAATAAGTATGCTAAGTAGAGCTTGTGTTTTTATGACCTGTGCAGTTCTTCCAATTGCAACACGACAAACTAAATTACTAGTGGGAAGAGCCATAATCTTGTTACCTTCATTAATTAAATTTATGTAAAATTTCTGTGAGCAAATTGAAGCTGATGAACCAGAATCTATAGTTGCAATGATTTCTTTCTTCGCAATTTCCATTCTAACATGAGGTGACTCAAAATTTTCTCCCTTATCCTTTGTTGCTGTAATCTTATTACAGGGTGTATGTGTAGGCGTATGATCTGTATTGGTAATGGATACTGAATTATTAAAGACGTCCTGAGAACCTACTACACAGGAGTCTGTTAACAGTTTTCCTGGTTATTTCCATGTTCACGTACGGGACTGCCATTCCTAACAGGTGCTAAATCTATCTCCGTGTCGATACCATTGTTTTGAGTTCCCCTTCCTCGAGTTCGAAATCCTCGATTTCTGACATTTTGTCCCCTTGGCACGTAATTTTCTTGCCGTTCCTCAGATCTTTCTCGGTTATTATTTTCCCTCCAGTGAGTGAAATTTCCCCTCTGTCTAGTGTACCTCCTTCCATAATTTTGCCCTCTTTCAGGTAATCTTTCTGTCCGGACATAATTTATTTGTTCCTGCCGGCCTGGTCTCCTATCTATCCTTGATCTTTCAAATTGTGGAACGTATGATTGATACCGTTGTCTGGTATTAATTTCATGATGTCTGTCTTGTCCTCTTATTTGTTGATAATTACCTTGGTAATTTCTTCTATCTCGTACATCTAAAATTCTATGTTCCCACTCCCGAGACATATCTTCTTCCTGTTGTTCCAAAGCTGTTATTAATTCTGTCATCTCATAGATGTTCCGTGGTTTTGCAATCAATAAGTAATTTTGTATCCTGATAGGATAATGCCTTGCGAGCAAACTCACAAAATCTTCCTCACTGATTGGAGGTGACAAGTTTCTAACCTGACTTGCATGTTTTAGTAAGTAATCAGTCATCGATATTCCCTCTCGTGGATTAAATTGACCATGACTAAGCATTGCTCGTATTCTTTGCTGTACCGTAACATTCCAAAATCTGTTCATGAATAATCTCTTAAAGGATTCATATGAAATTTCACCCCCTGATACCATTTGTAACCAATCTAAGGTTTTCTGGTCCAAACATCTTTTGACAACTATCATTTTCAATGCTTCAGGTATCTTTTTAATTTGAAAATACTCTGATAATTCTGCAATGAACTGTACTGGACTGGAGTTTTCATTAAATTTTGGAAGTGGAAAATCACTTAAGATATGATTGTAATTTTGCAAATTCCCTATTCCCATATTTAAATTCTCTAGTGTAACTTGTGAACTCTGAGTTTCAGCATTAGCTATAGATGAAGCTGCCGCATCACTCACATTATTTGTCATACCTGAGGAACTACCTCTATCATTATTTTGTACATCTGACACATGTACATCACATATATTTGCCCTTGAATTCAATTCTAACCTATTTACAGTACCTTGCAGATTTTCTATTGTCTGTTCCAATTTTTTATTATTCTCATTTTGAACAGTTTGGTGTTTGTTAATTTCAGAAGTTAGCTTTTGATTCAAATCTTTAGACAAATCTTTAACTTCATCAGACAATTTATTTCTCTGTTTTTCTGACTCCTTCTGAATTTCAGATATTTCCCCTCTGAAATTAACTTGCACCTGTATTAAATCTGCATTTGTAGCCTCCATCATCTCTTTTAACTCACTTGAAATGCTACTCATTCGGCTACCTAGCTCTGTACATTTTACATTAACATGCTCTATTTTATTATTAACCTCACTTTTTTGGTTAGATATTTCCCTGCTCATGTCTAACATTTTCTTTGAAACTTCACCCATTTCATGTGCTATCATTTCTTGATTTTCATTTTTCATTCTAATCATACTACTATCTAGCTCCATGAATTTCTTTTCAATTTCTTCCCTGTTTTGTTCTAAGCTTTTACCAATATCTTCCCTCAATTCTCTCTTATTCTGATCTAGTTTTTGTTCTAAACTCCTATCAATATCTTCTCTTAATTCCCTATTATTCTTTTGCATATCTTCCCTTAATTGATCTGTAATACTCTTACTAATATCTTCCCTGTTTTGATCTATTTTCTTACTAAGATCTTCCCTTAATTCTTCCCTTAATTCCCTCTTATTCTTTTCCATATCTGCTCTCATTTCCCTATGACTCTTTTGTATATCTTCCCTCATATTTTTCATATTTATCAGCATTTCCATCATCATACTAGCATCAAATTTAACATTTCCTGCTATTCTATCCTCACTTTCTACACTAACATTTTCATCTTCAAACCCCAAAAAATCTGGGCTATTCCCTGTACTTTGTATTGGATCACAGCTAACTGTTACACTATCTCCCTCCATAATTATTTCTTCTGTATTATTGGTAGCCATTGTTTTTATTATCCTACCACTTCTCAGTCTCATTTAATTACCTTTTTGATGCTGTCTGATGCTGCAGTTTTGATGTCCAGCGTTCTGCCCCATTCTCCTAGGTTTGTATGTCGCTTCTGCGTTGTATCGTGATGAATCTACGTCGTTTCGATGTTTTCTTGTAGCTGAATTACCCTTCTGTCTCGGAATCTGCGTCTTGTAGGTCGTTTCACTGCTGCTTTCGCCTGTTTCTGGTTATTCTTGTTCCTTTCCTAGTCGTCTAGCCTTCCTTTCCTAGTTGTCGCTCCACGTTGATGCGCCAATTTGAAGTAGTATTAGTGTGTATTTGCGTATTTGTGTCCCCACGTGGTGGATAATGTTTCTCACGTAATGTTGTTTACCTCACTAGTGCAGCCATCTCGTGTGACGTCATTCGTTGGTCTGGCTCGTAGTTCCCTCTGACGTAGCAATCTATATGAATTAGTTTTAAGGTTATGTATATTGTCTTCCGGCCAGCTATTTAGGTAGGCATTTAATTCTTGCAGGGTGTGAAGCGGAAAAGGAATCTTTTATCCAAAAAATTACTAGTGAAGAAATGTGTTTTATAATGTTTTATTGTCGAACACGTGCACTAACACTTTCACAGATTTGTCTAGATAATCGCCATACTGAAACTGTTTATCATAACTTCTCACTTTTAACTCACGTACTTCAATTTTTGTATATAAGTGACTTTGTAATATTTTAGATCTTTAATGATTTTCACTGCGTGTAATTTAACGAACTGAAGGACCGATAGGCGACATGTAGTCACGTATTGTACACGAATCTTTGATGAGCTGAGCGGGAGACGATGTGTAATGCTTCGTGAATCTTGACGAACTAGGGTACGCTTGACTTCGAGCATGGCTATTTATAGGCTTGCCCCAAGATACACCTAAAGATTATAAATGAATTACCATTGGCTAATAAAACGCGCCAACATTAGCGTCTATTTTACTATCCAATGAAAACCACTAATACATATTATTTTTAGAGAATGTTCTAGAAGCTTTTTTACCGAAAAGGCGCGAAACATTACGTAACTTCCTGGTTCCCGGTAACGATAAACAACTCAAACCCTTCATTGCAGTATTGTTATTGTTAACAGTTTCAGTAGAGCCGAAAATTATTATTTACCATTAATAATTACAATTATTAAACCTCTGAAATAAATGTTACATAAAAATACATATTCATAATAAAATAATTATTTATATTAACGTAATTTGTGATACAAATTACCGTCTCAATGTGCAAACATTTATTTTGTTGCAACTACCAATCTTATCCCTTTAACCCTTAACAGAATATGCTAGTCACCATTTCAGTTGTCGAAATAAGGACTCTTTCTTTTTTGCAATACGTGCCGCTTGTACTCGCCATATGGTCTGAAAGTGTGACAGTATTTCTAGTGCAAATGGCAGGATACATTATAGTGGTGCACTGCTCACCTGGGGTTTGTTTTGACGCGGATCCACCTAAGAGTGAATACAGAGTACACTTTTTTGTGTAGTATGTTTTTGTCTATCATTTAATGTTTACCTGTATACAAAATTCTATAATATCCTTCCAAATGAAGAGGACTTTACAAGCTATTCCCAGAAAGTTTGAGATATACATTTTATTTGTCATGAAAATATCTTTAACATATGGTATTTTAATCAAAATTGTTGAAATCTTGGTATCAAATTTTTGGGTGAATTCAATACCTTCTCTACCTATGTACGTGGTAGAGAAAAAACTTTTCAAACCTGTGTAAGCATGCCATAGATTTTTATGCCACTGATCATTAGTGTGTGATGGAGTTGGTTGCACAATGAAAAAAGACTGGCTAACAAAGCTAGCCCCCAGAACTCAGTCAAAGATCACATAGCGACACCCAAGTAACTTTTTGAATGGAGTGTAAAGAATATACCAGCAATCAAGTTCTTTTATGTGGGGAATGAAGAATACTATGTAGAAGAAAGGCTGCTACAAAAAAGATTCAGTGAGACTGATGCTCTGTCTGTGACCCTTTCTCACTTTGTCTCCAAAAAATTGCAGACCAAACACTTTTCAGCTTCATTCAATAAGGTTGCTCAATGGTGATGTTGACTAGGTTCCATTTGAACACATAACTGGTTTTGTGGCATGCTTATATGGCGAACAATGGTGGATGGGATGTGCCCTTTAAACTAAAGAAGAAAAAGAACTGATGATTTTGTTTTTACATCTTGCTGAACCTGCAGAATAGTCTATCCTCAAAAACTCGATGTCCTGACCATTTCAGCAAGCTTCATCTTGAGCAAGTTCCATCTTGTGCAAGCTAGATCCACAAACACCAACTAGCTAGGCAAACCAAGAATGTATACTGAAGAAACTTAAGGCTTACAGCTTATAGGTAGTGATCTGATGCCTACAAATGTATTTAGGTCATTTATATTAACATGCCCATATAATTACTGCATACTTTGTGTTAGAATTTAAGTGTAATCTCATTGAGATACCATTCTGAAATTTTCACTGCACACTAACAAACAATGGATAATGCTTCTGGATTTTGAGAAATTCAAAATATATATTTTTACTTTCTCTACACATACATAGTAGGTAGAGAAGGTATTACTTTACACCCAAAAATTTGATACTGAGATTTGAATGGAAACACATATTTTGAGACTCCCTGAATAAAAAAACTAAAAAAGCATTTTTAGAAAAAGGTCCGTGTGGGTGTCTGTGAGCAGCATAACTCAAAAGTAAAGAGTTGGATAAATGCCAAACTTGGTATTTAGGTTTAGTACTTTCCAAAGATGCGACATGAAGATTTTCAAGAAAATCCCTTCACCCCAAACTACCCATTACATGGAACATTTTTCCAAAAAATGGCTGTAACAATTTTGATTAAAATACCATATATTAAAGAAAAATAAAATGTATATATAGAATTTTCTGGAAATAACCTGTGAAGTCCACTTCATTTGGAAGAAATTTTTTATAAACTTGTATAGCTGGTAAATGTTAAGCAATAGAGGAAAGTGTACTACACAAAAGATGTAGACTCTAAAACACAATTTATTTTAAGTAAGTTTTTTGGGGGGACATAAGCCATTTCTGAGATATCTGTTATTAAAGGTTCTAATTGTTAATTTCTTGGTCATTCTCTTAAAGTCCTGTCAACATTCAGTTGTTTCTCGTCATTGCATGGAAACAGTATGGAATTTTAAGGTCAGCATATAGTGCCCATGTCTTAAACATTTGACTATTGCTGTTCTCTTTGTACTTATAACGAAATGTGTAATGCAGCTATTTCTGCAAAGGTTTATTTGGATTAAAATGTAGTACATAATAAAAAAAAGTAATAGCCTTTAGTCAGAATAGTTATAAACACCAATAAATGATGGGGGGTAGAGAAAGTCATGTGAATGAATTAAATTGTTTTTTTTAATGGTTTTTTTTTTTTTTTTAGCAAACACATGTTGTGTTGCTTAAGACTATTACAGCTTCAGCCTGAGGGCTTTAAAATGGATTAATGTGCAAATTTTTATCAACTTTTGAACTTTTGAATGGAAGATTGAAAAGTTTTGGAGAAAAAAAAAATTTACACATAACTCATGATGAAGTATAACTATATAAAATAAGCAAATCCATGATGATCAGATCATTGTTGATTTGATATGATTTTTTTGTTCCTTAAATAAAAAGCATAAAGAATACATTTAAGAACAATCAATCAATTTTAGGTTAATGTTGCATGCTTTAAATAACCCACATAGTGTGCCGAACCTATTTGAATGGTTTTCATACCCAACAAAAAGTGCTTTGTAGGCATTTTTACCTCGTGGTGATTCAGAGTCGTCTATTATTTGCCCGACGAGTCGTATTCTTCGATGTGCCATTACTACCAGTCGCAATCGATCTCCCAGGTCTTGCATCTCATGTATTTGGGCAAATGTTCCAACTGAATAAACTTCTGATACATTGTTTACAACATCTGATTCATTCCTAAAATAAACATATATAAGTCAATTAAATGTTGTAATCTGGATTTGGTTAATTGTTCTTCTGTAACAAAAGCATATTTGGTTAACATGGAACTTATTAATAATCTGCCTTCTTTGGGCAGTGTTTAAATTACAGAAATATACAATGTTATTCCTTTACTAATATTAAAGAAAGGGTATTTCCATATTTTGTAGACTTAATATTGCTTCAAGGTCATTTTATTTATGCATAGGGCTAAATGCATTGTTCCTAAACTGATTCATACTAGAGCATTTTCTTTATTTACAAGAATGTACAAGATTAAAATAAATAAATAATTTTAATTTATTCAGTGTACTGCAGTATTTTTCCACACAAAAATGACACAAAGACTAACCTCTTCCCTGTTTGCAAAATATGATCAACATGACTTTCAAAAGTCAAATGTACAAATTTGAGATTTCTTAGATTCAAGTGATAACACACACAAGGTTATTTTGTTAGCACTATTTCTAATTTTATATGGCAAGGTCAGAGGCCCCAATCTGATTGTAATTATCTTGACACTAAATAAATATTTACATTTACATTATAAATATTATATTTATAGCATCACCAATGGACCATTATGTTTGAGAAATGTGTGTTGTTACACTGCTGTAACTTTTAAATAATTCAAATTATTGTGTTTCTCTGAGTTTCTAGAAAGCTGTAGCAAAATTTCCAAAACTTCATAATGATTGGAAGAGCTATTATCTTACTGTACTACTTGGTGAATGGTACACAACTTTCTCATCCATTATATCAATATCACTAGGGCCAAATAGACACATTAATGTTTCAGTTTTTTTTACAGACTAGATAGGTTTTAAAGTGAAATATTGAGAATATTTCAACTACATGAACTATGTTAACTGCAGAAAAACCAAAATAAGCAAAATAAATTCTTCATGCTTATAAACAATAATGAAAACCAAACAGTAAAACACAGTTTTGGCATGTTTAAATGAGCAGAGAAATATGCATTGTATGTAAATCCCAGCCCTATTTATAGTTTCAGCCTTAATTTTAACTCTTTTATGCTGTCTTGGTGACATTTTTTGTGAAAATTTGTTGTACCTTACATAGTTTTGATGAATGTATGTTAACAAATTATGCCTTGAAGTCTATTTGCTTCTGGCATGCAAAAACAATTAATTTATTAATTCAGTACAAACATACAGTATGTACTGAAAACCAAAATATGTTATATATTAAAATACTAATTTTGCAGATGGATATATTGTTTTATGATAAATGGCATGAGTATGGAAGCTGTGGTTAAATAACCTCAATTCTACATTTTTGAGGCATATTATGCATTAGAGCTTACAACACCTCTGCAGCTAGTGTACAAATGCTCTGTTCATACATATTCACTTTTTTATTGGGAATTCTCCTGCTTGACATTTGAGACATGTGTGTGAATTTACCCTACTTTCTTCCCCGACTACGAGATTGAATGTGAAGTGTGAATGAGTGTTCAACAGAGGCTTGGGATGGTGCCAATTCTATGAAAACTTATGTATTCGGGAACTATGCGAGTCAATGTAAACGTACGTAATCAAGGCTATGTGTAAATGCACCCACTGGGATGATACATTGACTGAAGCAATGGCATATTTCCATGGTTGAGTGAGCTGTGGTTTGCAGTGTAAAACTTGTACTGAAAAACTTACAGCAGAACAATAGATGATAGTAGCACTTCAATTCCATTAATGAACAGGTTTGAAATCCTCCAAAATTCAGAGCTAGTGCTTACCCTTGCAATAACAATATGGTGATGGCTACACGTGAAAAAACCCGGACTGCAAGAAAAAGCTAACCAGGCAGAACAATGAAAGAAGAAGGGAAAATAATCATCCTTGCAGACAGTCACAGAAGAGGACTCGCCAAACGAATAACGATTGGCAATCTTTCCAAACAAGGAATAATTAAACCGGGAAGCCCATCACCATAGATATGCAACTTGCTGAAAGAACTGAATGATGATTTTTTAAAATAAAAACAACAACAACAAAACCTTGCATAATTTATTAGCAAGGTGTTAATAAGCATCTCTAGGATACTAACACCTGAAAACTGTGTTATGCAGTAAGCTAATATGAATGCTATTATTCTAAATAATAATTATTGGTAATATATAAGATGATAAAAATGTTAAACAATAATGCATTGTAAAAACTGAGTTTAATTTATGGATGTTCTTTAACCCTAGACAGGTGGCATATTTACATCTTACATTAGTGGTGGCGCAGGGGTCACTCACGACCCCAGGAATAAAATTATTGTAAGTAGGTGGAATTAATACTTCTGATTGATTATTGGTTACACATACCGAGTAACACATACTGTATTAAAATAACTGTTGGCTGTACAAACACTACTTTAAAAAATAAAACAAAAACATTAAAATGAAAGTTGCTTTGTTAAATTCCAGCAACTTGGGACTGATGCACAGCACAAAAAATACATTTAAATGTTCACTTCACTGATAATCATAGTATATCACAGCTAATGGTCCCCCCCCCTTTTATTTTTTCTCAACAGTAAGAACATATGTTATTACTCATATTATACTTTACACACGCAGATTTTGTCTATGTCTGCAGTTCTCGGACCTACATTACATCTCATTCTTTTCTTCACTGGGAATTCTTGTTCTGGGTATTTTGGTTGTGCTGCATTTATAAAATGCTGTATTTTCTCAAGCAATAATTTTGGCGTTGTGATGTTTGTGCTATGCTGTATATGTTCATGCGCCAGACTGAGTGCAAGTTTTATCAAATACTGCCGTCTCATTTCACACAGTCCGATATTAGCCTGGCAACAATTTGAGAATTTATTCCACTGATGTTAAGCATGAAGTAAAATATGGTTAGAGGCCAGCAATTGCTTTTCCTAGATGCAGAACATGATCCATACATCTGATCCACTGTATCTACACCTCCTTTGGTTTCATTATAAAATGTAATGATTTCAGGTTTCTTTGCCTCTCCAGAATTGTTGTCAATTGCATTGTTGACAAAGCAAGAACCATTTTACCTTTTTTGGGAATATATGACACCAATGTTTCTTCTCTGAAAGCAAGTGTGCTTGTATATTCTTCCCTATTTTTTGTACTAATAAATTCTGGTGGAGTTTCTTTCTTATTCTCAGTGTACCAACAGCTGTAAGTCTGTGAGCTCACAGCAACTCTTCAGCCAATGTGGAGCTAGTAAACCAATTGTCCATTGTGATGCTGCACCCAGTCTTGGTAATGGGTTCAATAATGTCAATTCTGGTTTGACATCACCAGAAGAATTGCAACATGATACGGAGCCTCAGGTTGCTTTCGGCATATACAAGGGCGTATTGATAAGTCCATGACTTTGACAAGAGAGAATGTTCTAATCACAGTTTCTTGTTTGCACCCAAGTCTTACATCCATTCTGGGTATAATTGCAGAAATTCGTTGTCATTTGTTTCTTAGAACATTGTTGAGAGCGTCTAAAATAAGCAGATGTGTGTTGCTTTGTAGAAAATTTAGAAAAGTTAATTTCGTGTTCTGATAAAGCACTACTTTTTGCATGGTAAGACGGTAAAGGCAACAGAAGAAAAGCTAAACAAGTATTATGGGGACTCTGTTCCATCTCATGGCATGGTTCACAGAATTTTGATGTGGCCTTTCAAGCACAAGAGAGCCGGTTGAGGTCACAACAGAAGAAATGGTGAACAACGGCCAGTTGAGGTCACAACAGAAAAAATGGTGAACAAAGTTCACCATATTGTGTTGGAAGACCACCAATTGAAAATCCATGAGATAGCCAAGATCGTAAACATCTCGAGTGAATGGGTGTATAACATTCTGCATTATTTTTGGGTATGAAAAAGCTGTCAGCAAGATGGGTGCTGCGACTGCTCACAGTTGAAAACAAGCGGAATCGTGGGACCATTTCACAGGGATGTTTGAAATGTTCCAGCACAACCCAAATTAGTTTTTGCAGCATTATATCACGGTTGATGAAACTTGGATCCATTATTATAACCTGAAACCAAACAATAATCAAAGCAGTGGATTTCCTTCGGCAAACCTGCTCCAAAGAAAGCGAAAACCATTCTGTCGGCAGGAAAAATCATGGCAGCTGTCTTTTGGGATTTACAAGGGGTGATAGACATCCACAACCTGGAAAAGGGTAAAATGATCACAGGATCATATTATGCCGTAATGCTGGATCAGCTTCACAAGGAATTGTTAAAGAAATGACCCCATTTGGTGAAGAAAAAGGTTCTCTTTCACCAGGATAATGCACCCGCATACAAGTCAGCCACTGCCATCGCAAAATTTGTGGAATTGGGTACGAACTGCTACCTCACCCACCATATTCTCCAGATTTGGCTCCGAGCGAGTACTTTCTCTTCATAAACCTGAAAAATTGGCTCGCTGGGAAGAAATTCACATTTGGTGAACACTTCATGGCAGAAACAACCTCATATTTTGCAGACTTCAAAAAATCGTATTTTTTGGAAGGGTTAAAAAAAATTGGAGAAACGTTGGACGTGTACTGAATTGAAAGGAGACTATGTTTAGAAATAAAATCGAATTTTTTAAAAAAATTATTATTTTCTTTAAAAAGTCACTGACTTATCAATCTGCCCTCATATTTCCATCTTTAGTGTAAATACATGCGGGCATCAACAAAAAATAACCTTTAATGCCATATTTTGCATGTTTATTATGCATTAACTGACGAAAAGAACATCTTCCTCGAAATCCTACTAAACTTTAATCGATTGTGCAGTATTCACCTACTGAATAATTACTCATACAGTTGTACAAAAAGTTTCAAATAATTCTCTAATTGGTGTCAATTTCTCAAGGTTTTTCCTCTCCTCCCTGACATGTTTGTCATCGAATATGAGGCACCTGAGCAGGAACTTGAATCTTTGTTGCAACATAACACAAGGAAATAATTCAACTGCAGTTCCAGTAGTCCATAGTTCTTCTGTGTTCAGGTAGGATGACATTAGAATTCCAGCAAGGAAGAGTAAGCCGAACAAAGCTTTCATTTCCACTATGTTTATAGGATTTGCATTCCTCTCTCTGCTGTAGTTTTCCTTTATCCTCTGAATTTTGGCATTGGTGAATGTGACAATACTTGAGAGCATATCATCAGTAAAAAACATATTCCAGGCCTCTATAGGAGATGTTGCAGTTTTTGCTGCAGATTTTACACCTGATGAGTCACTATATTGTTGGAACGAGTACTCAAATTTTGAGGAGGCTGAACCATTTTCCATGCAGTAACTCAATCCTTCCCATAAATATTGCGCATTCTTTGTGATAGTGGAATGTCATTACTCATGTGTTCATCTTCTGCACTTTTGTTCACTTTCACTATTTGAGCTGAGTATTTCAAGCTCACCTTTGTTTCGCTGCCTTCACCACCTAATATTTCCTCTTCTTCACTTCCCTTATTAGGAATAATAACCTTGCCTGATGTTCCTCGTAACTCATATTGAGATATAAAAATAGCACTACGTTACAGACTAAAAAGTATGCATATATTATGAAACTTCTCGAAGGTTCGGCTGAAAACATACCGTAACTACAGAAACAATATGTAGACGAGACACATAACAGGCAATGGGAGAAGTGGTGTAGGGTATTATTACTCGCGCAAAACTTCTGGAATCGTGACCTTGATTGCCAACCCAGCTGCCGAGCCTAGGAATGGTTTATGTTTAGCTTTATCAACGAAAGCGATATAACACCTTTGCTTACTCACAGTGCGTAACACATACAGTCTGCATAGAAAGTGTCTGCATGTGGTTGTAATTTTAAAGAGAGCTGCAGTATCTAAATAGTACTTATTTTATATTTGTTATATTTACAACCATGGCTCCTATGTTTTCAAAGTTAAGTGGTAAGGTGTTACATAGTCAAAGTAGGGAAATAATTGCAAATGTCATCAACTTCATGAAGCAAGAAGCAGAGATGAAGGAAGAAATTATATCCGAGTTCCACAAAAGCCTTATGAGAGTGAAAGAAAGAGTAGTCAAAGCAACTGGTGTTTCACCGAGTTCCGTTTCCAGAGTTCTCAAAGATAAGAGATAAAAACATATGGATGAAAGAGTACCATTTGACACACCTGGGAAGAAACATAAGGTCCCTAAACGTATTACAGAAATAGACGATTTCGAATGCGTCATTCGGCGCACGATTCACAATTCCTATGTGGAAGAAAAAACTGTGCTAACAATAAGCAGATTGCTCATCCAGCTGAAAGACAGCAGAAACTTTCAAGGTGGTGCTACAAATCTCAGAAAAATTATTAAAGATTTAGGGTTCAAATGGAAGAAACCGAAATCAAATAGAAGAGTTCTAACAGAAAAGCAAAATAAATAAATAAATAAAATAAAAAAATAATTTTCATTCATTCATTATCTGTTTACCCTCCTCTTATGTAGGACTTACACCCCCCCAGGACTTACAAGCGGGTGCCTGAGGTCAGAGGCCCGTCGAGGAGCAGACACTCATGGATCAGAGCATCCAGGATGGGTGATCAGCCCGATGCCTGGTATGGGAAGAAGGAAGTAGATGAAACGAAATGATGGTGAAATGGATGAAAGGAAAGGTGATGATGGAACAGTTGGTGGAATGAATGGTGGGGGAAACCGGAGAACCCGGAGAAAACTCACCCAGACGCCGCTTCGTCCACCACAAATCCCACATGCAGGTCCCTGGGATTGAACCCGGGCCGCATCAGTGGGAGGCGAGCGGTCTAACCACTCAGCCACGGCGCCGCCAAAAAAAAATAATAATAATAATAAAATAAAAAAAATAAAAAGTAAATGTTGCCATGATAGCCTAGTCGGTTAGAGCAACGGCACGGAAAGCCTAAGATCCGTGGTTCAAATCCCGGCTATGGCATTGAATTTTTCAGTCTGATTCTACCTTTCCATATGACTATAATTTTATATGTACTTGTATCAGTGTGTACTAATATCAGCATCAATTTTCAAGGTGGTGCTACAAATTTCAGAAAAATACTATAATGTATGAAGATGAGTCATACATACACAGCAGTCATACAGCATCTAAAAGTTGGAGTGACGATAGCGAATTATGTTTGCAGGCACCTGTTGCCAAAGGGCAAATACTTATTATCGTTCGTGCTGTTGGAAAGATCGGCTTCGTTCCAAATGCCCTTCTTTTACAAGTCGCAACAAACAACAGGAGATTTTCATCAAGAAATGAATACAGAAAATTACATGAAGTGAATCAACGCCATGTTGATACCTAATATGCCTGCTGGGTCTGTTCTGGTCATCGACAATGCTTCACAATGCGTCAACACTCAAATTCACAAACCACCTACCTCAACTTCCTTGAAAGAAGAAATGAGAGCTTGGTTACTTAGACATAAAGCTTTAGATGAAAGCATGAGTAAAACAAAGCTATATAACTTAATTAAAGCCAACAAACTGCTTCAGAAGTCATACATACTTGACCAGATAGTAATACAACATCGCCATAATGTACTTAGATTGTCATCGTATCGCCCAGATCTAAACCCAATCGAATTAATCTGGGCTGATGTCAAAAAATGGGTGGCATGCAGAATTATCACTTTTAAATTAAAATATGTGGATCAGTTATAACGCCAGCAATTTGCTGAAATTGGAAGGCCAGAATGGGAAAATGTATGGCGACATGCTGAATAAATTAAGAATCATTATGCTGAAAAATACGGAATTGCAGAAAATCAAACAGAAATAATTCTCATGCAGGATAATGGTGCAGAAAGTAGTGACAGCAGTGATGACGGCAATAATGTGAGTGATTCCGCAGAAGAGGAAGGGTTGTTAGATGTGGAAGAATTGGAGGCAATGATTGACAGCGTTTTTTATATTAAGCGCTTTTTACAGCGTGGATTTTAATATACTGTATATAACTAAGTTTATCAGCGCAGAACCGTTGTGGATATTTGACGATGACTGTCCCTCGCACTCCTGCAGCATTCAGTCGATCGGTCACCACCTGATGTGGTAAGCAACTCGCATCATAGCTCTCATTAAGATTTTCACGTGTCTAGAACTGTTGCGACGATTATACCTGTCCTCCTTTCAGCCGAAGAATGCAAATAGCCCATATTCTAGGAATATACATGTATAAATGTATTCCAATGCTAATGAACCTCTAACAAAGGCCAAGGAATTCAGCAAAAGATAAGCGAAAGGGAGGGTTCAGGTATCCAAAATCATCATATACAACTTGCAAATAAAACTGATTTGGGTCAGAAAATACGCTGTGCCACCCCTCTAGGGTTAACTGCTGTGGTCCTTAGCGTCCCATTCTATATTAGGTGTGAAAGACCGGTAATTTTGCTCAGAGGCCTCTTTATCAGGCTTGAGGTTCTTTAATGTGCCGTAAATCTATGCCATGGGACCACCGACTTTACTTCCCTTCTGAAGGAAGCCATGCTAAGGATTTTTATGCCCTAAAAAAATACTTGTCCTCTGCCAGATTTGAACACGCAACCTCAGGAACCAGAGGCTAGCATGGTAACCACTACACCATGGAGGATGACATAATACTTTATGTTTGGCAATGAAACCCTTAACTATCTTATCTCCAATATTTTTTCACATACAGTAAATGTTGAAGAAAGAGTGAGAACTGCTGATTGAAGAAGCAAAAACTCTGATCTTGTGCAAGTGCTTCGACAAACAATCATGTCCTATGATCATTCAGAAAGATGCCACCACATTCTTCTGTGGATTTTCGGAGATTAGTGATCATTGTTCATTGAGGCACTCCCATCTTTTAATTTTTGAAATTGTTTGAAAATGATGAATATATGTATGGTGTTTGGAAATAAGATGATGCAAGAATAAAGTGCCATTGTGCAGCTGAATGAGTAACATCACATTGGATGCAAATCTAAAGAGCACACACACTTCAGGGGACACATATTCAACTCACAGTAACAACACAGGTGTAAATTATATATTTGCATAGTCCATCCTCAATACGTTATGTCAATTATGACATCCTGGTTTTCTTGGTATAAGTTCTGAACTTTTTAAATTCCAGATACAGAAAGGGAATTTTCAGCAAGTATACCTTGTTGCACAACTGCATGAGGGTGTTTTGAGAAGGTTTCGTCCTAAGGATAATTCAGGACCATTTTTTCAAAACTTGATAAATGCAAAATTTTACAAAATTGAGTTATGTATAGTAATGCCATAATTTACATCTCCTGCATCATTCTGTGAAATCAGATATTCTATCACACACATATATATATATACAGGTGAGCCAAAAAACTACGAACCGGTTGAACAGTGTTTTTCCTGTCCGCGTCCTCGGAGCTCACTGCTGTCTGCCGCTATCATAAAAAGGTGCAGATGAAACCATACAACATTTTTAAAACTACTTTTAAAGGGTTTACTTACCAACTTTATGAAAGGAAATGCTGAAACTGGCCACTGTCATTGTCCATACATTTTTGGCACCTCTTTAGGACACTATCCATCACTCGCCATAGTTCACATTGAGAAATGCTGGCAATTTCCTGGTAGATATTTTATTTTAATTCCTCCAGGGTGTGTGGGTTTGTCTTGTATATTTTGTTTTAAGTTACCCAGAGACAGAAATTGCAGGGGGTTAGTCGGGGGACCGAGGGGGCAGCAAATCTGTACTAATAATTCTGTCCTCAAACACACTTTCAATTTTTCTCATCGAAATATTGGCCGTATAAGCTGTTGCAGAGTCATGTTGAAAAAAGGCAAAATCATGCTTCCTGGCTGCTGTTAATTCTCTAAAAAAAGGGGGCAAAATTGTATTCACATATATACATGCTTCAAATGTTGACTTGAAAAATATTGGTGAACAACGTAGTCTGGCTCCACGTGATGTTTCTTGGGTAACGCTAAATGGACTACAACACAGGGATGCTTCTCAAGCCAAAAAAGTTAAAAGAAGAGCACTTCTTAGTGCCATTTTGGAATGCTGGTGGAATGAATCAGTTTTAAAAATGTTGTATGGTTTCATCCGCGCCTTTCTATGATAGTGGCAGACAGCAACGAGCACCAAAGACAAGGACAAGAAAAACACTGTGCAGGCGGTTCATAGTTTTTTTCGGCTCTCCCTATATATTCTGAATATTCTATCTTGGAATACCCACCTATCTCTCACCTTTTCCCTGGTCAGGTAGATTATATTCCAGAATCAGTTGAGCTTCTTTAATCAGCTCTTTATGTACTAGCACAAATGTAACAATAAAACATTTATGCAGCAAAATAAAAATGAGTAACTAATCAATTTTATGTCTAGAAAAAGTAATTTTTTAAACAGAATACATACTCTTCATTTACTTTCAGGAACAATCCGACATATGGCTGACTCAGTTTTATCTTGCGCCTGATCAAATCAATCAGCATTGGATTTGTAATCTGAAATGCAAAATATTTACTGTAATTAATTTTGCTCATAAGAGCATAAAAAGTTATTTATTTTTATATATACCATGTGAGTCTTCTCATTCTATGGACTGGTAATCCTGCATTTTACAGACAATGCGAAATACAGGTGCTGACACCGCATTCACCAGCCTGCTAATTAGGGCTACAGTGATGCTCATTGTTAACGTGCTCTAATAGTGCAATGATTAACATGATGGAAAGTTATGGTAAATGTCGGAAGTCCAAATGACGCCTGCAAATAAATGAGTTTTTTTATTTATTTATGATGCTCATTAAAGCATATTCTAACAAGTACCAATTTGTATTTTAATAAAATTCACATAATTAAACTAATTAAGTGAAATTATACTTCAATGGCAAAGTATCAGTTCTCGTTAAATTTACTAAACATAAAAAGTACCTTCAAGTGGCAGTATTTGAACCTGGGACCTTCACCACTGGAGGTCAATGCACACACTGTTGTGCTACAAGTGCAAGTCACTGCACGCACAGCATGCAAAACAATCACTTCGGCTGAAATCGATATGTGATGCAGTGGACAGTGTTTACGGCATAGCCTGTACAACACCGGAACTGCATAACTTCTCAATCCGCAGGCTGAGAAGACTCGCACAGTATACATTTCATACCGTGAACACAAATTAACAGAGATAAATAATGTTATTTCAGTACATAAATTATTAATATATAAACTCTATGTCTTAAAACCTACATTTTTAAAATACACACAAATAACTTAAAGTTATCCTACGAAAACATCGCTTGAAATCCTCCTGTAAATTCAGAAACCTAAGCTTATTGGTAAACATGGAATATCATTAGCTTTATTTGGTGTAACTACTGGTTAAACATTAACATAAACTTATCTAAAAAAAAAAAAACTAACCTAAAGTTAACCTTCCGTGAATTCAGAAACCTAAGCTTATTTAAATAGTGAATCATTCACATTGTGAAGAAACGCACGCTCGTATTAGCACTGTTTACTAATCATGTGTTGTCAGCATTTTTCTTGTACATTTGGAAACTGCATGCAGCTAGAAGGTGACATCAATAGCATCCGTAGCAGAAGTAAGAGAGCATTTTTCCACGATACATAGGAGGTTTTCCCACAATTCAATAAAGATACAAAGAGAACAGTGATAGTCAAATGTTTAAGAATTGAATGTTATATGCTGGCCTTAAAATTCCATACTGTTTCTATGATATCATGAGAAACAACTGAATGTTGACAGGAATGACCAAGTAATTAACAATTCGAACCATCAATAACGAATATCTCAGAAATGGTCTATGCTACAAAAAATCTTATTTGAAATAAATTTGTGTTTTAAAGAGATCTAATTTTTTGTGCAGTAAGTTTTCATCTATCGCTTAGCATTTACCAGTTATACAGGATTATACAAAATTCCTTACGAATGAAAAGGACTTCACAGGTTATGAATTTTATTTGTAATGTAAATATCTTTAATGTATGGTAGGTATTTTAATTAAAATTGTTAAAGCCATTTCTTAGAAAATCAAACTTTTCAAAAAAATGATCCATGTAAAGGGTAGTTGGGGTTGGGGGATTTTCTTGAAAATCTTTGTGGACGATCCTTGGAAGATATTTAAATACCAAGTTTGGTGGTTACCAGACTTTTCGTTTTTGAGCTATGATGTTCACGCACGCGCACATGCACAGTTTCCAAATTAGTGCAATATCTCCTAGTTTAGAACACAACTAGAAACCCTATTTTTGTAGTGAAATAAAATGGCCTGCAGCAGTAATATGAAATACTGCACAGTGCTCATTAATTCTCACGTCACAACACATTTGCCACTAAGAATATGCAAAACGTCCAATGTTTTTAATTTTAATTCCAAATTGCTGCACCTTAATCTCTGAATATAAAATTGATTTATTCAAATACTTCAACTCATCAGAATTCATATTTATCATTTGAATTGATACAAGTTGTTTAAAAAAATGGACCCCTATACATAACCTCTCCCCTTATTAATTTTCTGGCTGTGCTACTGTACACATGTGAAGTAAAATGAAAATACATTACTACACATTTCCTTGTACCGTATGTAACTAAAAGTAAATGAGAAAATCAGTTTTTAAATCATTCACAATCTTCCTTTACCTGTGCATTGCAAGGCCAGTTTTACATCTAGCTTGCTTTCTTTCTTCAACCTTCAATTCAGTGTTAAAGTGTAAAATTAATTCAGCAGACCATAAAGTTAATGTAATCACAAATCTCTTTGACTGCAAAGTTAAAATTTACAACTTCTCAAAGGCTGCCAAAGTGGAATTTAGAATTACTAAACAAAATGTTTGGAATATACAAATCAACAGCTCTTATTTTTGTCTTGAAATGCTCTGATAAAAGTTCTCAAGTCATATGTTTGTGGCCACCAGCAGAACAGGAATTGGAAAAGCAATATAGAATCATAGTAAAAAGTTTGTCCAGGATTGCACTTTTCTTAGACAGTGCCTTATTGAAGCATTGCAGTTACAAACATAAAATTGTCTTTGTACAGTTTTTGTTAATCTGGACAACTAATTCTCAGCCTAAATTAACAAGGTTTTAATTACAGCAGTGTAAATTAAATAGGATTGCTTCAGCCAAGAGTTAATAGTAAAGTTATGGGGGTATATTACTGCTTAATTGTTTACAGAACATTCTGCATACCTCTATTAATTTAATGAAGCGTGGAAATACGGGATGTCTTTTGATGGCGATCAGTGGTAAATGGGGCCATACTTCTGGTATAACAACTGTAGCAGGCAGGTGGTGATGAGTAGGGTATTCACTTTCTGTATCTTTTTGGACAGATTTACTACGCCCCCCTTCTTCATCGCTACCTCCGCTACCTTCGGCACCTCCAGAGGTTTTATTAGTGAAGTGTCTTGCTGCATACAAACCGAAATTGGATCTTCCTGCTGCCGAGTATACAGAATTGAATTCACATCTTCCTAAACTGCAAAGAACGCTCATATATTTTTGCCTTTCATTTCGAAACGCCGCATTTCTAGCGACAGTGCATGTGCTTCTCGCATATGTCTTCAACAGTTTAATACAAGAAGATCGATACGCTAAAGTTGACAACATACTCCACTTATAATAATCGGAAGTTATACATAAGATTAAGCCAATTTAAAACGTTATACACGCATTTTAGATTTCTTCAGATGCTACACTCGTCATTCTGTCATTACTCCTTCGCATTTGCAACACCACCTATCGCTAGATGCAGCAATAACTAGCATGACAAGCTGAAAGCGAACATTAATTTCGGTGAAAAGGGATTTCTAAATTTGTCAGGACTCTCGGAAAGCAATCAAGTCGATATTTAATTTAATTACATTATTCTCATAAAGGCTTAAACGGTTATAAATCATAGCACGCATTGTTTCTTATATCTCTATTCCTCCACGTTTATAATGATGCAATATTTGATTACTCTATGGGTGAACAAATCCAGCGGATGTTTGAATGTTAAAGAAAACCGACACGTAGTTCATCAAAAGCAATGTTACTAAATTATAATAATGATAATAATGTGGCACGCAATGAGTTTAGTTTTAAAAACTCCGAAAAATTAACTCTACAGTTTCCATTCTTAACAACTTCTACAGCAACTAGATCTGAGGTAAAATAAACGCATTGTTCTGCCATATCATCTTACTTTCAAGGTGCATATTATTTGTATTGGTAACTTTAAGGTATAAGCAACAACGGAGATCTTTTCAAGGTTTCTTTTTAATAAAAGAAACGAATGCAGTAATTATCAATATCTTAACCTTGCAAGTCTATGTGAAAATGATCACCAGATAACTAAAGAAAATAAGCCGTAATCTACAAATGGATTTTGTATAGTTACGAATGTACCATACTGTATATTTACAACGCAATAAACATCTGAAAATATCTCTTAGAATTATATTTTGAATATCTTTTTGTAGCATTTCTGGAAAAACATTTTGAAGTGCATTGCTAATAAAGCATCTTCACAAACTGCAAAATATATATGAGTAAGAAAGGTAGAATCAAACGACTGAAAAATTTCAATGACATAGCCGAGATTTAAACCACGGATCTCCTAGTCTCCGTCCGGTTGCTCTAAGCACTGAGCTACCATGGCAACATGCCGGCGTGACACTAAATTCTCCAGCTAATTCGTAATTTTCCCGGTAAACAACAAGGAGATCTCAAATTGTATTGAGATGACATACCCCAATGGCGACTTACAATGCTGTAAGTACTTTAAGCCCCGGGCTTCATAGTTTCAACCACTATTAGGTCAATTAATTTCTTCCAATCTTGTTCTTCTTTCATTAATTGACCTAATAGTGGTTGAAACTATGAAGCCCGGCGCTTAAAGTACTTACAGCATTGTAAGTCGCCATTGGGGTATGTCATCTCAATACAATTTGAGATCTCCTTGTGGTTTACCGGGAAAACTACGAATCAGGTGGAGAATTTAGTGTCATGCCGGCATGTTGCCATGGTAGCTTAGTAGTTAGAGCAACCGGAGAAACCGGAACATCCATGGTTCGAATCCCGGCTATGTCATTGAAATATTTCAGGTGCTTGATTCTATGTTTCCAACCCTGTCCAACATACGGCTTGTGTGGAAGAACAATTAATTTCATATATGAATAACTTTTTCATAATGCAACAAGTCCACAAATACAAATTTTACAGGAGAAACCAAAAACTAATATTATGTAAAGTTTTATAATAATTTATAATCTAATTACAGGAAGTGATCAAGAATTCTGAATAGGTATAGAAAATTAGGATGTGGGAAAAATCT
This sequence comes from Deroplatys truncata, assembly GCA_030765065.1. Classification (NCBI taxonomy): domain Eukaryota; kingdom Metazoa; phylum Arthropoda; class Insecta; order Mantodea; family Mantidae; genus Deroplatys; species Deroplatys truncata. Next base: position 261,377,822 of record CM060981.1, on the reverse strand, counting down.
CCATTCTTTATTTAAGGCACATTTGCTAATTGAATTTTGAAAATCTTTGGACTTATTTCATTTTGTACCAACCAAAGGTACAACTTATGTTTTGAAACAAATTTTTACAGAAATAATGCAAGAATTTATTGTTTAATTTTAATTTACCAAATAATTGATACAAAGAAATCAGTAGTTCAGAAAGATGTTCCCAACCAATTATTTAAACCAGGCAGCCTCAACTCATGGAAAAACGGGCAGCGGGCAAAGTAAGCATATTCTGCGCTAGTAAGCAGGCATTGTGTCACAGATTTTGTTTGAGTGCAGCAGCAGCAGCAACCTAGTGCGGTTTTGATTTGTGGATTATAGGAATGGCAACTTCTCAAAATGTGGCTACCTCATCTAGCCCTCGTCCATCATCCCTATATACGTTTCTCTTCATTTGAGTAGAACAGTATCTGTTCATAGTTATAGGTGGTGCAGTGAATGGTTTAGTATGAGGCAAGGTTGTTCAAACAATTACTCATAATAGTAAATACAATGGTTATAAAGTAGTAGGATGTTATATGATGATAGAAAAACTCAGGCACCATGACTACTGAAAATAATCAGGACCATAAAATCAGTCAGTCGGTTGATGATCAGGAAATGCAGGAGTCCTTTCTTCACAAAACAATCCAGACTGACTTTTACCCAAAATTTCCTGTCCAAATTTCCACAACTACACAGACACACTGCCCACATGTTAAGCATGTTCGGATCTACTTACCAGTGTGAGCATTAATGAAACACTGTAAACTTGGTCACAGAAGCCAATTATCTATAAAAAATTTGAAAGTCTTCAGCTTTGCACAACAACGACAATTACTCCAAATATTGCAAAGATAATTAGGCAGAAAATGGTACAAAAAGCTCGATGTCTGAATCAGGAATGAATACAGTTGTAAATATTAAATACAGTACATAAGTGGCAGAGGAGGTAAGAAATAGAATGTTAATTCTCTATTAAGCACCCAGTTGAATGTACGAAATGTTGTTTCTATTTCTTTTTGTAAACACAGTCAAAGTTCAAACCTGATATTGAAATTCATACAACTGTGCCTCCACTGCCATTCTATCCACCTGTGCTGATATTCCTTTCTGCCCGCAGATGCACAGGCATCAGGGCTAAAAGGTGACGTCACAGTGCATTGAGTTGGGTCTGCCTGATTTAAATAACACAAAAATCAGTCACTTGTTTTAATGGATATATAGTGTTTCTTTGTGAAATGTCCAAAAATTATTTAAGCAATCAAAATTGTAATTAAGGAGGACAAATTCAAACATTATTTAAAGCATACAGTCACAATTGTTACCTACTTTGATTATACACCTTTTTCTTCAAATTAAAGACACCAGGAAGTGAATTTCAGCGAAAATATCAATTTTTTGTTTTCTATTCTATAAAAAAGTACAATTCCCTAGCTTTAAAATGATATATATAACATGGTATGTTACACAATTAGTAAGCCATTTAAATATGGCGGCGCAAGGACACGCCTCCCATCTTCCACAACCTCGTGCACAATGAGTTAGAAATGAAAAAATATTTTTGTTACTTCGGGGTGTGAACCTCCGACTATGCAGCGTAACCATATCATGCCACAATGCCTTAAACCGCTCGGCCATCTGAACACATGATAATTGCAGCATTGTTTGGTCTCATAAACCGCCACCCAATATAGGGAGTGATTTTTTTTTTTTAAAAAAAAAGGGGTAAAATACATGTTCTGCACTCAATTAAAACCCGCCAGCATCCAACCGTGCCGTCACACTGCTTGCTTTAGTTGGGCCCTCCCCATCCTTTTCCACAGTTTCAATTGAGCGCAGAACATGCATTTTACCGAGATTCGATCCTATGAATCCTTGGTCTTGATAGGTTAGCTACTCCTATCATGCCTTAGACCGCATGGCCATAAATCCCGATGTCGAAGTCAAGTTGCAGATGGAAGCACATTGCTTCCTGTACCCATCCCCTCAGACTTGTAGGCAAGGCTAGGCCCAAGAAGATGAAGAAGAAGAAGAAGAAGAAGAAGAAGAAGAAGAAGAAGAAGAAGAAGAAGAAGAAGAAGAAGAAGAAGAAGAAGAAGAAGAAGAAGAAGAAGAAGAAGAAGAAGAAGAAGAAGAAGAAGAAGAAGAAGAGAGGAGCTTAAAAATAACCACAGTGATGAGGAATGGCTGGCGAGTAAATAAGCAAAAACTGCACTTTCAACTTTCGACTCAATTTCCCGTAACTTCATTTTTTAACACTTCAGGTACACTTTTCTCAAAAACTATCAAAGCTATTGTCATGAAATTTTTACTGTACATGTATAGCTACCTAATCTAGCTAGTGAACTAACCTTTTCTTGGAATATTAAGTTTACGATGAATAGAAAAAATAGTAACTTGTAAAAAATATAGGTCATTTGTGTCATTAGATATGCAACATTTTTTTTACCTTTTCATATTTACGTTATCCAAATTTAATTTAGTTTAGGATCTCAAGTTATATGTTAAGTATCACAGGAAAAAAAATGGTGTCTGTGCAATCAACTCTAAGGAAGAAAAGTGTACCTGAAGTATGAGGTACAAACTTTTTTGTTAGAAAACATGGTGTGACTTATACCACTTTTTCATAAAAGTTTTTGAATTTATCCCAAATATTATATACTAATTAAATGCAGAAACGCTTGTTCTCTAAGACTCCCAAATTTCATTTTAATCCAGCAAATTTTAGTAACAAAAACTGAAATTGAATTGTACGCATAACTTTGGTGTGGCAGAAATGCAATCACTTCCTGGTGTCCTTAAAAAAAATGCGATCAAAATCATTAATAATCCAGCAAGTTCTTTTCACACCTTATATTATAATTACTAATAGCATCAAAATTAAACCATCTGCAAAGTTTTGTTTTGGCTTATATTCACACATATAAGGAATACAATTAATATTAATAGATAATGTGTGATGAAAGTGATGTGGTTTGAAAGGCTGTATGCAGCCCTTGTGGAATCAAGATAGTCATACGAAGATGAAATATGGGTGATAGAAAATGGACTTCATGTTAAGATCATTCTGCAAACTTATGTTGGGGGTTCCTTAAAACACAGCTAATGCAGGATCACTTTTAGAAATGGGGAAAACTAACGTGAAAGTGTTGGTAATGGAAAGAGTATTGAAATATTGGTACTGGATAAGCCAATTATCAGAAGAAAGAAGCTTTGGATTTCCATCAGCCCCATGTTGAGTTCACTGTGCCACACAACTAGGTAAATCGTTTAGTTTTAAATTAACCAGAAAAAATACCCTCATGATATTTGGCATGCTGTTATAAAAAACATGGAGCAATAAGAGTGGCTTTTTTGTTTTAAATGGCCAATATTTCAATTCTAAAACTAAAAGCCTTTTTTAAAACTAGATATGTTTTGTTTAAAATTATTTATATAACATAAGAAGAAAGTGTATTCTCTGAGCTTTCAAATGGGATATTTACAAAGTCTGTAACATAAAAAGGACCAGAACTATCTGTATTTAAACAGTTGAGGAGGGTGCTATTTCTGAAAACTCGTTACTTAGTAACAGGCAGAATACGGCTGTTAAATAGTAATTTGCACGCGCGCGCGCATGCACACACACACACACACGCACACACACACACACACACACATACACACACACACACACATTTTTTTCTCATAAGAAAGTGTATAGAGGAGTTTAAAAACAATCTGATGTGTTACATTCACATGACTTTCTCTACCCTCTATTATTTATTAGTGGGTGTACAAATTATTCTTACAAAGTTTATTTTTCTATCTACTTCATTTTAATTGAGATAAGCCTTTCTGGAAATAGTTGCATTACACATTTTGTTATAGATACAAACAAAATAGCGACAGTTTTAGAACTGGACATGCTGGCCTTAAAACTGCATACTCTTTCCATGACATCATGAGAAACAACTGAGGCACCAAATTTTGTCAAAACCTTGACTGCATCCTGTAAAAATGCTGAGGAAAGTGTAATAGCCACTATGAAAATCATCTACACAATAACGAAGGAAAATATTACTACAAGAAAGTTTTCCAAATTAAAAGAACTATGTATAGGCTTAATGTCTTTCTTTGACCAAATTAACTTTCAGGGCAACGCAAATTATGAAAGGTATTATAGTATTTATGATATGGAGAATGGAGTGTGTAAAATAATTACTGATGATGTTTTCGAAAATAAATTTAGCCAGGTGGTATTCAAGTCTACTGACATTACTGAAACAGAAACTCTAATCATGTGTGTGAAAATAGTGCAGAAGGGGAGAATGTACCCGCATTGCTTAACTATAGTAGTATAGTATAGTATAGTATTTTATTGTGCTAAGAGTTTTACAAATTTGATTGTCTACTGCATTTTGACCCTGGTCACTTATTCAGTAAACAATCACTACAGTTTATTTACATTTTACAATTTCTTGTCACTAAATTATCTTGCTCTTTTTTTTCAGTTTTTTTTTTTTCCATGTCCCATTTCCACTTTTTTTTTCACTTTTCATTTATTGATTACTTAACCATCACACATTCACTATAGTTTTCCATTCAAAGTAAGATGCACTACCTCTTACTTTTCTCTTTCCACTGTCCAAAGCCATTTATTTTTTACTTTACACAAAAACTGTCCAATGTTTCTAGCGTCCTTGCATATCATTTCAATTATAATGTGTATTTCTATCCCCCTTCAACCACTTCTTATTAAAAAATTCTTTTCTCCAATTTTCTGTTCCTTGGCACTTAAATACTATGTGTTCAATGTCTTCATTACCACCACATATCGGACATTGGTTCTGAGGAATACCCTGTCTTAGCCCTTTTAGCCTCCATGCTCCAGTTCTTAACCATGCAATAGATTCTCTCTCTTCTTTATTTACTATGTCTATATATTTTTCCCTACCCCATATATTTTTCATTGGCCTATAATAAACTAATGAGCTCTTTTCGGCAATCTCACTGAACATGATTTGTATTTCTATATCTTCCAGCCTTTTCCTTGCCTTCTTCCAAAAATGTTTTACATTATTTTCTCTCCTTCTCCATATATCTCCTAACCCATTTTTCTCCAAAATATTCCGTAATTTACTTACCAATCCATCATTCATTAAGCTATTCTCTTGGTATTCAATACATTGTCTTAACACATTACTTTTTCCTAGATTTAAACTTCTGAACCAAAATTTCAAAGCTCTTTCCATTATCTTCCCCTTAGTTGGCACCCTGCCCATCTCTAATTGTGCTACCTGTCTTACAATTGACTTCGGTAGCCCTAGTATTTCTCTACAAAACATCCTGTGCACCACATCTATACATTCCCATCCTCTATCTAATCCCCATATTTCTATACCATACATCATTTTTGCCTCCACAACCATCTCATAAACTTTTTCCAGCCATTTAACATTTATATTAGGTACTTTATATTTGCAGCTTCTAATTGCTGCCATCGCCCCTTTACCTTTTGCCAATGCAAACTTCTTTTGTTTCTCCCATTTATTACCTCCATCTATTTTTACTCCTAAATAGATACAGTCACGCACTACCCTGTAATCTTTATTCTCTCCCTTCCACTTTTCATATTTGCCTAATTTTCCCCCCTTTTTGAAAACCACAATCTGTGTTTTCTCTTGATTCACTTTTAACCTCCATTCTTTACAATATACATCAATTGCTTGTAATGATTGTTTTAAACCACTTACTGTAATAGATCCTACCACTAGGTCATCTGCAAAAAGAAGTCCTGGAATTTGGATGCTGTTAATTACTGGTGCACAGTTATTATTCCTTCCAATTTCTAGTAAGACATCATCTATGTATAAATTAAATAAAACTGGACTTAACTTACATCCTCTCTGAAGGCCTTTCTTTTGTGGAATTTCGTTTGTTACACAGCCTGTCTCCACCCTTACACAGAAGGTGTTCTCAAAATACAGTGCTTTAAGAATATTCACCAATTGCTGACTTACTCCCTTACACACTAATTTATACCACAGAAGTTGTAGCTCAATTCGGCCATAAACCTTCTCTAAGTCTACAAAAGCCATATACAATTTACCCCTTTTTTCTTTTAAATATTTGTCTGCTAATGTCTTTATAATAAATAAATTATCAATTGTTCTCCTTCCCTTGCGAAAGCCCATCTGGAATTCTGAAAGGATATTATATTCTTCAACCCAAAATTGTAGTCTCGCTGCCAAAATGCCCGCAAAAAGTTTTCCTATATTCAATAATAATGCAATACCTCTGTAGTTATTAGGTTTATCGACATTGCCCTTGCCTTTATATATAGGATGGATGATAGCTTCTTAACCCTTTCTAATAATTACATTAAATAAATCTAATACAATTTTCACTCTCCCTGTTTCATTACACCACTCCTTAAGAAACTCTGTTGGGATGCCATCAATTCCAGTAGCTTTATTTTTCTTCAGTAACTTAACTTGTTTTATTATTTCCTCACTCCTAATTTCACCATCCAATATCTCTACAAAAACATTCCTTATTTCCAAAAATTCTGTACTTCCTATACTCCTATCTATCCATATAATGTTTTAAAATACTCCATCCATTGTCCTGGCTCAACATTGGGTTTAGTTACACATTTATTATAGGTCGACTTAAGAACCTGCCATACCTTAATAACATTATTTTCATTTAGACATTTTATCAAATTCCTTTCATTGCATTCCCTCCAGTCCTTTTTCTTTTGCTCTAACAATAAATTATGTGAACTCCTCCCTTGCATATAATCTTCCCTAGATTTTCTATCACCTAATTCTCTCCACCTAACCAACAGTTGTTTTACTTATCTTTTTGATACCCGACATTCTTCGTCAAACCAGTCCTTATCATATATGTAAACCCTCTTTTTTGTTTTCATTTCCTCTCCCGCGCTTTGCATAACTGTATTAAGGATATCTATTGCATTCTCAATTTGATTATTCTTAACCATGAATGTTACTCCACATAGACATATCTTTCCATAATTCGAATCTAGAGTCTGTTTAAATGTGTCACAAAATTCTTCTTTCTATTTATAGCTAATATACTCTTTTTTACAATAGCTTTCCACTCTTATATTGTGTTTTACTTGTGCAGCGTGCATCATAAAATCCACAATCAGTGGATAATGCCCGCTAGTTGAGCTTAAATTTAATACCTTAAAATTACTTAAAATATGTCCTAAATTCAGAGGCCACAACACAAAATCTATTACACTCTGCCCATTATTGCTAACAAAGGTAAATTCTCCTTGTTCATCTTCCCCACATTTTCCATTCAAAATTTCTAAAGCATTCAACTAACAAAAATCAAATAATTTTTCACACTCTTTATCAACAAATTTTTCCTTGCTTTGCCTAAGTTTCTCACTTTTAAACACAATTTCATCACTCATCCAATCATTTCCAACATATGTATCACTTTCCCCAATCCTGATATTAAAGTCTCCCATTAGTATTACCTCTGCAGTTACAAATTTCTCCTTCAGCCTATCTATATCTTTTCTTATTTGATTAAGGAAATCAGGATTATGAAACCGCGAGGATGCAGGGGGGTTATATATTATTCCTACACAGAGTATATACTTAACATCCATTATAACCCATAGTATTTCTTTACTACTAGACCATGTTTCTTTAATTTCCTTACTTAAGCTGTTCCTTATAAAGAAACCTATACCTCCAGATACTCTTCCCTTTCTAGCTATCACCTCTCCTTTCCTACCAATGTATTCAAAGTCCTTTATATTTATCTGTTCCTCTTTTAACCACGTTTCTACTACCGCTAAATAATCCACTTTCGCCAACAGCTGTTTCAAAACTCCCACATATAACTTATTTTTTAAACCTTCACAGTTCCAGAAGCCCATTCTCCTTGTTGTCCCTTTTTCCTATTGTGAACCTGCTCTGTATCTAAAACCATCTAATCTTTTCCTACTTCTTAATTCAATTCCTTCTTTCGGCATTAACATTTTATTTTTATCTGATACCACAATGCTCCCATGTTCGGATGAAACAATATTATCTTCTTCTCCCTCTTCCGTATTCTCCCCACTACCTTGATACCATATCTTCTTTCTCCCCTCCGTTGCATTGCTTAACAGTATTCACTAATAGGATGTACTGCGAGAGATATATATTCAGTATTTTAGGAATTTTGGATAGGCATGGCATTGATAAGAGTAAGTGCTCCTCAATTGCTACTAATGGCGCATCTCTTATGACAGGAGTTTGATCTGGGGTGGCAACTCTTTTTAAAAACAATTACCCCTATATATTATCTGTACCTTGCATGACCCATTGGTTAGCTCTAGCAATCAGTCAAGCAACAGAATACTGTTTGGAGCTTGTGAAGTTTCAAGATATTCTAAACAGAATATACAGCTACTTTGAACAGTTAACAAAGAATTCCAAAGCATTAAAAGATATGCAAAAAATACTTAATGACAGACTTTTGCCATTTGCTGGCTCTCATTGGGAGAGGTGGTAAATTCACAATATGTAAATTGGAATTCTTTGGTATCTGTACTGGAAAAAGATAAACGACCAGTATCTGCTAGCTTATTAAAAAATGTAGTGTTTAAAATTTTTTGTCACTATTGTCTTCTAATAAAGATGTCATGTTTGTTGTTAACAAATTGTGTTTGACTTTTCAAAAGTCAAATTTAGATCCAGGGTGCATGCAAATTTGTGTGAACTCATGCATACAAGGGCTTGAGAACCTTAAATTGAAACATGGTCCAAATTACACTTCTTTTCTTGATAAAGTACCTCCAGAATTTCAAGAAGGTGGGTTCAAGTTTCACGGAAACATAATACAAGATTCACTGCAGCATAGAAGTGTTTATAAGTCCAAGATTTGCAAATTCTTAGATAATTTGCTTATAAATATAAATGAGAGACTAGAGGATTTAGATATGATTGGAGTATTTAATATACTGTATCAGAAAAACTACAGAAATGATGGCGAGTATGGCAATAAAGAAATCACAGAAATATATAAATTCTGCTGCATCTATGAATTTAAATGATCTGTTACTGGAATAGGCATTGTTTAAGGTGTTAAACAGTAGATGCAATGGAGTGAATTTCAAAGAGCTGGTAGAGTTCATTTATGTTAATAAGATGAGTGAACAATTCCCTCATGAATTTAATTATAGAATATGCAGTTACTATTCCCTGGCACACAGTTGACTGTGAGTGAGGGTTTAGTTGCATGAACAATATAAAAACAGAAATCGTCTTTCTGTAGAAAGAGTTAGCAAACTTCTGATAATTAATATTGAAGGGCCATCTTGCAATGGCTTTGATTTTGAAAAGGCATTCAGTGTGTGAAGTATTCATACAAACCAATGTCTTCTAATGTGATATAATGTAATGCAAAATATGCAAATCAATACTGACAGTTTACTGTACATATGATATGGATTGTGTGGATCTATATGTGTGAAAGTTAATTTAAAAAGGTAATAAAGTTTCATTTAGCACATTACTGTTGGCTTCAATTCAATATACATGTATTTCACTTTTACACCTCATTAGTAGTATAATTTATAAAATTTTCTACTAGCAGAATTTTGCAGAAATGTAAATTTTGATTTTTGCATTTTTGGGGCATTGATTTATTTTCTAGCTTAAACCCTGGAAGGAACCCTACCCAGAAATTCACACCAAACAAGATTCGAACCTGGGCCCTCCAGGTTACAAGACAGACATGCTATCCCCATACCATGAAAGTGTGGAACTTTTTAGTTCATGTGGGCAATTTCAACTCATTGGTTATTCTTTCATAAAACTACCCATGCTCATTGAGAATGCATTGATCGTGATTAATGTGTGTGATACGAGGGTCACTATTTATATTTTGACCCTAATAATTAAAACAAAGTAATTTCTGATTGAGAGCTGCTTTATTGTTTTTCAAAATATTCTCGTTTATGATCAATGCACTTTTGCATCCGTTTGAACCATTTGTCAAAGCATTTATTCCAGTCTTCTTGAGACACCTCCAAAACATGGTTTTTGAAGGCATCAACAGCTTCTTCTGCCAACGAAAATCGTTGTCCACGCAATTTATTCTTGATGTTCGGGAACAAAAAGAAGTCATTGGGTGCCAAATCAGGACAGTATGGCGGATGACCCATTAATTCGATTTTTTGAGCCTTCAAATACTCTGTTGTTAGACGAGATGTGTGTGCGCTCGCATTGTCTTGACGAAGGGCGATCCTACGGTTCTTGTTGGTTTTCCTTACTTCACCGAAGACTTCCGGCAAACAAATGGTTGTGTACCATTCGGCATTGACTGTTTTACGTTCCTCTAAAGGCACTGTTGCCACATGGTCAGTTTTGCTGAAAAAGCAGGCGACTATTTGCTTCGAAGTGCTTCGAGTGCGAACAACGTTTGTTGGATTTGCTTCATCTTGAAACACCCATACAGTCGACTGCTGTTTACGTTCCGGCTCATACGCATAGATCCATGATTCGTGTCCTGTTACAATTTTTTATACGTCTTTTGAGGCACCGCCATTGTATTTCCTAAGCATTTTTGTACACCAATCGACACGAGCATCTTTTTGAGATTGCGTCAAATTATGTGGGATCCAACGAGAGCAAACCTTTTTCACGGCTAAATAATCATGCAATATTTTATAAATGTTTCTGGCACAACTGATTTTGGACGACCTTCACGAACTTCATCATTGAGCAAACGGCGGCTGATTAAATTCGTTATAGCAGCGTTTCACAGTGGCAAAGGATGGAGCTTCGTCGCCAAATGTGGAAGTTAGTTGATCGATGCACTCTTGTCTTGATAATCCACGTCGAAAGTCATAATAAATCATTGCACGAACATTTTCACGAGTTAATTCCATGTTTTTGTTGACACACAATTTTCAAGTTAGTGTAAACAAAACAAATGACGCTCTATTGTCAAAATGTTTGAATTAGATTATGGTAAAAAATGTCAAATTTTCCATTGGAAACGTCAACATTCAGGGTTGCCAAGGCTCAAAATATAAATAGTGCCCCTGAAGAAGTTATTAATTTAGCCCCACGTTGGGCGCCAATTTGGAGAAGGTTTTCTGTTGTATTGGAGGAATTGTATTATATTTCAACTGTTAGGGAGCCGAACCTTGAAGTAGTTGCAACCGCACGTATGGTAAACAGTTTCTGGTAGCCTTCACCCCAAATGTACTTTCAGGTAGCTTTGCCCCAAGTTTAAAAAAAAATATTAACTTTGTAATTTGACTGTTTCTTTAAATATTATATATTTATGTTTGCCTCGGCTGCATCAGTATTATTGTTAGAGGCACGTTTCTCAGGGTTGTGATGCGACAAGAATGTAGGCTTACACAGATTATAATTTTACTTCACTCCTGTTATTAATGCTTGACACAATTTAAATAACAGTTCACTGATATAGAGAGCTGTGAGATTCTTTTTATTAATTAATTACACTTTTTTAACATGTAAACTTACTTTTCGTCTTACACGAATACATATTATATTTCTTGAGGACACTTTTTGCATTTGGTTAGTAACGCTTTCTGCAGGCAATTAAACTCTAAATTTGTAAAATTTTCTTTTTTTCAGTTTCTGATTAGCTAATCCTACTCCAATAGAATACCTTCATTTAACTAACCTTTTTCTGGTTGTTGATTGGCTATTTTATAAACTGTCACTAAAATTACATTATTATTACTCCAAGAATCACAAGTAGTACTGTTAAATTTTCTTACTCATTATTGACTCAAGGTTACCTCATTGTTAGCAGCTTTTAACTTATTATTCTCACAGCTCCTACATTATTAAATTATGTAATATATTCACATAACATTATTACACATGGATATAATACTATACAATAATATAAACATATACAAAGACTGTTACATGCATTTTACAAATTATTACATACACATATTGCTTCAAGGTAGGCTGTTATTGAATTTACATATTATATAATTAGACTGAAATTATTTAAGTGTTAAAAATTCTGCCTCACCCCTCATATAAACAAAAACCACATTAATGGCTTTTAATGTTTCAATGAAATTAAATTACTTCTAAATCAGCCTTCTATCGTGTCACAGACCTTAAGTCATATTCTAACTTTGGCACTTCATAAATCTGGACATGAGGTCATAATTTGGACATAATATAATGGAGTTCCCTCTGGTATCAATTCTTAAAGTGGTGTGTATACCTTCCACACCATAGTTTGATGGCAAGGAGGGGTGGGGGTGGGGGTTGAATAAATAAACAAGACAAGGCATCAGAAAATTCTTTCCTTTAAATTTATATTTCAATTTCCAAACTGAAAGCATTATAATAAAATAATTCATAGGGATGTGCATACTTTGAAGTATACAACCTCTCCAGTTTTGATATTAAATTCCAGATTGTCACTGAGCTTATGTGACATTTGTTTTTTATATTTAGGTTTTAAAGCACCTACTTAGAGAAAACCCATTTTGCAAAGGTAAGAATTGGGAAAAGGTAACAATATTTGAAGTGTTTTATTTTAGTAAGAGTATAATTACTAGGCAGTTTACTCCAGAAATTTATTAAAGACCCAATAATAAAGTTTTATGTTTCTGAAGGAAAATGTATCAGTTGTTTTATTTCTTCTTGCAGCTATATGCCAATAGGTGTACTGCCAAATGGATTTACTCCCCAATTCCAGTCATATAATTTAATGTCTTCAATTGTCAAAAAGTATTTGCAGAAATGAATGCTCAAGTTTTCTAAATGACCCCTCCACTTTCTTTAGCAATACTTATTGGTTTATTTTCTTCCTCAGAATAACTCTGCATAAATTCATACATCTTGGGAAACATCTTGAAGATCTTTCTTTTAATTTATTGCATAATTGCATTTTCCTACAAAAACCTTTGACCCTTTCACTTAATTATAAATGTATTATTAAGCTGAAGTTTAAGTGAATTAATTTTTTAAATGTGTTAAGTAGCAGAGCTGCATTTAAAATAACTTATTATAGAATTCTTCCACATACCTGTGGGTCACCCTGCTCAAGAATATCCCTATTTAATTTTTCAGTTCATAGATGCTGTTGATCACCTTAACACATGGTGGAAGTAGTGTTTAATGCCAGTTATTACTGCATACAGCACTAAAGGCAGTGGACACTGATGATACATGAAATGAAATGAATGTTTAGTTTCAGTATCATCATCCTTTAATGGGAAAGGAAATGTTTCAGGCCAAGTTTAGGGTATCTTTTCAGTATTTACCAGTTATGAGGACTGAGAAAAACCTGGAAAAGCCACAATCAGGGAGTATGGTGCTATGGGATTTAAACAGACCTGTTCACAAATTTATGCCTTAATGATCTCTGCTACACATGTCAGTATCTTAATGCATGATAGTATCTGGGTGAAGAATAAAACATCAATGAATTATGTTCAACTCCCATACCTTCACAAGGAACAGCTAAAATCCTTCATTTTAGAGGTATTACTATTACTATTATTATTATTATTATTATTATTATTATTATTATTACATAATTAACTACATAACTTATCACTTTGAAAACAACAGCCGAGGACTTGAGATTTCTATACTAAAACTTCCTGATAGATCACGGAGTGTATTAGGATTACTCCTGGAGATTCCTTCTTCACAAGTGTTTGTAAATATCTACCAGAAATTACTTAAACTATGTTGGTCCAAATTTCAATACAATCTACTGTAAGTTTACACTGAAAATTGTATCATTTGCATTTGACAGAGGAACATTGTTAAGTTGATTAGCATAATTTTCACCAAACATTGTTTATACAATGTCTATGCAGCTGGTATAGCTTTTTACATTTGGCTAATTTATACTTATATGATGCCAATAAAGCTCTCTCATTTATTGTAAGAACTTTTATATATATCAAGTTTCACAGGAATCATTTCATTTGTAACATATACATGTACATGTATGCACAAACATGCTCAAAACGGTTGCTTTCACTGCCAGTGCCAGTTTAATTTGTTATTCCAGTGAAACATACAATCTTAATACTGCCCTCCTAAGCCAAAAGGACATACCTATCTCAACACTTCATTATTTTTTACCAAACCACATTCTTGTTATAAAATAGTTTTAATTCACATTTTGCTTTCTTCAGTAAGACATAACTGAGACACATATTTTTTGCTTAAGGAAAATGCATATTAAACTCAGAGCTACACAATTACTCCAATACCAGCAGTTCAAAGATAATATTTAGATCATTTTACATTATACTCTGTTTAGTCCATATGAAGTCTGCTCAAGATCATCTTGCTAAAATAAATAAATAAACGGAAATGCATCTTTAGCTTATGAGATCAAAAGAGTTAGCCTTAATTTTATTTTACTAGACTACTTATGAAATTTATACATTATGCTGTATTAGGTGTATTATGGTATGCTATGTTTTGGATATACTTGGATGTTCTGAAAAAAAAGAAGTTTCTAATTGAAAAGTAAAAGATCTCCTTTGATTGCAGCTTCAAGAATCTCCAGAAACAGCTAATGTCTTTTTGCCTTCCAGTGATGAACCACTATTACAGCCCAAAAAGCGTTTGCCACTAAATATGGTTATCTCTGCCATGGCAGAAAGAGAGAAAGGCTTATTTTCAGAAATAGAGGAAACAAGCAGCACACCGAGCAAACTAAAGAACCTTAAAGAAAATACAGATGACAGGTAGGCATTGCAATTAGCAGTATGCTCACCAGAGGAAGCAAATGAAGGAGGGGCTTAAACACAAAGAACAAATTATTTGAAAAATTAAATTAAATTATATGGGAACTTTCACTTAACAAAGCTATTAAGATTCTCAATATTACTACTTGCTTCACTTACCTAGTTTTAAGTAAGATGTGTTTTGAGTATCGAGTACAAAATGCGTTTTATGAAGGTTTGTAATCAAGTATATTACAATACTAAATGAACAAAAATATTTACAAAACTGCTCATACCAGATTGTTTGTCAGTTAATGAATGAATAAACTTTATTTGTACATCTTTTATGCACAAACCTTTTTTACAATATTCCACTTGTATACTAACTTAACCTATGTACAAATTTTCTTGCCAGCTATGTTCTATGTATATAATAACTTATTGAATTGTTTATATTTATGATGTAATTATTTGTAGAAATAGATTATTCTACTGTACTTGACGAAGCCATGAGATTGTAACAAATTTCCAATCGGTGAATAAACTATCTATCTATACTGCTCATTTTGTCTGGCACTCTGGCCTTATGGCTCAGCTGAGCAGCCCTTGCTACCCTTAATCACCTATGATCCATCCTCTCCCTCCTCCGTTTGCCTTTCTACCTTTCTTATCTCTCTTAATTTTCTAATCCATTTATCCTTTACTTTCTTTAAGAATTCCGCCATATTCTTATTTTTCTTTTCTTCTCAACATTTTAATTGCTACTATTTTTCCATCCATTTTCCCCCCATACTTTTTGTCTCCATTATGCTAATTCTTTGCATTCTGTCATATAATGGTGTGTGCTTTCACTACCTCCGCATAGTTCACAAATTCCACTTTTTCTGTCTCTTAGCCCTCTCAGGTACATTGATCCTGTTCTCATCCATGCAAACACTTCTTTTTCGGCTCTATTACAGTAATCCACATACTCTTCTATTCCCCATTTTCTTTTTACTAACCTATAGAACCTTAGTGATTTTTTACTCTTTAAACTTCCCCAAATCTCTTGTCTTTCTGTGTCCTCCACTCTGTTTCTTACTGTTATCCAGAAGCTGTTGCTAGTTACTCAGTTAGGAGCTAAATATATAGTGTGTGCAATGACTTGGTATAAATCTGAAATTAATCCTTTACTAATGGAAGAAGTATTCATCACAGCCAACATATAACAATAATTGTAAAATGCTCCAGCAGAATAATATGTTTTCAACAGCATTAGCATTTAGCTAACAAAATGAAAGCTGCTCCATTAAGTATGAAAGTTCTTTAATAGAATTAAAAGTGCACTTTAGATGAGCTTAATATCCTAAAACATAATAGGTTAAATTCTCTATGACAATACTTGACAGGCACCAACCGGAATGATCCTACGAATATTCTAAATTACCTGCTGAGTTAAGAAACGTACATTTGTAAACATATCAACCTGGAGAAATAATTGGGTTATAAGACTATAGATTCAATTACATAACTAATAGTCCTTAATAGAAATAATAATAGGACACACAGATACCAACACCAAATATCTAATGTGATGCATTCACATACATCTGTTATACAGGGTGAATCACCTAAAACTTGCACCGCAAATATTACAGAAATGGAAAGTGCTATTGATGTGCAGTTTTCACAGCATTGATTGGTAGTCAAGGGCTCGTACATTTAGTTTATAAAAAGCATATTTTTTGAGCAAACACACAATTTTTTAAATGGAACAATGCCTGGTTACATCAACAGAATAAAGGTAGGGTAAATTAGAATGTCAATGGTCTTTGTTGCAGGATTCTAGTGCAAGTGGTTTATGAGAAATCATATTTTGAAAAGTTTCCACCCCGACAATTTATTGTTTGTCCCATTCAACCTGCTTAGTTGCTAGGTACGGTGTTGTTATGCTTGTTTGCATTGTGACTTTCTGGTCAGTCAGTTTGTGACAGTTCAAGCAGTAAGTTGTGAGTGGAAGATGCGGTTTACTAATGCAGAAAGAGCCGACATGCTCATGATGTATGGAGAGTGTAGGAAGAATGCAGTTCGTTCCTGTATGGTGTATGCGGAAATGTATCTCAATAGACGTCAACCATCGCAGCAATTATTTATCAACCTCTTCAACCAATTACGCGAAAGTGGTACTGTAACACCTAGAAAACTAACAGAAACAAACAAGTGACTGGAGAAGAGGCAGAAATTAATGTTTTGGCTGCCGTTGCAGTAGAGCCGCAAATTAGTTCCTGCACAATCGCACGTGGAAGTGGCATAAGTCATCTTTATTCACCATAATATTCATTTACAGAATTCAGCTTCATCAAATATAACATTTAATATATAAAAAATAGAAAATATATAACATTACAAGTATGCTATTTACATTGTTTGAATATTTACAAATAAAATTTACATGGAACACAATTTACAGATGCATGACTTGCATTTCTCACACTTGTTGTTTGAGTTATTGATGTGTTCTAGGAACTCCTTTGTGCTGTAGATGCAGTGTGAGATTAAGAACTTTTTACTTTCTCTACTACGTATAGTAAGTAGGGGAAGTATTGTATTCCACCCAAAAATTCGATACTGAGATTTCACCGGAAATACATGTTTTGAGATCCTCTGAATCCAAAAAAGGCATTTTTGGAAATATGTCTATCTGTGTGTGTCTGTCTGTCTGTGAACAGCATAACTCAGAAACGAACAGTCGGATAAACACCAAACTTGGTATTTAGGTTCAGTATCTTCCAGAGATGCGACACGAAGCTTTTCAAGAAAATCCCCCCACCCCAGATTACCCTTTGCATGGAAGATTTTTCGAAAATTTTAATTTTCTCAAAAATAGCTCTAATGATTTTGATTAAAATTTCATAGGTTTAAGATATTTTGATGACAAATAAAATGTATATCTTGAATTTTCTGAGAATGTCTCCAAAAGTATTCTTCATTGTGAACGACTTTTGCATAACTGGTAAACTGTAAGAGATAGACAAAATTTTACTACACAAAAAATGTAGATCGCGTTAAAATGCACAATTTATGTCATATAAATTTTTTTTGTTGAGTGAACCATTTTCGAGATATTGCTTGTTATTCCCTTAAATTTTTCAATACTTATTTTCTCAAATGGGAATTCGTTATTCATTTTTTTTTGTCTTGTATATGCAAAGAGTATTAATCTGTGGCAAAGGGAATGGTGCTGCACCTAGCAACCAGCTATTGAGAGATATGTATGTGCTTAAAGGCTACTGTATTTCTATATTGCCCTTGCAAATATGTATTCTCCTTACATCTACAAGAAAATTAGCAATAAGACAGAGTCTGCAAATGTTTATCTCGATTAACATGAAGTAGATGGAGAATAAGCGTTTGTAAAAATAGTTTGTACAAGAGTAGAGAAAGTCATGTGAGTGTAACACATCAGATTTTTTACCATATGCTTGAACCATTTACATTTAGGGTTATATTTTTTTGTGATTGCATTATACAATAGGATACCAGTGTGGAAAATTGACTGGTGTTTTTTAGAGGTTCTGTTATTTTCTATATGGATTTGATTATAATTACGTGTGAAGTAGGTATGAATTGCACTGTTAATATTAAATAGGTGTAAATTGTTTTGTATAAAGCAGATTGTTTCCAGAATATATATAGATACTACTGTCAGTATTTCTAAGTCAATGAAGAAGGATCTATAATGTGTGGTCTTACTTACATTTACAATGGTTCTTATTATTTTTTTTTGTATGAGAAATATTTCTGTTAGTTCTGAGCTACAGCCTCATAAGATTATGCTACACATTACTATTGATTTTACATATGAATTATATACAAGTAAAGTTTTTATATTAAATATGTTTCTTAATACTCTAATTGCATAAAGAGCCCTATTCATTCTATTTTTTATGTTGGTGATATGTGGTTTCCAATTTACAGAGCTATCAATATCCCTAAAAACTTAGTTTGCTCATTATTCTGAATAGTACTATTTTTTACATTCATTATTGGTAGGGGTTCATTAGTGACAATGTTACAGAACATTCCAACTGTCAGGCAAGTGTACTGCGCATTCTCCATCAACATAGGTTCTATCCCTATCACATCTCTCCCCATCAAGAGCTGCATGGAAAGGATTTTGAGAATTGTGTTAACTTTTATACATGGGCATTAGTACATGATACTCCACGTTCATCTTGTATCTTGCTTAGTGATGAGGCAACATTTACTAATCATGGCCCGGTAAACCGCAGAAACATGCACTATTGGTATGTTGACAATCCCTGTTGGCTTCGTCAGGTGGAACGTCAGCGTCCATGGAGTTTAAACATGTGGTGTGGGATAGTGAACCATCAGCTTATAGGCCCTTTGTTCATAGAAGGAACAATGAACTCGCACAAGTATCGCAGCCTCCTGACAGACCATCTGCCACAGATGCTAGAAGATGTTCCTTTGCAGACTAGGAGGAACTTGTGGTACCAACATGATGGCTGTCCAGCCCATAGTGTACTATGGTACCATAGTACTACAGCTTGTCTTAATGGATTGTTTCCAAATTGTTGGATTGGACGAAGAGGACCTGTACCTTGGCCATCCGTTCACCGGATCTGACCCCTTTAGACTTTTTTCTGTGGGGAAGGCTGAAAGACACTGTCTACAAGGATGTATTACTGCTCCCTGCTCTGAAATTTACGTTGAAATGCTAGAATGTGTGCAGCAGTCTTTCCATAGCAGACTGGAAGCGTGTATTGATGCTACTGGTGGTCATTTTGAACACAACCTTTGAAGGGCTATGTTCTCTTTACTTGTAAGAATCCACAGAAGTGTTGTAATTCCCTTTTGTTTTTCTTTAGCTTGTGCTACCACAGGTTGTACAAGTGTCGGTGCGTAAAAGTTTCAAAATAAGATTTCTCGTAAACCACTTGCACTAGAATCTTGCAACAAATGCCACTGGCATTCTAATTTACCCTACCTTCATTCTGTTGATATAACTAGCATTGTTCCATTTAAAAAATTGTATGTTTGCTCAAAAAATACACTTTCTCAGTATTATTAAAATCTGTTTATAGACTAAATGTACGAGTCCCTGACTACCAATCAATGTTGTGAAAACTGCACATCAATAGTACTTTCCATTTCCAAATATTTGCGGTACAAGTTTTAGGTGATTCACCCTGTAGTTACAGCATTCATATAAAATATGATTTTTCTATTCATGTTACATTATTCAGAATATATTTTTGCCTAGAAATGATTTAAAGTTAAGCAATAAGTGTTTAGTTACATAAAGCATGTGGAAATAGCATTTACATGTTTAGCTATAGTAACAAGATCTTGCAATGGAAACAAAGAGAAAAAAATCTTATGTGAAATATTCACATGCCTTTCCATATTCGGTCTTCTACAAACTATTTTTTGCAAAAGCTTATACTTCCATTTACTTCTTGTTAAATGAGATAAACAGAAATGCTTTTATTATGTATTTCATTAGGAGTCTTAAGTGGTAGTCAAATCTTTATTACATTCATAAGACTTTCTCTACCTATTGTTTATTTTTATATGGATTCTATGAACTATTCTTACGAAAGTTTATTTTTCTGGCTACTTCACATTAATTGAGATAAACCTTTGCAGAAGGAGATGCGTTATACATTTCATTGAAGATACAAGGGGGATAGAGGAAACTGGATCAATAGTCAGAGTTTAAAAACCAGGTTGTTATATACTGGCCTAGAAATTCTCTACTCTTTCCTTGACATCATGAGAAAACACTGAATAGTATAGCTGGTGCAAAACTTCAGGAATCATGACCCTGATGGCCAACCCAGCTACCAAGCCTAGGAATTGTTTATGTTTAGCTTACTCAGCAAAAGCGATATAATATCTTTCCTTACTCACAGCATTTGCTTCGTTCGCCACTATTTTGCTGACTTGTTTCCTTCCATTCTGGTTCTCTCCAGCATAGATCCTTTTTGCCGGTATATGTTACATCTACATCATCTATCCAAAGCTGTAGGTTTCGAATAAATGCTCGTTTACCTTCTGATCTTGCCTTCATCATCTTCTGTATTAGGCTTCTTTTTAGGTCCCTCTGGACTGGAGTTAAGTCTTTGTTTATAAATATATTACTTCCTTTTAGCATTTTTGACCTTCCTAGGATTTCGTATATTATGTTGGATGTTGCAAATTGCACTATTATTGGTCTTTTCCTGCCTTGCCTACCCACTCTATATGCTTCCACAATCTCCCATCCTATTAGATCCATTTCTAGTTTATCTATTAAAATTTTCCTTATTTCTTCATACCTCTTCTCTCTTCTACTCCTGTGAACACCAAATTGAATCTCCTCCTCCTTTCATCTATTCTTTCCATCCTCTCTTTGATTCTGTCTACTTCTGTGCTTATTCCTTGCACGTCTTTACTAACATTTTCTTTTATTTCTTCAGCTACTTTATTTAAGTTATCTTTTATGCGTTGTTCCATTCCGTTCATGTTGTTGATTTTTTCTACGAGATCCTCCATCATTTCTTGCATATCCTTTGGACCTGGGTTTAGTTCGATCCCTCCAATCACTAGGGGCATAAGTATCACACTTCCTGTTGTCAGCCAATTCATCATAATGTTTTGATCAGTTTTACATTTGGAAAGCTTTTTTGCCATAAACAGTCCAATTCTCATTCTGTATACTGTAATTCCAACTCCCATTGTCCCTTGTTTCACTTTTCTTCTTCTGTGAGAGAGCCCCTTGCTAACACAACCTTCCTCTTCCCCTACTCATTTAGCACTCTAACAAATCCTTTCATATTTTATCTAATCTATACATATCTTGATCCAGGAGAAGCACTTTCAAGGCAACCAACCCTTGTCTTTGTGTGCTAATCATACTATAAAATTATTTCAAATCCAATATATCTGTAATAAATCATACCGTTTTTGCAGTCTCCAAAGGCTCTCGTTGCACAGAAGATGCAAGAAACACAAAGTTGATATGCCAAATCACTCTAATGATAATCTTGCACAAACACATAATTCCAGGTAAGTATAATCTAATCTACATCGTAATGCAAAATTAAGAAGTAATTTGCAAAGGTATTCTGCTGCGAAACCAATTTTGCTTGTTTTCAGAGAGAGGGAGGGATGACTTTACCTAAAAGTAATTTGAAGTTGTGAGAAATATTGTCATCTAGTGCAGATAGAATTATTCTGGCCCTCATAAGCTTTCCTCTTATAGGAAGGTGCAATGATGTCAGAGCCTACTTGTCTTTTGAGATTTGTCTACTGTTTAGCGGAGTAGGATGCTTATCCATAGACATCAAATTTGTATGCAAATACATATTTAGTTGCAATATGCTTCTTTTTAAATTAATATTTAAACACTTTAGTGACAAAATAGTAAAGTCCTTACTATGGAGGTTCAGAGTAAACTAAGAGTGCTCCTTTAAAGTATGCAGCAAAATTAAGCATTATCTGATACAATGTTTTAGAGAGAAATCTTGACATTAAAGTTCTGTTATTTTGCTCCATAACATCATGGAAAGATCCTTCCATGGCATATAAACTTGTTAACTGATAAACATCATAATCTTGTCACTATGTCTTCCGATTTAAAATTAATGAATAATTACATCTGAGCATTTAAAGAAAATGATCACCGTATACCACAAATCAAATTACAACTGGAATGATGTCTAAGGATGAATATACATTGTAAGTAACAAAAAGTATAAGCTTAAAGTCAACAATTTTAGTGTGTGTTTGGTGCACATTTTAGATCTTTTTAGCGCATACAAATCTGACATCTGGTTATCTGCTTCATATTTCCTTCACCTACTTATGCAGATCTTTTTAGGCACCATTTGGTAAAGACTACAATTGTTTCTCAGAAATATCCCATCCAGTTATCCAAGGGACAATTAACTTCCATTGGATTCCATAATGGAAAAAATAATGCTGCACTTTGGAATCTTGTCGTTTGGAATTCCATGAGTTCCTGATGAGCTGCATAAAAGGTGAACATATTATCTGAGTAAACTGTGTATAGTATGCTATGGCATCAACAAATCACTCTTTAGTTTACACAGCCAGTTCTAAAAGGGGTCATATGAATAACACAAACAGTGTGATGTATGCCCTCATTATCATATCACCCACCTTGACATATAACAGGCCAACATAATTGGCAAACCTGATAGCATATGGTTGAGTGGAATAAGAATGTGATCCTATGTCAGAGGGACTTTTACTCTCTAGAATGCATACTTGTAGCCTATTTTACGTAGAGGACATTGATGAATAACTTTGTCTGCCAAGAATGTAGGATCCAGAAATGACTTCTGAATTTGGGCAGAACTACACAGACTCCAAGATGATAACTTTCTCTACTCACTATCATTTACTATATCCCTTCTACAAACTATTCTTACAAAAATTATTTTTTCATCTGCTTCACGTTAATCAAGAAATGGTTTCATTACATGTGAATCAATCCATACAAATATCTTGGAATGAGAAACTATTTTAGATTAATTTCCAGATTGCCTACATACACCAGATAAGTATGAACATATTATTGATGATACTATGGAAATTATGGGCATATGACATTTGTGGTTGTCCGAAAACATGCTTTTGTATATAACTATCTCAAGACTATACAGGAACTTCAACATAAATAATTCTTACGTTTATTAAATGGGTACATATCAAAGTCATTATGCACCAAACATGAAGTTTATATTATTTTCTGTTCAAAAGAATGCACTTCATAATTTAAAATATTACCACTTGAAAGACCTTTTAATTTGGATGAAATTTTAAAATTAAATAGAGATAAACATATTCTTTGAATTGTAAAATTGTTATCATGGAACCTCAAAAGGAGCTTAAGTTACAAAATATAAATAACTCAATCAGAATCCAAGGTGCATAGTCGACAATCTGGCATACACATTGCTGTTGAACTCCTTCGGCTGTCTGGCATGCATTATTTTGTCACCCCATGACAACTTCTCGAGGGGTTTTACATGAACCAGAAAATATTTTTATGGCTTCGTCACTTGACTTCCCCCCCCCCCCCCCCCATAATCTGCTTTGGTTTCTTCCACGTCATTTTATATACCTTCATACGACAGTGGTCACTATCATATCACCTATGCGAAATTAGTTAATTGATTTCACATTCCTTGGTTTTTTTCTTTCCTATTTAGTATGCTTCAATGGATTGCAACATCATTAAGTATTAAACTTTCTCACAATTTTAGAAGCACTTCAATACAACACAAACTCCCCCTGAAGCTTTAGCTTAGTGCAATCAGTCAATATCCACTGTAATGGCATGTGATTATCGATATTGATGTCCAAAAAGGAGAAAAGACATCAGAGGAATTTGCAGGCTTCACATTTTCGCTGTAGGTGACACGCAAAAGGTAGTAACAAAGGTATGAATGCGGAAATTGAAGGGGACTCAGATGGAAAGAAAGAAAGAAAGGAATAACAAGGAAACAGGATCCAATGATGAGGAAAAAGCATCAATCTACAAGTAAAAAGAAGAAGAAAACAAAGTGAAAATGCCAGTGAAAACAGACAAAGTGATAGTGATGGGAGACTCATTAATTAAACACTTTGCAGCAATAGCTATATTACACGTTTTGTTATAGATAGAAAGGGAACAGCGATAGTCAAATGTTTAAGAACTGGTTGCTATATGCTGGCGTTAATATTCCATACTGTTTCTATGCAGTTGTGAGAAATAAGTGAATGTTGACAGGACTTAAGAGAATGACCAAGAAATGAACAATTCAAAGCTTAAGTAATGGATATCTCACAAATGGCTTATGCCACAAAAAAAACTTATTTGAAATAAATTGTGTGTTTTAAAAAGATCTACATTTTTTTATGTAGTGTGTTTGCATCTATTGCTTAAGGTTCACCTTATACAAGATTACAAAATTTCTTCCAAATGAAGTAGACTTCACAGGCTATTCCCAGAAAATTCGAGATATACATTTAATTTGTCATGTAAATATCTTCAATATTTTAATAGAAATCATTGAGTCATTCTCTAGAAAATCAAACACTTTGAAAAATCTTCCATGTAAAGGATAGTCTGGGTGAAGGGATTTTCTTGAAAATCTTCATGTCACATCTTTGGAAGGTATTGAACCTAAATACAAAGTGTGGTATTTATCCGACTTTTCGTTTTTGAGTTATACTGTTCACAAACAAACCTTTTACTAAAAATCTGATGTGTTGCACTCAAATGACTTTCTCTACTCTTGTACAAACTAGTTTTACAAATGCTTATACTCCATCTACTTCATGTTAATCGAGATAAACATTTGCAGAAACTATCTTCTTGCTAATTTTCTTGTAGGTGCAAGGAGAATATGATAGGTTTCAAACGATAGTCAAATCTTTTAAGAGCTGATTGCTATGTGTAGCATTCCATTCTCTTTGCATGTCCAGGACATAAGAAAAATGAATAAAGAATTCCCATTTGAGAAAAAGTATAAGCATTGGAAAATTCAAACAAATAACAAGGAATATCTCGGAAATGTTTCGATGGATAAAAAAAAAAAAATGTATATGACATAAATTGTGTGTTTTAACAAGATTTGCATCTTTTGTGTGGTAAAACTTTGTCTATCTCTTACAGGTTATCAATTATGCCAAAGTCATTCAAAATTTTGGGGACATTCCCAGAAACTTCAACATATACATTTCATTTGCCATCAAGATATCTTAAACATGAAATTTTAATTAAAATTGTTAAAGCTATTTTTGGAGAAATAAAAATTTTTGAAAAATGTTCCATACTGTGGGGTGTGAGGAATTTCTTGGGAATCGTCCCATCCTTGGAAGATGCTGAATTCAAATATGAAGTTTGGTATTTATCCGACTTTTCATAGACAGACATGTTTCTGAAAATTGTTTATTTGGATTCAGGGCGCCTCCAAACATGTATTTCCGGTGAAATCTCAGTATTGAATTTTTGGATGGTATGCAATACTTCCCTTACTTACTATATGTAATAGAGAAAGCAAAATGCTTTTTTGGATTCAGGGGGCCTCAAAATATGTATTTCTGGGAAATCTCAATATCAAATTTTTGGGGGGAATACAATAAAGCTAGTGTAAAACATTGTGACAGTCCCCCACTCTTGAGCATGGATGTGCAATAGCACTGACCAGCCCACTTGCATAATAAGAGAGGTGGGGGTCAGCTTTGAGTTTTGATATACTTCTGTTACCTTGCTCACCCAGCACTCTCGACACTTTTCATCCTCCCCTCTCTTGCGCATATGGAGTGTCATGTTTTACATGAGCTGTACTTACCCTACTTAGCATACACAGTAGAGAAGGTAAAAACCTATTCAGTATGTGTGTTAATGTTCAATTTTTCTAACTTGAGTTATAGAAAATATATTAAATTCCACATGAATTGCTTAATCATTTTATATAAATGCATGTCAGTTTTTAAATATCTGAAACTCTTCTCTATTAAAATTAAAAATTGTATGCAGAGCATTTTGAATAGGGAAAAATGTTGAAATAAAAGAGCTAGGGAAACCAGACTTGAAATTCAGCATTGTGCTTTACCCAAATGGTTGATATAAAATACAAAAAGCCCAGCTACAACAAAGTACAAGGATAAGCGTTTCAAAAATTAAATAAATAAAAAAAAAAATTTTTTTTTACCAGTATCCCATAATAAACTGATGGATGCCTTCTGTTCCTGGATCTTCAACTATTTAACTGCAATTTGAAAATTGAATTTGGCACACACAGGAAAGAAAAGTAGGTGGACAACTTTATCAAGGCAAATGCTATAATACAGCTGCACATAAACATTGAATGATAAATAGTTTAATGTATAGACATGGAAATGTCCTTCTAAATAAATCTTATTATAAAGATAATAAAAAAGTCATGAAAACTGCAATGAACAATGGATTTAAGAGGTACTTGGACAAGAAAACAGCTAAATTCTGCAGACTAGTACTTCAGATAGGACTAAGGAAGACAAGATGGAAAAATCCACATTCCACACATGGATACACAGGACATAACAAGATTTTCACTGAATTCATCATCACACTAGCACCATACACTAGATTCTCCACTAAAGACATGCTGAAGATTGCAGTACAGTTACTTAGGAAAAACAAAACAGGATCTAAAAGTCTAGCTAAAAGAGCACTTCACATTTTTGGAACAGTGGCCACAACATTCAAGTGTGTATTATCACTGATTCACTTTATTAATTTTCTGCATACGTATACTACTAGCAAACATTAATATCCTAGAATGTGATATGCCAGGCCAGAATTAGAAACTCAGTGTGCATTCTGCTGAGAATCAAACTTCACATTATCCCTTGAGCATGAGAGGCTGCAGTTGCAGTTCCACTTCTCAAGTGCTTTTCTGCAAATTTATAATAAAAAGATTAACAAAAGTTAAAGAGTTGCCTTTGCTAAAATTATATCACAAATAAAATAAAGGAAGCAAATGTTAACTATTGTAAAACAGTAAGGGTATGTTTATACTTGCAACTGCTTGGAAAAAACTGGTGACACAAAATCAAATTTTTCAACCTCTTTGCACATGACTGCTAAAGTAGCAAACAGTTAATTTAGCAAGTTGCAGGATAGTGATAACATTCTGATTAATAATTAAAACAAAATGAAGACCAAGGATATACAGGGCCTTCAGATTTATTTGGTGATTGCTGTCAGTCTGTTGACTGCACATTACATCAATACTTTGAAGCGAGCTTAATACCAGTGCCTCTGGCAGACTAGCAAAAGATGAGTGGAAGGGTTGGAGGTCAACAGTTTTGAGGTCACCTTAGTGAAATGGGACATGTACCTTTCCAGTAATTCCATTATTCTGTATATGGGTAGGGGCCGCATTTGCTATACACATGGCACATGTGCATTATGGGAACATTGCTTGTGTTGTCCGTCTACTGCTAAGATTGGGGGCCCTAAGCCACAAAGCGTATGAGAGATGTTTTTTATAAATAGAGGCACAGAGCTGTTGTGGCCAAAGGCATAGCTGTGGGGGTCTGTGATCCAATGATCCATTTATGTCAAAAATCTTTTAGTGGCATTTTGCCTTTCTATTGGTAACTCATCAGAGAAAGTCATGTGAATGTAACAGATTTTTTTTTCTAGTACATGAATTTAAATCAATGCTTGAGTAATTTTTTATATTGGTTTTCCAAGTTCAAAATAAAATTGAATGACATAATAAACCATTTGTGCAAGCAGCATTTTGTATGAGTTTATCAAAAGTGATATAAATAAAATATCTCAACAATGATGTGACACATAAATAAAACTGAAAAGTTGAGGGTAGAAGTGTTATTAACTGGCAACTAGTAGAAGCGAGTCAGATATTTATTACCTTCACTGAAGTGAAGATGGTTTGACACAATTTCATTTAAATTTTTTATGTTCTGTATATGTGGTAAATATTTAAAGTTGATCAAAAGTAAATTATGGGTTTTTACTCTTTCATAATGCATTTCATTTTATCTTGATACTTTTAATTGCACTGAGCCTGCTGCATAGCAGCAATGAACTATTGAAGAACAGCTGTGTCTCTACTTTTTTGTGACTTATAAATGCAATATGAAAAGCTCTTAAACTACATTGTCACAAATGCACCTCTTTCATTTTTGCAGCAGTATACAGTCAGCAGACAAATATGGTAATGTGGGACAAGATGTTTACCACAGTAATTTCAATGGCATTTCTGGATCTCACCATACACCGTACTCTACACCATATGCAAAATCTAGGTTTCAACAACTTTATGGAAATGGAGTCAGGACAGACTTTCATTTTCTTGCAGATGCTGTAACAAAAGACAAATCTGATTCCAGACCCACTAATGATCTATCAGCCATTTCTAATGTGAGCAGTCCCAATTCAAATACTTATTACTGTGGCCCACGAGAACACAAGGAAATTTCTGTCGTCAAACCTGAATTAAATACAAAAAGAGATCAAGCTTTTATTACAAGCGATGATCTTCTTCAATATGCTGATGTTCCTGCAGATATAAATGGTACAAATATACATCCACATACTCAAATTGCAGATTCCACATTCAACAGTAGCTTGGCTGAAGACTGCGAACATGCTTCTTGCTTCAGGGTTACATACACAAAGAAGAACATTACCTATTTAAACAAAGATGTCCAAAACAATATAAATATTACAGAATCTCATTATGAGTTTATATTTGAACCAAAAATTATTATTGAGGAAACTGGAGAGCAACTTTCAATACCCGATCTAGTATGCAGATAAACCCATGGGAAGAAGAAAGAGAACTTATTCCAACAAAACTTCACATCTCTTCCAAGATTGCAACTGTCTGCTTATAAGCAAGGGGCAAATTAAGTATATCTAAACTTCCATCCCTTCTTAAGTATGGTATAGCTTGCTTTTCTTCTGGACAAAAAGAGTGGCTTCTATCACTCGTTTTGATATCTAATAGCATGGACAATCCATCTTCCAGATATGCAGAAATTGATATGATTTCATGAGAGCAATAGTTCGATTGAGTAGTAGAGGCACTTTTACTTAATTTAGCATATTTTTCATTCAATTAACAATTTAATTTCTCCCTTGAAAGGAAGCAAATACATGCTGCTAAGCAGCATTGTCCTACTAGACAAGTAAACTGGTTTCTATGAATGTATGTTTCATGAAACAATTTGGGGAGAGAACTGTTAGCTTCCATTCCATTAATGAGGTGCTATAAAACTAAGAAAATACCTTGTCAATGACAATATTATGTAAAATAAGTCTCGTATACTTTTAGATGTCCCAGGTTTCAATATTCTATCTTGGATGTTTGTTCACGATACTTTCTCTTGTAATTTATGTTTATGTAATTTTAATATTAATTGTAATAAATGCATATTATGCATAATACAGCTTCCTTCATTGGATAATTTTAATTTGATAAATATTGAGAGTGAATATGCTCATGTACATCCTATTGTCAAACATTGATTTATTATTTGATCACAACTTGATATGCTCACAGCAAGAGAAACCACTTATATTTGCAAATCCTAACACAGGCCATGGTAGTTGTGGAGAGTTCAATGAAGGGATTTCCTGCTTCTTCTGCTAAAAGCAGTGAAATTAATTTACTAACGTCAGTTATGCAGTAGGTCAAAACAAGAAGTCTTCTCAATACCTTAACAGAATGGGGGGAGGGATTTATCCTTTGCCATTATATCATTGGTTTAAGGGATTTTCGACCAAAAATTAAAGTTCGTTTTTATCCATTTTTATTTTTAACAAGAATACAATAATTTGAATAGTTTTACTCAGCAAGTCTTCCTTAAATATCAATTACAATGTGTAAAGCTTTGATTAACCCCTTTTACTTACCCAGTCCTATGCTTAAGCAGCAAATTCCCAAAGACATTGAAGATTTTATAACAGCACCCTCCAAGTGCAGCAGTTTTTACCACAATTTTAATGGTTCATTTCTCCTTTCTCCGAGTCATACTGATAAAGGAATATAACAAAGTTTGACAGCATTTTCATCTTAATATTTTGGCTTTATTGGTACACTTTCCTCAAGTCTAATAAATCTACCAAATTGAAATTTTTATAGGAGATTAATATTATGATCTTTATAATAACTGTAGCAGTTAAAATAAGGAACTAACCTAGGATGCCCTCAGCTGTTGTTTACTTGAAACATTCTTTGTATTATTATTTCTTGATGTGTTAATTGAATGGGCTCTTTATTCACTTGTATTATTAATGTGGATATTATGTTACTTTATTTGTTTATGGATATGTTTATTTAATATGCATATGTCTGGAATTATGAGTAAAAATGTTAAAATAGAAATAATTTACTGACATGGCCAAACTTAACTATTGCCATAAACAAGAAAAATTTATACAATTTGTTATGAAGTCAGGGAGAAATAACAAGGAGAATGCTTGTTGTCTTGTCACCATGAGGATCAGAAGTTAGAAAATTTTGTCAAGGAGAAGGCCAGTTACCGACTGGTTCAACATCTATTCAGTTCACTACTCACCAGTCACTTACAGGAAATTTCCAGACATAAGGCATAATAAGTTGGCAAGTTAAACAGATAAATTATAGTATTAAAAGAAAGGTTTTAATTGTGAAAAACATTAGAAATTGTTAAATACAAATTCAAAACTTTAAAAATGGAATTATTTATAGGCAATCTTACTTTACCCTGTACCGCAAAAAATTAAATCGAGTTTTATTTATGGTCGCTCTTTAACTGTTATGGTTCATAGCGTCCCATTCTATATTGGATGTGAAAGACTGGAAATTTTGCTCAGAGGCCACTTTATCAGACTTGGTTCTTTTACGTGCTGTAAATCTACGACATAGGATCACTGGCTTTACTTCCCTTCTGAAGGAAGCCATGTTAAGGATTTTTACACCTAAAAGTACCCATTCCCTTCACCAGGTTTGAACCCATGACCTCGGGAACTAGAGGCTAGCATGGTACTCCTAGACCATATCCTGAAGAAAATAAAATTTTCACATTGCTCAACAGTGCTAAAGAAACAAATCACTCATCTCTCTCAAACATCCATTGTTATTATTATTATAATAAAAAAAATCTAATGTGTTACACTTACATGACTTTCTCTACTTATGAACAACTCTTATTCTCCATCTATTTCATATTAATTGAGATAAACATTTGCAGAAACGATCTTTTGACATGCAAAGAGAATTACATTTTACACATAGCAACCAGTTCTAAAAATATTTGTCTATCGCTTAAGGTGTACTATGTTCCCCTTGTTTTGTATTTGCAAGGGCAATATAGAAATACTGTAAGCTTTAAGCATAGACATATCTCTTAATAGCTGGTTCCTAGGTGCAGCACCATTCTCTTTGCCACAGATTAATACTCTGCATATCCAAGACAAAAAAATGAATAACGAATCCCCATTTGAGAAAATTATTGAAAAATTTAAGGGAATAATAAGCAATATCTCGAAAATGGTTCACTCAACATAAAAAAAAAAAAAAAAAAATGTATATGACATAAATTGTGTATTTTAACACGATCTACATTTTTTGTGTAGTAAAATTTTGTCTATCTCTTATGGTTTACCAGTTATACAAAAGTCGTTCTCAATGAAGAATACTTTTGGAGACATTCCCAGAAAATTCAAGATATACATTTTATATGTCATGAAAATATCTTAAACATATGATATTTTAATCAAAATTGTTAAGAGCCATTTTTGAGAAAATTAAAATTTCCGAAAAATCTTCCATGTAAAGGGTAGTCTGGGATGGGGGGATTTTCTTGAAAACCTTCGTGTCGCATCTCTGGAAGATACTGAACCTAAATGCCAAGTTTGGTGTTTATCCGACTGTTCATTTCTGAGTTATGCTGTTCACAGACACACACGGTCATGTTTCCTAAAATGCTTTTTTTGGATTCAGGGGATCTCAAAACATATATTTCCGATGAAATCTTGGTATCGAATTTTTGGGTGGAATACAATACTTCCCCTACTTACTATACGTAGTAAAGTAAAAAAATCCATGTGTTCTTTGCAAAACACAAAGAAAGTTCAGATGACTTACTCTAGCTACCATTTTTATTTTTATATAGCAAACTGTCCTTACAAAAGCTTTAGTTTTTTATCTACTACTCTACGTTAATCGAGGTAAACCTTTGCACAAATAGTTTCATTACACATTTCATTTAGGTACATGGATGGATAGCGAGATGTTTTGAAAGTGGTCCATATGTGCTAGACTTTAAATTCCATTCTTTTTCAATGATATCACCAGAAACAAGTGAAGAGCGACAGCACTTCCCTTACAGATATTAATGGACATCTTGGAAATGACTGATGTCACAATGAAGTTATCTGAAATAAATTGAGCAAGTTATATAAAATTCTTTCCAAATGAAGTGGCCCTCACAGGCTACTCACAGAAAATCCAAAATATACATGCCATGTTAATATCTTAGGTATTTTAATCAGAACTATAAAAGAGCAATTCTTTAGGAAAATAAAAAATAACGAAACATTTTCGGGCATTCTTGAAAATCTTTGTGTTGTATCCTTGGAATGTGCTGAACTTAATACCATGTCTGATGTTTATTGCAGCACGTAATGCAAAAAGAATAGAGCCCTTATTCCAGCAAATTAAACAGCGGCTAGCATTTTGTTAACCGTTAAAGGTGATAGTTACAACAAAATAAAAATGTTAACATAATTATGATGACAGTTAATTCCAAAAGAAACGGAAGTATTGCATTCCACCCAAAAATTCGGTATCAACATTCACCAGAAATACATGTTTTAAGGTACCCTGAAGCCAAATAAAGCATTTTTGGAAACATGTCTGTGTTTGTGAACAGCATAGCTCAAAAATGAGTTGGGTAAGTACCGAATTTAATATTTGAGTTTAGTATCTTCCAAGGACGAGACACACAGGTTTTCAAGAAAATCCCCCACCCCTAACTACCCTTTATATGGAATATTTTTCGAAAATTTTGATTTTCTAAAAAATGGCTAAAACGATTTTATCAAAATACCGTATATGAAAGATATTTATTTACATGACAAATAAAATGTATATCTTGAATAACTTGTAAACATTAAGCGATAGATGAAAACGTACAACACAAAAAATGTAGATCCTTTTAAAACATACAATTTACTTAAAATAAGTTTTTTGTGGCTTAAGGGATTTCTGAGATGTCCGTTATTAAAGAGTTGAATTGTTCAATACTTGTCATTCTTTTAAATTTCCATTGATTTTCAGTTGTTTCTCATGATTGCATGGAAACAGTATAGAATTTTAAGGCCAGCATATAGCATTCAGTTCTTAAACATTTGATTGTCACTGTTCTCCTTGTATTTATAACAAAATGTGTAGTGTAGCTATTTTTGCAAAGGCTTATTTGCATTAAATTTAGTAGATAGAAAAGTAAGCTTTAAGAATAGTTTGTATACCCACTAATATAGAGGGTGGAGAAAGTCATGTGAATGCATCACATCAGATTTTTTCCTAGGTGTAACCACTTTTCTCATTTCAGATTTTTTCTTTTTGAGCACTGTTTATACTTGAACTCGAAACACCAGTGAACTGAAAAGTTAGTTTCCCACTTCTTTCACTGGAAGTATTGGATATTTCTCACATAACTTATAATAAACATTGAACACCATTGTTTTTTCACCACTAGTCAATGGCTTACTCTTTAAGTCAAAGACGCAAGAGCAAATTCACCGTCTGCCATGATACTAAACTGAAACGGCTGATTTCTAGCTATAAAGAACACTCTGCACATACCTGGATGTCAGGTGACTCATACAAATTGCATGTTGGGACTTGTAGTTCTGTTTAATAGTATAAATCAGCATTAATTAAACTATGTATTTGTATAGAATATTTAAAGAGAAATTCTTTCTAAAATTTAGATTATTAGCAAGCAGACTACTCTCCTGCATGTATTGCTACTGTATTGTACTAGGGTGCACTGATCAAGTGGGTTTGTTTTGGGGCGGATCAACCTAAGAGAGAATACAGAGTAGAGAAATACGCATTACAGACGAAGCAGCCCATTGCTACACCATCCAAACCACAAGATTACTGATATCACCCCATGTTTATTGCAGGAATATGTTAGATTTATTTAAGGGGACAAGGTACTCAGAAATGGTCGAAAACCACATTTTTTGTTTTAGGCACTAATAAAATCTATTATTTTCAGCTTCAGAAAATATATACATATTTTCTGAAGCTGAAAATTTTTGGGGGTTAAGAGGTTTTTAGGACATTTAAATACCATTCTACATACCTTTAAAGCTGTAATGCAATGCCACTTTTTAGAACAAATTTGTATCCTTCAACAGCGAACGACTATACCATGTCCAGCGAGCAGTTCAGCAATTTACAGAAGAGGCCAGGAATGTACTGTAGTGTGTCAGAATTTTAATGTTCAAACTTTAAATTCAGTTTTCTCAAAACACCAATTTTGGATACTTATGTACCTTTTTCTCAGAAAGTATGAGAGGTAGAGAGCGGAAATGTTCAGTAAATGTATACAACATAGCCAACCTTTCTGAACCACAATCATAATTTTATAAAGTATATTTAGTGATATTAAGAAAGCAACATCATTGCAAATTTTCCACATTTTTACTTTTTTGACTTTAAATTTTTTTTTCGAAGTGATATACATAACCTAATAATTGAGGTTCAGAAGATAGCTGACCATCCTAAGAACAAGCATACAAGTAGTATCAGAGAAAAAGGTACATGAATTCACATGCTTTCAGAGTAAATTTTATTATTTTTCTGCTGAATGAAATAATTTTTACGGACTCAACTACATAAGCTATCAATGCAAACAACCACTCGAAATAATTTCCATGATTTATAGAATAATTCATAAAAATTTCAGGAAAACCATTGAGCGGTGGTAATTTAACACACTTAGGGTGGCGTGCACCATGTTGGAATAAATTGCTTTGGAAGTAACGTTTACTAAAGAAGTCCCCACTACGGAAGTAGGTTACTATGGGAGCAATTTACCGTTAGTAAAGCTCCCCAAGTAACGTTGGGGAGCTCAATTACAATTTACTCTTTTAGTTACGACTATGGAAGTAAGAGCTCATTACTCTCGAAGGTATTGTTTTGTTTGCACGATTTACTTGATGCAATCATGAATAAGGTTATGTGCGATAGGAAAAGGGGAGAAACGTCAGCGAATGCGATGAATGTTTGTTGGTAGAAATAAAGAAAATCCATTTAAACAAGAGTGTAAAAAACGTGCGATAACCTGCATTACATTGATCTTCAAAGCCAGTGAGATACCGCCAACACTCGCAACGTGTGTTCCTAATTACTTTTTACTTTAGGTTTATTAGTTTTTTTACGGGAGGTTACTTTTATTAACATTTTCGATGAAGACCCAAGTAATGCAAAAAAGCCAAAATGTGTTTATAAAGATACTAGAAAGTCATGATGGACGAGTTTAATAATTCTAGCAATGGGAAACGTACTGAAGAGCAGCTTAAAATTCAGGAAACAAAGTTTCTAAACTTCATTTTGCATCGCAGATCACTTGCATGTTAATAGAGAAATACCCGTTCTGATTTCGGAAAAGTTCACCATATTCACAGATGGGTACAAAATAGTAACATGCGTGCAGTCAATTCCACACACAAATGTGTGGGAAATCTGTGAATGTGAAGAAGAATTGCCTTTTATTTTCTTAACACTCGTGTATATTTATATGTGTAGGTACGTTGCTCTTAACCTCAAAAGCGCTCTAACAACACAATGAAATACACCACCAGCAGACGTGTGGTGAACAGTTATTTATATTATCGCCTGTAATACTGGGATTACAACGAACTTTACTTAACGTGACATGAAAATGCTGGAAAACTAAAGGTATAATTGGCATGCACTTAACGTAATGGGAATGACTTTTAATTCATAGTACTTTTATTACTTCGAGCTAGTACTGACTGGTTCTAATTACCATGTGAAATCAAACTTGACGTAATGGGAGGGAAAAGTTTGATGCTTAACTTTTAAGTTACATCGCGTTAAGTCAATTCTAAATATCTCCATTTAATACAGTGTAAGACTGTCACATTTGTTAAATTCATCGCAATGCCGGCTCAAGCTTCTGAAATATACCGGTACAAAACAATTATAGGACGCATAACAATAATTACAATTTGGATTATAGAGCTGAATTTGTGTCTGAGTTTTGTTGAAATGTTCTCCAAGCAGGTTCAAAAGGCGTGTATAAGATTCTTTCCTAATACCGAAATGTTCATTGAACTTTCTCTCTCTGTATAACTATCATATGGTACTCGCATAGCACTATCGCATTTCCGTTTTATTTTTTTACCGTCGAGATCATGAATGTTATCTAAGTAATCCATGAACACGTCAAAAATATCTTCCTCCAAATACGATATGGTATTCTAGTTCAATTGACAGGTTAGTTACTCCATCCAGGTCGCAAGAGCAAATTCTAACCTATGTTTGTGTTCTATTTAATTCCGTAGTAACATACTACACAAGTACTCTCCGACATTTACTTCTACAATAATTTAATCTGGTCGTATCTGAAAGGAGTAAAATTCTTCGGAAGTAGTTTCCACTCGTATGGAAGTCGCTGAGTGTTGACTTGAATAGTAGTTTACTACGAAAATAGAGCTTACTCCAGGTTGGTGCACGCCACCCTTAAGCTGTAATTTCATGTGTTCATACTACCTTGTCCCCTTAAACACCTCATTCACAACAGATAGAAAATGTGGAATGGGACATTTGCTTTAGCTGGTAAGGCACACATTTCTGCACTAGGTGTTATAAATGAATGGTTAACTTGTAGGTGTTAAATGACTGAAATAAAACACAGGAATTTCAACAAAGTGTTGTTTTATTTACCAAAACATACAGAGTTACTTTAGAGGAATGAACCTTGAACTGTGGGTAGCACCAATACCAGGTCTACCGTGTTTTACTGGTTTGTAAGTTACACTGAACTCTCCCAGGTAATGGCCGATCATCTCTGGCTGAAAATGACAAAACAGATTTGGAAACAGACTGAATGATACACAATAAGTGAAATGCATACATACAGATCTGTGATAATTATTTAAATTATCTTACACTTACAAAAGCACCAATACACTGGGGGTATTTCTGTCTCATTGAGAAAAGTGGGACGGAAATACCTCACATTACCCATGGTCAGCCAAATGGATGTTTGACATCAGAGCCTCTGTGACCTGCATTAGAGTATGGTACAGTAGAACCGCTTTTTGATGACTTTGGGGGGGAGGATTTCATATTTGTTCCTTAAATTAGGGTCTTTAGAAGGGGGTTCATGGGAAATTTGTGGTAGGTATATTATAAGGCAGAATAAGAGATGATCAAGTTCTAAACGAGAAGGAATAGATGGACACATGAATGTGGATCATTTCTGTCTCTCAACTAATTGTATACATGTATGTCTGTCTTTCACTTAAATGACAAAGCCACTTGCTATTGGATTACCTCATATTACTTCTTGCTAAGTGCAGATTATAATACTGTATGCATATTAATTTTAAACTAATTTAATGGCACACTTAATTACATTAAAATTATATTTCCTGTAATATTCCAAGATGATGGTTTGCTCATCTTTCCATATGCCTCATCTTTCTGATATCGATGTTGTCTACAAAGCATTCTTCAGTAGTGGCTGTAGCACTGAACCCCTAATGATGAAAACAGTTTGATAGTTTCTGGGATGACTAGTTACCATGCAGCTACAAACATGTGCGTGGCCTGTAATATTTTTTTCTTTTTCTCGCCTCTTTCAAGGAAAGAGAGAGCTTTCTGCACAACTACTTTATGGAACTTCACTTTTGTTGAGCAAATTATATCAGCATCTAGAGGCTGCAGACGGCTGATACAGTTAGGTGGAAAGCAAACTATTTTTATCCATGCATAAAAGATACATAGGAGGACGAGCAAAACATTTATTTATGAATGACAGTATCTTTCTTCCCATTGATTTCATTCTGACATCTATAGATCTTAAGAATCCTGAAAAAAATCTCTGGTCATACTTGCACAGCAGTGTACGAATGTTGTTGAAGCATCTTGGAGTTTTGAATTTTCCAATATCACTATTGGTGCATAACAGAGCAGTAAATCATTCCTTGCTTGCTTTGCCACCATAGTATTTTCCCCTGCGAACTGCATATGTTTTATTTTGAAGCAAATTAAAATATACACTTAATTTTATCTGCATTAAAAACATCTTTAGTGTCATAGCCCTCAAGAAGATGAGGCAATGTTTCGTTTTTCCAAAATTCGAAAGTTTCATGTACATTGGCACTTTTGCTGAACATGGTTTTGAGCGAAAGGTTATGTTGCTTTTTAAAGCAATCAAACCATCCACTGAGGCACTGAAATTTTCCAAGCCTATCTTTGCAGTGATTTCCAATGCTTTTTTCCATAAAATACCTTTCAAGTGTAATGTTCTCACATCTTTTTCCCTTGAACCACTTCATTAATATATTTTCTAACTCGTCATATGGTGAAACATGCACTCATTTTGCTTCAAAATGTCCATCAATGATGTACAAGCCATTTCGTATTTTTTTTCCACCATGTACGACACTGAAATTTGTGGATTCATTTCCACATTCTTAATAATGGTCAACTTTTCTTGACAAGTTAACTTCTTTCACTTAGCACCTATTGTATACGTCTAATTACTACTGGAACACAAGCCATAACTCAATACAACACGCTGAAAGTGACGGCATGGCACGCTTTTACTTCTATAGAATGCCTATTGTCTGCTAATTCCTGGGCTTTTTATGAACCAATCATCAGATATGCTCTAGCAGAACATAAAACTGAATTGATATATCTGCGTGAAAGCTGAGATATGCTGCCATAAAAGTCAGTTATGTTCCTTAAACGCAGACTTTTCATTAAAAAAGGGTTCGTTATTAGTGGCTTTACTTTAACATTGTGCTTATGGAGCTTTTGCTGGAACCTTTAAAAAATGTTCATTACAAATGGGAATTCTTTAAAAGTGGGAAAGTTAAAAAGGGGTTTTACTGTACTATTGGGATGGAAAGGGCAGGCTAGGTGCATCATATTTTGCAGTTGCATATCAAGCACTACATGCTTCCTTGTTCTGCTAGCCGTTCCCTTAACAAACTTTTATCCTTTGCCTTACCTTGCTCTAAGTAAGTCTCTATGTTGGCTGCAAGAGAGGCGATTGCACTGGTGTCACAGAGCTCCCAATTGGCTGACATTGAACTATACCACTTTAACTCCATTGATATTTTGCACAGATAAGATTTTATGTTTCACATACACTTGGCTTCATTCTTGCATAACGATTTTACAAATATGTGCAAAGAGCTTTGAAACAAAAGAATCCTTACTTTCACATCATTGTACTGCAAACTGCAATACTGACTTCTGTAACTGTAAAAGCAATTCTGTAATTGATCTTGGCAAATTCTATGGAGTAAATCACATGCCTGCAAATTTCAAATTAATTAAATTCAGGGCTTTCATTAACTTATTAATAGGTTCAGTATTTTCTGGTATCAAGCATATAAAATGATAATATTCCATACTTTATCCAATACGAATAGCAGAAGTGTGGCATTGCCTCATATGGACAGCACACCTCGCTGCTGGTAAAACTTTAATTGAAATATCATGTGCGCGTATACGTATTTGATATTTCAGAAAAGCAAACGGTAGTTAGGATAAAGGGTGACGTTTTCCTGAACAAGTGCAAAAAAGAATCATATTTTTACACCCAATGGTTTGCCATTAACTTAGTTATTTTTCACACTGTTTAAATGGAGACTTTTAGTCATAGTTATGCTTGTAATAGTAATAAATCCATTGCTGTCATAGCTATTTTATATATTGTTATATCATAGACATAATTATCACCTAATAATGTACAATTCTCCATGTCCTAAATAAATTTAGAAATAGTTATTCCAGGTGGTTTTCTAATACAGCCACAAACTCATTAAAATCCTTTTGAAGCCCTCTGATGCAGCTCTACAAAACCATACATGACGTTTTGTTTAATAAATAACGTCATGTATGGTTTTGTTTAACAGAATAATACCATTGGAAAACCAATGATTAAGTGCGTTTTAGTGGTTATTATGCTTACTTCTGCATAATAATGAATCCTAGAACCAAGCACGTATCCGTTACATGAGAAGAGCAAGTTATGCTTTTTACAACATTCAACACCTTGTTACTTAGAATGCACTACCCAAAAAATAAATAAATAATAATAATAATAAACCATATAAAGCACAAGCCAACTGAGAACTTTAAGCAAAGAATAAGCAACTGCTATCACATTCTCGAGGAAGCATCAACAATGGAATTCATTGCACCATTGACGTGATAGCACTGCTGGTGTACTTTTTACAGCACGCTTGTGACTCAGTTGTGAATTCAACTGCGGTGTAGTCAATTTTTACTGCAATAGGCTTTGTCCTAGTGTTTATAAAGTTAACTCTTTCATAACAATGTCTCTTAATAAGCCCAGTAGTACCAGTGGATATAACAGTGAAGTTAGGGCTGTTGTCTTCAGTGTGTATAATTCTTTAAAAAGTATGCCAACGAAGAAAACCGCAAAAATCTTAACTTTACGAAACGTCAAGAACTTACGGGTGAGGCGTGTCCATTAAGTACATCAACTGTTTTGTGTGTGTGTAGGGAAGTGAAGTTATTTACATCGCAGAGAAAGCATATACACTTACCTAAGAGAATAACAAACCTGGACGATCGAAAAAGATGTATGGTGCAGTGTTTTTGAATTTTATGATAAATGTGATATCGTGGACGATGAGGATATGCGTTAGCTGTACCAGTTGAATAACAAAGGATGCATAGAAAGGTATGTTTTTTATTTCTCTATTTGTGTATTATATTTCCATTCGTGACTCTTCTTGTTTTCTTGTAGTGTTTAAATGAACATTGCGATAGCATTTATAACAAACATGTAACGTTCTGATGAAACAAGTGAAGTTTGAAAACAGCGCGGCCACTCTGTATTGGTTGTCAAGAAACGACAAGAGATTTGGACCACACAGTAGATGTGATAGATTCCTTAAATGAAGGAGTGGCCAGTCTATTTTATGCAATAGACACATTGGTTAAAGATTTCTTTGTGCATGATGATTTGGATTCTTTTGTTTCAATGAGCATTTAGCCTGAAGCAAAATTTTTTAACAACATATTGTCCCTGCTATATGTTCAAACACAATTCGCCTTCAAATAAATACAACTGGGTTGCATCATTTCATAAGACACTGTAACAAACACTGCCATATATATATAAGGGAGAGAGAAAAGCCCTTTGGTAAACTGTAACTTGCACACACCGAGGCAATCATCAACAATGAAGAAAGAGCAAACTGACTATTTTACTCTTTTTTTTTTCCCACTTAACAGGACATGCTCTAAGAGTAAGGACTGGAATTTTATGCTCTAATAATCCCTTTAATATGTATGCATTGATAACTTCCATAATATGCATATAAATATTCCCATATAAACAGCACCATTACGAATTTGGAACGAAAATGTTTTTACTTTTGTGTAAATTAGAGATTACAGTTTTATAAATCTTAAGGAGATATTAAACAATGTAATTTAAACTAAATTTAATAATTTAATACCACGTTTAAGTATATCTACACACTTTAAACTCCTTAACGGCCATCTTCATACTGTGAGTAAATGGTTGTGATTCATTAATGTGATGTGACCTATTGATTAAGGCATGTGAATTACCATCAGTGTTGCCAAGTTTCAACACTAACACAATGGTACGTTTGGAAATATCCTATTTGTAAATCAAAATGAAGATAACATTTTTCTGATCTCTACCGGTAAAGCTGTCAACGTTTGGCAGCAAGGGATGTAGGAAGGCCTAGGAAGATGCCCTGCAAGTATTAAGCATGGTAAATGGATTAAAAAGAGTACCGCAGTCAAATCACTCTTTCCTCATTGTTAATGTCATAGTACCTTAAATGGTACTGCCACTGACCTCTTTCCTACCCAACACTTACGATTGTAGTCTGGTACACAAATTTTGTGCATTATAGGCATTTAACTTTATAGTACGATTGCTAAACAAAACAAAATTTCACATGCTGCAGAACAATAGATAAAATACTTTGATACACATTTGGTAGAGATTTAGAAATGTTAGTAACGCTTTCTCCCCAGCAACTCACAATATATTCCTTACCTTTACTTCAACTTGATTGAAAGTTTTTCCGTTGTAAACACCAACAATACTTCCCACCATTTCTGGTACAATAACCATGTTTCGCAAGTGTGTTTTTACAATTTCTGGCTTCTCATTAGGTGGAGCTTCTTTCTTTGCTTTCCTAAGCTTTTTAACCAGAGCCATGGGTTTACGCTTGAGTCCCCTCTGAAATCGGCGCCTTGCGCGTGAGTGCATCAGCTCCATTAACTGCTCACTGCAAAGCAAGGTAAATGCTTTAAAACACACTTCTGCAAGTTATAATTTATGCATAAATAATACATATTCAATTAGATTAAAAAGATTGGTTCAGGAAATCCATGGATTTGATGTGAACTAAATTCATTATTTAGTTAGGATCAGGCATAGGAACTTCTTAGCATTAAAGCCAGAATGAAATGAAATAAGGCTGAACTGTTACTGGCCTTTAGACAAGGATGTTGCAGGTAACAAACCACTGTGATCCCTCATACGTCTGTTGGAATTTGTATACAGCACTGAACAGACTGTGTTTACCTGCCACCAATGGTAAGGGCCATGCCAACTTTGATGTGCAGAAGCAAATTTTGGGTGAACAAGCAAGCTACAGAAACAAAATACAATAATCTTAAATGAGGTTGCTTTGATTGGTGAAAGGATACTCCCTAAAGGACAGAAAACACAATGAAGAAACAAGATAGCAACTAAATATATTTTCACTAAATGATGAAATTTACCAAAATAGAGTAAAAATAAGGGATCACGTTCAAAAGATGGACTATAGAATACCAAAGCTTGCCTTAGAATACCCTCCTAAAGGAAAAAGAAATGTTGGCTGACCTTTGAAAAGGTGGTGTGAGGTTGGAACACGCTAACTGCCCAATCCATGATAGGAAGCAAATAAGTACAAAGCTGCTAATGTCAATGGTAGCACATAGATGGGGAATATATATGTATATATAAAATGTCATGGTCATTACTAGAGTTCTGTGCAAACTAAACAACTTAAAATAGGCAGGCAAATAGGGACTACAAGAACTTCAAAATAGTCATAAATATAAGCACTATCAGTAACAATAAGCTTTGAAGTAGACACAACCATTTATTCATTTAGAACTCTGGCATGAGAGAACAGTACAGAAATATCAAATAGTCATATACCATATGTTAAATTTACTAATCTCTTAATGAAGTGTAAACATATGTTTTAAATTTGCGCTCTTCAGTTACTATGTATTTTTTTAAACTAATTTCTCTCAAATACATTTTATACTCTTAATACTGGTTTGTACATAAATATTATTGAGTCTGTTATGTAGTATTGTTAAACAGGTTTTTGTTGCATATGCAATGAAACAGTCTAGTCTTCTTTGGCCAGTTTTTACCCACATGCAAAGCAGAAAACAACAAAGCTGTCATATCAATGTGCCAATGAACAAAGTGATGAGTTAATACTAAAGTTATCAAATTTTCAGTTGTAAACCAATAGTTTTTGTTGTAGTTAACAATTTACTACAGGCTTTATTGTATGTTATTATTAATACGAAACAATGCAACGGCTGACATTAGGAAAGAAATGCTGGAAATTTAAATTGAGTTTTATTTATGGACATTCTTTAACTGCTGTGGTCCTTAGCGTCCCATTCTATATTGGGCGTGAAAGACTGGAAATTTTGCTCAGAGACCTTTTATCAGGCACGTTCTTTTACGTGCTGTAAATCTATGACACGGGACCACCAGCTTTACTTCCCTTCCAAAGGAAGCTATGCTAAGGGCCTGAAAAAATCTATTGTCCTTGCCAGGTTTGAACCTGCAACATC
Source organism: Deroplatys truncata (assembly GCA_030765065.1). Classification (NCBI taxonomy): domain Eukaryota; kingdom Metazoa; phylum Arthropoda; class Insecta; order Mantodea; family Mantidae; genus Deroplatys; species Deroplatys truncata. Next base: position 261,333,425 of record CM060981.1, on the reverse strand, counting down.
GGGAACTAGAGGCTAACCATGGTACCACTAGTCCACGGAGGATGGACGACAAGAAATGCTGGTATTGTAAACTTCCTCAGGTATGTTGTCAATAATGGCTTATTGGCCAAGAGCAGAAAAGTTCTCATAATAAATAAATAAATAAAAAATAAATTAAAAAAAATCTAAGCTATGAAAATAAGCAATTATAGATACTATAAAATTAGCATGCTTCCTCCATATACATTTATGTATGCAAAGCCTATGATTGTATACAAAGGAACAAAACAGACAGACATGCTGAGCTCTTCTAGTTATTACATGCTTTACTTGCTCATATACTCACCTACTTTTCTATTCATATCATTTTTACTTAGAACTTTAATGTATCCAACCATTAAATACCTAACACTATACCCCCGCCACTGTAACGTTGCACTTGACAGCTAGCGGTAAGTTGGTACACTTGCGAAAAAACAGATGAAAAGTTTCAACCGTTTGACTTCCTAAGCCAATCACAAGGCAGCATTCCGGATGGTCGATGACAAAGCAGAACCGGAACTAGAATCGGCTCTCTTGCCGGATGTAACTATTCGCAACCACGAGCTTCAGACAATGTCTGAAAAACGAAGCCGATCCCCGAGTGATGATTCACGAAGCGAAAATCCTTTGCACCGAGGTGTGCCACTTAATAGTCAGGCATTGGAACTATTAAGGAGAACCCAGGAATTCTTTGAACAGGAAAAGCAGTATGTGAAGGTTCATGGCAACCCCTCTATTCCTGCTGATAAAGCCGTACAACAAACTGCAGCAGCTCTTGGACTAAGCACGAGAACTGTTATTCACTCCAAGAGAAAGAGCACAAAATTCCTGAACCATTTGGAACGCAACTGGTATTTCTATTAACTCCAGGGAAGAAAAAAAATCAGCCCCGTCCAGTCACAAATCTTGATGCTTTCCAATTAGATGCCATATGTACACACATTTATGCCTATTATCATAGAAAGGAGTATCTGACCGTACCAAAGCTCTTATATCACTTATTTTCAATTAACAATAATAATACGAAATAGTTATTATTCATTGATGTTCGCTACTTACGCACACTTTTTGTATGCGGCTTAGACTCGATAGAAAGGAGAACAATCAGCTGTTGTTGTTTACTAGCCACTCTGGCAACGTCGCAACCACAATTTAGCCAACCTTACGCGAAGTCACACGAACTGTCAAGTGCAAAGATACAGCGTTGGATGTAATACTGGAAATGGATAAACTCAAATTTTCCAAGAGTTTTGCTGCCTTCAAAACTTCATTTTAATTAACTGCATTCTATACCCCTTTCTTAGATTAGTCCACTTGTTTGGTGGCAAACATAACCAGCTTTAGATTTTTAACAAAGGGCATTAGTAGTGGCAATATAGTGCTGTATTACCAATATTACTGTAAGATTATAAAATGAAAAGAATTCTTAACTGTCAAGATCCAAAGTGGCAAAATGCCAAGATCTGATATAATCTGATCTGCAGCAGTTGATTTTTAGTACAATTAACTTGAATTTGCAGGGGATGCAATAAGTATTGACTTCCAGGTAAATTCTCTCTGAAGAAGAATAAGAAAAAAAGAAACAGCATTTTCTGATTATCTTATTTTTCTTTGTGAGGCTGCTGCACTTCAGCCATTAAGCGGTAACAGAATGATACCTTGTGGTGGTACATATTTGGTGCTGTGCTTCGTTCTTTTTTTCGTTGAGTTTAATGTAACCTATTGAAACACAGAATAGCATACTGGAACAAAAATTCACAGAGTAAGAAACTGTGGCAGCATTGCTGGAAAGCAAAGCATGATTTTCCTTTAGTGATGTGGATAATAATGGTGATGATTGAACAATTAGTGATTCAGAGTGTAAGATACACACTCCTATACTGCCTATGCAGCCTGCTGCAGGTAATATTATAAATTATTAAAATGATCATATCACACTTCCAGTAAAAACTATTGTATGTCGAAAATCACACAAATTAAGCTTTCTATTGGTAAAATAAAATACGCACATTTAATTCATCTTCAATAAAGTGTTACATGTTGCTGCACTGATAAAATGCTATGTATTGATTGCTTAAAAATGTGTATATTAATATCTTATCACTGATAAACAGACGCTACAGTATTCTATCGGAAGAATGTTTACTTTATAAAAATAAAAATGTGGATTCTAGTGCAAAGATCTTTGAAATTTATAGGTTTTGTTAGGAATTATAATAATTAACACCTATATATATGCATTTATAAGCAACAGTAACTTTTATTTTGCAAAATCTTCCTTTAGCAGTTTAACTAGGTGTCATTTACATAATATTCAGCTTTTATAATATGATTTATTTTTAACCCTTCATAAAAATAATGGTAACTTGCAGGAATATGGTTGCGACAGAGGTACCATATGGTAATTTTTCCTTATGCACAGAAGTCTTAGATGGTAAAGAGGAAGTATGCTTGCTGTAAAATGTAACTCTGATCTGCTGACCTCTCTCTCTCTTCCAGATATAAACTTTTGTGAGTTACTTCGAAGCTTGTTTTGTATTCCAATGTGTGAGGGTTATCTTCGTAATTCGAAATTCTTTTCTCACAAAAATCATCAGTGTGCATCTTGATTGTATCATAGGGTTTTCCATTTTTTTACTCAGTTTCACTATTGTCACCATCTGGTTAGGAAATGTAAATTGGTCCATTTTTCAAAGTCTTTGCTTTTCTACAAGTGAGAGTGCATTCCATTAACTTCATTCTGCACATAGCTTGTTGTCAAATACTACTTAAATATGATATGCTTGAAATAGCAAGTAAGTACATATAGAGGAGGTACCTATTTTTATGTTGGCCCCCACAATTGTCATGGTAGATGATATCTGAAACTGTTTCACAGTGTTCAGACTGTAGAAACTCTAGGGCACAGCTTCCAATTTCATTAGATCCCCTTCCACCCAAAGATTCGTCCCACATATAACAGAATCCTTCTTTGCTTGGAATGTCAAAGATAGTAAAGTTTACACTGAAAGCCTTCTCTTGTAATAAAAGCTACACACACTTCACCAGATGGAATAGGCAGAACAACTTGAAGATCAAATAGGCAAACCTTTAGTTTTCCAGCACTATTGATTGGATGCTTTTTGTACATCTGATGCCTTTTCTTCCCTTGCTCTGTTCTTTTCTGCAATATGAACTTCATATTTTAACCTATTTAGAGTCTGCATTTCAGTAGGTGTCGTTTTAAAAGCCTCATACTCTGAACATTAGTCTTTTGAGGGGGTGAAAAAGCAGATATTAAATTCAGTTTTGAAAATGTTTACATAAGCAGTGTTTCCCAAATGGTTCATTGTTACTTTCACATTTCTTTTTGTACGGACGATACATTTCTGCAATATGCAGACTGTTATCAAAAGACTTGCATTCTATTTGTGCCTTTAGGTAATGGGATTCAACTCAGGGAGTGAATCAATATGCCTTGTTATTCCATTTCTAATTGACTCATCCAACTTGCAATGGTTTGCATTTTTGTGTCTACTGTCAATCTCTACAATACCAAACTGTATATAAATATCGCTCTGATATGCCAAAGGTATTAAATTAAGTTTTTTACATACTCTTTGTTTTATGTTACTCCACGTAGTAACCAAAGTTAGATTTGCAAACACTGCCTGCCTTCTTGGTGTTACACTCTATTGGTGACATACATTTTGCTATAAAATCTCTCTATCAATTAATATTTGCAAACTTCGTCTTCCTTTATTTCTTCTGAACACTTCAATGACATCGATCAGAACAAGGTGACCTCATTTTCCTTTCTTGAATTGCTTCCTCCAGATATTGTGGTATATTATTGACCTGTGTTTTGATTCATTTTTTGTTACCTTTACATTTTTCTGGTTCAAGGATATGTTTATTACCTCTTTTCTTTGGGTCATCATCAGCTATAACTTAAAAAACCACTACTGGACACAATGAAAGCTTAATAGGCAACTGAATTGGTACATATTCATGTTCTATACAATGTAATGTGCCACAGATCTATCTACCTCACAGTAATACAATGCAAAATGAATACTATTAATATAAAATAAAAATGCATCACAGACATATTTAATTCAATATTACTAGGCTCAGAATCTTCACTATGTGAAGATATTAATCCCCTCTTCAGTATGATGGAAGTCAGCCAATACTGAAACCTTATGTTCAATGTTTATTGTTTTTTCACTGGTTTTAGTATTAATCACATCTTCAGCGTACTAGTAATTTTAGCAGCTGAATCATTAGTTAATAGTTTTTTAAAAAGAAGTAATAATAATAGTTATTGGGGTAGACAGCATGAAAATAATTTTACTACCTCTAGGATTTTGACCCTAAGTGACATATTTTACACTTTGTTAAGGGATAATCTTTCATTTTCGATATACCTGAAACTATTGCTGGGTTGATCTGATGCTATTGAAGACACCCCCTGTCGAGTGTCAACAGAAATAGCTGTTGGTGACAAAACATTTTCAATAATCTTTGCACTTAAGTGAACTTTACTAAAAACAATGGCTTCAACTTCATCAGGACTACCAACAGTATATAAAATGAACTATCCTGGAACAATGGAAACGTGATTGGTACTCTACGGCAACCAGCAAACTCCGCACCATATGTCCTGCACCCACCTCCAGATTTTCTTTACAGCATCTTCCACGACTGGATCCAGTTGTTCTCACCAGACTCTGCATCGGGCACAGAACATTAACTCACACTTATCTTCTAACTCACAATCATCCACCTACATGTGATCAGTGTCAAGTCAAACTCACGGTCCAGCATCTAGTTATAGTATGTTCTCAAACTTGCCATTCAGAGACTTAATAATGGTGTTCCTAACAATCTGTGTGATGCTCTTAATGAACCATATTTATGCAACATCATACAGTTTATGAAAGATGCTAATTTATATAACTTTTTGTAATTGAATGTTTATAACAACATTGTAAAATCTATGTATATGTTGCAGTCGCGATATGACCTCTGGTTAAAGCAACTTTAATAAATACCAACATAAAAAAAAGAAAAAAAGGCTTCAACCTCCATAACTTCTGCAGTTGTATACGCCATAGTCTTTGGTGGAGTTAATTCAGTATTTTCCTCAGTATCCACGCTAATAGAAAATTCCTTGACAGGAGTTAAACTATGAAATTTATTTGCCTCAAAATCTAAAAAAATAGTCATCAGACTCTGATGAAGAGGGGGAGGAAAAACAAAAAAACCTTCCATAATTGGCTGCAGTTTTGGAATAGTTTTGTCTATATCTGAAATAACTAAATCATAATAGCCCTGAAACAAAATGTCTGGCAAGCTGTTCATTTAGTGGCAATAGCAAGCGTATGAGGGCAGCAAAACATGAAGTGGAGGATTCGCTGTTTGAATGGTTCCAACACATGTGTTCACAGCAAATTCCATTGACCGGCACCATGCATCAAGAAAAGGCTTGAGAAATCGCCCAGGAAGGGGACTTTCTGGGTTTGTGTTTTCTGTTCTGAGGGATGGCTATGGAGTTTTCAGAAGAGACATAAAATCAGTGCTGTCTGTGTCATGGCACGTAGAATAAATGAGAAAGATGCCAATGAGTGTGCGCGGAGTTTCAATCCAAGCTCTCTCATCATCAACGAAGAAATGTATTTAATATGGATGAAGCAGGCATTTTCTATAACTTAATGCCTGAAAAAACACTACGTGTCAAGGGCGAAAAATGCCATATAGGAAACCGCAGTAAGGAGAGACTGACGGTCATCTTGTGACAGCTACATTCTTGTAATTAAGATGGTTCTGAGAAGCTCAAACAATTAGTGATTGGAAAATACAAAAATCCACATTGCTTTAAAAATGTCAACCTATTCAATCTGCCATGTCACTACAAGAATAACGACAAAGCTTGGATGACCAAATCTCTCTTCCGTAGTCGTCCTCAGTGGTGCTACCATGCTAGCCTCTAGTTCCTGAGGTCATGGGTTCAAACCCGGCGGAGGGCGATGGATTTTTTCAGGTGTAAAACTCCTTAGCATGGCTTCATTCAGAAGGGAAGTAAAGCCGGTGGTACCATGTCGTAGGTTTACGGCATGTAAAAGAACCTTAAGCCTGATAAAGAGGCCTCTGGGCAAAATTACCGACCTTTCACGCCCATCATAGAATGGGATGCTAAGGACCACGCAGTTAAAGTGTCCACAAATAAAACTCAATTTAATTTAACTTCTCTTCTGTAGCTGGCTCTTGAAGGTTCCACAACAAATGGCTGTGAGGAAGAGAAATTATTTTACTAACTTTGGACCATGCTCGGCACATCAGTTCCATGACCTGAAACTTCCAAACACAGAAGTGTCTATTTACCATCTAACACCACGAGCCATCTACAGCTAATGGACCAAGGAGTCGCCTCAATGAAGCGTAATTACAGACATGGACTGATTATGGCTGTTATCAGTGCAATAGAACTACAAGAAACAGTTCCACATTGAAATGTACTGCAAGGTATCTGCAACATATCTGCTGCCTGGGATGAAGTTGCAAGGCACCATAACTAAATGTTTTAAGAAGGCTTGGACAACAACTGATATCGCCGCTGAAACTGAACAGGAAACCAATGATCCAACATCTGAATTTACTCATAATGTGGATACAACTGTGGATTCTGATACTGCTCTTGTACTGTCAATATGGAAGAATGGACGCAAGTAGACAACATCTGTGCTGCTGAAGAACCAATTCAGTTCTGCTGATGATGCAGAAGAGAATAATTCTTTGCTGTCATCTTCTGAGGAGGAACATGAAGATATGACATGCCACCCCACACTTAAGTTGCAATTGCATTCTCTAAAGATTTGCTGCCACTTCTGATGTCTCCTGACATTTCAGGCTGCCCTGGATGTGGCATCTTCAGAGAATGCCATGATATTACAACCAACAGTTCATCAAACAACAATTAATGGTTTCCCCCCCCCCCAAATTATAGAACTAAAACGTGTAATGATAAGAATGGTTGTAAACTAAAATATGGGCTCCGATTAAAACTTAGTTTTAAAAGAACAGTACATTAAAGTGTCTCTTAAGATTATTGTTTGTTGTATTACACGACTCACTAATTCAATGCTTAAAAAAAAAAAAAAAAAAAAAAAAAAAAAGACAAGCATTTGACAGCATATTTTCTTTCAGTAGAATACCCTCATTTGTTGGTACGCATAACAAGAGAAAAATTGAACTCAAAAGTTGTATTTTGCCATTTCAGATATGGGACAATTTTTGCAAAACCTTGTTAATTCAAACTTCGTTAAACCAAATTGGTTATTTTTCGGTCCCTGGAAATTCGGTTAAACGAGGGTCTATTGTACTAGGCTTTACTAGTTTATCTAAAAGAAATAGACCTCATTTTATGGACAAATGTTTTAAAAACGTAACCCGCAAGTTTTCCAGCAATATTAATGGCCCTGAGTGATCAAAAAGCTTCTGAATGGTTTTGACCATTCTGACGCACCTCTTATTTGGGTTTTTTCCTGCTACATTGGATCCGTATCTCTGGATGTAATAATTTACAATGTTAAAATACGCTTATCAAGAGGCACTTGCCATCAGCAAAAAGGGGCCCTATGTGATTAAAAATGTTACTGTTGTGTGTTGATTAGAGCCAAAAATGTTATGCATGATATTCAGGCTGGTTTCATTTATTCCAAAAAACACAATCTAGCAAGGGCGGATTTTTCCATTTACTGTATTTAATAGCTCAGAAAAGTATTTTGTATACAACTATTTTAATTAACAATCATTTCTCTTACAATGATGTGTTGTGTGCTTCTCTCTTTAATGCACATGCTGTAGAGACCTTATTTGAGAGTATTGGGGATAGAATAACCTGAGAACTCCCATCAGTATTGCCAACATTTAAATGAGAGGAACCAGTAGCCTAAATCTGTACAAGTATTATGAATACATAGCCCAGCAAAATGTTTCTGTTTTGTGACCTCTCCTACATAATGCATAAACTTTGCTGACCTTCACTTTTGAGGTTTATGCCTCTAACATGTTTTCTTCTCAAATGACTTCAAATTCATTATCTATAGCTGCTTCTTTTAAGGAAGCAGTTAGAATTTGCAAGTGTGACAATTTGTTATCTTGCACTTTCTAGAATTTGTGAAAACTTTTGGATATTATTCAGTATGAAGGTAAGAGCTGAAACCGTCCTTATATAGTGGCTATGGTAGACATTTTGTCTGCAGTTGTTGCCAATGTAAGAAAAAAAATGTGGCTGATGGAGTGTTGAAAAGATAAGAACATACGCTATCCTGGGTTATTCAAGTTTAATCACACAGATCCTATGGCTATGCCCTGTTACTCTACTCCTCCACATATCCCTCGGCTACGCTTTGCAGCTTAGGACCCTCAATGTTGGGCTATGTCTAATGGCTTAGGGCCTATGTTGGGAGCAGAAGCACAACAGAAACAACGCTCCAATAATGCCTCGGGTGGTATGTGTCCCTACCTGCATTGGAATATAAAACACTCTGCAACGAAGAAACGCGAGGTTAGATTAAAATAGAATAGAAATAGAACGTTAAGAAACTTTTAACAAACTTTAACTCTTATCATATATTAATGAACATGCCACTGGCTTGCAACACTATGGGCCGGTTTCACCAACAGATGCTAAATGTTAACACATTGTTAAACTGATTTAACACTGAAGTTAACACAAATTCTGTTTCATCAAACAATGTTAACTTTAACAATCTATTAAAGTCGGTGTTAAGTTAACATCCCCATATCCCTGTGTTAAGGCGTTTAACAAATGTTAGAAATTGGAAAATGGCTGCCACAAACCAAGCTGTTGTTGTGAGTGTGCTACAATTGACATTTTTGAATGTCATTCCTAACAGAAGAGTATTAGTATGTCATAATAAATTTGAAACCCTTAAAAAAAAAAAAAGAGGAATTTTTAAAGCAATATAGACTGTCCAAGGGGACATAAACATGGTTTTATGGGAAATACAAGAGGTTAGAATACTACCAACAGAAGCATGCCTCTTTCTCCTATGCTACAAGCGTTAATTAGGTACTTAGATTTTATGGTACTAACATTTTTAGTTTACTTGTGATAATGTTGGAATTTCCAAAGCTACCGTTTGTGGGTTTATCCAGAAGATTTCCAAAGCAATTGATTCAAGAAGCAAACAGTATTTTTCGGGTCTGCTTGATTAATCAGCGATAACACACTTTCGTCCACTTTAGTTTCAATGCAGTGTCCACCACGGGTTTTAAATCGTCTTAAACGCTCTTCGCAAATAACGTTTCTGGTGCTGTACTTTATCTTAGCTAAAATTGTCGTAGTTGCTTACAGGACTTAAGGGAAACACGTTCACTCCAATTAAATCATGTGTGGATTTTGTTCCAGGCTGCAATCTTATCCTTTAATGTAAGAAGGTCAGCTTTTTCGCACTTGACAATACGTCTGTACTTATTAACCAGATGTTAATTAACGCGTTTCAAAAGGTGAAGCATTTATTTCAGTTGACATCATGAGTCTAACCTCAAACAACCGGGAACATCACATGCCCATTGCCATGAATGTAAATAGTTGTGGGCTACTTACACAGAGAGCGTGGCAATATGTAGACAAAAGCGCATTGGAGTATGTTCAGAAGCAGGGTAGTTCGGCCACCGCCTTCTTGAAAGCTGGCGTTCGCAGTTGTCTTTGACATTAAAAACATGTTAGCTAACATTTGCTGTAAAAGCTTGATGAAATGCAAAAGTTTTAACCTTATGTTAAACGTTGAACAACTAGTTAACAAACAAGAGGTTAGAGTATTTTTAACATTGGTTGGTGAAACTGGCCCTATGTGTCAGGACTAAGCTGTAAGTACAATTCTAAAGTGGATTCCTTGTATTTTGGAACTAACAATATTTCTTAATTTTGTAATCATTTCTCAGTTTCACTTAATTGGCTAGTTCTGATACAATAGCTAGTTTCATAGGGCCATATTCATGGATTTCATGTTGGTTTGGACTATCTCCAGACTCATTTGGTCCAGACCATAGGCCAACCAAGTTTTTGACATTCATAAATGGTAAAAAGTCTCAGACGAAGCAAGGCCGTGGATCAGCAAGGAGAAAAGGTTACACAACAAAGAAAGGTAGCTCTGCGCACGCACGACTTCCATAGAGCAGTAAACTAACCACTGTTACTCCCTAGTTTTTAATTTTCTATGGTCATTCCACAGCTGTTTTTTCATCGGTTCAGTGCTCACTTCTCACCCTCAGCAAACAAATGGAGATAACCAAGAAGCGTTCATTAAAATGGTCGGAGGAGGGCAATCCCAATTTTCCTTAATACAAAAAATGATGGATATTATTGAAAACAAATCGTTTTTGGCAAATGGAAGAAAGAAGACAGAGAGAAAAAAAAGAGGCATTGAGGGAGATAATGTATAAGCAGTTTTGTGCATTATTCTAACCCATTGCCATGCAACCTTTTTTGGAAACGTTCTTATCCACCCATACACAGTTTCATGGCATTGTTAATAAATTCATAAAGAATTTAACTTGTTGGAATATTAACTTTTAACTTTAAAATTACAGAATGAAAGCAAATTTAAATAGTAAGCAATATTTGCTGTTATTAAAATGTATCTCACTCTGGATCTTAACCAAATAATTAAATATTGTGTGATAGTAATAATACAGAAATAATTACCTGAGGAAATCCTGATATATTATAAACCTCCCAGGAGTTGTAATCCTCCTCTCCTTGCCAGAAAAACATAAGTCAAATCTGAATTACTTCAAACTTAACCTAAGTGACTTAACTCAATGCGATGCAATGGTAAGGTCTTACACATTGTATTAAATGGAGCTATTTAGGGTTGCCTTAATGTAGCTTTTAATTTAACACAACGTAATTTAAGAGTGGCAGTGTCAAAATTTTCCTTCCCGTTACATCAAGTTTGTCTCATGGTAATTAGAACCAATCGGCGTGAAGCTGTAGCATAAACTAATAAAAGATCAACTTAATCAAGATTCATTCCTGTTACTTAAGTGCATCCCAATTAACCTTTACTTTAGCAAAATTTCTTAACTTTGCATTATATCCCGTAATTTTACGTAACGCACATCATAATCCCGGTTTAAAAAAGGGAAGTCTAGCAATGGCACATGAGACAGTTACAATGCAGCTTACTGACGCCCTATTAAGGCCAGTAGTGTTTTTTTTTTATATCCTCCTCTTGCATAATACAAAGTGTTATCAGCATTTGCATATGAATTGAGATACTCAAGCCTCAGTTATTGTCTGTCATATAGGTTAGGATGAACCAGTTTTATCAGCCTTCTAACTTTTGTTTTACTAAACCTGTATTTGTTTTGAAGTTTAGGTCGTCATACTTTCCAATTATGTGTAATTTTGGTAGATAGTTTTACTCCACTGTCTCATTTTGCAAATTCTACGCACAGCAGCCATGCCCATCACTGCAAAGTTATCCATTTTGTAAAGATGACCTGCCTTTAATCCCCAGATGAATGCAAGTCCCGGTCTATAAATAAGAAAATCAATGGTCTGTTGTAAATCCACCGTAGGTAGCAAGATCCAGACCAAAATCAACTAAGAATACTGCCCATAATCATGTAATGGATCATAAATCTTAAGTACATATTTTTTAAAGAAATAAAAAAATATACACTATAATAGCAGTAGAATTTGAATTTACATTATTTGATTTGACAGGACACCACTTTCTTAAAGAGAATCAATAGCTATAGTGATAGCACCATAGGGATGTGAAGTGTCTTGGAATTATTTATTGCATAATTTGCATTTTTAAAACTCTCATAAGAGTAGAGCTGTTGTACTTGGCCAGCATTTGCGCAATCTATATGGCAATTGTTTCTTGACAACCTGGTAAATCCAGTTCACACACACTAACCTAACCTTGGGTTACATTTCTAAACCAGAGGACCCTACAATTTCATCTGGCTCACTATGCTTGCCCCTGCTTGAATAGTCCTGCTGTGCACAAAAATGCAAATGGCCCCACTCATACTAACAGCATATTTAGTGTCTTCAAAATATCATTCTTGAAGCTGCATCTGTACGCGAGCTTTTGAAATTCATACTCTTTTAAAGAACTTAAATCCTACACTACGCCTCGACAGAATCTCCATGATATTCATATTCAAGAATAAGGATGTATAATAGGTAGGGATTCAAAATTCAGGAAAAATATCAGGTATGAGATTTTACACTATACTTTTGAATGCATTTATAGGTGATAGTGAAACTGTCAGGACCCTGCGCTTAGCCGCCATATACAGCTATCTTCCAAACAAGGTGGCCCCACCACTGTTTTGTCTCCTACCTGTGACTACCCTTGATAGCTAACCATGTTACCATGTGATTGCCCCTGTCGCTATTTAATTTCTCCACTGTATTCCTTTCACATGCAAACTATCCTCCTCCTGTGCCATTCCTTTAAAATAAAATTACAATGTATTCCTTTCATGTGCAAACTTTTTTTCCTTGACCCTTTCCTTTAAAACAATGCATTAAAAGGGAATTGTCAAACAATGTGAACAATGATAAATCAATCACATTGTTGCAAATTTAGATTCAAATGTTTTCTCCCTTCACTATGGCTACTGTTGCCGTATTATAACTTATCCCCTGTGATAGCTCGGGATGGACCACATTACTGCAGCTACGTATGTGGTAGCAAATCACTGTCGATATCGTCCAACATGCCTTCGAACCCTCTGCCAAAAACCTCCAGCATGACATAACACTTCCACTGTTGACACATTTACTTATACTGCTGGCACGTGTTAATGCATATATGTTTTGTCGTTCTCCATGGTGTAGTAGTTACCATGCTAGCCTCTAGTTCCTGAGGTCATGGATTTTTTCGGGCATAAAATCCTTAGCATGGCTTCCTTTGCAAGGGAAGTAAAGCCGGTGGTCCTGTGTCATAAATTTAAGCATGTAAAAGAACCTCAAGCCTGATGAGATGTTTTGGTCTTGTGAACCCTGGAAGGGATGCATACACATATACAAAATAGAGAAGGCCTTGACGTAACATAAAACAAACAGTAGTCAGGTGTTATTAGAATAATAATAAAGTGATATATCACAAGTATGCAAGGATGAAACAAAGCTTTGATTTTCTGCACTGAGTTCTGAGCACATAGTGCACATAGCATGTTGCATATGTTGTACTTTATTCACAAAGTTTACAAATATATTTATCGCCTACTACATGAAAATTAAATTATTTTGGAGCACATTTTGTATATGACTCATTATGATGTTTCTTATGCATTGATTTGATTCTGTTATCAGATGCTTCTCACAAATAACACATAGTCTTCCCTCTATCTCACCTGACAAAGCTCATGAAGCCAGTACACAAGAATAAAAGTTTTTGTTACCTCATAGTAATAGTTTAGTTGTATGTATTGTTTCAAGTGGTGTCAATTATGCTACTCTTGTATCCCGTCGAAGTAGCTTAAATTAGCCAAAGAAAAGCGAATAAGTTACCTTGTGAGTGAGTTTAGAAGTAGATGTGATCTGTTCAATAGCTTGTGCCCACCTGCCCGCCCCTCGATGGTGTTTTACTTATATAGGCGAATTGCGTACGAAACGAAACAAAACAAAACAAACGTAGCCATTTTTTCGTTGAAGAAGATGTATAGTGGGAACTGCCAACCTAAATGAAAATCCACCAGAAATGTGATGCGCTGTTGTTAGTAGTGTTTTTTCTTGTTCTCCGTGTGTTATTCCCGCTGAGAAAACGTAACACATACAAAGACTGGCTACACCATGCACCAATTGAAAGCAGCAAAAGAATATGCACCAAAAGTTTTAAGTTTGTAATTGTTTTTGTCAAAGTATATTTTATAAAGAGGTTATTTCCATTGTAATAACAGTGTAATAAAGAAGTTGCTTTACCCTAACAGTGGTAGATAGTTAACGCAAGCTTACATAAAAAAAAAAAAACCCTTACCTTAAGAGTGAGGAAATAAGTAGATGTAATCTCGCCAATACCTGGTGCCCACCTCTTTTAGGTGTTTTACTTTTATAGGAAAATTGCAATATAAACACAACAAACATAGCCATCTTCCCACTAAAACAGATGCTGAATGGGAAGTGCCAAGGAATTTCTGCAAATGTGAATAATTCAAGTTTTTGAAGCGCAGATCCCTTGGCTATGCCCTGTCGTCGCTTCGCAGTTAAAGGCTGCAATTGCTACACTCCTCTCCTTCTAAAAGCATCCCTCGGCTAAGCTTTGAGGCGGAGGGCCCTCAATTCCTCGGCTACTCCTTGAGGCTGAGTATCTTACCAGCTTTGTAAGCATTAGTTATTCATATGTTGCCAGCATTGCAATAGAGCTAGAGAACGACACATACTGACATCTGTAGAACATATAAGACATCACTTTCATCACAGTCGGGGACCCCGTAAAAGCAATTTACCTGAACTGTCTTAAGGGACAAGTTATAATACAATGATTATAAGGCTCACTCCTCCAGCAACACTGATTACGTGACATACGACATCCCAGGTCACTTACTTCAGTGGTGGGAGAACCAACTTACATACAGGGGAATGGGATAATGCCTGGATATGGCAGGTAAACGCAGGGTCCGGACAATTTCACTATTATCCATTTATGTGGCAAAGCTTTAACATTTTCTCTGCCTTTTAATACAAACAACCCAGTATTTGCTTTAGGTATATTTATACAGAGCTTCTAAGTATGCACTGGAACAGAATCTTTGCTGGCCAATGTTATGCTTGCCTGCTTAATGGTTAAGACGTCGTTTCATTGGTTTACACAGCTTTTTATATCTAAAGAGCCACTGTGGAATTTCCGCATAACTTCTAATTACACTATGGAGTGAACAACTGGGGCTACATATTCTAGTTATGATAGCATTTGTAAGGTACTCATATCATGCCCCAGGACACAGCTGTGCCAATGATGTGGCTAAACACCTAGGCCTCGTTTGTTGAGGTTACGTGCAGATGTTTCGTTTATGCAATGGGAGTACTCACGCTGGCATATCCAGTAATTGATCCAGGTCCACTCCACGGAAAGTGAACTTCCTGAAAGTCCTTTTCTTTTTCTGTGTTTCTTCTTGCTATAATAAAAATTAAGTTTAAGAACATGTGAAGTCTGCTGGGATTTTATAACATAGAATATCAATTGCGTGGTTCTAGCAAGTGATTTCCTTTAAATTTTTGCAACTGAAAGCAAACTTTAGAACCTAAAAATACAAGCGGATTGTTTAAATATGCATAGATATAATATAAAGAAATTATAATCTTCTCACCTCCGCCATTATGTTGCTTTAAGGAAACCCTACAGAACAAATGAACGAATGTATTTCTTTTGGTTTGTACCTCATCCACCAGAGGCTCTGTTGCCAGAGCTGCCAACAACAGCATTTCGAATTTCTTATAAATAAATTGTAATGTACCCTACTCACAAGAAATTGTTAAAAGGCCTGTTCAGTAACTTTGTTAATGTCATATATAACAAATTAAAAAAAAAAATTACCTTGATAAAATCACATGAGTTTCTCTACCCTCTATCGTTTATTTGTGGGTATACAAATTATTCTTACACAAGCTTATTGTCCATCTGCTACAAGTTAATCCAAATAAACCTTTGCAGAAATATCCACATAAAATTCCATACTGTTTCCATGCAATCGCCAGAAACAACTGAATGTTGAAAGGACTTTACAGAATGACCAAGAAATGAACAATTCGAACCTTTAAAAACGCATATCTCAGAAACTCATACTTGTTTTAAATAAATTGCGTGTTTTAAGAGAAATATACATTATTCCATATGCGGGTAGAGGTATGAAATTTTAAGAAACTTACGGAATCGGGTTATTTTTAATACGTAGAGTTGATTGTGGAGTATCCTGGGTACTCATTCGAGTTTAGATGCGCAGATCCTACGGCTACGCCCTGTCGTCGCTTTGCAGCTGTTCGAAGCTACGCTTTGAGGCTGAGGGTCCTCTGTCCCTCGGCTACGCCTTGCGGCTTAGGGCCCTCATATTACAATTTTGGCAGTAGAATGCGTATTAAAAAAAACCCCGTTTCCGCAAGTTTCTTAAAAATTTCATACCTCCTACCCGAATACGGAATAATCCTCCTACTCGCATACGGAATAATGTCCTTTTTGTGTAGTACGTTTTCGTGTGTCGCTTAACCGTTATCAGTTATACAAGATTATACAAAATTTCTTCCAAATGAAGTGGACTTCACAGGCAATTCACAGACAATTCAAATCATATACATATATCTTTAACATATAGTATTTTAATCAAAATAGTTAAGGGCCATTTTTTAGAAAATAAAAGCTTCGAAAAATCTTCCATGTAAAGGGTAGTCTGGGGTAGGAAGATTTTCTTAAAAATCTTCGTGTCGTATCTTTGTAAAGTATTGAACCTAAATACCAAGTTTGGTATTTATCCAACTTTTCGTTTTTGAGTTCACAGACACGGCACACACACGGACCTTTTTCTAAAACTCTGGTGCGCTGCACTCACATGACTTTCTCTACTCTTGTACAAACTATTTTTACAAATGCATATTCTCCATCTACTTCATATTGACCGAGGTAAACATTTTAATTTTCATGTAGGTGCAAGGGTAATATGATAGTTTTAAGCGATAGTCAAATCTTTTAAGAGCTGGTTGCTGTGTGGAGCATTCCATTGCCATCGCATGTCCAGGGGGGGGGAAAGATAACGAATTCCCATTTGAGAAAAAGTATAAAGTATTAGAAAATTCAAACAAATAACAAGGAATATCTCGGAAATGGTTGACTCGACCAAAAAATATGTGGGACATAAATTGTGTTTTAACGAGATCTACATTTTTTTGTGTAGTAAAATTTTGTCTATCTCTTACGATTTACCAGTTATGCAAAAGTCATTCAGAATGAAGAGGACTTTTGGCGACATTCCCAGAGCATTCAAGATACCTATACATTTAATTTCTCATGCAAATATCTTAGACCTATGATATTTTAATCAAATTCGTTAGAACCATTATTGGGAAAATCAAAATTGTCAAAAAATGTTCCATGTAAAGAGTAGTCTTGGGTGGGGGGGATTTTCTTGAAAATCTTCTTGTCACATGCTTGGAAGATACCAAACTCAAGTACCAACTTTGTTATTTATCCGAATTTTCGTTTTTGGGTTATGCTGTTCAGATAGACAGATAGGCATACACGGACATGTTTCCAAAAATGTTTTATTTGGATTCAGGGCACTTTAAAACATGTATTTCCGGTGAAATCTCGGTATAGAATTTTTGGGTGGAAAGCAATACTTCTACTTACTATACGTAGTAGAGAAAGTAAAAATACTCTAAACAACTAGTGTTATTTGGTATTCTGTAATAACACTTGTTGATTATTTTCTTGCGTGGACATGTAGAAGCAAACCTGGAATAAGTGTGCTTTGCGATAGTGTGTGATTTTTCCCATTGCTTCCGCGCGGCAAAACTAATATAGTGGAACGTCGGGATGGGAATAATCGGTGATAAAGTATATTCTTTAGAGAAAATGGGATATTGTGTTATTAAGTTTTGGAATGCATATCTATTTGTGTCGCTTATTTTAAGTTGCATTTTGATAATAGGTTTAGATAAAATAGGAACGCAAAACAGGAGGTTCCGATATTTTATATTCAACTGAATGGGTTGTGATCTGGCTAAGAGAAATAAATAGTAATGGAATAATATAGGAATCAGCGTTACAACGCTTGACGCAAGGAAATGTATCTATATGCAAACACCAAGTAGTTTAATGAAAATCGTTAGAGCCATCTTTTAAAAAATAAAAAAAATATCGAAAATATTCCCATGCAAAGGGTAGTTTGGGGTGGGGGATTTTCTTGAAGATTTTCATGTCGCATCTATGGAAGATACTGAACCTAAATGGGTATCAAGTTTGAGATGTTTCCTTTTCGTTTTTAACTATGCTGTTCACACCTCTCTCTCTCTCTCTCTCTCTCTCTCTCTCTCTCTCTCTCTCACACATACACACATGCGCGCACGAAACAGTTTTTGGATTTACGGAGACTCAAAGTATTTTCGGCTTATTTGTTGCATGGAATCCAATATTTCCTCTACATGCTAGGTATGTGGCAGAGAAAATTTAAAGTTAATAAGACTACCCCATAATAACCACAGATCGTTATCTACAATTAGAAAGAAGAACCCAAAAAAATCCAAAACTCTTCTGTATTCTGAAAGAAATGTCACTAAAAATACATTTTAAACAGTCTTTTAAAGAATAGATAATTGTTTTCACTTGTGGATTCAGCTTACCATATAACGACAGCACTAGTTTTGGTGCAGTGTGTTAACTCTTTCTCTTTCACAGAATATTAAATTCTCTAATTTTAGCAGTCCTTCTCACCTTTCAATATATTCTATATCACATAAATAAATTTAAGAGAGTTATAATACTATCTGGTTCCAACAATAGATATCAAGTCTGACAGAACAGTCAAAGGTATTATTGTCACAGCATGTCGCAAAACTATAATAAATTAATTTAAATACAAGGCTAATGCTTCAGTAGATATCAGCATATTCTGGAGTAGAAGGTAACGAATCACCCAACTTTCTTGCCAAGGAAGGCAGCAAGTTTATATTAACTCATTTGGCCCGCTGTCCTATCACTCCATCAAAAGAATAATTACATAAACGTACACTAAATTTACAAAGAAGAAGAATATGCATTTCAAGCATAAATTCAATGGAAAAATCCAATTGTAACTAGAAAACCCTCAGTGTTTAGATTACTAACAAGCCGTTATTGCCTCAGTACAGAACTGGCACAATAGAATCTCATTATGCCCTTTCTGTTACTTCGGATAAGTTATGGAGAGAGACCACCTATTTAACTGCCCAAACTTTAACTTACTTATCCTTCATCAAAACACTGAAATGCACGAGGGGAATGTTTTCATTGCCAATCAACAAACACTGCAAACCAACATATTTGAGATATGGTAAAATAAACCTCTATCAGGAATTCTCTGTGAATATCTTGTGAAGTCCTGGAGTTTTATGTAAGTGAGATTAGACAAAACTTGCTTCGAAAAAAAATGTGGAATGTACTATAGTATGTAATTTGTGTCAAATGACGTCTTTTTAAGCAATGCCCATTTCCGAGACATCTGCGGTTTGTTCGGGTTTTCCAATATCTTAAGCAAAACACCTTTGAAATATGTGATCTATTCTTTTCTATTCATACAAATCCTTGGGTTATATGAATAAAAATGAGTATATATGTTTTTATTCTTATGAAAGCGACTATGTTCTCATTCATCTGAGTATATAAGCACATAAAGTGTTCATACTCACGAGTACGAACTTTGAGAAAGTACTTGAATTTATTCACATGACCCAATGGGTAACTATGGAATATCAAGATCTGTATACTGGATATGCTTTTTAACAATAAATTGTCACCCTAACTTCCTTTATACATTTACACTACGTGATCAAAAGTATCCGGACAGCTGGCTGAAAATGACGTACAAGTTCGTGGCGCCCTCCATCGGTAATGCTGGAAGACAATATGGTGTTGGCCACCCTTAGCCTTGATGGCAGCGTTCACTCCCGCAGGCATACTTTCAATCAGGTGCTGGAAGATTTCTTGGGGAATGGCAGCTCATTCTTCACGGAGTGCGGAACTGAGGAGAGGTATCGATGTAGGTCAGCGAGGCTTGGCACGAAGTCGGCGTTCCAAAACATCCCAAAGGTGTTCTACAGGATTCAAGTCAGGACTCTGTGCAGGCCAGTCCATTACAGGGATGTTATTGTCGTGTAACCACTCCGCCACAGCCCGTGCAGTATGAACAGGTGCTCGATCGTGTTGAAAGATGCAATCGCCATCCCCGAGTTGCTCTTCAACAGTGGGAAGCAAGAAAGTGCTTAAAATATCAATGTAGGTCTGCACTGTGATCGTGCCACGCAAAACAACAAGGGGTGCAAGCCCCCTCCAGGAAAAACACGACCACACCATAACACCACCACCTCCGAATTTCACTGTTGGCACTACACACGATGGTAGATAACGTTCACCGGGCATTCGCCATACCCACACCTTGCCATCGGATCGCCACATTGTGTACCGTGATTCGTCACTCCACACAACGTTTTGCCACTGTTCAATCGTGTAATGTTGACGCTCCTTACACCAAGCAAGGCATCGTTTGGCATTTTCCTGTGTGATGTGTGGTTTATGAGCAGCCGCTCGACCATGGAATCCAAGGTTTCTCACCTCACGTCTAACTGTCATAGTACTTGGAGTGGATCCTGATGCAGTTTGGAATTCCTGTGTGATGGTCTGGATAGGTATCTGCCTATTACTCTTTACGACCCTCTTAAAATGTCGGCGGTCTCTGTCAGTCAACAGACGAGGTCGGCCTGTACGCTTTTGTGCTGTACGTGTCCCTTCACGTTTCCTCTTCACTATCACATCAGAAACAGTGGACCTAGGGATGTTTAGGAGTGTGGAAATCTCGCGTAGACTTCTGACACAAGTGACATACAATCACTTGACCATGTTCGAAGTCCATGAGTTCCACGGAGCGTCCCATTCTGCTGTTTCACGATGTCTAATGACTACTGAGGTCGCGGGTAATGAGTACCAGGCAGTAGGTGGCAGCACAATGCACCTAGAATGAAAAACGTATGTTTTCTGGAGGTGTCCGGATACTTTTGATCACATAGTGTATATCACTATAATGCATTGAAATTATTTATGGCGAATACTTATTACGATTAAGAATCAGTATGGAGGAAAATAAATCATCACATAAATCTTTGTAGAACACGTATAAAATAATTTATTAATAGTACAGTAAATTATATGGCTAGTGCACATGAAACTCTTTTGAGGGTTGTTCCATATGGTTTTTGAGTGCGACTTATAATTTTCTATTCTTTCGTTTTTCAGGACGTACATCTACCCGTCACTTGATAATATAATGAACTTATTTCATCTTTGTCATATGGTGCGTTGCTTCACAGTGTTTGATGTTGACATAAAGTTAACATTGAATTTTAGTTATATAACTACCTTTTGTTCGACTTCTTTTTGGCTATTTTCTTCCATTCTCTACGTATAAATATTGCCGACTTTGTGCTGTTTATGACATTTATTCCATATTGGCGGAGTATTAAACACAAGTTTGTCTCTCATAGCTAAAACGGAATAATAAAACTGCATCGCCGTCTTGACAACAAGGAACAGGCAGATGGATGGAGAAGTCACGTTACCAGAACAATCCACTCAGGAACAACTTAAAGCGAGATATTGGTTTCCATAGCGATAAAAACCAGGGTGCTTATAGCCTGATCCTATCTCTCTCAGCCCCGGCATTCCGACAAGCTCTTACCTGGATAAGGGACCAGGCGGTTTTTGCAATTTCTGCCGCTAGGAGGTCTTCAAGCCGACCTCTCAAAACATCAGCTTGAAGCTGTCAATGCCCTCACCAGGTATCAGTTCTGTTAGGTATTGTCCTTTCAGTAGTAGAAAAAGTTATTTTTGAGCATTAATTGAAACGAAAAGCTGGTTTATGTCTTTCGAAGGTAAGCAAAAATTAATAATGGGTTTATATCATTTATAATAGCGGTGCCAATGGGATGCTAGCCATTAAAATAGCTAAAGAAATTTATAGTATGGTAATATAAAGATATGCATACACTGTGCGAATAAATGGTATGAGAATGGTGGTGGCGAAAGTGATTGTGGTTTTGATGATGAAGTAATAGGGCAAAGTTCTGCATGCGCAGAACATTTTATTTGGAGTGCTTCAATACAATAACTGTCGACTTAGCGCTTCTGCTACCATTATTGCGGAAGTGCAGACACCTAGTCCTTCTCTCCCTTTATCTCCTTTCCCCTTTTATATTCTCTTTCTAGCGCGGTCTGTCTCTGCCCTCCCTTTCTTGCACCTCTTCCTGTCTCTTTCCGCAACTTACATACCAAGTGGCGTTTTGAACATTGGAAATAAAACTCCTTTTTCTGGAGGTAAATAAAAAATTCGTGAAGAAATGATTAGTATCACATAAACTTGTGTCAGTCTGTTTCTATATTAGCAATGTGGTGCGGTCCCATGGTAATTGGTTTACGTTACGAATAACAGTAATGAAAATTGTTATAACTTATTATATAATGTACAACATTTGGATAGTGTGACTTAAACATTATGCTTATAAATTTTTGTTATGTAACATTTTACAAAAACTTGAAAAATCAGCGAAATGTATGGACTTTTTGCTTTTGCGCCCTCATTAGAACCCCTTTTTGGGTCAGCTAAATTAAGTATCGTATTGTTTATTTAATAAATTGGGCCTAAGTTACATTATATAACAAGTTTCATAATAATTGGTTCGGCCTTTCTTACATACATACATACATATATACATACATACATACATACATACATATAAAAAGTGTTGAAAATGCCTATTTTTCTGGCTTCAAGGTAGCCCATTAATATACATTAGTATCAATTATACATGCAGATAAAAAAGTTAATAAAATATTTCAGTTTCAGTTTTATGAAATTTACAATTGATGGATGGATGGTTGGATGAATGGATTGCTGGATGGATGGACGGACATATTACACAATGCACTATTACTCAAATCCGTGCCTATTGCTCCTGTTTGCTATGCGATCGGAACTATACTGGTCCTGTGGTAATTCAAAAAGACAATGAACAATTCGAGATCATATAAACCAAAATTACACAGGAAAAGTTCTAGGTTGTCCAAGTTATATAATGGAAAAGGTACTGGTAATGTTATGATCATTGGTAAGAGTATGTGCCAAAGTGTTTCAGATGGCTTTTCACAGTTGGTACTCTACTTGATGTGGTAGCTGCACATGCAGTTTATCATCATTTTAAATGAATATTTTGGTACTTGGTAGATTTAGAATTTTCACACTGAATTATAATGTATCAAACGTTAACGCTTTATGTACATGGATTGTAGTAACTAAATGCTGACATAATTAGTTAAATAGGTATTCATCTCTCGAAATTAATTTTAAAAGAAACAAAACCATCAGAAAAACTGGTTTTATAAGTGCATATTATTCCTAAAAAGCTCGGTTATAAGTGAAAAATAATGGCTTTATTCCCCATTTATAGATGCTCATTTTATCTGCCGTATAGCATATTTATCTTGGGACATAACTTGTGTTGTAGGAAGACATCAAGTTTTATAGCATTAGGTTCAGTGATTCTTGAATGAATATGTGCATAGGCACACAGAGCAAAACTGTTGTACTAGTAGTGTAAACTATAATTATACAAAAACATCAAATGGAGATTTAAAGTTTAGAATTACTACCTTTTTACTTAAAGTTATAAACTAAAACAAAAAAAATTAGTAATTTCCAAACATAAAGAAATGTGCTATTTATAAGCGATAATGAAGTGTGAATTAAATTAGTTAATTACTGTATACAATTTAACAAACAACAGCGTATATCTCGAAAATGGCCGAAGCGTCATAGAAAGTTATTTAAATACTCTTTTGTTTAATAAGCCTTTACTATCTCTTGTGATTTACCCGTTATGCAAAATAATACCTTCCTAATAATTCTTCCGAATGAAGAGGGCTTCACAGGCACTCCCAGAAAATTCAGGATATGCATTTTATTTGTCCTTAGATAAATATCTTAGATATCCGTATTTTAATAAAAATTGTTAGGAGCGATTTTTTAGAAGATAAAAATAATAAAAAATTTAAAGTGTGGTGGAGTGAGGGGATTTTCTTGAAATCCTTCGTCTCGCATCTTTGCAAGATACCGTAATTAAGTACCAAGTTTGGTATTTATCCGACTTTTCGCTTTTGAGTTATGCCGTTAACAGACAGACACGCAGATACGCGCGCGCGGACCTTTTTCTAAAGATGCTATTGTTTTATTCACGATGACTTTAAACGCGTATTTCTATGAAATCTAAACAGAATTTTTGGATACCTACTAGGTACGTGGTACAGAAAGTAAAATTCCATTGAGAATGTACTGAAATGACACTCAAATTTCCTTAATTCCCTCTATGCACGAAAGATAGAGGTGGCAAAGACTACGCTACTCAGTGAATCCTGAAGGAAGTTTACTATCATTGTGCAGTGATATACTCAGTTCTATGGCACAAGACTTGAACAACCAGAAAGATTCCTGTTCCAGATGTCTTGTTTACAAGATAACATTTTCAGAGAGAAGTGCCCTAGTTGTGCAATTGTATACCCATTTATATAGCACAGAACTTGAACAACCAAAAAGATTCCTGTTCCAGATGTCTTGTTTACAAGATAACATTTTCAGAGAGAAGTGCCCTAGTTGTGCAATTGTATACCCATTTATATAGCACAGGACTTGAACAACCAAAAAGATTCCTGTTCCAGATGTCTTGTTTACAAGATAACATTTTCAGAGAGAAGTGCCCTAGTTGTGCAATTGTATATCCAGTTATATGGCACAGGACTTGAACAACCAGAAAGATTCCTTTTCCAGATGTCTTGTTTACAAGATAACATTTTCAGAGAGAAGTGCCCTAGTTGTGCAACTGTATACCCAATTATATAGCACAGGACTTGAACAACCAGAAAGATTTATTTTCCAGATGTTTTGTTTACTAGATAACATTTTCAGAGAGAAGTGCCCTAGTTGTGCAACTGTATACCCAATTATATAGCACAGGACTTGAACAACCAGAAAGATTTATTTTCCAGATGTTTTGTTTACTAGATAACATTTTCAGAGAGAAGTGCCCTAGTTGTGCAATTGTATACCCAATTATATGGCACAGGACTTGAACAACCAGAAAGATTTATTTTCCAGATTTCTTGTTTCCAAGATAACATTTTCAGAGAGAAGTACCCTAGTTGTGCAATTGTATATCCAATTATATGGCACAGGACTTGAACAACCAGAAAGATTCCTGTTCCAGATGTCTTGTTTACAAGATAACATTTTCAGAGAGAAGTGCCCTAGTTGTGCAATTGTATACCCAGTTATATGGCACAGGACTTGAACAACCAGAATGATTCCTGTTTTGGGTGTGCTCTTTGCAAGACATTTCCAGAGTGAAGTCCCGTAGTTGTACAATAAAAAGGCGTGGCGCTGTCATCGTTGCTTGGATCTACCCCTGCTTTATCACAACGCCATGTGACGGTAGAAATACAAACTAACGCAACCTGCTAGGAGGCCCAAAGACGTTGAGCACGGTATCATCAGAGGCCTGAGGTATATTATTACGTTCTCTCATGTTACTGTCTAATAAAATCAATAATAGGTAATGGAAGAAGATATGCAGTGGGATATTACATTGGCTGTATTTTCGTGAACGAAATTCTTAAAAATAAAGATAGTTTTGTGAGGATCCCATTGGTGTAGCAGTGAAGCTGTTGGTTCTCCGACTGCAGTTCGATTCCGCTACAGTTAAATGCTAGATAAAAGTTTTAATAAATGCTTTTTTTATCCTTCTTTAGTTTATATTTTTAGGTAGATTGTCATAAAAATTAAGTAGTAGACAATTCGGGGAACGTGTCAATTTTCCTTTAGTGATCTGATACATTCGTGATATCAAAGTTTAAGTAATAAAAGTTACTTAACTTTACATTTAACAGTAGTAAAGCTAGAGTAATACACTGAGATCCCGCTTTACAGTTAATATCACACCAGCAACTGCAAAATATTTCACGCTAAACCGTGTCGTCCTCCTTGGACTAGTGGTAACGTGCTAGCCTCTAGTTCCCAAGGTCGCGGGTTCAAACCCGGCGAAAAATGGATTTTTTCGGGCGTAAAAATCCTTAGCATGGCTTCCTTCGGAAGGGAAGTAAAGCCAGTGGTCCCGTCACGTAGATTTACGGCACGTAAAAGAACCTCAAGCCCGATAAAGAGGTCTCTGAGCAAAATTACCGGTCTTTCACGCCCAATATGGAATGAGACGCTAAGAACCATAGTAATTAAAGAGCGTCCATAAATAAAAAAATTCAATTTCAACGCTAAACCGTGTGCATAAAAAGGCAGCCTAAGTGAGGTTACACTCGATTAAAAGAATAAGGCAGGAAAATATTTTAAGGGACATTTAATGCAGTCAACAGATAAAGGAAACGGCTGTTGTTTGCGTTGTCTATGCAACAACTAGTAATCCCGCAGTACAGGTGAAAAGCTTTGGCAAAAAGAAGCGTTTCCAGGATATATAACACTTCGAAGATTATTTCTGTAAAAATCAATCACAGCAGATGGTAAATTACTACAATAAGATTTTTATTTGAAAAAAAAATTGCAGCGTTTGTAATGACAAGCTTAATGGAACACACCTTCTCATGGATACGTGGGACATTACATTGCATTGCACAAATCTGCGCAGGGTTCTTCATGCTTACATACATATGTCTAATGGAAGCTTACTGTATTCCATTCTACATAGTCAATAATTCATTCGTTAGAGCTCCGTTCTTACGAAACTGCAACCTGCGACACTTTTACCGTTATAAATTCTCCCTTTATCTACTTATTGGAGCTATATTTGAAATAAACAAATAACATTTCCATTAATTATGATGCTTTATGTTATGTATATTACGAATTCATACTAGCGCAACATTTTTGTTTAAATTGCTGCCCATTTATTAATTGTATACGAGCGTCACTTAGAGCTTCTTTCAGACGTTGTACTTGTTCTCATATTCAAACACATTCTTATATAAGGAATATTATACCTTGATATATATTTTAAGTGTGCATAAATATTGCCAGATATTTAGGGAACGATTTTGAAATTCCGTACTCAAAAAAAAAGTAATTGAGAGTTAAGGCAAACGCATTTCCAGTTTCGCATTTCAGTAAAATAATAATTGTATTACTGTGTTTACAAGACAGCAGGATATATATGTATACAATAGCATTATGCAAATTAGAATTACTGTCTATTTTGCTACTCTTGTTCTTATCCAAATGAGAAATTCTACGAGAAAAACTTATATTTGATATAAAAACTTTTGGGTTTCTGATATCCAATTTACCAAAAAGTTGTGCTGCAAGCATTCTGGTGATTCGAATCACGTTTATCATGTTCATCCAGAAGTTTGTTCTGACATTTTAATCATCTAAATACCATATCCAGCTCCATTGTTCCAATTGCTAGTCTGAACTTTATTTTACGAGACGATATAATGCAGTATTAATAACTAAAGAAGTGTTAAGCCGTATTTGACGTAATCAGCAAACAGCGGGCTTATCCTGGCATGTTAACTCTGCCCGTCTAGGAAGAACCCTACTCAGATGTAAATAGTAACTCAAAAACAAAGTACTTTAGAGCAGTATATAAAGAAGTACAGAATTCATTCTAGCGTTCAGAAACAGTCATGTCACAATATACTTCGGAGGTAACTAGAGAAAGAATTGTCGGCATTTGGGAAGCCGGCCGTTCCGTTTTGGATATAGCAGATGCAGTTGGAAGAGGAGAAGACTGTGTTAGACAGGTTTCAAGATGAAGGGGAAGACGGATTGAAGCGTCGTCCAAAATTGGCCAGCCAAGAAAGATCACAGTGGAACAGGACTTGGGAATTATGGAGGCGAATTCAAGAAATCCTTTCTTGTCGGCAGCTGCCATTGGCCGGGAATTACATTTGCCTGTCGCAGCGAGCACTATTTGGAGACGCCTGCATGCTAATAGAACACACCATCGAAGGGCAGTTAGGAAACAAATTCTCACCCCAGTCTGCCGAGAAGATCGATTAAGTTTCAAAGTGTTCTACCTTTCGATGCCACAGGATTTCTGGTAGAGTGTTATTTGGACTGACGAGAAAGTGCTTTCTTCCGACGAAGATGGACGTGTGACGCTTTGGTATCCAAATAACACCCGCTATAATCCCGAACATGTAATCGCTACCAGGAGAAGCGGGAGAATAAGTGTCGCATTCTGGGGCTGGATGTCAACTGCTGGTGTTGGAGAGCTGGTGCATATATTCATCCAAATGATTCGGAAGAATGCACCACCATTCTAGAAGACTGCATGCTGCCAACAGTTCGAGCAATGTATTGCCCAGAGACATGCCTGAAATACATCAGTGCACGACAGCAGTAGTGTGCACACCGCGAGACGCACTTTGGATTGGTTAAATGACATCATGAAGTTTCAGCACTACAGTGGCCTGCTAATAAATCGCCTGTCATTGAGCACATATGGGCGATAATGGTGCAAGAATGGGATCCTCAGCAAGAAAGGACGGCAACCCAAGAATATGTCACAACTTGATGGATTCTATCACTAATAGGCTATTAGAAGTATTAGACAATAATGGATGATTTAAAAAGCTTACGTAAAACCATGTATAAGTATACTAGCAGAACCCGCAGCTCCGCTAACGTTGCTCTCTTCTTTCCTTCATATCCCAGTAGTCTAAACTCTCTTTCTTTTTTCCAAATGCTCTTCCTTCTCTCCCCTCCCTCTTTTTTCCGCTATCCTCCTACACGTTTTTGCTCGCTTTCTCTTTCCTTTTTCTCCCTCTTCCACCTGTCACGCTCTGTCCCATTCGTGTCTGCTTGCGATATTTTGAAAACTAGCAATATCAGTTCTTTTTCTAGAGAATCAATAAAATTAAAATGTAAATTATTAAGTATATTGTTTCCCGTGGTAATTAGTTTAAACACTTAGAAATATCAGGGAAAACTGTTTAACGTCTTAAATATTAATCCTATACAAATTTTCTAATGTTAAAACATATACGAAATGTCATACTGAAATGTTTGCTGGTAACATTTTTTCAAGAATCCAATAAATAAGATATTTCAAATGTCTGATTATGCGCTCGATTAGAACCGTCACATTTTGGAGAAAGTAATTAATATACCATACAGTCTACTCTCTTAGATGTGCTCAAGGTATTTTAAATACTACATTTCACAATAGTTACCTTAACCGTTCTTATTTCAAAGACTCGTGGTGTAACTGTTTGAATATCCAATCTATAAAATTTTGCACATTACAAAACTTGCCAGAAACATCATGCTTAATAACTGTTGTTATAAAATCCATCTATGCGTTTAAATATTAATGTGTGTATGTGTGTGTTTGCGGGCGCGTATGTGTGTGTCTTATAGGCTCTTACACCCTTGCATCGATTTCGACCAAACCTGGCATATTGTTTTGGATAAGAATAACAATACTGTGGGTGTGGTATCAAATGAAACCACTCCTGAGGAAGAGGGTTGTAAATGTTAAAAGGCAGGAACTTCAATATTTTAGCTAAACAAAAATATTAATACTATTCTTTGCATTCTTAGGGGCATTAGAACAATAAAGCACCCCTAGTCGGAGACGGGTTCGAAAATGTTTCGGCGGCAGATGCATTGGATTTTCAGTAGGAATGAGAGGAATTAAGAAATTCCTTAATAGAAGAGTAAAATTATTATTGTGGTGGTATTGCAGAGGAAAGGCATAACACATCTTGGGCGAAAAGTGTTCGGTGAAGGTAATTTTGACCTTCTCCAGCGCGAACGCTGCATTTTTCTCACTAGTCTTTGAAGTTAAATATAATAATACTTTTATTGATTTAGGGGTGGTATAACAACACAGCTCTAACAGGAGAAGGGTGGAAAATGTTAGACTGAGGAAATATTGAGGATATTCAGCACGAATTGGCCTGTTTTCAATAGTATGTAGTTCTCATTCTTTACGGTTGGTAAAGCGAAAAACCACACCTAATGCTGATGGAAGGTAGAAAATTTGAGATGGGAGACGAATTGGAGGATTTCCAGTACGAATGGGAGATTTATCGTTCAATATTTTTGGGAGTAAACATACTGTGTGGGTATTATCAGAAAAAAGGAAAGGAAAAAAAAGGAAGAGAGAGAGAATCATATTTGCATTGGCTGTTTACTTTGGCGTCAAATATTAATTTCAAAATGATAAAATGTATATTCAATGTTTCCAAAGCAGCAGAACATATATAATAGCATTAAGCAAAGTAGTGGTAAACATACGATTTGTAGGTTTGATATGGGCCAAGCATTTTATGGAATGAGGCCGCATCTAGTTAAAAAAAGCATTACTCTGTTATATACTTAAGAATACAATTGTGTTCCCAAAATAAATAAAGAACTGAAGTACTCGACTAGGTTTGAACCAAGCTTTCCCTGCTCACTAGAAGAGTGCAATATGCCGATGTTTAAACTACTCGGCTATTGGCGTAATTTATTTGTAGGTTATATCCTTACGTTGGTATGGCAGTTGTAAATCAGGGATCACAATGTTTCTACTCTTGAGTGACTAGTTATCTAAACACATCGATGATAATTCTTTTGCAAATGGATTTAAACAGATTAAACGCTTTGGACTTTCTATTTTATAGCGTCAGCTGAAATAACACATTAAAAACTCTGAAGCGAGCGACTGGCCATCATCTTAATGAATAGCGAAAGCGCTTGAAAATTAGATCAGCCTTCGTGCTTCATTAGTGGCAGAATTAAAGCTACCTGTTGGATTTGGACAACGTAGCTACCCGCGTTTTTAATGGACGCTTCTGTACAAGACTCGAACAACCAGAAATATTACTGTCCCAGTTGTTCTGTTTGCAAGACAGTATTTCCAGAGAGAAGTGTCCTAGTTGTGCAATAGTGTATGCAAGTATGGCACAGGATTTGAGCAACCAGAAATATTACTGTCCCAGTTGTTCTGTTTGCAAGGCAGTATTTCCAGAGAGAAGTGTCCTAGTTGTGCAATAGTGTATGCAAGTATGGCACAGGATTTGAGCAACCAGAAATATTTCTGTTCCAGATGTTCTGTTTGCAAGGCAGCATTTCCAGAAAGAAATACCCTGGTTGTACAATAGCGCCAAGATTCGAACCAGAAATATTCCTGCTCCAGTTGTTCTGTTTGAAAGACATTTCCAGAAAGAAGTACCCCAGTTATGCAATGGTACAAGACTAGAACAACTAAAGATATTCTTGTTTCATATATTCTGTTCGTAAGGCTGCATTTTCAGAGAGAAGTGCCTTAGTTGTGCAATAACATAACCAATTCTAGTATAGTACTGTGACAACCAGAAATATTCCTGTTGCAGATGTTCTGTTTTCAAGGCAACATTTCCAGAGAGAATTATCCTAGTCGTGCAATTTTATACAAATTATTTGGCACAGGGATTGAGCAACCAGAAATATTCCTGTTTAAGATGTTGTATTTGCAAGGCAGCATTTTTAGAGAGAAGTATCCTAGTTGGGCAATTGTATACAAACTCTATGGCACAGGTCTTGAACAACCAGTGGTATTCCATGTTTCAAATGTTCTGTTCAGAAGACAGAAAATTTGAAAATACCGCTACTGCGTTTCGGCTTTTGGTTGTCCATTTTTCGTTTCTTTATAGAAATAAGGTCATGTTATGAATATGATTCAAAACCAGTAACCTCAATATACAGTAATTGCTGTACAGATGTGCCCACATTACCTTCTGCCCATATCCTGCAATTGCGATTCTTTACACTTCCGGTTAATTTAAAATGTGTCTCATCTGTCCAGTAGATGTTCTTTAACCATTCAAGGTTATTGAGAGTGTCTGCTAACAGATGCGATCTGATGCGAATCGACTTGTCATGTTCTTTGAGTCCAAAACACATTTTCATTTTATGGTGCTAAAGCTGAATCTGTCTTCTTAGTATTCACCACGCAGTTGATAATTCGTCTACAGACGCTTTGCAACTTTATTAGCACTATAAACATTACATGCAGAATTTTTTGTAATTCCCTGGACTTCTTGTAAAACTAGAACTGCATTCACCTGTAGTAGGTATTTTGGTGACGTAGGTAGATGCTTTATGTTTAACTGCCCCACGTATGGGAGCCAATTTGTAGTAGATGGTTGGTTCTGGAGTTAGCTCACGTATTATTTTTAGCTCATTTTTGAGTTAACCCCATATATGTGCGCTAACTTGAAGATGATTTGCTGCTTTTACGTAATAATAGTTTACGTAAACTTAAAGAAGGTTATGTTGTTCAACTGTTGTTTTATGTAGTTTGTAACACTCTTTGGGCGTCGGTTTCTAATTTATGCTTACGTAATATTACTGTTTGAATTTTTGCCTCGGCTGCGTCAGTCTTACTTTAGAGTCATGATTTATTGGGTAGGGCGCGGTATGACAATAATTGTAGACATCACAGAATTAAACTTTTAAATGTCACTTCTTTTATTTAAATTCTTGCACATATTTATACAGCACTACATTTTTTAAACAACTGTGAGAAAATTTTATACACTCACTTAACGCGTATATCTGTTTTTACTAATCACCCGTAGAGAACACATTTTTCCATCTACACACTACCACATCTCGTTAGGAACTGAATAACCTCAACGGCCAAAACCCATAGCTTCGGTATTGCAAGTCTCTGATTGGCTAATTCTAGTCCAATAGAATATCTGCATTTAATTTAAAACTTTTCTTTGCTATTGATTGGCTAATTTTAAAACTGTCACTGAAAATACGCCAATGTTGCTCTAACATGACCAGTACATTTCAAATTCTAAACACATTATTGCTACAATTACCTCATTATTACTTATTGTTAGCAACCTAAAAGTTATTATTCTCACAGTTCTTGCATTATTAGAGTATGTAATGTATTCACATAACATTATTAAAATATGTTTACAATAAAAATAAGCATTTGCAATGACTGTTACATAAAATTTAAATAATTATTACATATATGTTGTTTCAAGGCGGGCTGTTATTGAATTTACTTTTATATAAAATACAATTGAAATTATCCAGGCATTAAAATACTGCCTCACACCTCGTTTTCTACTAATTTTGGTTTATCAGTTCATTATCTGCAACTAGACCAGTTTCTTCAAATTAGCTTATGAATGACTCTACAGGGCAAGGTCCATATCGTAACCTATGTAATGTTAATATAAAATAACATTACAAAGTTTCATTCATTCTGATTTATGTCAAAATTACAATTACTCTAAATTTAAACACCCTTCCTGTTCTGAATGTTCCTTTCTTTCTTGCTGAATAGTTGAAAACTATTGCAAGCTTCTCTCAAAAAGGGTTGCAAATTCAGATTTAAGACTAATTAAAAATCTCTTCAATATACCTTATATACTGGTGATAACCACTAAAAACTGCCTTAGAAACTGACGCCACCAGTTGCTTACTGCACGTATCTGCCAAGTCATTCGAGAATTAAATTATATTCGCATTTATTATTTGCACAATAATGCTAGGATATTGCATAAAACGTCGCATGCAACTGTGTATAATGTTTGTTATTTCACTCGCGCCATAAATAACTGTTACATAAACAGCTATTACATCAAAGAATAAACAAAGCAATGATTTTGTGTGCATTAAGAAAAATTTAAAAGATGAAATGGCCTGTTAATCCCTTTATACATAAAATAGCGAATTTAAAACCTGAAGTCAATTGGTTCATGTATTGAAAACAAAAGGACAAAATTCAGGTAGAGGGATTGAGATAAGTGGCAGAGTTGCATAAAATAGGGTAATCTGCTAAAACGAGGTACCGGCTTTTCCCGTTTAGTATGCACAGACATTTTTCGCTGAACATAGTAAATCATTTACCATTTGTTTATTACCATTTTGAGGGTAGCAATAATATGTTGTGAGAAAGCGTATCTTCTGTGACTCAAGAAATAATTTTTTACAGTGTTGTATTGTAATTTCCGACTTTGAAAGGTGAGCTTATATCTGGAAGAGACCAATTTGAAGAGTGTGAACGAAGTATTATATAATTTAAGCCATGTCTGCACTATACAGAGTGAATCACCTAAAACGTGCAGCGCAGATATTTCGGAAATGGAAAGTGCTATTGATGTGTAGTTTTCACAGTAATGATTGGTAGTTGGGGCTCGTTCATTTAGCCTATAAACAGCTTTTAATAATACTGAGAAAGTGCAATTTTTGAGCAAACATACAATTTTTAAATGGAGCAATGCCTAGTTACATTAACAGAATAAATGTAGGGTAAATTAGAATGCCATTGGTCCTTGTTGCAGGATTCGAGTGCAAGTGGTTTACGAGAAATCGTATTTTGAAAAGTTTCCACCCCGAAAATTGTTTGTCCTATGCAACCTATTTAGTTGGTAGGAACGATGTTGTTATGTTTGTTTGCATTGTGTTTTCTGTTCATTGATTGTATTGCGACTTTCTGGACAGTTAGTTTGTGACAGTTCAAGCAGTAAGTCGTGAGTGGAAGATGGGGTTTACTAATGCAGAAAAAGCCGACATGTTCATGGTGTATGGGGAGTGTAGGGAGAATGCAGTTCGTTCCTGTACGGTGCATGCGGAAACGTATCCCAATAGACGTCAACCATCTCGCCAATTATTTATCAACCTCTTCAACCAATTACGTGAAAGTGGTACTGTAACACCTAGAAAACTAACAGAAACAAACCAGTGACTGGAGAAGGGGCAGGAATTAATGTTTTGGCTGCCGTTGCAGTAGATCCCCAAATTAATTCCCGCACAATCGCACGTGGAAGTGGCATAAGTCAGGCAAGTGTTCTGCGCATTCTCCATCGACATAGGTTCCACCCCTATCACATCTCTCTTCATCAAGATCTGCATGGAAACGATTTTGAGAATCGAGTTAACTTTTGTACATGGGCATTAAGACATGATGATCCAGATTCATCATGAATCTTGTTAGTGATCAGGCAACACTTACTAATCATGGCCAGGTAAACCGCAGAAACATGCACTATTGGTCTGTTCACAATCCCCGTTGGCTTCATCAGGTGAAACGTCAGCGTCCATGGAGTTTAAACGTGTGGTGCGGGATAGTGAACCATCAGCTCATAGGTCCTTTGTTCATAGAAGGAACAATGAACTCGCACAAGTATCGCAGCCTCCTGACAGACCATTTGCCACAGATGCTGGAAGACGTTCCTTTGCAGACTAGGAGAAACCTGTGGTACCAACATGATGGCTGTCCAGCCCATAGTGCATGAAGTACTACAGCTTGTCTTAACGGATTGTTTCCAAATCGTTGGATTGGACGAAGAGGACCTGTAGTTTGGCCGGCCCGTTCACCGAATCTGACCCCTTTAGACTTTTTTCTGTGGGGAGGGCTGAAAGCCAAGGATGAACTAACTATACCAAACGTTATGAAACGACGTATTGCTGCTGCCTGCTCTGAAATTTCCGCTGAAATGCTAGAACGTGAGCAGCAGTCTCTCAATAGCAGAGTGGAAGCGTGTATTGAAGCTGTCGGTGGTCATTTTGAACACAGCCTTTGAAGGGCTATGTTCTCTTTACTTGTAAGAATCCACAGAAGTATTCTAATTTACTTTTGTTTTTCTTTAGTTTGTGCTACCACAGGTTGTACAAGTGTCGGCGCGTAAAAGTTTCAAAATAAGATTTTTCGTAAACCACTTGCGCTAGAATCTTGCAACAAACGCCACTGGCATTCTAATTTACCCTACTTTTATTCTGTTGATGAAAATAGGCATTGTTCCATTTAAAAATTGCATGTTTGCTCAAAAAATACACTTTCTCTTTATAGGCTATATGTACGAGCCCCTGACTACGAATCCATGCTGTGAAAACTGCACAACAACAGCACTTTCCATTTCCGAAATATTTGCGGTGCAAGTTTTAGGTGATTCACCTTGTGTAACCACGTATGCTTCAGAATGTATATCCCGCTAATTTTCTGTTGTGCGATTTTTCATAACACGACACTGTTGAATAAAACGGAGTACCACTAAGTGGATAAAACAGGACGGTAACCCGTTTTATCACTAAGCGGGATGGCTCAGGGGTTATGTCTGTAGCCCGCATTCGGGAGGTCCCGGGATCAATCCCCGGCGACCGCCCACTCTGGCCCATGGGTTTTTGGTGATTTCCCCGGGTCGCCAGGCGAATGCTGCGGTGGTTCATCTTCTACTACGACTTTCGTTCCTCTCATTTCCGGTACCCATCATCTTCCTTGTCAGCTGTTTCAGGGTTGTAGGACCAGGCGACGGTGACCGGCGGGTTGCACTTTGTAAAGGTTTCTTCCCTGGCGTCGCTGCGGTACCGCTCAGTTAGGTCTCTCCTCGGCGTGCGGCTCCGCTCCGGTGGACCCTGGGAGTGGCTTGTGGGCAGGGACCGTGAGGCGTCGGATGCGTTCTGTCTGGAAATGTTAGGGACTCCGTCCATGATTGCGCCCGCCGGCATTTGGGTGTGGTCGCTCTTCGAGTGTCTCCCTGTATCCCTCCCTCCCAGGGTCACGTTGGAAGCACAATGGGCCGATTGCATTTTGAATACTTAGAAATGCTCATTTACTTAGAGAGCACTATTATTATGATTATTATCATTATAAGAACTGTGCTTCATAGGACCTCACAACTCTATTATTATTATTATTATTATTATTATTATTATTATTATTATTATTATGACGCCCTATGCAAGGAAGACTGTCGGAAGGGAAAGAGAAAAACACCAAATCAAGAACAGGAAAGATAGCAATGCTAACAAATTCTTCTTATAAAGACGAAATAATTTCTTCCATGCAAACTTAAAAATCGAGCGAGGTGCCACAAAATCTACTTGAACAAAAATAATATATAATAAAATTAAAAAGAATAAAAAGAAGAAGAATGAAGAAGAAAGAAACAAAGAAAAAATGATAGAGGAAAGAAGAAGCAAAAGAAAGCTGGCACAGTACAGGATTGTAACACCTCATCAGAAGAGAAAGCAGAAGATGATAACACATCTTGCATTATTATAAATAACTATTTTCTAATTCTAAGTTGGGAAGAGGGATGGATGAAATTGTTAAGTGTAGTGAATGGGCTTATGAACACATGTTGGCATTGATGATGAGGATGGCGAACCTTCTACTCGTGAAATTTCTGCACATAAAGTGAATTGAACAATTCTATACTTATTTTGTATCTTGAAATTTACATTATAATCTTAGTACCCTGTTTTATCCAAATAGTCTAACAAAACGGGTTCTTTGACATAAACTGAGAAAAAAATTATTTTCTATAGTTGAGCTTATTATAAAACTATTTTGTCACTACCAATTTAAAGTAGATATATCAGATAATGAATTATTAATTAATTAACAAAGTGTCACGCAGAGTTTGTAGGATATGTGAAGTGGTTTTAAGTACACCAGTTTGTCCGACCATCCCCTATTTAGAATTCCTTTGCTGCTCACTTAACACTGAATTTGGTTAGGTGAACCAAGAATCTCTTAATGATTATATTTTAATTAAATTTGTCTTTCCTATATCACAAACGCATGTTATATTTAAGTTTTCCCTCTGACATGTTACATTCACATGATTTTCTCTATCCTCTATCGTTTATTAGTGAGTACACAAATTACTCTTACGAAAGCTTTTCTATCTGCTTCATTTTGACGCAGTAATTTGTATCACAAAAATGTAAATGTCAGAGTGATTGTAGTGTGAATATGCATTGTTGTGTGACATTGATTTTGAGATGTTTGTTGATTGTAAGCATTGTCGAGAAGTGGGTTTATACGGCCTTACTGAAACTGACAATAATAGCGTGCAATAATGTAGCGAGGGGGTGAGCTGTTTATCATTATTAGAGACGAGCAAATGACGTCAGAGTGGCGCGTTTTTTTTAGAATTTGCTGGAACATTTTTGCAGGAGGATATGTTTTCGTAATTTTCATTGGATATAAATATAGACGCTAATGTTGGCACGTTTTATTAACCAATAGCAGCTCGGTTATAATCTTTAGGCATATTGGGGCGAGGAAGTATAAATTCAGTGTCAGGGTCAAGTTTCACGTAGTCCAACAGAAGCATTCGCGTATAAGACATCGATGAGTTCAACGGAGGCATTCTTGGAGTATGCGTCACACGCAGTTCAAGTTACGCGTAGCAAATTTATGAAAAATCTCTCGTGTCGTAAAGTTAATTACACAAAAAGTTGAAGTACGCGAATTAATAATGTGCAGTAAAGAAGTTATTATAACAGTTTCAGTTTGGCGAGTGTCAAGATTAATAGGTGAAAGTGAATAATGTGTTACGACAATAAAAGTGTAAAACAAATTCTTTTATCAGTGTTATCTTTGGATAAAAACTCCTTTCCGTTTACACACCTGTACAAGATAAGTGCTTGACCGAGAAATCATAGCTAGCCGGAGGACAGTGAACCCAAAATTAAATACAATAACAGGCGCTCAGCAAAAGATAACACGAAGTGACCGCGATAAATTGTCTTTCATAAGTGCGACAAATAAACAGTAGCATCTTTCGACTACAAACATTAATACCACTACATATTGTTTCCCCAATGTGGGGCGAACAATAATAATACCCCCGCATATTTGGCTCCCAAACGTGGGGCTAACAAATAAATAACAAACCATAATGTTACTTCAATTTTAATCGAAATAAATCTGCAAAAATAGCTACACTACACATTTTGTTCTCGTACAAAGGGAACAGCGATGGTCAAATGTTTAAGAACTGGGCGCTACATGCTGGCTTTAAAATTCCATGCTGTTTCCATGCAATCGCGAGAAACAAATGAATTCGACAGACTTAGAATGAACAATTCAAACCATTGTTACGGATATCATAAAAATATGTTATTTGAAATAAATTTTATGCTTCAAAGAGAGCTACATTTTTGTGCAGTATGTTTTCATCTATCATTTAACCCTTACCAGTTGTACAAGATTATATAAAATTCCTTCCGAATGAAGAGGACTTCACAGGTTGTTCCCAGAAAATTCAAGATATACATTTTAATTGTCATGCAAATATCTTTAATATATGGTATTTTAATCAAAATCGTTTGAGCCATTTTGAGAAAATCAAACATTTCGAAAGAATTTCTACGTAATTTGGGATTGGGTATTTTCTTGGAAATCTTCGTTTCTCATTCTTTAGAAGATACTGGACTTAAATACCAGGTGTGGTGGTTATCCGACTTATCGTTTTTTTGAGTTAGGCTGTACACACACACACACACACAAACACACACACCAAACGCACACAAACATGCGCGCGCGCATGGACCTTTTTATAATTTTTTTCTTCTAAATTTGGATGGCCTAACGTGCACTTCCGGTGAAATTTCAGTATCGAATTTTTGGATGGATTGCACAAGGTACTTTCTATGCCTTCTCTACCTACTAAGTACGCGATAGAGAATGTGAAAATATAGCATTTTACCCGCTTGGATTTTATGAAGATCATTCTGACATTGTCGCAACAATTTAGCGATTACACTTTCTTTTCTTCTTCTTCTTCTTCTTCACCTCTATTATTATTATTATTATTATTATTATTATTATTATTATTATTATTATTATTATTATTATTATAGTATTGATTTCGGTTAATTCAACGGAGAAAGAATTCACTGAAATGGAAGCATTCAAACCTAAAAATCACATTGATTCGGTCTTAATAGCTATGGAGAGATTTAACAGCAAGCACTATAGTTGAATAAGATTAGGACACACACTGTGTTGAGATTGTTGTTGCTGTAACCTTATAAGAATTTTTACCAACATTTGCTTACCGTATGAATAATGTTTGAAGCTTTAGTGTTCCCCCAAGCTCAAAGAGGTCTGTTTTTTAGTTAACTGATAACTCTTAGTATAGGTAACTGGTGTATGACACACCTACATTTAATAAAGTACTTATCACGAGAAGAAGCGAGTCTCAACATACACAATGTTCAAAATCAATCGGCTTTCAGCACACCCAGTTTCCTACGGGTATCAGAGCCAACTGCCCAGCCGAGTCCAACCCAATCCATACAGCTTTCCAATGAGATATTCAGCAGAGCATAATTATACTAATATTAAGGGTCTACAATGCTCACACCGAAGCAACTGAAAGGTCAGAAAACCTCCAATGGAACTTTTTTCATAAATAACTCACTTACTTTGAGACAAGCGGAACGCTTATATGAATACGAGAGGTCTCCCAGTTATACAAACACATCACACATGAATATGGTCGTATTCTGTCCTCTACCTGCAGTTTGGAGAGTTGCGTTAGGGCACTTCTCTCTAGAAACACTGCCTTGGGAACACAACATCTGGAAAAGGAGCCTCTCTCGTTGCTCGAGTCTTATAATGTACAATTTGTGTACTATTGCACAGTTAGGATACCTCTCACTGGAAAGGCTGCCTTGAGGGTAGAACATTTGAAATATGGAATATCTCTGGTTGTTCAGGCCTGTGGCATAGAATTTGTATGCAATTGCACAACTAGGATACTTCTCTTTAAAAATGCTGCCTTGCAAATATAACTTTAATATTATTTATTTGCGAGTCCCAGAAGAGAAAGCTTTTGCTAATCCCGTGCACGTTTCCTTACCAATCTGTACGCATACATGCGCGGTATAGATAACGGAGGGCAGCGGTTAGCTTTATCTGATCCACTAAAATGAAGTTCGGAACTACAGATGTCGACTGGGAATCGAACTCTAGGCCTCTGGGCAGCTAAACCTTACAACTCACGGTTGAATAGGACCGGTTTGCCTTTCTTCCAGTTTTCTGAAGTGAGGAATAACATCAAACAAGATGTTTTCATGTCCAGTATTGTTCCTTCTCGGCTACTATCCTTCAATAATCAGTAATACACAGCGATTAAGAGCAAGGTGGAAGAACAGTTACTTTTCAAATAACATCAGATTGCACACATTTACTTCTGGTTTAATAGATCCAGAAGGATGTGAACTATTTGAACGGTTGTATATTCCATTGTGTGATTTGTTTTTAAAGTCGCTCTAACTTTTTGGTCATCCATATTTACAGTAGGTTCGTTGGTTCACCCGAGTCAGTGTTTGCGAGACAATGGGTCTTAATTGCGTAGTTCGCCTTCCGTTACAATATGCTTAAGGAACGTGCTGATAGATGGCCTTAGTTGCATAGTTACCATCTTGTACCACTTACTCTGTTGCTATTGAGCTTTAGCGGAATGTAAACTTTGGGATCGTGCAACCGCTGGCTGTTCTTTTAGTGTACTCGCATTCTTTGTGATGCCCTTAGTTGCGTAGTCGCATGCCTGTACAATATACTTTTTATTACTATTTCTTTTGTTCTATAGGT
The DNA here is from genome assembly GCA_030765065.1 of Deroplatys truncata. Lineage (NCBI taxonomy): Eukaryota > Metazoa > Arthropoda > Insecta > Mantodea > Mantidae > Deroplatys > Deroplatys truncata. The sequence continues at coordinate 261,292,249 of CM060981.1, read as the reverse complement.
GGAACCTTTAGTCATGGTACTGGATATATCTGAAGGAAACTACAAAGAAAGCTTGGTCATATTGGCCGGTATACGGGATTTGAACCTGCGACTTTCCGAATGCGAGACACAAACGCTACCATCTGAGCCATCTCGCTTTGTTCTTGTGTAATTTATAAAGCAGGGTTCAAACACCAAGGCATTTGCCATCGTGCTTAAAAGTGATCATGTAATACTCCCCCTAACAAACCCATAGTAAGGGAACTTTCTGTTTTCCTTTTCTGGTCTTTTCTTTCCTTTGCTATACATGAAACTTTTGTTCTTTGAAATGAGATCCTTGCAAGCAAGGTGAACGTTATTACACTCCGTACTCCGGTGATCCAGCCGGTCATAAAGCAATCACACGTTTGAAAGATGAGCGGCTTCCTGTGTGATGGAGTTTACTCAGTGCTTGATAGCTTATTGGTGCAAAACATCTTCAAAAGAACACTTCTCAGGTTCGCATATAGCCTTCTTGATATGTGTGTGCATATATGTATATATATCTTTGGTTTATTTAAAGTTATTCTTTTAGTCCCTCCATTCACGCTATTCGTACTAAAGCGTCGAATTTTTGTTTGCTCATTACCTCCAAATGTGTGATAGTTTCAAGGAGAATATGTTGAATTTTGTCTATTTATTTTAAAAAATAATAAAAAAATTCAAGGCTTTGAACTAATATTTGTTTTTAGGTCACAGATCTTCCGGGGCCTTCATCAATTATTACAAGACCTTGGATTTTAACCCAAATACCTATTACTTTCTCTACTACGTATAGTAAGTAGGGGAAGTATTGCATTCCACCCAAAAATTCGATACCGAGATTTCACCGGAAATACATGTTTTGAGACCTCCTGAATCCAAAAAAAGCATTTTTGGAAACATGTCCGTGTGTGTGTCTGTGTGTGTGTGTGTGTGTCTGTGTGTGTGTGTCTGTGTGTGTGTCTGTGAACAGCATAACTCAAAAACGAACAGTCGGATAAGCACCAAACTTGGTATTTAGGTTCAGTATCTTCCAGAGATGCGACACGAAGGTTTTCAAGAAAATCCCCCCACCCCAGACTACCCTTTACATGGAAGATTTTTCGAAAATTTTAATTTTCTCAAAAATGGCTCTAACGATTTTGATGAAAATATCATATGTTTAAGATAATGTCATGAGAAATGAAATGTATATCTCGAAATTTCTGGGAATGTCTCCAAAAGTATTCTTCATTGTGAACGACTTTTGCATAACTGGTAAACCATAAGAGATAGACAAAATTTTACTACACAAAAAATGTAGATCGCGTTAAAATACACAACTTATATCATATACATTTCTTTTGTTGAGTGAACCGTTTTCGAGATATTGCTTGTTATTTCCTTAAATTTTCCAATACTTATACTTTTTCTCAAATTCGTTATTCATTTTTTTGTGTCCTAGACATGCAAAGAGAATGGAATGCTCCACATAGCAACCAGCGATAAAATATTTGACTATCGCTTAAAAGCTACCATATTCCCCTTGCATCTACAAGAAAATTACCAATAAGATCGACATCTCGATATCTCGATTAACATGAAGCATATGGAGAATAAGCGTTTGTAAAAATAGATTGTACAAGAGTAGAGAAAGTCATGTGAGTGTAACACATCAGATTTTTTTTACTTTCTCTGCTACGTATAGTAAGTAGGGAAGTATTGTATTCCACCCAAAACTTCGATACCAAATTTCACCCAAAATACATGTTTTGAGACCCCCTGATTCCAAAAAAAGCATTTTTTAAACATGTCCGTGTGTGTGTCTGTGTGTCTGTCTGTGAGCAGCATAACTCAGAAACGAACAGTCGGATAAACACGAAACTTGGTATTTAGGTTCAATATCTTCCAGGGATGCGACACGAAGGTTTTCAAGAAAATTCCCCCACCCCAGGATACCCTTTAAATGGAAGATTTTTCGAAAATTTTAATTTTCTCAAAAATGGCTCTAACGATTTTGATTAAAATATCATATGTTTAAGATATTTTCATGACAAATGAAATGTATATCTTGAATTTTCTGGGAATGTATCCAAAAGTATTCTTCATTGTGAACGACTTTTGCATAACTGGTAAACCATAAGAGATAGACAAAAGTTTACTACACAAAAAATGTAGATCGCGTTAAAATACACAATTTATGTCATATACATTTTTTTGTTGAGTGAACCGTTTTCGAGATATTGCTTGTTATTCCCTTAAATTTTTCAATACTTATTTTCTCAAATGGGAATTCGTTATTCATTTTTTTTTTACCTTGGATATGCAAAGAGTATTAATCTGTGGCAAAGGGAATGGTGCTGGACCTAGCAACCAGCTTTAAGAGATATGTATGTGCTTAAAGGCTACTGCATTTCTATATTGCCCTTGTAAATATATATTCCCCTTACATCTACAAGAAAATTAGCAATAAGATAGAGTCTGCAAATGTTTATCTCGATTAACATGACGTAGATGGATAATAAGCGTTTGTAAAAATAGTTTGTACAAGAGTAGAGAAAGTCATGTGAGTGTAACACATCAGATTTTTATATGTACGAATAAATTAAAGCTAGTTAAATATCTTCACATATCATATAATGTATGAAATGCACTATAGGCGTTTGGTTGTGCCTAAAATAAATATTTTGACAATTAAGAACCTAGTTTAAGATTTCAGAGCTTAAAAGTGCCTGTTTTACTATTGTGTTGCATCTTTTCATATAAAAATAAAAGATAATAAAGTATTGAATGTTATGACGTTGGTTTGGTTCAGGCTATATAATGGTTCGATTGGGAATGAGAAATTTCTAGAAAAGGATTGGTTTATTTTATCGCTTTAGTAGGTAGGGTCTATGTACTTCATATTGTGTCATTTCTAGGAAGAGAAAGAAATCCCTGCCCCCTCTACTTGTCTTTGCCATCCTTTGGTATCTTTCGTTGACTGCAGTGCGGCAGAAATCCCTTCGAAAGAAGAAGGGTCAATGGCAAATTTCTCGTTTCCTGACGACTCACATACCTCGTTCTCTTCATTATCAAAAGTTTTTAGTTAATCTCCATCGTTGTCACTCTCTGAGTTTTCCATGAAATAATCCCGCCTTAGTATCTATCTCCTAATAAAACTGCTGAACTTAATTAAGGTTTTTGAATTGCATTTATATTACATTGATACATTGTGTTTTGTAAACATCATTTTGGTGGGTGGGTCCATATCAGTTGTAGAACTTTTACGTCACATTGATATGTCGAAACTGTATGGAAAATTTACACTGAGTGTTCCCTTTTAACTTTATAAACTTATATTATGCTTACAACCATGAGTTATTTATAATTTAAGATATAATGAAACGCTTCTAGCCCTTATAACTTAATAACTTTATTGTTGTTCTTACTGCATAATCTTTAATGCACACTAACTAATTGCATTTTTAAACTTACTATAAATTTAGAAATTATAAATAAATTTCGGATGGATAAAATCAGATATATAGCTTATGAATCCATAAAACTATATATTTACTGTCTATTTTGATAACTTTAGGTGCCTAAATATTGGTTTTATGGGCCTAAAACTCCGAAGTGTAATTATTACCTATTCCATTCACTGTCTGCAATATGTTAGCAATGAAAGCAGGCATTAGACACTTCCTCCAAAATTCTTATGCAGCGCAAATACACGCTATGCTATGATGTGGATAACTATTTTATCTCAAGCTTTTGAGTGTCTCTTAACTCAACACACATATTTGTTGTTTCCATAACTGTGTGTGACTCTTTGCTTAGTTGAAATACTCAAGTGACAAAGACCCACTTCTGTGCTTAGACTATATAAGTAGGCAGGACATGAACAATACGTTTAGAAAGGTTTTAAATCTGGAAGTTTATTAGGAATCAAGTTTTAAGCACTATAAGACACTTTATTAATAACTTGGTCCAAAATTCTGCTTTTAATATGAACAATACATTTAACAGTAAAGCAGTTTTTGAGCTTTTTGTTGTTTAACCTATATTGTTTTACCTTCTTGCAAAACAACGTTATATTTATTATGTAAAATTTGGGAGATCGAACATTAGCAAAACGCTTGCTTAAAACTACTAATTTATTTCAAATAAATAACGTCAGAAGTTGTAAAGAGAAAGTTGGAAGCTCAAATTTAGATTCAGTTAGTCAAGTTCTCTTGAATATGAAGTAGTTGATAGACCCTGATAAAACAGTGGAAGTTTTGTCCACAATATAGTATAACAGCGAAAATGATGAAAAGAAGAAGGAATGGGAAGCCCGGAAGACAGTATTATTTTACAGATGGCCGCTAAAGCACAAATAGTTAAATAATAATAATAATAATAATAATAATAATAATAGTAATAATATAGTAATGTCTTTCTGTTTAAAAGAACTGATGCTCATAATCCATGGCATAATTTGGAAATTTGTAATGTTAGCAAATAAATGATATTTTCCTGGGTTTCAGTAGCAGCACTTTCTGCGTCAAGTGCAATTAAAGTACACTGTAGTTTTTTTAATTTATTTATTTTAAGTCGAGCTAACACACAAAGGTCTATTCGCGACTCTTACATTAATACACCCGTGTTTGAACATTAATATATTTCTAGGAATATACATAATATCATTTGGTAATAAACAGATAATGCTTTTCTTATGTGAACAATACCATTAAAACAGTTATAATTATATTACAATTGTTATGAATTTCATTATACAGTTGTATATTTTGTAGGAAAATTATAATCTTTTTATACAGTGTTGAATCATTAAGACAGGTAATATTATTTGGGATGTTATATATTTTTCTGTGCACTGTGTCGTCCTCCGTGGATTAGTGGTATCGTGCTAGCCTCTATTTACCAAGGTCGCGGGTTCAAACCCGGCGGAGGGCGATGGATTTTTTCGGGCGTAAAAATTCTTAGCACGGCTTCCTTCGGAAGGGAAATAAAGCCGGTGGTCACGTGTCGTAGATTTACGGCACGTGAAAGAACCTCAAGCCTGATAAAGAGGCCTCTGAGCAAAATTACCGGTGTTTCACGCCCAATATAGTAGTTAAAGAGCGTCCATAAAAAAACTCTGTGCACTGTAGTTGTACTTCGTAGATTAGTGAACTCAATACTGTTTCTCCCTAGAAACAGCATGATCGTGAAATTGGTTGCGGAGGGGGTGTTTGTCCGTGTATCTGTGAACCTGTGGACTGTCATATAGAGTCGCTCATGTCAGAAGGCCACAGCCGAGATACCAGATAAAGAAGCGGCACACCATCTCAAAATCCAATCCCGAGTCTCCCTGTTGGAGAACCAACTAATTTAGGGCTCTGATCTACCAAAGCCAAGGTGGAAATGTATCCTACTGGAAGCTATGTGGCACTGGGATGGTAAATTAACAGCGTCATTAATGATTTCTACAGGGCACCAGGTGACACCCTGTAGTAGTTAGTCCTCCCAGCATAATAAGGTCTCTATAGTGACCTTTATTTCCGCAGTGCTCTTGGGAGCAATATGGGTAGCACAAGCAAAGCAATTAAGAATGGCAGAGATCCTTCAGCTGATGAAAACCTATCACCAGCTAAGTTAAATTCTGGCAGAGGAAAATGCAGATATAGCTGTCAATCAGAAACGTTTGCTGTACAAGGATTTCGTGAGGGGAATAAACTGCATTGGGGGGATTCTGTTTAGCCCCAGTACGGCTAATCCAAGGATCTACATTTATACTAGAATGTTTTTATCGTGTGCCTGCCTTAGGAGAAATAATGCCCGGCATCAGACACAGAGCACTTGTAGCTCACTTTGAGGAGGGGGGCGAGGAAATTATCTTGGAGACTGATGCCAAACCCACCATATTTTATGAGGGAGCACTGACAAAAGTTCAGGTGATGAACAGTTGGTGGATCATTTGAGGTGCACTGAACCAAATATTCTTAATAAAGGTAATGCATGAATCTTCGCTACTTCACGAAGGGAGGAAGTTATCGATATGACCCTGCGAACCAAATTCTCTGAGTACTTAGATTTAAATTCATATATACTATCAGATGTTTCAATCTGAGTATGGATGCATATAAACTCACAGGCTATAAACCCATAATTTAAAGAAACTGAGGAATACTGATTGGGACGGTTTCAAAAACAAAACAAAACATCCTATCGGCGTTAGTATCGGTGTGGATGTACAGTTGGCTGCTGGCTGGTAGCAGCAGTCCATTCTCTAATTCTTTGACCACGACTATCTAAGACTACTTGCTCGCTAAGACAGATTCCTTGGTGGACAAAAGAACTAAGTGAAATTAGACCAAGAGCAAGAAAACTTTTAAAACGTTTAAGCAGAATTGGGAATGGGCCCCTTATGGAGAAACTATACTGATAGGGGATAAAAATTATTTCAGTAGTATAACTGTCATGAAAATATTGGCCAAAGCACTAACAGGTTAGTTAGTACGACTAAATTGCCTAATGACAGTTGTACCTGGTCAGGATTGGAAACATTAGTGTATTTAGCAAGTGTCATTTTCAGGACTTACAAGTCGTCAATCAGCAACCTATTGATCGGGGTCAGACTGGTCTGCACCACATTAGTGTGGGCAGATTGGATGGCTCCTGATCGAGGGTATGGGTAATGTGACCAAAGTAAGGTGGGCTGTCAACTCATTTGAACCACACAGAGCAGCAGAGTATGATTTAAATTTTTCTGCATTGCTGCAACAAAGAATTGATTACACACAGTCCCTGATTTGTAGCATTTATAGTGTTTGAATAGTTGCTCCATTGACATGGTGGCAAGCTCTTGTGGCCTTTATACCTAATCCTGGGCATCCTAATTATGATAGGCTAAGGCACATCGTCAAACAGCTCCCTTCTCCTTTTTAAAATTAAAGTTCTAGAAATACTATTTGACAGGCACATCAGAGACAATTTTCTCAAAATATGCCAGTACACAAGTACCAATTTGCCAAACAATCGGATAAATCCACAGAAACAACACTTCATCGAGTAGTTTCCGTTAATGAGAAAACGCTAATTTTAAAGACATTGCAATTGAGTAATTTCTTAACGTGGAAAGTACTTTCGATATAATCTCGTGTAAAGAGTCTTGAAAGGCCTTCAAGAGCATGAAGTTTCAACTATAATTTGTAGGTGAATATTCTCCTTTCTAAAAAGTACAGAGATCACCACGAGTCTCTTTGGGGAGACGATGAGATTTTGGGGCTGTACACGGGATGGAGTTCCTCTTATCCCTGCTTTGGAAGCTGGCGGTGGACGGACTTTTGTGGAGACTCAATGAGATTGGATATCTAACTATTGGTTTCGCAAACGATATTTAGATTATCGTCAGAGGAGAATTTACAATACTTTGGGAAGCTTCAATCTGCATTCAGGAAAGTAGAGACGTGGTACAAAGAGACTGAATTCTCGGCTAATCCAAGGAAAACAATACTGGTATGTTTCATCAGGATGAGGAACATTCTAACCACAAGGGAGTATTCGGTGAAAGAAAAGCCTATTTACCAATAGTAAAATATCTTGCCTTTTTGTAGAGCAAAGATTCATTTGGAGAGAGCGTTTAAGCTACACAACTCCAAAACAACTCTTCTGGGCTGTAGAAACATATTTGATAAGACTTGGAGGTTTAGACCTTGTATTACATTGGTTACTATGGTTAAACCCCTGTTCTCTTATGCTGCATATGGTGGTCAAGAGTTATATTAAAGAAATTTACAATAGTAAGTTGCGAATGGTGTTGCATTATAAACGGAAGCAATGAACAATTCCCATTGCGGCCATAGAAGTGGCATTAGAATCTGCTCCTTTGCCCATCTGAGTTGAGGTTGAGGCCATTTTGGTCCTCCATTGTTTAAGTTGCAAACAGAAGTTTCCTATTTGGATCATTTAGACAAATGCAAGCTATCCTGGGACGATAAAGTGTATCAAATACTCAATATGCGTAAGTACTGACATTCTAAAACCAAGGGTTATATTTGATAAAGCATTCACTGTCACTTTTCCAACAGGCAGTGAATGGGAAGGTCAGACAAACCGGAAGAAAATGAAGGTTCAATATGGTAAACGGATGACTCCATAACAAACTAGACTTTATGCGAATGACACCGAGCTTTCAATTACATAAGGCCAAATTACCAGTTCTTCAGCTGATATAATTACTATCTTAGCTAATGTTTGGGAGAGCATTATGAAGAGCTACAAAGGTAGAGTGTTATGATACTCTCCGACAGCCAAGTAGGCCATAAGACACTTCTTGATGGTTTCTCGGTCTAGGAATTCTGCGACCTTTTGAGGATCCGATTCAAGAGCTTGAGGTCGCGGGAACAGCTAATTTAAGCAGGTAGAAACTTTCATGGTGGTAGGCCTTCTTATAGTACACTGCGCTCTTAGAGAGTACCTGTACAAGATGGGACTGCACATCCATCCCACCTCATGAGGCATTACCAGAGGGATGAAGCAGCTGATCATGCTTTGCACTCGCTAATCAAGGGACACTCTGCTTTGGAAGGCAATTGCCAAAACTCGAATATCTGCCATTCACTTCAATCCATAGCTGTATTCAGTTCATCATGAATATCAAACTATGAGATTGAGAGAAGCAGGTTGGGGTAGCGCAATAAATCTCCTTAAGGTCGTAGCGCAGGGCAGTAAGGCACCCCCATTAAACTCAGTTAAACACCATTGGTTTCAAACAAGCATTTTTCATGCGCACTTAACATGATTGACAAACTAAAAATTTAGTAAATAAAGAGATGCGTAGAAGACATGCAGAAGAACGAAACACTAGCTGGCTTTTGCCAGCTTACAGTCTTACTATTTATGATATGAACATTGTTGTTCTAATTGATATCTTAGCAAACAACAGACTTTTTAGTATAGAGTTTGTGATGTAATGCACTTTAATGAGAGTACAAGGTAGGTATAAGAAACTCAGTTTTAAAAGTATGTCAAAATTGGTGACTCAATATATAAACAAGTCACAAGATAGAGCAATTTTTAAAATTGATCACGCTATCACTTTCCCTATATCCTGAGCGCGCTCCCTCGTAGATTTACCAATGCGCAGTATAAGAGCGAAGAGCATACTTTAGCCGCTTTTGTATAGCTAAGATTCAAAGTTATGACACTACTCTTGAAAAAGCAGCTACTGGGAGATTGAGGAAGGTAATCCCTAGAATCAGGGTGGCAAGGAAGCATCTCTATAAGCATAGACTAAGTTAAATAAAGCAAGTAATTAGTAAGCTTAAAGGTTTTCACGTCAAATCAGATAGTAACATACCGCATGGGCAATTAGAGAAAGCTTTGTAGCACGACATCCAACACCATAGAGAACAGCGCACTAAAATGAGGCACGCACTCTCATTTATGGCATCCTCTCTTTCATTTATACATCAGCATCTGACGAGGTTAAATGTGTATGTTATCTACATATAATCTATCCACATATATAATATATATCTACACATAATATGCGATTAGAATATTATGACTATAATATAATATTATCAGAACATAATCTAAATACAATAAAGAGAAAACAACTGTGTTTGTGTAGACTAATCTCAAAAATCACTCAACCGATTTTAGTAATTCTTTGACAATTAAGAAAGTACTACTTCTCTTATCGGACACTAGCTATATAGTACTTCCACAAATTTTAAACCATAGCGTTATGTTGGTTTTCATATTTATGTCATCCAAGTCATCCAATTTCGTTAAACATGAATATCAGAGAATATGTTTAGCACTTTCATACGGACATAGCAGGTTTTAATGATCTCAAACCAAAGGAGCTTAAAATCTTTTACAATTCTGTTTTTGAAGGGGGAAGTTGTATATCGTGTTCGTATCACTGAATTCCCTTTGTTTAGTTGAACTTTGTTGTCAAGGAGCATTTTTTGTATGATTTTAACAGAACAGCTTGGTAAACCTGGATTTTAGAATCTGGCAAAAATAGTAAGCCGCCTTGTAGCCTTCAGAAACTTGCTTTACCCTTATTTTCAACATTTAACACACACACACACACACATACACGTTTTTTTAGCTATCTAGATCGTCTTTGTGCACTTATAGAACCCAACGAACTTACAGATTATCTTACAACTCGCAACAATTACCCATGGCATATTACTTACTCTTACTACGTAGAGTAAAGGGGAAGTATTGCATTCTATTAAAAAATTCTATACCGAGATTTCACCGGAAATACATGTTTTGAGGCCTCCTGAATCCAAAAAAGGTAGTTTTGGAAACTTGTCCGTGTGTGTGTCTGTGAACAGCACAACTCAGAAACGAACAGTTGGATAAACACCAAACTTGGTATTTAGGTTCAGTATCTTCCAGAGATGCGACACGAAGGTTTTCAAGATAATCCCCCACCCCAGATTACCGTTTACATGGAACATTTTTTGAAAATTTTAATTTTCTCAAAAACGGCTCTAACGATTTTGATTAAAGTATCATATGTTTAAGACGTTTTTATGGCAAATCAAATGTATATCTTGAATTTTCTGGGGATGTTCCCAAAAGTCCACTTCATTCCGAACGACTTTTGCATAACTGGTAAACTGCAAGAGATAGACAAAATTTTACTTCATAAAAATGCAGATCTTGTTAAAACACACAATATATGTCAAACATTTTTTTTTGTACAGTGAACCATTTGTAAAACTTTGCACTTTGCTTAGGACACTTACACTTTAGGCACTAGTGAATATTTTCCTCTACTTAGAGTTTCAAAAACTGCCCTTATCATAATTTTCAAAATTTTACTTACCTATAGGTTGCATACATGTAATGTCGGGTACAGGAGTTATTAAATACAATCAAAGGATATAAGTAAATATTCTTATTCTTTCTGCTACAATAGAAGCCCAAGTTTGTAGGTGTCTCCCTACAAGAAATCTTGCCACAAGTTTTTATACTAAAAGTCTCGTGTGTATTTACGATTTACTTTACAGCCTCTTAGGCACACAAATGCAGCAAATTGATATCAGTAAGTGATCTTGAGGAAAATGTTACAATAAATGAGACGGAAAGGAACAGAGAAAAATAAAGTTTTGATTAAATAAGCGTCAGTAATCATGATATTTCATTGGCAAATAATGATATAAAAACTTCCACGGCCACGTTCACACTACTTACCACTCAAAATTAAGACACTTTAGAATGAACACATGTTTTTCAAGTATGATAATAATGCTGCAGCATTAGAGCAAACGATTATTTTAATTCTGGATATTTTCTAGATATTTTGTCGCTCTGTTTTGTACGACTTCTCAAGTAAGCTTCTTTAAACTAGAAAGGAGAAAATAAATTTCTTTACCCGGTTCCTAGCTCTCGTTCTGAATCAGTAGCCCGGTTCGTCCAGAGGTGTAATTTTAACGGAATGCTTAACAGCAGGGCGTAGTAATAATAATTCTTGAGAGTGACTTCTGGCATACTAAATCCTCTTGTCAACGTGACAAAGAAACAGACAGAACAAGAAGGCTTAAGATAATATTATACCTAGAAAAAAACCCCACTTTTTCAATTCACATATCCGGTATGTGTAATTACATAAATGTAAAGTTGCCAAATATATGTTGAAAAATAGCTTAGTGTTTATTAATAACTTTGAAGTACAATAGCTAACGATTCCTTTACTAGAAAACATTTGAATAAATAAAATTAAAAACATACGTGACTTTTTAAGCAAAAACTCACATTCTTATGAATGTGGCTTAACATTTTTTAGAAGAAATTTAGCTAAAATGGTGAGCCTAAAATTATGCTTGTATTCCTAATTATAACAAAAATGAAAATTAATTTGTAGTAAGCTCTCCTCCATAGTATGAAATATTTGGAAGGAGAAAGTGTTATAGTTTGCAGAATATCAGACTAACTGCAATTCTCTATAGAGATTGCGACTGGACGGGGGTCAGGACGAGAGAAATGGAGGAGCATGGTATCCGAAGCCTGTGTGGTCCTGATCTCGGGTCCTCGTGCTTCTGAGTGCGGTGAACCAAACCCTGAAGTTCTCTCTGTATTCCTCAGGGTGCGGTATGACAGTGATTGATTCAATAAGAAATAACACATTTGTTTTGGTGTTGCTATTTCTGTTCAATATGTAGCTCTGGTTAAGTTGTGCCCGTCGTCTGAATCGAAGATGCTCATGCCACTGATGTGGTTTATCGGGACGGCAATGTTTTCTCAGTCCTATCATCCCGGTTTCGAACTACGTAGCTGAATAGACAGTGAACACACCTTGCCTTCCACGTTGCCTGGTGTATGAACAGTAATTTTGCTATAAAAATTCAGATATCGCCATGACGGTCCTATCCCTCAAATGTTTGTCAATCGGGGGATTAGTTTTGTTAAATCTTACAATTTGACATTTCTCTGCCCTTTCATTTGTTGTCTAATTTTCTGGATTTTGTGATGATTGGCTATTAAACTAAAATTGGAATTTCCACAGCAGATTTTTCTGCTGTGTGAAATCGTGGGAAAGATTTAAGGTTTTTGATAAAGAATGAATAGTTTTTGGCCCTCTTAACCTAGAAACTTGTATTGGGAGACGTATTAAGCATATTTGTAAGGAATATGTTTTCCGACTTGCAAGGCACCGGATCTTGCCTGGGGGTGAATACAAACATTTTCTTAGAATGTCAGGGTAGTTGATCTGCTTAGAAAAGGACCGATCCATATATATATATATATATATATATATATATATATATATATATTTATTACCTCGTTTCCTATTTTCCGTCAATTTACTTTGCAATATTTGCTTATGTTTAAAACTCTCTATACAATTTTTATTTACAATTGCCTTGATATTTAGTCAGACATTATATTATAGCGCCTCAGTGTTTCTGCCTTATTGTGAGTGTTTATTGTATCTTTCATTATCTTTAACGCAAGTTTATTGCGTAATTCCGTCTGGTTAAGTAACTATAGCAGTATGGGGTTCTGAGGACATGTACGAGGCTATACTTTTACTTCCTCTGCCACCTACCCATTCTAATACACCAAAAAATTTAAAAATTTCACTGGAATATGTTTTGAGACCACTGAATCCAGAAAGGCATTTTCATGTAAAGTTCACGCGCACGCGCACAGCCTAACACAAACACGAGTCGTGGGGTAATTACTAATCCCCTGACACCAAACAACCCTTCACACGGAAATATTTTCATTATTTACAAACTACTCTAAGGATTTAAATTAAAATATCACATGTTTAAGATGTTTACCTAGCTCATAAAATGTACTTGTGTAATTCTCAATGAATAGCCTGGAAGTCTCCTTTATTTTGAATGCATTTTTTAAAAAAAACAGTTTTGTACGAGTTATACACCATAAGAGAAGCATAGGCAAAATCCTACTATGTACTCAAAAATGTATAGTGTATTGACGTATGCAATTTAAGTAAATACTCTTTTCTGTAGCATTTGCCGTTTTCTAGACATTCGCTGCTATATCTTTTACATTTTCCCGGGCTGAATTGTCACGCAGTACCCCTCATGGGTTCATTAGAAACTAAAACTGAAAGTTGTATTTTGTCTGCGAAAAGTTGTATTTTGTTTCTTATATCATGCATGTAACCAAGTGCAAATTGCTTAATCTGGGATTATTTTCAAGAAAAAATGCATCGTGAATAACGTTACATAAATAAAGAATCACTTTTTGTATGCATATTATATTGTATAAATGATTATGTAGGTTTTACTGGATGCAAGTGTGGCATACTGATTTTTATAGGAGCATTTTGATACAGAAAACATTTCACCGAGTAATATATTTTATAACTTTCCGTTGTGATAAATAAATTTTAGCAATTTTAACATACAGAAAATGTGAAAGATACACAGAGAACTTTTTATCTTCTTAACGGTTACAAAAATAACAATAAACAACTTAATATGGCAACATCAGATACTAGCATAAGCACCATATTGCCGTTTCCAGAGGAATAAAATATTGCTATGCAGATCTTGAACGCCTCTCATTCCGTTAAGCAGAATACACATAGCCCCAGTATTAAAAACGTAGTTTGACTGGAGGTTTAGTTAAACCGGACCAAAAGTTTAACTGCAGGTGCCATTTTATAACCTTCTGGTAAAGCTAAATCGCAATGCACTAGTGTTGGTATACCTGAAGTCTGAGAAAAGAAGACGGTCGCTAATCTTCTTCTATTGATCTGACAGCTTAGAAAAAAATAAGAGATGGATAATGTTTGTTTATGCAGTCGAAGCAAAAATTGCAGATTTGAACGAAAAGGTAGTGAAGAGATGTGCAAACTTTCCACGGAACATAGGTAGGTAAACGCTGGCCGAAATGGTAAATTTTCTGTAGTTATACAGAACATACGGGAGGCTAGGCGACAGGCAAATGTTTGTAGAAGTATGTCCCTTATGTTTACGATTCATGGGTCAATTGCGTTATGTGGTTGTTAGCTTTTATTTTTCCTTTTCACCAATTATTGTGATTGTAATAGAAAACCATTAGTCAAATGCCTCGTTTTACAGTTTATATCTTCTCATTGCATGCTGTCTCTGTTTCAAATTTAACCAAATAAGGTTTGGACTTTCTGCTTTATAAGTCTGAATCTGAACTCATGGTCATTCCACATTTCAAAGCGATGAGGTCTATTTAGGAAAATTCTGACCCTCCGAGGTGTTTCAGTCATCCAAATAATTTAATCATCATTCAGCAATTCTTCAAATATCTCTCCAATTCTCCATGTGCAACTGGGTTTGCCAACTTACAACATAGCATTAAACGGTAGTTAATCAAAGACGAGTTCAGTTGAGTTAAAGTGGAGTTCAACTGAAGATTAAAGTTTTATATTATGCAGTTAAACTAAAACTTGCAGTTTAAACCTAACGGAGGGTTTAAATTTCGTTTATAATATCGATACCACCCTTAGCTGTGTGCCCTTGTGTCCAATCGAGTTTACCGGTTCGTTGGGTCATGTAGGCTGGTGTTGCTGACTCTGCAACGTTGGAAAAGTACATAAACACATTTAGCCGGACAAAGTGACTAGCCTCTAGGTTTGCGACTAAATGCACGTTGAGACTAACTGCATGTAAAGTTCTTCTGGATTTTAATGCCTGTTAAAATGCATTTCCTGATGATAACTTAAAACATTCCAATACTGGAAAGCTAGAATCAGACGTCTGAAAAATTCAATGCCATAGCCGAGATTTGAACCACGGATCTTGTGGTTTCCTGATTCTACCCTTCCAACCTTATCCTACACACAGCTTGTGTGGAAGATTAATTAATTCTATTAATTGGCCCAATAGTGGTTAAGCTATAAAGCCCGGGACTTAAAGTACTTACGGCATAGCAAGTCGCCATTGAGGTATGTCATGTCAAAACGATTTGAGATCTCCTTGTGGTTTACTGGGAAAGATGCGAGTCAACTGGGAAATGTTGCCATGGTAGCTCAGTTGGTTAGAGCAACCGGACGGAAACCGGAAGATCCGCATTTCAAATCCCGGCTATGGCATTGAATTTTCAGTCGTCTGATTCTACCTTAGCAACCTTGTCCTACACACGGCTTGTGTGAGAGAATAATTAATTCTGTTTCAATACTACATATAGGAAGAATGAACGAGCGAGATGGCGCCGTGGTAACTTGTGCGATTGGCATTCGGGAGGCCCCGGGTTCGATCCCCGGCGACCCATGGGTTTTACCTGTTTTTTCCGGGCCAGCAGGCGAATGCTGGGGTGGTTTATTCTTCATCAGGGTTTCCTTTCTATCATTTCCCTTTCATTCCGTTTCCTTCTCATCTTTCAGGTATGATTCTGGGTGTCAGACTGATGGCGCGGTTGCAATCTCAAAGGAAAGAGGGCTGCTTAGCCGTCGGGTCGTTCATCGCTCTCTCTGGGCAGCTCAAGGAGTGGGATGGGTCTTCGAGCTTGGACTTTCGCGCATCTCTGTGGCCTGTCTTCCTGCGGCCTGTAGCCTCCGTGTTTCTTCGCTTCATCCCTTCCTCCTGGTGACTGATAGCCACAATAGATCTATGCAGGTCGCAGTGCGACAGGTGTCCCCCTCGTTGAGAAGAATGAAATGGCATACGCGAGGTACAAGCATTGCATCTATTTTTACTTTCTCTACTACGTATAGTAAGTAGGGGAAGTATTGCATTCCACCCAAAATCGATACCGAGATATAACTGAAAATACATGTTTTGAGGTGCACTGAATTCATATAAAGCATTTTTGTAAACATGTCCGTGTGTGTGTGTGTGTGTGTGTCTGTGAATAGCATAACTCAGAAACGAACAGTCGGATAAACACCAAACTTGGTATTTAGGTTCAGTATCTTTCAGAGATGCGACACGAAGGTTTTCAAGAAAATCCCCCACCTCAGATTACCCTTTACATGGAACATTTTTCAAAAATTTTAATTTTCTCAAAAACGGTTCTAACGATTTTGATTAAAATACCATACGTTTAAATAGTTTCATGACAAATGAAATGTATATCTGGAATTTTCAAGGTATGTCTCCAAAAGTATTCTTCATTGTGAATGACTTTTGCATAACTGGTAAACCATAAGAGATAGGAAACATTTTACTACACAAAACATGTAGATCGCGTTAAAATACACAATTTATGTCATATACATTTTGTTTGATGAGTGAACCATTTTCGAGATATTGCTTCTTATTCCCTTAAATTTTTTAATATACTTTTTCTCAATTGGGAAATCGTTATTCAATTTTTTGTCCTGGTAATGCAAAGCGAATGGAATACTCCACATAGCAACCAGCTCTTAAAATATTTGACTATCACTTAAAGCCTACCAATTCCCCTTGCATCTACAAGAAAATTAGCAATAAGATTAACATCTTGATATCTCGATTAACTTGAAGCATATGGAGAATAAGCATTTGTATGAATAGTTTGTACAAGAGTAGAGAAACTCATGTAAATGTAACATATCAGATTTTTTTTTCGTGTTTACAGTTCCTATACTTGCAATTGTCGTCGTGACGTAAATCCGCTAGCCAGTGAGATTGTCCGGCAAGTTACGGCTAAATGTCTGTGGGAAAGGAAGTCTGGATTTCAGCGTTGCTGGTTGCTTATTATGCGAAGACTAGCAAAGAAAAGCTCGAGCTATTCTCATTTCTTTAAAGTTCTCGGTTGCTGTATTAATCCAAAGATTTCAGCAGTACAGCTTCTCTGGTTGAGGAAATTCCAGTTTTTCGCGTCTTTTGCTTTCTATTTTTGGGATTCATTTGCGTTCCGTTTGCAGCCCACATGCTTGGGTTTGATCCTTCCATCCATTCAATTACCTTCCATCTTCATTACCTACCCAGATCTTTGACATGTGCCACTGTATTCAGTTGTGCATACAAACATCAGCGCGCTCTGTAGATTCATGTTCTCTACACCTTCCTTTCTTCCCTTCGTTACATAGCCATTTCCATTCTGCAGCGCTGACGAAGGTCTGCTATATAAACGTGAAATGTATAAAGGAAAGGGGTCAGTAGACTTCAATAGAAATGTAAGATGCAGCAAGAGTAAGAAAGATATATTTCATATCAATGTTTTATTCTGCACACACTTCTCAAGCTTTTCTTTACTTACTTTCGTGGTGCTCGCATACCTCTCTTTTGTTACAAAACAAATTACGTTTAAATGAAAGCTATGCGGTTAGAATGCACAAACGAAGAAGTACTTGCGAAATATATAGTTAGTAGCAAATACTTAAAAGGTTTATTATTTGTTTGTTTTTTCAGGTATACGCAATTCCCCAAAAATGTAATTTCGGGTTTAAGAATATCCATATGTGAAAAAGGCCAAAAAGTACCAAAATTCAAAATCATGGATTTTATTTCTTTGTAGCGTTTATAAATATACTATTACTTTCTCTACTACGTATAGTAAGTAGGGGAAGTATTGTATTCCACCCAAAAATTCGATACCGAGATTTCACCGGAAATATATGTTTTGAGACCCCCTGAATCCAAAAAAAGCATTTTTGCAAACATGTCCGTGTGTGTCTGTGTGTCTGTCTGTGAACAACATAACTCAGAAAGGAACAGTCAGATAAACACCAAACTTGGTATTTAGGTTCAGTATCTTCCAGAGATGCGATACGAAGGTTTTCAAGAAAATCCCCCCACCCCAGATTACCCTTTACATGGAAGATTTTTCGAAAATTTTAATTTTCTCAAAAATGGCTCTAACGATTTTGATTAAAATATCATATGTTTAAGATATTTTTAGGACAAATAAAATGTATATCTTGAATTTCCTGGGAATGTCTCCAAAAGTATTCTTCATTGTGAACGACTTTTGCATAACTGGTAAACCATAAGAGATAGACAAAATTTGACTGCACAAAAAATGTAGATCGCGTTAAAATACACAACTTATGTCATATACATTTTTTTTTGTTGAGTGAACCATTTTCGAGATATTTCTTGTTATTCCCTTAAAGTTTTCAATACTTATTTTCTCAAATGGGAATTCGTTATTCATTTTTACTTTCTCTACTACGTATAGTAAGTAGGGGAAGTATTGCATTCCACCCAAAAATTCGATACCGAGATTTCACCGGAAATACATGTTTTGAGACCTCCTGAATCCAAAAAAAGCATTTTTGGAAACATGTCCGTGTGTGTGTCTGTGTGTGTGTGTGTGTGTGTCTGTGTGTGTGTGTCTGTGAACAACATAACTCAAAAACGAACAGTCGGATAAGCACCAAACTTGGTATTTAGGTTCAGTATCTTCCCGAGATGCGACACGAAGGTTTTCAAGAAAATCCCCCCACCCCAGACTACCCTTTACATGGAAGATTTTTCGAAAACTTTAATTTTCTCAAAAATGGCTCTAACGATTTTGATGAAAATATGATATGTTTAAGATAATGTAATGAGAAATGAAATGTATATCTCGAATTTTCTGGGAATGTCTTCAAAAGTATTCTTCATTGTGAACGACTTTTGCATAACTGGTAAACCATAAGAGATAGACAAAATGTTACTACACAAAAAATGTAGATCGCGTTAAAATACACAACTTATGTCATATACATTTCTTTTGTTGAGTGAACCGTTTTCGAGATATTGCTTGTTATTTCCTTAAATTTTCCAATACTTATACTTTTTCTCAAATTCGTTATTCATTTTTTTTATGTCCTGGACATGCAAAGAGAATGGAATGCGTCACATAGCAACCAGCGTTAAAATATTTGACTATCGCTTAAAATCTACCATATTCCCCTTGCATCTACTAGAAAATTACCAATAAGATTGACATCTCGATATCTCGATTAATATGAAGAATATGGAGAATAGGCGTTTGTAAAATTAGGTTGTACAAGAGTAGAGAAAGTTATGTGAGTGTAACACATCAGATTTTTTTGTCTTGGATATGCAAAGAGTATTAATCTGTGGGAAAGGGAATGGTACTGCACCTAGCAACCAGCTATTAAGAGATATGTATGTGCTTAAAGGCTACTGTATTTCTATATTGCCCTTGTAAATATATATTCCCCTTACATCTACAAGAAAATTAGCAATAAGATAGACTCTGCAAATGTTTATCTCGATTAACATGAAGTAGATGGGGAATAAGCGTTTGTAAAAATAGTTTGTACAAGAGTAGAGAAAGTCATGTGAGTGTAACATATCAGATTTTTTTTAAAGCATATCATTAAACGTCTGCCTTTAAGCCTAACTTCCTATAAAATTATAGTAAAATACAATAAGTTTTGCCTGTATAAAAGTGAATAAAGCATTCAAGATAGGCCTCAGAAATCTTCAAATACTAAATTAGTTGCAGAGGAGCAGAAAAAAAAGGACGGAGGAGGGCATGTATATGCACTAAATGGTTTTTAAACAACATTAAGTAAAAACAGTATTGTTTTAGCGACATAATTTTTAAACTTTCTTTTTTCCGGTTTTCATTTCTGGGTATATGTATTCCCATTTTCAAATTGTTCCACACGACGTAGTTTTTGGTATAGAGTAATAATATTTTGTATATTTCCTTGTTACTATCAGGAAAACAGTATTGTGGGATGAAGTTTTGTTAACATGCTTAATTGTGATATTATTGAACAATAATGTTCATATTGTGTACATTTTTAAGTTAAGCATTAAATTCCCATTTAACCTTTATTTTCTCCCAAACAAACAGTATAATTAAAATCATCTCTACAATTTATTTATATAATATTAAGGAGTTTAACAATAAAATATTATTTTTTTAAAAAATAATTGCATCGTATGGAGCAATTTTTCAAAACTGAAAAAAATAATGTTTCGGGAACTCATTTAGAAATATGCACGAAATTTGGTCTACATATCATGTGCTAAACTCTCATTGATGTATTAAAATTTAAAAGGAATCGATCTGAAATTGTGGATTGCTGAGATTTCACAGATGGTATCCTTAAGGAAATCAGAGTCAAAATGTTATATAGACAGACAGGAGGGAGAGAGATAGAGAGAGAGAGAGCGAAACTTTTCTTTTTCCTTCTTTTTTCCTTCCGTTTCGCTTCTTGTTGATTCTTGCGAGCTTTTGGCTCGTAATACAAATACTATGGCAGTTATAAGGAATTAGTTCTAAGGGATGGAAGGGTTCAAGATAGAAAGAAACAAATCTTGATTGCACCAGCCAGTAAGCATGCATTTAGTACAGTAGTGTATAAAATACTCTGTAAAGCAGTATCGACCGAGGTGGCCGACGTTGTTAAGGCCCTCAAGAACGGGTAGTCCACGGTTCAAATCCTTCCACAGCTGTCCTCCCTGAATGAGGTTTCCTTTAGGTTTTCCTCAGCCCTCACAATTGGCAAATTCCGAAGGAACCTTAAATTCCTTCTCAAATTTTCCTTTCCAATTTTCATTTCATGTATCATCAATGTCCACCTCTTTGGTGTCAATATAGTAAGGACAGTACGAATAATATTATTAAAACCAGAGAGCAGCATGCGCTAACTATGATAAGCGATTGCATGAAAATATTGTGGGGTACATAGGGTCAAGGTTATTATTGTTCTTCTACACTGGCCGTGGTACGTTAAGGTTTGAAAGATGAAGCTGGTTTGACTGGGATTCGAGCCATGGATTTTCGGCATGCCTTGAAGATGCGGTACCATTTATCCAACTGCGAATGGGCATTAAACTTCTCTCATCTGATTCATACATACCGCTGAACCTCCGAGGCATTTTCAAATAGGTACTCCGAGATATCACACTTTAAAACTGACTTACAGTATTGCAAGCATTTATTGTTATGTAGTATAGCACAGTAAAATGGTGTTCATGATACAATATAATTGTGTACTGTCTATTCTGCGATATTTTAGCCAGTGTGCGGGAGAACCCTTACAAGCAGGTAGCGGTTTAGCCACTGGAGCAAGTAGTTTACTTGGTCTGAGGCAAATGAAGGGTAAAGGCGAGCGACAGAGAATGACTGTTGGCTGTTTTCCACTATATACGCCACGCGCAGCATGAGTTCAGCAGACTGTGTACCCTCACACAAGCTAGCTTTTTGAGGGATATGTGCCCCCCGCTAGCTAAACTGTCGTTGAACAGAGAGTAATAATATAACAGCATATTTTAACAGTAGCTATTCTGTGACAGTCCTTGAGTGTAAAAGAAAATCATATCTTTTACTTGCCAATGAAACCCGCATATTCCTTTCTAGAGACGAAGTCATGGAGGTTGAACTGGAATACTGCTGGCCGTTCCAATGAACGGTAGAGACATATATAATGGGAGTATTTCTGGTAAAATAAGACATCGAATGTTTTGGTTGGTATACAATACAATACCTCCTCTATCTATTTTAGGTAGATTCTAGAGATGGCAAGAACAGTTGTGGTTTTAGGGGCTTCCTACTCGTGGGTGAATGAAATTCTTACAGAAAGTTATATTTTCGCAGTCTAATTAATTTTGCTATCCTTCTCTCTTAAAACTATCGAGTCAACATTTTGTCCTTGGAAACACTTTTCTCCCTAGAGACTGCCATCAGTGCTATATTTATTTCTTCAAACTGAATGTGTAATTAGTTTGTAGTGGATTCATATATAGGATTTATTAATTATTTATTGTCTGTTTCTCTGTCATTAACACATAGGTAGAAGCATTATTGTAATCTAAAGAAAAATTCAATATCCAGATTTTGTAAGAAGTACTTGTTTTCAGAACCATCGAACCCAGAAAAGCGTTTTTACTTTCTCTACCATGTGCAGTCTAAGAAAAAAAATCTGATGTGTTACACTCACATGACTTTCTCCACTCTTGTACAAACTATCTTTACAAACTCTTATTTTCCATCTATTTCATATTAATCAAGATAAACATTTGCAGAAACGATCTTTTGACATGCAAAGAGAACTACATTTTACACATAGCGACCAGTTCAAAAATATTTCGCTTAAGGCGTACTATGTTCCCCTTGTTTTGTAATTGCAAGGGTAATATAGAAATACAGTAGCCTTTATATCTTATATCGACATATATCTTAATAGCTGGTTGCTAGGTGCAGCACCATTCTCTTTGCATATCCAAGACAAAAAAATGAATAACGAATTCCCATTTGAGAAAATAAGTATTGAAAAATTTAAGGGAATAACAAGCAATATCTCGAAAATGGTTCACTCATCAAAAAAAAAAAATGTATATGACATGAATTATGTCTTTTAACCCGATCTACATTTTTTGTGTAGTAAAATTTTGTCTATCTCTTATGGATTACCAGTTATGCAAAAGTCGTTCACAATGGAAAATACTTTTGGAGTCATTCCCAGAAAATTCCAGATATATATTTTATTTGCCATGAAAGTATCTTAAACATATGATATTTTGTGGCAGTATTTTATATCACAACAATGTAAATGCCAGAGTGATTGTAGTGTAAATAAGCATTATTGTATGGCATTGATTTGAGGTGTTTGTTAATTATAAGCATTGTTAGGAAATAAGTTTACACGGCCTCACTGAAACTGACAATAAGAGCTTGCAACAATGAGCGAGGGGGTGAGTTGTTTATTAATTAGAAGAGGCAAGCAAATGATGTCAGAGTAGCGCGCGTTTCTTTAGAAATGGAGGGAATATCTTCCCTAGAGCATTTGTGTTCGTAATTTTGATTGGATATAAAAATAGATGCTAATGTTGGCGCGTTTTATTAACCAATAGTAGCTCGATTATAATCTTTAGGCGTATCGGGTGAGGGAGTATAAATTCCGTGCCAGAGACGGGTAACGCGCAGTTTGACAGAATAATTCACAAGGCAAACGTCGTTCAGTCCAACAGAAGAATTCGCGGGTAATACGTCGTTCAGTCCAACAGAATCATACAAAGGTTATACGTCGCATAGTTTAAGAGAATCGTTCACGCGTTATACGTCGCGCAATTCTACAGAATCTCTCGCGTTGTAAAGTTAGTTATAAATGTGAAATACGCGAATTAATAATGTGCAGGAAATAAGTGATTATAGTGATATTAGAAAATATAACAGTTTCAGTCGGGCGTGTATCATGAGTCAATATGTGAAATTAATTAATTGTGACGGTAATAAAAGTGTAAAAAACAAATTCTTTTATAAGTGTTATCTTTCAGTAACAAATCCTTTCCGTTTACACACCCTGTTTAAGAGATATGCTCGACTGAGAAATAATAGCTAGCCGGAGGACAAAGAACCCAAAATTCGAACTAGTAATACAATAACAGGCGCTCAGTAAAAAGATAACACGAAGTGACCGCGACAAATTGGCTCCCATACGTGGGGCAGATAAACATGAAGCATCTTCCAACTACAAAAAATATTCTACTTCAATTTTAATCAAAATCGTTAGAGCCATTTTTGAGAAAATTAAAATTATCGAAAAATGTTCCATGTAAAGGGTAGTCTGTGGTGGGGGGATTTTCTTGACAACCTTCCTGTCGCATTTCTTGAAGATACTAAACCTAAATACCATGTTTGGTGTTTATCCGACTGTTCATTTCTGAGTTATGCTGTTCACAGACAGACACACAGATACACGCACACACACAGACAGACACACACACGGACATGTTTCCAAAAATGCTTTTTTGGATTCAGGGGGTCTCAAAACATTATTTCCGGTGAAATCTCGGTATCGAGTTTTTGGGTGGAATACAATACTTCCCCATCTTACTATACGTAGTAGAGAAAGTTATAAATGAGCAACAGCCATTCGGAAAACGTCGGAAGCATTCCCGAATTCAATACCACCGTGTGTTCATTTCAAAGCTATATATAAGTAGGACGATGCCTTTTGGATTGGTTATGTGCATGGTAGCCGAGCAGTAAAGCACTTATATTTTGTAATTGAAACAACCTGGTTTCGAATCCTTGGCGTAAATGTTTTGTATTATTTAAATTCTAATTTGTTAGTTATATGGCAATGCCGTATGTTTATCGTACATAAGAAATCTATTCATTTTAAGGCATTCATGCATAAAAATACAAACAAATTACTCTTTTCATTTTCAAAATAAGTGCCATATTAGTAAAAATTTTAAAGTGCTTTCCATACTATAGTGTCCAGTTCTTAAACATTTGACTATCGCTGTTGTCTTTCTTTACGAAATGTATAATATAGCTATTTCTGCAAAGGTTTATTTGGGTTAAAATGTAATAGATAGAAAAATACACTTTAATAAGAATAACATGTATACCCACTAATAAAGATAGAAGGTAGAGAAGGTTATACGAATGCAGCACATCGATTTTTTATTTAGGACTATAATATTTACTTATTTCTTATTTGGTTTGAAAACGAAAAAGAGAGTGTTTAAGTTTTTATTCGTGGACATAAAATAAAATGAACATTGGCAATTGGAACTTAGAATACTCGTAATAATCATTGCGTTTTTCTGCACAAAAAAAATATTTTCGTGATATGAATCTCGGTAGGTCTGATTACTACCTACGGGATTACAACCACTCGGCTGTCAACGCATAGCTGGCACTCATCTGAAAGGAACCAATAGAACGTAGCTAAAAGCTCGCGTCCAGAGACAGCATTGTGAATCGGCCGCGGAAACGGTTTGAGCTTAGACAAATATACGTTTTGTGAGTCTGCTCATGTTTTTTTTTGTCTTAAGATGTACATATTAGGTAGAGAAAATATTGCATTCCACCAAAAAATTCAATACTGCGGAAATACATGTTTTGAGGACCCATGAATCCAATAAAAGCATTTTTAAAAAAGGTTCGCAGCACAACTCAAAAACGGAATGGCAGATAAATACCAAACTTGGTATTGAGGTTCAGTACCTTCCAAAGATTTGACACGAATATTTTCAAGAAAATCCCTCCCGCCCCAAATTACCCTTTACATGAAACATTTTTGGAAACGTTCGATTTTCTAAAAAATTGCTCTAGGAAAATTGATTAAACCACCATATGTTAAAGATACTTACATGATAAATAAAATGTATACCTTGAATTTTCTGGGAATAGCCTGTGAAGCACTCTTTATTTGGAAGGAGTTTTGTATAATCTTGTATAACTGATATATGTTAAGCGATAGAGAAAGCGTACTACACAAACAAATGCAGATCTCTGTAAAACACACAATTCGTTTCAAATAGCTTTCTTTGTGGCACCAGCCATTTCCGAGATATCCGTTATTAATGGTTCGATTTGTTCAATATCTGGTCATTGTTTTTAAGTCCCATGATTTTCAGTTGTTTCTGGCGATTGCATGGAAACAGTGTGGAATTTTAAGGCCAGCATATAGCGTCGAGTTCTTAAACATTTGTCTGTTCTCTTTGTATCCTAACGAAATTGTAATTTATATATTTTTGCAAAAGCTAGTCTAGATTAAAATGAAGTAGATAGAAAAATAAACTTTCGTAGGTGTAATTTGTATATCTTAATAAACAATAGAGGGTAGGGAAACTTATGTGAATGTAACACATAGGATTTTGTAGAAAAGGGGTACGTGTGTAAAAGCTATAACTTAAAAAGCAAAATTGGATTGAATACAAAATGTGTTGTTTAATTCTAGCATATTTCAAGGATACGACACGAGGATTTACTCAAATTTCCCCAACGCAAACTACCCCTTGCGTGGAAGAGTTTCATTTTTTGTAAATTATTCTAATTTTTTGATTGGAGCAAATGTTTGGGATACTGACATGAAGAATACAATGCATATTTTGATTTTTTTTGCGAATAGCTTATAAAGTTATGTTAACTTGGATAACATTTTTTATGTAACAACTTAGTACAGGAAAAACGAACAACTCGCTAAAACACCCAATTTAGCGAAATAAAATATTTTGGCATTAACTATTTTCGAGATATTTGTTACTGTTGGTGTGAAATTTCCAATACTTTATATATGTTTTTGAAGTGATGCTAGGCAAATAATACGAAATTTCAAAGACCTCCTCTAGCCACCTGTTTTTAAAGATTTGACTATTGCCTCGGTCTCTTGTATGCTGTTGTGTACGTATAACCAATCGCGTAATGAAACCCTAACTGCAAGTAACACGAAGATTAACATGAAGTAGATAGAAATAGTAAGCTTTTGTAAAAATAGTTTATAAAACAGCTATGAAAAATGCTGTAGTGAATAGAGAAAAACGTATGAATGTAACACATAATTCTTTACTGTTTTTCATTTGGTTTCTAATTTCTGATTTATTGCAATGAAGAAATATATTAAAACTGTAACAGTAAAACTTTATCGAAGGTTCAACATTTATCCATTATTGTAATATTAGTGAATCTGTTACAACTTCTATATTACAGAAGCATTTGTTATATTACATATTTTTCATTGATTTTCGTAATGATGTGTTATGTTTACTATCCCAGCAAAATAAAATCAATTTCAATCCGTTAGTCAGTTAACGTGCTATATTACTGTAACCCTCAAAACAACATACATTCAGTGCGGTGATTAGAAAGGCAGTAAATTGCATGAAATCATAATCTATATGTGGACTCCGAACCGACAGAGAGGAGACCGATAAATGAAAGACCAATGCTTGAAAACGAACACTTTAAGTGCTATTACTGGTCCCAGAGCTCATTCCGTAGAGAAACTACCTGCTATATCATGTGTTCCGAGTTGGATTCCGGCTGGGCTACAGAAGGTTGTCTAAACAAAAACATTTCACGGTATGCCCAGAGTCTGGTGTTTGAATGTGGCGGTGTCTATGTGAGTGTGTGGGTGTGTTATCGGTTACTTAATAAGCAATTCGCTGATTAACAAGAATTCAGCATGAGGCAGTATTTTTAACACTTAAATGACTTCAGTCTAATTATATAACATAAAATAACAGCCCGCCTTAAAGCAATATGTGTATACTGCAATATATAAAAAGTGTATATTACAGCCATTGTATATGTTTATATTATGGTGTACATGTATAATAATGTTGTGAATGTATTAGGTAATTTAATAATGTAGGAGCTGTGAGAATAGAAACCGAAAGTTGCTAACAATGAGGTAACAATGAGGTATCCTTGCGGCAATAATGAATTGGAAAGTTTAATAATTCTACTAGTAATTCTTGGAACAATAATGTACTATTTAAAACAGTTTATAAATAGACAATCAAAAACCAGAAAAGCTGAAAGTTTAATAAAAGTATTGGAGTAAAATTAACCAATCAGAGACTTGAAATAGAGAAATTTGCAAATTCAAGCGGTAAACGCCAGTCACTAGAAGCCTACCAATTCCCCTTGCATCTACAAGAAAATTAGCAATAAGATTAACATCTGGATAACTCGATTAACATGAGCATATGGAGAATAAACGTTTGTAAAAATGGTTTGTACAAGAGTAGAGAAAGTCATGTGTAACACATCAGATTTTTTAAAATGTACAGAGGTTTTTGCATCTTTGTTGGTCGGAGAAAGGAATATCACGAAATGATTTCATCTTATCTCTCCATAAGCCATTGCAACTTGGAATACCAGTATTACGTCATTGCTATTATTGGGAAGCATGTCATAATGAACCAACTGTGCACGACATTGAATATGGTAAACACCTGTTTATAATGGAGGGTTGTACAAATGGAATCTTTTATGACTATTGTCTAGCTTTTAACTTGGAGAATAGATAAGAGAATTATGAAGGGTCAGGAGTGATTAAGTGCGAATACATATGCGAGCATATTGCCTATTTTGAAGCGGATCATGAGCCGCTCACAAGTTGCTCGTTGAAATGTTTTCGCACAAATCTGCCATGAGTCGTTGGCGGGAAGAAACTGACTTCAGCAAGCCATAAGCAACCCCTTCTTGCGAGGAAAACTTACTTTTGTGGACTTAACAAAGATGAAGGGTGAACAAAAAGTAGTGAAAGCTCAACGTTAACGGCAGACTGAACTGTTCAAAAAACATCTGGATCGGAACCGATTTTTGACATGAAGCCTCAGGACAGTATAACAATTTTACAGAAAGCCCGCTGCTTGCTGATTTTGAGTTGTATTTCTAAATGCAGTGTTCAGTGGAGTTGCCACAGCTCTTAACTGATGTTGTAATAGCTGTGAATATTCTTCCAAATGAACTTTGATACTATTTTTATTACGGCATATTTTAAACAAGACGGAGCAGGCCCCAGGTGATTTTATTGAAAATATTTCAAGTTTTAAAATCCTGTTAAGTGCGTTTGAAGTCTTTACTTTATAAGCGGCTTCACAGAATGGTATGACTATGATTATGGCTATGGCCAGGGAACTTAGATGACACCTGGATCCAACGCGGATCTTTTGTGCTGACCAGTTTCAAGAGCAACGGATGAGGTGAAGGAACCGCAGGAGGCTATATGCCGCAGGCAGGCCGGCCGACAGAGACGCGCAGAGGTACCTAATGATTTCAAGCTTGTTGACCTGGTTTCACCTGCGGGCTGCTAAGTGTAGGCTTCCCTTTGGCTGAACTGGAGAGAGATTAATCCATCTGAGGCGGCTCAGATAAGGCTGCAAACTGGCCGGACCAAGAAGAACTTTCCAACGAACAAGCATCTGCGCCATCTGTCCGACACCGACTAACATCGCACAGTCTTTAAACCTACCTGAAACATGAAAGGGGAAGCGAAATGATAGGAAATGAGGTAAAGGGAATTCGTGGTCGAAAGAAACCATACCAGCATTTACCTTGTCAACTAGGGAAAATCACGAAAAGGCATAGTCAGAGTGTCCGGCCCTAGGAATCGAATCCAGGACCTCCGAATGCGACCCTCGCACATTACCGCGGAGCCATCTCGCTTGATTCACAGAGTAGCAACGGGAAGCATTTTCTTTGTGAAAGGCTTTTTTCTTGCTTCCTATGTGACAACCCTGTGTTATTTTCACTAAGGTATGCAATTTCAATATGACTCTCGTCTGAATCTTACTCAATCGTAGGATCTCTAAATATTCTGTACGATCATGACCCAGGCACGGCTCTGGACGAATTGATTTGGTGACTCGTCAAGTATTTCTATCCCGCAACAACAACATAATAACTTAAGAAGAAAATACCACGCTTCAATACAATGCAAATCGATATAAACAAATGTAGTAGTATTTGCTCTAAGGACTGTCACTTCCATCAACGTATTTCACTTCAAATAGATGAAAAAACGTAAAAAGAGTTCCTGCATTATGTTGAGAACTCTGACGATGCAGAGAAGCTACCCACTACGGAGTGCGTACGTAGTCATGACAACTAAGTGCACTTTCCCAATCCCATCCCAACCACCTTACGGCCCACTCTTGTGACGCTCTGCATTGCGATTGGGTTCCCGTTTTGAAATCTCATCAATGCCGATGAACCAGTTATCTCATCATGACCGATCGGTCGAAAAATACCGTTTGCAAATTTTTTGTAAATGAAGAGTAAGCATTAGAAGTTTAAGTACAATCATGTAGGCTATTCAAAAAAGCAGATGACTCACCGATTCAAGCGCTTCAAGGGAAAACTGCCCCTGACCTATATACTTGAATTATTGATTGCATAATCCAGCCAGACCATGGGTAAAATGTAGTTTATACTTTGGTGAGTGCTATTCATCAATGAAAATGATTATTTCCTTGTTGCTGCTACAGTACTGTGTTAAGTAATTAGCGATGAGAGATGCAAAATGTGGATGCAGACCAAACGAATAGCAGAATGCAATAATGTGAGCCCAGATGAATACTATTACGTTATGGCATGCTATTTTAATTTTAAAACTCTGAAAGCTTTTGTATATGTTATATTTCTATGAACACTATTTGTGCCTGGAATACAACACTTTATTTTTCGTAAAATCAAGAGGAAATATCTCAGAAATGTTGCACAGGAATCAGGAATTTCGTAAACCTCGGCTTGCAATACCACTAAAATTCTAGTTCAGAATTGCAGCCACGCGATAATGTGGATAGAGCTAATTTCTACAATTTTATAGGCTGTTGGGTAATGTTAATGGTCGCTATACTGTTCCGCGTTTAATTTCTTTAATGGAGGAAGTATGGTTTTATTTACATACCCATATAATGGCACGAAACAAGAGATAGATACCGGAGTGCAGACACTTAATGGTACCAAATGCCATTGTAATGACCAAAATATTGGTGTTTGGTGGTCTGAATCCTTTCGGAATTATAAGGCCTGTGTTTTCCGAAGATACAGTGAATGGGCAGAGTTACGGGAATAACATAAAAGCACCATTCCTAGAAGAATTGTGTGACATTGAATGTACACAGGCATATTTTCAACAAGATTCCGCTTCAGCGCATACAGTTGATTTCTTGTTAAAATTAATTGAGGAAATCTTTGAAGTTAGTGCTATCAGTGAATTATGCCAGCCATCTCCAGAACTTACCGTATGCGATTTCTAATTATGCGGGCCCTTAAAAAATTAAGTGTATTGGAATAATCCGCATACGTTGGAAGAACTAAAATACAATATAAGAAGATAATTGTATAATTTAATAATAATAATAATAATAATAATATAATAATACATGTTAAGACAAATTTTGTTAAAAGGGAGAGATGTGGGGTAGCATAAGGACGTAGCTTCCAACATCTATGACGAAGGTATGTGGTTACTGTAGTTATAATTTGTAAGAGAAATCTGTACGCTTGAATTTAATGGGCTATGGATATCTGACTCCATCGGAAAACAACGTGCTCCCCAGAGCCAAGCAAGCTCCCACTAGGCCGGCCAAGCGACCAAACAAAGGCTCTGCAATATTCAGTCTTAAGAGAGAGTGAGGGAGTGGACTTAAAATGTCAGCTTGCGTTGACACAGCAATACCCATTGCGAAAGAAGTTATAATACGCCTACATCCAAATAATTAAAAATATCTGGTTACCGTTACGCTTCATTAACATCTTTTATAGCTGTTGTAGTGTTGGTGGCTTGTGATTTTCCACAATGAGGGGTTAGAAGAATCTAAAATGAAGCTCGCGCTCTGACCGGCTATTTTCTTGTTTGACGACGTAAACGTAAAACTTGGGGCTTGTAACTTTCATGTTTACGTATAATTGAACGTTATTTTTATGTTTACCTGATACTTTGTGAAGGGCCCATTCCATAACATGTTACACATGTACCTAATTTTAATTGTGAATGAGCCTTCAAAGCGGGCTCGGCTTTCGTGACAAAAACGGTGAAATGGGGTGGGGAGAGCAGGATGCTATCTAGCTGTGATAATAGCACAGGCTGCAGAAATTATTATACTCAAATGGAAACAAACAAAATTCGGGTCTATGTTCCCGCAGCACATGTAACAATAACAGTTTACCTGCTTGTCAGTCAGTCAGGTTCTTTTTTTTTTCTGTCTCTCTCTTTTGCAAGTGAAAATTCAGAATCAATGTTTCCACGTTCTGGGAGCGCGTCACTGGGAATGTAAACACTGCGTTATCACTATGGAAATTTTTTGTTTGAGCAATATCTCATAATTCTGATTTTCGGTTCAAACAACTAGGAAGGTAGCTATTCAGTTTTATTATTATTATAAAAGAAAGAATGTTGGATGCCTTAGTGACAAGGAAGTTCTGCTATGGTGCAGATGTTATGTGGTACTTAAATAGCGTTTTCTAAAAAAGGCTAAATATTGGTGATTTTAAAGGAGAAGGTTGACAGTGCATTTAAATCTGTTGTCACATTATTTCGAGGACGTACTGTGTATTTAATTGTTAATAATCTATACTATTTAACATTATAAAGAGAGAAAATGCTTTTTAGAGAGGGAGAGCTTGTGAGTGATAGAGGCCTCACAAATAATTTCGGAAATCATTCAGCAGGTTTTGATGGTTCTTTCTCCATGAAAAGGCACTGTTCTGCGTGACGGACGTAGGCTACTGCTATAAGACATCTCAGCTAAAAGAAAGTTAAAATAAAGGAAGAAAAGTTGGGGTTTATTCTCTCATTTAATCTGCCTCTCCTATTTCACTCCAACTGTACAAAATATTATTTGGTCCGTAATTAAAAATATGGCAGACATCTTAAAATATCATTTCTGTCCTAAGAGGCAAAAGATCTTGCTTAAGATCTTGAGAGTTGGGTTTTGGGGAACAGGCTCTTTTGTGCTCTTACGGTACCTGTTTCGTTGAACATAGTAATTTTTTTGATTCGGACTAAGCTTTGGGAATTTGGATGTTAGGACTAGCCGAAAATGATACACTATCATACATCTTTGAAGACCTTCCGTTACGCTTATGTTCAATCCCTTAAAACAAATAAAAATGTTGACCCATCCATACATAAAGTTATACACTACAGTACAGATCAGACAAAAATAATAGTCTACTTTCCAATTTTCAAAAACTACCTCTAGCGCATATCTGCACTCTTTATCTATCTGGATAAACCACTTTACACTTACCCTATAGAACTGCTAAAAATTATAGTTTACCTTAAAACGTTCTTAAATGGGAACCTACTTATATTTTAGAATTAAATATCTTACACTTTTAAAACATTGCAGTTACTCTTATTTTCAACCCTTTATATCAGGTGGCCATAATTAAAGAGGAAGTGTTTGAGAGGTCATAAACAAACAACGGTTGGGCCAAATAAATTGAACTTTGGTGTATATTTGTTTCAGACAATGGGAATGGCATTCCAGGAAGAAACAATGTTCCAAAATTGCCACCACAGGATGAAATTGCACTGTATGGGGAGTGAAAGGAAGCAAAATGTTATTGGTGACTTTAATCCAATACATAAAAAACACAATTAAATCTTGTAGCGGTTCCTCCTTGGTAGGTTGATGATGATAGACAGTTGGGACATGATGGATGCTGTATTACATACCTGTAGGTCGTCTTAATGCCCGTTCTCTTGTGATGTATCACGACGTTCTCGTAGACTGGAATCTGATGATCGTGTATCTGTATTCTTGTGTGTGTGTGTGTGTGTGTGTGTGTGTGTGTGTTAGCAAGTTGTAATTATTATTTTATAATTGTGTCACGGCTGCTGTATTTGTGTCGGAGAGCAATTACGTCTTGTCAGGGTTAGATATGGAGAATGTTAAAATAATTTGCACACACGTAGTCTGTTAACTATTTCACTTGTATTTTAGATAAACCACATGTAAATATTCACAATTCACTATCAACTTTGTTATATTAAAATATGTATAACTGTTAGACTTTAAATACGTAGTTTTAGCGTCTACTTAGAGACGAGCTTATACACTACCTTCCTGCTCGAAGTCTGACAAGCTTCTGTTAGCGTTCCCTTCAACCGTTTTCTTAGCGTACGTATTTGAATTATAGGCATATATCAATGTACGTGATTGGTGCTACTATCCAATAACATCCAATAACAGTTTACAGACTTCCATTGTCTTAATTATGAATCCAAGGTTCGTTACACACTTACGTAATTGCATTTCTCGTAATTTTTATTATTGTTTATATAGGTAACAATGACCTTTCCCTCTCATATTATATTCTATATGTTATAACGTTATATACTTGTTCTATGCCATGTATACATTATGAATACATATGTTTTTAACCTTCTCTTAATTGTTATACGTACAATATTAGCAAAGAAAATACATAACACGCAAAACTTAGAACTAAATATTAAAGAAAGAAATTATTAATGTGTTGATGCTTAGAAGCTGTGAATTAGATATTTTATTACATTAATGAGTTATCGTATTAGTTTGTCCGTGGCTAATACTGTATGTTGCTTCAAACTGGGGCACAGTATGCTACCCTTAAACATGTTCGACAAACTGCATTGCCCACTGCAGAACGTAGCAGCAGTTGCAACAGTTTCCAAGTCTAGTGGCTTACAGATTTGCGTCCTCGTCCTGGTTGCATTTGTATAGAGTCAGAACGTCAAAAGCTTGAGACCATCCTTTGCAAATTAGCAATGGTCATGGAATTTCTCTGTAGGTTCTTCGCAACGGAAGCATTGCTGTTATTTGGTAATAAAGATTGACGATCCGTAAGCAGAACATTGCGTACACAGGTGTATCCTAATGACTGTGTCCAAAGCTGTAACGATGAGACCTGCACCAACCCCATACAGCGCGTATCGTCCTCTGACGGCAATTTTGGCACTATTTATTTTCTCCTCAGAATGAACTTCCCATTATCTGAAACGCATGTACACCAAAAAATCTGATGTGTTGCACTCACATGACTTTCTCTACTCTGGTACAAACTATTCATACAAACGCTTATTCTCCATATACTTCATGTTAATCGAGATATCGAGATGTTAATCTTATTGATAATTTTCTTGTAGATGCAAAGGGAATTGGTAGGCTTTAAGCGATAGTCAAATATTTTAAGAGCTGGTTGCTATGTGGAGCATTCCATTCTCTTTGCTTGTCCAAGACATAAAAAATGAATAACGAATAGAAGTATTGGAAAATTCAAACAAATAACAAGGAATATTTCGGTGTGTAGTAAAATGTTAGCTATCCCTTACGGTTTACCAGTTATGCTTTTTTTTCGAGTGGAGGAGAAAATGATTTAATCACTGACCTCAGCCCCGATGGGAGTCGGGACTGAGAGTGTGGGACTCACCGAATCGTCGGCATACCCACTAAAAACTCCTCCACCGGATTGAAAGGAAAGGTTTGCTGCGGTACCGCTTAAAGCACCCGCGCATTCCGAGGTGATGGTTTAAGACTGGGCCGCAGTGCGGCCGACAGTGGAGTAAGGTATGTGTGCTGGGAGACAGGCTTGACCAAGGCCCAGCCTGCCTCCTCAACGAAGTAAAGGAGAAGATAGTTGGGATTTCAGGTGATAGTGTGGGTTAATGGCGTTTGGATTTTCGGGTTATGCGAAAGTCACTCAGAACGAAGAGGGCTTATGCGGACTTCCCAGAAAATTCAACATATACATTTCATTTGCCATAAAAATATCTTAAACGTATATTTTAATCAAAATCGTTAGAGCCATTTTTAGGAAAATTTGAATTTTCGAAAAACGTTTTCCATGTAAAGGGTAGTCTGGGGCTGGCGGATTTTCTTCAAAATCTTCGTCGCATCCTTGGAAGATAGTAAACTCAAGTATTTATCCGACTTTTCGTTTTTCAGTTTTGCCTTTCCGCCAAACTGAGCGTCGCGGGTTCGATTCCCGCCGTGGGCATGGGTGTTTGTGTGTGTCTATGTGTTGTGTAATTGTGGTGATAAGCGGTAACGAAAAACAGTAAAAAAACACAGTATAAACTGGTTAAAACAAGGGAACTTAAAAAAGCCAAAAAAACCCCAAAAACCAAAAAGAAACAAAAAAAACCCCAGACAGATAGACAGACTGACAGACACACGGACATGTTTCCAAAAATGCTTTATTTGAATTCAGGGCACCCCAAAATGTCTATTTGCGATGAAATCTTGGTATCGAATTTTTTGGTGGAATGCAATACTTCCCCTACTTAATGTACGTAATAGAGAAAGTAATATCAATGCATTTGGCCTCACCATTGTTTACTTATCAGTTATGACTCTTCAAACACCTCCTCTTTAATTATGGCCACCTTGTTTATGAACCTAAACCGTTTGACACATTTGGGGAGAACTGTGTACAACGAGAGTTATAAGATCATTTAAAAAATTATCCCACACATATTTTGAAAATTTGAGTCGCTATATTTGGACTAAAAATTCCATACTCTTTCCATGACATCGCGAGAAACAGCACTTTAGAAAAAACGACAAAGTGTTGAACAGTTAAAATCAATAATAACGGATATCTTGGAAATGAGGATGCCACAAAAATGTTATTTGAAATATATTGTTTCTTTTTAAAGAGATATAAATGCTTTTGCGTGGCAGTTTTTACTTTCTCTACTACTATAGTAAGTAGGGTAAGTATTGCATTTCACCCAAAAGTTTGATACCGGGATTTCACCAGAAATACATGTTTTGAGACCTCCTGAATCCAAAAAAAAGCATTTTTAGAAAAAGCCCTGTGTGTGTCTGAGAACAGCATAACTCAAAAACGAAGAGTCGGATAAACACTAAACTTGGTATTTAGATTCAGTATCTCTTAAAGATGACACGAAGGTTTTCAAGAAAGCCCCCTCCCCACCCCAGACTATCCTTTACATGAAATATTTTTCGAAAATTTTGATTCTCTCAATAATGGCTCTAACGATTTTGAATATCATATATTTAAGATATTTTCATCACAAAATGTATATTTCGAATTTTCTGGGAGTGCCCCTAAAAGACTTCTTTCTGAATGGCTTTTCCATAACTGGTATACGTAAGAGATAGACCACACTTTTCTAATAAAAATGTAGATCCCGTTAATTGACAATTATATGACAATTTTGTTTTGTCGAGTGAATCATTTCCGAGATATTCCTTGTTATTTGTTTGAATTTTCCAATACTTATACTTTTTCTCAAATGGGAATTCATTATTCGCTTTGTTATGTACTGGCACATGCAAAGAGAATGGAATGCTCCACATAGTAACCAGCTCTTAAAAGGTTTGACTGTTGCTTAAAGCCTACCATATTCCCCTTGCACCTACAAGAAAATTAGCAATAAGATTAACATCTCGATTAACATGAAGTAGATGGAGATCAAGCGTTTGTAAAAATAGTTTGTACAAGAGTAGAGAAAGTCATGTGAGTGCAACATATCAGATTTTTTTCTGTGTTAGTGTTTACCGGTTATACAAAATTCCTTCCCAAAGAAGAGGACTTTACAGGTTATTCCCAGAAAATACAAGATATACATTTTGCAATGTAAATATATTAAACATGTAGTATTTTAATTAAAATGTTAGAGCTATTTTTTTGGAAAATAAAAGTTTTAAAATCATTTCGAAGTAAAGAGTAGTTTAGAGGAGAGGGATTTTCTTGAAAATCCTCGTGTCGCATCTTTGAAATACTTCTTCTTCGTTTAACCTCCTCTTATACTCCCCAGGACTTACAGCCGGGTGCCTGGGGTCAGAGGCCCGTCGAGGAGCAGACACTCATGGATCAGATAGAATATCCAGGATGGGTGATCAGCCCGGTGCCTGGTATGGGATGAAGGAAGTAGATGAAACGAAATGATGGTGAATGGATGAAAGGAAAGGTGATGATGGAGCAGTTGGTGGAATGAATGGCGGGGGAAACCGGAGAACCCGGACAAAACCCGTCCAGACGCCGCTTTGTCCACCACAAATCCCAGATGCAGGTCCCTGGGATTGAACCCGGGCGCCTCGGTGAGAGGCGAGCGGTATCTTTGAAATACACTGAATTTAAATACCAAGTTTGGCACAATTCCGACTTTTGGTTTTTGTGTTACGTAGTTCAGATACACACACACACACACACATGAACCTTTTTAAAAAATGCTGTTTTTGGATTTAGGGAGGACTCAAAACATGTATTTCCGATAAAATCTCGATATCGGTTCTTGGTTGGAATGCAATAGGTACTTTCTGTATCTAAGAGAAGAACGACAAAGAACGTAGAAAAAAAAGTTCTGATGTCTTGTATTCACATGATTTTCTCTATTAATTCGTCTACAACCTATTCTTATTCTTCTATCTAAGTATTTCTTGTTAATGGAGATAAACTTTCATTACACATTTACATACTTTACTGTAAGTATAAGAAGTATACCTACACTAGGCTAAAATGATAATAATATTTTCAAAAAGCTTGTCCTATGTGATGGCTTTGAAATTCCATGCTCTTTGTATGATCACCAGAAAGAAAGAAACAAAAAATGATGCGTAGCAATCACATGACTTTCTCTACTAACTCTTTTACAAATTACTCTTACAAAAGCTTATTCTTATATCTACTTTTTATTAGTACAGCTAGACCTGCATTACATATTTCATTATAGGTATAAAAAGAACAAAGTAAGCTAAAGCAGGAGTGAAATCTTTTCAAAGCCGGTCACCATGCGACAGCTTTTAAGTTCTGTTATCTTTGCATGAACAAAAAAAGGAAGGGAAAAAATCTACTGTGTTACACTCACATGACTTTCTCTGCTCTTGTACATACTATTTTTACAAACGCTTATTGCCCATATGATTCATGTTAATCGAGATATCGAGATGATAATCTTATTGCTAATTTTCTTGTAGATGCAAGGGGAATTGGTAGGCTTTAAGCAATAGTCATATTTTAAGAGCTGGTTGCTATGTGGAGTATTCCATTCTCTTTGCATTACTAGGACAAAAAAATGAATAACGAATTTGAGAAAAAGTATAAGTATTGGAAAATTTAAGGGAATAACAAGCAATATCTCGAAAATGGTTCACTCAACAACAAAAATGTATAGGAGATAAATTGTGTATTTTAACGCGATTTACATTTTTAGTGCAGTAACATTTTGCCTATCTCTTATGGTTTACCAGTTATGCAAAAGTCGTTCACAATAAAGAATACTTTTGGAGACATTCCCAGAAAATTCGAGATATACAATTCGTTTGCCATAAAAGTGTCTTAAACTTATGGTATTTTATTCAAAATCGTAAAGGCTATTTTTGAGAAAATTAAAATTTTCGTAAAATGTTCCATGTAAAGGGTGGTCTGGGGTAGGTGGATTGTTTTAAAACCTTCGTGTCGCATCGGTGGAAGATACTGAACCTAAATTCCAAGTTTGGTGTTTATCCGACTGTTCGTTTCTGAGTTATGCTGTTCACAGACACACACACGGACATGTTTCCAAAAATGTTTTTTTTGGTTTCAGGGGCCTCAAAACATGTATTTCCGGTGAAATCTCGGTATCGAATTTTTGGTTGGAATACAATACTTCCCCTACTTACTATACGTAGTAGAGAAAGTAAAAATAAGATTTGTATTTGAGAAAAATGTAAAGTATTTGGAGGTGCAAACTAAATAACAA
The DNA here is from genome assembly GCA_030765065.1 of Deroplatys truncata. Lineage (NCBI taxonomy): Eukaryota > Metazoa > Arthropoda > Insecta > Mantodea > Mantidae > Deroplatys > Deroplatys truncata. The sequence continues at coordinate 261,252,978 of CM060981.1, read as the reverse complement.
AGAATATCTCGGAACTGCTAGGCGCCACAAAAATATTGACTTAAATTTGTATGCTTTAACGAGATCTTCGTTTTCTGTGTAGCAATATTTCATCTGCCTCTTACGGTATTATATAAAATTATATATATGTACATATATAAATTTTTGCATAACTATACAATTATACAAAGCCATTCGGAATAAAGGATACTTCAGAGTCTATTTTCAGAAAATTCAAGATATATGTACATTTTATTTGTCATGGAAATAGCTTAAACATATGGTATTTTAATCAAAATCGTTAAATTTATTTTTTAGAAAATAAAATATAACCACAATTTTTCACGTAGAAAGCAAAATTTAAAGGTAAATACGAACGGAGGAGACGGGGCCATTTTTGCTTCTACCTTGACCCCTGAGAGGGAAATGAGGGAAGGGATCCGAAGTGCGACCAGAGCCGGATGACGACGGATGCAAGTACGGACGATCGAACGCATCCGATGCCACCCGGCCCAACCCACAAGCCACCCAAACCCTCGGCGGTCCCTATGCTGATAGGTCCACTCGGAGGCGAGACCTACTGAGCAATCCCTCAACGACGCCAGGGAAGACACACACAAACACACACACATACACCCTACAGACACACACGCGGATCTTTTCCCTAAAAATGCTTTTCTTGTGTTGAGTGGGACTCAAAAAATATATTTCCAGTGAAATCTTGGTATCGAATTTTTGGGCGGAACACAATACTTCACCTACCTACTGTAGCTACGTAGTAGAGAAAGTAAAAACTAATAGAGAATTTCCACTCGAGAAAATAAGTATTTCAAAATTCAAAGTAATAGCGTAAATGGTCTTCTTCTTCCGTACAGGGATTAGGCTTAAAGCCTGTTCCGTCTTCACAATCATTGCTCTCTCCAAAGTTTCACAGGTCTTCCAATATCTCTTCTATCAGTTGGCCTGTAGTTTAGGACTAGTTTTGGAACACTTGTTGGTTTCATTCTTTGTACACGTGTCCACTTCCTGCGATAATCTATAATTTTGTCATTAAGGGCACATATGTCTAATTCTTATCTTATATCTTTGTTCCGTAGATGTTCTCTCCTACAGCCTTTAACGCGTCTCAGGGAGTTGCTTGAAATCGGCTAGTGTCCTTCCTTATAAAAACCCATGACTCGCTACCATATGTTAAGGGCGGAAGCCCATTGTTTTGTATAACTTTATTTTCGTATCTTTTCTTGTCTTATTTTTTGAAATCCTCTGAAATGTTCCGTCACATCATCTGGAACTTTACCAGTTTTTCCATAACATCGTTGTCTTTCCGATAATTGACATCAAAACCCAAATATTTGAAATTGGAGATCTGTTATACAATGCTATTATCTGCAATAATAAAGCGGTTAAAATATGTTAAATGCACGTGACATTCTATATCCTCTATCGTTTATTAGTGTTTATAGAAATTATTCTTATGAAGGGCGGCGCCGTGGCCGAGTGGTTAGACCGCTCGCCTCCCGTCGTGGGATTCCCGTGGGATTTGTGGTGGACGAAGCGGCGGGTTTTTTCCGGGTTCTCCGGTTTCCCCCGCCATTCATTTCACCTACTGCTCCATCATCACCTTTCCTTTCATCCATTTCACCTACATTTCGCTTCATCTACTTCCTTCATCCCATACCAGGCATCGGGCTGATCACGCATCCTGGATGCTCTGTCTGATCCATGAGTGTCTGCTCCTCGACGGGCCTCTAACCACAGGCACCCGCTTGTAAGTCCTGGGGGGTGTAAGTCCTACATAAGAGAAGGGTAAACAGATAATGAATTAATGAATTCTTATGAAGGTTTATTTTCCTATCTACTTCATTTTAGTCGAGGTAAATCTTTCCGGTAATAGTTGCACGACATATTTCGATATAGATACAAGAGAATAGCGATAGTCAGATTTTTAGAACTGGAAGCTATACACTGGCCTTAAAATTCCATCACGAGAAACAACTGAATATCGAAAGGACTTTAAAAGAATGGCTAAGTATTGAACAATTCGAGCAATTAATGACGGATATCTTGGAAATGGCTGATTCTACAAAAAGTTATTTGAATTAAATTGGCTGTTTTAAAGACACCTACATTTTTTATATAGTACATTTTCCTCAATCGCCTAGTGTTTACCAGTTCACTTCATAGGCTATTTCCAGAAAACTCAAGATTTATTGTTTTTATCTGTCATGTAAATATCTTTAATACATTACGTTTTATTCAAAGTCGTTTGAGCCATTTTTTTAGAAAATAAAAAATTCCGAAAAATATTCCAAGTAAAGGATAGTCTGGGGCGGGGTATATCCTTGAAAATCTTCCTGTCGCATATTTGGCAGATAATGAACTTAAATACCAAATTCTGTTTATAGAACTTTTCGTTTTTGAATTATTCTGTTCACAGACACACATACGAATCTTTTTCTAAAATCTTTTCTTTTTTGCATTCAAGGAGCCGCAAAACATGTATTTCAGGTGAAATCTGATTATCGAATTTTGGGTGGAATACAATACCTTTTCTACCTACTAGGTACGCGGTAGAGAAAGTAAAAATGGTTTAAAAGATCTAATTTATTACAATCACATGACTTTCTCTACCCTCTAACGTTTATTAGCGGCTATATAGATTATTGTTACATAAGTTTATTTTCCTATCGATTTCATTTTAATCGTGATAAACTTTTCCGAAAAAAGCTGATATACGCATTTCTTATAGATATAAAGGGAATAGCGATAGTCAAGTGCTTTAGAAGTGGATGCTTCATGCTGGCCTTAAAATTCCATGCTTTTTCCATCGACATCGCGGAAAAAACTGAAAATCGACACCCATAAAAGAAGGGCTAAGCATTGAACAATTCGAACCATTAATACCGAATATGTGGGAAATAGCTGATGCCACAAAAAATGTTATTGGAAATAAATTATGTGTTTTAAAGAGATCTAAATTTCTTGTATAGTATGTTTTCTTCTATAGATTAACGTTTACCACTGATACGAGATTATACAAAATTGCTTCCGAAAGAAGAGGACTTTAAAGGGTATTCCCAGAAAACTCAATATATACCTTTTACTTGTCATGTAAATATCTTTAATATGCAGCACTTAGTAATTTTTTATAAAATAAATTTCCGAAAAATGTTCCATGTACAGGGTAGTTTGGATTGGGGGATTTTCTTGAAAATCTTCTTGTTGCACCTCTGAACTGAACTTAAATATATGGTATTTATTTGACCTTTCTTTTTAAGTTATGCTGTTCACAGACACACACACAGATACAACACGGACACCTTTTTCTAAAAATCTCATGTTATACATTCACACGACTTACTCTACCTTTTATCGTTTTTAGTTAGTATACAAACTATTCTTACTAAAGCTTATTTTTCTATCTACTTCATTTTAATCCAAATAACCATTGTGGAAATAGCTACATTACACATTTCTTATAGATACAAAGGGAACAGCGATAGTCAAATGTTTAAGAACTGGACACTATATGCTGGCCTTAAAGTTCCATACCGTTTCCATGCAATCGCGAGAAACAACTGATTGTTGCAAGACTTGAACAGAATGACAAACTAATGAACAATTCGAACCATAATAAGGATATCTTGAGGTAGTATTTTTAACACTTAAATGATTTCAGTCAAATTATATAATATGTAAATTCAATAACAGCCCGCCCTGAAGCAGTATGTGTATGTAATAATTTGTAAAATATATGTAACAGTCATTGCATATGCTTATATTATTGTATCTATGTGTAATAATGTTATGTGAATATATTACGTAATTTAATAATGTAGGAGCTGTGAGAATAATAAGTTAAACGTTGCTAAAAATGAGGTAACGATGAGGTAACCTTGAGGCAATAATGAGTTTGAGAGTTTAAATTTTATTTGTAATTCTTGGAAGCAATAATGTAATTTTAGTGACAGTTTAAAAATGGCCAATCAACAAACAGAAAAAGCTTTAGTTAAATGAAGGTATTCTATTGGAGTAGGATTAGCCAATCAGAGACTTGAAATACAGAAATTTACAAGTTTAGACGGTTGAAATCTAGTCAGTTGCCTGCAGACAGTGATAGTAACCGGATGCAAGATGCGTCCTTGAGAGAAATATAATACGTATTCGTGTGAGACGAAAATAGTATATGTGTTAAAAAGTGCAAGTATTAAATAAAAGAATCTCACAGCTCTCGATACCAGTGAAGTGCTATTTAATTTGTGTCAAGGATTAATAAAAAGGAGTGAATTAAAACTTATAATCTGCGTAAGCCTACATCACGCCCTCCCAAGACTTCCATGTCTCTAACAATAATACTGACGCAGCCGAGGCAAACATAAATATATAATATCTAAAGAAACAGTCAAATTACAAAGCTATTATTTTTAAACTTGGGGCAAAGGCCACCTGAAAGTATATTTGGGGCGAAGGCTACCGGAAACTGTTTACTATGCTGTTGTAACTACTACAAGTTCGGCTCTCCAACAGTTGAAATATAATACAGCATCTAGAAACTGACTTTCAATAGGTAGCAGCAACTAACTACTTCAAATTGACGCCCAAAGCGTGGTGCAAACAACGTAAAAGAAAACCACCTTCTTCGAATTGGCGTCCATACGTGGAGCTAAACAAATAAACAACTCCAACAAAGCTAATAAATTAAATACTTCTTCAATCTCAGTAATTGCTTGTGCCACAAAAAAGGTTATATGGAATAGATTGTGTGTTTTAAAGAGATCTGCATTTTTGTGTAGTACGTTTTCGTCTATCCTTAACGTTTACCAGTTATACAAGGTTATACAAAATTCCTTCTGAATGAAGGGGTCTTCACAGGCTACTCCCAGAAGATTAAAGATATAGGTTTTATTTGTATTTCAAATAATAATAACATATGATATTTTAATCCAAATCGTTGGAGCCATGTTTTAGAATATAAAAAATTTCAAAAATGTTCCATGTGAAGGGTAGTTTGGGGTGGGGAATTTTCTTGAAAATCTTTATGTCTCATCCTTAGAAGATATTGAACTTAAACACCAAATTTGTTACTTGCTACTTTTCGTTTTTGAGTTATGCTCAAAACACACACACATATACATACATACGTAAATTTCCGATGAAAACCCGGTATCCAAATTTTGGGTATAATGCAATATCTTCTCTGCCTACTAGGTACGTGATAGAGAAAGTACAAAAAATCTGATCTGATGCATTCGCATGTTTTTCTCTGCCCTCTTTCGTTTATTACTGGGTATACAAACTATTCTACCTCTCCAACCTTATCCAACACACGGCTTGTGTGGAAGAACAATTAATTTTATTCTTTCTAAAGCTTATTTTTCTATTACTAACCCAAACAAACCTTTGCAGAAATAGCTACAATACACATTCCTTATAGATATAAGGAAACAGCGATTGTCAAATGTTTAAGAACTGGACGCTATATGCTAGCCTTAAAATTCCATGCTGTTTCCAAGCATTCGCGAGAAACAACTGAATGTTGACAGGACTTCAAGAGAATGTACAAGCAATGAACAATTCGAACCATTACAAACGGATGTGTCGGAAATGCCTGATGCTACAAACAGGTTAAATTGTGTATTTTAAAGAGATCTACACTTTGTGTGTAGTACGTTTTCGTCTCTCACTTAACGTTATAAAAGATTATAGAACATTCCTTCCGAAAGAAGAGGATTTAATAAGCTATTCTTAGAAAATTCAAGATATATATTTTATTTGTCATGTAAATACCTTTAATATATGTTATTTCAATCACAATCGTTAGAGGCACTTTTTAGAAATTAAAAAAAAATGTCGAAAAATGTTCCATGTAAAGGTAGCTTCGGGTGGTAGGCTTTTCCTGAAAATCTTCGTGTCGCATCTTTGAGGGCACTGAGCATAAATACCAAGTTTGGAAGGAAGGCAATACTTTTATCTACTAAAAGTAGGTATTTGAGAAAGTAATGCTTGTATTTTTACTCGTTTCTATCCTAAGGTATCATATGTCACATTATTTGTAGTATATTTGTTTAGTAAATATAACATTTTTCAAAATAATTTATTCCATTTACACTTAAATTGCCAACCTTTTTAACTCAATGAGTTTCCTGAGAAGATATTAATATGTGACACTAAATCATATATGATTAAAATTAATTTTGATGCAATAACTTATAAAAGAAACCCAACCGTGCCCAACGAGATCCTTCCTATACTCAGCAGATTGATACAGATTGTAAATTCAGCCTAATTGATTTTAAAAACTTGTTTTAGTTGGTATGTTTTGCCTGAAAATATCTCCTTTTTCACTAATGTTCCTCTAAAGCTTTAATTTGCTGCTAAGTATCTTTTGAAAAACGGAACCAATTAATTAAATTATTATGAGTTGGACTTCTAAGACCAATATATTTTAAATAATTACACTGATGAACAAGAAAGGGATATGTAAGACACTGGAATGCTGCAAAGGGATGTAATGGGCTGAGATACAAAACAAAACAAAAACCACTGTTGTTTTTTACTTTCTCTACTACGTATAGTAGAGATCTCGATACCCAGATTTCAGAAATACATGTGTTGAGACCCTGACTCAAGAAAAAAGCAATTTTAGAACAAGGCCCGCGCGCGCGAGCGTGTGTATGTATGTGTCTGTGAACAGCATAACTCAAAAACGAAAAATCGGATAAATACCAAACTTGGTATTTAGGTTCAGTATCTTTCAAAGATGCGACACGAAGATTTTTAAGAAAATCCTCCACCCAAGACTATCCTTTACACGGAACATTTTCTAAAATTTTGATTTTCTCAAAAATGGCTTTAACAATTTTAATAAAATATCGTATGTGTAAGACACTTTCATGGCAAATGAAATATATATCATGAATTTTTTGGAAATGTCCTAAAAAGTCCTCTTCATTCTGAATGAGTTTTGCATAACGGGTAAACCGTAAGAGATAGACAATATTTTACAACACAAAAGCTGTAGATCTCGTTAAAACACACAATTTATGTCATAAACATTCGTTTTGTGGAGTGGATCATTTCCGAGATATTCCTTGTTGTTTGTTTGAATTTTTCAATTCTTAGACTTTTTCTCAAATAGGAATTCGTTATTCGTTTTTTTATGTCCTGGACATGCAAAGAGAGTAGAATGCTCTACATACCAACCAGCTCTTAAAGCATTTGAATATCGCTTAAAGCCTGCCATTTTTACAAAAATTGGATAATCTTGATGATTATGGCATGAGTGTTCACGAAGGTCATATTAAAATTATCCAGCATTGCATGCATTTTTTTGCAATCTTAGCATTATAGTTTGTAAGAAATATACTATGAAGTAATTCGGCATCCAGAGCTGACATAAGTGAGAGCGTCATCATATATTCGTAAATGAGGCCTACACTTCATTTGTTATTACTTGGCGTGTTGAAGCGATAAACAAGACAACCACTTGCACGCATCCTCTTCCTGCGAAAGAAGTGAATGTTATGCAGCCTATTATCGGCACTGTATAAATAATTATAATGTATTATATTTAATAATCTACAGGGGTTTCAGCATCTTCGTATCTCAGAGAAAATAATATCACAAGGTGGTTTATTCTTCTCTCTATAATCCACGGCAGCTTGGAATGCCCGTATTAGGTCATTAAGATAGGAAATACGTTATTACTACTATTGGCACGCGCACCATAATGAGCTAATTACGCACGATATTGAGTAAAGTAACAAGCTGTTTATAATACTAAGATTACATAAACCCGGATATTGGTTAAAACACTAAATATGCAAGTGTTGCAAACGTAAACAAGACCGAGTAAATTGATTGCTCTTTTTAATGTTATAAAGGTAGTGTATTGGATGCGCAGAAACATGGCACATAAGCAATTTCTGGACCAGCGCTGCTAGTGCTATAGGTAGTGGACCACATCTTCAAACACAGATATCCACAGCAGTCCAGTGTGCCACAAAGCGCCTTCATCTCCAGGGCTTGGCGACATTTCCAAGAGACATTAGATGTAGGTTACTTGGTTAGCCTGCTCGGCCAAGAGCAATAGCCGCAACCAGTCAGTAGAACTGATATCTGATGTTAATTACAAGACGAAGGGTGCTCTACCAGACAACTCTCTGCAAACATTACGTCGCCTGGGGGACTCGGGATAAACTGGACATCGGAGATTCGCAGCAGTCTGCATCAGGTTTGTGCTGTAACAGGAATACTCTTTTAGAACAAAAGTCTACTTTCGTTGTGTACTCCAAAGAAGTTTTGGCAGAAATAAACAATTCCCAAATTTCTGGTTCTAAACTTGATTGCTTCGTTTTAAACGCTTACGCTACTGCGGAGCACCTATCAGTGTAGGTACTAAGAAGAAACATAATATATACATGTTAGCTAATCAAACATATACATATATGTACACATACATACACACATACATATATACTTACAGGACGGACCATTTAAGTTGAGACTGTACAATATCTCCAAAACTAAGCGTTGTAGGAAGAAATGCCTTGAATAAAAGTTGCTTGATGTAATGGGTGAAAGTATATGCCATAGGTTGTGTTTTATATGCAGGACGTTGTGATGGTAATTTTAAGGTCAATTTAATTTCACACTAATTATGGGTTTCCATTTAAAAACATTAAATTAACCCTAAAATGAGCTATTGTTAGTGAGCTATTGTTAAGAAACGAAAGAAACAAATCTGACGTGTTACACTCACATGACTTTCTCTACTCTTGTACAAAACGTTTTTACAAACTCTTAGTCTCCATATGCTTCATATTAATCGAGATATCGAGATGTCAATCTTATTACTAATTTTATTGTAGATGCAAGGGGAATATGGTAGGCTTTAAGCTATAGTCAAATACTTTAAGGGCTGGTTGCTATGTGGATTATTCCATTCTCTTTGCATTACCAGGACAAAAAATGAATAACGAATTCCCATTTGAGAAAAAGTAAAAGTATTGGAAAATTTAAGCGAATAACAAGCAATATCTCGAAAATGGTTCACTCAACAACAAAAATGTATATGACATAAATCATGTATTTTAACGCGATCTACATTTTTGTGTAGTAAACTTTTGTCTATCTCTTATGGTTTACCAGTTATGCAAAAGTCGTTCACAATGAAGAATACTTTTGGATACATTCCCAGAAAATTCGAGATATACATTTCATTTGTCATGAAAATATCTTAAACATACAATATTTTAATCAAAATCGTTTGAACCATTTTTGAGAAAATTAAACTTTTCGAAAAATCTTCCATGTAAAGGGTAATCTGGGGTGGGGGGATTTTCTTGAAAACCTTCGTGTCGCATCCTTGGAAGATACTGAACCTAAATACCAAGTTATACATTTCTATTTATTGATGAGGAAGATAAATACAATTTATTTAGTATAAAAGTACGATTGATTTCCAATCAAAAAGTCTATATTTAATTAGAATAAATAATTATAATTTTAATTTTTATTATATTCATATTCGTAAGGGCCCCAATAACATCGGATTTATAGGTATTTTACAACCGTTTAGTGGTGTTTATCCGACTGTTCGTTTCTGAGTTATGCTGTTCACAGACACACACACAGACAAACAGACAGACACACAGACACACACACGGACATGTTTCCAAAAATGCTTTTTTTGGATTCAGGGGGTCTCAAAACATGTATTTCCGGTGAAATCTCGGTATCGAATTTTTGGGTGGAATACAATACTTCCCCTTTGGTGTTTATCCGACTGTTCGTTTCTGAGTATGCTGTTCACAGACACACAGATACACACACAGACAGACAGACACACACGGACATGTTTCTAAAAATGCTTTTTTTTGGATTCAGGGGGTTTCAGAACATGTATTTCCGGTGAAATCTCGGTATCGAATTTTTGGGTGGAATGCAATACTTCCCCTACTTACTATACGTAGTAGAGAAATTAAAAATGTATTCCTATTTCGAAAAAACGCTAAAGTTGCGAAAAAATATGTGTAATTTGACCAAAATTGTATATTTTAATGATATCTACATCTTTTTCTGAAGTAGCGTCTTTGCCTGTCTCTTCTTGTTTCTTAATTGTACAAAACTGAATAAGAATGATATAGACTTCAGAAGCTTATCAAGGGAAATTTAAATATGCGTTTTACTCTTTTATCAATATGTCAACATATGGTATTTCAATTAAAATCCTTAGAGCAGTTTTTGAAAAAAAACGATCATTTTCCATGGAAACGGTAGTTCTAATGGGTGGAATTTCCTGAAAAATCTTTGTTTTGCATCCTTAGAAGACACTAGACTTGAATAACAGACAGACGGGACGGACGAACGGAAGGCCAAACAGACAGACACGGACCTTTTTCTAATTTTTAATGGTTCAGGGGACCTCAAAATTGTATTTACGGTGAAATCCCTATATCGAACTTTTGAGTGGAATACAATACTCATCTATCCACCATAGGTAAGTGATATAGAAAGTAAACATCCGATGTGCTATGTTCATATGGCTTTTCTGCCCTCATCGTTTATTAATGCGTGTAAAAACCATTCTTATGAAAACGTTTTGCTTTCTCTACTACGCATACTAAGTCGGGGAAGTATTGCAGTCCACCCTAAAATTAGATACAGAGATTTCACCGGAAATGTATATTTTGAGGCGACCTGAATCCAAATAAGGTTTTTTTGATATATTTCCGTGTGTGTGTCAGTCTGTGAACAGCATAACTCAAAAACGAAGAGTCGGATAAATACCAAACTTGGTATTTAGGTTCATTAATGTCCCAAGGTGCGACACACAGATTTTCAAAAAATGGAAAAGTTTTCGAAAGTTTTGATTTTCTAATAAACGGTTTTAACAATTTTAATTAAAATAACACATATTAAAGATATACATGCAAATAAAACGTATATCTTAAATTTTCGGGGAAAAACCTATGAAGTTCTCTTCTTTCGAAGGGAATTTTTGTATAATCTTGTATAACTAGTAAACGTTAAGCGATAGATGAAAACGCACTACACAAAAATGTAGATTTCTATAAAACACACAATTTATTTAAAATAAGTTTTTTGTGGCATAAGCAGTTTCTGAGATAACTGTTATTAAAGTTCGAATTGTTAATTTCCTGGTCATTCTCTAAAGTCCTTTCAGCATTCAGTTGATTCTCGCGATTGCGTGGAAACAGTATGGCGTTTTTAACGCCATTCAGTTCTTAAACATTTGGTTGTCGCTGTTCCCTTTGTATCTATAACGAAATGTGTAATGCAGCTATTTCTGCAAAGATTTATTTGGTTTAAAATGTAGTAGATATAAAAATTAGCTTGAGTAGAAATAGTTTCTGTACCCAATAATAAACGATAGAGGGTAGAGAAGGTTATGTGTATATATCACATTAGAATTTCTTTTCTATTTACTTCATTTCAATCGAGACAAATATTTGCAGAAGTAGCTGCATTATACATTTCGTTTTAAATCCAAAGGGAATAGGGATATTAAATGTTTAAGAATTGGGCGTTATATATTAGCCTTAAAATTCCATATTCTTTTCATGTAACCACGAGAAATAATTGAATGTCAACAGGACTTTAAAGGAATGATAAAGAATTGAACAATTCAAGCCATTAATAACGGATAACTCGGAAATAGTTGATGCCACAATAAAAGTTATTTGTAATAAATTGTGTGTTTTAAAGGGATCTACATTTTTTGTATAGTGAGTTTTCATCCATCTTTTAACATTTACCAGTTATACAAGATTACAAAAAATTTCTTCCGAATAAAAAGGAATTTAGAGGTTATTCTCAGAAAATTTAAGATATACACTATGTGATCAAAAGTATCCGGAAACCCCCACAAACATACGTTTTTCATCTTAGCTGAATTGTGCTGCCACCTACTGCCTGGTACTCAATATCCGCGACCTCAGTAGTCATTAGACATCGTGAAACAGCAGAATGGGATACTCCGTGGAACTCACGGATTTCGAACGTGGCAGGTGATTGGGTGTTACTTGTGTCAGAAGTCTGTAGGCGAGATTTCCACACTCCTAAGCATCCCTAGGCCCACTGTTTGCGATGTGATAGTGAAGTGGAAACGTAAAGAGACATGTACAGCACAAAAGCGTACAGGCCGACCTCGTCTGTTGATTGACAGAGACCGCCGACATTTAAAGAGGGTCGTACAGAGTAATAGGATGGCATCTATCCAGACCATACACAGGAATTCCAAACTGCATCAGGATCCACTCCAAGTACTATGACAGGCGTGTGGTGAGAAACCTTGGATTCCATGGTCGAGTGGCTGCTCATAAGCCACAAATCACCCAGGAAAATGCCAAACGACGTCTCGCTTGGTGTAAGGAGCGTCAACATTACACGATTGAACAGTGGGGAAAACGTTGTGTGGAGTGACGAATCACGGTACACAATGTGGCGATCCGATGGCAGAGTGTGGGTATGGCGAATGCCCGGTGAACGTCAGCTGCCAGCGTGTGTAGTGCCAACAGTGAAATTCGGAGGTGGTGGTGTTATGGTGTGGTCGTATTTTTCCTGGAGGTGGCTTGCACTCCTTGTTGTTTTGTGTGGCACGATCACAGTGCAGACCTACATTGATATTTTAAGCACCTTCTAGCTTCCCACTGTTGAAGAGCAATTCGGGGATGGCGACTGCATCTTTAAACACGATCGAGCACCTGTTCATACTGCACGGGCTGTGGCGGAGTGGTTACACGACATAACATGTAAAGGACTGGCCTGCACAGAGTCCTGACTTGAATCCTATAGAACACCTTTGGGATGTTTTGGAACGCCGACTTCGTGCCAGGCCTCGCTGACCTACATTGATACCTCTCCTCAGTTCCGCACTCCGTGAAGAATGAACTGCCATTCCCCAAGAAACCTTCCAGCACCTAATTGAAAGTATGCTTGCGAGAGTGAACGCTGTCATCAAGGCTAAGGGTGGGCCAACACCATATTGACTTCCAGCATTACCGATGGAGGGCGCCACGAACTTGTACGTCATTTTCAGCCAGGTTTCCGGATACTTTTGATCACGCAGTGTTTATTTTATGTGCCATGTAAAATCTTTAATATGCGGTATTTTAATCAAAATCGTTAGAACCTCCTTTGAGAAGATCTTTGAAAGATACTGAACTTAAATACCAAGTTTGGTATTTATCAGAATCTTCGTTTTTGAGTTATGCTGCTCAGACACAGACAGATACACAAACTTTTTTATAAACAGGATTTTTATTTATTCAGGGGTCCCCTAAACATGCATTTCCGCTAAAATCCCGGTATCGAATTTTTGGGTGGAATGCAATAGCTTCTCTGCCTGTTATGTACGTGGTATAGATAGTGATACAAAGTATTGTATTCCACCCAAATTTTCGGTATTGAGATTTCACCGGAAATACATGTTTTAAGGCTCCAAAAAGCATGTTCAGAAAAAGGTCCGTGTGGACATGCTTGTTTGTGTTTGTATATGTCTATGTGTGTATGTATGTATGCGTGTGTGTGTGTATCCGTGTGAAGCATATCTAAAAACAAAATGTCGGATAAGTACCAAATTTGGTGTTATGTTCAATATCTTCCAAAGACGAGACACAAAGATTTTTTCAAGAAAATTCATCCACCCTAAACTACGGAAAGCTTTACTGTCGTGATCTAGGGGTACCATGAAAACCTCTAGTTCCCGAGGTCCAGGTTTCAAACTCGGCGGAGGTCAATAGATCTTTTCGGGCGTAAAATCCTCTTCCTTCGGAAGAGAAGTAAAGCCAGTAGTCACGTGTCGTAGGTTTACGGTACATAAAAGAACCTCAAGCTTGATAAAGAGGCCTCTGAGCAATATTTCCGGTCTTTCACACCCAATATAGAAAGAGACGCTAAGAGCCATAGCAGTTAAAGAGCGTCCATAAAAATACTCAATTTATTTATTTTATGGAAAGTTTTTTGAAACTTTTTGTTTTATCAAAATGGTTCAAACGACTTTTATTAAAATACCATATATTTGAAATATTTATAAATAAAACGTGTATCTTTAATTTTCTGGAAATAGGCGTAAAGTCCTTTTCAATCGGTTAGAATTTTGTATAACTGGTACGTTATAAGAGAGAGACAAAAACTTACTACACAAAAACATAGATCTCTTTAAAACAATTTATTTCAAATAACCTTCCTGTGGTTATTTGAATGCTACTACTTTCTGATCAACCTCTTCCGAGGTTTTCGTTGGTATTAGTTTGAATTTTTCAGAACTTAGGTATTGCATTTTTTGAAGTCGTCATCATTCAGTTATTTTCGTGATGTCATGGAAGGATGGAATTTCAAAGCCAGTATCGATCCGCTTTTTAACATTTGACAGCCGCTTCAGCCTCCTGTATTCTCTTTGTATCCGAAATAAATTAAGCGTAATGAAACTATTTCTCCAAACCTTTATCTCGAGTAACATGAAGTAAGTAGATAGAAAAATAAACTTTCGTAAGAATAGTTTGTGAAAGCTGTATAAAAATGAGCGATATTGGCTCCATAATGTAATGGAAATGTAGCACAACATTAGTGAATGAATATTCATTGGATTCATCACTACACACCGGAGACGAAGGAGCAGTCCAAACAGTGAGTGGCAACAGGTTAAAATACACCAAAGAAAGAAAAACCGGTTCCATTGGCAGGAAAAGTCACGGCTACGGTTTACTGGAATTCTCATGTTGTGACACCCATAAGCTACTTCCAGAATGACAAATCCATTAGTGGGGAGTGTTACACTGCCCTACTGGACCAATTGAAGGATGCTATTTAGGCTTCAAGTCCACACCTTGCGATAAAGATAGTTCTGTTTCATCACGATAATGCACCTTTACACACATCTGTGATTGTTACTGCAGAAGTGCATGTACTTGAATTCCAAGTCTCCCGAATCCCCCATATTTGCCGGATCTGGCTCTTAGCGATTGATTTTTGTTCCCAAACCAGAATAAATGGCGGTGCGGATAAAGATTCACATCAAATGATGAGGTTAAAGCTGAGACAGATGTTTATTTTGCAATGTTCGACTGAGAGTATTGTGAAGTCATTCAAATAAATGTATTGATTACAAGATGACCATTTTGAAAAATAAAATAAACTTTTCTCTTAAATCTTTTGTTTTCTTGGTCAGGCAGAGAACTTTTAGAACGCCCCTCGTATATAGTGATAAACTGTTAATATCCAGTTGTTTATATAATACTTGAAAATACGGTTAAAATAAATTTTAATACGATGGACGAAAAAATCTCAAAGTCAGGAATTATCAACGTCTTTACTGATTTCCTCAATAACGTCTAATTTTTATCATCATTTATTTTTCCGTCGATTTGAATCATATTTCGCTAATCTTATCAATTATTACAAACATTGCTTTACTGAATACCTGTTAAATAAAAGCTTAAACAGCTCTGATCTGATAGATCACACAAAAAACCTTAACTTCTGTGCAGTATAAAAACAACGTACATATGTATGTGTATATATGTGTGTGTGTTTAAATAAATATGTATCTATATATAAACGTATAGAATAAGAGATCTGAAAGGAACGCCGGAACACGTTAAGCTGTAATATCATTTGTTCTTTCTACATATTAAAAACCATTTTCTCGCTTCATTTCGCTGCTAGAACGTTTTACTTTCTATACCCCGTACATAGTAGGAGAGAATGTATTGCATTCTACCCAAAAATTCGATACGGAAATTTGACTGAAAATACATGTTTTGGGAACCCTTGCGACCAAAAAAAGTATTTTTAGAAAACGATCCGTGTGAGAATGTGTGTGTATATGACAACATAACTCAGAAACTAAAATCGGATAAATACCAAACTTTGTATTTAAGCTCAGTATCTTCCAAAGATGCGACAAG